>OY728167.1:256547368-257935760 GCA_963277665.1 Viscum album | reverse complement strand
TGAAAAATGTGTTGGATTCCCATGTATCGGGTATCTCTGGTTAGGGTTTTGAACCTATATTATTATCTACCGTATATTTCTTGTATGCTTCAGGTTATTAGATTATTAATGATTTCTTGTTAGCAAGTTTGAGGATCTAACCATGTGTGTTTCCCTTATTTTGGCTGTTTACATCGTTATGCTTGGGTTGCCTGTGGGGCATACCTTGTTGCATTGTTTTCCTACCATGAGATAATTTCGTTCATGTATTGCTTATTTTTTATATGCTTTCGATCAATTGTAGCTATTATCCAAGTAGTTTTTGAACTGACTTAGGGCTTCTGATAGTCGATTACGCATAACTGGACTTCTCAGGGTTGTGTGAACCTGGTGCGGTAGACTAAAGAGGGAATTAACGATTACGGGCTTCCCTGGGAGTCTGTTATAAATTAGTATCGTTCACAGGACCTATAGGAATTGGACTTTGTGATTCCTCAGAGTGTCCTTAGTTACATATTGAGACTATAGGGGGAACTAGATGTAAGTTCTTCCTCGGAGAGTCTATACCTATCGTTGCAAGACCACATGGGAATTGACGGTAACTGCTTCCCAAAGTGTTTGTGCCTTTGTATGATTACACGACTAAAGGGGTCTCCCAGTATGAGCCAACCAGAGAGTCAGTGTGAATATTTTTTGGTTGGTTGTGACAAGTCCACCAAGCCAAAGACCAAGCTTGTGTTTTGTACTTCTTGTAGTTTAGGTTGTCTACTAAGATACCTGTTTTGTTACTTGTTTTGATTTGGGAATATAGAGTTGTTGCAAGATTCCTTGGCTAATAATTAAATGACTAAATTGAATTTCTAAATAAATTTGAATGGAGAATTGTAATATTGTTTACTTAGTTTACTCCTTTTTTCTGCTGCATTTATTTCATTTTCATTTTCTAAATTTCTCACTGACAGTAGGGAATGAATATTGTGGTGATTGCCTATTGTGATTAGTCACACACCTTATTTGGGTCCTACGTTTCAGCCCAAACAAGTTATATGGTTTCAGGTGTGGATATGGACTTTGGCCCTTCTACTTCAGGTACATGATTTCTGGTTAGAGATGGAGAGCAGAGGACCGAGCTTAGGCTTGCGATGCTGCTGGAGTTGCGGTTTACTTTTATTACATTATTCTCAGTTGTATTTCAGCACGTTGTTGTGTTTTCTACTTACCTTAGATACTTGTACCTGCTTCATCATTTTCATCATTATTATATTATACATTGCTTCCATAGTTTAGTTTCAGTTATAGTATGTTTTTTACTGCTTCTACTATTGACTGTTATTTCCTTTTCATTGTATACCTTACCAAATTAGGGAATAGTTTCCACAATGACTAACCAAGGCCATCGCTGCTAGTCGGTATCCTCTGGAATTTGGGGAAATGCACTTGAGGTCATGTGTAGAACCATGTACGGGGCACCAGTTGAGTGGCTCCGGATTCAGGTCGTTACAGATAAGTGTATGGGGCTTGTTTTCTGGTGACTGAATTCTTTTAACAACGATTCTTTTCATTTCCCCATGTAAAAATAATTGGAAATTTTCTTTAGACAATTATGGGTCTCTGTCCACTTGGGTATTATAATTTATGGTTATGTTTTGATCAATGTTTGAGGTTTCTTGGTGCGGTTTATGTATTTTAATCCCATTCTTTGAGGATTTTGGTTGTATAATCTTGATATTTTAGACCATGTTTAGTTTTTTTCTCCTTGATTGGTATAGGTTTCATGCCTAATATCATTTTTACCAAATTATTGGGGGGGGGTATAAAGCATTATATTGGGGATATTTTAAAACCTTTTGTATTATTTATTTAATTAAATATTAGGGTAAATGTGATTTTTGTATGTTTCGGGATTGAATTTTAAAATTTTGTGTAATTTTTCTTATATAAAAAGTTTAAGCATGGTCACTGAATTGTTTTGTAAACCATGCAAATGACCCTTCCATATGGGAACATTCTCTATGTGGTTTAGTGCACAATGATGAGTCTAAACAGTGTTGGTACCCTTAAGAAGATGTGTCCTTTGTTTTTGATTATGCATGATTAACATACATGTGAAATACATAATTAAGGTGAGTCCTAGGGGAATCCACACATATTAACAGTCTTTGTGACTCTGCATGAGGGTGGTGGCACATGATTTGTGCATGGTTAGTAAAACTCATGTGAGTAAACCGTGTATTGAGTCACAACTTGGAAATTTTCATCTGCATGGTTTATAAAAATGCTTGGCCAAGCCATACAGGAAATCCAAATATCATTTAAACGCGAATTTACCTATTTTACTTTATAATTTTTTAAAACATTTATTCTCTCCTCCTACCTTACTCATTTAGACGAATCTATGGGTATCAAGGGGTGATAAAAATTTATTCTCATTGAATTCTTGGTGTATTCTGTATTTTAAGTGGTTTTCAAGGTAATTACTCTTCTTTCCCCCTTTTCCTCTTCTCTCCTATTCATTCTTCCGTTTACCCTTCTATATCTTTATCCATTGGAACCCTAATTTATGTATAGTTGGGATCAAGGGTTTGGGTTTTATAATATTGAGGTTTTGGTTATTTAGGGCATGTAAGGTTGATTCATAGATCGTTTTGGCATTCACCATGGAAGCTGATGTGTTGAGACATTATAATAATAATATTGAGGAAGTTCATTCAATTTCCATACTTTATTGTTCATTTCCTTGATTCATAAGTGTTAAAAATTAATTTTTAAATCAATGAACATTTTTTATTATCATTTTTAAAATGTAAATATAAATTGTTTCTTTCAAATTGTGGCTTGACATAATAAGGAATTTCCTATGGACATATATAATTTTTTTAAATGAATATTATAAATATGAAAAGTGTTTATAAAATTTTACAATGGGTTTATTTTAATGGTTTTGAGAAAAAAATACTCCTTGAGCCTTGTTTTATATTTTAAATGGAACTTTTCATGTTATTAAAGAAATTTTTTTGTTGAAAAAAAAGAGTGTGTCTTGAGTTATAAAAATCATTTTGAATGGATGAAATTTTTATAAAATGGAAAGGGCTCCGAATTTCATGTTAGTTTTCACATGAAGTCTCATCTAACAATTATAAGTGGTTAATTTCTTGTGATACCCTCTTAGATTTCTAGTATGTTTATTTCACCCAATGTGGGGTTTTTATTATAGTTTTTTGATATGATGAATGATATGAAAGGTGTTATTCAATGATAGTGTACTAGTGGTGAAGTCTCAGAATTATTTTGTCATTATCATGGTAATTATCTAGATTTATATCTCACCTCCATGATAGTTTGTTCATGGGAATGATAGGTAACTTATCAGATACGTAGTTGAGTGAAAACCCCTTGTGTATATTTTTCTCTTTCTATGGGGTAATTTCACAAAGAAGAAGTGTGATCCAAGGGTAGATTATGAACACATGGTATCATTTTGTTCCAAGAATGGTCATAAGGATATACTAGCTTGGTGAGACTACATGGAATGACATATTCTTTAGTGTTTTCCGAGGGTTTATGTTTCTAGTTCATGGTTATATTAAGTGATTAACTAGTTTTTTAGACCATGCAGTGCATTTATAAGTGGTACTATATAAGGGATTTTCTTTTTAGTATACCCTAATGATTTCAAGATTTCTATAGCCTCCAATGTTATTATTTATCTTTATTTTATTATTGTTCAGTTGGTTCAGTTTTGATTATGATCTTTCTTCCATGGGGTGGTATACACGTAAAACGTTTTTAAAGGTGGGTTTGAAAAACTGTTTCAAAAAAATAGAAACTTTTGATTTTTTTTTCAAATAAGGGTTTTATAATGGAATTAAAAAGGAATTTTTTATGACATTGAGGAAAAAAATGAATTTTTTATTTTAGATTTTAATCAAGATGGATTCAAAATAAGAAAATTGTTTAAATTATTAAAATACAGATTTTTTTTATTGTATTCATTATGGGTTATAAAATGGAAAAAAATTATTTTATTTATTATATTTAAAAATATCACTCATGTCATGTTTAATTATTGGAATTACATAGACTCCTTGGAAAGATCCTAATGATCTTGTTATCTCACACCCAACATACACACCTCTATGTGGGTTTGAAACTCTAATTTTTTATATAGGATTTGGTTCCATTTCATCTTGGTTATTGTTTATTATGGTCTATCGATAGTGAGTTGTGTGGTGGAGGTAAACCATGTGTTTAATTGATGTACATGGTAATTTGTTTTGAGTTATGTCATTATTTTGGATTATTGATGTATTGGACAACATGTCCTTCCCTTTATTACTTTTAACTAGTTTATTTTTGTTTATTCTGGTTGTATGTTTATTCTTGGATGATGTAAGTATATTGAAACTATTGGGTTGAATCATTATTACTATTTTTGAATCTTTTGGTTTTCTTTTCTATTTTGGTAGGTTTATTTTTTCTTGTGTGTACATATAAAGTATGGATCGTTCGTGATGGATTTTTGGAAAAAATATGTATCATGTGATTACACTAATAAGAGGAACAAATTTTTACCAAGTGTGTTACTTGATTCTAAGGCAGCATTTTCCATCCTATAGGGATCAAGAATGCACATCAGGACTTGTGACTTGTCAATTCAGGTGATGTGTCAAGTCATCCCAAGTTAATTAATTACAAAAGTCTATTAGATCCTAGGATCATGTTAATGTCCTATAGGTTCTTCAGGATTATCTATTTTTAATTAGTGTATGTCATGGTAGTTTGTAGATATAGACATCATACCTTAAGAGGAAGGTATGGGGGATCCTTGTGGTCACCTTCTCATTCAAACCCTCACATTACCATGGGTAATCGTTTTTAAGATTTATATTTTGATTTATTTACGATCTAGTTAATGTATTTTTATATGAGGGTATGATATTTGATTAATCAACGAGCTTTCCAAATTATTTTAGGTTTTTCCTTATAATTTAAAGATTAAATAGAGTTAGAACTTTTCCAACCCAGTTATCCTACATATTCTGTAAGACCAGGTGGAGTCCTTATAGATGGTTTTATAACCTACTCATAGGATGCCACATGGTTGTAAAATTGTAATGATCCAGAATTTTATAAATTAAATTCCATTATTAATGAATATATGAATTATTCTAGTAATGCAGTCATATAAAAAACAAGCACTATATTTCATTTGTTATTTTATACTATTTTAAAATATATACAATTTTGTATGTTTGACATAGAATACTGTAAAGAATCATAACCACTACTAACTGTCATTCTACAATGACCGTTAATATTTCTATATCTAAAGGGTTATAATCTAATCTAATTTATATATATAGAAGAAGTGATGGACTCAACCAGTAGAATCCTACCTTATGGAGAACATTTTTCAGATCTTTTAAGGGATATGGAATCACTAGTCTTCTCTCATGACTAATCCCAAGATAGGAAGAAATAACTAAACATGAATGAAACCAATTATGGTAGAAGTTCAAGATTCTATATATCACTAATCAAACCATGTTCATCGAACCACCCCAAAAATTACTACCATCACACACCTTATGCTTTGGGAATATGATGGTGTAATAAGCGGATACGTTTATAGACACTATTAGTACGAATCTATATATTTTATTTCAATTAAATAATTATTATATTGATCCATTTTAATGGTCACTTAAATCATGATTATATAATGAGTTTGATAAAAATTATATTTGATTAAATGTAACAAACATTTTATTCTTGGGAAACATATAGTTTCAATTAAACCATGATTTTAAATTAATCCAAGAGTTTTAGAATAAATGTAATTTTAATAAAATGTTATTATCAAATAATATTTAATTTAATGTAAATGGTAATATGTTTTAATTAATCCCCATTTAATTATTATAAGGTTCAGAATGTGGTTTTTATCGTAAAAACTAAAATTTCATAATAATTGTAGATTTTTATTTAAGAGGAAAATAATATATTTATAAATTTTATTTAGTAAAAAAATATCATATTTGAAAATATTATTTCAAAATTTTTAAATTTTGTATGGTTCATAATTTTCTAAGATGGTTGAAATTTTGGGTGAAAATTCAATATGGTATAAATAAATTGTTTGCATTGTGACATCATAGTGGTCCAAAAGTGAATTAATAAACACCATAAATAAAATCCATGAAAAATAGTTTTTTATTTAAATTAATTTATTTTTTAGGAAATTTAATTAATTTTACAAACCTATTATGAATCATCCAAAACCTATATTATATTTAAATGGTCTAAAAATTTATTTAGGAGGATGACTCACTACCACCTCATGAATGGTATTATTTTAATTAGTTTTCTTATGAACCAAATCAAATATTTGAATCCTACCCTTTTTAGAAGAAACCATGGGATAAAACCAAGGTATGAATTTTGTTTTTTGGTTATTTTATTCCAAAGATTCCAAAACCTATGTTTAGAAATTAGTTAATAATTCATCTCTTCGGTTATAAATCCCACCCAACTTCACATTCATATTCGTCCAAAACCAATTAATAATTATCATCCTCTATATATCCCTCTCTAATTTCCTCCCAATGTGTCCTTGTGATCTTAAAAATCTCCTTTAAAGATATTAGCAGAACCCTCTCACGGTAAGGAATTCACTTCTTCTTCCTCTTTATTAAAGTACACAATTTGATTCAAGCCTATTGATTTCCAATTGTTCATATTTACATGTATTTTTACACATACCTATACTTTCATTATGATTCCTAGGTTTTGAGAGACCATTTTTTCTCTCATTAATCCCTTCCATGAACCTTTATATACACACATTATGTTGTTGAAATTATTCCATGATTTTCTATGCCAAACTATTATGTTTTAAATACTGATCCCCATTTCCATAAAAAAAATTCACCCTATTTTACCTATCCATAATTGATTAGGAACATATAGGTGTGTAATCCACACTATTTAATCATGGAATTAAAAATGATGAAATATATTTTCATGTTGTATGGTCAATGTGGCACAAAAAGGCATGTACATGTTATAAATATGATGTGTTATACCAGATTTATATAACACTCCAAATCATTGGGTAACTTTTTTGTCTCATGAGATACTACGTATTTTGAATGGTAATATTCCTTAAGAACACTATGTTATGATGTCTCAATGGTGAACCATCACTTTTTCTTATGATTTCATGTTTAATTTATTTGACACATTCCTACGATTAAATGATGTTATCATTTTATTCCATGCTTCAATAATAATTATTCTGATTATCACCTTTTTATGACACCATTTTAACCCCCTTGACTCTCATTTACTACCTTAATTTATATTATTCATTGATTATTCCCTCAGTAGGCTTTATAGTTCACCACGTTCTTTTGTACATCCATGGTTTATACCATGTTGTAATAGAAGATCAATATATTTTAACAGAATGTTATGGAGTTTTTAAATAATTTCTCTATATCCCTTTCTCAATCTATCATGTTGCGTACATAATTTTTGGAATACACAATGCCTCTCAATCTATGGGATTTTATTACGTGTATCTTTGTATAATAAATCACGAAATAATGTGTATAAAGAGTATGGGTTATCTTCGTTGGTATCAGAGAACGGTATAGTTATTTTTTCGTATTGGTATTAGAAAACCATAGTGAAAATCATAATTATAAGGCTAAATATATTAAAATATAGCTATATTTTGGTAAGTGTAGATTTATTGGTTTTTTAGAACAAAAACCCCTTTATGAATAAAATAAATTGGATATAGATATGGAATAGATGAACCTATGGGCAAGAACTTTGAAAGGAATCATTTGGTTTTAACCAAACTTGTACCCAGTACATGAAAAATAGTCATAAGACTACACACCTCTCTAGACACTCCTGATGGAAATGTTTTCTTAATCACGTGATTTTTACAAACCATTATGAAGGGTATAAAATGTTTTATGAAATTAAATTTCAATAAATATGTTGTGGGTAATGAATACTGAAACCTAGAAAATTATAGGTTAAGGATGACATGACATTTATAGGTTATCCCTTCAGCATTCATAAATTCCATTTTATATGTTAAATATTTTTTAAATTCTCATAACTAATTTTCTTTTACATTAATCAGTATCCAGAAATAAGATGAACTGCATCAACAACCAATGAGATGGGGAATGTTATAACTAGACAATTGAAAATCCCAACCCAATATGAGAAATAATTAAGAATATATCAAAAATAATTTCTCAATTAAGTCATGTTTTGAAAATAAAAATAAATGATAAGCAACACCCACATCCCCCTAATAAAGAGAATATTTAAATTGAGACTGTTATGTGATAAAGGCCACTGACTTTTAGTGGTACTTATGATCCCGTAATCACAGAACAATGGATCATCTTCATTAAAAAGATCATCTCTATCATTAAATGATTCAGACAAGAGAATGTCATGCCAGTTATTTATAATACAAAGGGAGAATCTAATCAATGTTGTACATTTTTTAAGAATATGAATCCCAAGGAAAAAATAAAAATGATAGTGTCAAATACATTCAAGAAAATGTTTCTCAATAAATGTTTTCCATTAACTCTTAGAAATAAAGAAGATAAACCTAATGAAAAAGGATGATGAATGCATCATGGTGTATGTTGAAAACTTCAAAAGACTTTCATGATACACGTTTTGATTTTTCACTGACCCCAAAAGTAATGTTGAAAAATTCTTTAGTGTTTCAAACCCAAATCTATGAAAAGAATTAATAATTTGATACTATGAAAGCTATGAATAAATTTTCAAGGATTCCCTCAAATTAAAATAGATAGAGGATAATCTCAAGGGTATCATGGGACTAGAGATATAAAGTAGAGAATAGAGTTTAATTCTAATGGATCAATTTAAAAATATCATGGTGGTAAGAATGTCCAACTTCATACTTGTTAAATGTTTAGGAAGAATCATCTGGAAAATTTCCTGAAGGGAATAATGAAATAATTTAGGTGTCTTAAGGAGTGTTACCATGATAGAAAATTTCAGTGAGATAAACCCCCCAATGTTATAGATGAATGTAATTCTCTAGTAAATTCTTAGTCTATCATCTAATGTGTCAAATACGAGGAATGAGGACACTATGAGAACCAATATACGTAGCCAATGATTAATGAAGATAACTTATGACAAAAACCATTAGTCCTTAGAGATAAGGGTGAGTATATTCCATCATAATTGATGAGGTGGATCTATAAAATGAACTATTAAGGGGTAAATTGTTTATTCATTTAACAATAGCTAAAGTAATAATTTATTCTTGTTCTATGCATTTTATCATATCATGAATGATTAGAGAAACTTTTCAAACAGAACCTCAAAATATGGTAGTTGAGTTATAGATGAAGACAATAAATTGGAATATTATTTTATTCTAGGTATATAACTTCTCCCTTATCTATATTTGTTAACTGAATTTCTTATAGAACCTTGTGATACTTCATTTAGGGGAATTTGATTATTTTTTGGTTATGGATTAGATTTCCTTTTATATATCAAATATAAATTTTTAGGATAGGTAAATATATCTATGTTTTTTGAGTCACTCTCTAGTTCTATAAGATTGTAAAGAGGAGGATGAATCTCTATTTGAATCATCTTTTCAAGGGAGGATATTATTTCTTTATGAGAAAGTGTATCTAGATCAAATGATATAGATTATGAAAATGATCATCATTGCTGATGTCCCCATTGTATAAGAATATGTTTATATGTTTCCTAAATAATCTCCTAGTCTTCTTCCTATTTGATTGGTTGAGTTCTAGATCAAACTAATGCGTAGATATTTTCCAATATCCATGTCTCCCTATAGAATGGTTAATTTTGAACTTGTAATGCTACATAATTGTCCATAATAGAATATAAATAAAGGGTTTATATTACCTTGTAATACATAATTGGGTTCAGTTGTCCTTTTCATCAATAAAAATGGTGTTACAATGAACTTATGAATTGATTATTGTGAGCTCAATAAGGTCACGATAAAGAAAAAATACTCACTACCAAGGTTTGGTGACTTGTTTGATTAGTTGCATGGACCCAATTAAATTTATAAGGTTGATATTTGGTCGGGATATTATCAAATAAAGTTAAAAAAGGTGGATAACCCCAAAAATTATTTTCAAATAAGGTATGGGAACTACATGTTTGTAGTGATTCCATTTGGACTCACTAATTCTCCAGCAATCTTCGTGGACTTAATGAATTAAATATTTTGGGATTACTAATATATATTTGTGGTAGTATTTACTTATAATATTATTATCTAATCCAAAATCAAGGTGGAACATTGGGATGATTTGACAATTATGTTGTAGAACATGTCAAAGGATGTTTTATATGCTAAGTATAATAAATGGGAGTTTTGAATAGAGTAAGTAACATTATTATGGTGTGTTATCACTATCAATGGGATATATATAAATATTTATATATATATATATATATATATTGAAAATAGAGGTTATTAAAGGATGTCTTATACCAATAAATTTTATACAGATCCCTAGTTTCCTATGAATATTTGGGTATTATCATTGATTTTGGAGAAAATTTTCATGATTTTTAGAACCACTACCAAGAAAACTCAAAAGTAATTTATGTTTTTCAAGACTAACAAATATAATGAGATCTTTAAAGATTCAAAGAATAATTTAACCACTATTACCATGCTAAAATTTACCACTAGTGATGAATTATTTATGATCTACTATGATATGTCTAAAAATGTATTAGGTATTGAACTAATAAAAATTAAAATTTTATAGCTTATTCCTCCATCCAATTAAATATACATGACCATAACTATCAGATGTATGATTTGGAATTAGCTATAGTGTTATTCACATTCAATATTTGGAAAAATTATCTCTATTGGTATAAGTATAACATATATACAGATAATAAGATCCTCAAGTATATATTCACACAAAAGGATATCAATATGCTTCAATGAAGGTGGCTAGAGATAACCAAGGATTACGATTGATTAATCTATTAACGTCCTAGGAAGGAAAATAAAATGGTAAATTCTATGAGTAAATATAATACCACAACACTATCCATGATAAGGATTTAAATGGTATCTAATATTATTGGACATGAAAATTAAGGAATTGGGAGTCATAAAATGACTGTCATCCTACCTTCCTCTAAAAACCTCTCAACCATCAATTCTTGATAGAATCAAGGAGTACCAAAAAAGATGATGGGGAGATGTAGATAAATGTGGACAAAATTCTGAATTTCATCTTTAATGAAGATGGAGTTATAACGTTTCAAACTCATATATGTGTCCCATGAAAACAAAAACTAAATAAGGAGCGTATGGATAATTTTTATAGCTCATACTTCTATATTATTCTAGCAATTACAAAATTATATCGATATTTTAATCCAATATTCAAAAGGAATAACATGAAAATAGAGATTGTAGAAATTGTATCCTGATTCTTGGTATTCCAAAAAGTCAAGGATGTATGAAAATAGTATAAGGGTACGATGAAACAATTTCCCATACTAGTACAATAATGGGAAAACATAACCCTGGATTTCATCATTGGACTCCCCAGGGCTTATAAAGGAAGTAGAGTCATTTGGGTGGTAGTTGGTCTCCTTACAATGTTAGTGCATTTAATTACTATCAATGATTATTTATCTATTGAAAAAATCACTATGATATACATAATATAGGAGGTAAGAATAAATAGAGTAACACTCTCCACTGTATTTGATAAAGATCCCAATATGACATTTAGTTTCTAAAGATTCTTTCATATGAACTAGATTTAGAGATGAGTTTCAGTAATTTTTGTCCCCCTCATATAGATAGTTCTTCTGAGAGAAAAATACAAACACTAGAGGATATATTGATATCATATTAAATGGATTTATAAATTTATTAGGATAATCAGTTTCCTGTGGTGTATTTCTCATATAACCATAGTTTCCATTATAGAATTTAAATGGATCCTTATGATGTTCTGTATGGGAAGAGGTGTCAGAATTGAACATGATGGGATAAAGATATAGAGTGGAAGATAATGAGACATCGTCATATCTAATAGATGATAGAAAAGGTTCAAACTATTCAGTTTCAAATAAAATATTTGAAATGTAGACAGAAAACCTATATAGACAATCACTGATGAGACCATGTTTTTAAGGACAAAGATAAGGTATTCTTTCTTATATCACAATTATAGAAAGTCACGAGGTTTGGAAAAAATAGAAAATTTATTACTAGATACATCATCCCCTTTGAGGTACTTGATCACATCATAGTTTTGTCCTATTTACAAGAACTCCCACCTAACCCATCTCAACTACATTATGTGTTCAATGTATCCCTCTTAAAGAAGTACATACCGGACCCATAAAATGTATTGAATCTTTAGGTGGTACTTTGGAGAATGATATTTGATATGAGTAGTTTCCAGTGACTAGATTAGATCATATAGAAATGTTATATTAAATAAGACAACTCTCTTTGTTAGAGTAATATAGTGGAAAACCTAATTTGAATAGGCTACATGGAAACCGGAAGAGGTAGTGAAACAGATGTATCCTCATTTATTTTAGTGTATGAATTGAAATTTTTAGGGTGATAATTCTGAAGGGTAGAATAATTTAATGACCCAAAGTTTTATAAATGAATTTCTCTTCTAAATTAATATATTCCATATTAAGTAATGTAGTTAGAGAATACAACTTTATTATATTTAATTTGATATTTTGGTCTATTATAAAATATAGATATAATTTTCATTCTTTTAAAAGAACATTAAAAATCATATCCATTGTAAAAAATAGTAATTCTATATTGGATATTAATATGAGTATATATTAAGGGTTATAAAAAGTCTACTTGACACCAAAAGAAGAAGTGATGGCTTCAACTAGTAGAATTGTACCCTATAAAGCCCATTTTCTTTAGTTTATGAAGGAGACAAAAACATTAAGATTTCCCCTTCACTATGACCAATTAGATATTCAATAGCTGAAACTCAAGGAAACTTGTTTATGGGAGAATTTAAATCATCTAAATATCATCTTCCAAAACAAGTTCATCGAACCACCCTAATAATGTTCTATCATTTCTCACCTTACCCTTAGAGTGTATGCTGGTGTGATAAGCGATTATGTATCAAGATCCTACTAGTATGAGTTTTGTTAATTTAATAAAATAATATTTGTATTAATCCCATTTCAATTTTAATTTTTACATGATTAATAAGTATGAATAATATTAGATTTTTTTGTAAAAATTAACCAAAATTTTATTTTAGAGAAATATATAGTTTCATAATAAACACTATTTTTTTAAATCCAATTAAATTAGAATAAATATTTTAACAGAAAATATTATTGTTAAATAATATTAATTTAAATTTAATTGGTAATATAATTTAATGAACTCCCATATAATTTCTCGAAGGGTCAACAGGTTATTTGTGCCATAAAGACAAAAAATTCCAATAAATATGAATTTTTATTTAAAGGTGGAAATTTTTATATTTTAAAAATTATTTTATTAAAATAAATATTCTTTATGAAATTAGTAATTCAAAATTAGTCAATGGTGAATTATTATTAATTTTCTAATACAGATGGATTTTTGGGTAAAAATTTAATACATTAAAAATATACAGTTTGTATTATAACATCATAATGGCCCAAATATGCTGTAATAAATTTTATATAATAAATACAAGAACGAAATTTTTTTAAACTTTCAAATAATGCGTTTTTAAAGTAATTTTATTAATTTTAAAAACCCACAATGAATTCCCCAAATTCTATATTATAATTTAATGTTTTAAAAACAATTATTTATGAACACGAATCACATCCACATCAGGAATGATGTTATTTTTAAATGATTTTAGTTATTAACCACATAAAATATTGGGAACCAATCATATTTGAAAAAACCCATGGTTAAAAATAATGGGTTGGATTTTAGTTTTTGTTATTTTATTACATAGAGTCCAAAACATATGTTTAAAAATTAAAAAATAATTCATATCACTTTTTCTATAAATACCCCCATACTCCCTTTCCTCCTCACTCAAAACCGATTGAACAATAATTTCCTCTCCATATCTCTCTCTAAATCTCTCCCAAGTGGTCCCCAATATCCTTATAATATCCTCTCAAGATTCTAGAAGCACTATATCAGGGTAAGGGATTCTCTTCATCTTCCACCTTATTTAAGTACATTCTTTGTGTTAATCATTTGGTTTCAATTTTTTAATTTTGAAAAATATTTTTGAACATAAATTTACTATTATTATTATTCCAATGTAATTAAATACCAATTTTCTCTGTAATTAATCCCTTCAATGAACATTTATGTACACCCATTTTACTAGTAAAAGTATTTCGTTATTTTCAATGAAAAACTTTTATTTTTTGAATACCTATCCCCATTTAAAATCAACGGTATTAATATAGTTTTACCTATCCTTAATTTATTTCTAATTATCATGTCCTTAACATAAAATCTTGAATTAGGGACTAAATGTTATAAAACATTTTATTATGTTGTGTGATGTACATAGAAAACAATTGCATGTACATAAACGTTTATGACCTGTGGTCCCATAATTATATCACCCTCCAATGAATCTGTTAATGTTTTTATCTTAAGAGGTTATATGAGTTGTTCAAGATCAGTTATCCTAATCACGCCATGTTATGATGTCTCATCATTTATCCTTGAATTATTATTATGATATCATGTTTTTTTCCATATTCCTATGATGTCTTGGTTTTATCATCTTATGAAATTCTTCAATGTATATGATTAATATTCTCAAATTTTTATTTCTATCATTTATTCCTACCTTACATCATATTATGTTTTGGTTATTACCTTATTGGTATTCATTATATCATCCCTTTCTTATGTACATCCTCTGGTTATCCCATGCAGTATAAGAAGATTAATGGATTTTAAGGTCATGTAATGTATTTTTTTTTAAATAATTTCATTGTATCCCTATTTAAATATATTTTTATATTTACATGATTTCTAAAATAAACTAGTTATATAATTATTTGAGATTTTATTTTTTATATATTTATATAATAAATCAAGAAAAAAAATTTATAAATGATCTGGGTTGTCCTACACATGTCCTGAAAAATCATATGGCCAAACAATGCATTACATTTTACCCCTTCAAATATTTTTTTTTCATCTATGTTTTTTATTTCTCCAAAATTGGTTCCCAAATATTGTAGATGATTTAGGGAGGGTCTTTATGTTGTTTTGAGGTTCATATAATGGATTTGGTTTAGGGATTGGTATAATATTTTATTATGTCATGTATGTGTTTAATGTATTAATGTCCCATTTACATGAAAAGGGAAATTTTATAGAGCATTTGGATTTAAAACCATTTTGGGTGTTTTTAATTTTGAAATGATTCCCTTCTTGTACATTAAACATTTTATAATGTGGTTGATTTTATTATTTTATCTGGGGAAAAGTTGGTGAAATTTATCTGAACATTTTCAAAACTATTTTGAAAAACTTTTGTTCAATTGAGAGACAATTTTAAATTATAATAATGTGAAAAATAATTTTCATGCGATATATTTGTCATAATAATGAAATAAAATGGATCATTTTTTTTCTAAAAGAAATAAAGTGTTTCCAAGGTTAAACAATTTTAAAAAAAGGTTGGTCTATTTTACAATGGTATGTGTAGGAAAAAAAGAAATTTTTACTAATGATAGAAATCAATTATTTTAATGAAAATAAATTGTTGTTGTTACTGGAAGGTTCATTTTTATTTAGTGATTTTATATATTTTTATATTTTCCCCTTTTTAAGGGGGTTATATTGTTAAAAAATATGGGACAATAATTTAATATATTAATGTCTTATGTTATTTAAAATAACCCTCCTAAAATTGTTAATAATGAAATTACATGGCATATTTCTATGGATGATCATCAGTATTAGCCCTTTTCACCCTATAAATTAATTATTTTCATTTCTAACTCTACTCAGACTGTGAATGGAGTGGCGGATTTGGAAAATTTTCTACTCTTATATCATTCCCTTTTCAAAAATTTTGGGTAAATTTCAAGGGGTTTTGATGATTGTTTGTTATGTGGGTTCCTTGAGTGAATTGGAATTAGGTTAAGGCTTGGGAATATTATTATATGGTGTTTGTTTTGAGTAATTATAAAATAATACATTGGATATTATTTATTAATGGTAATTCTTTGAATGTGATTTGAATTGTATTTATTTGGGATAAATTAGTTTTGATGTTAGATAATTATTTTTAGATTCTTTATGGTCCTGGTTGTGGGTTTCTTAATGTTGGTTCTGGATAGGCTAAACAAGGGAGGTCTTTGGGTCAATGCTTGGGTAATCCGGAAAATGATTCCTTTTTGTGAGAAAATAAGGGTAAAATTATGGGTTCTTCATGAGACAGTGGGTCATTGTTAACAATCAAATTTGCCTTTGTGGAGTGATGGGTTGAGGTTATCACCAATTTTTTTTCTTATTACAGCTGGGTTATAAGGGTTTTTTTTCATTCTTTGAATGAGAAGACACAAATTTATTTTTTTTAAAAATTTATGAGATTATTTTTTGACTATTTTGATGATCTTAATGGTGGTACACCTCTTTGGGATCTTGATTGTTTCCTTGGAGTGGTCAACTACGGTTAGTGGATAGGGATTTTTTGTGATGTCCTTATCTTAGTAGTGTTTCCATTTGCTTCACCACTTTCGAAGAATTATAAATTGTGATGATACCTCGATGGGTCTCTATACTCTTGGGTCTTTTAGTAAGATGTTTTTTGTTTGGTTGATATTTTATTTTGGTTCGTGTTGTTTTACTATATGAATTCTATTGTTTGGAGATTTGTTTGGAAAGCCTTGATATTATGGACCATGTGAAGAGGAGTTTTTATAGTTACCGATTCTTTTCATACATAAATATCATATCTTAATAGTTGAATATTAATTTCATAGAATAATGATCCATGCCAAAATTGTATAGCTCTATTGCCTATGGAAATATAGACACATAAAAAATCGTTCATAACAGTTCTATAATATCTCCCACATAGATCCTCATAAATAGAACCCTTATTTCACATATAATACATTATACCTTTCTTCATAACATGGGGAAGGTAAAAATAAAAAAGATGAGCTCATATTCTTAGTAGGGATAGAAAAGGGAGATATCAATGATTATATAAGAATAACATGAACATATAGTAATGAGAACTAGAGTATAACAATTAAAAATCATACAGCATAAATAATAAATCATAATTTTGAGTTATGGAATAAATCTTGTTAGTTTATAACACGTGAATAATAAATGAATCAAAGAACATAATCTATGGAATCGGGACATTGGCATAATACAAGGACTTATGGCATACACATAAGCATAGAGAATCATTTCCATACTAGTAAAGGCTCTTTTCCAAGACTATCAGAGTGAAATAGGTTCACTGCCCATACAATCATAGTAGTCAAGTCTAATTACTAAGAATATTATAGTAGACAAATACCCTTACTGATCTTGATTCAATCCCCATTCAAGTCATATTTATCTCATGTGATATTAATCATTACCCAATGCATTGGAGTAAGATATAGCTCTCACCCATCATATAATGAAAACCATATATATGTGTTCCACAATATCATTTAAAATTCTCCATATCATATCCATGAAAATAAATGGGTTTCATAAACATGTACACATTTTGTAGCTCACAGAAATGAAGTGGGTTTCATAAACATTTCATCACTTCATCAGAGAATAAACTGTGGAAATTAAATGGATTCCATAAACATTGTATCATGATATTTTTAACAATTAATGATAATAAATAAGTATGGTATGCTTGGTTCATATCCACTATAAATCAAAATTGAAATAAAAGGTTTTTGTATTTTGTGAAACGAAATACCATTAAAATATTCTTAAAATATTCTGAAAAGAAATACCCATTCCATTTATAAATTCACTTATTTATAAAACTATGAAATTATGAAGGGAAAAAATTATATTTGAAATTAAACTTTTAAAATTGCAAATAATTATTCAATTTAAATACTATTATTGAAAATGGTAAAATATATTCATGAAATATAGTTTGAAGAAACATTTTATCCATACTTTTATTGGAAAAGCCATAAAGTACCACATTTGTAAAATAACAAAAATATTCCTTTCAAAAAAATTATACAAAATAAATATTGGGTAAAAATGAATTTAAAGAATCATTTCAGAATATTAATAAAATTATTTAAAAAATATTTATAAAACAAAGATATCAAAGAAAAAGGGTATTCAACAGAAGAGATAAATGAGGTCGGTTTTCCTTAAAAATATATTTTTGGCCTATTGAGTATTTAAGGTGAGAAAAAAGAAAGGGAACCATGTATTTTCAAGAAATAACCATTGTATAATAATATTCATTATTATATTGAGAGTTTCATCATAATATTTCATCATTATAATTTAATAAAAAAACCACATTAAATAATGAGATTGTAACATAAAACCTTTACCCTGAGTTTTCCTTGCTTCGAAAGGACTCTAAATGCTTTTATAATATGTTTAACTCTTTTATAATTCCATAAAATAGTAATTTTTATAATTATAATGTCATATATGATCCCTTTATAACATTTTATCACCCTTTATCAATAATTCCTTAAAATCATGATTTTTAGGTGTTAACTTTTCATTATCTTGAGTATTTCAGTTTTGTGGTTATGTTCCATGCATATTTATAATAGTCAAATGATAATAAACATTTTAATAATTATATGAATATAATATATAAATATTTATATAGATCCATAAATTTTAGAGATATAAGAATAAAATACACCATTCCCAGAGAAAGTAGGTAGTATGCACACATGAATTTTGTTTTAATTTATCAACGGATAGAACTATAGAAAGGAAAATATTAATTAAGCTTTAAAATATCATTATTATATCATAAATATTCATCAAAATCATCTCCATTACCATCATAGTAAAATATAAATGAAAAACGAATCACATCTCTTTGTGAAGGTGGCAGTCCACACGTACGCACGAACAACGTTATCATTTTCCAAAGGATTTTATGGTAATAAGGTAAAAATTATTTTCTCATTAAAAAGTATATTTTTTAATAAATATTATATATAAACATTAAACCAATCATAATACTCATCCATAAACGATATAATTTATAAATGAATAGTATATCTACGTGAAGATGGTAAATCATATGTATGCAGGAGTGATACATTCATTTTTCATTTTATGGGAAAGAGGGAGTACAATAGTGTTTTTATAAAAATAATAAGATTTAAGAATATTTAGGATACTTAATTTATTATTTTATGAAAAATATCGTATATTTAGATGAGGTATAATATAGTTGAAAAAAAGTGATCAGTTAAGGCGATTACCTATTCTTTGAAACGGCTACATTAGATCACAACTAAAAGAATCTTGTGATTATTTTTTGGGAAGAAAAAAACATATATAATGTGTCTAGGGAATTTTTTAAGGAAAATTGGTTATTTTTTTGAGATAGAATGATCAATGTATTGTAAATAATTGAAGGAGGAGGTTCCATTTTATAATTGAGGTGAGCGGCACTTTTATAATTTCTGAAATGATTAAATTATAATAAAATAATTGTCCTAAATAATTAATCTGAATGGATATATATTAGGTGATAAGGTAGAATAGGGTTTTAATCCCATAAAACATTAGAATTTAGAGAAGTTTTTATGCCATTTTAAACCATGTCATTTTTATTAACCCTTAGTTAACCAATTTTAATTTTAATTACTATAACAAATTCTTAATATTAACAGGTTGTAATTTTTATATAAAAGGTTAAAATTGGCCCATAATTGTAAAATTTGGGAACTTTTCAACTATATCATATCCATATTTTATTATTTAATGTTTTTTATTATTTTTAATTAACATAATAAAATATTATTTGGATAAAATATCATTATTATCAATTTTAACAATTTTCATTTAATTTGACTTAAAATAAATAAAGACAAAGTTTTAATTAGAATAAAAAATTTAAACATAACACTCATATATCATATTAACCTATAAAATTCATTTTAAACTATAAATTATTAAAATTAAATAACTTTTATGTTTATAATATTATTTATATTATTTGTCAATTAATTGAATGAATATTATTTTAGCATTGTGTAAGAATTTAAGGTTATTATATAATACATAAAAATTATAAATAAATTACCATAATGAATATAATTTCATTATTCACAAAATTAATATTAATATTCACTCATAATAAGTTTCTGTTCCAATGGGAAAACAAAAGTATATTTAAAATTGAGAGGGTGATATTTTGGAACTTTATTTCATTTAAATAATATATCAATCATTTTCATGGAACATTTTCCTTTAAAATAATAACATTAGAGACTAACATTATAATGGTCGATTTAAATTCATCAAATAATTATTATTATGAAAAATTATGGCCTTCTCACTTATATTTAATCTATATTTACCTGATTTACCCCATAATGAGGTGATAAATCTTACCATGATTACAATTCATATTGACCAAAAATAAAAGGGTCCTATTTTAAAATTTTAAATCTCATGATTATAAATATATAATTAATTTTTTGTAATTCAATAACTATAAATTGAAGAAATTATTTTTAACATAAGTGCGCAAAATGCCAAAAAACTACTTTTATAAAAAAAATATTTTTAAGCATAAAAATAGATTTATTATTAAATTATTTCTATAAGATATATATTAAATATTTAAAACATTTTTTCAAGTTAATAATATATAAATGTTCATTAAATTCATTCACTAATAGTGATAAATTTAAATTATTGATAAAAATAAATTGCAAGCATTAAAATATTTTTTCATAAAAACATCACTGCTATTTTCATATAAATATTGTTTTCAATTCAAACCATTTGATAACAGATGAATTAATTTCATGAATATGTAGACTATTTATTTTTTACAACTTATTTAATACTATTCATATCCACTATGCATAACCATAAATGATGTTGTGGCTTTGACTGCTACCACGAGTGCTACAATCTTCTTTTCCATGCTGGTCTTAATGAATTCCCCTAATTTTGATTTTCACTATATGAAGAGATGTGAGATGAAAAATCATGACCCCATGAAAATTCCTTTTACTAATTCACCTTCTTTGGTTGCATAGGCTAGTGCTGAGCAGATTGGGCAGCCCGATACTGAGGAGCTGTTGGAGAATGGGGAAAAAGGCGCTGATGGAACAGATCATGGTTTCCTTCTTGTTGACACTACAGATAATCTTGCTGATGCTCAACATTATGATTTTGATGATGAATGTGAGGATGATCAAGGTGATGCTTTGAAGATTCTGAATTAGTGGAAAAGAGGAAAGAATCCAAGAGGATGTGGTGGTTGTCGTGGAAGAGGTGGGAGAGGAGAAAGGATTATATGCTGATTATGTTTGGATTACAATGGATTTAATCACTTGTACCCCAAATATCAATCCTTTCTTGTATGCTTTAATTTTATTTTAATAATTATTTTATGGGTCATGGACTCTGCTCCATGACTCCACTGTTATGGTAATCCAAAAAATATATTGATTATTCTCAAAAACTGTGAATATGTTAGCTTTGCTTTGAACCACTACTAGACATGATTATAAGTCCCCGACCTTAAACCTTACTTAATCTTGAGTTATTACAAGATTACACATTGAGGATCTTTTCGGGTTTAGAGTTTTAGACAATTAGATCCTAAAACTTGCATTACATTCCACATATAAACAAAGTGGTTACATAAAGATAGTATTCTTCATTCCATCAATGGAAACATATTTAAAATAAAACATGGATTATTTCATGACACTTCCTTGAAACTATCATCATATCATGTACCTTTCCCTTGACCTATGAAAAAAATTTCAAAAAAAAAACATGGGATGATCCTAAAAAGCTCAGTAAGGGATATAAAAATATGGAAAGGAAACATGGGTACATATATACATAAGAATGAGATCATACTTTACCCATAAAACATAAGCACTTTTACATACCTAATCAAATCATGAATAAATCATAGAAATCATAAGACATAAAGGTAACTTGAGTCACTCATAACATTCTTACGTAGGGAGTAACCCTCTTGGTTACCTTTGGAATACCCATCATAGTATATTCCCTAAATCTCTTCGGAGAAACCTTAATGTTTCACTCCTTCGTGTTACCCAATGTATTGGAGAGCTATATCGGGCTCACCCGCCCTTAGTTTATCATGGAACCACCCATCTTCATAATAATTCCCATGAACCTCAACATAATTGTATCACATAAAACATGCATAAAGGAAACATAACATTTCCACCTTTCAGTCACAAGATATCAATACAACACATTGATATAAAAACATTATGAAATCCATTTTCAATACCAAAATAAAAGAAAATAAAAACATGGTATTTATTTTTCTTTTAAAAAAAATTTATGGCTTGTAGAGGAAGCCGAAACTCAAATAATGGTCACGGTGGCGAAGAAGTCGTTGTCGCCGCATACGTACGACAAAAACATTCCCTTTTGTCGTTTAGTAAACGCTTCGTTTAAAAAAGATTCCTTTTGAATAAACGTAAAAGTCAAAGGGGTTTATACACCGTATAAAAGAAGGTTGTGTATAAAACAAAATATGCCTCAATGAAAGGAGATTGAGACGAACTCCCATACCTCGGGTCCGACATGACTCGATCGTTCTTTAATGTCCTGAATAATAAACTTGAGTTAATTTCTAATTTCTTAAGAACCTTTTTCAAGTTCATTATTCCATTTATATCACTTATTACCATGTCATGAACACTATGTAATTATTTAAGTTAATAACGATCATTTTAACGATCATTGGTACTTGAGTCAAAAATAAACCCTTTATAATTACATGTTGTTCATGTATCCATTATATCCAGAATTTTATTCATGATGTAGATATCATATATGTCATATATATCCAGTACATGCATGCATTTATAATATTACATAATCATTTAGAGGTAATAAATTAAATGCACCGTTCATGGAGACGGTAAGTCGTAAGTACGCATGAACGCTACTTTCATTTCTATTTCATATTTTATAGAATGGAATCTTAATGATATAAAGGTATATTATAATTCCAGTATAATATCATATATAATATCATAGTTCCATCCTTTATATGTCCCACATATGGTATTTAACGAATCAAATCACTTTGAGGGGGCGGTAGTCCGCACTTCCTTAAATGAAGATATCGCGTTTACCCATAATGGAAACCATAAAGGTATGGCCAAAAAGAAAAAAACAGAAGCTTAAGGAAAACATAAAAATATTATATATCATATATAAATATAGTTACATCTTAATGGCCACCTTTGAATGTGTTAAAAGAATGTTGAACAATCATCGTTTCAGAAGGCATAAATTCACCATCCACGGAAACAGTATGTTCGTTAACCATTAGATGTAGGTGTGTGTAAGTGTATCTCTATTCCTTATTATAACAACATCCGAGTATATTTAGGATGCTGGAGTTTTTACAAAAGAAAATAATAAAAAGAGTTTAGGGGGTTGGAGAAGCAAAATAAAACAAAAGGACTCAAAAGAAGACATTACCTTAAAATCGGGTAACTCCCGTTGGTTTGATCTCAAAGGATTCCTTGGGAAGACTTCTGCCCAAAGTTAGGCTTCAAGGAGTAAGAGAGGGAAGTTGAGAGACAAAATAGGCAGGGGTTGGCCAAGCCAAAGGCTTTGTAAGTGTGGGTAAGGAGGTAGAGGTGGGGGCCTTTTATAAGAGGAGAGGAGGGGCACTCATGGAAAGTAAAGATAAGTTACTTTATTTTAAAATGAGTTTCGGATTCCAAAGGTCCCAAATTGATATAATTCTAGGATAAGGTGATAAGGGTTATAAATCCACTAATCCAATAGGTTTTTTCTATGTTTAGGTTTTAGATTTTACATTATCGTTCCATTTTATTTAAATCGTTAAATAATGAGGTCATCGCTGCATCATCATGATGTCATAAATAATTTACATTATTTAATGTCTAAAAATTATAAACAAAATACTATGATGTAGGAAATATTCTTATATTTCTAATGAATATTTATAGTCAAAAATCTGACTTGTATAACCCCATGTAAAGCTTGTTTTAGTAAAACATCTCATGTGTGTGTCATTTTTACTTTAACAATTAATAAAAAGTTATTTATGTCATTTCCCAACCAAAGTGGCTCTATGGGGTCCCCAAGATGACCCATGGCTTGTCTTGGTCGGCCATGACACATAAAATGAGGTTAGGACATGTTTCAAGCTCATCTCGTACTATTAAAACATTATTTTTACCTTAAACTACACTAATTACCACTAATCGTGATTAAAAACATAAAAGTTACTATTCACCAAAAAAGTATTTTAATCTCATTGAACCACATTTTACTTCTTAATGACAAACATGTATGTCGGATTTTTAAAATTCAAAACACAAAGATGGCAAAATTTCATTTAAACGAAAATCAGTTTTTATAAGTACCACTTAGTGGTTTCACTATTCATCAAAATTGAAGTTTTTCAGAAAATTACCAAAAATTCACCCTAATCTATATTTGATACATCGAATTCAAAAATGAAGTCTATTTTACAAAATTAAAAACATATAAGTCACATTAATTAATTTAATAATTAATTCCCGCTGTCATGACAAAAAGCGTGTTTTTATGAAACAATAAGTATCAAAAGATTGACACCAGTTTAAGTCCAATTTCAAAGTGAAATTGATTCCAATGACCACCATTGGATTAAATGGTAAAAATATAATCTAATTTCACTTTAAACCCAATTCAAAAGATAATATAATCATATAAATAAATTAGATTAAAAAGAAATTTTGATGTAAAATGCAGCATTTTTCACTATTCATTAAAAAATGAACATTGTAAGAAAAATACCAAAAATTCACACAAAGTAAATTTTGATGTACCAATCATAAAGAATAAGTTTATTTTGACAAACATAGCTTATAAAAGTTTCAAAAGATATATTTAAAAATGGTTTGCCATCAAATGGAAGTAAAACAATCTTTTAAGAATATTAGTGTATTCCATGCATAAGATTGTATTTATTTTCATTTTGAGCCTCTAACACACTATATAATTAATTAATAGACATAGATAAAATTTCTATTATTCATTACTTACTTGGGATGTTACATCCCCCCTTTAGAAAATTGTGTCCCCGCAATTTATTTACTTATCGAATAAATGGGGGTACTTGTCCCTCATTGCATTTTCAGATTCCCATGTTGCCTCTTCCATCTTGTGGTTTTCCACAAAAACTTTTCCTGATTAATCACCTTATTTCGTAACACTTTCTCCCTGTGGTCAAGAATCTGGACCGGTTTTTCCTCATAAGATAGGTTCTCTTCTAGCTGAACTACCTCTGGACTCAAAACATGAGATGGATCTGGCATATACTTTCTCAACATCGAAACGTGAAAAACATTGTGTACCTGAGATAAACTCGGAGGTAAAGCCACCCGGTATGCAACTGATCCAACTCTCTCCATAATTTCATATGGTCCAATGAACCTTGGACTCAACTTTCCTTTCTTACCAAATCACATCACACTTTTCCATGGGAAGACTTTGAGAAAAACATGATCACCTACCTCAAAAGTTAGATCCTTTCTCCTATTGTCTGCATAACTCTTCTGCCTACTCTGAGCTGTTCTCATGTGCTTCTGAATCGGCTGAACTTTTTCTGCCATCTCTTCTACCAATTCTGGTCCCACCAACTTCCTTTCACCCACTTCATCCCAGAAAGTTGGAGTTCGACACCGCTTCCCATATAATGCCTGAAATGGTGCCATCTGTATACTGGAATGAAAACTATTATTATATGAAAATTCTACCAAAGAAAGATGATGGTCCCAACTTCCCTGATAATCCATAGAACAAGCTCGTAGCATATCCTCCAAGGACTGAATTGTTCGTTCTGACTGCCCATCTGATTGAGGATGAAAAGCTGTACTAAAAGTTAATTCAGTACCCAATGACTTTTGAAGGCCTTTCCAAAAGTTAGAAGTGAACATGGGATCACGATCAGATACAATGGAGAGAGGAACTCCATGTAACCTGAATATCTCTTTAAGATGAAAACGGGAATGTTGATCTAGGGAAAAATTATCTCGTATAGCAAGGAAATGAGCAGATTTGGTCAAGAGATCAACAATAACCCAGATTGCATTATTACCTCGAGATGTCTTCGGTAATCCCACAAAAACGTCCATGGATATATTCTACCATTTCCACTCTGGCACTGGTAAAGGCTGAATCATCCCTTTCGGTAACTTCCGCTCTGCTTTAACCTGTTGACAAGTCAAACACTTCACAGTAAAATCAGCAATATCTCTTTTCATTCCATCCCACCAGTAATACTCCCGCAGATCTCTGTACATCTTAGTACTACCAGGATGAACTGAAAACGGAGAACTATGAGCTTTACATAACAACACTCTCCTCAACTGTGAATCACAAGGAACACACAATCTCTTCCCAAATCTCAAAACGGAATCATTATTAATGTTGAATTCAGGCAACTTACCTTCCTGAACCAGCTCTACCTTTTTCTGCAACTCACTATCTTGCTTCTGTGCTTGCTTGATTCTATCTGATAGAGATGATCTCACTGATACCTGAAACAAAACAGAAGAACTTCCTGCACCCACAAATTCTATGCCAAAGTTCATCAAATCCTTAACCAAAGGATCACGTTCCAAATGCAACATTGCTAATGAAGCATTACTTTTTCGACTCAAAGAATCAGCCACTTTATTTGCTTTTACCAGATGGTAATGAATTGTACAATCATAATCCTTGATTAATTCTAGAAATCTCCTTTGTCACATGTTCAATTATTTCTGAGTGAATATATACTTTAAACTTTTGTGATCGGTATATATTTCACACTTTACTCCATACAAATGATGCCTCCAAATTTTTAAAGCAAAAACAACAGCAGCTAATTCCAAATCATGTGTATGGTAATTTACCTCATGAGTTTTCAACTGTCGTGAAGCATAAGCAATTACCTGATCATTCTACATTAGGACGCAACCAAGTCCTTTCAATGAAGCATCACTGTAGATAACAAACTCACCATTCCTGGAAGGTAGTGCCAAAACTGGAGCATTCACCAATCTTCTTTTCCATTCCTGAAAACAATCATCACATTCTTTTGTCCAGATAAACTGAACACCCTTCCGAGTTAGCTTAGTCATTGGACTAGATAACCGTGAAAAATTTCTAACAAACCTTCGGTAATAGCCTGCCAAACCAAGGAATCTACGAATCTCTGTTACATTTATGGGTATTGTCCATTCTTAAACAACCATTGTTTTTGCAGGAACAACGGTTATCCCATCTTTATAAACAATGTGACCAAGGAAAGAAATTCGTTGCAACCAAAACTCACACTTGCTGAATTTCCCATACAATTTATTTTCTTTTAAGGTTTTCAAAATTACCCTTAAATGTCTTTCATTCTCCTCTTTACTTTTAGAAATCACCAAAATATCATCAATAAAAACAACTAACATTTTTCACCGGAGTCAATTGAGCCATCATTGCAACAAACTGTTTAGTTCTGATTCTGACCATCTCAGGATGCTGATTCGGAAGGTTATTTCCTTCTACATTCCTTCCTAACACTGCTTCCATGTTTCCTCTATGGAAAACCATTCTGAACAAACATGTCTTAGATGAAGCAACATGGTAATCTTCAAATACTATATCACTTCAATTTGACCATAAAAAAATATTTTTGGATAATCATTTAATAGAATTCTATCTTCTAAAGTTATCTAAACCGACCTCTGATACCAACTATAAGGCCCCAGCCTTAAACCTTACTTAATCTTGAGTTATTACAAGATTACACATTGAAGATCTTTTCGGGTTTATAGTTTTAGAGAATTCGATCATAAAACCTGCATTACATTCTACATATATTCAAATTGGTTACATAAAGATAGTATTCTTCATTCCCATCAATGGAAACATATTTAAAATAAAACATGGATTATTTCTTGACACTTCCTTGACACTATCATCATATCATGTACCTTTCCCTTGACCTATGAAAAACATTTAAAAAAAACTTGGGATGAGCATTAAAATCTCAGTAAGGGATATAAAAATATGTAAAGGAAACATGGGTACATATATACATAAGAATAAGATCATACTTTACCCATAAAACATAAGCACTTTAACATACCTCATCAAATCATGAATAAATCATAGAAATCATAAGACATAAAGGTAACTTGAGGCATTCATAACATTCTTATGTAGGGAGTAACCCTCTTGGTTACGTTTGGAATACCCATCAAATTATATTCCCTAAATCACTTCGGAGAAACCATAACGTTTCACTCCTTCGCGTTACCCAATGCATTGGAGAGCTATATCGGGCTCACCCGCCCTTAGTTTATCACGGAACCACTTGTCTTCATAATAATTCCCAAGAACCTCAACATAATCATATCACATAAAACATGCATAAAGGAAACATAACATTTCCACCTTTCAATCACAAGATATCAATACAACACATTGATATAAAAACATTATGAAAACCATTTTCAATACCAAAATAAAAGAAAAGTAAAACATGGTATTTATTTTTCTTTTAAAAAATGGTATGGCTTGTAGAGGAAGATGAAACTCAAATAATGGTCACAGCGGCGGAGAATTCGTTGTCGCCGCATACGTACGACAAAAACATTCCCTTTTGTCGTTTAGTAAACGCTTCATATAAAAAAGATTCCTTTTTAATAAACATAAAATTCAAAGGGGTTTATACACCGTATAAAAGAAGGTTGTGTATAAAAAAAAATATGCCTCAATGAAATGAGATTGAGACGAAGTCCCATACCTCGGGTCCAACTTGACTCGATCATTTTTTAATGTCCTGAATAATAAACATGAGTTAATTTCTACTTTCTTAAGAACCTTTTTCAAGTTCATTATTCCTTTTATATCACTTATTACCATGTCATGAACACTATGTAATTATTTAAGTTAATAACGGTAATTTTAACGATCATTGGTACTTGAGTCAAAAATAAACCCTTTATAATTACAAGATGTTCATGTATCCATTATATCCAGAATGGTATTCATAATGTATATATCATATATGTCATATATATCCAGTACATTCATGCATTTATAATATTACATAATCATTTAGAGGTAAGAAATGAAATGCAACGTTCATGGAGACGGTAAGCCGTTCGTACGCATGAACGATACTTTCATTTCTATTTCATATTTTATAGAATGGAATCATAATTATATAAAGGTATATTATAATTAAAGTATAATATCATATATAATATCATAGTTCCATCCTTCATACGTCCCATATATGTTATTTAACGAATCAAATCACTTTGAGGGGGCGGTAGTCCACACTTCCTTAAATGAAGATATCGAGTTTACCCATAATGGAAACCATAAAGGTATGACCAAAAAGAAAAATACAAAAGCTTAAGGAAAACATAAAATATTATATATCATATATAAATATAGTGACATCTTAATGACCACCTTTGAAGGTGTTAAAAGAATGTTGAACAATCATCGTTTCGGGAGGCATAAATTCACCATCCACGGAAACAGTATGTCCGTTAACCATTAGATGTAGGTGTGTTTAAGTGTAGCTCTAATACTTATTATAAAAACATCCTAGTATATTGAGGATATTGTAGTTGTTAAAAAAGAAAAGAAAAAAAAGATTTTAGGGGGTTGGAGAAGCAATATAAAACAAAAGGACTCAAAAGAAGACATTACCTTAAAATTGGGTAACTCCCTTTGGTTTGAGCTCAAAGGCTTCCTTGGGAAGACTTTTGCCCAATGTGAGGCTTCAAGGAGTAAGAGATAGAAGTGGAGAGACAAAATGGGCAGGGGTTGGCCGAGCCAAAGGCTTTGGAAGTGTGGGTAAGGAGGTAGAGGTGGGGGCCTTTTATAAGAGGAGAGGAGGGGCACTCTTGGAAAGTAAAGATAAGTTACTTTATTTTAAAATGAGTTTCGGATTACAAAGGTCCCACATTGATATAATTCGAGGATATGGTGATAAGAGTTCTAAATCCACTCATCCAATTGGTTTTGGCCACGTCTAGGTTTTATATTTTACATTATATTTCCATTTTATTTAAATCATTAAATAATGAGGTCATCGTTGCATCATCATGATGTCATAAATAATTTAATTTATTTAATGTCTAAAAATTATAAAACAAATACTATAATGTAGGAAATCGTTTTATCTTTCTAATAAATATTTATAGTCAAAAATCTGACTTGTATAACCCCATGTAAATTTTTTTTAGTAAAACACCTCATGTGTGTGTCATTTTTACTTTAACATTTAATAAAAAGTTATTTACGTCATTTCCCAACCAATGTGGCTCCATGGGGTCCCCAAGTTGACCCATGGATTGTCTTGGTCGGCCATGACACATCCAATGAGGGTAGGACATGTTTCAAACTCATCTCATTCTATTAAAACATTATTTTTACCTTAATCTACACTAATTACCACTAATCGCGATTAAAAACATAAAAGTTACTATTCACCAAAAAAATATTTTAATCTCATTGAACCACATTTTACTTATTAATGAAAACCATGTATGTCGGATTTTTGAAATTCAAAACACAAAGATGGAAGAATTTCATTTAAACGAAAAATCAGTTTTTATAAGTACCACTTAGTGGTTTCACTATTCATAAAAAATTGACGTTTTTTAGAAAATTAACAAAAATTCACCCTAAGATATATTTGATACTCAGAATTCAAAAATGAAGTCTATTTTACAAAATTCAAAACATATAAGTCACATTAATTAATTTAATAATTACTTCACGCTGTCATGACAAATAACGAGTTTTTATGAAACAATAAGTATCAAAAGATTGACACCAGTTTAAGTCCAATTTCAAAGTGAAAATGAATATATTTTTACCATTGGATTAAATGGTAAAAATATATTATAATTTCACTTTAAAACCAATTCAAAAGATAATCTAATCATATAAATAAATTAGATTAAAAAGCAGTTTTGATGTAAAATGCAGTATTTTTCACTATTCATGAAAAAATGAACATTGTCAGAAAAATATCAAAAAATCACACAAAGTAAATTTTGATGTACAAAACATAAAGAATAAATTTATTTTGAAAAACATAGCTTATAAAATTTTCAAAAGATACATTTACAAATTGGTTTCCATCAAAAGGCAGTAAAACAATCTTTTAACAATATTAGTGTATTCCATGCATAAGATTGTATTTATTTTCATTTTAAGCCTCTAAAACACTATGTAATTAATTAATAGACGTAGATAAAAATATCTATTATTCATTACTTACTTGGGATGTTACATTGATAATATATAGTGGATTTCTAAAATACCGTTAATATTTTTTTGACTACATATACAAGTTATTTACACTGTCATTAAAATTATTTTGACCAAATATTATGGAAGTATAAAAAACCAATTATCTATCCTTGAGTCTATTCTATAGAGTCAGCAGTAGGATGATGAGTTCAGAAGAATTTTTCAAACCCCTTATACTGGGGAGACCATTTCTTGTTGGTATCTCCCTTTAGATGTTATTATATGTTTTTGGAATTAGTTTCTCATACCAAAATCTATGACGAGATTAGTTTTTTTTCAACTGTCATAGTTCTACATGGTGCATTCTCCGATGTACTATAAAGATGTATTATGAAATGAGATGGAGATTCTGTTGGCCAAGTATAAAGCATGACATTGCATATTATGTGTCCCATAGTTACACATGTCAACAAATAAAGTCATAGTATTAGAAACCTTTTGGTTTTCTCTAGCCTCTTCTGATTCTAGTTTGGAAATTGGACAAGGTGTCCATCGATTTTTTATTATATTTCCATGGATTCCCTGGGGGAGTAATTATATATTTGTGGAAATTTATTGGTTGAAAAATTAATTTAACTTTATTCCAATAAAGGACACCACTATAGTTCATTATATAGGAAATAATTATGTGTAAGAGATCATAATGTTACATGGGGTTACTTCTACAATTGTTTCAGATAGGGATCCTAGGTTTACATAAAGGTTATGAAGGAGTCTCAAAGAGGTTATGGGAATTTGGGTTAAGATGAGAACAACTTATCATCAATGAAAAAATGTACAAAAGGAGCATGCTATTTATATCCTGGAGGATATGATCTGTTCCTATGTCATGGATTTCAATAGATCTTGGGATAGCATTCTTGGGATTTTTGAGTTTTCTTATAACAAGAGTTATCAGTAATCTATTAGAATATCTCTATTCGTGTCTTTATATAGTCTCCCATCGAGGCCACCCATCAGTTGGGTATAGGGAGGTGAAGCATCATTGATTGGACCAAGTCTTGTTCATGATACATTATTTGTGATTTAGGATATAAGTTCAAATTTTGTTTTTGATTACATTCAATAGAAATCATATTTTTATTGTCAACATCATCCTTTGGAGTTTTCTATTGGTGGATATGTTTCCTTGAAAGTTTCTCCATGATTGGTTAATCGTCATATTGGAAAATAATGATATTTGGATCTGAAATATGTTGGATAATTTGAGGTAACTGAATGACCGGGGAGGGTTGCTTATTTTATTTGGATTTTTGGTTTTTATGATGAGTAATCATGATATTTTCCACATATCAAATCTCAGGAAAAACCATCTTGGTCCCTCTGAAATTTTGAGTTAGGAAGAGAATGAGTTAGTGTCAGATGTTTCAATTGAGGACCATGCATTAGATATCATTAACCATCATTTGAGGGTATTGTATAAGAAGTCGATTTTGTTGGTTACATTGTTATGATCACACAAATTAGATTCTCATGAGACTTTGTAGTGTGAGTCTTTGATGAGGGAGAAGCAGCATCATCTCTTTTACAAACGTCATTCTTCCATAAGTCTTCTTAGGGAGAGAAAATCTTTTTTTGGGGTGTTCTTACAATATTATTACCCAATTTTAGGTATTTATCTTCACTCCTTTTGTTTCCATCTTCATATGGGTGCATATTAGGACTCTCGATGATGGGGATAATTTGTTGTCGAAAATGACCTAATGTTCATGGATGTTTGTTTTTTTGAATTAAAGGACATTGGGTAAAAATGTTTTAAAGGGTTTCCAAGGTTTTCCTAGAGTTTGGAGAACATCAGAGTTGATTTGGGTCTTTTTAGATAAATAGGTATTTTCCCTTTCCTCAAGATAAATACATGTTGTGTAAATTGTTTCCATGCTTTGTATTGTCAGCCTAGAGATGTTATGAGTTTTTTTTAGAGCGTGAACCTCTTACATGTCATGATAAGTTTACAAATAGTGTAATGTGTTTATATGTCATTTTTTGGGTTCCAGGTAGATGTCTTGAATCAGTAAAAGGTGTGAATATTATACATCACAAATATATTACACACCTTCTAATAGAACAATTGGGAGTTTTTACCCGGGGTGATGGGGTTTTTAGCATATTTTGATTTTTTGGATTACACAACCTGAAAATAGATTACACATCATGTAATCCTTTTGATTTTTATTTGTAGGGAACTACCCAACTGAGATTTTTCTCATTCATATATAGTCTTATTCCCTCTTGACCTAGAATCTCTCTCATTTAATTTTGGAGACCTCTTATCCTTCCAAATTGTTTCTTTCAGTGATTAATCATCATTTTAGTTACAGTACATTTGAATAGGTGAGTAATCATTTTGATACTTAATTTTCATTGATCATGTTAGGACTTCAGTGTTGAATTATTGGATCTGTTGATCAATGATGACAGTCGTCTTTATCCTTTCTATATCCATTGCATGATCTTTCTCTTGAGGATAACCCTTGTGTTGGTTGTAGTGCAGTGTGCATGGTTCTATAACGTATTTTATGATTTTTCATCATCAATAAACCCTTTTACATGTTCAATTGATTCTAATATATGAGGATTAATTATAGGTCCTCCATTTTTGTATTATCTTTATTCCTTGTTGGTGGATCATGTTGCAGGACTGTAAGACCTGAGTTTGAGGTAGGTGGTTCTATCTATAGGCTATATTGGATTAACTGTATTGATCTAGTTTTTATAAATTGTTTTAAAAATTAAATGGCCTGATTTATTGATGTATTTGTTTGTGTGGAATGGGTTTTTGAAAAAAAAATTATATTCCCTAATATTGGTAAAAAAAGGTATTTTCAAATCATTGTGAAATGTATTTCTAAAATGTTTTTCAATAAATGGTTTTGATGAAACTGTATAGAAAATGTGGAACATAGGATGCCTTGGGTACGTAGGTGGACGGTATAGATTAGGGACATCGCCTATGTATTGTTATGGGTTTACTCTTGAGGTGTACCTATTCTCATTGGGCCAAATTTTATAGGTAATTGATTGATATTTTTGGGGTTCACTCGTGGGTTTCACTCATGGGGTTCTCCTCTATTCCCTAGGCCTATTGTTCTCATGACCTGATTGATATTTTGGGTATTCACTCATAGGGTGTTCCTTGGTTTTTAGGATCGTGTTCTAAGGACTTTAGTGTGCATTGGTCATTGATTTTGGTATGATTAGTCTGATATCCTAACCTGTAGTGATATTTTCCATGATGTAACCTATTTTTATTTACAATTGATTTAATATGATATGTGATGCATGATTTGATTTGATTTTAATGCATTAATGTATATGAAATAATCTGGAACTATTTCACTTGTATTATTTTGGAAATGTGGGAAATGGTAAAATTAAATATTTTTCAATGCTTTGGATACAAAAAAATTAAATTTTTTATTATTAATTTTTTTCTATAAAGTTAAGCATGTTCAGATTATTATACTAACACTTGTTGTGGAACACCAAGGTGGTATCCTACTAAGCCTATTAGCTCACACACTATGAACCCCTTTGGTAGTGCATAGACCTATTAATGTATTTAGATGCAGGGAAGTGAATGATGTCTCAATGTGATGATGAGTATTTTTTCAGCTTACTCTAGTTAGGTTGTGGTGATATGGTGGGAGTTTCCCATACTATAACATAGAGTAGTCAGTTTCTATTTTAATTGTCCATTGAAATTGGATGTTTACCTTATAATGTTCTGGAATGATTTTGAGTTATTTCATTTCCTCAGTATTCTTTTAGTTATGGCATATTTTTATCTCTTCTTCTGTTTCTCTATGTTGTATATATAGTCCATTTTGTTACATTGGTTTGGGTGAAATCATTCAATCTTGTTGTTTTTGACGCTTGGGTTCTAGTCGCCAGCCTATGGGGATATAGAATTCCCTTAAGGGAAGTGGTAATTCAGTTTGGTTACAAATTTGAGAGAGTATTTGAGTCATGTTCATCATAGAATACATTAATGGTATGTAAATAAACAATAATACTATATAAAAGGAAAAATTATTCAAGAAATATAATATATATCTAAGATTCAGTTTTTATACTAAGAAACCCTCACATCATCGTTATCTTCTAAATTGTAAAACCATGAAAGGTTAAACATGAATTTGATTTTTAAATCACTTATATTAAAATAAAAATTATGATAAAATAAATTCATGGAAAAAATATATACCACAAAAAGGAATCAATTAGTGAATAAGAATCATATTATAATAAAGAAGAATTAAGATGCAAGAACAATTACCTAGGTTCCTGATTCATTATGTGTGTGCACCTAACATCCTAAAAAATTAAATTAAATTTATTAAAAACATTCTTAATAATATTTTTAATATATATTTCAGTTTATAAGGTCTATCAATTATCAAGTTTTATTCATTTACTAAATTATTTTTTCTAATGTTGGTTACTTTGGGTGGTCTGGTCAATTTCTCTAAAATATCTTTGAGATATTGATCATGCTAAAATTTTTTGTAAATTAGCTTCACAATCACCAAAATTATAGAGGTGTAAAAATCATATTTTTTCATTAGCACAAAATTTATATGGTTTCTTAGGTTTTCCCAAAATGGACTCCAATTAAGAAAGGTGCCTTGATATGTTAACTTAAGGAAATTAAGTTTACTACGATCTTTTATTATTAATATCACTAATATAATGTCTAATATTATATTTATAGACTGTTAATATTTTCATAAATAAAATTGTTATACATTAAATAATTTTTTAAATTCAACCATGTTAGGAAATAATGGAAAACAAAACATGTTATTCTATAGAGGCGGTAGTCCACACGTACACATAGATTATTCCCACTTTTTTATAGTAGGGAGGGAGGTATAAAATAAAATAATATATCATTAAATAATCTTAGTGTTACAAATAATATAATATATCATCCATGGAGGAAGTATTCCACATATACAAATCAATTCCTTTTAATTTTTCAAATGGTTTTGGGGAATGGAAAGAGAGAGTGATATTCCATTAGTATAATTACACTTCAAAATATTAATAATACTGATTTTATCATATATTCATGTCATAGAAAATATTTTATGTGTAGAAAAAACAATTAAGCGATCTCAGTTGAGAACATTACCTCTCCTTTTGGATTCTCTCCTTTAGGTAAAACATTAAGTCTCCTTGGTTTGGTATTTTGTAAAAACCAAGTCTCCAAGGATGTTGGTAAGGGGTTGAGGAGAAAAAAGGGACGAGTTTTGGTTAATATAAATATTTGTAATAGGTGGAGAAATTGGGTGGAAGTGTTCTCCATTTATAAGTGAGGGAAATGGTATTTTTTTAATACTAATTACTTTTTCAACAATGTGCGACACTATTCATGGTTCAATGGATCTAAAAGTGAGAAATAATGGATTTTTGGGTGAGATAAGTTCCATAAATACTATACCATTAATTTTCAGAATTTTTTAAACAAGTTTCAAGTCTTATTATACTAGTGTTTTATATTTTAACATTTTGGATTATACCTTGGTGATAAATTTTTATATAAGTAATTTAATTTTAATTATTAAAAATTAAAAATGAATTATTACATAATTTGAACCTACAGATTCAAAATATGAAACACATTTTATTACATAAAATTTCTATGAATATGAAAATTTAATTTTAACATTAGTGTATATAACACGTAAAAATTTATATTTAGAAAAAGTGTGTTTTTAATATAATTTGTATGTGTATTATATAATTATAAATTTTTTTGATTTTTAGGATATAAATTATTTTATTATAAAATAAATAAAATTCTTGTAGATTTCAAATAAATACAAAACAAAAATTTTCCTCATTAATATTTTATTAAAAGAAAACACCTAAAATATTATCTTTTATTGGAAAATATTACTTATGTTCATAAAATATTAATCACAAGTTTTATAAATTAAGAGTAGTATTTAAAAATCAATAGTTTTACTCCTTAAATACTTATTTGATCAATTAAATTTTTTCTTCATCTTCCCTTTCCAATTAATTTCTTTATGTCCTCCTTCCCCAAACATAAAATATCTTTCAATTCCTTGAAGACATTTCCCTAGGTGTTTTTTCCAACATTCTCAATATGTAAGTAATTAAGTTTTCTTTCCATCATCATATTTTTCACCTAAATATACATGAAGAATAATAATTCTATTATTTTTTGTGTTTGGAAACTTAAATAATTTCTTGTGGTTGATCATAATTCTTAATATCTATTTTGGAATAATCAAAAGTTTTCTCGCACTAACTCGTGTCCCATTTAGTAGCATAATGGGACAATCACTGTATTGTCTGTGGAATCCATTGTCAACCTGGTCCCCTTAGGATTCATCCATTAATTGAATTAAATAATATTATCGATAATAATACTTAATTTTTAAATCTTATAAAAAGTAAAACTGTTAACATAAAAGGAATAGATCATAAATGAAATATGTCCCCTAACCAATAAATGTCTAATTTTCAATATATGTTATTCATTGTCTATATCTTATTCGGTTCCTCAAACATACCATAAATATATGATAAAATCCTTCATAATGTTTCTTAAATATCATATTATCAACCAGTTAATATCCACTAGGAGTGTCTACAATGGTGTGTATTATTAGTCATAACCATAATGCACTAAGTGAAGATCGAGTTGATACTCAACCAACCTTTTAAATGGTAATTACCCCTAGGTGCCTCAGTTCCACAACCACATCAACATTCTTGTAACTAGATAGGGATGTAATATCTTAGAGATCTACATAATCTTTAATTTACAATAATATATGATTTTTTCCTATATTTAGACTCAATACTAATATTTCTCTAGAGTTCTCTCATCATATTCCCTGAAAAAATATAAAATAATCAATATCACCTCAGATAACCAAAAGGGTTACCTATACCTTTTAAATTATGATCAATCTTAACTTATCAAAACTTTATGAAATTTATAACTCTGAAATTATCCTCATCAAATAACATCCTAATATCTAATGTTATCAAAACCCATCTCTCATACCAACTGTAACATACTTAATGTAACTATCTCATAAATACTTGATTTATACCAAATATTTCATCATATACATTCATATGACCTTTTAGGTTTAGATACTTAGAGAATTATAAAAAATAATTAACTAATAAAGCTCTTCTATTTATCAATTAATGCACATTTTCCCACTAAATATGAAACAACATAATCCATAATAAGTCTTCATTATCTCCCACAAGTTATCCGCAGATATTATTCTTATAGATATACCATGTGTAATTATTTTATTAATATCCTATGGAAATAAAAACATAATAAGGGTGAGATGAAATTCTCAGTAACATAAATCATATATGAGAATCTATCATAGAATAAACAGCATATGAAAAATATGGAAGGAAATAAATGATAATTGAATAATTCCAAATAATTGATTACTTGAGCTTGAAAAAATTCTTGGATGAGAAATAAATATAAACAATCACATGGATAATAAAAAATGATTTCATAATGATTGAATGCATTATGTTGTACATGTCAAGGCCTTGTATCAAGAAATTGCATATCATACAGGTCTTGTTCCAATACATCTAATTTATTTCAAGACCACATTAAAGGCATATAAATAAATGGGTATTCATAAACCAAATACTCTAACTAGTTTCTGTCATGAGACCTACAGATACATTGAGGGTCTATTACCAGCCCAATTCAATGAAATAATGTGGATAAATAGGTCAATATAAAATAGTATTAATATTCACAATATAATGGAATTTACCATTATCAAAGGAATGATAACAAGGTAGTAGTAAAGAGTACATTAATAGAATAAGAATATCCAGAGGAAATGATCCATCAAAAAAATTCATGAAGATAAAATTTAAATTCATATAAATTGAAGTGGAAATACAATTTTATATAATAATTGGTTAAAATAATTCTACTTAGTATAATGGTGTTAAAGAATAATCATTAAAACTCAAATAAAGTAAATGGAGTTATAAATACCCCTTACAAACATTGTATTTTGAAGGAAAATTCTTTGTTAAGGGGTATTATAATAAGGAAATTAAAATATCCTATAAAGTAATAGAAAATAGATTATAATATAGTCAACAGTTAGAACATACCCAACTTATAAAAATAAATTTTAAACTGAACAATCTTAACTCAATGACTGAATGTTGAGTTAACAATAACCCGTGCGGTTTTGGTAACACTTGAAACGAAATAATAATAAAGAAGGTAACCCGATTAGATATTTTATATGATGAATTCAATGAAAAATATATCATAATAATTTCATTATTATTAAATCAATAGAACAACATATACATAGAAAAATGTTTCACCAAATATAACATGTCTCAAAGTGTCATAATTGTGACCAAAAATACCTTACATTGTAGTTATCTTTTATATTATAAACCAATGAAATGAAAATAATTACTTTGGTTTGTAAATAATTTATATTTAAGAAAAATTATATTAAAATAAATCCATTTTCAATATATATATCTAAAAAGTAAATGTGGGGAGAGTATGCATTATATTTCAATGAAGGATAAATTTAGATGAAAAAACTGTTACCTTAGGTCCTGATTTATTATGTGTGTGAATATAATTTCCTAAAAAATTAAATTATATTTTGGAAAATAATTCATAAGAAAATTCTTCAACTATATTAATTATTCTGAGGTCTATTTATTATCATGTGTTATTCATTTATTAATTTTTTTCACTTATGTCGGTAACTTGAGGTAGCCTAGTTAATTTATGTAAATCATCTTTTGTATATTGACCATGGTAAAAAAATATTGTAAAATAGGTTTATAATTTCTATAATTTTCTATTTGAATTTATTTTATTATAACATGTTTATAAAATTTATATATTTTATTAGGTTATTCTAAAATGGATTCAAATTAAGAAAGACTCCTTGATATGTTCATTTAAGGTGGTTAGGTTTACTATGATAATTTATTGTTAATATCACTTATATAAATAAAATATTATCTTTTATAAATTTTAATAGTTTTATAAATTTAAAAATTATAATTTAAAAACATATTTAAAATTTTCCAAGTTCTTGTGTAAATGGAAAACAACACACATCATTCTGTGGGGGCAGTTATCTGTACGTACACACAGACAACGTTCACTTTTTTCATAGTATGTGAGGTAGGTAGGAAATAAAATAATTTATATTTTTTTAATATTAGTTATGTCATAAATATTATATTTTTAAATTAAATATTTTTTTTATCAATCCAAGTAATGTGGTTATAAATTGTACACAACATCAATCATAGTGGTGGTTATCTGCACATACGCATGATGATGTCTTTATTTTCTAAATGGTTTTATAGGATGGTTAAAAAAGTGTTATTAAATTAGTATAATAACATTTCATAATATTAAAAATACTTATTTTATCATACATTCATGGATTAAAAATGATTTTAGTGGGTAGAGGAAGAAATAATTAATGGATATCGGTTGAGAACATTACCTCTCCTTTTAGATGTTCTCCATTGGGTAACACCATAAGTGTAACACACAAGTAATTTGTTTTATAATTGTAAATACATTAAATTGTGAAAAATAATAATTTAAAATGAATTGATTATATTAATAATAATACATATAAATAATTATAATTTATAGCTTTCAAATTAATTGATTAATGTTCAAAAAAACAAATACACTTTTAAACAAATATTTTGTGAAAAATAATATTTTATTATGAATATATGTATTTGATCAATAGATTAATTAATTAAATATTTTAAATAATAATATATATAAACTATTATAATTATTTTGATAAATTCTAAATTATGTTTTGATTATATTCACCATTATTATGACACCACAAGATTGTATGGTATATTTCTTCTCAAATAATTTCAATTCCTTAGATAGCTTATAATGCATGAAATGCCTAGTATCTATGAAAAAAACCCATTTTTACAGTTATAACCTTGCCATTAAACGTGTCTTTTCCACTTATGTATTTTGAATCTCAAAAAAAGGACATATACGATTTGTGTTTAGTAAGTTTTGTAGTGTCCGATAGGATCAACTTATTTTTCGGTGAATAGTAACTTCATTATGAATTGCAACTTACCCTTATTAATATTAACTTACACTTATGAATAGTAATGTACCTTATGAATAGTAATATGACCCATATTAATAGTATCCTCACCCATGAAATTATAAATATAATTTAGGCACCTTATAAATGATGGTTAATATTTTAAAAATTAATTATTATGTGTTTGTATTTTTGTGGGCAATAAGTAATTAATTTAAATTTTATAATTACTAAATTTATTTAAAAGAAAATTAATTTTCATAAAATTTATTAATAAATAAATATTTTTCTGTCCTATAGTTTGAGGAAAATATAACTGGAACTTAGATATTTTTTTGTGGTTTTATTAGATTTTTTATAATTTTAAAATGTTATTTTTCAATCAATGGTGATTTAAATTAAAAATTAAATTTATCATATTTAGAAAATTATTTTTATAAATGGATTCCATTTTTGAATTATAAAAGTCAAAAAATGTTTGGGGTAAATTTTGAAATTTTTTCTGAAATACTTGAATTTTTGTGAATAGTGAAATTCAATAATTTAGGAAATATGCTAAATAAATGAATTTCTGCATCATGATTGCATCATCAATGATAAAAAGGGCCATTCATTACAAATAAAATGTACTTATTTATAATTTTAGTCATAATAATCAAGAATATTCATAGTCTAGATCAAAAATAATAAAATAATGAATAAAATAATGGAAAACCCATTCTCTCCTCCATTATAAAAACCACCCCTCACTCCCTCTTCTGTTAAATCATCTAAGCCATGAAGCATCTCAAAGTTCTGAAATAAAACTCTCCCTCAATACCTTCCCATGTCCAGGATCCCTTGTTCTTTCGAAAAGACCAAAACTCTTTCCCTTAAGGAGGTTCTCATAGAGGACATTTCAAGAGGTAAACCCTCTCACTTTTTCTTTTAATTTCATTTTAAATTTGTTTTATATTATTATTTTTTTCAAACCTACTATATAAAATTGATCATGAAAACTCCAGTATCATCTATATAATGTAATTATATGATGTAAATTTAATAACCATTATGATTATCCTTACTCGCCATCTTTTATTTTATAATTTAAATCATCGTCTGGGAGGTGCCAATTTGCAACCTTCATAAACGACGAAGATTCATTTCTCAAATTATTCTTCAAATCTATTCATGAAACCATTTTAATGGTTGATAAATATTTTAAAATTTATAAATTATCCCTTTTTATGTTCTGTATTTAACATATTTATCTAATACTAAACGATAAAACTAAATGAGATCGTTTTGATCAATAACCACCGTAATAATTTAAACGATTATCACTAAATGAATTATCTAATGATTCATCCTCATACCATGAACAAAATTATATAAATAACCATTTAAAATTCTATATTTTCATTAATAATATATAAATTCAATTCTAGATGATTATATCTATTCCATATAAAATTTTATTCTAATACACAAGTATACTATTCGTGAAAACCAAGGAATCAAATTCTCCCGGGTGATGAATTTTATATTATAACTCATACAATCAGCCATAAATGAAATTATACTAAATGAAATAAATGTGGATAAGGTTTTTAATTATTTAACTAATGGATTTAATCTAATTTTTTAGGACATTAAGATCAGGTGAAGAACACATTCGTGTATAAGGTAAGAGGTTTCTCATCTCACTTTTACTTCCATGGGATTTTCATTATTCTCCACATATTTCTTGTATGTGGTATATGTGTAAAAACATTTGATATAAAATATCATGATTAAATTTATATTCATGGTATTAAATGATTCATTTTATGATTATTAATTTATGGACATATGATTTTATTGATTACAATGTGGTATGGGACTTTGTCTCAATTTCCATTTCATTAAGTCTTACATGGTATTTTGCACCTACTCATTCTTATATAGTGTATCTACTACCCCTTTGAGATCATTTTTTATTTGAAATTATAATTCTATAAAATATCCATATTCTTGTGTCCTGGATATTATTATTGTCTTAGCCATATACCATTTTATATACAGTGTTTATTTTGAATTCTATTTAACTGAGGATATATTGATGAATTTGTATCCTATACTCAATATGAATAAATAAAAAGAATATTTTTCTAGTACTAAGACTATTTATAAATAATTATTTGGACTTTCAGTGATGGTAGGGGTGTACAATATCCCATTGATGTATCAACATTTATCATGAGACAAAATAGTTGGTGACAAACCCTTTGAGTTTGTTTTAAAAACATAATCAGATAGGTTTCTACCCACAGACTTAAATTGTCTCGACGTTATGATGGTTCATGTTCTAGATACATGACATCCAAATAATAATAATTCTCTTTATTCACAATTAATTTATTACTTTCCATGAGTTTTTCACATTGAAAAAATCTATGGATGCAATGTCATTATCAGTTTATTGATGGCGTATTTTTTTATTATTCACCACGTTATATTGATTTTTTATAATTGATTGCGATGAAATTATTATCATTTCTAACTTCCACTATATTTAACCCTTACTGATCATTTTATCTCACCCCTTTAATTTTTTTCTTTCCCCATATTATGATGAAGGGATCATTTATTGAGTTTTCAAGGATGCATTTTATTATATTTTGTGATGTATTATATGTTGTTTTCTAATCCCAATATAAAATGGGTTTGATATATGTATCTAGTTTCTTCATGATAACTAAACTGATCGGACCTTCAAGATTTCATTCCTTTTAATCATACCAATGTAATGAAATAAAGCACTTACTCCGAGTTTATGGGGTCAGGGCATTACATTAAGTCTCCTTAGATTGATATTTTGGAAATAATATGAAATTTTTGGAATGGGTAGATGGTTTATAAGAGACAAGGTACATGTTTTGGTATATCAAAACGTTTTTAATTCGTAGAGAAATAATGTGTAACAGATCTCTTCTTATAAGTTAATATTGGAAAAAACATTTGAACACCAATTACTTTTTCAAAAATGAAATGAAACTATTCATAGCTAAATAGATCAAAAATGTTTGAAATAATAAATTTTTGGTTTATATAAGGTCAAAAAACATTCTACCATTAATTTTCATACACATTTTAAATAAGTTTAAATTATTTTACAACTATATTTTTACATTTTACTGCTTTGGATTTTACCATGGTACTATTTTTTACATAAATAATTTACTTTTAGTTACTAAAAATGGCATGGTAATTATTTAATAATTTAGAATTAATTATTCCAAAATTTAAACCCATTTTATCAAATAAAATTTCCGTTGTAAGAAAATATAATTTTACCATTAGTGCATGTAATGCATAAAATCCCATTTTTAACAAAATTGTATTTTTAATATTATAATTTATGTGTATGATAAAATTATCAATTTTATATTTTCATGATATAAGTTGGTTTATTATAAAACAATTTGAAGTTACATACATTTTAAAACATAAATTAATTTTACCCAAATAATATTTTACTAAAAGAAAATACAAAAAAAATTAATTTATTGGAAATATTACTTAAATTCATAAAATAATAAATAGAGGTATTATAAAATAAATATATTATTTTAAAAATGAATATTTTTACTTCTTATATACATATTTTATAATTTAATAGGATTTATAAACTTCTATTCCCTGCTTCAATAGTGATTAAACAATAATATTCACATTTTTGGTAAAAACTGTGTTTTTATTATTCAAATAGAAATCAAATATTTCAGAAAAATCCAGAAAAACATTCATAATTTAATATTTGCATGGTTAATCCATAAAAATTAAAATTTTCAAATTAAAACTATAAAATTTAGAAATTTAAAATTTAAATAAATACATAAAAATATAATTAATAACTTTTTTAACTATTCTTATTTCTATTTCCTACAAATTACTAATTAGATTGGTGTGAATATATTATTCCTCTCAAAAATATATTTTATAAATAATAAATATTGATTTATTTAGATTCCTAAATTATAATTACATATCATCTAAAAAGGAATTTTTTTGGAAATATTTCTTCTATAAAATGTATTTATAAATAATTTTCTATAATATTTGAGTTTATCATTGAATTGGTGTTTAAATAACACTTTATTTTTCAGTCTACGTAGATTTCAAAATAATATTACTTCAATTTATACCCTCTAATTCAAGGGATACATTTTAATGGTCTCATTTAATACATTTAATATTATCTTCATAAAAGGTATCACACATTCATTTCAGTTCAATGTTCTATGTGGACCATATATTAAAAAAAATATTTATTTAAGAAAGAAATACATATTGGAATCTCAATGTGTTATATAACTGAAAAATTTTATGATTGTAAGCACACTTCTGGTGATCCATTTTTCATTGGTGGAAGGTATATATTTTTTCTTTATAATAAATAGACTTTAGCCACTTTGTCTATTATGAATAAAACTACTTTTAACTCTCTCATGATACCCCAATATAATGTGGATGATGCCCCAACTTGAGGTTTTGTTATTGATGGTGTATTTTATATTTGGAATTGGGTTTCATAACCAAATTTTTATCAAATTATCCAATAATTCAATGCAACACTCAGGGTTGAAACACATCGAAAAAATATGACTTTATCACGGAGAAAGTAGATCATAGAGAACTAAAAATAGAGTATTAATAAATGAACATGTCACTAAAATATCAATGAAATCAATGTCCAATGAATTTTTTTAGATATTTTTATTAATTTTGGGAGTCTTAACTCTCACAAAAGAATTACAGGTTTCTACATTATGGTTCCCTATTTCATTGGTATGATTTCTTTAAAGGGGGGATAAAATCCATGAACCCATACATTATAACATGTGATGGGGATATTTTATTAAAATATTATGTGTATATAAGCAAAAAAATCATGAATTAATTTCCATTAGAAATAGGTATGAGTAGCTTCTATTATATCATTTCCTGGAATTATAAGAAACTAATTTTGGGGAGTTTTTAAATTATAAAAAGTGTATAGATAGATGTTTTTATGGCGTATTTCCTTTTTATGGGTTTTTATTATAATGCTATAAACAAATCCAAATGTGGGATAGAAAATACCACGATGAGAACCAATGATGAACTATGATGATGAATTAGTGTTTGACACCATGATTTGGAATTCTATCACAATTTTCAATCTATCCAATGATAATTTTTCAATATTATCTCACATGAATTTAGAACATTTTAATGTGTTGATCTAAGGGACGTTTCATAGATTGTTTATTTGAATTGTTTTATTTTATAATGTGATCTTAAGTTTCATGCTGTATTAGAATAAAAAATGAAAACTATAATTGTTAGAGGGAATTTAAGAAGGTTTAAATAATTTTTTAGTATAATTTGATCCAATTTAGGTATGTTTAAGAGCTATTTAATTTAGACATGAGAAATATAGGTTGAAATATGTATTGAACACCAAATGAAAAAACATGTTTTTTTCAATTATAAACCCATTTTTTCAATTTTTTTAACTAAATAATGAATTATATTGTGATTATTAAATATTTAATTTATTATGGAAAACATTGAGAATCATTGGATGATTTTTTTGAGTTATTTAGAGACATGATAAGTTAGTCTATTAAAGAATATGTCAACATAAAATTTCCATTCCACTGAAGGATATAAAATATGTTTTCTCCAGTACAACTCACTTTTTAGTACTGTTGAATCATAAAATAGTTTTGTATAGTTCTAACAAGATCTACTAAAATTTTTAATATATTGAAAGAAAATATGGAGTACAATTGGAGGTTGTTTGGTTGGGTTTGAAGATAATTAAAAAACACTCAAGACATTCTCAAACTAGTTCTGGACAGCTTATAGAACATCTCATTTTTAAAAAAAAAATTACCCTACAAATAGATGAATCTGGTGATCATATGATCTAATTAATATTAATTCATGACTTAATATTCATATTTATATTTTAATCACCTCAATCAATGGTTTATAATAATTATTATATCATTCAAAATTTAGCATTTCTTATCAATTAAACAACACATTACAATTTGTATGAGGTTGATTAAATGAATTTTTTGCCCATGGTAGATATTTATTTCATCAAGTAAAAAAGATGAAATTTTTGTATATAAATGAAAAAATGTGAGTTGAATTTTTTTTATTATATGTTAATATTATTTTATTTATCAATAATGACATCCAAAATTTCTAGTACATAGACTATTAGTGGGGAAAATGTTTCTCAATCAAATACATGGGGGGAAAGAACCAACAATCTTGAAATGAGGATATATAAATATAGAGATACAGGTTTATTTAGTACTATTAAAAATATATATATATATATTGGTAATGTGATAACATGTTTATAATAGAAAATTCCATGAAGATAACTTTAATAGTTTTTTATGGTTAGAGTCTTATAAAATCATAGTTCCTTTCTATATATATAGAGAGGGAACATTAGAATAATATTATATTCATTAATTATATGATATATCAAGTATGATTTATTGTTTTATTAACTAAATTTATCTATTATTATCGAGTTTTAATGAGTAAATAAAATTTTAACCCTGATGGGGATCACTGAGTGGATATCAATACTATAATATGTTACATTAATGGATTAATGATGTATTCTTAGTGTTTGGTGGGATTTTGTATTGGGTTTAATGGGGTTATAAACTTTTCAAAATCAATGAGAAAATTCATCAAAACAAAGACACAAGATTTAACCAAGTCCTTTTTAATTGATATATATAAATATAATGAACATGCATACCTTTTAGTAGTTAAAAATCTCAACTTTTTGTCTCTGTTTCCAATAAATCAAAGTCTTTCTACACATTCTTGAACGAGATATCTTAGTGGTAGATGAATAACTATCACCTCCAAATCTATCCATGGTTTGAGTTAATTTATAATAATACTTCTTTTTAGGATTCTCCTTCACTCCATAACATAATAGGTTCTATATAATATGATGATATGAATGAATGGTATTATTTCTATGGATTTTTATGGTTCAAATGATATCCACACATCCAAGTAATTTTCATTGTTTTTATAATAATCTTTTATACTCATTGAAATCCCCTTAATGATATTGAACATTTCATAAATTTTTAATTTGTGATATCTTTAATCATTCGATAATTTCTCAAACCATTGAATTTCGAAATGCATTGCAGACACATTATATCATTCATCCAAACATAAATTATATGTTTAACACTTAAAAGTTTAACTAAACACCTTTTAATTTCATCAATAAATATTATAACTAAAAAATGACACCTTATAATGGTATAATAATAATGGTTGGAGAAAATATTGAATATTCCATACTATTTTATAGATAGGGACGTGGATAATATACTATTCATGTCACCAAATACCACACAAGTAGTCTTAATATCACAATATTGTTTCTATTATGATATAATCTCCAAAAAGACAGTGTTATGTACATAAATTTTCCTATGTGATGCTATTTATTGTAAAAGGTCCATAAATCTCCCACATTCAATAAAATCTCATGAATTTTTTACACATTTAATATTATATTGATTAATATATAAAAACTTATAAAATTATATTCAAAATTACTTGTGGAATCCTCCAAAACATCTAGTGGATAATTTATTAAAAGTCTCTCATTGTTTCTTACAAATATTTCTTAAAAAATTTAATCATCATCAATCAAAACACCTTTTATGACCACATGTTCCTTAATAGAATTATTAAAAAATATGAATTATCTAATCCAAAATTATAAGGAGTGAAATCTAGTAAATCATTAGTTTTAGTCAAGACACAATGATAACTGATGTGATCTCTATCAAACACATGTATCTTCACACTTGTGTCAGTGCGATATATCTCATATATAATACATAATCATATAATCACTTATCCTAATACTTTTAATGAACATAAAACAGGTTTTATGTCAATATCATATAGGGAGACTAAAATGTTTTCAATTATTTAATTAATCATTTAAGAAAATGTATTGAAAAAACTCATTTCATTCATACATGTAAATGAGTCCATCACATGTTACTCACAAAAATAGACAAGAACATAACTTGTCCCTTATCTACATATATAATTTATTATTATTTATCAATCAAGGTTATATATTTCATACCCATCATATAGGAGGAAAATCATATCATGATTCATAAAAACCTACCACATGATCAGAAACATACTCAGCCCAATGGGTGCCCTGGTCATTATGATTTTATTCCCACAAAAACCAATTTATAAAAGAATTTACTTTTTTATCACTCCCCTTTAAGAATTCTAAAAAATATAAAATCAGAATAAATTAATGAAAAACCCATTGTATTAATCCAAACATCTTTACCAATCTTAGGTAACATATTACCCTTTACCTATATATCTGTCCCAAAATTGATTTCTTTATAGTAGAAAATATTTATAGAAGACACCAACACACAATTAGTGGAAATCAAAGGATCCAAACATAGTTTTTAAACTAACAAGCCTCAATGAATTTTTTTAAAGACCTCATCCCTAGTAGCTTGGAGTCGATGCCTTACTTCTTTATATTGGTACCATGAACAAGAAATCACATCCCAAAGGAAGGAATAATAGTTGATTAAATAATTCCAAATAAATAATCAGATGAGTATGAAACGTAACCATTGATACTATAATAGTTGAATAATCACATTGATATTCAATTACTAGTATCATAATGATAGAATACATAATTATTGACATTAGAAACATATCATGAAGTCTTTATCCAAGACACTGTACATAAAAAGTGTTCTTTTATGTTTGAAAAAGTGTTCTTTTTTAAAATCATTTGTATTTGTCATAAAATTAAATTGTAAACATGAATATTAAAAAAATTAATGAAAATGATATTATATTTGAGTCATAAATGAAGTCCAAAATGTAAAAATAGTTTTTAAGAAACTGTAGAATTGGCCCATTTTAGTGTGGTTTAAGAGAAAATATAAAAGGGTCTTTAAAACCGAAACTACATAGTTGTTTGTATAAAACTAGAAATGAAAAAATATTTTTTCCAGAAAAAAAAGAGTTATTTTTGACAAATAGTGGTTTCTTAAAATATATTATTGATGGTATTTGAAAATGGGTAAGAATTTGGGATGTTCCCTTTAATTGGGCTTGCTTAACGAGAATAATTGAAAATGGAACCTTATAAAATATGTATTTACCAAATAAATAAAGATGGACTAATCTGGATACATGATTTTGAAACAAATACATATAATTTTAGAGGAATTATATAAAAATAAATAAGAACTAAATTGGGGTAAAGAGAGTGAAATCATAACCTAAATAAAAATGGAGGTTTGGGAATAAACCATTACTAGTGTGTAAACATTCAGACCTATGCACCATGAAATCAATTATCATCATATGAAATATTTAATTCCATGAATATTAACATATTAATGATATGATACATCAAATTGTAGTATAAATTCACCACACACAAGAAATAGTGGTGAACAAGGAATATCTCAGAGAAATAAAAATGAGATGAAAAAACCCTTACCGTATGTTTGAAAGTGTTATACACATGCACTCAATGTCCCAGATAATGAAATTAATAATTAAATAATTTAATTCATAACCTATTAAAATATTTTTGAATAAATAAAATTTTATTATGTTCATTTATGACATATTTTATGAGTTATAAGATTCAATTTTGTCATTTGGGAGAGTTTGTTTCCTTGGATTTCATGATCGGTTCACTTGTATACACGTAAAAAAGATCATGTAAAATGGGAATAGTTATCAAAAGTTGAAATTATTTATTTTAGGAGAACTTATGGAAGATTAAATGGAATTGTATAAATTTTTTTTCTATATATGAGTATGATTCCTTAGATAGTGCTTTAATAATAACCGTTTGGATTATTTTGGCATTTTTCGATCGCCACGAACTAGTGTTGTCTTATGAATTAATATTTTGTACATATACTGGTTCTATAATATTAAAAAAGTATTATTACATATATTAAAATATTTATTAACCATAATTTTTTTTGTGACCATCCTTTAAGGCCTAATTGAGAAAAAAAAACTCTTCATCTATAAAGATGGTAAATCGGCACCTCACAGACGATGTTTTAATTTTTAGAATAAAAATGGGAAGGACAATTTATTGTTCATATAACATAATAATAATAAACTTCTAGTATATAAAAGATAATATATATACAGAATAAATTTTTTGATAGTTTAGGTAAGAAAAAGATAAGAAATTCAAATAAATTCAATGAAAATTAAATAACTGAAAGGCGATTTTGCCTCATGAATTCCTCTCCTTGATAACCTCCTTAAAAACATTGAAAGGGTATTTTAGCAGAGACCATATTGACCAAAACATGGGGGAGATATCATTGAGAGTTATTGGGATGAAATTGGACAAGATTCATGGATTTGGAGGTGTGATGAGAATAGGTGGTGAGGAGTGGTATTTATAGTGGTGGAGGGGGTGTTTTTTGAATATTTTATTCATTTTATTTATTTTGGCTCAAAATTATGAATAGTTTTGGAATTATAACTAAATATATTAAAATTATTAATTATAGTTCATGATTAAGGTTATAACATCATCAATGAATCAAGGAATAGTGTATTTAACTTAAAATGTAAATATATTGTAAATTACTGCATTTTACTATTCACAAAAAATTCTAGTATTTCTGAAAAACACTAAATATTAACCATAAATAGTTTTCAAAATTTAGAATAAATAAATTAACACCATTTATTGAAAATAATATTCTATATATGAGAAATTTATTTTTTAATTAAAGTCATCATTTATTCAAAAATACAGATTTTAAAATTATAATTGATTTTATGACACCTTGAAAAATTAATTAATATCACATAAAATTATCATATAATTATAAAAAAATATTAATTTATGAAACTAGTTTAGGAAAATAAATATCCTTTTAAATCATTATATTAATTAAAAATGTGTAAATAAATATCTACATTTCAAAAAATTACAATTACATAATATATCATTTTAATACATTTATTTACTTATACCAGGATATAAATATATCATATTATCATTTACATGATTCGAAAATTTTATTTATAATTTCATAGGTGAAATCAAATTAAATTCATAAATAGACTTCTAATATAATGAAATTGATAGTTTTATAAAAAACAAGAATTTTCACTTTTCTATGCAAAATAATATTTTTCGCAAAATACAAAAATTTCACCAAAATATAAATTTGATATTAAAATTTTAAAAATAATGGTTATTTTTTTAATAGAATTTATAAAAGTTTACAATTTTATTTTTAAAAAAATTTATCCATTAAAAGGTAGTAAAACTAACATTATAAATTATAGTCTTTTATGTGTAAAATTTTATTTATTCGTATATTGAAACCATAAAAGATGTTAGATTAATTTTAAAAAAATTTATTGAATATTTAATATATAATTTTCATTAATATCTTTCAATAATAGTGTTTCATTTAATTTATTAATATATAATTCTTTTGTTGTAATTAAAATAGTTTTTTATAAAAACACATCTTTTTCTCTTCAATTGATTTTTATTTTCATTTCTAATTATTTGGTAACAAAAGGATTAATTTTATAAATATGTTTAAAATATATTTTTCACATTTGTCTTGATCAATTTTATTCCCTCAATTCCAACATCATGGTGATAACTATCACAATAATAAATTATCGTTTATTTAAGTTTTATTATTATTATAATATACACTATCGAAGAAGATAAATTCAAAAAGTGACATAGAGTAAAATATTGGGGTATTTTATTCTCCGCTCCTTTTATAAATTTTGTCCTTGACATTTAATATCACACTTCACAAAAATAATGTCTCATTTTTAAATATTCATTTGTGGAAATCCTATATCTTAAAAATGGTTTATAACACTTCCTATTAAAAATAGGTAAATAAAAATGTGAACGTCCACAAAAAACAGTGATTCCGAAAAGGCTAAAATTCATTAAAATATGGTGATGGAAGAGAAATCCAAATATCATGTTATAATGGACAGTGATAGAGGACATGGTTATTAGAATATCTACCATCACAAAATTGTAAATTTTTTATTGTTTAAAAGACCAATAATTTTTTAGAAATAAAATAAAATAGATGATGTTTTTTTTATAAATTTATTTTTCCAAGTGTTGATTTATTATTTTAATATTCTGATAATCACATGAGAAAGTATGCTTACTTGATTACTCTCCATGTCATTATTATAATCTTGTCTTTTGGTTGTGCTTCGATCTATTCTCACTTCATCCCTCACACATGGAAATGAAAATTCAAAATATATTTGTCACACCTAAAGCACTTTCATGATTCATTGGATCCACCAGTCATTCCATGGTTGGTGGTTCATATGGTCTTTTGTGTTGTGTCATTGTGGTTTATGGTGAGGTTTATGGAATTTGGAGGTGGATTTTTTCAGCGACTCTTATGGTGTTCGACAACGACTTTCTGACTGCGGGGTGCGGTTCGACTGTCACCTCTATTGATGAATATGTTATGTTGATGATGGAAATATGCTGATGGGATGACACTGTGATTCTGTGATGTTGATCAGTTTGAGATTCGCGACTCGATGCAGGATGTGGCCAGAGGTTGTGTTTGAATTTTGAAAACTGAAATTGAAATTTGAAATTCGAAATTGATGTTTGATGGTTGATTGGGTGGTAGTTTGATCTTGTGGGTTCCCTCTTTTCCAAAAAGTGGTTTTCAAAAATAATAATAATAAATTGATTGTGGAGGTAAAATATTTACTAAAACCAAAATTATTTGCATAAATTATCCATTAAATCATACTTTAACCTCATAGAATAATATCATATGTTCATCTAAATCCATTCAAAACATAAGACTCATCCAAAATACATCTATCCAAATTCACATTCAAAAAAGGTATCTAAATTTACATGATATGCTAACCATTTCCATAAATAACCTAAAACATTATAAATACACAATAAAAACATATTTGAATTCAAAATATAAATCAACTTTTATTCCTTAAAATATTCCATGTCTTCAGAAATAACATTAATCAATTAATCAACAAATCATTTTCCAATACCAAGGTTATATATTTGATAAAACAAATGTCCCTAAAATCAAAATAACCTTTATATATAAGATATAAAAAATAGGACAATAGGTACTTTGTGTTGGCTAGTGATAGGCGTTTCACCATTTTGTCCCTTAGGCCATGGATTCAAACCTTGCGGCCTTGCCGGACATGATGAGTTGTCACCCAACCTATGGGTTTACTTTTTTCTAAAACTATATTAATATATCTTCCAAAATAGATATGATGGACATTAAAAAAATATGTTTATTCACTAATATCATCAACAAATCCACAATACATTCATTTCCACAGAGTCTCTTACTTGGCCTATATATTATCCTATAGAATTGGTAATTGACTCAGGTAATGAAAATATTCCCCACATTTAAGAAAATGAACTGTAAATTGATTCTTAGGTTGTGGTTTATTTCCGTCGTTCATGCTATTCATTTTTTCTCAGAAATTCTTTGATTTATTTCCTTATTTCTCACACATAATGAATTTCTCAATTCCATAAGGCAGATTTTGAGGTTTATCATTCCACATTTCCTACATGATGGAAATTCAGACTTCTTTTCTCCATGGTCTCCACCACTAGAGCTCTTAGAAAACTATATCGTTCTCCTCTTCGTTGGTTTTGGGAGTTGGTTAAGGTATATGTTGTTAATAATAATATGGTAAAACTAGTTATCCCTGAACATGATATATATCACTTCTATCAACCTCTTGTTTGGGTTATAATATACACATCCATGTTCATCATGTTAAATGTTAACATGACTCCATTGGGTTTCACCCAGTGACTAAAACCAGAAAGCATTGTGTGAGTAAAAATATTCATAGCGAGAAAAATATATAATCACTTATAGGATATCATGGCACATTATTTTTAACATAAAACACCTTAGGTTTGACCGAGGTTATTTATATTCTTTATATATTCAAATCCTTCATAATAGTTTGTAAAGAAAATGTAAAATTTCCTAAACATACCCCCTGAGAGTGTCAAAACAAGTGCACAGTCAGGCTCATTTTCATTTTCCATGTTACGCCATGTCATGCCTAATGCACCATGTTCAAGTTGTCACCCATAGATACATTTTTTCAAGAACTAGTTCCAGTTATAGTATCCAGACATAGATGTATTTCTAGGAAGACCCATATAATCTATACCTTACCAAAATCATAGGAAATTATTCTATATTTATCCATAAATATAATATTAGGGTTTAGTTATCTAATCTAGTATTTCCTAAAGCTGGTTTCTAATGTCTCTACTAAATTTCTTTGATACCAACTGTAAAGACCCCGACCCCAACAGCCTAGATTCAGTGACTTACTTTATTATATTTTTACTACAAACAAGCGTTCACATCCCAAAGGACTGAATAGATTAGTATCTTGGAATGATAGACAGAAACATAATTATTAAATTAAAAATGAAATGAAATACAACATAGAAAGTCCATTGGAAACACCCATAAACTCTTAGATTACCCTTTCAATTCATTCAAAATATAAATCTTCCCATCCTGGGGAAATATAAAACATAAGAAAGGGGTGACCTCAGATGATTATTAAGGGAATGAAATATAGAAGAAGCTATCATAAATATTCATAAACAATAATTCAAGGTTAATAACTAAAAATAAAATCCATTAAAACATAATCGTGTGCATAATATGGCAAGAATAATAGCTGAGTAAATAATTCCATATAAATAATCACATGAGTATGAAACCCAACGATGGAAATTCTACTAGTATAATAATCACCAGTATTTTAAATTACTACTATCATAATGAGGGAATGAATAATTTCAGATATCATATTCATTCCTTTAAGGATTCATCCAAGACAATATATATATGAAAGGGTAAAAATACGGCCTGGTTTGTCTCATGAGACCTACCAATGCATTGAGAGGCAATGGTGGGCCTCGCACATCACTTACTATATCCAATGCATTCTTCATATGCTGAATAATCAATTTAAAAGGAATCCTAAAATCAACGTGTCCCATACCTCCATTAAATATTTGAATCATAATAATAGATGAAAATACTCAAAATAATAGATAATTTCTTGAGAGAAATACCCTATTACTTTGGAAGAAAGAGTTATTCTAGAAAATCATTTGTATTTTTTATAAAATAATATAGAAAACAAGAGTATCCCATAAAATTAAAGGTAATGGAAATGAAATTATTTTTGAGGCATAAATGATTTCGAACATGTAATAATAGTTATTAAGAAACATTATAATTGAGCCACTTTAGTGTTCTTTATGATAAAATATAAAAGAGTTTCAAAATGAAAAATTCATAATTGTTTATTAAAAAAACAAAAAATATCTTTTTTACAAAAAAATAGTGATATTGGAAAAATAATGGTTTCTCAAAACATATTATTGATGGTACTTGAAAATTGGTAAGAAATTGGGAAGTTTCCTTTAATCGGGCTTGCTTAACAGGAATATTTGAAAAGGGAACCTTATAAAATCAATATTTCCCAATACAAGAAAGAAACACCGATCTGGATACATGATTTTGGAAAATATACTTGGAATTTAGTGGAATTATATAAAAATAAACAATAATTACATTGGGTTAAAGCATGATTAAACATAACCCGAATGAAAAATGGAGATTCAGGAAGAAACCTTTACCAATATGAAAACTGTCAAACTGTATGCCCTATAAAATCAATCATCATAGGATGAAACATTTAATAACATGAATATAATTATATTTATGATATGATACATCAAACAATATTATACATACACCACACTCCAGAAATAGTTGTGAATAAGGCATATCTCATGGAAATAAAAGTGAAACATGATAACTCTTAGCTAATGTCCAAAAGTGTTCTTTAAATGCACTAAACAACCTGAAAAATGAAATTAGATTCATTAATAACTTAATTCATAACCTATTAACCATTTATTTTCTTTATTTTTATTTTATTAAATTCATTTATGGATTTTTAATGGGTTATAAGATTCAATTTCATCATTCGTGAGGGTTTATTTCCTTCATTTTAATGATTGGTTCACTTGTATACATGTATGAAAGATCATGTGAATGGGTAAAAGTTATATAGAATTGAAATTATTTATTATTAATGAACTTTCAGAATATATAATGTTCATATATATCATTTTTTATAGACATGAGGATGATTAATTAGATAAATCATCAATGATAAGTGATTGGATTATTTGGGTATTTTTTCAATCACCATGAACTGGTTTTGTCTTATTAACTAATATTTTGTATATATAATGGTTCCAGAGCATTAAAAGTTTTATTACATATATTTTAGTCATGTTTAAAAATAATTTTTTTATGGCCATACATGAAGGTGGAATTGAAAAACTAAAACTCATCATCAGCGAAGGTAGTAAATCGCCACCTCACGGACGATGTTTTCATTTTTATAATAAAAATGTAACACCTCGACCCCAGTTACCCAGATTCGGTGCATTATTACATAACATTGGCATGATCACAAGAAAGATCAAGTCTCAAAAGACCGATTAGATTAGTATCATTGGAATAACTAGATACATTAATAAAGTTTAACATTACATCTTAAAAATGAAAACTACAACAACATAGTCTCCATAGTCCACACTCTTATCCCCTCATACTATCCCTACAGGTCATTCATAAATTTTTTCTTCACATCCTGGGAAAAATGAAACATTGAAAAAGGGTGAGCTCAAATGACCAGTAAGGATAACAACATAGCGGAAGCATTCATAAATTAAAATAAACATTGAAGGAAATGTATAACAAAAACAGAAGCCTTTTAAACTTGAACTTCAACATAGAATGGAAAAAATAAAATGAAATAATGCCATTTACTTATTCCCATGGATATTCTACTAATCGAATAATCACATGAAATATCAATAACCACTTTCATAATGATGGAATGCATAACTCCAGACTATCATAACCACATAGCCAAGGCCTCGTGCCAAGAGTACAAATAAGATTTTTCCAGAGCCTTGTGCCAAGACACTAGTTTGTCTCATTAGACCTACCGATGCATCGAGGAGATATAGAGGGCTCCACCCGTCACATATTAAGTCCAATGCCTTCCCATATGAAAAGGTTTAAACATAACATAAACATTCGTATTAAAACTACCATACGAAATGTAAATACATTATCCATAAACCATAAATGGTATAAAAATAACACATCCACAGTCAAACATATCACAAAACCATCAATACAATATAAAAGTGTTGTATCATAATAAATCAACGTCAAATATTCGTAAAATCCACCAAAGGATGTTGACATAGATAAAATCAAAACTCTTTTTAGATAAATATCTCATTCTATTTTGAAATCATTTAAGAGTCATATATTTATAAAATAAAACATTTTCTTTGAAAATATTCTTATAATATTGTAATGGAAGATTTGACGGAAAATAGCCACACTCACCGTATAAGTTAAAAACATTCTTACCTTAATTCTGTCGAAAAGGTTAAAAAGGACCTTGTTTGAAAAACGACAGAAAGATTCCTTTATAAACATCTTATAAAAAGTAAAACAAGGGTATAAATGACTTTAACCCATATTCTGTAAAATAGTAAGAAATTTCTGAAATACAATTTTAAAAACCATAGATGTGGATGATAAAGAGATCCCAGTAGATTATTACATATAAACAACCTCGGATAATGAATAGATTGCGAAATAAACCCTTACCTTGTAATTTTCCTTGGTTGAGGGTAGGTTAACCTCCTGTATAATGGTTAAATAATTGTTTTAAAATTATAAAAGAATCATATATATTAATATGATATCATATAGGATCTTTTAACATTTCTTGGTTAATAATATCTTAGTATTATCATTATTTCGGGTGTTAACTTACTCGTTTTCTTTGATATGTTTTGTAACGTAAGCTAGGTTTTCATGGATAAGATGTATCTTATTAATATAAAGAATTATATCAAGTCCTTAAACAATATTTTTAAATCATAAAATGATAATAATACTTTAATGGATACGATGGAGAATGAATCCCATCTCGTTCGTGGAGACGGTAGTCAGTACATACGCACGAGCGACAATATCATTCTTTTTATATTAAAATAATATTTAATTGGATGGTATATCTTATATACAGAATCATTGTCATGTTATAATTTTTATTTTCATGAATTAAACATCATTATTATACCCATCCAAATAATAATAATATATTGAACAACAATTACACCACGACATGTATACGGTAAGTTGTACGTACGCACGTATGGTGACATGTCATTCTAAGGATAGATAGAATACTGAATATGGTAGTACCATATTTATAATTATATTACAGTATATAGTAGATACTGGATTCATTATTTTAGAATTGTAATAACAACGAAAGAAGATGTTGAAGAAGAAATGAATTTGAAAAAGGGTGGTCAAAACATTACCTCATCTTCGGGTTCTTCCTTTTGATTTGATCAAAAGGTATCCTTAGGATGGCTTTATGATCAAACAAAGGCCTCTAGGTTGTATTGAGGTAAGTTGGTAGAGTATATGGGCAGATTTTGGACGAGCCAAAAGGCATTGAAGGTGTGATGTAATGAGAAGGAGGGGTGCCATTTTATAAGAGGGGTGAGGGGCACCTTTGGAAAAGCTAGAAATATTATTTTATAATAAATTCATATTTGGTTTCTAATGGAACCAAAGTGGATTATTTAAAGTTTAAGGTGGGGATAGGTCGAAAACCATTCAACCAATAGAATTTAGATAGGTTTGGGTAATTATATTAACCTTATCTTTATGTTTTAACTCTTAGTTAATTAATTTGACACTTACCATGTCACTTTGTATTTTTATATTATATAGTTAATAAACATACTATGTACATCAAAGAGACCCCCAAGTGGTCCATTAATGATACATATATAATTATATAAGTCTCTTTTCTGAACCATATATTTTTAGGAATTTAATTTCAATTAATAATATAATATTGTTTTTAAAAAACTGTTTTATGTCAATTTCGACACTATTCAATAGTTGATTTTTGTAAAGCTCATAACCGAATGATTACTTCAAAAAAAGTCAATTAAATAAATCCTAATACGTCATATTATCCTAGAAAAATATTTTAATTCATTAAAAGTCTTAAATTATATTTATTTTCATATTTATAATATCAATTATTTTAATTTTTCACTATTATGGTTATTACTACATCCTCATTATGTCATAAATAAATAAAATTATTTAATGTCTAAAAATTATAAATATAATATAATTATGTAGGAAATAGTTTTATATTTCTAATGAATATTTATAGTTGAAAATACAACATATATAACCCTTTGTAAAAATTGTTTTTCTAAAAGATATATGCTTTTTTCATTTTTGTATTTATTTTAACTTAATTAAAATAAAGTGTCCCTATCACCTACAAGTGGCTCCATGGGGTCCCAAAACTGACCCAAAGATTCCCATGGTCGGACATTTATCCACCAATAAGTTTAGGACACGTTTTAGGGTAATTTAGTGTTATTATAATATTATTTGTTAACCCTTATTTACCGGATTTACCCTTAACCATGGTAAATAAAATATTTACCGAAGTATTTATTCAAAATGTCTAAAAATAAAAGATACCTATTTACACAATTTTGAAATCCTGATTCCAAATATGGAATCCATTTTTCCAAATTCAAAACACATAAGTAGAAGAAATTAATTTTAAATTAATTCCAACTGTCAAAACAAAAAGCGTGTTTTTAAGATAAAATAACTATCAAAAGATTGATACTTGTTTATGTCTGGTTTAATTGTGAAATTATGTCCAATGACCAAAATTGAATTATATGGTAAAAATATATTCTAAATATACTTTAAAACCACTCAAATTCATAATTTATCACTATTAATTATTTTGATTAAAAAAGTTGTTTTAAATTTAAATTTAGTAATTTTCACTATTCATCAAAATATAAAAGTTATCCTAAAAGTACCAAAATTTCACCTTAGGCTAAATTCGATACTCTGAATCCAAAAATTAAGTCCATTTTGAGAGATAAAATTTATAAAATTTTAAAAAGTATGTATTACTATTTATAACAGCTAGTTTGATTGGTTGTGGTGTGTTAGAACTCGATGTTGCGTACAACAAACGCTATCGCATTATTCAAAGAGAAGTATACCGTAGAATCTTGGGGTGTTACAAAAAATGTGATGAGATGAGAATAAATTTTTGAAATCCCATAATAATAATAAAATTATAGTATATATAAGATACTGGAGTTATCAAGCATATTTTTATATTTTAGGTAAGGAAATGATAATAAAATTAAATTAAATGAATGAAAATTAAATGAATGAAATGGTATTTTACCTCTTCAAATCATTTCCTTGAGAACCACCTTATAGAACATTGAAATGGTATTTTGGGTGAGACCAGAAAGACCATAATGTGGGGGAGAGGTTTGGGATAGTTATTGGTCATAAATTGGAAGAGCTTATAGGCATTGGGGGTATGATGAGAAGGGGTGATGAGGGTGGTATTTATAGTTGAGGGTAGATGTGTTTTTTGAATATTTTATTAACTTTTTTATTATTTTGGATCAATACTATGAATAGTTTGATCATTATCACTATATATATTAAAATAATTATGGTTTGTTCAAGGTTATGGCTATTAAATCATCAATTAATTAGGAAATAGTGTATATAACTTATAATGTATATATTCTATAAATTACTATATTTTACAATTCAAAAAAAATTCAAGTATTTTAGAAAAGTGCCAAAAATTACACCTAACCATTTTTCGATGTGTATAATTCAAAAATGAAATATATTTTTTAAAAATAATTTTCTAAATTTGAGAAGAGGGAATTGACTCGAGTAATATCCATGTTTCATATATTAAATTAAATGAACAAAAAATGGATTATTAGGATGTGTTTTATTTAATTATATAATACTCTTCATTTTTCTTAGCAATTATTTGATTTATGTCCTTCTTTCCCACAAATAAATCATTTCCCAATTTATTTGAGCCATGTTCCTAAGAGTCTCCTTCCACATTTCTTGCATGATTGAAATTGATCCTTCTTTTCTCCATGGTCCCCACCAATGGAGCTCTTATAAAACTCAATCATTCTCATCATTCGTGACTCATGAGTTGGTTAAGGTATATGTTGTTAATAATATTTCAGGAAAACAAATTAGTCATGAACACGATACATGTCACTTCTATCAACATTCCATTTGGTTTCTCATCACCACCACCTTGTCCGGCATTTTGAATGTTAACATGACTCCTTTGAGTTTCATCAATTGACTAAAACCGGAAATCATAGTGTGAGTAACAACATTCATAGTGAGAAAAACATATAATCATTTATAGGATATCAAGAAACCTTATTTTAAACCTATACCACCATAGGTTTAACATAGGTAATTAATTTACATTATATTTTCAATTCCTTCAAAATTGTTTATAATGAAACTGTGAATTATCTTATACATATCCCCCGGGAGTGTAAAACTAGGTGTAGACTATGGCCCAATGTCATGTACCAGGTGACATAGAGTTAGGCCTGACAAACCATGTTGGAGTTGTTTTCCCTCGGTTCATCAGTGTCAAAACCACATCCACTATTAGTATCCAGAAAAGGATTTATTTCTAGGAAGACCCACATAATACCTACTATACCAAAAATCTAGAATGTTCTTCTATGCTTATACTCAAAGTATATCTTAGGGTTATGTTCTCTAATCTATTATTTCCTAAACCTAGTTTCCAAATTTTCTACTAAACATTCTCTAATCCCAAATGTAATGATCTCAACCCCAATAGTCTGGATTTGGTGTCTTACTTTATTAAATTTTTACTATGAATAAGAATTGACATCCCAAAGGAGAAAATAGTTTAGTAGCTTTGGAACAATAGATAAAAAAATAAGTGTTACATTACAACCTAAAATGGAATACAACATAGAAAATCCATTAAAAACACCCATAAACTCCTAGATTATCCTTTCAAGTAAATCATAATATACTTCATCACATCCTAGTGACGCATAAAATATAAGAAAGTGGTGAGATAAGATGATTAGTAAGGGTTATAAATACAGAATAAGCTAACATAAATAATCATAGACAATAAGGCAAGGTGAATAATGAAAAAAATCCATTAAAACATAATATTTACTATAATATGGAAAGAATAATAGAAGATTAAATAATGACATATAAATAATCAAATTTGTATGAAACATAACAATGGATATTCTACTAGTCAAATAATCACCTTTATTTTAAATTAATAGTATCATAAAAAGGGAATACAAAATATATTACATAAAAAACATTACCTCAAGGCTTCATCCAAGACACCAAACATAAATGGGTAAAAACCCTGTCTAGTTTTACTCTTTAGACCTACTATGCATAGAGGGGATATAGTAGGCATCACACATCACTTAATAAATCCAATTCATTTCACATATGTCGAATAATATATTTAAAAATATATATTAAAATAAACTTCTCCCATACCACTTTTAAATATTTGAATCTTAATAATTGATGAAAATACACTAAAATAATTTATAATATCTTGAGAGAAATATCCTTTCACTTTGTATAAAGTAGTTCTTTTGGAAAATAATTTTTATTTTTCATAAAATTTTATTTTAAAGATGAATATCAAAAAAAAATGTTGATACAATAAAATTATGTTTTATCCCAATATTATTTCCAACATGCAAAAATATTTTTTAAGAAACGTTTGAATTGGGCCACTTTAGTTCGGTTTTAAAGAAATTATAAAAGAGTTATTAAAACAAAAAAGTCATAATTGTTTGTATAAAAGAAGAAATGAAAAAAGATAGTTTTTCATGAAAGGAGTGATAATTTTAAAATAATTGTTTCTTAAAAAATATTATCGATGGTAATTAAAAATGGATATGAAATTTGGAGGTTCCCTTTAACCAGTCCTGCTTAATAGGGAGAATTGAAAAGGAATCCTTATAAAATATGTATTTCCCCACTAAATAAAGATGAATTGATCTGGATACATGATTTTTTAAAATAAATATATAATTTATAACTATGAAATAAATATAAATATGAATTTCATTGGGGTAAGTAGATAGAAATCATAACTCGAATGAAAAATGGTGGTTTGGGAAGAAACTCTTACCACTGTGCAAACAGTCGAACTGTATTCCCTTTAAAATAAAAAATAAATAGATGAAACAATTAATACCATAAATATAAATATATTCATTATATGATACATCAAGTGTTATTATACATACACTACACATAATAAATAATGGTGAATAAGGTATATCTAACAGAAATAAATGTGAGATGAGAAAACCATTACCTTGTGTCTGAAAGTGTTTTGCACTGGAACTTAATATCCTGGATAATGAGATTATATTCATTAATTATTTAATTTTGACCATATTTAAGATTTATTTTATTTATTATAATTTTGTTAAGTTCATTTATAACCTTTTTTATGACTTATAATTCTCAATATTTCCATTTGGGAGTGTTCGTTTCCTTGGTTTTCATGATCAGTTCACTTGAATATATGTATAAAAGATCATGTGAAATGGGAATACTTATCAAAAATTGAAATTATTTGTTATTAATGAACTTCTAGGAGATTTAATGGTCTTATATATCATTTAATTTCAGTATATGAGGATGATTCATTAGATAAAGCATTAATGATGACCGTTCGGATTATTTTGGCGTTTTTTCGATCACTGTGAACAAGTTTTATATTATGAATTAATATTTTTTATATATAAATTTATATAATATTAAATAAGTTTTTATAAATATATAAATGTTTTTTTACCATAAATTTTTGTACGTCTAGCCTTGAAGGCGGAAACAAAAAACAAAAACTCGTCGTCCACCAAGGCCGTAAATCAACACCTTACAGATGATATTTTCATATTTAGAATAAACAGGGTAAGAGAAAAAAATTGATGGTTGATATGCTATAATCATAATAAAATAAAATTACATATAATATAATAGATTTATCATGCATTTTTATATAGTATAGGTAAGGAAATTAATAGAAAAGAAATGAAATTGAATGAAAATTAAACAAATGAAAGGGGATTTTACTTCTTGAATTCCTCTCATCGAGAACCTCATCAAAGAACAATGAAATTGTATTTTGGGTGAGACCAGAAAGACCAAAACGTGGGGAAGATGTTTCTAAAAGGAAATTGGTAGAATTTGGACAAGATTCAGGTCTTTTGAGGTGTGAGGAAAAGGTGTATTATTTATAGTGGAGGAGAGGGTTGTTTTTTTTAAATTTAATTCATTTGTTTGTTATTTTAGATCAATACTACATGTAGATTGAAAATTATCACTAAATATATTAATATAACGATTTTGAGTTTGATATTATAGTTATTACATTAGAAATAGCTCAATTAATAGTTTGTATATCTATTAATGCATATATACTGTGAATTATCGCTTCTTACTATTCGCTAGAAATTCAAATTCTTTAGAAAATTCCGAAAAATTAACCCTATACATATTTTAATATTCAGAATTAAAATATGAATTCCATTTTTTCAAAATAATTTTCTAAATAAGAGATGTTAAAATTTTAATTAAAATCATCATTTATTCGAAAAATAGAGATTCCAAAATTATAAATGATTTTACGACACTTTGAAAAATTAATTATGGTCTCATAAAATAATATTAAAATAATAAGATAACAAAATATGAATTTATTAATATATATTATGAAAACAAATAATCCTTTAAATAATTAAATTAATTATAGAATCATAAATAAATATTTACATTTCCCAAGAATACTAATACATAATTTATCCTTTTTAATACATTTATTTACTTATTCAATGATATAAATATATCGTATTTTAATTTATGAGATTCAAAAAAAATATTAATGCATTCATAGGTGATATCAAATTAAAATCATAAATATACTTCAAATATAATTAAATTGTTAGTTTTATAAATATATGGATTTTCACTATTCACTGTAAAATAAATATTTTCATAAAAATACCCAAATTTCAACCTAATATAAATTTGACACTACTATTTTAAAATAAAAGTTTTTTTGTTCAATATAATTTATAAATTGTCAATTTTTTGTTTTAAAATAAGTTCACCATTAAAAGACGGTAAAACTACCTTTAGAAAATATAGTCTTATATGCGTAAAATTGGATTTATACTTATATTAATCATATCAAACTTTTTAGTTGAATTTAGAAACATTTTATTGAATATGTAAAATATACGTTTAATTAATATATTTCACTAAGAGTGTTTAATTTAATTTATTATTATTGAATGTCATTATGGTCATAAAAATATGTTTTTATAAAAACATAGATCTAATGTTCAATTGATTTTTATTTTCATTTCTAATTAATTACTAACCAATGAAATCATTTTATAAAAATGTTTAAAAAATATTTATTAAATTTAAATAATCTATTTCATTCCCTCCAATCTAGTGGCTAGGTGATAACTATGACAATATTATTTAATCATTTGTTTAAGATTAGTGTTCTATGTAATGTTAACTATCAAAGAAGATAAATTTAAAAAGTGACATACCATAAAATCCTGTGGTGTTGAATTTTTAATATTCTATATAACCTCCATGAATTCGATTAGGATAAAAAGTGGTTCCAAATTTTGAAAATTTACACTTTTCCTAGAGACACACTAATATAGATTAAGATATCAAAAACATTAACAAACTCATACATTGAAGCATGAATAAAAATGAGAAGCATAATCATCTTAGAATATATGGAGGATTTAAGGACAACCTTTTAATACCCAATGTGTTTAAAATATTGAACTATATTTGATAGTGTATGTGATACGCAACATTGAACCCAAACATACAATGATTATTTAAATATGAATGATTTAACCATTCCATTAAATTTGATTATATGAGTAGGATTATAAGATTTATTGAATATATATATATATATATATATATATATTAATAATCATAAAATTATTGATAAAATATAAATAAATAATCACTCAAATTTTTTGGTAATGTCATTTTGTTCTTCAAAATACGTTTTCTTCAAAAATAATTTTTATTTCTTTTTGTGAAAAATATTATAATTATTTTCTAGAATATTTCAAAATTTAATTTAATAAAATTATCTTTTTTATTTTTTACCATCATAAAAAAATTAACTTAGGGTGAATTTTATTTATTTTTTAGAAAATATAGATTTTTTTATTGAATAGTGAAAAATTCTGTTATAATTTAAAAATGTCATTTCTTTTGATAAATTAAGTAATATTAAAGTCCCAATATTATTTTAATTTTATTTAAAGGTAAAATAATAATTATTTAGTTATATTAAATCCATTTAATTACATTTAAATCATCTTTATACTGGATTTTAGAATAATCCTATTTTTAGGCTTAAAAAGCATTTTTCTGAGAAATGTTTTAAAATGCATAAAGATTCTTCATTATAATTTACTAAAATAACCCCTAATGAGGAATGATTTTAATGAAATTTTTAGATTATATATAAATATTTATTAATTTAAATTCATATAATTATTATTACTAGTTACAGAGTTAACGTAAAATCATATTTCCCTTGCAAAATGCATTTTTCAGAAAACTAATTTTCACCATGCTTATGGGATTTATTTTAAATTAAATTATTCTAACTGTATGAATTATTTTTGGTAATATTGATTCCATATTTTTGTCATAATAATTAATATTAGTTAATATGGTTAACATAATTTTTTTACAATATGAATCGTAATCATATTAAATATTTATTACAATAGAAAAAGGAAATAATAGGTTAATTAAGGGTAAAAATAATTTAACAAGTTCTTGGAATAATGTTACCATAATATTGTGAATCTATATTTTTTAATTTAAAAATTATAAATACTATATGGTTTTAGTAACTTTTTAAATCATTAAATAATTAATTTGTTAATAATTAATTTTCTTTACGTTAAAAAAATTATATTTGGAGAAAAATATACTTTTAATGAAGAAAAAAGTTATTTGATAAATTCTATAAATTTCTAAATAAATTATATTTTAATAAAATTATATTTATACATATTATATATTAAATATAAAATATAATATAATTTTACGAAGTGAAAATGTAATTTTGATAATGATTAAAAAGCAATAAATGTCAAAAATATTGTATTTTGTCAATACATGGGGATTTTAATTTAAAAGATAAATTATTAGTATTAATAGAGTTATTTTGATAGATTAAATTTCTTTTTTTGGAATCGTTACATCAGAATTATCAAATAGTGAGTTTTTCAAAATTTTCGGAGATAACGAGATTTTCAGGTAAAAATTGAATACGGTATATGTATATGGTGTGTATTATGACAACATAATGACCCAAAAAAGATTTAATATATTCCATATAATGTATCCGAGACCAAATATTTGTTTCCCATTAAAGGTAATGTTTTTTAGGTTATTTGATTAATTTTATAAAGCCTTTATGAACCCTCCAAAACCTATATTATATTTTAAGGATTTAAAATCATTTATTTGTTAACATGACTCGCATTCACATCACAAAGGGTAATTTGATAATAAGATAGTCCCTTGGACTTAATATATATGAAAAAACACTTCTATTTTTCATAAAACATGGTCAAAATCCATGGGATGGATTGTATTTTTGATTATTTTATTATATAGATTCCAAAATATAATATTTGGATATAATCAATAACTCTCCTATATTTTCGTATATAGACCTACCAAATCTCCCATGGTTCCCCAAATCACTCAAGAAGATCCTCGTAATCTTTTGGAATCATGCACTCGAGGTTATGGATCTCCGTCACTTGTTTTTATTCAAGCGTCTCCTTTATATTGTGCCTCTTAATTTTCAATTTTTCTTATTTGGGTATTTTTTTATACATCCCCCTTATTTAAATTTTTATGTACATGTGATGAGATACCCCTTTAACCTCATTAATCCCTACCATTAACCTTTATGCATTCCCATTATTTTTCCTAAATTGTCCAATGACTTTTCATAACCAATGTAAGGGACCACTCTCTTTTATTTTCAATTCAAGAACCTTTTTTATGTCTAAACATTTTAATATCAATTTTTTTATGTTTTTGTGACCTTATAAAGATACATATAATTTTAAAATAATGTCATAATTATGATATATTATTTATGCCCTCTCATTATATCATTTACCTAAGTCATGATAATGCTGAAATTTAATAAGGGATCCTTTATTTTTCTTCTTTATTCAACAATCTTTTTAATTTTATACCCTTAATTTCCAATTTCAAATGTTGGTATATGTTTTACATCATCCATATTACTATCTATTTTATTTAAAAATGATTAGAGGCCTCTTTCTCTCTCACTAAACCATTTTAGGAATCTTTAAGTACTGTTGTAATGTTGCTGAAATTTCACTGTGATAGTTTCATGCCAAACATTTGTATTGTGAATACTATCTCTATTTCAACTCCAGGGAATTCAACTAGAAATACCAATACACAATTTATTGGGGACTTCCATGTATTTATTATAAACTCTTTAATCATTAAATTAAATCTGATGAAATATGATCCTATATTGAATGAACTATATGGAACACTTATGTATGTACATGATATGAATGTAACAGCTGAGACCAAAATTATACAGTGCTCTAATGCATTGGATAATTTTTTAGTCTCATGATACATCATACAATGTTTTAGTTAGTGAAACTAATCTACCATGGTACTTTTCCAATCATGTCATGATGTCATAAATTTATCCGTGACCTATGTTAATGAATTTATGTTTAATTTTTTTCCCATATTTCCAATGTTTTCTTTATGTTACAATGAAATATCATGCCTCATTATTCATAATTATGATTATAAGACCTTATATTCCCAATTTAAGTGACCATTTACTACCATGTAATACTTTATTCATGTTATACATATTTAACTTTCCCTTACTGGGATTTATAGGACAACCAATTCTTATGTACGTCCCCATGTTATCCCATATAGTTTTATAGGACTGATGACTTCTAATATCATTTTAATAAATTTTTCAATAATGTTATTTTATCTCATGTTCAAGATGTTATTATTTGTAACTAATTATTAAAGAAAATATACTTATTGATCTTATGGGTTGTTCTATACGTATTATTGTGAAATAAATCATGAATTAATGGGTAATAATGTCATGGGTTGTCATATACCTATAGAAATTTGAAATTCAACCACCCACGTTTCCCCTATATATCTATCTAATAAGGACTGTAATGACTTAAAATTTTAAAAATGAAACACCCTTTTTGAATGAATAAATTTTTTATCAGGTAATTTAATCATAGAAAATACATACACTACTTTTCAAATTATATAGTATTTAAAATTTAAAAAATCATTAAACATCATAACCATGGATAATATAATAGTTTAATGGATATTTTATGAGTATTATATATAAAGTTTTATGATAAGGTCCAATTGACATATATGGAAGAAGTGGTGGTCTCAGCTAGTAGGATTATACCCCATGAAACCCATTTTTCAGAGCATCCAAAGGAGATAACAACATTAGAATTTTCCCTTGACCAATCCAAAGATGATATTAAACAATTTAATAACAAATTAAACCATTTATGGTATAATTTCAAGTTCATAGAGATCACGGTGCAAGATATGTTTGTCGAACCACCCCATGAAAATATCACTGTTGCACACCTTACCCTTACGAAATTCTCTAGTGTAATAAAAGACATTGTATCTAGAATGTTTCTGACATTTTCACCGGGGCGCGCGTGCATCCTTCATGAAGGGTAGGACACAAGACTTGTGGCCCCGCATTCCCGCATTCCAAAGGCGGGCGGTATCCGTTCCTTATTCCGGGACGTATTCTCCTTGATCGAAATCGGGATGATGGGATGTCGGTTCTTTCTTCCTTGGATTCCTTCTTGGAGCTCGTAACCTAGTCCGAGTCTCCCTCATAGATTTAGGAAATATTCGTGAATATCATTCTAGGTTCCATATCTTCATGGAAACCATTTAATTACGCTGCTTCTGTCGAGACACTCCAAGGGGTCTGGTCAGGGCAGTAACCTTTGGCTAGGAGAGTGGTCACGCTGAGGCATCGTTGGCGTGTCTTGACGCTAGGGGACTGGCATTTCTGTCTTCTCTTCATTATTATAGGGCCTCTCGAGGGCGCGGAAGCCTGAGGCATCCCACATCGAACGTTAATAATTGTATTCCATATGCATGTATCTGAGGTTTTCCTCAGCATTCCATGTTTAATAGAGGGTATGTTGCATGTTTAACATCTAGTGGAGACAGATAGGACTGATTGGAACACTGAGAGTGGATCAGATTGAAAACCCCCCCTAGAGGGAACACCGATGTTGCGGCCAACACGTGGGCGACTTCCCAGATATTGTGGAGTGGAATGAGGTGGCATGATCCCACCGGGATGTGGCAGCCCGGGTAAGAATCAGGATAAATGATGGCTTTGGGCTTGAGTCCTTAGGAGACTTCCTACATATCCTCGTGGTAGGGAATCAAAGTCCGCATAGTTCAATGATACGGTGGGACACCTGAAAAGGTGACCTGTAAGAACGAACGCATGGATGGGACCCATAGGGAGTAAGAACTCTGGGCTGGGGAATTAGATTCTTGAGGCACATGTGCTTGAGGGATAGGTCCGGATGGGACATGGATGTCGGGATTGAACCTCATGGAGGCTTCCTACATACCGTTCCTTAGCACTGATCAAAGTCTCCGTAGTTTAGGATGGATGGGGATTATGCTCTAAGGCGGCCCAAGGTGGATAAGGGGCTTACGCTCTCAGGCGGCACACAATGGTGGATACGGGGCTTACCCTATGAGGCAGCCCACAAAGGTGGATATGGGGCTTATGCTCTGAGGCGGCCCACAATGCTGGATATGGGGCTTACGCTCTGAGATGGCCCACTAGGGTGGATATGGGGCTTACTCTCTGAGGCGGCCCACAATGGTGGATATGGGGCATATGCTCTGATGCGGCCCACAATGGTTGGTGAACCGACGTGAAGGGGTCATAATGACTAGGTGATGGGCTCGAACCTTGTGTAGGCTTCCTACGTATCCCAGTGGTAGGGAATCAAAGTCTATGTAGTTCAGGTGGTGCAATTTAACATATAGAAGGATGGAGGCGTACAGTTTAACGTCGTGCTGGATGGGGCAAACAGTTTAACATCGTGCTGGAAGAGGCATACAGTTTAACGTCATGCTGGACAGGGCATACAGTTTAACGTCATGATGGACGGGGCATACAGTATTTTGTCGTGCTGGACGGGGCATACAGTTTAACGTCATGTTGGACGGGGCATCTGGAGATTACGCTGTGATGTGGCCAAAGGTGTTGGTGAACCGACGTGAAGGGGTCTGAATGACCAGGTGGTGGGATTGAACCTTGTGGAGGTTTCCTACGTACCATCCATGGCATGGATCAAAGATCAAGTAGTTCGCTGGAGGTGGGGGTTAGGGTCAGTGCTCACTCTAAGCTCACGTGATTCATTCTATGTGTGAGGAACAAGATGTTGTAGGGCCCTGATGATCACGTCGCAAATGGTGCATCCCTGAGAAGCGAAGAGGGCCTTACACGTTGAGCGACCCATTATGCCAGGACTTACTCCAGGATGGAGGCCCAAAGTGTGAAAAAGCGCAGAGGGAGAGGGATTTGGGACCGAACAAAGTAGATTCCTCATTCCCTATTATGCCATCTACTGGCCTTGGTGGTGAGGAAGTACGGAGGTGCATGGGTGTTACCTTCCGAAAGAATGACTAGGGGCTTATTCCAATATGGCATCCCTGCCCCGTGGACAAACTCAACTCCGATAAGTTGGATATCATCCCCTATGAGGGGTTATCCCAACCCAGTGGAGACGAGCGGCGTAAAGAATGTCCGAGGTGGGGGGGACCCTACATGCGAGGAATGGGGCCGGACCAGAGTTTAACTTCATGTGTTGAGGACGGGGTGCTTGGCAGTTTAACTTCTTGCAGCTCGGAAGAGGTGGATTCACTGTACACCCCTAGGACTTACATGACCGGTACCCTATTCAACTTGAGGTAGGGAATGCATCGGCAAGACCGTGGTAAGGGGGGGTCGCATAGCGAACCATTGAGGGGTCCACATTAGCATGGCTATGCGAAGAATAAATAGTCGTTCGTGTGCATATGTGAAGAAGCATGAGGCAAAGCAATGCAACGGGAAACACCACCAAAGGGACCTTGAGGTTACTTCGTATGATCCTCGAAGGCCGCACTGGAAAACAAATCATGGTGTGTATGCCCGGTGTGTATGCCCGGGGCATACAATAAGATGACCTTGGGCGCCTATGCTGGGAGGCACTAAGGGGGCGTCGGGGTGAGTGGTCCCTGGGTTTGTGTGTAACGAAAGGGTTTGCTCGCAAAACACCGGGATGTCTTGTAATTGGGGCAGAGGGATTGCATGCAGCAAGGAGGATCATTCACAGTGGATGTGAATTGCGCGCGAGTGGAAAATGCTGCACCCAAAGGGAAGTCCATACCCATTGAAGGGAATGCACGCAATTGGAACCTTTTGCGCGCAATGGAAGGAATTGCGCGCAAGAGAGGAACCATGAAGGGTTTGGAATTTTGTTTGAGTTAGTGGGATTGCATGAAAAGGTTGATCCTGGGGCGAGGTGGCATGAAAAGGATCAGTACCTGAAGGTCATCTTGCGCATGTGGAAGTCCTATTTCATGCACGGGAGCTAGTTCAAATTCTGCAACCCAGAAATGGAAGGGGTCTCCCTCTATATATAGGCCTCCGACATCGTGGAATCTAGGCAGCGCGCGAAATTTGGCGCACCAGAGATTGTGGCGCAGAATGTTAGTTGTGCGGGCATGGGCATGCAATTATTGGGTTCTTGTGTCAGGGACCCCTCATGAATCACGGACCACTTTCGCGCAACCCACATTTTTCGTGCACATTCTCTTTTATTTCGCACAACACTTCTGGGCCCTCCGGACTGGGCCTACGGGTCTGATTATGACTTCTCGTTGTCATTTAAAAAAATTCTTTAGTAATTAAGGACTTTTCGGCATCTACAAATTCCCCCCCCCCTTGGAATGGGATTGGAGAGAGGTCGCAACGATCGGATTCCAAAAGAAACGCTGAATCGCCGAAGTGTTGGACTTCATGGGCCTTTTCTGTGCAAAAAATGTTGCGGCGCGCAAAACTCTGGTATGGCGCGCAATCCACATTCCATGTGGCACGGAACCCCGGATTCACCTATAAAAGGGGCCATGGGTCCCCTGATCTGTTTGCAACAATCTTGCGCGATAAGCTCCGAGCTCTCATGCGTGAAATTTCCTCTGCGCCTGCGCATAAAACACGCTTTGTTAGCATGTAATTTCTCCAAGTTTTGGCCATATTTATGCGCCAATCTGGGATATTCTGTGTCGACTGCTATGATTTCGTGCCCACAATTCGTATTCTGCACAACACATCCTAATTCCGCACAACTCATCCAGATTCCATGTAACACTCTCGTAGCACTTGGCTGGAAGAAGATGCCTGCAAACTAAGTCGATGAGGGGGAAGCCGCCGCACGTAGAGCTGAAATGGTAGCGAACGAGAAGGATTATGGCGCTAGGGTGATTATTTCCAACAACCATACCGTGTTCAACCTACTAACCCCTGTCCATAACGAGTATCCTCTTTCCAAGAACCACCTGCTATGGAACTTCAGCATTTTGGAGGATGTTCAGCTGCCGGGATTTGAGGTTGATACACCGTGGTCATGGGTGACCCGGGAGGATGTCCTTTCTGGATAAAATATCTCCAACAATGGTCATACTACCAGAGAGACCAGGAACATTGATCTATATGTCATGAACCGGAGGACTAGGACCATTTCTGGGGGTGATCTTGTAGCAGAGAGTTCTCCAGAACTCTATGCGAGCACGTTCTGTCAGAGTACCACAGATGACACTGAGGGATGGCTGCAAGATTGGGATATGTGGTCTGGAGGCAAATTCACTATTGAGTGGTCCTGGGCGTACTGGGTTCGCCATATGTGCGACCAATTTGGGGCCGGTTGTGGCACATTAGTCGGTTCGAGGCGATGTGGACATCGCAGTTCCACTTCAATCACCAACCTGAACTCGGGCCGGATCTGTTCACCCGGTGGTCCCCAAACACCAATACATTCCATACCCAGCATGGGGAAGTTGGTATCAGTCTCTGGGAAGTCCACTGAATCGGAGGTATCCCAATGGAGGGCTATCAATACGACGATTTCCTTCCCCTGATGAACACCTGGGAGGACAGGTCACGTACCCCCATGCTGACATGGCACCTGCTGGAGCTAGCCAAAGAAAGGCTGGAGGTCAAGGACTTCTTTAAGGACATCACCTACAAGGGCTGGTTCAACCTATTCCTGGAGAAGGACCTGATGGTCAAGATGTCGGGACAGGGAAAACGGTGCCCAACCGCGGCTTAGAGGAGCAAGAATGAATCATACTGGATAATCCAGGAGACTGGGCAATACTAATCGTGGGGCTACCACATTATTGAGGCCCTGGACTTGAATGTCTGATATGACGGGTTCCTCGCCACTTTCTTGAGAGGGTGGCTCCTACCGGTGCAGAATGTAAGGATGGGTGTCCGTCCATCAACCTTGGCGATGGCGGGCACCATCTCTGCCAACCAAAGGTTCAATTTGGGGGTCCCCTTGCTGGATAGGATGTATGCCATTCTTGGATGCATCTCAAGAGGGCGTCGCCTTAGAGGGTGTGTGGCCCTTTCCAGATATTCCACTGCTGGGTGGCTGATCATCTTGGTAGTTACACTTTTCCAAATGTCATTCGTCCGCTGGGCAATGGCCTGCGATAATCTCTGATGTACAATGTTGTGGTCGCATCGATGATGCATAACGAGGAGGGAGTACGGATTAGAATTGGTAACCATGCCAAGTTCAACTTTAGTCCATTCCCCACCCTGGTCAGCCAAATGGTAGACAACGGGCAGGGCTCACTGTAGCATCATGAATAATTCTACAGCATCCGAGGCGAGGTGCTTGTGGCTCAGATTGACGGGAAGATCATCTGTGAGCCTTACGTGTCGTCCCAATTCACCATGTAGTTCTGGTGCCTCCAGCGAATGCCAAAGAGGGTATTCATGGTTGTCAGTGAGAAGAGGAATCCTTGCATCCTTCGCCAGATGTTGCTAATGCTCACATATTTTGGCTCTGGCGACGTCATTACCCTTCCTCTCACCGAGGCCGATGATGTCCTATCAACAGAGTATGTCGAACACTGGGCTATAGCATATCCTGAGGGTCTTTTGCGCAAGCGAGTTCGGAAACACGAGACTACCCACATGGAAACTAGGTGATGAGAGTGTAGGAAAGGTACCACTATAAGGGGGTGACCAGGGGCTCTCCAGGCAGCGAGGCCTGCGTATGCCATGACCTCAGCAGCTGGGACAACACGCGGTGGGACCAACGGGCTTATTGGGAAGAAGATAAGGTATCTACTTCAAACATCCCAGGACACAATCTTCCCAGTGCTATTTTCAGCCTGGTTAAACCTGTGGAAGTCGATGAGAATCGAGGCCCTCTGGCAGAAGATAATGCAAGATGGGATCCATCTGTCGGATGTTGGGCTAATTCGGGTTACTGACAGAGTAAACTTCCATCGTCGTCATGCATATCTAATGTCCATGTACACATATTCAAGCCAATGGGGTCGGCATGTGGAGCCACCGTTCCTGGTGAAAGTGATGCTTGGCCAAGAGCATGATCCGGAAATGATGCAGCCGAGAGAAGGTGACAATGATGACAAGTCGGAGGGAGAGGAGGAAACAGGATAAGATGAGGGATCTAAAGGAGGGTCCCACAAAGGGAGCCTTCAGGAGAGTGGCATGATCGTTGGATCTTGCATAGACATAACTTAGCTGGTCGAGGTATGTCTCTATCCTAATTTATCCCCCTTATTTATCCATTCACTTCGAAAATTTCTAATCCATTTCCCTCACTCAGTCAAGAGAATATAGGCACTGATCAGGCATACCCAATAGAGGAAGGAGAAGAGGCTCTGGTGGGACAGGGTGCGGATCGGATGCCCATCATCGAACTAAAAAGCGCTAAGGAGTCTCCTTCCATGATAGCTCCTATAGCGGCTGGAACGCTGGAGGCCGATGCTCTGGGTTCTTGTATGTCCCCTGCTTCGCTACTGGTGCTTACTATAGGAGAACTCTACTAATCCAGATGCTCCCTATGCAATGATCTCGGTGACGGAGGATCGTCGGGCTGCTGAGCCCGGGCCATCCGTAAGTGAATTAGTAGCAGACATACCGCCTCCTCCAGAACATACCTCCCAAACTAAGTCGGCCCTGGCAATTGGTGAGCAGGGGGCGGTGGAAATCAGTGGTGCTGACATTGGAGTGAGGAAGGTAGCTGAAGAAGGCACCGCCACTATCGGGGCAAGAGGGGAAGGTCGCCTGGACATCTAGTATCCTATTCCTTCGAAAGGCATCCCTGAGGAAGATCCTACTACTGAGCTGCTAGTTGTCTTCCATATATGCCGGCCCACTGATCCTGAGGAGATAGATGATTCATACATAGAAGTAGCCAATGGGAGCTGGATGACATGGCACAAAGGGTGGAAGTGCATCCAGCATTTTCTCAGGAAGCCTCATATGGATTGGCTGAGGCGGATGGGATAACTCCAGACCTGACTGTGTTTCTTGGGCGTCATAGGGCCTGCCGCTCAATGCCTTCAACTGATGGTCTGTGATTACATGGTTGAGAATATACGTGAGAGTATCTGTCGCACCGACGTTGCCCAGTGTCGGGAAGAATCAGTGAGCACCCGAGCATTCCGGAGGGTGGAGCAGGAATTCTGACTCCTCAAAGAGCATGCGACAAAGAAGGAGGCCTTCATCACAACATGCTCTGAGCTCGTGGAGAAACCGAAGGCCCAGCTAGCTGATGTCCATGAACAACTGATGGTGGCGAGTCACCAGATGACCGTACTTCAAACTGAACGGGCTCAGGAACAAGCTAGGATTGGTGAACTCCAGTCTGCGGCTGTTGATGAAGAGAGAGTCTTCAGGGAGTGAGAAGCAGTCCAAGATGCCACTGGCCAAAGGGTAACGACATTGGAAAGATCAATCCATAATGTTGATTCTTAAGGGCCTTGTTTTCACCATCTCATGAACTTTTTTATTTTACTACTCACCATCGCAAACCAATGTATGGACGAATCTCTTTATCTATACCTTTGGTTTAATATGCTCAACCATAATCCCGAAATAAATAAAAATTCATCCGTACGCTCATGTGGGTCGTACCGAATGAGAGAGATAAAGGATGTTCATATTATAATTTCATTCAACTATGGGGCATCAACCAAGCTTCAGGCATCTGACATCGAGCCCAGATTACCAAGGTTATGAGGGAGGCCCAGCTGAAGGGAGGGGACCTCATATCGATCGATGTATCGTCTTCTCAATGTTCCCAAACGCATGAGCGGAGGAATTCCATGGGGCATTGAAATCAATTCGAACATAAGGAGATGAAAAAGATGAGTCATGTTACCCAAATTCGAAACACTATGGGAGGGGCGTAACGGTCGAGGATAGCTATTAACCGTGATGGAAACGCATCATCCATGTCACATTGGCCTGAAATGGGGACAACAAATGAGGGCTCACTACTGACCATGTTCACAACACGAGGCCTAACTCAAATTTCATTGATCATTCTTCCAGAACGTTGGAACAGGACCGCATGCGGACCATAGGTCGAGCATCTAGACTGTTAGGGTGTCCTTGAAAACATGACCAGTCATCCGGAACATTGGCCCAAGATAGCATGCGGACCATAGGTCGAGCATCCATAATGTTAGGGGGTCCCATCAAACATGACCAGTCTTCCGGAACGTTGGCCCAAGACAAAGGGTGGGCTATAGGTCGAGCATCCATACTAATAGGGGGTCCCAACAAATATGACCAGTCTTCCGGAACATTGGCCCAAGACAGCAAGCATACTATAGGTCAAGCATCCCTACTGTTAGGGGCTCCCATAAAACATTAAAGAGGATGAAGATCCAAATTAAGGGGAACACAATGCGTGGAAATTGGAGTGGTGGATTTTCTAATAATAATCCAAAACTGCCAAAATCACGCCACTGTGGTGAAGGAACATTAGGTAGATGTATTAATTTAGTCACGTATCATCTCTACTTTTAGACAGGACCTCTCTGGTGAGGTAACGGTCGCTTCCCAACATCACCATGGGTCATCCTAAACTTATTCTGGGCTAATGTTGTAATTACACAACTCCCATGAAGTTAGGCCAAGGTGCCGACAGTGATAGGGGGAATAGACTTGTGATTCCAGGGGTTGGACCCAAGATGAAATTTCTGGGTGTTCCTATGTATCCCATAAGGATGGGAATCAAGCCATACATAGTTCTGGAAAGAATCTTACTTTAAGGTTCTAGAACTCGGTCCAAGGATTGGTATGGAAGGAAAGAGACACATGTTAACATGATTACGAAACCTGACATGAATGAAGACGAGGTCCTGCTCACCATGTGTTCCTTGGAAGAGGGTTCCGGTCTAGGCACCGAACATGAATGTCAGGCTGCGCCCATGGGGAAGTACTCGGGCGCTCCTATGTATCCCATAAGGAAGGGAATCAAGCCATACGTAGTTCTTCAGAGTTCCTTTTAACGTCATGCAGGATAGGAAACCGAAGGGCTAATTATTATAACAGGGCGCACAAAGGGTAGATATTGAAAACCCGACGTGAATGGGGACATAATCCCATACCACACCACGTGGTCCCGTAGTCAAGGTCCCAATGGAGGGAAAGACACAATGAATTAGCATAACTCAAGATGGACCCAAGGACAAGAGGTTTGGATGTTCCTACATATCCCATGAGGATGGGAATTAAGCCATATGTTGTTCTGGAATGTGGCATGTCATGGGAAGTTACATGTTCTAAGGATGAAAGGGTCATGCAGGTCTAACGCTCGCAACAAAATAAGTGGAATTTGATGTATTTTGTTTTTCCTTGAAGTTGAATGGTTTTTATTTTGTGGAGAGATCATCATAGGGTAGAAATTCTTATCATCACCATAATAATCAAGACGTATGCAGGAATTGACAAATGGAATTATAAATGACCAATACCCAACGTGATTCACTCTATGGAGAGTTTATCACAATGTAGTGTCGTTTTTCGGCGTGTGGTCTGGACGATATCATCACAGTTTACAGTCATGTGGTAGGAACAACCAGCACAGTTTAATGTCATATGTCTTAGACCCAGGGGAATGCACCGGATGTGATATGGAATACCCGATGCGGATGAGGACATAATCACATACCATCACTATGTGCAATTCCGAGAGAGGAGCCTCAGGACAAGGGGCCGGCGAGGGTTTAAAGATCAAGGGACAGGAGACACTAGCCTCCAGCTGAGCAGGGCCCAAAACGCAATGTCTGGGAGACCTTTCATTTCCAGTGGGGATGAGGGTCAAGCTGTGCAATGTTATTAGAGAAACCCTAAGCCTATAATCTTAGCGCTCAGATCACTACAGCCCAGAGAGACACTGTAACGCAGCTTTGTCTGCCTGATGTGTGGAAGTGCACTGAGGGTTAGTCAGATGGGGCATATAGTTTAACGTCATACTGGACAGGGAATACAGTCTAATGTCTTCTGGATGGGGCATACAGTTTAACGTCTTTCTAGATGGGGCATCTGGGGCTTAAGCTCTGAAGCGGCCCAAGGTGTTGTCGAACTGACGTGAAGGGGTCGGAACGACCGGGTGGTGGGCTTGATCCTCTTAGAGGCTTCCTACATACCATGCCTTGGCACAGATCAAAGTCCTCATAGTTTTCTGAAGGTGGGGGTCAGGCTCAGTGCTCACTCTAAGCTCACATGAGTCATGCTCAGTGTGAGAAACAAGAGGTTGCAGGGACCTGATGATCACATAGCAAAGGGTACGTCCGTGAGAAGTGAAGAGGGGCTTATGCGTTGATTGTCCCATGGTGCTAGGACTTACTCCATGATGGAGGCCTGAAGAATGACAAAGCTCAGAGGGAGAGGGATTTGGGACCAAACAAAGGAGATTCTTCATTCCCTATTACGCCCTCCGCTGGCCTTGGCGGTGGGGAAGTACAGAGGTGCATGGGTGCTACCTTCCGCAAGAAGGACTAGGGGCTTACGCCAAGATGGATGCCCTTCCACGCGGATAAACGCCACTCTAATAAGGAGGATATCATCCCCTGTGAGGGGTGATCCCATTTCCATGGAGACGAGCGACATAAAGAATATCCGAGCAGGGGGGACTCTGCGTGTGAGGCATGGGGCCGGATCATAGTTTAACATCATTTGTTAAAGACGAGGTGCTTGGCAGTTTAACGTCTTGCAGCTCGGACAAGGTGGGTTCGCTCCACACCCCTAGAACATACATGAATGGTACCCTCTACCCCTTGGTGGAGGGAAGGCATCGGCAAGGCCATGGTAAAGGGGGGTTGCAGAGAGAACCATCGAGGGGTCCACGTTAGCGTGGCTATGTGATTAAGAAATAGCCGTTATCATGCCTATGAGAAGAAGCATGAGGAAAAGCATCGAAACGGGAAACAACACCCAAGGGACCTTGAGGTTACATCGTATGACCCTGGAAGGCCTCATGGGAAAACAACGCATGGTGTGTATGCCCGGTGTGTATGCCCGAGGCATACAAAAGGAGGACATCTGGAGCCTACGTAGGGAGGCACCCGAGGGGTGTCAAGGTGTGGGGTCCCGGGGTTTGCGCGCAAAGAAATGGTTTGCGCGCAAAACACCGGGATGGAGCGTAATTGGGGTAGAGGGATTGCGCACTGCTAGAAGGATCGCGCACAAAGGATGTGAATTGCGCGCGAGTGGAAAAGGCCGCACCCAATGGAAAGCCCACATCCGATGAAGGGATTGCGTGCAAATGGACCCTTTTTCATGCAACGAAAGGAATTACGCGCAAGAGAGGAACCCTGAAGGGTTTGGAATTTTGTTTAAGCCAGTGGTATTGTGCGCAAAGGCTTATCCTAGGGCGAGGTGGCATGAAAATGATCAGTACCTGAAGGTCATCTTATGCGCGCGGACGTCCTATTTCATGCACGACAGCCGGTTCAAATTCCGCAACCCAGAAATGGAAGGGGTATACTTTTATTTATAGGCCTCTAGCATCGCGTCATCCAGGAAACACGTGAAATTTTGTGCGCCAGAGACGGCGGTGCGGAATGTTAGCCGTATGGGTGCGGGCACGAAATTATTGTGCGCCTGCTTCGGGGACCCTTCGCGAATCCCAGACCCCTTTTGCGCAGCCCAAATTTTTTCGCGCACATTCTCCATTATTTCACGCAATTCTTTTGGGCCCTCCAGACTGGGCCTCCTGTCCGAATATGACTTCGCTTCATCATTTTGAAACATGCCTTAGTAATTGCGGACATTTCGGTGTCTACATAGACCCTAACAGTAGGAATGTTTGTATTTTTATTTATAACAAAATATTTATTATATTTATCCCTTTTTCATATTACTTTTTTAATGATTAAATAATGATTTTGATAAAAATTAGATTTTGATACGATGAAACACAAAATGTATTTTTGGAAAATATTTAGATTCAATCCTGAAACTCTTATGTTGAATTCAAGAATTTTTAAAATAATTGTATTTTTATAAAATATTATTATTAAAGAATATTTATTCAATATAAATGATAATATAATTTTATGAAGACAAATGTGATTTTTTATAAGGGTAGAAAAACTATTTTTTTAAAAAAACCGGTATTTTTCAATAAATGGGGTTTTTTTTAATTAAATTTTTTAATTTTAATGATTATAGAATTAATATTACAAAAAATGATTATTTTTAAATAAATACATATAAATTATCCAATGTTGAATATTACAATTTTTTGAGATTGTTGAATTTTTGGGTAAAAATTAATTAATGTAAAATTATACGATATGTATTATGAAATCATAAAAGCCTAAGAGTGATGTGATTAATACTCTAAAGAGTATCAATGGAAAAATTATGTTTCCCCTTTAAAATAATGTGTTTTTAAGTGATTATATACTTTTTATAAACCCTTAATAAATCCTCCAAAACCAATATTATATTTTATGGTTTTAAAAACACTTCTTTTAAAAAACGACTCACTTCCACATCTCCAAGGGAATTACAATAATTATTTTAATTATTATCCTTATACTTTACTGAGAATAACTCCTCTTTGGTATAAACAATGGTAAAAAACAATTTTATGGGTTTTCGTATTGATTATTTTGTTATATAGAGTCCAAAACCTATGTTTAGAAATTAATAATGAATTATCCCCTCTTTTTCTATATAAAACCCTTCAAAATTCAATTTATATGCACTACAAACACTTTTTTAATGATTTTACTCTATCATTACCTCTCTATATCCCTAACATGGTACCCTAAATCTCATAATAATCTTTTTCCAAGCTTTTAAATGTACCCTCGCAATGTAAGGTAGCCTCACCTTCCCCTATTTATTCAGGAACCTTTTTTATATTATGCCTTTTGATTTCATAATTTTTTATGTTGCTATATGTTTTTATACATACCTTTTACTATACTTATAGTTTCCAAGAATTGATAAACCCCCTTCATTATCATTCACCCCTTATATGACCCTTTATGTACACCTGTTATGGTGCTGAAATTAACTAATAATTTTCTATGCCAAATATGTGTTTGAATACCCATCTCCATTTCCACTCAAGGGTTTCAAATAGTTATATAAATCCGTAATATATTTGGGATTCCCATGTAGGTAACCTAAAATCCATAATCATGGGGTTAAAATTGATGAAAATATCCATATATTTTATGACTACGTGGAACACTTATGCTTGTACATGATATGAAAGTGACGGGTGGTCCCAGAATTATATTGCCCTCCAATTCATTGGAAATGTTTTTATCTCAAAATAATTTATTTGTTTTGAACAGGAGGATTTCCTAAGAACAGTATATTATGTTTTCATTGAGGTTATCATTGACTTATGATTTTGTTTTCTTGATTAATGTCGTTGTCGCATTCCTATGTTGCCTTCATATTATTCTGTTATATCATGCCTCATTGTTCAATATTATTATCATCACCCCTATTATATTACATTGATATGTATTTTGGATAAAATTTACTAATTTACCTTATTATATGTTTTTTATTCCATTACAGGGCATTATAGCACACCCATTTATTACGTATATTCTCATGTTATCCCATGCATTTTTAGAAGATCTACGGAATATAAGGCAATATTTAAGAGTTTTAAAATAATAATGTTATACCTATGTTTCACGTTAAGGTTATATATTCCTAATTTCACAAATACATGAGTCCTTTTGATCATCTAGGTTTTTATTAAGTGTATCTGTATGTAATAAATCATGAATTAAGTGTTGAAAAAATTTGGGTTGCTTAGTATCAAAGAAAAGTCTAGTTATTATTAGGAGTTATGATTATAAAACGTTAATGAAATAATTATGGATAATAATAAACATACAAAAACATCCCTAAATTTTGGTAATGTATATATTAACTTGTTTCTATGAAAATACATCTATGTATGGATATTACATGTTTATTTGGATCTAGCGCATTTGTACCTAGGGCTAGTAACCTGAAAAAATATGCATTGAGTTGGACACGACCGTCAGCTGGTACATACAAATAGGCCTTGATACACACATGGTTTATTAATCTTGAGGGATTTTTTTAGAAAATTCCTAAGATATTTACAAACAATTATTAAGGGAAAATAATTTTCCTAAGATGTTATATTAGGAAATAAAATGTGTATAAATTAGTTTGAAACCAATAAATTCATAGGTTAAATAATATATGTCATTGATGAGTTATCCATTTAATGTTCATGGTTTCTCATTTGTGTTCAAATTATTTAAAAGAAACCCATCCCTAATTGTTCCTTTGTTTTTAGTCAATGGCTAGAAATTGGATAAACTAAATCAACAAAAAATGTTAGGGGAAATGGGATTACTTCCCAAATTTGATTTTGAACCCGATGGAAGAAGGAGTCTGGAAAATCATGATAATAACTTATAAATTAGCTTATGTATTGAACTGAACTCATAATCATTAGGAATTACAAAATACCACTAAAAAGGGTATATTTCAATTGTGATCATTATGCCACAAAGGGGTATAAATTTTATTGGATATTTTATTTGGTTAATCACAGTGAAATGGATCAACTCCATTGAAAAGATATTTTCCATCCTTCAATGCTCGATGAATTGTAATTTCATCTTAGTTGATTATCATATAGTAAGACAAGATAATTAATGGGGTACAGCTGTAAAAAATTTGAAGCCAGAGGAGGATATTGAAGTGATATAGTGGAAGGAATTTCATAAAAATAAATTTGATTAATATTTTCTTGTCACTCTCTGCCTTAAAATAGAGAGGTATATCCATAGCCTTTATAACAAGGGTGAAAAATCAATCAGGGTGTACAAGGAAAACATTATAAAAATTTCATGATACTCCTGCAACATTTTTATCACCCCTAAAAGTAAATTTTCCCGCTTCTTTGGTACTATAAATCAAAATTTATGAAATGAACAGGTTATTCGAGACATTTAAAGCTATGAGAAAATTGAATAATGAGCCATCAAATTTGAAATTGTTATTGGTGAATCTCAAGGGTGTCTTGGGACTGGATACAAGAAGCAGAGAATAGATTTTCATCCTAGTGGTGTGATGGAATAATGTCATGGTGGTAATAAATTGTATCATCCCACACTTGTATGTACATTCAAACATGAATCAATTATTGGTAACTATGGTCATTGGCAATGCTAAGTGAGAGATCTCTAAAATGATTCTCCTTTAATTCCCATAAAATCCAATAAAACATCAACTATCAATTACATTCCTCTGTTATGATAAATACACAAATAACTCAACATACTCGAGATCAACTGTTATCCCTGATTGTGAAACCACTATTTCCAAAAGTGACACTTAATGTACTTATACTAAATTTTATGTACCCAAATCATACTAGACCTATTATTAAAGTATCTATCATGTGATTCGTATAAAAATAAAGATCTTATAGTATTATTTTGGTTGTGGGATGTATCTGTATGTGAAATTGGAATGGTTTTTCTTTTCAGGGCACTAGTACTGGGGCTGCAGAATCAACTCCTTTTTTTTGTAAATCTGGCTTCAGTAGTAGTTAAAATAGCCGCAAATATTTCGGTATTTTTCTATCTATAGACGTTAAAACCACTGCTGCAGATAATAACTTAGCGGAGGTTTAAACCGATGCTGAACAGTTTTTATATTCCTTTATTATTTTACGGTAGTTATCTTTGTTTTCGGGGCGATTTTCATGGAAAAAATAATGTTTTAGCGGCGGTTTTAACCACTACTAAATAGTTTTCATATTATTTTATTATTTTTTGGTGGTTATATTTCTTTTAGAGGCCGTTTTCTCAATAGAATTGATTTTTAGCGGCGATTTTAACCACTTCTAAAAACAAAATACATTTCTGATGGGAAAACCACCACAAAAACCAAGATAACCACAGTAAAATGTGCTCACTACGACAGTTGCCATAAACCACCACTTAATCGAGTAAAATTCCTTGTATTGAATATTGAATCATGATTTAGAGGTGGTTTTTTGAAACCTCCATAGAAGAATATGGCGTCGGTTTAAAGCGCCGCGATATGCAAAAAACACCGACGTGAAATCGTCATTTTTCTGTAGTGAATACATTTTTCTAAATAACTATTTTTTGTTATGTTTTACACTTTTATATTAAAATTTATTTCTTGCACTTCTATAATTTTAACCCTAAAAATGTATTCTATATTTATAATTAGGAGTTTGAAATTATTTAAATAGGTACCGTTTATTTTTTGTCCTTATGAATAGTAATTGTAGTAAATATTTCTCATGTCGGTAAGGTTAAATCATGTAATAAAGGATAAAAATAAACGGATAAGGCCTAAAAATATCCCTAAAACTGGTATTAATTTTATTATATAGTTTTTTATACCATGGACATAAAATTCTCTAAAAATTTTCGATTTATTCACACATTCCATCGACAATGACCTTAATATAATTTCAAATAAAGAACAAAAACAAAATGTCAATATCTTTTTTAATATATATGATTTTTGTTTCTTATGGATAAAATTGGTCATTTTTTGTTCTAAGTGTTCATTTGAATGGTAAATTATTTTTTTATCATGGTAATTTATTTTTAATTTTTAGTGACGAAATAATTACCTTAAATGATTACACAATGCCAACATTGTACTTGTGCAAGTAGTAGAAAAATAATATTAATGATTTTAAAAACTCTACAAAAATATTTCATGGGTTATTTTTAGTGTCCTAAGAATTTTATTTATGTACATAACAAATTAGATATGCGTTAATAGATTATATTTGAACTCCATTGTTATCATTATGACTTTAAATTCTAGTTAAATGAATAGTTCTTTAAATGAAATTTATGATATTTTATCATATGATTTAAAATTACTAAAAATAATATCATCATAAATAATAATGGTGTATGGTTTAAAATATATTTTGTGGTCTAATTATAAGTCACTAGTCATTTTATGGTAAAATTATTAACCCTTAATGAGTAAAAAACATTGTTATTACGATAATTTCCAAAAATGTTATTGGTGGGTTAAAACTAAGTGAAAATGGTTAAAAATAACTTAAATTGTATAAATATTATTTTCATATAGGATTTATACTTATCATAATAATATCTTGAAAATATATTAATTTCCATCCACTTTAACCTTATAATTAATTTATATTAATTTTATACTTTTCCTAATTCCATGGGTGCCCCTCCACTCACTTATCGAAAGGAACACTCTCTCATCCATTATTAAAAATCACTTCAATAATAACATAAAATATTCATTACCCATGTCCTATAGATTTTTTTAATTTCTAAAATACTATCCTTATAATGACTAAGGTGTAATCCAAAGGAGGTATCTCAACGAAGAAGTATAACTCTTAACTGAGTACTTTTAAATTTATTTCTTCTTCTAATATATATAAATCTATTATACCCATACTAAAATTATAACTCTAGGATAATAAATATAATGATATTTTATTAAGAATATGGTAAAAAAATTCCACCATTTTCGACCCCACATATTGTGAAAACATCGCTTGTGCGTACGTACGACTTACTGTCTCTACACAACGATGTAATTCATTTTTCAACACAATTTTACATGAATGGTTATAAAGATGGAAATAATGAATATATATAATTTTTATGATTTAATTATGAATTTTAAATATAATATATCATCTACCAATTTACCTTTCCACTCCTTAAAAAATGATAGCGTCACTCGGGCATACATGTGGACTACCACCTCCATGAAGCGATGCATTTCATTCTTTATGTCCACATTTCATGGATGATTTTAAATATGCAGATAATAAATACATATGATATTTATAACATTATTAAAATTATGTCTATTGTATAACTAGAAAAATATTCAAGGACCGAAACAACCGAACCAAATCTTACATGAAAAAGGAAACAGTTAACACCAAAAAATAACAATTTTAATAAAGAATTTTTAATAAATTGGTATTGGAATATTATAAGTGGATAATGTATGATATTATAAGTATTAATATGTTTATGTTATGGAATTATAATAAATATAAAATTATTATATAGGAGGTTAAAATCACTTAAGAGGAAAGTCAAACTTGAGGTATGAGATTTCATTCACAATCTCATTTTACATTAGGATTATTTATGCTTAAATATCCATTAAGGGAAATTATACAATTAAAATATTTAAAAAAAATTATTTTTTTTAATTAATATTACCATTTGTTTTTCTTTGATAATTAATTTTTTTAGGAAAAATATTTTTAAGAAAACCAAACATAATTTTATATTTGTTGGGAATCTTATTCTCCCATGATCATATTTTCTTTAAACAGATTTAATCGATATTTTTAATATTATAATATGATTTATTAAATTAATTTTTACCCATTTTATACTTTCTATATTTTTTTTAGAAAATAATATTCATACCTTTTGTTAAATTAGCCAATTTTTACTAAAAGTGTGATCAAGATCCATGATTTAATGTACATTGTACAAAAAAAAATTTCCACTATCATGACTACACTTTTCTTTGAAGATGTTTTTATAAGGTTACATGGTTATATTCAAAAAACATTTATTCATAATATTATGGAAATTTTTATATTTTAAATATTTTTTTTGTCAAAATGAAAAGGGTATTTTAATCATGAGTATTAATATTTTAAAGGTACTTCCATCTATGAAAAAAATCATTGACATTATGTGGGATATGATCTAATGATATAATATTTATTATTTATTTGGATGATTTATTATGATTAAGTATTTATGTTCCATATTATTGATTCAATACAGATAATTATTGACATGTAATGAATTTTGATAATGAATTGTATTGATCATTCTTAATATGAGGATGCATTGGACAAATAAGTGATGGGTTGGGACTAGATATAGATATCCCCTTGATGAATCGATAGGTCTCATGAGATAAAATAGTAGGCATTCCATATTATATGTGTATTTGGTTTACACATAATCATTTATTAAAAATGTTTCCTCAGTTGAGACGTTTTGATAGTAAGATTCATGATATCTTGGTCGAGTGGACTTGATCACAAATGTACAAAATTATGATTTTCCATTATTAAAAATTCAATTATCATTATCCATGATTTTCCATTATTGATATTAGTCATGGATTATCATTAAACTCAAGTGTTCATTGAATGACATGTGTTTTGATTATCCACTCCACCATATCGATTATTCCTTATATACTCATGATAGATTCCACTGTGTATAACACTTAATGTGAATATTAGCTCACCATTTATTTATTTTAATTTCCCTAGGATTTGAAGAATGATATTATGAATTTTATAATGTTTACAAGAATTTTTCATGTGATATGTTTTTTTATATTTCAAATGTAAAATGGAAAGCATGTATATATCTATTTTTCCAAGACAACTCAACTTATTGATCCTATTTGGTGAGATTCCATGAATATTTTACTAGTATAATAATGTAACCATTAGCTCTGGGTTACTAGAGTTTGGGTTCCAAAAACATCACATCTTTAATAAAAGTAAAAATACTATAGAAGAATCAATTTAAACCTAATTTGATGACATTACCTAAACTTAATCCCCTAATTGATGATGATAATGTTGAACTAAAAAATTTAACCTTAAATTAACCAACTAATTTTAAAAAAATTTAATTCTAGTAATAAAAACCATTAATCCCATTTACCCAAGGCTTGGGTGGACTCTAAAGAGCATCCTTTAGAAACTGGTATCACTGATTTTCAAGATGGAAGACGTACTAGAAGATTAGTTTTGAATGAGGCTAAACATCATTTTTTTATTTCACACATAGAACCCATAAATATTGATTATTTCATTAATAATGAAACTTGGAATCATTTTATTAAAGAAGAGTTAAACCAATTAACAAGGAAGAACATTTGGAATCTTGTTGAAAGAATCGATGATCATCCTTTTATTGGCACTAGATGGGTTTTTAAGAATATTTTAGATGAGAAAGACAACATCACTCATAAAAAATCTATAATCACAGCTAGAGGAAATAATCAAGAATATGATAGTTTTTATGGTGATACCATTTCACACATCACATGGCTCAATTCTATTAGAACCCTATTGACAATGTCTTCTTATTTAAATTTTAATCATTTTCAAATGGATGTTAGATGTTATTTTTTGAATAATTTTATTGCCAAAATTGTTTTTGTTGAAAATATCCCAGTTGTGATGATTCAAAATATGAAAATCATGTTTTTAAGTTAGCCATGAATATTTATGGTTTGAAGCAATTCCCTTGTACTTAATATGACGGGTTAACTAAATACCTCTTAGAAAATGATTTTAAAATTGAAAAAATCTGATTCTACATTGTTTCTAAAATACATTCCAAAGGAATTATTTATTTTTAAAACATATATCAATGATTTTATATTCGGTTGTAAAAAAATATCATTGTAATGAATTTTCAAATTTAATGAGATAATAATTTTGGATGTGTTTTATGGGAGAATTAAAATTTTTCATTATTTATAAAATTTCTTAAAATAAAGATGATATTTTTCTATGAAAAATGAAATACACAATTTAACTATTAAATAGTTTTATAATGGATCATGTTAAGAAAATACTTACACCTATAGGTACTTATTTTAGGATTATAGTGGATGAAACTGATAAATCAATTGATAATGATACTTATAAAAGTACGATTGGGTGGATTCTTTACCTTACAGTGACCCTGAAAGAAATTATATTTAGCATTGGTCATTGTGATTGTTTTCAATCAAATCCTAAAGTAACTCATTTAAAATACATTAGAATAATTTTCAAATATTTACAATGTTTTAAAAACCTCGGGTTATTTTCTCCAAAATATATATCGTTTGAACTTACTAGTTTTTTGGATGTTTATTTTTAAGGATTCCAACTACTTTGGAAAAGCACTAATGAAACATTCCACCTACTGAGAAAATTATTTGTCTATTAGTTCAAGAATAAGAAAAATTATATGGAACTATCAATGGATGAAGTAGAATATATAGCCATAAGGAGCTGTTGTGCCCAAATAATTTGGATGAAAACTCTCTCTTATATTATAAACCAAATACGAACATGTTCCAAATAAATATGATAAGACTAGTGCAATGAGTTTTTATGGAATCCCATTCAATATTGACATACCAAGAACATTGATCTTAGGCACCACTTTTTGTGATATCAATTTCAAACGAGGGATATATTGTTAGAATTTATTAGAATAGATCCTTAATCAGAAAACATTTTCATAAAGCCCATTACTTTAGAACACTTTTATTTTATTAATGGGGATTTAGGTACGGATATCTTTTGATACTCACTTTTGACTTAAGAATGTTTGATTTTTATCCTTTGATTTTTAAAAAATATATCTCTATTCAAATTGATTATCAATTTCATTATCTATTTAATAAGATTTAAATTTTAGTTTTGTGTCTTTTTTATAAATCTTATTTCGATCTCCTTGATTTTCTTTTATTATCATTTTCGGAAGATCACTGGATTTATTATGGGATATTTTTAGCTATCGATGGATTTTATACCCTATGAATGAATCTAATTTTTTTGTATGCATTATCCATTACATAACTAACCTTTGTTTTTGTGTTTTTGAGAACCAAAAAATGGGGAGAAAGGTGACAATGCTCTGATTTCTATAGAGACTTAATGTTTTGAATATGAATATTTTATTTATTTGAATCCTTTTAAAATTTTAATTATTTTGGTATTTTTAATTATCCATTAAAAATTTAATATTTTGTTCTATTAATTTTGAACTTCTATTGTTTTGAATTTATTTTAAAATGTTTGATTATAGAAAAAAAAATTAATTTATAATTTAAATTTCATTAAGAAATATTGAAATTTATTTAGAAAATACCATATATATATTTATTTGAAAGGATAATTTTCTTTTTCTTTTAACTTATTCTTAAAATTCCTTTTATTTCATGTATTTAGTATCATCAAAAATGGGGAGATTGTTGTACCTATCACTCTTATTGTCATTTTAATGGTAATAGAAACCTCTTATGATTCAAACAATTTCACTTGGTGATGTTTCAGTAACTATTTCATGGATACCATATTAGGATTTTAGTTGGTCAATCAATAGGTTCAAGAGGGTTTTATAGGAACAATTTGAATCCCCTCATTGGTATTTCTACTAGTCAGTAGGAGGAAAACTACTGGCCAAATGGTGTGTTGGATAGTGGATCTTGCACACTGTCTAACTTCACCAAAAACAGAAGGCCAAATACTCTACAACTAGTGTACTTGATAGTGTAACCTTCACACATTCCAAACTCACCAACCAACTAGTGAAGTAAGGATAGTGGAACTTTCACACCACCTCACCCACCAACCAACGAGTGGAGCCTAGTGGCTGACAAATGTAATTTTTCCAAAAAGTTAAAATAGTTATTGAAAGTTGTCCCCTCTAGCCTCTCTCACCTCATAATGGATCATCTATATTAAAAGCACCTACATAATCATAAAGGGACCTCTAAGGGATATAAATATAGTACCAAGAAGGAATAGAAAATATTGGTCACCTAATGATGACATTTTGGTTAATATTATGCCTTCACTGGAATTATAACTTCCACTAAAGTGAGAGATTTGGGTTTCTTATTAAAACAATTTTAAAAATTGTCTTTATCAATATTGGATTTCTTACTATATCCAAATAAAAAACAATTTTTTTGGGTATCTTGGCTACTATTAAATATAAGGGATAATATAACCCTCAAGACATTTAGGGGATGATAAGTACACACTCATATTGAGTTTTTGGATGGACTCCTTTATCATATTTCCTCAACTTTTATTTTTCAGTGTGATTATATCTAAAATTTATTTATCACATAATTTTTTATAATTATTTATTTTTAAATTTTAAAAGTAAAATCACCCCTATTTCTATCCTACTCAGAACAACAGAAATAACAACGAGATCCTTGAAACCTATGTCTTCTTAAGACCCTAGCCTACAATACTATTTGTAAGAACTGACTGGGGATGTCACCTGAATCGAAAACTGAACTGGATATCCACTGACCTAAGGGGTCTTCATGACCCCCTGGGATGACAATAAGTATCATAGGCATATAATGTTATCATTGAGTATTATTTCACTGAGATAATCATAATTTAATAAGCAATGAGATTCTTCGAAAATACCGGCATGACCCCCCCCCCCATAATTTATATATACACACAAAAGTAAAATAAGAAGATTAATATAATCATAAAAAATTTAAAATGAAACATATATAAAAAATTAAAAATAAATCTCTCATCTCACTTTCTATGTCCCTCACACAAAACAATCCATTCTTCCACCGCAACTTCCACATATATAGTGTGCCACCAATAAACAAAACTAAATGTGATAAATAAACTATGTGTCTGAAGCTACTAAAACACATAAAATAAATACAAACATACATAGATAACTATCCAATGTGACCTGAGGTCATGCTCTATCCAAACTCGGATACCATTCTATGAATCATTGCTGGAACCTACAAATACACTTAGTCTACAAACACCAAGTGGTGTGACTAGGGTAGGAGATCGATAAACTAATAGGTAATCACCACAGAGTCCATTATTTTCATTAAAAATATATATTTTGAACTACATTTAGAAAATATATTTTATAAGTGAGCTATGATAACGAAACATCATACTCAACCATTTTACAACAATCTCACTCCATATTCTTTTTAAATGATAACAATCGCTTTGAAATAATTTTCTCTTCCTAAGTTTCATATATTAAATGCACACATTTAGAAATACTTTTTTTAAAAAACCCAATATATAAGCTCCTTCAAAATTTCAATCCATGTGAATCATGCCATTAAATTTACCTTTTTTACTTACTTTAAAAAACACAAATAAGGAAAACACAATATAAAAAAATGAAACTACAATAAAGTAATTAATAAAATATTCTAAATATGATACAAAATTGTAGAATAAGTAAGAAATAAAAATGAATAAGGGTGAACATAAAAAATCATAACTTTATCCATAAAAGTGAGAGTGGGAACTAACCAATATGTAACACCAAAAGAATAATCCACAAGATATAGGGAGGAGCTCCGACTTATAGGTTCCAAAGGTAAATAGCTTACTAATTTAACACTAGTTGACTATGTGACCTATAAAAGTAATCCAAACCCTAGATCCCTCAAAGTATTACTGACAATGACCCCTAGTTATTCCACACACTAAGAAAAAAAATCTCCTATCTGGTTACCATGCTACACAAGATATCCCATGTGACATCTAAAAAAAATAAATCACCAATAACATCCTATAATCAGGAACATAGATTGAAACCATTCCTCATTTAGAAATACCCTTTTAAAGACCACATAAAAATCCAAAAAATCATTGTATCTATTTCACAAAAATTTGGTAAGATAAAAGAATTTTTAAAATAAAATAAAACCTTTAAAAAAATCCTCTTTGAAAACATTTTTGAAATTTCTTAAAATAAGAAAGATATTTTTCTAAGAAAAGTAAATTACACAATTGGACTATTAAATAGTTTTGTAATGGATCAAGTTAAGGAAATACGTACAACTATAAGTACTTATTTTAGGATATTAGTTGATGAAAATTATAAATAAATATATAATAAGATTTATAGAGGTATGATTCGGTGGATTCATTACCATACTGTGACCCTGAAAGAAATTATGTTTAGTGTACTTCATTGTGATTGTTTTCAATCCAATCCTAACATAACTCATTTAAAATACATTAGAATAATTTTCCAATATTCAAAATGTTTTAAAAACCATAGGTTATTTTCTCCAAAAGATACTTCGTTTGAAATTACTAGTTTTTTGGATGATGAATATGATGGATTACAACTAGATTAGAAAATCACTGGTGAAACTTTCCACCTACTAAGAAAATTATTAGTATATTAGTGTATGAATATGAAAATATATATTTCACTTTCAATGGATGAAGTAGGATATATATCCATAAGGAGTTGTTGTGCCCAAATAATTTGGATGAAAAATCTCTCTTAGAATATAAACCAAATACGAATATGTTCCTAATAAATGGGATAACACTAGTGTAATTAGTATTTTTTGGAATCCCATTAAACATTCACATACCCAGAACATTGATCTTAGGCACCACTTTTTGAGATATCACTTTCAAAAGAGACATATATTGATAGAATTTATCAGAATATATCCTTAATCAGACAAAATTTTCAAACAACCCCTTACTTTAAAACACTTTGATTTTATTAATGGGGAGTTAGGGATGGATCTTTTTTTATACTCACTTTTGACTTAAGAAAGTTTTATTGTTATCCTTCCTTTTTTTAAAAATATATCACTATTCAAAAGGATTATCAATTTCATTATGTATTGAATAAAATTTTAATTTTAATTTTGCGTGTTTTTTATAAAGCTCATTTAGATCTCCTTGATTTTCTTTCATTATCATTGTTGGAAGATCACTCATATAATTATGGGATATTTTTAGCTATGTATAGATTTTATACCCTATGCATGGATCTAATTTTTAGGTATGCATTATCCATTACCGATCTAACCATTGTTTTTGTGTTTTTGATAACAAAAAAATTGGGAGAAAGGGGAAAATGCTCTGATTTCTTTAGAGGATGGAAGATTTGAATATTATTATTTTATTTATTCAAATCCATTTAAAATTTTAATTATTTATTTTTTTTAATTGTCATTTAAAAATTAAACATTGTGTTAAATTAATTTTAAACTTCTATTGTTTTGATATTATTTTAAAATGTTTGATTATAGAAAATAATTTTATATTAAATTTTAAATTTCATTATGAAATATTGTAATTTATTTATAAATTACCATATATATGTTTTTTTGAAATGAATCTTGTAATTTTAATTGAAATTATTCTTAAAATAACTTTTATTTTAAGTGTTTATGATCATCAAAAATGTGGAGATTGTTGTACCTATCATTATCCTTGTCATTTTAATGATCACATAAACCTCTATTGATTCTAACCATTTCACATGATGTTGTTTTAGTTACCATATTAGGATATTTTTTGTTCCATTAATAGGTTCAAGAGAAGTTTAGAGGAAAAAATTGAAGTCCCTCATTGGGCATTTCTACTCGTGAGTAGGAGGATAACCACTAGCCAGTTGGTGTGCTGGATAGCAAGTCTTGCACACTTTCTAACTTCACCAAACAACTGAAGTCCAACCACTAGACAACTAGTGTACATGACAGTGGAACCATCACACTTTCCAGCCTCACCAACCTATTAGGGAATGAAAGATAGTGGCACTTTCACACCACCTCACCCACCAACCAACCAGTAGAGCCTAGTGGCTATCTAAAGGAATTTTTCCAAAACGTTAAAATAGTTGTTGAATGTTTCCCTATATGGCCTCTCTCACCTCATAATGGATCATTTAGATTCATAGAACCTCTAAAATTGTATAGGGACCTATAAGGGATATAAATACACCCCCAAGAAGGCTTTGAAAAATTTGGTCACTTAACGACGACATTTTGGTGAATATTATGCCTTCACTTGAGTTATCACTACCACTAAATTGAGTTTTTTTGGTTTTTTATTAAAACCATTTAAAGAAGTGTCTTTATCTATATTGGTTTTATTACATTAAACAATTAAAAAAAATTTATTTGGGTATATTGGATACTGTTAAATATAAGGGATAATAGAACCCTCAAGACTTTTTGGGGATGATAAGTCTGCACTCATATTGAGTTTTTGGCTGAACTCCATTATCATATTTCCTCATCATTTATTTTTCATTGCGATTATATTTTAAATTTATTTGTCACATAATTTTATTTCATTATTTCTTTTAAAATTTAAAGTTAAAATCACCCTTTATTTCTATCATACATGGACACAAACAAATAACAACGAGCTCCTACAAACCTTGGTCTCCTTAAGACCCTACCCTACAATACTATTTTTAAGAACTAACTCGGAATGCCACCTAAATCAAAAAAAAACTTTCTCTTCGCTGACCTGAGGTGTCTTCTTGACACCACTGGGATGACAATAAGTACCATATGCATATAAAGTAATCATTGAGTATTATTTCACTGAGATAATCATAATTTAATAATTAGCGAGAATCTACCAAAATTATGGCGTGACCCACCCATAATTAAGATATACACACAAATGTAAAATATGATGTTTAATATAAAATTAAACAATATAAAAATGGAATATATATAACAAAAGAAAAATAAATCACCCAGCTCACCATCTCATTCCCTCACACAAAACAGTCCATTCTTTCACCACAACCTCCACATATATAGTGTGCCACCAATAACTAAAACAAAAATTGATAAATTACTTATGTGTTTGAAGATATTGAAACACTAAAAATAAATGCTAAAATGCCTAGATAACTATCCGATGTGACCTGATGTCATGCTATATCCAATCTCAGATACCATTCTTTGAATAAAGGTTAGAACCTACAAATCCTCATAGTCTACAAACACTAAGTGGTGTGAGTAGGGTAGGAGATCGATTACTTAATAGGTAATCACCATAGATTCTATGATTTTATTTAAAAAAATTATAGTTTGAAATAAATTTAAGAAATATATTTTATAAGTGAGATATGAAAACCAAATATCATAATGAACCATTTTACAAAAATCTCACTCCATATTCTTTTTAAATGATAAAAATCACATTGAAATCATTTTCTCAGACTAAGTTGCATATATTAAATGAAAACATTTAGAAATACCTTTTTTATAAACCCACCTTAGAAGCTAATTTAAAAATTCAATCCATGTGAACCATACCTTTAAAATTACCATTTTTTTACTTACTTTAAAAAACACCAATAAGGAAAACACAATATAAAAAAATTAATCAACAATAATGTAATTAATAAAATAGTCTAAATAAGATATTAAAGTGTAGAATAATTAATAAATAAAAATGAATAATGGTAAAGATAAACAATCATAATATTATCCCTAAAAGTGAGAGTGGGAACCAACCAATATGTAACACCACAAGAATAATACACAACATATGCAGAGGAGCTCTGACTTATATGTTCCGAAGGTAATTTTCTCACTCATGAAAAACTAGCTGACAATGTGACCTGAAAAAGTAAACCAAACCTAGGATCCCTCAAAGTCACACTGAAATGACCCCTATCTAGTCCACACACTAAGAAAGATAATCACTTGTATGGTTACCATCCTACACATGATATCCCATGTTCCAACTAAAAAAATGCATCCCCAATAACATCCCATAATCAAGAACATATTTTGAAACCATTCCTCATTTTGAAATCCCATTTTAAAGACCACTTGATAATCAAAAAAATCCTTGAGAATATTTCACAAACATTTGGTAAGATCAAACTATTTTTAAATGAAAAGTAAAAGTTTTTAAAAAACCTATTTGAAAACTTTTTTGAAAATCAAATTCAAATATAGAATTTATATTTCAAATATTTCCATTTTAGAAATTATACACATATTCTCATATATATATATATATATCAATTCAAATATTCAAATTTCCTCATGTGAATATGTTAACATGTGTATATGTAAACCCATACATATGTGCACAAGCACCGAAGAAGTTAAGATACATGCCCAACATGAGTAATAATTATATAACATGAGGAATAAATAAATAAACTTCATAAAACTCCTCAAACAAGGAAACCCCAAATAATAACCCTTTGACCTTTTGCATCACCAAATGAAATTTCATGAATAAATCAAATATTTCCAAAAGACCCAATTAATTCATGAAAACCACTATAAATATTTTATTGGAAAAAAATATAATTTATTATTTGAAGAAAGGTGGAAATTAAGGGAAAATCAATAAGAATCCAATTAGATATAAAATTTAATTCCATAAAAACACAACATGTATACATTTAGAAATAGAAATTGAGCTTATATGGAATTTATGAATTTAAATAAATCCAATTTAAATAACACAAGAACATAAAGTATATTAGGGAAAATCAATTCATGAAAACACCTACCTAGGGTGACCATAGGTGATGGAAAACCTCCACCAACGATGGGCGGAAGGTTATGAGATATGATCACACACCCTAAAATGAAATAATTGAAAATTTAGAATCTAAAACCCACCTAGGTTTCATATAGGATAAAAATAGTGAGTGGGTGGTAAGAAAAACCTAAAATAAAGAAGAAGGGTAGTAAGAGTAGAGAATAGAACATTACCTAATCTGAGATCCACTCGAAATTGCAAGAGCAATCATCAAGGGGAGAGGTCATAAGAGGGATAATATGAACGAGGGAGCGATTACTTAATGTTTCCTATAAGAGGGGGTAAAGGAGAGAGGGATAATTAATTTGGATAAATAGAAGGTGGTAAAATTAATTTTTTTATTTTATTTTTTAAGACTCTAGGTGTATCGCATGGCTGCCACATGGTTTACCTAAACCATACAACAACCATGGTCTCTTTACATCGAACACATGGTACTCACATTGTTATATTTCATAGTTATACATACATTCACAAATAGTGTTAAAAACCTCTATAAACTATTGAATTTATTTTCACAGTCTCTACACTATTTTCACTAACCATGAACTAATAGTGAGGTAGGCCAAATTTCTTAAAAATTTAAAACAATTTAAATGGTTAGGGTTGAAAATCCATAGAAAGAAATAAATATCAGTAAAATAAATTAATAAATTAATGTAATAAAAATTTATGTGTCACATAATTTCTTGAGATATATAAAAATATTTTAGTCTTCCATTAATTATTGGGAGGCAATGAAATGAAGTTTTCAAATCAATTACTTTGAGGGCCTGGAAACATATTAGAGGTAGGAGGGTGAAGTTTCTATCCAAGGTGGGAAATTATATCCTGATAAAAGTTGGGGCCCATTATATTCTGACATATGTCATGTATTTTATTTTAAATAAAATAAAAAATTACTGATTAAATTCATGCAACATTTTCACATTTATGGTGGGGAAAAAATATTGAAAATATAAAAAAAGGGTCTTGCATGGGAGAAGTTGTATTTTACCAAGGTCTCATGTGATTTTAGATGTCAAAACATGGGAAATTTTAATGAATCTTTTATGGATGAGCAATGATGGAAGCTCTAATTCTATATCACCGTGAGTTTTAAACGTAAAATATTTTCCAAGAAATGACTTTTTACTTACAGAGTTAGGCATGAGATCACATTGTTAAGGATAAGATAATGTGGATCATTAAATATGTTAAAATTTTGCGTTTATTAGTGTATTAATGACAGCTTATTTGTTAAGATTTTGTAGGATCCATAACTCCTAGATTCATATTTTATGTTTTTTCTTAAATGTTCCTTCAGAGGTTGATTGCTTGGTGGTCGTGATTTAATGGATCGTGAATTGGTGGGATGGGAAGTGGATATGGTTTCTCAATTTATAAGAGAGGGATTGAAATTTTATTTTGAATATACAAATTTTCTAAATGAGGGGGTGGAGAATAACTATTTTGGTATTTTATGATGCATGGGGAGTTTACTATGAAATCTGGTTCACTAGTAGAAAATACATTTAAGACGATGAATTTTTCACATTGGTCATTTATAACCAAGGTTATAAATTATTTTCCATATAAGATATTTTATAATTAATGTGAAAAATATATGGCATATCTATTCAATGTTTTCTATTTAATAACCAACATCGATGTTTAAAATATTGTTTTCGACGTCATTTATTTAACAACTGTTATGAAAGAATGGTTATCACATCGGTTATTAAATAATATAATGGGAAAACCCTTTAAAACTTTTATGAAATTCCTGGACGATGCATTTTTAATCATTCATTCAGGTGGAATATTTTGATTTTTTCTCACAGAGTGGACTCTAGCCCTTCATTCTTTGATTTAGTTGCCACGATTATCTCTCAATTAGAATTAACCATTTTAGTCCACCCTCAACCATCGTATACCCCCACTTTCATTCTCTCTATATGGTATTCCCATTGTTATCACTTTCTCAATCTCCCCCTGCCAATATCAATTTTTGGGTTTTGTTTATTATTTCTATTTTTAGTGCATCCATGATATTTGTATTTATATTTGAATTTTTTATTTTCCATTCACAATTCCATTTCCAAACCTTTTCTTTTCAATTTGTATTCGTAGTTCCAATTATTCACATGTATAAGATATATATTAATTTATGAATGATTTTTTTGCGATTAAGGTTTAATTAAATTAATATTTGAGTAATTTTTGTTATAAATAATGTTTTTTTCTAATTATTTTATGTCTAAGGAATGTATTTTAACTGTATTGTGAATGAGTATTTTTAAGGTTTAGTGGATTTTGGAACTGGAATATGAATTATTGATAATATATATAGTTTATTATACTGATGGCATGATAATTTTTAATTTTTTTATGAAATATTGGAAATTAGAAAAATTCAATGTAATACTTTTTTGTCAAATATGTTGTATTTCTTATTTTATGAAATATTTCATTGTATTTTTTTATATTTATTTATACAAGTAAAATTTAATTTAAATTTGAAAATATAATAACCTATTTTAAATTATTTATATTTGTTATAGATAATAATGAGTCAATGATAGATTATTGCACTATGAAAAAGTGATGAATATAAGGAAGGCATTGATGTATTTTCTTTAATTTTTCAAAACAAAATGTTCCAAACAATGACCTATTTTTCTATCCATACTTAAAATGTTTGCATATGAAGAATTAAAAAATCAAAGAAATTGAAGATCATTTAAATTATCAGGCATTTAATCCAAGTAACAATCCTTTGATTCAGTATGATAAAATTGGGCATAATTCACGATCTATTGATGATGATGATTTTCATGATGATAATTCCAATCAAATTGAAGAAATTATTTATGATATTAAATTAAAATGAATTATGAAGGAAAAGTTAATTGAGAATCTATATGGAAATTCTAAAAAAACATTTTATCCATATTGCATGGAATTTATAGTTTTATCAATGGTGTTAAGATTGATTAACTTAAAGGAGAAAAATGGATGGAGTGTCATGGGTTTTATAATGTTACTACAAGTTTTTAAAGATATACATCTATAAGAGAATGATCATCCGAATTCAAATTATAATGAGAACAAAATATTATGCCAGATGGTTTTGTGGAATAAGAAGAAAAAAATACAATAGAAACTTCTTCATTGGATATTTGGTATATTCTTAAATTTCCTCATTTGAAACATTTATTGAAAAATTCAAATGATTAAAAAACTGATAATATGAAATATATATGAGTAGATATATAATTTAAACTTATGTCATCTAGCTAATTTTCCATAGTTGAAGAAAGTTGATCTACAATTTCTTATATATAGAAATATAGTTAGAAATTATGGACTAAGATTATGAATAGATGGAATGAATGGATATCAAATATTTCGTAGAAAAAAATAGTCCATAGTCTGTGTTTTTGGTAATCTACAACTAATCACCTGAATTTTTTATGAATATGAAATATATCATGTTGAGTTTAATAATTTATGGAACAAAATGTCACAAATATATGTTGATTTCTTCTTATAACCATTAATTGAGGATTTGAATATTTTATAGGGGGAAGGTAATATAGTGTTTTATTCCTATAAAATGGAACATTTTCTACTGTATGCGATGATTATGTTCACAATAAATTGATTTTCAATGTTTCAAAATTTGTTTGGATATAGTGTTAAGGGGAATAAATCTTATCCAATTTGTGAACAAAAAACTTCATATTATCAATTACAACATGAGAAAAAATATTATACATGGTTCATTATAGGTTTTTTTCTATGGATCACTATTATAAAAGATTAAAAAAGGAATTCAATGCCTCAATATAATTTTATTTTACTTTAAAACTTTGTACACCAATCAATATTTTGTGATGTTGAAAAAATGACATCACATTCAAAATGATTCAACAATATGGAAATGATAGAAATATTTTAAAGAAATGATCAGTATTTTTTGAGCATATGTATTAGAGATATCATAAGTCAAATATAAAATTTATGTCATGTATGTTAAGAATAATATATGTGACATCATGATTGAAATATTTTCTGATATTAAAGGAATGAATAAAGATGGGTTGAATGCAATATTGGACTTTAACTCATAGAAAAAATATGTTTGAAAGTACCTCCCACTCCTAATGGATGATTAACACACCTAAGTCCGACTTTTCATAAATTATCTAAGATGGATATATATATATTTTTTCAGTGTCTCCATTGTATCAAAGTGACGCATGGTTATTGTTCAACTGTAATGAATTTTGTGTGACTAAAATATTTTATGTTTTTAGACATGAAATCTCATGATTTTAATTTCATGATGTAATAAATCATGCCCATTTAATTGCATAGAATATTTCGAGTCCATGAGAAAATGATTATCATGAAGGTGTTCTATTTTTTCAATTAAATTTTTTAACATTGTGGTTGATTTTAATTCATTAAACAATTAGGATATTGATTCAATTTTTAAACTTTATCACCTATAAATGTATTTTCCTCTAACTTTTTTGATATCATGGTGCATTTAATAGTTCATTTTCTTTGAGAAATAATGATTTTCAAACCTACATATCTATGATTGATATATCCTTTTGAAAGGTATATGAATATATTTAAGGGATATGTTAATAATCATTGTCGACACAAATCCTCCATTGTTGTGAATTATATTTCTAAGGATTTTGTTGATTTTTGTAAAAGCTAAATGTTTGTATAATATCACATCAATTTTTCTACATCTCACCATGAACAAGTCAATTATTGGAGAAAGGGGATCTATGGATTGAATGTAAAATCACTAATAACTGAGTAGATAAAGAAATTATATTTATTCATCAGGAATAACATAGGTTATTATCAGCGATATATACCTATTCATATTAATGTGTTAAAACAATGTCATCCAATGAAGAATGACATGAGGATTTTAAATGAATATAAAAAAACATTTCTTCCATAGTTTAAAGAGACTATTTATGACAGATCATGTGTATTGGAAACATTAAAATGGTTAGCAGGCAACCCAGGTTTAAATTTGATTACACGGTTTCGGTATGAAATTAATGGATATACATTTCATATGAAACACCAAGATAATATAAGTTCTATTCATAATAGTCATATACTTTTGTTCTCAAGAGAAATTATTTTTTTCTGATCCAAATAACGAAACCCAATCTCCATATAAAGTGCATATTACATAATCATTGAAGAAATATGGGAGGTTTATTACATTAAATTTTGCGTTCCAGTTTTTAACTATAAATGGGTTATATCGATAACAATAGTGTCAGACATGATGAATTAGGTATGCCACTATTTTTTATAAATATATTGGAATACAAAACATATCCTTTTATCATGGAAACCCATGAAAATAAAATTTTATATATTATTTATCCATCAAATATGTAGTGGTTTATCATTTTATATGAAAACATTGTTTTTCTATTGATGATTATTTATGTGAGGTCCCTATATCCAATGAAATATTAATAGAGAATATTGATGAGGATTTCAAGGACTCGGTTTGTGCCATATGTAACAATCTTGAGGATAAAATTTGGGAAAAAATATTTGAGTAATTTCTTAATATCAAATGTAACATATATTTATTTCATTTTTACTTTTTAAAATTTCATAAAATGTTAGATATTTATATTTTTAACTTAAAAAAATATTATAACTAATATGTTAATTATGTTAAATTAGTCTAGTTTTTTTTAACATCGTATGTTTTGATTTTATGGGAAAAATTAATTATAATTTCATGTCATGAACCGTCCCCTGAGGCCCATTCCGCGACTACCCCAAGCCCGCCTCCTTAAGGCCAGGGGCTGTCGACTAGAACTGAAGGCATCAGCTTGCATGTTGGAGGCCTTTTTTGAATACCTATACACACGTACACTCACAACCCCAACCAACAATACTGAAAAGGAAAATGACTCTTCCATTAAGACAACCACAGAGAGTATAACATTACAAAATGGAAGTGAAGGGGATAGAATAATATCCTAACAAATACAAGTGGTAAATAAGAAAGTACAAAAGTCCCTGAAAATCTTTCCACTGAAACCCCTACTTGAAGGGTAGGTGAAGAGTGATTACTGGAAGCTGTAGGAGTACGCCTCACCTATATGATCTCACTGGGAACCACCTAGTCATAGGCCACCAAGGCCCCCATCAAAGCGTCGATTGTTTGTACAATACACAACATGTCTAGGAAAAGTCCATGCAGGGATGAGTAACACAATACTCAGTAGGGACCCAAGCCACAATGAAAGAACACAAAGGAAAAATACACATGAAGAAATTGAAAGCTCACAAATGTATAATATAAAGTAAGTAAAGCAAGACTAATAGTCGTAATTCTTAACACCCTATACTACTGAATCACTCATCCCAGATTAGTGCTTGGGGTTGCTAGATCACCTAGACCCACTCTTCATATATTCCTACGGCATCACTTATAACCTATCATCTCATGGGCCGGGTAGATAACATAGACCAGCTCATCTCTTAGGATAGATGGATCACATAGAACCGCATGTCTCTGGGGCCAATTGGATTACATAGACCTGATCGTCTCTTGGGCCAGTGAGATCACATAGACCCGCTCCTCTCTTGGGCCAGCGGGATCACATAGACCCGCTCTTCTATTGGATGAGATAGATCACTTAGACCTGTTCGTCTCTAGGGCCAGCTAGATCACATAGACCCGCTCATCATAGTCTTCTCGAAACATCCAACAGCAATATTATCACCCATTGTGTGCTTGATTCCATGAGAGTCTACTCCTCAATACATTGTTCATATATAATATTCCACTAAAGTTTACTTAGTGTGTACCAAAAGTACCGCCTCATTTCAAGGGTCCCAACACCACAAACGGATAGTAAATCGGACAAATGGTTTGTATGTTATCACAATTTTACTGCAAAGGGATTGTTGGGTCTGAGTCTGGTCCGACACAGCCGGACTGACCCAACCCGATGTGAGTCCATCCCACTAGGATAGCTCAGCCTTCTAGGATGGCCAGAACCTCTATGAGTGGGCCGGCTCATCTATCCTAGACGCGGCGGTGGTCGTCGCATCTGCCCCTGGTCAGAATGAATATTTCTTCATGTTACCTCCCCATGGTTCACCGTGGGGCCCTCCTACAGCGGTCCCATTTGACTGTGGCCCTCCGTCCACAAGGCATGGCTCGCTGTCGCATCAGCCAATGTCTCACCACCGGTATTTGTCGATGGCCCTTGTCACTTCCCCGCGGTGGTTTTCATGGGGTTCTCCACCACCACAGTGCACCGCCCTCCATAGCACCATGACCAGATGGTTGTGGCATCCTCTGCCCGATGCGGCGCCCCGCTGGTGTTGTGGTCTCACACTGTCGCAACCCAATGGGAACAACCTCCTCCGCTACGTGGTTCCATCGACATGCACTGGATCTTTCATGCATCCACTACCTCATTCTGCCTCTGTCACTGACCTTCGAGCTGGAAACCCCATGTTGTCGCAGCTTCCGGCCACATTATCTGTTTGCTGCCGTTACAATCAGCCTCCATATTGTGATAATTGAGTAATTGTATAGATAGAGATAAGAGTAATGAATAATTGGGAGTAATATGCTCACATGAACACCCAAGGTGGAAGAATTGGGCCATGTTCGTGTTAGACGTGATCCATCCATGTTAGAAATTTAGGGCGACTAAACGATGATTTAAATCAAAAAACAAATTAATCATGAATCTATTTTCAAAATGTATATCCGAAAATCAAATTCATCACACAAGAAGAAACTACCCATGGATCAACCTGTTGGTGGGTTGATCAACACATGTTCTTTTACAAATATGGAATAGGAAATAAATTCACAATGAATAAACCCCTACCTGGTGAACATGTTCAATTGGAGGAAGGATTCGTCGCTGAAGGTGATTCATCGGCAAAAGGCCTCGATTCATCATTGAGGGAGACATATCTTGAAGAGGAGGGGGTGTTCTCAATGTTTTTAGATATCTACATTCATGATTCGTCAATGATGATCTTTTAGATATTCAGAGTGATTTTGCAAATATAGATCTGATCTCCAATTCTTGTTATCCCATTTAAATGGGGATTTGGGTTGAAAAATTCCTATTACGTTGAGTTTCTACCATTACACTATTTCTTTTATGAAACAATGTTTCTATTACTTTGTGTTTCAGCTTTATTACATGACTTATTTTAGGGAATTAAATAGTCGGCTCGTCGATGCGTTGTAGTCAATCAATTTTGAAGAAAATAAAATTTTTGAGATTATTTTTATTTTACATAAAATGTCCAAAAATTATGTTTTTCCCTCATTCTGCAGCAGTTGAGGTTAGGCCCATTCTTACGTAATTTCATCATTCCAGATGCAATGGTGCACTCGTATTTTTAATTCAGACACACATTTAGATGTTTCCAAAACCGCGCACGCACACCATTTTAATTAGCTTTAAAAAAGTTCAAACATTTATTACCGACACAATGATCCTCAGAATAAAGTTCCATCTGATTTTTTGGTCTCAAAATAATCCCATATAAGTGAAAAAAAATTACATGGAATTTTGGGATATTATATTACCCACACCTTTAGGGCTTCATGTCCCTGTAATCCAAAACAAGGGCTAAACAAACACATTGGGGTACTGTGCACGGATCAAATACTCCCACTCCAAAGTGGTCTCTTTAAGATTCTCGTGCTACCTTGAACACACACCAGAGAAATTGACCATCCATGAAGGATCCGCTTCTGTCAATCCTCATCCACTACTGGGAACTCTGCAAACATTTTCCCATCATTGATGTCCAGCTCTCCCTAGTTAATGATGTGCGATGGATCACACACATTCCTCATCAGTTGTGACACATGGAATACATCATGCACTTGGTGCATCTATGGGGGGAGTTCTAAGTGTTATTCCACCTCTCCAAATCTTCTAAGAATATTAAAAGTGATGATGATTCTCAGAGACAACTTTCCACCCCAACAAAATCTCTGCAATCCCCATCGTGGTGAGACCCGATGGAATAAGTGGTCTCCCTACATGAAATCCAAGGGCCACTGTCTGATGTCAGCATAAGATTTTTTTCAACTCTATGTAGTACTTATCTGCTCTTGGATGACCTGCACTTTCTCATTGGTAGCTCGTACCAACTTTGTACCCATTATTTATAACTCCCTAGATCATTCTAAGAAAACATTGATCTGTATGGTCACCCATAAAGAACCTCAAACTTTTCCATACCAATGGTGGAGTGATACTTGTTGTTGTATGAAAAGTGCACTATTGGTAGGATATCCTCCCCACTATGCCTAAATTCCATGATACAAGCACATTGAATGTCCTCTAAAACCTGGATATTCCTCTCCGTATGACCATCTGTTTGCTAGTGGAATACTATGCTCAAGTAACGCCGAATACTGAATACCTCATGCAATCCCATCCATAACTGGGATGTAAAGTGTGTGTTTCAATCTAAGACTATCGTCAATGGGATCCAACGAAGTCGAACTATCTCATGCATGTAGATGCGTTCTAAGCCCTCTATCGATACCTAGTCCCAAATGTGTATGAAGTGGGCTGACTTGGTGAGTCAGTAAATGATCACCGAGATAGTATTGTGGCCCATAGATGTCTGTGGTAATCCTTTCATGAAGTCTATCTAGATACCATCCCACTACCACTTTGGTACCTCAAGTGGTTGGGTCAATCCTGTGGGAACATGGTTCTCTTCCTTCACTTGATGACAAGTGGGGTACCATGAAACGAACTCTTCCACCATTTTTTTCATCCCCGACCACCAGTACTATATGAAATATCTTAGAACATCTTTTCCAGTCCTAGATACACTGCCAAAAGGGATGTTTAGAACTCCCTTAGATCCTCCTCACGTGACTCCACTGGCATTGAAATTCCCCTTTGAAAAGGATGACATTGTCCCCACCCATAAAAATCCATCAGGATCATTTCCTGATGATAAATGAGTACGTCGGGCCACACACTCAACATCCAAAAGCTGTGTCTCCAAAACATGCTATTAATGTTTGGGACTGATAGTCATAGACTAAAGGTAAACTACTCCATCATCATCCACGAAGGATATCTGCATCATGGAAAACTGCTTTCTCATGCATCAAGACACAACCCTGTCTGGTTCCTGATGCATCATTGAAAAATACATACCCAATTAGCTATTATGGTAGTCTCAAGATGGGGGCACTCTTCAGTATCTGCATCATCTATTGGAAACTCTTCCAGAACCACTCCATCCTCACAAGTGAATATACCATCCATGTCAAAGATAATAAGGGTGATTCTACCCTGGAAAAGACATCCATGAACCTCTAGCAGCATCCATCCAAACCCATGAAACTCCTCACTTCATCCATGCTCCGGGATGGCTCCCAAGCAAGCACATCCATTATCTTTGCTGGATCCACTGTTACTATAGCCACAGATATAATATATCCAATAAAGTGGAACTATATATTCCAAAACTAACACTTTAAGAGAGTCCCATAATGCGGGTACTCTATGAGTGTCTTCAGGACTATCTGCAGGTGTGTAGCATTCTCCTCCATAGACGCCAAATACACCAGGATGTTATTAATGGAGACCCCGATAAAACAGTCGAGGTAAGGCTGGAAGATCCTATTCATGAGTCACATGAACACTTCTAGGGCATTGGTTACACAAAAGGACATCACAAAAAAATCATAGTGGCTATTCTAGTATCTAAATTCTATCTTCAGTACATCATTATCCCGTACAAAAAACTGATGATAGCCATATCTGAGGTCAATCTCAGAGAACCATCTCACTAACATCAGCTGATTGAAGTGGTTTTCAATCCTTTGTAGTGGATACTTGTTCTTCAAAGTCACCGGGTTTAGGCACTGAAAGTCCATGCATAACCTCAAACTACCATATTCCTTATTGGAAAACAAAACTAGAGCTGCCCATAATGAAAGATTGGGTCTTACGAAGCTCTTCTTCTATAAATTCTCTAACTGGACACTTAACTCAAAACTCTCTATGGGATCCTTCTGATATGCTGTAGTGGATATCAGTGTTTTCCTACGGTATAGATCAATGAAGAGGTCTCCATATCTATGAGGATGTAAACCCGAGACATACTCATGAAATATGTATTTTTCCTCATCAACCACTACAAGAAAGTGAGGACTCGTATCATTCACCACACAGAGGGTGAGCCTATCCAACTGGTCAGTGATTAGATACACCCTCCTCCAAGAAATTCTATCATGTCCTGTAAGAGATCCCATCTTGCAGGAGAAGGAAAACCTAGTCCTATTCTTGCAAACACATCACACTTTGCACCTATGACAGTCGATTTGATCCTAAACTATGGATAACCAGTTCATACACAGGATGAAATTATAAGGCCTCAACGCCCCTATTAGGAAATCCCAGCCAAATCACTCACCTCCAAGAGTATTCTCACACTACTTAAACTAGTTTGTAATCGTCGAATCCCCTCCTTTAGCAGTCTCTAATCATAAGGATCGAGCCAATGGTTCCACTGGAATCTCCGAGATCCAAAAAAGGTTCATGGAACGGAAAGTGTGACTGGTACCTATGTCTATAAGAACTACATATAAGGTGGAGAAGATATAGATTGTACCTCTAATAATATATTGTGTTCTGTGGTCATAGGTCTCCATCTCCTGAAGTTGGCTTCGTCCCTGTCCACCATCTCCCGGAGCCCATGCTGGACCACCCGGTGGTGGTGGTGGTAGGACCTCAAACATCTCCCCACCACCCACTTCCCTTCCCTCTCCTCTGCCACATTTACCTCTCTAAAAACCACCTTTATCAACCCTCTAATTCTACATCGGTGTTCCCTCAACAGTTCACTGATCATCTTCAAGGTTCGTGGGGCATTCCTGAACCATGTGTCCCTACCCACCACACTAGTACCACACCATGATCCTCTACTGACCCCTGTTTCCCTGGTGGTCTCATACTACCGACCCTATGTCCTAGGGTTGTCCCCTGAAAGGATGGAACAAATTGTGGCTTTGTGACAGCTTCATTCTACCCACTGTTGAAGACTCCTCTGCATGGTGTCTACTAGTAGCTCCTGCTACTAGCACCTGCTCAACCAAGTAGCTCTCAAAAATAAGGGCTATCTCTTGCACCCCATCCCGATTAGGGATGCTAAGATATACCATGGACACCTTGATCTCTCATCGTAGTCCTTTTTCAAAATCTAGGGCTCGATTGAATGAATCTCATACCATATTTGTTTAGTAGTGATTAAGCGCAATGAATTCCATAGAGTACTCTGACATTGTGATACCACCCTACTATAGGTGAAGTAGCTCTTGTATGTGCACAAAGCGCAACATTTCTGGTAAGAAATCCTCACTTAAGAGGAACTAAATTTCTATCCAAGTGTGGGTTGCATCATCGTGTGTCTGAATCATCATGCTCCACCATCTCCCCACCGAGCCTTGAAGAAGGCTCATGGCTAAGATTTCCATCTGGTCGAGAGGCATCATAACTAGACAGAAGACTTGTGTAACTGCCTCAAGAAAGTCCTCAGACACCTGGGGGTCTGTCTCACCCCTATACAAGAGAGGTCCCTACCTCTGGAACTCATGTATGGAACTGATCCTGTGCACGTGCTCTACTGGTAATGCTGGTAGGAACTGCTGATTGGTGAATGGTGGGAACACTGGTGCACCACCCGATGGGGCCGTCTCCCACATATGTCCCCGAATAGACACCTCATCGCTGGGTATACCATCATTTCGGTCAGGTATCAAAATCCTATATAGTCGTACACATTATGTAATCCTGAAATAGATCAATGTGAACTAAATTCAAAATATTATACATGTTGAACTGACTCTGACTAAAAAGGACATGAGAACACTTTAAATTCCTATATGATGAATGCAACCAATGTTTTCATCTACCAAGTTAAAAAGAATAATTCATGGTCCTGGTGTATAGATATGTCAGCTGCCTCACCAACACTGGACTCCCTGAGTTTGAAGGTCAAACTCGAAACATTCAAAACCGTTGCCCCAAAACAATACCAAAAACTCCCGGTCCTTGAGGTAGAACCGAACACCTCTGATACCAACTTTTCATGACCCGTCCCTCAGGGCCTACGCCACGACTACCCCAAGACTGCCACCCAATGGCTAGGGGAAGGAGAATAGTACCTAATATATCAACCAGAAAGTGGGTGGTTTTTTCCAAGTACCTATACACACGCACACTCACAACCCTAACCCACAATACGTAAAAAAAATGAGGATCACCCTAAGACAACTACATGGAGTATAAGAGTACAAGATGAAAGTAAAGGTGCCATAATAAAATCCAAACAAAGACTGGCCTAAAAAAAGTACATAGGTCCCTGAAAATCAGTCCGCTAAAAACCCTAACGGAATGGTAGGTGTAGAGTGACTACTAGAAGCCATAAGATCACGTATCTCCTTTCTGATATCATCGGGCACCGCATGGTCCTGGGCCACCAAGGTCTCTGTTGAAGTAATGTGTGTCTGCAGAAGACATGACATGTGAGGGAGAAGCCCGTGCGGGGGTGATTAACATAATACTAAGTAGGGACCCCAGACCATAAAGAAAGACCACAAATGAAAATTACACACGAAGAAATGGACAACTCACACATGTATAATCTAAAGGAAAGAAAGAAAGGCTAATAGCCATAACACTTAACACCATATACAACTGAAGCAATCATCCCTGATGAGTACATGGATCAACTGGATCATCTAGACCCGCTCTTCACAAGGAACAACTGGATCACATAGACCCCCTCATCTCTTGGTCTAGCTAGATCACTTGGACCTACTCATCTCTTGGGACATCTGGATCACTTATACCTGCTTGTCTCATGGGCCAGATGGATCACATAGACCCACTCGTCTCTAGGTCTAGTTGGATCACATTATCAAACTCATTTCAGGGGATAGCTAGATCACTTAGACCCACTCCTCTCTTGGCTTAGCTGGATCACTTAGACCCACTCAACATAGTCTTCTCGAAACATCCAGCCGCCAGATTCCTGGTTGTAGTGCGCTTGATTCCGAGAGAGTCTACTCCTCAACCCATTGGGCGTGCCTAAAATTCCATGAGATTATACTTATTGTATATGAATCTGAATGCCTCATTGCAAGGGTCCTAAATCTACAAATGTCTCTTCAATCAGACATACGGTTTGGATGTTATGTACATTTTACAGAAAAATGGTTGGTTGGGTCCGGGTCCGGTCTGACCGGGTTGGACCGACCCGACCCAACCCTGGGGCCCATCGAACCGACCCAGACAGGGTCTGGCCCAGAATGATGAGGACATGGGTCTGGCCCACTTGGCCATGGGCCGACTTTTCTAGACCGGATGCGGTGGCGGTCGCTGAGTCCACCGCCTGGTCTGCGAGCGTTTTTACCGCGTGATTGCCCCATGGATCACTACGGGGCCCTCCTATCACAGTACCATTGGACCATGACCCTTCACCCTTTATAGGAATCTCTTCATCCATGAGACGCGGCTCAGTTCCATGTACACCAAAGCCCCACCAGTGGCAGTTGCCAATGGCCCTTGTGGCCGCCTCACGATAGTTTTTATAGGGGTATCTACCACCGTGGCTTGTCGTCGGTGCGCTTCCCTCCACTCCACCAGAGTCTGCTGGATTATGCCTCATCCACCTGACACAGTTCCTCGATGGATCTATGGTCCCAGCCCACCGTAACGCGATGGTCATGGTCTCCTCTACTACGGCGTGCCATCGGCACGTGCTGCCTCTCGCATGCAGCCGTTGCTGCATGCGGCCTCCGCTGCTGGCCGTCGAGCTGGATGCCCCATGTCACAACGAACTCCTACCGTAGTATCCATACACAGTCGTTGAGATCATCTACCATGTTGGGTTCATTGATTTGTTGTAGTGACAAAGATCAGACGAACGAAGAACAGGGGAGGAATATGCTCAGATGAACACCCAAGTTGGATGGATCAATCCTTTTTCATGTTGTCCTGGATCCGTATAAGTATGAAATTTTAGGGCAGCTAAACAAAGATTTAAATCAAAACACGGATTCAACATGGATCTAATTTCTCAATGTTTATCCCAAAATCAAACCCATCTCTCAAGAACAAATAACCTTCAGATAAACCTATTGGTGGGTTGATCCACGCTCATTGATTTAGAAAGAATGAAGTAGAAATGAATTCACAAAGAATAAACCCCTACCTAGAGAACAAGTTCGATCAGAGGAAAGATTAATTGATGAAGTTGATCCATCCATGAAATTCCTCAATCCGTCGTCGAGGGTGAGATATCTCAAAGAGGATGGGGAGTGCTCAATGTTGTTAGTGATCATTGTTCTTTTATTTTCAATGGTTTTCTTCTAGAGATTCAGAGTGATTTTCTCGATCCAATTTTGATATGCAATTCATGTTATCCCATTATATGGGGAATCCCGTTGCAACATTACTATTATCCTGAGCCATCACCGTTATGTTGTTTCATTTGTGAAACAATGTTCTTGTTGTATTGCGTTGCAGTATCATTACAAGAATTCATTTATGGAATGATAGCGTCATCCCGTCACTCGTCACAATGTTGCAGCAAAACAATGTCAAAATAAAATAAACTTTTTATGTTTATTTTAATTTTATCTAAAAACATCTGAGGATTAAGGTTTTCTATTGAACTGCACCAGTTGAGGGTAGTCCCATTCTTAGGTAATTTCATCGTTCCAGACAGAACGCTTCCCTCAAAATTTTTATCTAGGTGCTCGTTTCCAGGATTCCAAAACTGTGCATGCGCTCCATTTTAATTAACTTAAAAAAAGTTAAAATGTTTATTCCGGGTTCACTGGGCCTCAAAATCTAGTTCCATCTGAGCATCTAGTCTCAAAATAATCCTAGATAATTAAAAACATTACGAGGAATTATGGGAAATTACATTTCACATATTAAATAAAAATAATTTTTCTAAAAGAGTATATTTAATGAATATTCTTTTTGGTGTAAAAAAGTGTAATACTTTGTAGCATTTTCACTATTCACATAGAATTTTGAAGTAACTCTACTCCAAAATGGTTTATTACATTGGAGATACTATAAAAAATATGATAATGAGTGGTTTGTTTAGTATTGTATTGTTTTTTGTATAATTTTAAAATTTTATTTCAATTTTTTATGGAATAGTTAGATTTTCTCCCTTTGATTATTCCATTTTACCCCTCGTTAATGTTGTTAGAATTTTGTTAAACTACTTTAACATATATGAATAAAAATATTTTTTGTTTAATTTACTCTTTTTTGGATATCTTTACATTTTATATTTAATTTTTCTATAATAGTTGTATTTTTATATTTGTGTACTAATTTTTTGTTACTTTTATTTATAGGATAATGTTAGATCAAACATTAAATTCAACATGATATTTTGGGAAGGACCATACACATACATCAATTGAGAATCATCCTCATACTTCTTCATAAGATCCATTTAATTCAATAGGGGAAGAGGGGACTTTAAGGGTTGGTAAACATTGTAACCCATGTTTACCAAAATAAGCAGTTTCCCATAGTTGGGACCAGAGGATACTAGTTAATCCAAATCCATATTTTTGGTATTTTAGAAAAAATATATTTCAGGTTAAGTGAGAACCCTAATAAAAGAAACCAGATCTAATTAAAACCAATAGAAAATACAAGAAAAAATAAAACTACAAAAGACAATTTAAACAAAAAATTCATTATATAATTCTATCACATCCAACTATTTCACTATCACCACTATAGTGCCTCTCATTCTCTATGTCATTTCCAGTACCAAACCATGAATATATTGAAAATTCAAACTTCAAAAATGAATCCCAAAAAAGTATCGGTCCCGAAACCAACTTCCTTGTTCCACGGTATCCAATATTTTTCCTCAAACCATGCCCCTAGATGTTGATCAACCCATAAGACTAACCAACTCACCAGTGAGATCACTTAATACATCGGAGAATCCCAAAACAAACTGCCCATAATCAATTAGATCTGAAAAAAGGAAACATCTTCCCCGATAAAACAACAATCAGATCGAGCCGCTATTAAAAACTGCCTAACAAACCATCTTCATCAATTAAAATGTTATATGAATCACCAACAGGGACCCAAGGGGGATAATCCTATACCTGATGTGCCACCTAGAAACTATTTTCCGCTCGAACAACACCTCCCAAAACCACCATGGAGACCATCACACCAGACTGAACGGGTAGAGAGTGATGCACTATACCATCAGAGAAGAGTTGAGTGGGTGAAGTCCTTGTTAGAGGTCCAACAACAGAACATAATCCCTATCTTTTAAGACCCATGGAACCTTAAAACTCCATTTAAATATGTTGGGTCCAACATTAGCACCTCAATAATATATTTTCCAGTGTAAACCATAATCTAGTGAGACAACATCAGGGATTACCATTTCACCAAATAAAAAAACACAATAATAACTGATCCAAAACCAAAATCAAAAAATAAAAAAGATCTATAGAATCGAAACAGTAGAGGAAGAAGATAAGTAATCACAGGCAGAGCCTTTTATAATGTAATGACACACCCAAATAATCACATACTAAATCCTCCTTTAGAACTACGACACCAGAGAATCCTGAGGAGGATCAATAGGTTATGAAACTAGAGAGGAGTTGAAGCAGGATTGGGAAGAAACATTGGCCCATGAACTACACAATCTGTGACTTCTGGGTCACTGACGAAGACTAAACCATAAAATCCCAAACCATCCCTGAAAACTACCACTACAGACCTGATAGAGGTCGAAAAACATAAAAAGATGGAAAGAGAAGAGGAAGAGGCACCTTCATCATTAATAGAATGACATGACCATAAAAAAATGAAAGCACATGTATACTGAAGACATGCTTGAAAGAACACCAATCAAAATGAAATCCAAAGGACTCCAGAAGAAGGAATAAGGATAAGAGGTGGATAGGGGGAGGCACATACACATGTCACATAATAATTCCCTATCTAAATCTCCATAGAGGGGAACCCATGTTCAAGAGAAAGGACGGCCAAAAAAGGATACCAGTTGAGTTTGATGATAATGAAATTCCTAGGGGTCTAAATTCAAAATAATTTACGACTCTTATTAATGTGAAATATTTTTTAATAATTTTTATTTTTAATTTCATAAGTGTCTAAAAATAAGAAATATATCAATTATGAGAAACAATTTTAGTAAGATCATTTTTTATTATTTTAATTATCATGATTTTTTTATTAATATATGTTTTCCCCCTTCTTATCAGATAACATATGATTTACATAACAATAGATAACTAGGGAATAGATGTTTAGCTATGGATATTATGGTATATAATAATTTTGTATCAACTCTCACATCATATTTATTTTTTGGGGAATGAAAAAAAATCCATGGTACATATATCCTTTTCTTGATGAAGATACATGGAATAATTTTATTGAATATAGACCAATTGAATCATTTTTTGGAAGTGCAATGTTATATTTTACATTTTGTTTATTTTATTGTCCATATTAATGAATTTTTTATTCTTAATTTATAGTAAATGATGAGATATCATCTAGAGATCCCTTCCAAAAATATATACCTTCAAAATTTATCTTGTGGAGTGTATATGTTTTTGGAAGAAAAAATGAAATCTAAAAAAGTTAAAAAAAAAATTGAGAGACAAGTCTTCAGGAACTACAGAGGTTGATCCTCCTTCCACCATGTTAGAAATAAAAAATGAAAGAGTGTTTAAATGATCAAAAAATGAAAATATCTTATAGAAGATTTGAGGGTTGTAGCTGAGTGGATTATCATAAGTTATTTAATTTATTTATGATATTTATGTTAATTAAAATATTTATATATTTGGATTCACCATGGACTTTTTCACATATTATATATAGGAATCCATTGTGGAGAAGATCACACATGGGACCGTTATACCTATGGGTTGGAAGGATATTTTATCTATTGCATTAGGAATGACTGAACACTCTAGTCGTGTATAAGGATACACATCGGGTGTATCAGTAAATTTTTTTGGTGGTTCTAAATCTTCTTAAAAGGAGGGAGTATATAAAAGAAAAATATAATATTTATAAGATAATATTTTTGAACTGGGTGAGACAATGGAGGATAGGATCAGCACTTTAGTGCAATCGATTTTTTCAGACATGAAAAGATAGATTTACGCTGCATCTCCCACTCCTCCACCTCCATCCACAGATCCCACACCTCCACCTCCACCTAAAAATACCAACCCTTCACCACTGAGTGATAATACCACTCTTTCATGACCTTTTAATTACCCATATCCAACACCTCATTTTCCATGACTTCCCATTTATTTTGAGTTCTATATTGAGAATACACAACATAATTTTGTTTTATATTGGATTATCTATTATATTAGGGATGCAGTTTATCATTAATAAATAGATATAAAGATACTTAGGGTAAAAATGCAGGATATTATAGAAGGACCATCAATAGTACCATATTTATATATTATGTCACTATATTTGGAATGAGTATCATTCATTTTTTAATTTCTCTATTTAAACTTTTATGAAAAATTACCATTGAGGTATGTATAGAGTATATCCTTTATTATATAATAGTGTTAAATTTTTTTAATTTTTTTAAATTTATATATTAATCTATTTCTTAACAGGAACACTTTAAAGGTAAATACATATTGTATAAATCAAAACAATTATTGAATATGTTATTTTGATTATTTTAATAATTTTATATATTATAATGATATTTATTTTTATTTCATACATATTATTTTCAAATAGGGCATCGTATTACATTATACATACAATATGAAAGGGGATCACAATGATAAAATATGTAAAAGAAAAGATGAATTCTCATTTATAATTACTCTATTTTGGATGGAAGTACTTTAAATATTATTTTTAATTGAAATATTATTTTTATACAAAACATTTACATTCAATAAGTAAAATAATGCAGATACATTGCTTTAAGATTATTGTTTAAAATATTTTGAAACTAGATAGTTACAAAATTACTTAAGGTATGATTTTATAATAACATTTCATTTAATTTGTTCTTTCATTATATTGAGAATACATGAAAAATGAATTCTTTTTATTTTTTTATCTTTTTAATGACAATAATCCTTATAATAGACAAGATCTATTTCAATTAAAAAGATAACGGGTGGAATATTTCATAGTTTCGATTGAGTTTTATTTTATTAATAAGATAAATTATGAAATATAAATTCCAAATTATTGTGTTGAAATTATTTGAGTTTTGATGACATTTTATGGTTGTTTTTATACTATTTTTTGGTTATCTTATTGTAATATTGAGTTATTATTTTATATAATTTAAAAAAAATCACAATGGCTATTATATAACCGATTTGAATTTGTTTTAAGATTACTTTCACATTGGTTATAATAAAACTGGGGTGAAAATTTATTTTACACATTATTTATTTTAAATAACCAATGTGATAAATAATTTTCAAAACTATTTTTATATATTCGATGTTGAAAATAACTCTAGAAATAGTTTTAGGCTAGTTTATATGAATTTTTTTAAATAGATTTTAAAAAACATTTACAACCTATTTTAATAATAAAAGTCATGAAACCAATATTTTTAACGTCAACTATAATTGCATCTCAAGGTAACTGAGGTTAAAAACCCCAAAAAATGATGTGAAAACCCCTTTTTTATAGTAGTGCTTATTGGATTACTTTGAATAGAGGTAGTATATCCATTGATGTCTCTGGGAAAGGGGTTTTCCCTATTTTTTTCTTTATATTATTAAATATTTTGGATGAAATTCGTTAGAAATGTTCTTCCAGTTTTACCATTTATTTTTTCAAATCACGGTTCTACTTCACAACAGTTTCTGCTATTTAGTAATAGCTGAAAATAGATTTTTATTCAATATTTTGATGTCATTCAGTTTCACTAATTTAGATATTATGGTGGAAGAACCTAGTTATATTTCCTTTGTATATTATTAGTCAGAAGGAGGTATTTCAATGTTGGTATAGTTTGTTGGATACATATTTTTTTCATGAAATTTTTATGATTTCATAGTTTATTTGGATGTGATATAATGAGATTTTTTCAAATATAAATTCTGGCATGAAATGGGTTGGATGCAAAGGTCTGTCGATTTTATTGAAATTTGGAGAAATCCAAAGGGAGAAGTTTCTTTTATAGTGTAACATGTTGTAATAATTTGTTGGATATTGCTAAAAACTAGGACAATAATGGTTAAAATTGATGTTATGGTGTTTGATGAATACTGGGTGGTTGTAGGTGTTGTTGGTCGGTGCTCCCTTGGCCATGTTTTAAGAGCCATGTAATTTTTTTTTGTATTTTGGAGTCCAATGTTTAATAAGGTTAAGGTAGTTTTGTGTCTTTTTACTTTTTGAAGGTTTAAGGGTTGTGAGAAATTGAATTAGAGTCAAATTTTATTTCCTTAATTAATTTTAGACCCAGAGTTTTCATTGTACTAGGGATATTTTTGGAGGATATTTGGTCTTCTGAGTATTTCATTATCCACTACACCTTTTCCATTTTGATGATAGAAGGAAATATAGAATCACATAATGTTTCCCAATTCATGGTTATTTTCATGTTCAGTTTTGGTTTGATGGATTACCTTTTTACATTATTCCTTTTATAATCAAGTCTTTTGGCCAAGAATATATTTTCGTGTTTGGTTTTAGAAAATTATATCAATGAAAAAACGTTTGAAATTCCATGTGATATACTTTAGACGGTATGTCAAAAAAATAATTTATACTTATATAAATGGATTCAAATGAGTCTGATAATAATTATTTGAATATGTGAAAGTCATTTCAATCCTTTCTCAAGATGCCCCATGCATGAAATTTATAACCTACACAAAAAAAGAAATTAATAACATGTTATATTTATGTGTACCGTACACTGAAGAGAAACTGCAACATTTCAACCATAATCACCTGGGCTTGATATAAATAACTATGGGAAAAAAAAGACATCCCATATCCATAGGGTATCCACAGGATATGCCAAATCATCTAACATTCAGATGGGATCTATTCTTCTTCCATGATGTGCTAGCACCTATCAAGGGGAAAGAAGACGATGAAGAGGGATACATGTTTATGGGATTCTATACCAAACAACATGAATACCACAAACACCTATTCCCATCACATGGATATGATATATATAATCACTCGTGGAAGCTCCTTGAGTGCTGATTCATTTACTCATGTGTTATAACACATGAATAATTTTTTGACATGTGCATTCACCTTATGAATCCTTCATCTCCATTGAATTATATCAAATATAAGTCCTTAATAAATTATTTTCAATATATATGATTGGAAAATCTCATAGTTATCATGATAATATGAAACCAAAAGGCATGAAAAACATAATTTACATTAATCTCAACACAATACACACACACACACACAAACATCATATATACATGTCTTTAGGGAATATCTCCTTTAATATCTCACTTGCACAAAATCCTAACAGACTTAATGATATTTCACCTTATATTTTATCATATACAATAACTTGTAAAACCATATACAAAACTCATTTTTGATATTATCCAAAACACTTTTGTAATGTTATCATTAACATCGCCAGGTATTTCATAATTTGGAATACCTTGTGAATACCCATCCAAAATAGTTTTGGATTTACACTAAAACACTTTTAGAGTAGGTTTCTTAGCCAAACTCAATCCCCATTCAGTTGACCAAAAATGGTGACCCCACAAACCTTTATAGAAATGACAATAAATAGGAATATATGAATTCATGAATGTAAGCAAAGAGAGGCATAAAGAAAAATGTCAATGTTGCTCAAGCTATAAAGGAATCTGGAATGGTCTCCATCAAATACATGTATCTCTATACATGTGTCCACCAATCTATATCATATGAAAACATGCATGCTCATATTTTCCATTTATCCAAGACATCAAGTGACCATAGGGCATAGATCATGTCAATTCCATAAATCCAACTCATACGTTCTTGATTCACAGAATATAGAATAAATTGGTCAGTGAATATATCATAGGTCATTCACCCTTATGGTTAAGTACATCATATGTCCCTTATCTAGATAGATATATAATATATTGGAGAGGTCTCACAATCTCATATTCTATCTCAATTGTGGGTCCATATATCATAAACATCATACAAGATGAAAAATCCAATCTTAGTTGAGCTCTAACCGGTGACATAATCAATGACATGCATAACTCCCCCATATTAGCTAAGTCAATAAGTAGGCGTATGTAAGTAGGGTATCAATATATAAAGGTACTCATAATAGGTTTCTCACTAACCATCGGTAGTGGGGACTCAAATATGATCCAGTCACCCCTACAAAACCAAATAAACATGTATAACACTCTATGTGGTATACCTTATTGGGCCCTCAAGATCATAAAAACCCTTTTGGAACCTCATGAGAATATTTTGCATCTCTATATAAGAATCCTACTCATGATAAAATTAACATTTAACCATAAAATAATATACTTAATTAATAAAATTGATTACGAATAACTCAAATCCATACATTGAGAGGTCAATTATCATTACACACACAAAATGTATATCAATATATACACATTAGCTACCAATGTGAAAGAATGATAATTTGAATATTTACATTCATCAATTATGAAGGATTTCATATTCATAAAACTCATTTAAGAATATTTAACAAACCCAACATAAGCATCAGTTTATCATATCATATATAATAAACCTTCAGATTATTTTTCTGTCTATTGTACTTTTTAGGTTTTGTTAACTCATCCCATACATTTACAATCCCTACCATATCTCTATGTGACTATATGATAAATCCCTACCATGAACCATTTAGTGATAAATATCTATAAATTAATCAAGCTTGAATAATTGTGTTATTTAGGAATCATATTCCTAGCCATTTAAATTTTTGAACACATTCAAACTGCTTAACGTAATTACATTAAATGTTATGTTGGTAACATTTTTTTTACTCAGAACTCTTTCCAATTTAATCACCATCATCATTGGAAAAATTTTAATATTTGTTTTCCTTGAAATAATTTAACTACTTAAATCATTGTATACCAGTACATCCTAAACTTTTTAGGATAAGCATATATACAATTTTTTATGATAACTAATGTAACTATTAACATTTATCTTTACCAAAATACCCAAATGTATTCAAGGATATAAAGTGTAATATAATATATAATTTTATGGGTACCATGTTATAGTTATATCCACTTATCCATGATAATTGTAACATCCCTCTTTGCACCGATTTTCTTGGGTTGAGTCAGTGGGTGATAATGGCCTTAGGGGACATCCCCAAGACACCAAATGTGGGAAATAAATTCCAAGGACATCAAGAAAATTTACGGGATGATTTTCCCTTTAAATGATAAACATCGGAACTATAAGACATTAACCAAACAAAACTCTTTATGATGAAATACTAAAAAATCCAACTCAAAAACATAACTATTGATACAAAACCAACCCAACCACCATATGATAGTTCAATAACTAACCAAATGACATAACCAATTGAATAAAAAGACAACAAAACACAAAGACTCCAAACACATCAAACCAATTGTAACGTCCCAAATCCAGGTGCCGCCTAATGGTTCCCCATACCTTGTTGGTCACATGGCGTCAAGAACATTTCCTTGAATTCCAGAGGCTGCTAACTAGCAGTTAGGATCTTGGGTGTTATAGTGGGGAAACAATTCTCTCGTAGGAAGAGTAACACAATGGAAACAAATAGTAAATAGTAGTGGGAGCTGTAAAACCATACAATAGAAGTAAACAATAGAAGAATTATAGTATAAAAAACTATAGGATGTATAAATAAATTAAGCATGTCACACGTGTCTTGGAAAGAATCCAAAAAAGTAACAATGATGGAAATACAATACTGAAATGCAGGTATGGAAAATAGTAAACTCCAACAGCATCACAAGCCTCAGCTTGGTCCCTTGCTCTCTAGCTCCAACAACAATCAAGTACCCTATGAGGAAGGGCACTTTCCCTTATCTATACCTACAACCATATAATCTGTATGGGTCCAAAAGCATGACCCAGATAGGATGTGAGGTGAGTTCTAGTACGCAACCACAAAAATATCTGTTCCTAACTATGAGTGAATATATATAGAAGGTAATATGAAAAAATGAAGCAGTTAACTAAGAATTAATCAAATGTAAACAATCCTACAATTTAAAATTACATTCATATATGTTTAATAATTATTCAATACATTTAATAATGTTACCACATGATCTATCCTAGGCTTTGTATCCCCTTGTGTAATAATAACAAAGGAGACACCTCAGAAGACCATCTAAACAAACAAGTGAACTACGTCCAAGCTTGTGCTTTTTCTTGGAAGACTTGTCATAATTATTAAATAAATCATTCATAACAACCCTCTGGGAATGCTCTCATGGTCTAACCCCTTGGGTTTATCATAGTACTAATCAATTGAAAACGACCACCTGGGAAGCTCTCATGGTAAATTCCCCTATGTCCACATGGCATCAAAAAATTACACATGAACTCCGGGTAGCTCTCACAGTTAATACCCCCTAGGTCAATGTAGTTTCAATAATCATAAACGACCTCCATGTAGCTCTCATGGTCAATACCCCTTGGGTCAAAATCTACACCAAGGATATCATGGTCCGGTGTAAATAATCATGGAAACCCACACATTTTTCCAAGTCCATGGATCTCATGGTCCATGGAAGATCAACGTGTATAAAACATTCATTAAACGCTCTACATGCAATTCAAAATATTACATGGATTAGCTTTAATCAAAGCATAAAAATAGGCATCAGATATTTCTGATCTACTACATCATAACAACTCAAGGAATGGAAATAATAGTATTCCTCATAAGCAACCTAGGAAAAATGGCCGTCAAATAAGGGAACACACCCATGGGGTGTCCCGTAAACAGGGGTATAGAATCTTATGCATATGAAAAAACCATTAATCAAACAACCAAAAAATAGTAGGTATTTTACATGGTCAAAATCCAAAATACGCAATAACCCAACAGAGGTATTTGTAAATTTAAGTATATATAATACAAATACAATTGAATAAAGGCACAAACCACCTACCTTGATGTTGTATGATGAACACTCTTGAACATCTTCCATTGAATCGGCCGAGAACGATGTAGATCTACAAAAAGTGTAAAAACAATCAACCCACGATAACTAATGATAGAGGAGAAATAAGGAAGATAGGATCTAGGGAAAGCATGAAATCACTGGTGGGAATCGAACGCAACCAGTGGTGTCTCAATAAGATCTTTGAAGGAGGAATGAGAGGAGATCAAAGATATTCGGCCATCTGTCGCTCTCCTGTACAAGGCACAGGAAGAAGAAGTTCATTCTGAAAATGAGACACGACCCTTTTCTGATTAGTAATATAAAAAAGAAAAGTATACAGTGTGTTCATTAAATGTACCTGAAGTGTACTAGCCTCAGTCAGCTCCCTATTTAGGTGGTCAGCCAAGTCACCCACATAGCCATTTACTCGACCGTTACATGAATAGTACTCGACTTCACACTGTAACCGGGTACACGATGTGTACTCAAGAGTACATGATGTGTACTTATAAAATTTTAAAACTCTTCCTTTTTCCTAAAAAACATCCTGAAAAAGGATCCATACCTAAAATTAAGATCCGTGTTCATACAAACTTCCCCCCTTAAAGCAATTCATCCTCATATTTCCCTTCCAAGGATGGAGAAGATGGAAATTAAAACAACTCTAGCCACATGGATCATATGTTGGCCTCTCTCTCCCAAGTCTCATCCTGTAATCATCCATGCTTTCATGGCACCCATACTAATAGAACAGACTGCCCATGAAAAACATTCATACTATGATCTACAATCTGAATAAGGTGTTGCTCGACGAATGCATCCTCCCCTAACTCAACCTCATCAGGTTGAAAAAACAGAGATGGGTCTGAAAAGTAACGTCGTAACTGAGAAACATGGAAGACTCCATGCAAAGCCTGGTACCTTTGAGGTAACTGAAACTGATAGGTAAGTGACCTGACTCTCTCTAAAAACTCAAACAACCCGACGTATCATGGTGAAATATTTCCTTGTCTCCTGATCCTCCTGTGTCCCAACCTCGATGTAACACAGAAAAAAACCTGATCTCTGACCTCAAACTCCAATGTTCGTCGGCATCAATCAGCATAATATTTCTCGCAAGACTGTGTAGTATCCATCCTCTTTCAAATCAACTCCACCAGCTCAGTGGTCTCCTAGACAATACGAGGTCCCAGCGTAGCTGCCTCTCCTGCCTCTAGTCATCATAGGGGTGATCAACATGGTCTACCGTACAAAGCCTCATATAGTTCCATAGAAATCATCTATTGAAAATGGTTATTATAGGAAAAATACACTGGGGGTATATGTCTATCCCATGACCCCACTAAATTGAGGACACATGCTCGATGCATGTACTCCAAGACGTGAATCGTGCACTTGAACTGGCCATCTGTCTGGGGATGGTAAGTTTTACTCAGAAGTACTAGTGTACCCAACGCCCTCTATAATCCCTACCAGACACAAGAGGTAAACCAGGTGTCCCTTGTTGAAATGTTACAGTGAGGAACTGCATGAATAGTTACAATTCTTTAGATTTACAACCTTCCAATATCATCAACACTATAGGTTTCCCTGATGAACAAGAAATGTGGAACCTTTGTGAGCTTGTTGATAACAACCCAAACCGCATCATTCCCTCGAGAAGACCTCGGTAAACCTATCATGAAATGTATCATGACATCATTCCAATTCCACTAAAAAATGGGTATCTTCTATAAAATCCCTACTGGTCGCTGATGCTCCGACATCACGTGAGGACAGGTGGAACATCTCATAGAAAAACCAACGACATCCCTCTTCATACCTAGCCACTAATATTGATGATGTAGATCTCGATACAGCTTGGTGACACAAGGATGAACTCCCCAAACTGAGTAATGAAAATTACACATCAAATCCCCACATATTACTGCTGACACCCATATGCACCCATGAAAATGCATGATCTCATCTTCATCTATGGTCAACCCAGGATTAGGGTCCTTGCCTGACACACTCTCTCGTAGGACTAGGCATTTGGAGTCTGATAGCTTCCTCATTCTCACTCGATCTAAAATATTATAGAAAACATCTATAGAATAATCAAACTTATGACCATGTATTTCATGCACCTCCATATTCTTCTCAGAGAACAATGCCATAAGCAGCCACTCACTGCTTGCCTCCTAAACTACCTATATCTAATTTCTCTTGATCAATGTATCAGCCACAAAATTTCCTTTCTCATGCATGTATGAAATCTCAAAGTCAAAGATCAGTGAATACAACAAAATGATATTTGAAAAGATAATGTATCCAAAAGAGAAAATCATTCACAACTACAGCTAACTCGAGATTTTTCATTGGGTAGTTCCTCTTATATGGCCTCAACTATCGAGACCTGTAAGCAATGAATCCATCCCCTTATATAAGCACTGCTCCTAGACCGATACCTAAAACATTACAGTAAATGTTATAATGCTTTCCCATCATAGAAAAAATCAGTATCGCTGAGGAAGTCAACCTCCCCCTCAGCTCTTGAAAGGCTGAATCACTAGATTCTGTCCACAAGTACTTTTCACGCTTCCTAGTCAGGCCTGACAGTGCTGCTGCTAAGCATTAGAAGTCCTGAATAATGTTATTGTAGTTACCATCCAGTCCCATAAAACTCCATACCTCAAAGACATTATTTTGCTGCTCCTAGGAACTACTACTTTCACTTTCTATGGGCCTATTGATAATTTCTTATCTGAGATAAAATTACCCAGGTAGTGAATCTAGTAGATCCAGAAGTGTCATCTTGAGAGCTTTTAATACAACTAATTCTCTCTCAGTGTACTCAAAATGATCTCAAGATGGGTGGCATGGCCGTGTGAAGTGTGAGAGTACACCAAGATATCAGCTACAAAGACTACCACAATAGAATCCAAGTTAGGATGGAACACTCAGTTCATCAGTTCCATGAAAAGTTTTGGTAGTTTTTTGAGACCAAACATCCTAACCAAATACTCGTATAGACCAAACCTGCGCCAAAACGATGTAAGAAGTATATATGATGGTCTAATGTGAAACTGATGATAAGCAGATCTCATGTCCATCTTTGAGAACACCCGATCTCCTCAACATTTATCAAATAGAACATCAATCCTCAGAAATGGTTATAGGTTCTTGACTGATAACTGGTTTAACTTCCGATAGTACGCAAAATGTATGAGGGTATCGTCTGCCTTCATCAAAAAAAGGGCAGGGAAACCCCAAGTATATGTACTGGATTGGATTAAACTGTTTTCTTGTATCTCCTCTAACTACTTCTTGATCTCATTTAACTCTTGTGTAGCCATCTTATATGTAGGAATGGACACCGGTGTCGCTCCCGGAACAAGATCTATAGAGAAATCTACCTCACACTCTTGAGGTAAACCTAAAATTTTGTCTGGAAATACATCTCTGAAATGATCCACCACTAGAGGAAAGTCCATCTGTAGAGTCCCCTAGTCATCTATATATAATCTAGAAATATGGTTCGTAATTCCTCTTAACCCATGATGCTCGGGTACCTCTCTACCCTCCTGGACATCACATTCCCCCTTGTGTAGAATATACCAGCCCTCTTGTGATGTGAAACACAGCCTAAGACAATAGCAGTCAAGAAAGGTCTGAACGGAGACTAACCAGTCCATTATGAGAATGATATAGAATCTATTCATCACTAAGAAATAGAGGTCCAATATGAATTCACACCCACCAACCTCGAGAGGGCACTCCTTGCACTGATGTACACTAGTCTTCCTCATCCCCAACGGAGTTTCTATAATCATAACATCCTTATAATTAATGATCAGATCCCAAGGATCTCTAAAATGGAAACAGAAATGAAACTATGGGAATCCTTTGTATCAAAAAGAGTTGAATCTGAAACTGAGGAAACAACGATCGTACCTATAACCGTAGAGGTTTTGGGTTCCTTCTCCTGCTAGGTCTATTCCACAATAAAATGTTTGACCTGTACTATGGCCTTGGGACCCTGCCTGACTACCCAGAGCTGATCCACCCTACTATCGCTGAAAACCCAATGCCTAACTACCATGTCCATGGCCACCTCCTTGGCCAGAATGGCACGAAAAACTCAAGTTCCCTAAATGAGGAGAATCTGGTGTACCTGCTCCTGAATGTGGAGTCATAATAGATCTCGTTTCACTAGAAACTGGTGAGAGGAACCAGCAAAAATGCTGAAGATGACCCATCATTCCACATTGTTGTTACTCAATTGTGTCTCTCAAGCACTGTGTTCTCTTGTTCCCAATCATTAGGCACTGGTAGCACCTCACATGGCTACCTGTAGATATATCCTTGATACTGAACTCACAGCGTGAAATCTCTATATGGATCATCATACTATTAAAAGGAAGAGTACTATCCATGGATGCTAAACCACCCTAGTTCGTATTTCCAAACACCCTAATATTGCGCTCAGTAATCAGCACATGAATCACGATAGCCATCACCGAAGTCAGTCTGAAGAAATTCACTTGCTATCGAATATCCTACTCGAGACCATCCTCAAACCGACTAGAAAGTGATAACATATCACCTCCCAAAGAAGGAGGGAAGCACCAAATCTCGATTAAATGAGAAGATTAATCCATCACTGAAAGAGCACCCTTCTCCAAATGCATAAACTCTCAGGACCAGTCGGCCCTCAACATCTCGGGGTAGAAATAGTCATAGAAGGTCCTCTAAAACAATTCCCAAGCCATATTCCAATGACGACCCAGCTATGTGATAAAATACCACTATATCTTGACCGAATTAAGAAACATGAATGTCATGAGCTTCACCCTCCTCTCTAGAGGAATCTCCAAATGCTCGAAGACAGAAAGAATGGCCTCCAACCATGACTATGCAGCCTGTGGTCCTCCATCCCCAGAATTTGTGGGAAGGTGATACTTTTGGAAAAACTGTGTCATCTCTATCATGTTTGAGGCATGATGTGGTTCTCCCTAGTATGTTTTCATCATCCTCATAATGCTTTCACTATACTGTGCATCCTCACCTATGTCTTGTATAACATCTGGTCCCAATATGGCCATGACATGATGATCTGATGCTAGTCCCTGATCTATCCTATCCAATGTCTGGTCATCACCCAACACCTGGCGCAGAATCAGAGGACGTCATGGCGGCATGAATATGTATGGTCATTGACAAGACTTAGTTCACGACTATCAAGGAAATCAATCTAGAAGCGCTAGAAAGGAAAAGTAGAAGAAAGCATTCATGTTATACAAAATAGGGTTACATGGCTAGTATAAACTTTACACGATGTGTTCTCATAATCATTTTACATGGCGTGTACCTCTTCTAAACCTGATCATTTAACACTCATACACACATCATGTTCCTCCAATTACATGGTATATACCAAAATTTTCCCCCACCCATGTACTTCTAACCAGCTCGAACCACATGGTTCTCTCCTAGGTAACAACATAGAACACGTTCACCCTAGACACGATGTGTACTACCTAAGTTCTAACCACCTGTGTCGTTGGTCACATGGTTAGAGACATGGTCGACTTTACACAATATGCATAAATAGGACAAGACATGTAAAACCTAAGTCTCATCCACCCGTGTCGTTAGTCACATGGCTGGACACACGGTCCTTATGGCACAACGTGTTCTCCCAACACACAGTGTGTTATACCAATGTTTCTCAACCCTATGTCACTTCTCACATAGTCATTCACATGGTTATAGACTACACGGTGTTGACATACTGCACATGACTTGTAAATAAGAAATTTTTTTCTTCCAGAACAAAAGAACATATGGTGTGCGTTCATAACACCACATTTCGTGTTGTATGGGTTTCTAGATAGTAAGCCGCATGAAATTATCTAGAACCCTTTAAAACTTAAAAATATGTCCAAGGCAAGAAAAATTATAATCTGTGAGAGCCCATACCTCCACAAATCAAAGATTATTATCTTTATTCACATCACAACATTACAAAATTCAATTAAAGTTCAAACATGATCCACAAAATTTAGTTCCAAGAGGGCCCATACCACATAAGGGACCGAAGTTTGGTATTCACCCAAATAAAACCTTAAATATTCAAATACCCTATCAGAATATCAAGTATTATATCCTGAAATTTATCACAACAACATGAATATCTAGAACAATATCTATCAAAACGTCATGCAATAAGTAATGCATCCTAAATGTCATGATAAAAAGTCATGACATGTGATCTCTAGAAAGTACCTATATGATGTGTGAGATGGAATACCCTCATCTCATTGGTTTTCAACAGAAATAGAACCACATTGATATAAACAATAACATCAAAAAACAAGTGTGTCACCCAATGTTTAAATAAAATAAACTTTAACGATTTCCCAAATAGAAAAATTTTAATATCGAGGTAAATTATATTTTCCAATAAACGGGTCAGCTACTCCCGAGCACAACTTATTACCAATTAACTATTCCATCCTATCCCTTCATATAGGCCCCGAATAGTAAGGCAAAATAGAAAAGAAAACCCCTCTGATACGACTTTATAACATTACGGATCTGGGTGCCACCCAATGGTTCCCCCATACCCACTTGGTCAAATGGACTCTAGTGTATCTCCACAAATGCCAGAGGATATGGAATAGAAATGAGGGCCTTTGGTGTTATATTGGGGAAACTATTCCCTCATAGACAGAGTACCATAGTGGGAAAAAATAGTACATAGTATTGGAAGAAATAATACAATTCAACATAAGTAAACTAAATACTGATTGTATAAACAACTACATCATATATAAATGAATGATGAATGTCACATGTTTCTAGGAAAGCATCCAAACAAGTTACAATTCTAGAAATACAATACTAAAACCAGTGTACTAAAAATAGTAAACTCCAATTGCATCACAAGCCTCAGCTTGGTCCCTTGCTCTCTAACTCCAACAGTATTCAAGTACCTGTTGAAAAAGGGAACATTCCCTTATCTATATCTGCAACCGTATAATCTATTTGGGTCCAAAAGAATTACCTAAACAGGGTGTGAGATGAATCGTAGTAGGAAACCACCAAAATTTGTGTGCCTATCTTTCTGTTAATATATATGGCAAGTAATATTCTGAAATGAAGAAACATAATAGGATGTACTCAAATGTAAAAAATCGTACAATTTTCAATTACATTCATCTTGGTTTAATAACTATTCAATCAATTGAATAATGTAACCTAAAGATCTATCCTAAGATATATATCCCCCTGAGTAATAGTAACAAATCAGACATCTAATAAGACCATATAAACAAACAAGTGAAATGATCCCATGCTTTTTCTTTGGCATGGTAGACTCGTCATGCTCATTCAATCAATCATTCATAAAAACACTCTGGGAAAGGTCTGATGGTCTAACCCCTTTGGTTTAACATGGAAAGAATCAATTAAAAATTACCACATGAGTATCTCCCATGTTCAATTCCCCAATGTCCACATGGCCTCAATAAATTACACATGACCTCTGGGTAGGTCTCATGGTCATTGCCCCCTAGGTGAAAATAGTGAAAATTATCATAAATGAACTCCAGGTAGCTCTCACGATCAATACCTTGTGGGTAAAAATCTACACCAAGGAAATCATAGTGTTTTGTAAATGAACATGGGAACCCCCACAATTTTCCTGGTCCAAGGATCTCACAGTCCAAGGAAGATCAGTGCACATACAATAGTCATTAAAGGCTCTACATGAAATTCAAACTATTACATGGCCCAACATTAATCAAAGCATAAAAACTGGAATCACATATATCCAAAAAACTCCATCCTAACAAATCAAGGCATGTAAATCATGGTATGCCACATATGAAAGCAATACCAAATAGCCAATAACAGTCAAACAAGAGAACACACCCATGGGGTGTCCCATAAACAAAGGTATACAATCTTATTCATAGGAAATGTCCCTTAATCAAACAACCAAACCATGAAAGGTATTTAACATGGTCAAAATCCAAAATACACAATTCCCCACCATGGGTATTCGTCACTTTAAGAATATATAATCCAATGATAATTGAAGAAAGGCACAAACCACCTACCTTGATGTTGTACGATGAACACTCTTGAATGTCAGCCATTGAATTAGATTATAATGACTTAGATCTATGAAAATGGTAAACTGATCAACCCTTGATAACTCATGAGAGAAGAGATACTAAGAAGAGAGGGTATAGTGAATGAGAGAACTCATCGGTGGGAATCCCACACAACCGACGATGTCTCAATTAGAGCATGGATAGTGGAACAGTAGGATCTCGATGATCATCAGTCATACGTTGCTCTCCTATATGAAACCCAGGACGAAGAAGTTTGTTCTATAGATGAGACATGACCCTACTTCGATTAATCAAATAAAAATAAAATTACACAGCGTGTTCATTTAACTTACATGTTGTGTACTAGCCTCAACTGGATCTTGCTTTAGGCAGTCAACCAGGTGACCTACATAACCATGTACTCAGCCGTTACAGGACCAGTACATGGCTACATGCGGCAACTGGGTACCCAGAGTGTACTCAATTGTAATTTTCAATTGATTAGTGATATGAAGATTCAAGATCTTACACTAGTATCTCCCAAATTTTTATAATATCCAGCTTGACAAGCCATGCCCATGGTATCAAGAAGCATCACTAAAGAACATATATACATTTCCTTTACCTGTTCCTCAATATATGAAATCTAAAACATACAATAGAGCCGAAGAAGGGGTGAATCTAAATTTGAATGATTTCCCCACTGAATTCCCAACTCATGTCACTAGGATAAAACATTTTATCATAAATTATTTAAAATAGTTTGATAACACCTAAATAGTATAAATCCATCCATAAGAAATTTCCAAGGAAAACATTTCACAAAGCATAAAAACCATTCTTTCCATTATTCAGAATTCCCACATCCATGTCTCCAAACACACACCTTGTATGCTCAGGTGACAGTTCTATACTCACAAGCTGTCTGTCATCCATCCTGTAAGTCATCACTAGGTGTCTGGTCTCCTTGTTCCCCAATGACACATGCCACGTATCCGGGGTCACATATCTTATAACCCAATAGTAAACACCCCTTATTCAGGGTCACATTGAATGAATTAACTCACAAAAACATTGCATTCCAACTACCATGCCAAATAATTCAACATAAAAACATTCTTTATTTAAACAGTTCAATAACGATTTTCCATGTTTTAAAACCAAAATCCAAATTTTAGAATCATAATTTTAAAACTATAAACTGATGATCGTTTTCTATAAGCCATACACATTCCACAATATCCAAAAACTATCACTAAATAGGTTTCAAATAAGAATCAATTTAGGATTTCAAAACCATTACAATCAATTCAATCAATTTAATCCTAATCCTTCAAGTTATAATCAAGAGAAAATGATAATGTAGTTACCCACTTTAAAAAAGTTGAAAAAATGATGAAAAAAATAATTATCTTGATCTAATCATGAACAACATCTCCTTCGATATATCTAATCATAAAACATCACAATTCCCATCATGGAACATGGGTCTATATCAAGTGGATCAAATTTATGGTTTTGGGAAAGGGAAGGAGAATAGATATAAGATGAACAACCAGTGACAGAGACTTATAGGTGGATATGTATCTCCAATGAGATCTGAATCACCTAAAAATTACTTTCTAATAGAAGGGAATCCCCCCAAAAACCATGGCAGGAAAAGGAATTTGGGATTATAAAGGATTGGGAAATAAAAAGGGTTCCCATGTATTAATAAGAGTCAGATCCACAATTTTCTGATCTGAAACTACACAATGCATAGTTAGAGATTATAATTATTCAAATTGTGAACTCACCATGCATAAGCTTTGGTCTTATGACACCCCAAACATGATTGGCCCACATGGTTTGAAAAACAGTGTGCCAACTGTGTTAATTCTCTTTGTACAAGAATGAAAGGTTTCTCCTGGGTATCCATATGGATTGGTCTAACCATGAACCTAACTGTGCACCTACCCATTTCTCGCAATTTCACATTCACGGTTTCCAAGAGATTATGAATGGTTTCTACTAATCGTCTACCTCGATTAAATCCTAAAAAAGTTCCAAAACCCCTCATAACCTCCCAAAACTGAACCAAAATATTATACCAATTCAAAATACATGAATAAAGAGTCATGTACAAAAAAAATAGGGGTGATATATTCTCCTCACCTTTGGCCCTTCCATCCTCAAAAAGTAGGAAACCACCGACATGTTGGAAGTTTTCAGGCCATTTCCTCATAATTTCCATTTCCCACTCCCACATTTCAACCTAAATATGAACTTGTTTCCACAAAAACCACACTAAACTGATGCTTTTCCCATGAAATATTTTCAATTCCTGTCCAGAATCCATATCAGCACATGAACCAACATAGAATCCAGATTTGGGTCAATGTGATCCCATCAAGTCACATTGTCCGGATTAGGCTGGTAATTCTTTTTCTAAGATACATGAAACTCATTGTGCACTAAACTGAACCTTGGTAGAAAATATTACCAATATTCTACCTCCCCAAATCATTAATGTTTCTTAAAATGACTTTTTTTCTAGGAGATAACTCGACTTCATTACTAAAATGACGATGCCCAAGCCTTTGAGTTATTCTCCAGAACACATGATCGCTCACCTTGATGGAAAATAGTCATTGAAATTGGTCCACATATGATTTCTGATGACTCTGAACCATAATCATACTCTTCCTTATCAACTAAATCTTCTCCATTATTTATTATGCAAGGCTTGGCCCAACTAGTAATTTCTCTCCAGTTCCACCCACCAAAGATGATAGAAATAGGGAATCCCATACAATTCTTCTAAAGGATCGATATGTATCGAGTACCGATAACTACTATTGTACATGAACTCCACTAATAGTAATTACTCTTCCAAAGAGACACCAAATTCCATGACATAATCCCTAAAAATTTTCTCTATTGTTTATATTTTCTACTCAGACTATCCATTCATTTGAGGATGGTAATCCATACTCATTGTCAATTGGGTTCCAAGGTCTTACTGTAAGGATTTCCAAAAATGAGGCGTAAATCCTGGATCTTTGTATGATATGATTGAAACTAGTATGTCATTCCTTTTTATCACTTCTTTGATATATTGATTGGATAATTCTTCCTCTATAATATATTTATGAATAAGGATAAAATGTGGTGAATTTGGGAGGCAATAAAAAATCACCCATATGGAATCATGTTTTCTAACCATTCTTGGTAGTCCTATGACAAATTCCATAACTATATACTCCCATTTCAACATAGGAATTTGTAAATACCACAATATACTTGGTGGTCATTGATGCTCTTCCTTGAACTACTAATAGGTGAGGTATCTTGATAAAAACTCCATCACTTTTCTCTTCATGCCCACCCACCAAAAATATGATTTCAATTCCCTATACAGCTTTTATATTCCTGTATTAACATCCCATTTCAAATGGTTGAATGAATTAATTATTGTTCTGGATAGGTCAGATATACCACAATCTGATCTCCAAAACATGACATTGATATCCCGTCAAGCTTCCATACCTTAATGGTCTCCCCACCATTGATATTTGACCTCGTAGAAACACATTCATAATCTTATGTCTATAAATATTTAACCTTATCAACCAAATCATGAATAATTGTGACTAGAAAGAAAACTATAAACTTACCTTTCTCCACAAAATCCAATTATATATCAGCTATCACTAAAATTAGTTTCCATTGATCTGAAGCCAATTTCTCTAAATGACCATATTACATCTGACTTAATGAATCCTCCACAGAGTTCCCTTGACCTGGTTTATACAATATGTCAAAGTCAAAAAAATTATGATACATCATCCATATTCATTATCTCATAATCATATATCTTTGTAAGAAAATGTGTTTTAAGATCTTATGATCCATTAACACCATAAATTTATCACCAAATAGATATTGATGCCAAGTCTTTAAAGCATGAGTAAAAATAACCAATTACAAATCATGTGTTGTTTTGTACTTCTTATGGACCATTAACTATCATAAGACACAAGTAATGAACAATATCACCCTTTATGATAACACATCCCAATCCTGATCTCAAAGCATCCAAATACACCATATATCATTCTCATGATTCCAAAACTACCAGGATAGGTTCTGATATATAGGGAACATTAAGCTCTTGAAAATACATGTGACATTCATTTTCCCATTGTAATTGAACAATATTTCTCATCAGAGCTATCTTTGGTGAATCTAGTCATGAAAATCCACTCATAAATCATTGGTAATAACTAGATAATCCAAGGAAACTATGTATCTCAAACACATTATTTGGTGATTCCCAAGAGATAATAGCCTCTAACTTCTCATGATATACAAAACACCTTTTTTAGAAATGAAATTGAAAAGGAAATGTACCTTATGAATCCAAAATTCACACTTTGAATTTTTTGAATAAAAATTACGATCCTGAAAGATACACAAGACTGTTACTAAGTGTTTTTCATGATTCATCATTGTGCTTGAATACACCAGTATTGTAATGACCCAAACTTTTGTTAATAAAAATCCTTCTTAATCTAATTAAATGTAGTATTATGTAGAATAATTATAAAAAATGTATGCACTTCCTTCGTTTTATTTTTTTGGATTTCAAAATACCATTAAGAATTATGACCATTGCTAATATATCCATTGAACAGTGATCACATGATTAGTATAAATATTGGGCTTTAACAAATCCAATTTACTTAGAAAATTGAAGCGATGGCCTCATCCAGTAGAATTTCTCCATACGAAGCCCATTTTTTCAGAGCATGGATAAGAGGTGGATTCATTGGGCTTTGCTCTTGACCAACCCCAAGCAGATCTTCAACATGTTAAGCTCGAACGGAACAGTCTACAGGAGATGTGGAAGTTGATTGATATTACCACGCGTGCAATGTTTTCCGAGCCACCCCAAGAATCTGTCACCATCGCACACTTTACCCATAGGTCTTATGAGGATGTTTTAAGGGGTCATATAACAAATACCTAGAACTATGATTATGTGAACTACTTTTTTATAGAATAAATAATAAACATTCATTTTTATTATTGGTACGTAGTAAATAGTTTTTAAAAGCACAAATAGTATTTTTAGTTAATATTTAACTAAGAAATATATTTTGATAAATTAAGGTATTTTTGAATTAAATAATATTTTAATAAAATATTATTATTATTATATTACTTTTTTAAAGATAAAGGATCTTATAATTTTTAAAATACAATTTCAATTTCTATTAAGGTTTGAAATCTACTTATGTCAAAACCATTTAATTTTTGATAAATGTCGGTTTTATTTTAGAAGTTAAAATTCATATATTTATAAAATTATTTATATAAAATGGATTTTATTTTTGGATGTAGGATTCTTAAATTATCAAACGGTGATTTTTTCATAATTTTCTGAGGCAGTCGATTTTTTTGGTAAAAATTAAATATCGTTTAAATATATAATGTGATTTATGACACCATAATGACACAATATTGATGTAATAAAATTCTATAAAAATTATTTTAGGCAAATATATGTTTTAAAATAAAAATAATGTGATTTTAGGTTTATTTGATTTATTTTAAAAAGCCTTAGTGGACCCTCCAAAATATATAAAATTTTTTATGTATTTAGATTGTTTTCCTTAAGATTGTAACTCACCTCAACAAAAGCAACCCAATTATTTTAAAAAGTTTATCCATTGGCCTTATAAAATATTTTTTTCCACTCCCCTTTGGAATAAACCTTGGGAAAAAACCATTTGCAGGTTTTTAGTTTTGATTAGTTTAATGTGTTGTGTCCCAAACCTAAATACTAAAGAATTTCCTCTCCTTTCTTAAATAAACACACCCATGATCCGACTTCCTCTTCACTCAATGCCTTTGGAGTTCATCCAAAATCTTCCCTCCTCTCTATATAATCTTCCCATTCCACTCCTTTCTCATAAGAATCCTCTCCCAAGCCTCTCCCAAGCCATTGGGATCACACTTCCAAGTAAGGGATTCCTTCCTCATTTTTTCCATGTTTCTTAATATTGTTATGCCATTTTAATTTCAATTATAAATGTTGGGGTATGATTTCAAACCTCCCCAATACTTTACTATTTATTTTTGAATGATTAGATAATCCTTTATATCCCATTTTAATCCTCCCATTACACCTGTTACCATGCCGAAATTCCTAAGGAATTTATCTCTCCTCATTTCCATTCATGGAATTCTGTTGTATTATGAATCTAAATTCAATTAATTATTTGGGTAAATGGTTATATATAACCCCATTACTTTCCATTTTATTTACATATTATGCGAAACCCCTTTCTCTCTCACCAACCATTTTGAAAAATGTTTATGTCACGACATTATGCTTCCGAAATTGCAATGCGACTTTCCAAGCCCAAATCATTGTGTAGTGATTACCATACTCATGTACCTATCAAGGGTATTAATCTTTAAGAACATATAAATATTTATTGGTAATTTAATGTATGTATTCAACATTCCATAATCGGGGAATAACTTATGATGTTGAATGATTCAATGTTATATGATCCATGTGGTACCATTATTCATTAAATGAAATGTTTAAGAAGGGTGGGCCCTGACAGTGCTCCAATGCATTGGTTAAAGATTAGTTTCATGACATGTAAAGTGCAATAAGGGTTTACTCATGATAATTCAAGTGTAGTGTGGATTTACTCAAGCTCCATGTGCAATGATCCTTGGATCATGCTAATAACATGTTACGTGTTGTTGCCACATTTCCATTTTATAAAAATCATGCTATATCATGCCTTTATGTTTATGTTTCCATTTTACTCCATTGATATGCCTATTTCCTAAAATGTATTGTCACATTCATGCTGTTATTTTTTACTCCATTTATGGGCTTTATATCCCACCATTTTCTTATGCATGTCCTCAGGTTATCCCATATAATGCTATGTACGAGGGAATGTAGTGGTCATGTAAAGGAATTTTTCATTAAATATGGTGTGCTTCATGTTTTAAGTTGTTATGTAATGTTTCTAATCCACAAATGCACTATAACTCTCAATATTCAATGTAGTATGAAGTGAAGGTTTTATGTAATAAATCACTTTTAAGTGTGAAATGAAAATCAGAGTTGTTTTAGTTTGTATTAGAGGATAGATTTAGTTATTTTGGGATTAGGATTAGAAAACCATAGTGAAGCCTTAGGGAAAGGGCTATGTAAATAAAAACATCCCAAAATATTGGTGAGTATTCTGTAAGTGGCTTATCAAGGAAATACATCCCTGTCTTGATACAAGCAAGTAGAGGAGGCTCTGGCATAGATGTACCTAGGAATAAAAACTCTGACAAGTAGTTTCAGGCTTGAACTAGGGTATCCTTGTACATGAGAATAGGCCTTTCTAGTCTATTTTTTACGACACTCCCATGAGATATGATTTGGTAAATTCACAATCTTAGTATGAACCATTATTTAGGGAATAAAAAATGCACCAAAGAATATATGTTAGAAAGTATATCATGGAAAACATAGATTGAAGCCTATAGATTCTTAAGTTAAGGAATAAAAGTAATTTATACGTCAACCATTTTTTTCCAATGATTACCCTTTATGTGTAACCCCTAGATTTCGTTTTATTCCAACCAATGGATGGTAATAGGACTCAGACTAACAACCATTACGAAAACCAATTTTATGACTGTTCTAATGAGATGCCCAATCCGATGAGAACTGGGATCACAAACTTTTTCATGATTCTCTCTCAGTTAACTCATGCTCTGAATAGAAACATGGGTCAACAAGAACATTCTACCACACTAAGAACGAACAAGTCGATGTCGAGAGCTTCATAAGACAAAGGCCTCCTACTTTTATTGGGTATTGTGATCCATCAATCGATGAAAAATGGATCAACTCCATTGAAAAGTTCTTCTCAATCCTTCAATGATCCAATGAAGAGAAGGTTCTTTTGGATTCTTATCATAGGGAGGGCGAATTTGATCAATGGTGTACATTGATCCGAAATACGAAGCCTGAGGAGGAGATCGAGGTGTTGAAATGGAAGGATTTACCGAAGATTTTTTTAGATAAATATTTTTCACACACCCTCCGTCTTAAGATGGAAAGGGACTTCCTTGGCCTTAATAGAAAAGATGATGAATATGTCGAATCATATGAGGAAAACTTCATAAGGATTTCACGATATGCCCCAAGATTTGTCGTTAACTCTGAATGGAAGGTTGACCGCTTCTTTGGTGGGTTGAATCCTAGCCTATGGAAATCCCTGACGATCCGTGACTTAGATTGCTATGAGGAAATTTTCCAATGTTCCCTCAAGGTCGAAATAGATATCGAAGAATCTCAGGGGTACCATAGAGATAAAAAGGATAATGGGGAATTCCATTCTAGCAGTCTAATAGATAAATCCAATGGTGCTAATAAAATACATAAACCCACTTTCCAAAGAAGCGGAATGAAGCACCCCAGAAATTGCCTAAAGGGGATGAGGAAATGCTTTAGGTGTGGAATAGAAGGACACCTAGCTGTTAACTGCTGAAAGAAAAACCACAGCTACAACAGAGGAGAGGAATTCTCCATTCAACTCTCAATGCATTGTTCATTACTTCAACTACAAATTACTATGTCATATTTTAAATCATTTCTCCAATCCAAAGGTTTTTTGAGGCAACCAACAACCTCCAAGCCATCAATGGTGAACTTTCACCATCACTACCGCTGAAGTGAACCCCGACAACTATGTGGTGACTAGAATTCTAGTTATTCATTCAAGAATAGGGAACTTTCTTTCTGATTCTGGATCTACGCATTATTTTATATCACAAATTTTTAGTAGAACATTCCCAACACCACCACAAATCATGGAAGTGATGATTCCATTGAGTACAAAAAAATTGGGAAATCATTGCATCCAATGAATATAACTCCTCCCCTGTCATAATCTGTGAATTGAATTTCCTGGAGAACCTAATCACACTACCTCTGGTGGAATTTGAAGCAATTCTTAGAATGTATTGTATTTCCTTATATAGAGATAACAAAAATTTCAGTGAGAGGGGAATCACCCTCCATGTGGAGAATCGACCTCTAATTCCTTACAAGTGCAAGGAGGGTGATGATTCTTCTTTAGATCCATCATCTCAAGCATGTATATAACTTCCCTATGAGCACATGTATTTGTCTTAGATTATTGAGTCCATGAATGAAACTATCCTTGAAGACATGCTTATTGTGAGGGAATTCACTGATGGGTTTCTTGAGAAATTGTCTGGTCTTCCTCCTAGAAGGGATGTTGAATTTTCAATGGATCTTATACCTGGGGTGTTACCAATATCCAAGACACTGTATATAATGGATTATGTGCATCTTTAGGAGCTGAAGAAATAGCTATAGGATAATCTAGATAAAGGTTTTATATTCCCAAGTGCTTCCCCATGGGGTGCACAGGTCCTCTACGTCAAGAAGAAGGATGGGTCAATGCACCTTTACATTGATTTTTGTGATCTCAACAAAAATCCTCATAAAGGAAAATTATCCTCTTCCATGAATTGATGACTTGTTTGATCAGATACATGCAGTACAATAATTTTCCAAGGTGGATTTCTGGTCAAGATATTACCGAGTAAGGGTGAAGAAGGAGGATATACCCAAGACTGCTTTTTGTACAAGATACAGGCACAATGAATTCATAGTAATTCTTTTAGGACTCAGTAATTCTCTAGAAATATTTATGGACTTGAGAATGGCGAATCTCTATGAAATGTACAAAAAGTGTGAGTTCTTTTTGAAAGAAGTGTCATTCTTGGGTCATATCATCACAAGAAATGGGATATCTGTGGATCCCTCGAAGACAACTACAGTAGAGTGATAGCCGAGGCTATCATTGGTAACAGATATCTGTAGCTTATTAGGGTTAGCTGGTTATTATCGCTGATTTGTGAGAAATTTCTCATGATTGTCAAACCCTATTACCAAGATTACTCGTAAGGGAGTCAAGTTTTCTTGGAGTGTTGAATGCAAATAAAGCATCAAGGAGTTAAATATGAGGCTTATCACTGCCCCCGTTCTCACTTTACAAAATGTTGATAACTTTTTGTGGTATTCATTGATTCTTCATAGAAGGTCCTAGGCTTTGTTTTGATGACAAATGACAAAGTCATTACCTATGCTTCATGGTAATTGAACGTTCATGGGCAAAACTATCCAACACATGACCTGGGGTTGGCTGTAGTGATCTTCTCTTTGAAAATTTGGAGGCATTATCTCTTTATGGAGAAGTGGGAAATATATATGGACCAAAAAATACTCAAGTATATATTCACACAGAAATAGTTAAACTTGTGCCAATGAAGATGATTAAAGCTGATCAAAGACTATGACTGCTCAATCCATTATGACCTTGGGAAAGCGAACAAGGTGGTGGATGCTCTAAGAAGAAAGGATCCTACATCTTTATCAATGATGAGAATTTAAAAGGATCCAATCCTCTTGGATTTGAAGAGGGTGGTAATGGGAATCATTAAGGGCAGAAAATCATCAATTCTTTCTCAAATGATTGTTAAACCATCCCTCTTGGAGAAAATAAAGAATGCTCAAATAAAGGATGTGGAAATTCTGAAAAGGGTGGAAGATATTTCAAATGGGAAATCCACGGAGTTCGTGGTTGACAAGGATGGAATAGTGAAATTTCAGTCATGATTATGTGTACCATCCGATCCATAGATAAAGAATGAGCTTCTGAATGACGGAAAAATCTAAACCTTCTCTATTAACACGGGGATCACAAAGATTTATCGAGATATCAGTGGAATCTTTTGGTGGGACAATGTGAAAAGGTATAATACTGAAGACACATCAATGTGCCTGGTATTTCAGTAAGTGGAGGTTGAGAGGAAAAAGTCCAAGGGGATTTTGGAACCACTACCCATACCAAAATGTATGTGGGAAATATTTCCAGGGACTTTGTCACTGGACTTCCAAAGACATCCAGAGGAAACAATGATTTATGAGTCGTTGTGGGTTGTCTTTCGAAGACAACTCACTTTATCACGATTCGAGAGGAGTTCTCATTAGATTAACTTGCACGGATTTACATCAAAGAAGTGGTAAGGCAGCATGGAGTACAACTATATATTGTGTCTGATCGTGATCCAAGATTCACCTCAATGTTCTGTAAAAGTCTCAAACATGTTCTAACTAATGAACCGAACATCAGTATGGCCTATCATCCTTAAAATTATGGAAAATGTGAATGAACTATTCAGATACTGGAAGATATGTTAAGATCAAGTTCTATGGAATTCGAAGGAGGATGGTACCAACATCTTCCATTGGTTGAATTCTCCAACAATAACAGTTTCCACTCGAGCAACCAAATGGAACCATATGAAGCCCTTTATGGGAAAATGTGCAGAACACCATCTTGTTTGGATGAAGTCGGTGAGCATAAGCTGATAAGAACTAAAATGGTTGAAGAAATGGTGGAGAAGGTTAAAACCATTCGACAACATATCAAGACAAACCAAAGTCGATAGAAAATATATGAAGATAACCATCGATGAGACCATGAGTTCAAAGTAGTAGACCTGGTATTTCTACACATATCTCCATGGAAGAAGGTCATGTGTTTTTGAATGAATGGGATGTTAAGTCCTAGGTACATCGTCCCCTTCAATATTCTTGATCCTATCTAGGTTGTGGCCTATAAACTAGCACTTCCACCTACCATAGCCAAAGTACATGATGTCATTCAGGTATCCCTCTTAAGGAAGATAATTTGAGACCCTTCACATGTCCTCTCTTCAGAGTTTGTATTGTTAAAGTATGATCATTCTTATGAGTAGAAAGCATTGAAAATCAATGATCGTAGAGAAAACGTTCTATGAAATATGACAACACCCCTTTTCAACGTGTTTTGGTGAAACCAAATGTTGAAGAAGCGATGTCCGAACCAGAGGAAGTGGTGAAGAAGAGTTATCCAGGCCTATTATAGTGTGGGAAAAGTAAATTTAATGGGCGAAATTTCTTAAGGGGGGAAGATTGTAACAAACCAAACTTTTTTTAATGAAAATACTTCTTTATCCAATTAAATGTCTTATTATGTAGAATGATCATATAAAACATATGCACATAATTGGTTTTATGTTTTTGGATTTCAAAATACTAATAATAATTATTAAAGATTCTAATATAGAAGTTGAATAGTGATCACATGATTAGTATAAATACAGGGCTTTAACAAATCAAATTTACTCAGACAAAGGAAGCGATGGCCTCATATAGTAGAATTTATCCATACGAAGCCCATTTTTTGGAGCTCAGAAAGGAGGTGGTGTCATTGGAATTCTCTCTTGACCATGCCCAATCTGAGGTTCAACATGTTATACTCAAATAGAACCGTCTACGGGAGAAGTGGAAGAAGATAGAGTTTACCTAGTGTGCAATGTTATCAATGCCACCCCAAGAGTCAGTCACCATCGCCCACCTTACCCTTAGGACTTATGAAGATATTTTAAGGGGTTATGTAACAAATCTCTTGCACTATTATTATGTGAACTACTTTTTTATAGACTAAATAATAGACAATCATTTTTATTATTATTACGTTGTAAATAGTTTTTAAAAGCAGAAATAGTATTTTTAGTTAATATTTATCTATGATATTTATTTTGTGAAATTAATGGATTTTTGAATTAAATAATATTTAAATAAAATATTATTATTATTAAATTAATTTTTATAAAAAATAAACGATCATATAATTTTTATAATACAATTTCAAATTTTATTAACGTTTGAAATATATTTTTGTCAAAACCCATGAATTTTTTTTAAATGTAGGTTTTATTTTAAAAGTAAAAATTCACATATTTTTAAAATTATTTAGATAAAATGGATATCATTTTTAGAATCTGGATATCAAAATTATCCAACGGTGAATTTTTCATTATTTTCTGAGACAGTCAAGATTTTTCGGTAAAAATTAAATACTATTTAAATATATAATGTGTTTTATGACTTCATAATAACCCAATAGTGATGTAATAAAATACTATAAACATTTTGTTCGGAAAATATATGTTATAAAATTAAAATAATTTGTTTTTAGGTTTATTTTATTTTTTTACAAGGCCTTAGTGGACCCTCCAAGACTTATAAAACATTGTAACTTTTTAGATTTTTTTTTCTTAAGTGTGTCACTCACCTCCACATAAGAAACCCTATTATTTTAAGAATTTAAGACATTTTACTAATAAAATATTGTTCTCCAATCCCCTTTGGAAGAAACAATGGGAAAAAAACATGGGATGGTTTGTGGTTTTGATTAGTTTAATGTGTGGTGTCCCAAACCTAAAAAATAATGAATACCATATCCTTTCCTATATAGATCCACCAAGATCCCACTTCCTCATCACTCAACACCTTTTTAGTTAGCCCAAATGCTTCCCTACTCTCTCTATAATCCTCCCAAGGCACACCAAGATCCCAATAAGCCTCTATCAAGCATCTCCCAAGCCATTGGGATCACAATCCAAAGTAAGGGATTCCTTCCTTCCACATTTTATCCATGTTTTTTAATGTTGTTATGCCCTTTTAATTTCAATTATAAATGTTGCGGTATGATTTTTCACATCCCCAATACTTCACTCTTTATTTTTTGAATGATGAGAGACCCATTTTTCTCTCATTTAATTCCTCTCATGTACACCCATTACCATGTCGAAATTCCATAAGGATTTCTCTCTCCTCTTTCATTCAAGAAATTCCTTTGTATTATGAATCTAAATTCCATTAAATATGTTGGGAATTGTTTTTGTATGACCCCATTACTGTACATTTCATGTAAATAAAATGTGAAACACCTTTCTCTCTCATCAACCATTTTTAAGAATTTTTATGTCACACGATGATGCTATCGAAATTGCATCGTGTTTTTCCAAGCCAAAATCATTGTGTAGTGAATACCAAATCCAAGTGTCTATCAAGGGTATTCAAATTTATGCACATATACATATTGAATGGTACAGCCTTGTATTTATTACACGTTCTTTAATTGTGTAATAACTTATGATGTTGAATGATTCCATGATATGTGATCAATTTGGAACACTTATGCATGAAATGAAAAGGTCAAGAAGGGTGCGCCCTGACAGCACTCTAGTACATTGGGTAAAGATTTGTATCATGATAAATCAAGTGCAATGAGGGTTTACTCATTCTAATCAAGTGCAATGAGGTTTTCATCATACTCCATGTGCAATGATCCTTGGCTCATTCTAATACCATGTTAAGTGTTGTTGCCACATTTCCATGTTATGATTATCATGGTATATCATACCATTATGTTTCTGTTTTTGTTGCACTCCATTGATATGCCTATTTCCTAACATGTATTGTAATATTTATTTTATTCTTTGTTTACTCCATTACTGGGATTTATAACTTACCCTTTTCTTATGCATGTCCCCAGGTTATCCCATTCAATGCTATGTAAGAGGGAATGTAGTGGTGTTGGAAAAGACTATTTCAATAAACATGTTGTGTTACATGTTTTAAGTCATTATGTAATGTTCCTAATCACCAAATACGCTAGACCTTTCTATCTTCAATGTTTTATCAACTGAATCTTTTTATTTAATAATTCATTTTTATGTGTGAAATGAAAATCAGGATTGTTATAAGTATGCCATCCACAAACACAACCAAAAAAGAATCTAGATACCTTTGAAATATCTGATTCATTAATTCCATAAAGTTTGATGGTACATTCATAAGACAGAAAGACATAACCACATAAATATAATGGAAATATATTCTTCTGAAATCAATCTTCAAAATTTCTTCCATAATAACCTGAATTTTATGATACCCTGAATGAAATTCAATTTTAGAGAACCACTAGGAACCCCTCAATTGATAAAACAGATCTTCAATGCATGGATGAGAATACTGATTCTTCATTGTAACTTGGTTAAGCTTATGATAATACAAAAAAAGTTTAAGAGTTCCATCAAATTTTTTTGCAAATAAAACTGATGTTTCCCATGAAAATTTACTCAGTAGGATAAACCCTTTACTTTCCAACATTTCCAACTCATTATTCAATTACATTAATTTATTTAGTACTATATAATAAGATGAAATTGAGAGAGTACTAGTCCCTTGTAGAAGATCAATCATAAACTCCAATTTCCTTTTGGGTGGAACCCTTGATAAATTTTCCAAAAAATCAATATGAAATTGGTCGATGATGTTTTGAAAATATATATTGCTGATCTCATCCATATATTACAAATGTACTGCTTCCAAATAATAATTGATAGTTAAACCTATCGATCCCCTAAGTTCTGTTTTACCATCCTTTATAACCCAATCTTCTCTAAAGTGATGTTTGACACCATACAACAATGTTTAACAAACCTTTCGATCAAAACTGACGATGCATTCCTTGAATGATATCAACCAATCCATACCAAAGATCAGTTTATATGTATCTATCTCCAAAAATGATAAATCCCAATTCAACTCAACCCCATCGATTACTATACAAAAAACATTTCACCTAATGTCTTGGCATTACCTTTTACCAATAAGAGTTTTTATTTTAAAAAGGAATCATCTCAACACATAATCCCATATCATCAACAATATGAGAAAGGATAAATGAGTAGGACATGCTCATATCAAGAAAAGATTTTATAGGGATATATTTCAAAAGAATCAAACCTATCATTGTTGAAGGTCCTGATTAATCATCCATGATCACTTGCTTAGCTCCATATAATTTCTTACTCGATGAACTTTTCTATTTATTAACCTATTGATATCATATTTCCTGAGGAGTAATGGTATTCTTAGAATCATCATGGATCACTTTATTTTGATGACAAGAGTTACTATAATACACTTTTCATATTGAAGAATATGATGTCTAATTAGTATGATATTTTTCATTAGCACCCTACCTAGGCGAACTATGACAAGAGTGCTAATGATGTCCCATATGATTGTAATTCTGACATGATCTAGTTGGTTCAATACAATCTAGCTTCATATTTTCAAAAGAACCACTTAAATTATCCCAGATTACTCTTCATATGAGGAGGAAAGTTTACAGATCTCATGGTCTAATTTTGAGATATACCACCCCTTAAATAATAGGTGCCCCTTCTCTTGTTTCTTCCATTAGAGTTCACACCTATTCCCATAATGATATATATTCTTTCTAAAAACCTTTTTCACAAGATGTCTTTTTCTTATATTGTTACTCTATTGACCATCTCTTTATAATCCATTATACAAAGAACAACAATCTTTGAGAGAATTTTTATTTTCAACCCCGACACAAAAATGAATTACTTTTAGGATGAAATTATAGAAACTTACAATGAAAAAATGGACTAAATTCATAAATTTAGTTGGATAATCTATTATCATGTGATTTTCCTACTTCAAACTAAAGAATTCCATTATTCTATCAATCTGAAATAAGTGAGGATATAATTTTTTTGAACAATTCTTCAAAATCCTCCAATGTCATGCCTTGTTCTACATTAGCATGAACAACCAAATCCCACTGTTAGTTTGTTGGATACTCTACCATGTACATTTTTATCTTTAATTTCAACCCTACTGATGTACCAAGGAAATCAATGATTCAATTCAGCCTATTCAACCAAACATTTTATTTTTCCATCATAGAATCCCCCCAAAATATAGGTGGTTTTTTCTTTTGGAATTGAACTATAAGATCATCTTTCCACGTGACATCCTACCTATTAAACTTATCCACAACATTAAAACATGGATGATACTATAGAACAATTTTTGGTTCACTTTTAGCTTAGGTGAAACCATATTCTTAGAAGCCTCCTCCTGTTGGTTCCTAAGACGTTTACCCAGTGCCATTCACTACAACCAATACAATCTCCATTAAGTCTCACTTAATAAAAATTGAAGGCCTATAAATTTCAAATATACCACATCAAGAATACCACAACATTTATTCCCAAAATATAACCATTTCATCTTTCAAACCATTTTTAAAATATCACAACCATGCTTTTAAAAATTAAACAATTTCAATTATTTTAAAAAAACACACCCTTTTTACCACATCACAGATCATTACTCACAATGAATTATGCAATACTAGTGTGAATTCATTTCTATCAATTCATTTCACTCTATTCTCATTAGTTAAACCCCTGAAGATGTGGTGATAACTCCTAGAATTTACTCAAACACTCATGCACCCAATCACCCTGGTAACTTGAAGCTCATAATAAAATAGTTACCTATGTATTTTTATTCTATAGTTTTCAAGTTCCGAAGAACCTATCTCCTTAATACCAACCTAACTCAAGAACATACCAACTAATACCATTTATGTAATGAACATGCTGATATCATTTTTAACATCCATCCCCACACCCATTGGATTGGGAAGAGGTGGTGGGTTTTATTAGCCTTATGTTACATCCCCAAGACACCAAAGGCTAGAAATAAATTCCAAGGGCCTCATGAAAATTTTGGTTATGAATTTCCATTTTAAATATAAACATCCAAACCACAAGAAATAACCAAATAATCCTTTATATGATGCATGGGTATAAAAAAACACAAAACATAACTAACGATACATAACCAATAAAATCACTATATCAAAGTACAAGAGAAAACCAAGTGACATAACCAAATGAATAAAACAAAACAAAACCCAAAGTCTCCAAATACATAGAAACATCATCTCTCAACCTTATCCATGCTCTAACATGATAATCCATGCATATGGTATCAAGAAGCATCATTAAAGAACCAAGACACCATGCCTTTAGGTATGTATTGATAGATGACATCAACAGATGCAAAAAAATTCCCAAGTAGGGGGTGAGTCTAAACTTAGTAGGATTTCCCTGATGACTTACCAACTCACACCACTTGGATAATAGTTGTTAGAATAACTTATATAAAACTGTTTGAAAATATTTAATAGATTTATATCCAATTATAAGAAATTTCCAAGGCACAAATTTCACAAAGAAACAAATCCTTTCTCGATTATTTAACAACCCATTATTCATGTCTCCAATCACACACCATGCACACTGAGGTAATAGTTCCATACTCATGAGGAGTCTCTCATCCTTGTCACATCCCGTCCCCTGGGGCCCATGTCGTGACTACCCCAAGCCCACCTTCCATATGGCAGGGGCTGGTGGCTAGCACCAAAGGCGTAAATATCTAATACATGTAAGGCTTTGCCATTATAAACCATAAACACAAAAAAAATAGTATGAGCTATAAGTAAAACAATAACTAAAGGTATATACAAAAGAAGTGGTGAAATGTAAAAGGGCTGGAAATACAAGCCCAACTAGAAAGTACAAGTACAACTGAAAATCATGTACAAATGAAGAAAAGAAAAGCAGATATTGGGCCGTCCTCCAGGGTTCCTACCTAAAGGGTAGGTACATATGGCCTCCTCAGTACTCCACGTTCATCAGTCTCCACTGGGTACCGACTCGCCGTAAGGTCCACCTTTGGGTACCATCCAGTCCTACTACTCAGCCTCAGTCAGGGTTGCTCTTCGTCTGCATCCAGCACAACGAGGTTCAGTCATATCCCATGTTGGGGTCAGTATAACGATACTCTGTAGGGACACCGAGACCCTCAAGGTCTCACAAATCCAACAAGGGTAAACCAAAAATTATAAAATCAATATATAATCCCCTAATTAGGTATATGCCCATACATATACCTAAGTTATCAATTAATCCATCTCGTTCACGAGGAAACACAAGAGTTAATGTCTCAACTCACACAGGTATACAACTTATGTAGGGTGAAAGAGATGATCAGATATAGCCACCGAATCATCAAAACTGTCCGACCAACACATGATCCAGGAACAGTTGTCAAAGCTGTCGGACCAACAAATGATCCAGGACCAAATATTTTTTCGGAACAACACATGATCCATGACCAGAAGATAGAACAGTCGAACCAACACATGATCCAGGAACAGTCGAAAGAGTTTTCAGACCAACACATCATCCAGGACTAGCTATTCAGTCTAACCAACACATGATCCAGGAATAGTTGTTAGAACTGTCAGACAAACACATGATCTTGGAATATTCGCCAGAGTACTGCCAGCCATAGGGTTTCCACAAAGTACGATTGATTATGGGACGGTCTGCTCCTCAAGACAAGTGTTGACACGTCAACTACCCCCAAGTACCATGAAGAAGAATCTCAAAGGTCATTCTTGTCATAGGGATCTCAATTCAATAGACGAAACTTCAATCGAACGCCTGGTCTGTGAGATATTAGCATTTTAGTCCTGCGAGCTAGGTTGGATTCGCGTAAGATTCAACATGAACGTAACTCAACTATTCCCTGAACTCTTGTGGGGTTTACTCAAAGCGACCATCCTGCTTCAAGAAAACCAGCACTACTGAGGGTTCTTCAAACGGTCATCTGGTTCCAAAGTTACGGCCAAAGGAAGTAACAGGGTCAGTGATGGGCCTGGGCCCGGTCCGACCCAGTCAGACTGACTCCGCCCAACCCAGATTGGGCCGTCCCGGTCTGGGTCGACCTAGTCAGCCCGCTATGTTTTTCCCGATTCGCTGGGCCCGGGCCAACGGACTGCGGAGGAAGTTCGGCCCGGGCTCAGGGGCAGTTCGACCCAGGGCGTTTCATGGGTGCAGCTTAGCCTGAAGGGCATGAGGGAGTCAGGAGGCCACCTCGGCTGGGAGAGCATGGGTCCTGCGGAGGCTGACTCGGTGACGACCATTTTGGGGTGGCACACGCCAAAGTCGGCTCAGAGGAGGCCGGGTAGGCCGTGGCAGGTCGCTGGCAGGCAGCGGGTAGGTAGCCTGGCGCTGGACAGCGCACCGGATGGGCCGCGGGCAGGCATTTTGGCATTGGCCAGGGAGTCGGGGGGCAGCGGGCAGGCGGCCTGGGTGATGGGCAGCGCACTGGGAGCCCGCAGGCAGGTAGATGGGCGGCGGGAAGGGCGTCAGGGGGCCGCGGGCAGAGGCCTGGGCACCCGGTAGTGCGCCGGGCGACCGCAGGCGGGCGGTCGCGGCGCCGGCCAGGGCGCTGGGGGCCGCGGGCAGGCTGCCTGGGCGCCGGGAGGCCGTGAGTAGGTGACTGCGCGCTGGGTAGCATGCAGTGGGTGGGGGGAGGCTGGTTCCACGGAGCTCGGGCCGGTGCAGGCCAGGGGTGCAATTCGCGGAGGCCGCGGGTAGTTCGGCCTTTGTCATTGTCGCCTCCGTCACCTCGACGTTGATATGCCTCCATGCCATAGAACGTCACAAGAGAACAGATATTGATGGAGGATGTCGGTCCATGTTAGGTTGGCCCGCACCTCCGTGTTTAGGGGCATATCATTGGGCTCATCAGTAGAAGAAGATGATTGACAATATGTCCGCAACAATCCCTTTCAATCTGATGAAGAAGGTTAGAAAAGGTATAACATAATCATGTAATAAACCCCCTACCTTTGATTCACCGGTCGTTGTTCATCACGTCCACCACACATCTCAAATCCCGAGCTACGTCAGCTCATTGATGACGTTGCGGAGGGTAGGTCGGTAGGTTTCCGAGGTAGAATTCGAAGAAGAATCGTTGCTGGCATTCTTCATTGGAAGAATGCATTCTTCATTATTCTATGGACGAATGGTTCTTCATTGGGATCTTTCTCTAAAAAAATTTTAATCCTCCTCTTCCAACAAAATGAAATATGCCCACGAAATAATAGACTGTCTATTATTTTAATGTCGGCACATAATTCAAAAGGAAGAATTAAATTAAAAAGGATCATCTAATTTAATTCAAGAGGTTGGCACATTAATTAAAGGGGTTTTGATCCATTTAATTAAAGGGGAAGGTGGAGAGGCTCTCCTCCATTAATGAGGTAGAGTTGAAAGGTTACGCTCTCCTACCCTTAATAGGGGTCAGTTAGTCCCCGCCCATATTATTCGAATGAATGGTTATGGTGTCGGTTGGTCCCCACATTATAACCTCTCACGAGAGGTTATGTTCAGGTGGGCCCAACCACTATAACCTCTCATGGGTGATTAGGGTGTGGCGGTCCCACCTCTAACTCCCAAGTGGAGGTTTTAGCCAACAATCAACCGCATGGAAGCATTAAAAAAATAATGTTTTTCAAACATTATTTTATTATTTCACCAAGAAAACCCAATAACTAACTCTCATTATCGATCTTCTTCCATCTAGGTGAAAGTTTTATTAAGTGAATACAAGCGTTGCGAGTTCAACGGTGCCCTCAGATTTCCGTTCCGATGACCGATTGAAATGTTATAAAATCCCACTAGGAAGGATATTGAACATACCCAATCAAAACATCAGAGCTTGATTCCAGGCACACCGGGCCTCAAAATCAAGGGCCGTAAATTTTCATGGACTCGTAGACTTCCCATGTTTTTAAGAAAAAAATTTCCACTGAAATTACGGGTCATTACATTCCCCCCACCTCAGGGCTTTACGTCCCAGTAAGCTACAAATCGAACTAAGGGAACAAGAGGGGGTACTGACCATGCATCTGAGCCTCATGCTCCCATGAGATCTCTTTGAGGCTCCCGTGCTGCCAGCGAACGCGCACCAGAGGTATCGACCGTCCGCGTAGGACCCACTCTTGCCGATTCCCATTCTCCACTGAAACCTTTGTGAATGTCCCCCCACCATCAATGTCCATATCCCCATGGTTGATGATGTGGGAAGGGTCATGCACGTATTTCCTCGTCTGAGATACGGGGAAGACGTCATGCATGCAGTGCAACTGATGTGGAAGATCCAGGAAGTAAGACACCTCACCCACATTGCTAAGGACCCGAAAAGGACCGATGAATCCTAAAGATAACATGTCTCCTCGGCCAAATCTCCATAGACCTCATCGAGGTGAGACCCGTAGGAAGACGTGGTCGCCATCCTCGAACTCCAGAGGTCTCCTTCTCCTATCATCGTACGAATTCGGTTTGCTCTGTGCAGTCTTCATCCGCTTCTGGATGATTTTCACCTTCTCCATGGTAGCTCGTACCATCTCTGGTCCCACCAGTGCTGACTCCCCAGTGTCTGTCCAGCAAAAGGGTGATCTACAAGGTTGTCCATAAAATTCCTCAAAAGGTGTCATCTCGATGGAGTAGTGATAGATGTTGTTGTAGCAAAAATCCACCAATGGTAAGTGATCCTCCCGACTGCGACTGAAGTCGAGGATGCATGCACAAAGCATGTCCTCGAAGGTCTGAATGGTCCACTCGGTCTGGCCATTAGTCTGAGGATGGAAGGCGGTGCCCAGACATAGCTGCCTCCCGAAAGCCTCCTTCAACCCCTTCCATAGTTGGGAAGTAAATCATGCATCACGATCGATGATAATTGATGAGGTTACTCCATGTAGTAGCACAATCTCCTGCACATAGAGGCTTCTGAAGATCTATACTGAACCGTTTTCTTTGATCAGTAGGAAGTGGGCCGACATGGTGAGTCTGCTGACGATCACCCAAATTGAGTCAAGACCCCTAGATGTATGTGGAAGACCCTCCACGATGTCCATGGATGTCCCATACCACTTCTACTCTGGGACCTCTAAGGGATGTATCAAGCCTGCTGGTACTTGGTGCTCTGCCATCACTTGCTAACAAGTGAGGCATCGAGAGACAAACTCTAATACTGCCTTCTTCATACCAGGCCACCAGTGCTATGTCTGAGGTCATGATACATCTTCGACACTCCAGGATGTACCGATAGAGGGTAATTGTGAAACTCCCTCAACACATCCTCTTGAGACAGATGGCTAGACCGAGCAGACATAGCTCGTGCAGGAATAGCCAGTGCAGAGGGGAGTATAACGATACTCAGTAGACACCCCGATACCCTCAATGTCCCATAAAATCCAACAAGGATAAACCAAAAGGTATGAAATCAACAGATAACCTCACTTATGTGTATTCTCATACATATAAAAAAGTTATCAAGTAATTCATCTCAATCATGAGGTAGAAACAAAAGTTACTGACTCATCTCAACAAGGATTTTTATTCACATTAACGAAACCACAGCTGCAAAAGAACTCCTCCTCTGTTGAGTACAGTGGGCTTCCACAACACTATGTAACTTTAAACAAACCTTGGACTACTGAGGTACTCCTCCTGTCAAGTACCGTGGGTCTTCCACACTCACAATGAGGCACTCCCCATCGTGGGTCTGTCGCCAACTACTAGGTGCTCCCCCTAGTAGCCTTCAAGGGTACTCCTCCTGTCGAGTACCGCGGGTCTGCCGCCAACTACCAGGTGCTCTTCTGTCGTGGGTCTGCCACCGCAACCAGGTACTCCCCATTGGGATAGTCGAATATTTCTGAGTCGAACAGGTCAAGCATTTTTCAGGTCTCAACCAGCTACTATGTCTTTGTACTTCACTCGTTCGTCTCTGGGAGGGTCCGATCCACGAGCTACAGGGTGATACTCAATCTGTCACGAAGTCCCACCAATAAGTATCTCAAAGACCCACCTCATCATATGTTTCTCAACTCAACAGACAACCTATCAATCAAACGCCCGGTCTGTGAGATATAAGATTTTTAGTCCCAGGGGATCGATTAGATTTGTGTACGATCCAACCCAACCATATCTCAACATTACCCCGAACTCCAATGGAGTATACTAAATGATCCGCCTAGTCATAGGGGTCTCAACCCAGTAGACAGCACGTCAATCAGACACCTGGTCTGTGAGTTATAATCTTTTTAGTCTCGGGACCCGGTTGGATTCGTGTACGATCCAACCTGACTGTATCTCAACATTACCCCGAACTCTAGTGGAGTATATTCAAAGGGACCGTCATGCTCCATGAGAAATCCGGGACACTGACGATTTGTCAAATGGACTTCTAGTTCCAAAGATATGGCCAAAGGATGTAACGGTCAGTAGTGGGCCCGAGTCTGGTCCCACACGGTCGGATTGACTCGGCCCAAACCCATCTGGGCTGACCCAGTCTGGGTCACCCTGGTTAGACCCACTAGGTCTGACCCGGCCCATTGGGTGGGTCATCTCGCTATGTTTGGCCCGACCCGGTCTAGGTTGACCTTGTGAGACCCACGAGGTCTGACCCGGCCCGTTGTGTGGGTCAGCCCGCTATGTTTGGCATGATCCGTCGGGCCCGGCCCCGCGGGCTGCGGGGGTGGTTCGGCTCGGGCTCAGCGGAAGTTTGGCCCAGAGCGTTGTGAGGGTGCGGCTCGGCCCCGAGGGTGTGAAGGATCAGGGACACCGGCTCGGTCGAGAGCACGCGGGTCGCACAGAGGCTGGTTCGGGAAGGCATCAATGACAAAGGTCGTGCTTCCCGGGCCTACGCAACCCGCACTGCCCTCGCGGTGCTCCGACCAAACCGGACCCGGACTGGCCGGCCTCCACGCGACCCGCGCACCCAGCCACACTGATGGCCGACGCCGAACTGAGTCACGCCAAAGCGGCCTGCCCGGCCACATCCCGGCCACCCGCCCACCTGGCCGCACCCTGCTCGACACCATTCCGTCCATGGCCCGCCTGGCCGCACCCTGCCCGGCACCCTCCAGGCTGCCTACCGGCCTACCCGGCACCCAGTCGCCTACCCCCCCCAATGACCTGTCATGGCCTGCCCGACCGCCCCCACGCTGGCCTTCGCGTGCACCTCCCCGAACCGGCCGCCCCTGACCTGGCCTCCATGCGACTCGTGCGCTCTCGACCGAGTCGCGCCCTCGCAATGCTTCGGGCCTATCTGCCCCCGAGCCCGGGTACAACCGTGCCACAGTCTGCTCGGCTGGGCCCATCAGACTGTGCCAAACATAGCGGTCTGACCCACCCAACGGGCAGGGTCAGACCCAGTGGGTCTAATAGGATCGACCCAGACCAGGTTAGCCCAGTCTGGGTTGGGCCGAGTCGGTCTGACAAGGTCGGACCGGACCCGAGCCCACTACTGACTGTTACTTCCTTTGGCCATATCTCTGGCACCGGACGACCGTTTGATGAACCGTCAGCGACACTGATTTTTCTTGGAGCATGACGATCCCTTTGAGTATTCTCCACTGGAGTTTGGGGTAATGTTGAGATACGTTGAGGTTGGATCGTACACAAAACCAATCGATCCCCCGAGACTAAAAATCTTATAACTCACACACCGGGTGACCAATAGATGCGCTGTCTATTGCATTGCGACCCCCATGACGAGGCAGATCATTGAGTATACTCCACTGGAATTCAGGGTAGTGTTGAGATACGGTCAGGTGGGATCTTACACGAATCCAAATGATCCCCCATGACTAAAAACCTTATAACTCACAGAACGAGCATCTGATTGACGCATCGTCTGTTGCATTGAGACCCCTATGACGAGGCAGATCATTGAGATAATTCTATGTGGGACATTGTGATAGATGGAGTATCAAACTGTAGCTCGTGGAGCGGACCCTCCCGGAGAAGAGCGAGTGGAGTATAGAGACCTACTAGCTGGTTGAGACATGACGACTGCTTGACCGATTTGACTCGGAGGGATTCGACTAGCCTAGTGGGGAGCACTTGGTTGCGGCGGCAGACCCACGCCAGAGGAGTTCCTGGTAGTTGGCGACATACCCACAGTGGTGAGCACCTCTGTGTGAGCGCGGCAGACCCACGATACTCGACAGGAGGAGTACCTCAGGAGTGAAAGGTTAGTGGAAAGCGCCTTGGTGTCACAGCTATCCCACTAAACTGAATAGAGGAGGAGTTATCCAGCTGCCGAGGTTTCATTAATTTGCATAAAAATCCTGGTTGAGCTGAGTCAATAACTTTGGTGTTTACCTCATGATTGAGATGGATTACTCAGTATCATTTGTATATGTATGGGTATATACCTAAGTGAGTTTATATCTTGATTTCATACCTTTTGGTTTATCCTTGTTGGATTTTGTGAGACCTTGAGGGTCTCGAGGTCCCTAGTGAGTATCATTATACTCACCCCTACACGGGCTATGCCCGCACCTCGTTGTCTTGGTTACAGACGACAGACAATGCTGAATGAGGATCGGAGTAGATAGACTGGACGATACCTAGAGGTGGACCTTACGACGAGTCGGTACACGGAGTATACTAATGGACGTGGAGTGCTGAGGAGGTTATATATAACAATCTATTATATCCAAAATTGACACATTGAATGTTTTTTGTATAAACAATGATCCCACAAGACATCCAACAATACTACCATGTGTTCCTCATGATTTTCCTTTTTCCTTGAATACAGTAGTATGTCATCCACAAAAACCACTGCAAAAGAATCTAGATACCTTTGAAATATGTGATTCATAGGTACCACAAATTCAGCTGGTGCATTCGTAAAATTGAAAGGCATAACCACATACTCATAATGTCTATATCTAATAATAAAATATTTCTTTAGTATATCCTATTTTTGAACCCGTAGATGGTGATACCATGAATGTAATTCCATTTTAGAAAACCATTGGGATCCTATAAATTGATCAAACAGGTCATCAATTCTTGGAAGACTATATTGATTCATTATCATAACTTGTTTAGGATGAAAATAATCCAGACAAATCCTAAGAGTTTCATCCTTTTTTTTCACAAATAGACCTCGTACTTCCCATAGAGACGTACTCGGTCAGATAAGTCCTTTAATTTCCAAATCATCCAACGGATTCTTCAATTCCCTTAATTTTTTTGTTCTATACGATAATATGAAAGTGAGATAAAAATATTCCATTTTAGGTGATCAATAGTAAACTCCACTTCTATTTTGGTTCTAAATCGTAATAAATTGTCATGAAAAACATCAGAAAATTGGATGACGATGTTTGGAAAATATCTATTCCTAATCTCATCCAAAAAATCCCAATCTTTTACTGCCAACTAATAACAGACAATTCTAACTATCAGGGACCAAAGATATACTATACTATCCTTTATATCCAAATATCCTCTAAATAGATTCTCGACTACATCCAATGTTGTGAAACAACCCATTTGATCATAATAGCCAATGCTACCCGTGAATGATGTCAAACTATCGAAACTCAAGATTAATTCATGTAAATCCATCTCCAAAACTGAGAAATCCCAAACCAACTCAACCCCACCGATTATTATGCAATGATATTTTTTCTTAAAGGCTCAACATTATCTTTTTCCAAGAGGATTTTGTAGTTTTAAATCAAAATGAATCATCTCAACACACAAACCCATATATTTAATAACACAAGAAAAAATAAATGAGTGGGAAAAACCCATATCAAACAAAACTTGCATGAGGTTATAATTAAAAATTATTATACTTATCACCATCGAAGATCCTAATTTATCATCCATGATTTCTTTCTCATATCTATATAATTTCCTACATGGTTCACGTTTTTCCTTGCTACCCTATTGAGATTCCATTTCCCAGGGAGCCATGGTATTCCTAGAATCACTATGGGTTGCTCTATTTTTATGATGATAGTTAATATATTTCACTCATCCGATCATTGTATTAGATTCCCGATTAGTATGAGATGCGTCTTTAGCACTTGACATGGGAGCCCTACCATAATAGCACTGAAGATGCCCCATCTAGTTGAAATTTTTACATGATCTAGGTAGTTCCATACAATATTACATTATATGCTCAAAAGAACCAAACTGAAAAAATACATGCTTACTCTATGAAGGAAGAGGAATGTTGACTGATCCCATGGTATTACTATGAGATATACCACTGGATTGAGAATAGGTATCCATCCTCTACTTGTTTCAAGTATATGAGTTCCCACCTATTCCTGTAGAAATAAATATGCTTCCTCTAACCATGTTTACGAAGATTTCTATTTCTTCTTCGATTGACCTATTGAATATATATGTTTAATAAGAAATAAAAAGGAAAAAAATCTATAGGTGAATTTAGGGTTTCAAACATAAATTAAAATTTCATGCCTTCAAGGATTCAATTGAAACATCTTTTAGTGAAAGAACCGACTAAATTTATAAATTTAGCCGCATACTCTGTTACTAAGAGATTATCCTGCTTCAAATTGAAGAATTCCATTCTCTAACTATCTAAGAGGTGTGATGATATAATTATTTTTTGAACAATTATTCAAAATATTATCATGTCATGCCTTGGTTTACTTTATCATGAATTGATAAATCCCAACATTGGTGTGCTCGATCATTTTGAATATTCTTTTCTAACTTCACATTCAACCTTACTGGTCTCCTAAGGAAATTAAAGATTTGATTCAACCTATTCAACCATACCTATGATTTTTACTACTTGGAATCCCCCTGATAGATTTGTGGATTCTACTTTTGGAATTGAACTATATGATCCACTTATTGAATCTCATCCCATATATCCCCTATCCATAACAAGAAAATCCTAGTAGATACTATGGGACAATTGTTGGTTCATCTATGGCTCAAGTGAAACCACATTCTCAATATCTTACTCTGATTGGTTACTGTGATGTCTACCCAATACCTATGCTTTTTACTACTTTGAATCCCCCTGATAGATTTGTGGATTATACTTTTGGAATTGAACTATATGATCCACTTGTTGAATCTCATCCCATATATCCCCTATCCATAACAAGAAAATCCTAGTAGATACTATGGAACAACAGTTGGTTCAGCTATGGCTCAAGTGAAACCACATTCTCAATATCTTACTCTGATTGGTTACTATGACGTCTACCCAATACCATTCATTATTATAATGAAAAACTCCATTGATTTCAATGGATTCCCCCTAGTTATTCATCATTAATTTTGAGTGATGATTTTTGATATGGTGAAGAAGGTATGGTTTTTTAAAATAAATGAAATGGTTTAATTTTGAAAACTATGGTTGTGATATTTTCAAAAATAATTTGAAAGCTAGAATGGTTGGATTTTGGAATGTAATTTTTTTTCGTATTTTTGATGTGTTAAATTTGAAAATTTTAATCCTTAAATTGATAATAAGTGATATTAAATGGAGTTTTTCATTATAATAATGAATCGTATTGGGTAGACGTCATAGTAACCAATCAGAGTAAGATATTGAGAATGTGGTTTCACTTGAGCCATAGCTGAACCAATAGTTGTTCCACAGTATCTACTAATATTTTCTTGTTATGGATAGGGGATATATGGGATGAGATTCAACAAGTGGATCATATAGTTCAATTCCAAATGTAGAATCCACTAATCTACCTGGGGGATTCCATGTAGTAAAAAGCAAAGTTATTGTTGAATAGGTTGAATCAAATCTTTAATTTCCTTGGGAGACCAGTAAGGTTGAAAGTGAAGTTAGAAAAGAATATTCTAAATGACCGAGCACACCAATGTTGAGATTTATCAATTCATGATAAATTAAACCAAGGCATGACATGATAAGATTTTGAATAATTGTTCAAAAAGTAATTATACCATCACAACTCTTAGATAGTTAGAGCAATGTAATTCTTCAATTTGAAGCAGGATAATCTCTTAGTAACAGAGTATGAAGCTAAATTTATAAATTTAGTTGGTTATTTCACTAGAAGACATTTCAAGTGAATCCTTGAAGCCGTGAAAGTTTAATTTATGTTTGAAACCCAAAATTCACTTATAGATTGTTTTCCTTTTTATAACTTATTATACATATATGTCCAATAGGTCAATGGAAGAAGAAATAGAAATCTTGGTAAATGTGTTTAGAGGAAGCATATTTATTTCTACAGAAATAGGTGGGAACTCATATACTTGAAACAAGTAGAGGATGGATACCTATTCTCAAGGTAGTGGTATATCTCATAATAATACCATGGGATCAGTCAACATTCATCTTCGATCAATGAGTAAGAAAGTATTTTTTCAGTTTGGTTCTTTTGGGCATATAAAGAAATATTGTATGGAAGTACCTAGATCATGTAACAATTTCAATTAGATGGGACACCTTCAGTGCTATTATGGTAGGGCTCCCATGTCAAGTGCTAAAGACACATCTCATACTAATCTGGAATCTTATACATTGATGGGATGAGTGAAACAGATTAACTATCATCATAAAAATAGAGCAACCCAAAGTGATTCTAGGAATACCATGACTCCCTGGGAAATGGAATCTCAATAGGGTAACAAAGAGAAACGTGAACCATGTAAGAAATTATATAGATATGAGAAATCGATCATGGATGATAAATTAGGATCTTCGATGGTGATAAGTATAATAATTTTTAATTATAACCTCATGAACGTTTTGTTTGATATGGGTGTTTCCCACTCATTTATTTTTTCTTGTGTTATTAAATATATGGGTTTGTGTGTTGAGATGATGCATTTTGAATTAAAACTACAAAATCCTGTTGGAAAAAGATAATGTTGAGCCTTTAATAAAAAATATTGTTTCATAATAATCTGTGGGGTTGAGTTGGTTTGGGATTTCTCAGTTTTGGAGATGGATTTCTATGAATTGATCTTGAGTTTCGATAGGTTGACATCATTCACAGGTAGCATTGACTATTATGATCAAATGGTTTATTTCACAACGTTGGATGTAGTCGAGAATCTATTTATAGGATATTTGGATATAAAGGATAGTATATTATATCTTTGGTCCCTGATTGTTAGAATTGTCTCTTATTAGTTGGTAGTAAAAGATTTGGATTTTTTGGATGAGATCATGAATAGATATTTTCCAAAAAACGTCATCTAATTTTCTGATGTTTTTCATTAAAATTTATTACGATTTCCATCCAAAATAGAAGTCGAGTTTACTATTGATCACCTAAAATGGAATATTTTTATCTCACTTGCATATTATCGTACAACACAAAAAAATTAAGGGAATTGAATAATCCATTGGACGATTTGGAAATTAAAGGACTTATATGACCGAGTACGTCTCTATGGGATGTACGGGTTCTATTTGTGAAAAATGAGGATGAAACTCTTAGGATTTGTGTGGATTATTTTAATCCTAAAAAACTTATGATAATGAATCAATATACTATTCCTAGAATTGATGACATGTTTGTTCAATTTATAGGATCCCAATAGTTTTCTAAATTGGAATTACATTCATGGTTTCACCATCTACGAGTTCAAAAATAGGATATTCTAAAGAAATATCATAGTATTAGATATAGACATTATGAGTATGTGGTTATGCCTTTCAATTTTATGAATGCACCAGCTGAATTTTGCGGTACCGATGAATCACATAATTCAAAGGTATTTGGATTCTTTTGCGGTGGTCTTTGTGGATGACATACTACTATATTCAAGACACGCGGTTTGTTTATTTGGTGTGCGGATCGACGAGCCATGGATGAACGGGCCACAGGGGCGATTTTAAGTCTTTGTAGTGAATGTCAGGTCCCAGGAGGACCGCAGGTGAAGATGGAATTGAAATTGGACCACCAGAGCACGTCCGGTGGTCCGCAGAAGGGGGTGCCGGCAGCCGAAGGCGGCGGCCGGCACCGGCCGACGGCCCAGTGGCGGCGACTCCTCAGCGCGCCGCGGCGGAGGTGGGATCTCGCGGCCGTGCGGGACCTGGTGGAGGAGAGATGTGGCAATCCACCGCGTCGCTGGCATAGGAGCGGCCCCCACGTGGGGGCCATAGTTTCCAAACAGTGGGGTGGGGGGGGGGGGGGGCAGCGCGGCCCCCGTTTCATCCGGTCGGCCGTTTCGGTCGAGCCGCTTGGCCCGCAGGCACCGCACCGTGCCAGCGCTACGCCAGGCCGCCCTGGCCGGGCCACGCCCAGGCCGGGCCGGGCTGCGTGGGTCGGGTCATGCCCACCGAGTCGGTCCGCACCCTAATGGGCCGGACCCGTACCCGAATCGGGTCGACCCGGTTCGGGCTGACCCGGGGGGGGGGGGGGGTATCGGTCCGGGTCGGACCGGGCCCGAACCCCCTAATTTCGGACTTTTTCGTTCAAACGCCCATATCTTGGGCCACGGAACTCCAATCGACGCACCGTCAATTGTGATGTGATACATGGATCCAGATGTTCATTTCAGTTTATTACACTCATGGTTTCAGAGAACTGTGAGTACGGCCGGGTTGGTTCGGATACAAAACCAACACGGCCCTCGGAGCGGAAACGCTTATATCTTGGGCTCCGGACGTCCGATTGATGTGTCGTCGACTTTGTTGGATTCCTCTTGATGAGAAGGAACTTTTGGAAAACATCGCCTGAGTTTTGGGTATAGTTGAGATAGGGCCGAGTTGGTTCGCACACGAAACCAACTGGGGCCCTCGGACGAAAATACTAGTAACTTACAGATCGGGCGTCCGATTGACGCACCGTCTGTTGCATTGAGACCCCTAAGACGAGGTGGTCCATTGAGATACTTCTTTGTGGGAATTTTTGATACTTGGAGTATCAACCTGCAGCTCATGGAGAGAATCCTCCTAGAGATGAGTGTACGGAGTAAGGAGACTGTGTAGCTGGCTGAGACCTGACGACTATTTGACCGACTCGACTTGGAGTGAGTCTACTAGCCTAGTGGATGGAGCACTACCTTTTTGGGTGCAGACCCATAGAGGACGGAGCACTACTGAGCTTAGGTGCAGACCCACAGTACTCGTCCGGAGCGTACCTCTGCAAGCTATTAGGGGGGATGAACTACTGTGTTTGGGTGGCAGACCCCGGTGGGGAGCACTACTGTGTTTGGGTGGATGAATAGCGGTACTCGAAAGGAGGAGTACCTTAGCCATCTTAGGTTAGTGAGTAGTACCTCGGAGTCGTGACAGGACCACTGTACACTCCAGAGACGGGGCTCTTCAGCAGTTACGGTTTTGATAATGAAAAATGCTAGTTTGACCTGAGTCTGTGACCTTTGTGTTTACCTCATGATTGAGATGGGTCAATTGACAACATAGGTATATGTATGGGAATATACCTTGGTAGTGGTTATATGTTTATTTCATAGTCTTTGTGTTTCCTCATGATTGAGAAGGGTTATTTGATAACTTAGATATGTATGGGCATATACCTAAGTAGAGGTTATCTGATGAGATCTTCTTTGTGGTTATACTTGTGGGATTTAGAGAGACCTTGAGGGTCTCGGGGTCCCTACTGAATATCGTTATACTCACCCCTGAACGGGCTATGCCCGCTCCTTGTTGTGTTGGTTGCTGACGACGGGCAGTGCTGATGGAGGCCGAGTGTTTGAGGACTGGACGGTACCTAGAGGTGGACCTCACGACGAGTCAGTATCAGGAGGTGGAATTTATGGTGAGACGATAATCTGAGGAGGATGATGGGCAAGAGCATTGTGGAGGCTATATGTACCTACCCATCAGGTAGGATCCGTGGTGGATGATCTAGGAGCTGCGCTATCTGTACCTACCCTTCAGGTAGGACCCGAGAAGGACGACCCATGAGCTGATTCCATTCTTCCAGCTGTTGTGTTTTTCTGTTGTACTTTTGTTCAGTTGTAACTGTAATTTCGATTGGGTTTGTATTCTGGCCGATTTACTTTTCAGCACTTTCTTTTGTTCTTAGTGTATTACTTCTCCTTGTACTTTGTGTGTTTGTTTACTTCTATAAAGGAAATGCCTTCCCAGTTATCGGGATTTACACCTTTGATGCCAGTCTCCAGCCCCTGGCCTATGGATGGCGGGCTTGGGGTAGTCACAGCACAGGCCCCGAGGACTGGTCATGAAAAATTTGTATCAGAGGAGTTCGGTTCTACCGCATAACTTATAACTATGATATTTTTCTTTTTGTGAAGAGATAGTGTTAAGAGTACCGAGTGTGGTTTTCAGTTCGGGGAGTCCAGTGTTGGTGCGGGCGGCCGACGTATCCATACACCAGGGCCTTGACAACTGATTTACGACTTCTTGCACGAAAACACTGATTGCGTGTTTGTTTTCAAAGGTTTTCCATTAAAACAACTCAAACCAGGTCAGCTCACAAGGTATAAATCGTTTGACCATGTCACGTTGTTTCTTCAGGATGCCATTTCATGGACGACCAGCTAGAGCCTAGAGGGATGTGTATACTGACAGCCTGCTGAGCGACGAGGCTTCATTATAGGGCCCTCTTACAGTTGAGGTACCAGTGGTACTACCATACATTGGACCACCGATGCCACCAGACCCAGCAGTAGGCGATGAAAATCACTTGAGCGCGCTGCACGTGTTCCAGCGCTAGAGGCCACCCGGGTTCAGGGGAGAGACAGACCCGTAGGTGACTGAGGATTGGATGGAGGTTGTGGTGATATTCTTTAGGCTAGTGGAGACACCGGTAGACTTCATGGTGATCTTTACTGCCAGCCTTCTTCAGGCAGCAGTAGGCAGGTGGTGGAGCCACTTGTTCTAGTTTTTTGATTGGAAGACCTTCACATGGGATGACTTTGAGACCATTTTCAGGGTGGAGTTTTTACTAGTAGCTCTGCACCCCGAGCGTGTTTAGGTGCTGCTGCCTTTTCCGCGTGATTTTCCATCAGTAGTCGAGTCATCTGTAGGAAGTAGACAGATTATGCAGAGGTCCAGGAAGACCAGACCTACTGGTGGTCGACCGCATGACTCAGGATCGGTGGTGCAGAGCACCCGGGGTGGAGTCAGAGCCAGGCGTGCCAGAAACGGGCAGTGTTTCTCCTGCGGCAGGAAGGGTCACATGGCACGTGACTGTCCGACTCCCCACAGAGTTGATCCAAAGATGTTGGAGGAGCCACCGAGACAGAATTAGTGGCGGGTGCTTGAGTAATAGCAGAGTGGTGGACAAGGTAGTAGAGCTCTGGGAGCAGGTGGGCAGGAGTGGAACTAGTGGATTCCTTTTTGTTCGTGGGACTTCTAGTTCCATGTTTCTGTTCTATTTGTGTCTTTGTACTATGAGCTGCAATAATAAAAGACACTTATCCTAGTGACACTTGCTTTCCTGTCCTTTTGTTTGGTTGATACTGAGAGGTTCCGGTTAAAAACTGTTGACTTGACCCTCACTTTCGATATTTCTACTGGAGGAGACCCAGTGACCTCACACTGATGTTGACAGTGTGACTCGACCCTTTGAGGCGAGAGTGACAGTTGGATCTCTTGGTAGTTACGTCGAGGCCTTACTACGTCATCCATGGCATGAATAAATCATTCATGAAAGGATTGACTGTATTAGGCAATGGGTGTGGTTCATCCGGGGGATGAGACCGAGTTTCTCTTTTCGGAAAGGGAGAAATCTTAGCTTCTCTTTCAGATCATAGGCAAAGAAGGTGCAGATCATCTAGGAGGGGATGAAGACTACAGAGTGCAGTAAGAAATAGGAAACATGCACCAGTCTTAGAGACTCAGGCATTGTAAATGCTTCAAGAATAGGAAGCATTAAGGAGAGATGAGTCTGCGAGGCAGTAGATGTGGAGGCAGATCTTGGAGAGCAGCATGAGGTGGTGTACATTTTAACATGATACAACCACCCGCCTTAGTTGTCCCCGCCAGGCTCAGGGAGCTAGACGGCGGAAGAAGAGTGCGGCTATATGCGGTCAAGGAGTGTGACCCAATGGCTCTAAAAATGATTCAAGGGACAGTCTGTGTCCACTACTAGCTATAGTAGTAATAGACATCGATATGAATAATTCCTTCCTTCCACGAATCTCGTCCCAGACCTAGAGTCTCCGGTAATCCATGGACTTGACCCTCACGTCTGGAGATACCTTGGGAGAAGACTCAATAATCACACTTACGCCGACAGTGTGGTATGACCCTCGAGGCGAGAGTTTTGGTTGAAATATCTTGGTGGCAGTGATGAGGACTTATGACGTTGGTGTCGGTATGGATTGGATTCACAGTTCACGCTCAGATTGACTATATTAGGCAAAAAGGTTGTGGTTTAACTACGACGTCGGTATGGGTTTTACTTGGTTAGCGAAAAGGAAACCCCAGGAAGCACAGGATAAACTCATGCATAGGAGGGTGCAGCCGATCACTCTTGAGTCGGCCAACCCTACCCTTGTGGCAGTAGAAGTTTTGAGTTTCTGTTAATAACATGAATTAGAGACCTCTAGAATTCGAGGATGGTGACCAAATTTTCTTAGGGGTGTCACCTCGACGAGGTCTATGGAGTTTTGGCCGAGGCAGAAAGTAGCCTCTGAGGTTCAGTGGACCTTTTCAATTGCTCAGCAGGGTAGGCGAGGTGGCTTACTGCTTGACCCATCCACCTCAGTTGCACCAGGTGCACGACCGCATCCACATATTTCGATTGGGAAGATACGTGCTTGACCCGACACATATCATTGACCATGGGGAGTTGGACTATGGCATTGGGGGGACTTTTGCGGGGTTCCAGTAGGAGTTGAGGATCAACAGGAGCGGTCCTACGAGGACGGTCGATTCCTTTTGTGCGCTTTCACTGGAAGTACGGGAACCTCCAAATGAGCACATGGGAGCAGAAGGCTCAGATGCATGCTCAGTACCGCTTTTGTATCCCTAGTTTGTGTTAAATCTTTACGGGGACGTAAATCCCTGAGGTGGGAGTAATGTAAAGTCCCAGAAATTTCACGGAAAATTTTTTCTTAATTTTTTTGGAATTTTACAAGAGCGCATTTTCTGACTGCACCTGATTCTGAGGTCCAGTGTGCCAGGAATCAATTTCCTAAGTTTAGCTTCGGTACGCTCAATGAATGAATGAGTGGGTTTTTCTAACATTTGAACCGGTGCTCGGAATTGAAATCTGAGGGCACCGATGAACTCGTAGCGCCAATTTTTGCTTGAGAAAACCCTTTCTGGAGTTGTGTTTGTTCGGGTGGAGTTTTTCTTAATTGGGTTAACTAATGAATAAAATAAAATATTGTGCAACGGATTTTATTTTTATTCAAGGAAGTGTTATCCTAAGATAAAGTGGTTGAGTGGGACCCACATCCAAACTAATCCACTAGTTAAGATATTAGTGGGGTGGGTCCCACATGAGCCCCACCCATTCAACTTCCTCAACCCCCTATTAATTAAGGTAACACACCCGCACCCCCCTTTTTAAATAAAGTCAACTCGTGCATTTAATTAAATATTGAACGCCTCTATTAATTGAGCATCTTAAATGTTGCAATTAATTCAATTAATTATTGATTCATTTTTGAACTTTCATGAGCTTTGGCATGATTAATAAAATAAGACAAACTCTTATTTTATTGGTTGTTAGCTTGTTGAGAGTGGTCTTGGGAGAATTACTCGAAGCCTTGAACATTTTTCTTCCTCGAAGAAGAACGCGAAGAACGCGAAGAATGCCGACCTCCGACGAAGGTTGACAAGAATGCTGGATCCTCGTAGATCGAAGACGTGACGCGGATGAATCTTTTCTCCGCGACGCGAAGATACTCCTTCCGTGACGCCTTCTTCCGCGACGTGCAATACTGCGACGAACCTTCGTTCAACTTTTCCTCGAGGTAGGGGAATTAGATTCTTTTTGTTCGTGATTACATTCATCGTTGATTGTCATCTTATTTGAGCCGCCTGATATCGCAATAACGGGAGGAGGTCGGACCGCACGAACACGACCGACCCTCCTCCCCCCGTGGTTGTTTGATTTTGTTGTGGCACGTTTAAGGCGGGGCAGTGCCATTCCACTGCGCAAAAGCTATGAAATTGGGCGAAGAAGGGTGGCGCCGTCGCGGAGCACCACTGAAGTCGAACAAAGCTGAGGCGTCGTCGCGCCACACCAGAAAACCACGAAGAGACGCGGTTTGTTTATTTGGTGTGCGGATCGATGAGTCATGGCAGAAGGGGACGCATGGGCGATTAGAAGTATTTACAGCGAAGTGTAGGTCCCAGGAGGACTGCAGGCGAAGACGGAATTGAAATTGGACCACCGAAGCGCGTTCGGTTGTCCGTGGAAGGGACTGCTGGCATGGGGGCGGCCGGCACCGGCCGGCCGCGCGGGATCCGGTGGGGGAGACACGCGGCGATCCGCCGCGTCGCAGGCAGAAGAGCGGCCCCCACATGGGGACCGCAGTTTCCAAACAGGGGGGGCAGCACACCCCCCGTTTCTTCCGCTCGGCCTTTTCGGCCGAGCCGCACGGTCCGCAGGTGTTGCACTGCGCCAGCACTCGGCCGGGCCGCCCATGCCGGGTCGGGCCGCTTGGGCAAGGTCGTGCCACCTGGGCGGGTCGTGCCTCAAAGGGACGGACCTGGACCCGGATTGGGTCGCCCCGATTCGGGCCGACCTTGGGGGGGGGGGGATCGGGCCGGGTCGGACCGTGCCCAAGCCCCCTAATTTCAGACAATTTCGTTCAAACGCCCATATCATGGGCCAAGGACCTCCGATCGATGCATCGTCTATTGCGATGCGATCCTTGGATCGAGGTGGTCTTTTCTGTATATTACACTCAAGGTTTCGGAGAACTTTGAGTACGGCCGGGTTGGTTTGGATACGAAACCAACCGGGACCTCGGAGCGGAAATGCTTATATCTTGAGATCCGGACGTCTGATTGACGTGCCGTCTACTTTGATGGATTCTTCATGATGAGACAGAACTTTTGGAAAACTTCTCCGGTGTTTTGGGTACAGTTCAGATACGGCCGGGATGGTTCGCACACAAAACCAACCTGGCCCCTGGGACGAAAAGGCTAGTAACTCACAGACCGAGCGTCTGATTGACGCGCCATCTATTGCGTTGAGACCCATAAGATGAGGGGGTACTTTGAGATACTTCTTAGTGGGACTTTGTGATACTCAGAGTATCAACCTGTAGCTCGTGGAGCGGATCCTCCCAGAGACGAGCGTATGGAGTACGGAGATCGTGTAGCTGGCTGAGACCTGACAACTACTTGACAGACTCGACTTGGAGTGAGTCGACTAGCCCAGTGGACGGAGCACTACATTTTTTGGGTGCAGACCCATGTCGGAGGGAGCACTACTGATCTTAGGTGCATACCCATGGTACTCGTCCAGAGAGTACCTCTGCAGGCTATTAGGGGGGATGCACTACTGTGTTTGGGTGGCAGACCCCGGCGGGGAGAACTACTGTGTTTGGGAGGCTGACTCACGGTACTTGATAGAAGGAGTACCTCAGCAGTCTTAGGTTAGTGGGAAGTACCTCAGAGTTGTGACAGGACCACTGTACACTCCAGAGACGGGGCTCTTCAGCTGTTACAGTTTCGATAATAAAAAATCCAGGTTTGAGATGAGTCTATGACCATTGTTTTTACCTCATGATTGAGATGGGTCACTTGACAACTTAGGTATATGTATGGGAATATACCTGGGTATTGGTTATCCATTTATTTCATAATCTTTGTGTTTCCTCACGATTGAGAAGGGTTACTTGATAAAATAGGTATATGGATGGGCATATACCTAAGTAGAGGTTATTTGTTGTGATCTTCTTTGTGGTTATCCTTGTTGGATTTAGAGAGACCTTGAGGTTCTCAGGGTCCTTACTGAGTATCGTTATACTCACCCTTGCACGGGCTATGCATGCACCTCGTTGTGTTGTTTGCAGACGACGGGCAGTGCTGACAGAGGCCGAGTGTTCGAGGACTGGACGGTACCTGAAGGTGGACCTCACGACGAGTCAGTATCATGAGGTGGACTTCACGGAGAGAAGATACTCGGAGGAGGTTGACGGACAAGAGCATTGTGGAAGCTATTTGTACCTACCCTTTAGGTAGGATCCGTGGTGGATGATCCAGGAGCTGCGCTATCTGTACCTACCCTTCAGGTAGGATCTGAGGAGGACGACCCAAGAGCTTTTTCCATTTTTCTAGCTGTTGTCTTTTTCTGTTGTACTTTTTTTCAGTTGTAACTGTACTTTCGATTGGGTTTGTATTCTGGCACATTTACTTTTTAGCACATTCTTTTGTTCTTATTGTATTACTTCCGCTTGAACTTTGTGTGTTTGTTTACTTATATAAAGGCAATGGATTCCTAGTTATCAGGATTTACTCCTTTGGTGCTAGTCGCCAGCCCCTGGCCTATGGAAGTCGGGCTTGGGGTAGTCACGGCACGGGCCCCGAGGACGGGTCATGACATAACTATCCAAAAATGATACATGAATGTGAGTTCTAGTTCTAAAAAACTAGAATATGTAATGTTTAAGGTCATTTCCTTACATTTGTTATCAAAGAATGGTTTAGATACATTTATAGGTTTGGATGTTATTTAATCATAAGTCACAAGTCAAATATAACCACAATCGTTATAATGGTAGAAAGAGTAATAGTTATTTTAGATAAATCTAATGAGTTTTAGATAAAATGAATAAGGATATTTTAATATTTATCATCCTCATAAGAAATTATAATAAGATTTTCGTTTTCACACTATCCTTTTTTGTTCTAGTAAATGTTTGGATCCAGTAGGACCCAAAGTACAATGGGATATAAAGGAAAATGAGGTTTTTCTCTGAATGAGCAACCGAATGAAATTGAACTGCAATGAGAAATATTGTGGTTATTCTAAACCAACTATCAAGAGTAATGATGAACCACTTAAACCTTTGTGAGTTTTGTAATATATTATATATGAGAAAAATTAATCCTTATCGAAGTTCAGGTAACTGGGATCATAATGGTAAATATATTCAATGACATATGTGCAAAGGATGTGGAATGAAACACCTACGGAAATGTCTCAAAGGTAAGGTAATATGTTTTAAATGAGAAAAATTAGGTCATAAATAAATAATATTCTAAGGAAAAAGTAAGTATTAAGTTGACTCCATGAAAGGGAATGAAGTTATTCTTGAGTTATCAATTGAATGATTTAAATGTGGGGAGTATGGTCATTATAAAAATTGATATCTTAGGAAGAAGGATCACGAATGGGATTAGTAAGATGATATAAGTATCTATTTAGGAATATCTAATTCCATTAAAGTTGTAGATGTGTAAACTAAAAATGACATATGAAAGGTATGAATTATTTCTTCATTCATGTTTTAACATTTCTAAATATTAGGATATGATTTATATTATTGTTAATATGAAATATGTATTAAGGAAAAAGGATGAAAAGAATATTTATGGGTTTATGATTAATTATGAATGATCAATATGTATGGACATAAGGAATTCATGATTTATATTAAATCTAAGGATGATGAAATGTTTAAAAGTACTAATACTATTTTCATAATCTTAGTACTTTGGAAGACTTTTTTATTCTATGTTATATGTAACCCGTAAGTTTGTTATGTGAATATGTTATTTAAGGAATAATTATCTTTTCTTTTTTTAAAATAATTATAAAGGTATGGATAACCTTAATGGTTTGTATAATCATTGATTTTGAAGTAATTATGGGATATTAAAGTTTCAGATGAAAAATGAGAGGTATAGGATATCCTTTGAGGTTAAAACTTCTTAGGGTTATTATTAATGATTTTATCATATTTTTGGAATGTTATAAGAAATATAAAGTTTTATAAATAGGATAACCCAAAGGATGGGTGAAAACCTATCACATCTGAAAAGGCTACGTTAATCGAACTTACAACCGAAGGGTGATAAGGGTGCATCATATACAACTAGACTGCATGAATTGTTGGTTAGTATGAATTTTTATTTTTGGTTAAATGATTTTATGGATGAATAATGGGTTGTTTTTTGTATCATATGTTTTTTTCATATATATAGCCCATAGGGATTAATGATTAATGTTATTTCTAATTATGTTTATTATTTTTGGAAACCCTTTTAGGATTAAGGTAAATAGAGTTCCATGAGATTTTGTTGTGGATTTATGGTGACTAATGTTATTTATGGAAATGGTTATCATATTATGAAGATTATTAGGAAAATTACTTTTGGGTATAAGACTTCATGAGTAATTGATGTTATTTGGAGATAATTGTTAACATTTATCTTGAAAGACTATGTGATAAAATAATTATGGATTTTGGGTTTTAATATTACTTATAATTTTTTTAATTATTTTTAAGGACATTTATTTATCTATTGTCTATTTTTACCTTCATGTATTACTACTGAATTTTTTAGATTGAATTAGTTTTTCATCATATAATGGTTTATTATTTTTAAATAATTTTCTTATTTTATACTAACCTTTTTTGTTTTGGTTAATATTTCAAGATAAGAGAAATAAATAGTTAATCTTTTTTTAATATATGATTATATAGAAGTCAATTCTAGTGCTTAAGATATGAAAATCCATCTTGAATACTCATTGTTTGGAGAAAATATGAGTTTTTGGTGGAAATTAATTAAAGAATGAAAATATACTTTTCAAGTAAGTATATTTCCTAATATTCATAGTCTAGATAGTAAAACAATTCCTCAAATCTACGAAAATAATCTTGAAAAAATGTTATCCTTTAACTTTTATTACTATGTAATCAATGAAATTTTAACACACCACATATTTATAGTTTTTTATTTATTAACAATCTCATGAATAGATTCTCTATCACTCTCAATCATAACATGATAGTTAGTTTTATATTACATGCCCATGTTTTTGTACATGTAACCCTAGTTTTTGTTATATGAGGTGACCTTGACACTTCCCTTTCTTAATTTTTATGGGGAAGTTTCATTAATCCTTTTTCTGATGTGGGATTTCAAAAAAAAGTATTTTGAAAATTCAAACCCCTAGTTTTTTATTCTGAGTTCAAATTGAGAGGAATATTTTTATTAAAGGAGGGGTTAATATAACATTATAAGTTCTTAAAAGGAAACACTATATTCGATAGCATACATGATACTCCACATCGATCTTAAAAAAAACTAACTATTATTATTTTAATTGTACCATTATAACGTAGAAATTAAATTGGATGGTACTAATATGATTAACTAAATTATGATAATATAGTTTTCACATGTATATATAATAAATTCTTTGATCAATTAATCAAAAATAAAAATAAAACCTTTTTTAAATAAAATTAAATGTTTTTATGAAACCCTTTTTAAATGTGCACAAGTGTGTTTATAAAAATAGATAAACAAATTAATCTTTTTTTATTATATTAAATAAATTTATAATATATTATATATACCTTTTAATAATCATCATATGAGTTTTCTAGACATGAGATAAGAACAAATCAAATTTTACTCATGTATTATTCTAAAAAGGTAGTTTTTCTACCTTTTGATGGAACAATTGTTTTAAATCATGTTTTTGATAATTTTATAAATTTTTTTAAAATATAAACTTCTTATTTGAGAGAAGAATATAAAAATTTCCTTTGGTTTATTTTTTGGTATTTTTTTGATAATTTTCATCTTTTTATGAATAGTGAAAAATATTGCGTTTTAATTGAAAAAAACATTTTCTTCTTAATAATTTTTAATTTTAAATTATATATATAAATGATTTTAAAGTATATTTAGATCAATTATATTTTTTTTTCAATTTATCTCATTGGAATTAATTTCATATTGAAATTGGATATAAGAACTTTTTCAATTTTTGAACATTTCTACTTTAAAAACATGTAGTTTCGTCCCATCCACATGATTAATTTTTAATTAATTTCTATAAGTTATGTGAATTGAATATTTTCAAAATAGATTCCATATGTGGAATCAGAGTTTAATTGTTTTTAAATTGGTCCCTTTAATTTTCTTACATTATGAATAGTAACTTTTAGATTTTTATTAATATGGTTATGGGTAAATTGAGTAATTAATGGTAAAAATAATATTGTATATATTAGGAAATTACCATAACATTTGTCCTAATTTTATTGGATGAGTATATTTTGTCTCCAAGCATTAATGTCTTTGTTATGTGACCATTTATGAACATTTGAATGTGAATTTAACCTCTATAATATTTTATTCAATGAAAAATCAAACCTTTCATTCTTTTGTATATAAGAAGATAAATATTTTTTACGGTGGGATTATATAGGTGATATGTTCAACTATAAATAGTAATTTCAAATTTGAAATATATATCTACATCATGATAATTAATTTATAATATTTTGTGATAAAATAATTACCTTAAATGCCGGCACAATGATGATGGAGTAAATATATAATTTAGAGGAGGGGTTGGGGACAACTTGATAGACCACGAAGCACTCTGCAATGCCCCTCCATTGGCACTCCACAATTACCTAGCCATTTATGTTGGCCTCCACAGTCCCTCCCCCATCCATGGGGGGGGGACTCCCTTATTCCCCCTTCATCGCTCGTCCGCCTCCTTTCATTCTCTTCTCCAACCCATATCTTCTCTTGCCCTTCCTTGCAATCGATCTGTGTCCTAAAGTGGATGACCTCTTTAATGGTTACCCTCTACGTTCAATTTCTATGGCATATATCACATAGTTTTCGAACTTGTTAAATCTGAATTTGGTTGTCTGTTTCACTTGTCATCACCTTTCGGTGGATGTTTTTTATCATCTCGTCTCCAACGCTTGGAGTTTGTCCAATGCAGTGATTTTTGACCTCCTCGTCTGGCATCATATAATGGTTGATTTCTCTATAGAGGAAGATTTGATTTTGGCTTGGTATTCAACTCTTTGCATCTGTCAGGGATCTCATTTCTTTATATTCAACTGGTCATATGATCTTCACCTGAATCATGATTCTCCATTGATGAAAATATGTGTATGTCTCGCTGAACCCCCCATCCCTTTTAGAATCCATATATTCTACGTATGTTATGCAATTTGATATGACATTTTTTTGCACAGAAAAGAGAACCAGTGTAGGGATTCACCTTGTTTCACCACATATATGTGTGGAGATCGATGCTTTCAAACCCCTAGTCGACAGGGTGTAGATATCAGTTGGCCAATAGATTTAGTTTAAGAAGAGGGTTGTCATCAAATTGTGGTCCAACGATGAAGAACACAGAGAATGGGTGGGGAAATTACCAGAAAAAATTTGTAGGAATCATTGTCCAATAATTCATAGAAAAGAATTATGAATCAGTAATATCTATGATGATATCATGTCCAAAAAAATAAATAAATTTAAATCAATAATTGAATTTATTAATATGGGCTCAAGCGAAGGATCGAATAATCATAGATCAATAGTTGATAATAAATCGACGATCGATCTTTAAATCAAAAGGGAGAAATCCATAATTGATGAACCCTATCTCAACTCAGATAGATCCATTGTGAAGAATGCTTTCAGTAGTGATAACGAATATACACAACCTTAATTTCCTCTCATTTTATTTTGATCTGATCACTTGTCGTTCTCTGATATGACTCGCCAATGATGAATTCTCAGATATCCTCTCAATTCTCCAAGGGTTTATGCAGATAACCTTAAGGAATTTCAATAGCAAAGTATTTATAGAGGTAATTATGTAATGGGTATTTTAAAAAATTAAAAAATTAAAAAATTAATTATTTAATTTAATTAAACACACCACTAACAAGTTCCTCAACCGGGTGTCTAGCTTCGACTAACCTTAGGTCGTGCCTAGGGTAAACCCCACATTCCAGAATCAAATGTGGTCTCATATTTCCAAACCAACAATCCAATTGGATGTTATTATATATTTTCTAGAAAACTACATGCATGTGATATTAGTATATTTAATATATTTATTATATCAATTCCTGGATCACTTGGCCTCAGAATCTCACACAGTCTCAACACCTAAATATGAACATAATCGATATAATATTCCAAAGTAATACATGAAAAAACAGATTCTTTAAATCCTTTATTATATAATCTATAAATTATGATTAAAAATGTAAAATAAATTTTATCAAATAAAATATCTATGTGTATGAGAAATCATCCTTAACAATATTTCATGTAACGCGTAGAAAACTATATTTAGAAAAATTCTATTTTTAAGTTCAAAATATATGTGTATGGTAAAATTATCAGTGTATTTGATTCCTGTAATTTTAAATTTTTTTATTATAAACAAAAATTATGTAGATTTTAAAGTAATCTAAATTTAATTTTCACCATAAATTACATTTAATTAAAAGAAAAGTCAAAAAACAATTCTTCTTTTAGAAAATATTACTTATGTTCATTAATTGTTAAATATTGGTTTTATAAATTCATACTTGTATTTAAAAATATATAAATTTACTAATTAAAAACATATTAGGTCAATTTAAATTTTTTATAAATTTCTAGGTCTTTATTTTAAAATGTTAAATTCATAAAATTTACAGTTTTAGTAAAAATTGTATTTTTCACTATTAACCTAAATATCATCTATTTTTGAAAAATACCAAAAATTAATATTAATTCAATATAAATATAAAAATTCCAAATATTAAGTTCATTTTGTAAAATTGATATTATAAATGTTGATAATTTATATTTTAAATAAAAACATAAAAATATAATGAAAACAATTTTCATAGGAAAATAGATTTCTAAAAAATATTAACTATTATTATTCTTATTTCCAATTAATTACTAATAAATATGTTTTAATATATTATTCATATAAAAAATATCCTTTATCAAAAATATTTTTATTCTTGTAAAATAAAACACATAATTTTTTTTAGAAATTTTATATTTTAACGATTAAATAGGACTTATTAGTTATTTTGCTACACTAATTGAATTTTCATCAAACCCTTAATGTTAATAATGAACTTTGTTTTTTATTTATACATATATTTCATAATTGAATTAACACTATTTTTACCCACCAATTATATGACTATATTTTAACTTTTATATAGTGTTTTATGGTTCATTTTGATTCAGTTTTGTGTGTGATGAAAGGTATTGAACACATTATGTTTTAAAGGAAAATATATAATTTAAATTCTCAGGGTGTTATATTTTTACCCCTTAAATAAATTATATCCTTAAAATGTTAATTATCGATTAATAATAAAATTATTAAATGGTATCTAAATGATGTACATAACTCAAGATATAATTTCAAATGAGGTTTCTACTGTAATATCGTAGGTGTGGCTTGAAAACACATATTTTAACTTCATCGTGTAGAACTATTTATTAGTATTTCCTATGAAACATTTTTATTTATGTCCTCCTTTTCCACAAATGAATCATAATCCAGTTTCTTTGATACATTCTATCTGGTTGCTCCCCTTAAATTTTTTACAAGTATGATGTTTAATATTTTTTCCTCCATCATCTTTGTCACATGTTGTTTCATGAGACTCCATCAATCTATAATTTGGAATGTTTTGGAAATAAAATTAGTTCATATTGTTTGTCATAATTCATGATAGTTGATTTGGCATAATCACAATGTTTCTCACTACAGGTCCTATCTTGTTTGGTTTCTTATGGGGACAATCTCCCCATTGTCCATGATATAAATTTTTTACAGGGTTCCTTTGGGATCAAACCATAATGAAATATAAAATGAGTTAATCATTAGTGATGAAAACCATATGAGAATTATTTTATTATAATGTAATGAAAAATTAAGTATTAAAATGTCATAATCTTCAATATCATGACACTATACTTCTGTTCAACATAAATCACAGTCGGTTCAGTCAAGGTTTCTTTAGGACGAGTTCTCTCATATTCCTTAACATAATAAATCCTACATAATATCTTGTACACATAATGTTGTTAACTAAACTATATCCCCCAGGAGTGTCTATCTAGGTGTATAGTATAAGGCCCACTCATCTTGAACTAGACTGAAAATTGAGTTAATACTCAACCATCCTTTTTCACGGTGATTACCTCTTGTTATATCATTCCCATAAATATATCCAATTTCTATTATACACAAAGAGATATAATTTTTAATAGAACCACACAATCTATTCTTTAAAAAAACTTCAGGATGATATCATATATATAGAATTATCCCTTATACTTATCCATAGGGGTTTCACTGAAGATATTTTATCCTAATCCCTAAATATTCAGTACTACCACAACTAACCAAAATTATTATCTATACCTCTTAAATTATAATCATCCTTAACTTATAAACCATAAATTTATTCATAACTAATATCTTAAACTCTAATATTATCTATATCCTACTATGATACAAACTGTAAAACCCCGCACCCGAACTCCCAGATCTAATGCTAAAACACATTATTTATATATTGATTTCCATACCAACTATAGATTCCTAGACATAACTATCTGATAATTACATGACATAAATAAAATATTTTATTAAATATATTCCAATCACCCTTTAGGTGTATATCTTAAATAAATTATGAAAAATAATAAAATAATGAAGACCATGTATTTCTAAACTAATGTACACTTTCCCCACTATATAATAAACTAATTAATCTATAATAAGTCTTCAACATCTCCCAAAAATTCAATAGATAATTTATTCTAATAGAGATATCATATGTAATACTTTTATTCATAACATGGAGAAATGGAAACATAATATTATGTGAAATCAAACAACCAGTAATGGTAAAAATAAGTGATACCATGGAAATATCATAAGTAATCATAAAATGGGAATAAGTAATATGTTAGGAACCGATAAATAATTCCAAAATAAAATGAAAATGAAACTATAATACATCAAGGTATTACAATGGAAATAGAAGGATCACATGGCTAACAATAACCAAATACTTAGCGATGAAATGTACAATGACAAACAATTAATTCAATTTCCAAAGCTAATAAATCAATATCTTAGACCTCATGGTATTACCATCAAGTCCCTATGTCTAAGAGATATTTTTTTGGAAAACATACAACAAAATATCCAATCTATTTGTCTCATGAGACCCATTTATGCATAATGGACAAATTTCAGGCCCTTCCCATCACTAATTATATATAATTAATTAATCTTATGAAGGAATGAATAATATGTACAATAAATAACCAAGATTATTTAAAAATAAATAAATATATTTTCTTGAATAACAAGTATACATATTTTCTACAATTCCCCAGTGAAAAAATGGAATATAATTTCATTTAAACATCCCTCAAATTAACATCATATAGAGAAAGTGGTATACATTGAAGCCATTAATTTCCCAAATCAATTAACATATGACATATATGTGATCAATCTTCAATCGAAGGAAGGAATCATAGATCATTCATAGAGAAAATGAATTGGAATCAAAATAATTCCTATAAAAATGGATAATATGGAAAGCAAAATGCAATGATGAATCATTTATTTGATATAAAATAACATTCCACAAGTTTTAATGAGAAATAATGTGGAAAATATCATTTAATAATGTTCTCAATAAATCATAACATATATTAGAAGGAAATAACATAGATGAAAACATTTTAAAACACGGGATGAGAAAACAAATCTAAGTAAGGGATATAAAAATAAATGAAAACTGATAATGAATTTTAAATTCATTAAAGCCCATAAAAATGTTTTCTTTTTCACATAATGAACATTGAGTTTAAAATAATCAATCAAACTCTTGAAAAAATATTTTTTTCCGAAAGTTTTTCTTAAAACATTTTATAAGAATGAATTAAGGAAAATAATAATTCATGAGGTTTTTTTGAAAAATATAATAGATTTCCCTTGAAAACAATACCTTTACCTATAGTATAACATAAAAAATCTTTTAAATCAAACATAAATTTTTCTTATTTTATAAAATTAAAATATTTCTATAAAAACTATTAATAACTAGAATATGAAATATATCCACAGATAAAAATATAAATAACCACATGGATAAAAATATCGATTTTAATAAGGATTGAATTAATAATGTTATAAATCATAATCATACCATCAAGGGCTTGTTATAAGACATCACAAACAAACCATAATGGCCCCGTGCTAAGACGTTATAAATAATTAGGAAGACTTACACCAAATATCCAGGCTAGTTTATCTCATGAGACTAACTAATGAATTTATGGGTTACACCAGTCCCTATCTTTCACTTAATAAGTACAATTCATTAATTATGTGATAATAGTGAATAATAAATATAGTAAATATTCAATATAAGCATTGTATTAAAAATCTAACATACTAAATGTTAACACTTCCCCCATTAATAAATAGAAAAATATGATCATAATAAATATGGAGAAATAATGAAAATGTAATAATTATGGAATATCACTTGTAAATAATAATAATCATTAAATTCTTTTGACATATATTAAAATACCCTTAAAATAACATTCACTAATTTCTTACAGAAATGAGAAAAAAAATATTTTTTTAAAACATTTATAATAAAAATTTAGAGAATATTAAGGAAATACCTTTATTTGTAAGGAATTCAAAAATAACAGTAATGTGATCTTAAATTTAAATAATGTTTATGATGGTGGGAAATATTTTCATTCCATATATTTAATAAGTGAACATTCTTTTCAAACATTCCTAAAAATAAACTATTAGTTGTATGAATTTTTTTGAAAAGAAAACTTTTAATCATTTTTAAAGAAAGTAAAAAGTAGTTGAAACTGAAAATTAAAAAATATTGAATACATTAATAAAAACATTATAAAAAAATTTGATTGGTATGTACATTAATAATAAATATTTTGAAGTTAGACATTAAAAAACATTATTAAAAAGAAATCCCTTAACGTGTGTCCCAAATTGTTTTCTATGTTCTCTAAATCCTAAATAAAAAAATTATATTATATTTATACATTATTAACCAAACATTTCATTTAAATTTCATTACCATTATTCCTTTTATTTTATTTATTATATTGTCTTATTTAGTTACCATATTAGTTAATTTTTTATCTAATTTTTTGAGGACATTTAGTTCATAATCCAAAAATATCATTGGTAGGTTAACTAATGTGAAAGGGGTCATTGTCTCATCATATCTAGAATATTAACCATCAAATAATTATAATTTTTATAAGTGAAGTAAAATTTTATAATTACTCATGTAATTTAGTTATGAAAAATGAATCACATAATTTCATAGAGATGGTAGTCCATACGTATGCGTGAATGAATTTTCATTTTTCTCGTAGGTGGAAAAGAAATCAAGTAGATAATATTTTTTTATAGAATCACAAATATTTTATAAATTTTATATTTATTCAATATATACATCCTTATTACCACACATGTGAGATGGTAACGAAAATTGAATCACATCGCTTCGTGGAGGTGGTATTCCACACGCACACACAAATGATGTTATCATTTTCCAAAATATGGAATGGGTAAGAAGGTAAGTAATATTTTATATTTATATAATAATAATACTATATTAAAAATATTACATATTCATTAATTACATATTTATAACCAATAGTGTGAGGTGGTAATGGAAACAAAACACATCGCTTCATGGAGGTGGTTTTACCATACAAACGCATGAGTGATGTTTTCATTTCCCATAGGATGAAAAATAAGAGTAAAAAGAGTTGTTCCAAAATCATAATAATATTTAATTATATTTAAGATGCTTATTTTATTATTTCATTTTGGTTAAATAATATTTTAATGATACCAAATTTCTATAATTTTGAATCTTGGATGAGGATGGTAAAAAATCTCATAAAATACATTAAATTAGTGTTTTGTAATAAATTTTAGAACTTATCCCATTGTTTCCAATCCTATTTAACTCATTTTACCTTTTATGGTCGTGATAAACTTTTATTATGGATACTATTCATAATGACCAAATATGAAATTAAACACATTAATCAAATTTGAACAAACAAATTAGAAATATAAAATCAATTTTTCAAGATTAAATTTTTATAAATGGAATAAATCAATTTTATTATAAGTGCCCAAAATGCGATTAAAAACTATTTTTTTTAGAAAAATGTGTTTTTAAGACTAAAAATGAACTTATACCAAAATAAAATATAATGATGATTCATATGAAAAATAATTATATTATGTCAAATAATAATGATATAATTTTACTTAAATAATAAATTCAAATCCTAGTGATACTTTTATATTACATGATTAAAAAAACAATTTTGTAAAAATCCTCATTTTCTTTATTCACTCAAAAATCAATATATTTATAAAAATTCCACAAATTTATATTAAGATTAATTTGAACAAATTATTTCAAAAATGTATCCCATTTTATAGAATAAAATTTATAAAATTAGTATAAATTATATATGATATCCATTACCAAAATGAAATAAAAATCAATTTTGAAGAAAATGTATTCTTGAAGAATAAAATGACTTTATTCTCATTATTTTCATAAAAAATAGTTTTAATTAATGTTAATTATTTTTCATTGATATATAATATAATAATTTAATTATAATAATTTAACAAATAGTTATTTATTTAATCCCTTATGATAAAAATACATTACCCACTTAAAAAATGCATATTGAAAAATATTTATTTTTTCCTTGAAATATTTTTATCTTCATTTATAACCAATTTATAATCATTGTATGATTGGTTTTACATTTTATTACAAAAAAACCTTCTACATATATTTTATAATACTCTTATTCTTAATCGCACCCACTAAACCAACTATGAGGTTATGACAACCATATTTAAAGGATAATATTTATATAGTATATCATGATTCATTTAAGCTAGATATTGTGTATACCACACACTATTGAATATATAACATAAAGAAAATAAATTATCAAATTTTGGGTGTTATAGTAAAATTTATGTTAGAAAACTAGTAGAAGAAAATAGAAATTTTACATGAGATAAAATTTAAATAAGGTTTCTAAATATAATAGATAACATTTGAGGGAATGGAAAATATGAATAAGGAGGGGATAATATTATTAAAGAGGATGAGAGTTATTATCAACAAATATATTATTTTTATGGGTAATAAATTATACAAGAATTAATATTTCAATTAGAAGTATCATTTTACCTAGATATAAATATAAAGTACAATGAAATAATATCTTAGGGAGGAAGAATCCAATGTTGGAAGAAAGATGTTCAGGAAGACACATTATAAGTTAATGATGGGAGTTGATTTAACAAAAAACCATACTACATTGGTATCAATTGAATCGAAGTGATTTTAAATAATAAACACAATATAGATCTTCAAACCCCATTAATTTCATGAATATGAAAAAAAACATTCATTACGAAGTAATCACACCATATAAAATAAATAATGGCATATAATATCATACATGTATCATGTATTTGAGAATGAGACAAATAATCCCATACATTTTTTCTTGATTTCAACTAAAGAGCATGAATATCCTGTATAAATAAATAGATATCTTAATTACCAATTTTGGGAACTTTTTAATATCTATAACCTTTTATAAACGTAATTTATAAATATTATTTACATGTATATTAGTTAGTTATTATTTATTTTCAATATCAGTTGTGATTAATCTTGATCATTTTGATCTAGTTTTGTAATAGAAGTTTAAATATTAATTATTATACAAAATATCATCATCATTTGATAATAAATGGTACTTTAATTTATTCTTTTCAATTATTTATAATGTTATAATTACATTATATTGGAGTTTTGGTTATGATACTTAAAATATAAAATTGAGGATTAAAATGTTTCGATTATTTTAAACGAACAAATGTCGGTATCTTAATTAATGAGTTTAATATTACATTTAAAAATAAATAATTTTATTAAATAATTATTTACTTATTTATATCATATATTATCATTAATTAATTTCTCATAGTCATCTGTGATAATACTTTATAAAATTGTTCAAGTATTTGGTTTGACCAACCTAAAGATAAATATACCATAATTAGTGGAAGATTATAATTATAAAATATATTTTAGTTTGGGATAAATATTATTATTACTGAATAATAATGATATTATTCAGATAATTCTAAGGTGTTGTGTCATATATTAATATGTTTTAATAAATAATAAATAATCCATATAAAAAATAAGATATGTGACTTCGTGAAGGTGGTAATCTGTATGGCATAGGATTAACTCTTTCATTTCTCGAATAATGGGAGAGGAAGAAGTTGGATTATAATTTGTACCTTCATAATAAAAATTATTTTATATATTCAAATTTTTTTCTTAATTTTTACCCTTATAACCTGCAAAGAGATGTATTGGTGAAATACGAAAGTTGTGGCTTCATGGAGGCTGTAGTATGCAAAACACACAAATATCATTTTTTTTATTAATTGAAAAGGGGAAATGTGGTTTATAATTACCCATTAGAATAGTAAAATTAAATAGACAACAAATATTTATTTTATTATATAGTAATTATAAAATTTTATTTTGGAAAGTAGTGGTGAAAAGAAAAGACGTTAGGAAATAGAACTCAGTTTGAGGACTTGGGTTTTCCCATGGAAGACTCTTCGTAAATGAAGGTATTGGGATAATATATTATAATAATAGGATCAAGAAAAAATAATATGATAATAAGATATTTAAAAATGATTTAGTTTAAATAGAAAAATTAATTTTTATGGTGTTCTTGAAGGGTTGGTGCGAGATCACTTTTATAAGTGGTGTTAATCGTAATTTTTTGTAAATATTTAACCTTAATATGAAGAGAGAACATGTTTGTAATATAAAGAAGACTCCAAAATATTAAAAAAAAGATTTGGGGGAGGGGGTAAGATAAGGTATATAATCCCTCAAACATTAATTGATACATATTTTTTAAGCATGTTTTTAGGTCCTTTAATTTTAGAATTTTTACTTTCATCATTTTTTGGTCTTACCATAGAAACTAGTTTTTATCAAAGTAAATAATTTTTCTGCCTAAACATAAAATGTAAATTATTAAATAATTTGGAACTAATGATTCCGAATATGAAATCAATTCTATCAGATAAAATTTCAATTTTTATGAAAAATAAAATTTAACAATAACGCATGTAACGCATAAAAACCCGTTTTGAGAAAAGTGAATTTTTAATATTACAATTAATGTATAGGGTAAAATTATCAATATATTTGATATTTATTATATTAATTGGTTTAATAAAATATAAAACTCATGTGTATTTAGAATAATACAAAAATAAATTTTCAAAATAATATTTATTTAAAAGGAAAGACCAAAAAACAATTTCTTTCAGTAGAAAGTTTTCCATAAGTTCATTAAATGATAACATAGGTTTTATAATTTCATAATGTAATTTAAAAATGTATATTTTAATCTATATGTGAATATTTTTTTAATTAAAATTTTTCAGGAACTTAAGGTCTTACATATAGAATTATAATGTCATAAAATTTACACTTTTGCTAAAAACAATATTTTTCACTCTTTAACTAAAATTAAACTATTTTGGAAAAATCATAAAAATTAATATTAATCTAATATTAACATGTTGAATTTAAAAATAAATTTTATTTTATAAAATTAAAATTATAAAATTTCATAATTTAATTTTTAATTAAAAACATAAAAATACAATGAAAAGAGTTTTCATAAGAAAATATTTAAACAAATATTAATTATTATTATACTTATTTCCTATAAATTACATATAAAATTAGTAATAATATATTTTTCATATCAAAAATATATTTTATCAATAATTTATCTTGTTTTCTAAAATAAAATACACAAAAATAATGTATTAAAAAATCTACAGTTTAAAGCATAAATTATTGTTTTTAGTTATTTAGTTGCACTAATTAAATTTTCATTAAAAACATAGTGTTAATATAAAAATTATTTTTAAGTATACATATATTTCAGGATTATTTTAACTCTATTTTTATCCACTTATACTATGTAATCCTTTGAGTGGTTATATAACGTTCTATATTTCATTTTGGTTTGATGTTTCCTGTGAAGAAAATTATTGTATGAATTATGTTTTAAAAGAAAAAAATATAATTTTAAATCACAGGGTGTTATAATTATATAAAAATTAATGATTTTATTTGATTTAATAATTACCATTTTACTCTCATATATAAAATTGATTCCACATATGTAACACCCTTAAATTTTAAAATTTGAATATAATAATCGATAGCACATACGAACCACAACAAAAAGTTTAGAAAGGAATATAACAACACATGACTTGATGATATTTTCTTTTTAGAATACATTTAATTTTGTTTTCAGCTTTCTTTACACAAAACAACAAGTTAACATTATGTTACAAAAACCATTGAGTTTAGATTTCATTGCAAAAAAACACAATGTTTAAATTTCTGTACACGGAACACAATGGTTAGCTTTTGTTACACAAAATAATGACTTTCTTTGATGGCTTTCATTACACGCAAGACTGAGTTTTCTCGAACTACAATATATTTTGAAAGTATTATTTTTTAATATAATAAGATATAAAATTTCCCTTAAATTGGATGTTATGAATACAATTAATTTACTTATTAAAATATATGTTTGTATTCATTGGTTACTTTTTAATTATAAATAAATATAAAAACCTATTGAATATAAAGGAAATATTATTATGAACCCAAAGGCATTTTGACTTAATAAATTAAATTAATTTCCATTATTGAATGATATTAATGAAACATATATATTATATATTTAATAAATTATTTTTAACATTCATCTAATATGTTTGATAGGCATTGGATAAGAGAAAATCCAATTTTATGTATAAAAGATATATTTTTCTAGTTTTACATCCTTTTAAAGTAGCACCTATTTTAAAATTAATTTTTTGAAATTTTATGTTAAAAAATAAATTTCATTTTTTTATTAATAATTTCAAAATTAACTTAAGTTGATGTTTTTGTAATTTTCTTTGAAATTTTATTTGTTGATGAATATTGAAAAATACTGATTTCTAATTGAAAACTGACTATTTATATAAATAATTTATAATGTTAAATTATATATTAATTTAGTATTGAAGTATTATTAGATATATTTTACGTCCATTGACACAATTTAAGTCATTGTAATCATTTTTATATTGAATGTATATATAAAAACATAGTGATGTTTTGAATATTTTCACTTTAAAAAACTACATTCCTATCCCGTATGCGGGATTAATATTAAATTAATTCCTACCACTTATGTGATTGGAATTTGGAAACCTGGAGTCTATATTTGGAATAATAAAATTTTATAATTTATATTAAGGTAAAATTATTTTTTGATCCAAGATAATAGTGAAATCAATTAAAATTAATTATAGTGATTAACGAAAAAATGAGTTTACTTTGAGGTTAAACAATAATCTTAAGGGTTCAAATGACCTGGAATCTTATAAAAATACAATTTATGGGAATTTTTAGACCATTACACATAATTTATATAATTTTAATCATTATTAGGGACACATTATGTAAGGGATACCTCTCAGTAGTTTTTATTGTTTTATATTTACATGAATTCCACTTCTCCTTCAATATAAAAAGGCACTGAACCCCTCACTTATTCACAACTATCAAGCCATTTATCTTAGATAAAACCAGAAAAACTATTCTCCCAACATTCTTAAATTCATCACACAATTTTATGTTTATACATAAATCAATCCAAGGATGGATTTTTCTATAAACCAAAAGGAGTTATCTGAAGAAGTGGTAACATTCTCCTACACGAACTTTCATTTTACTTCATTATCTACCACTAAAACTATTACTATTTATTTATTATATATGAAAATAATTATCCTAAATATAATGAGATATTTTTATATTACGTTTAATACCTACACCCACACACACTTCCATCAAATGGTATATACAATCATTATTCGTCTGTATAGCGGACTACCGCCTCACATACCGATGTTGTATGTTCTTTCATTACTCCCTTTCAAGGTTGAGAATAATGATATATTTATAGTTTATATATGATACTTTTATTTTTTTTATTTTTTTATAATTATTAAATAACACATAACTCCATGTATTCCATTTTTTGGGTATACTATAAATCGTTTGCGGGTGTGGGGACTACCTCCTCCTCAAAGTGATGTGAATGATTCACACTTTACATGGAATTCATTAAATATGGGTTTAAAAAAATATATGATAAATATGAAATTAATATGAAAATTTAATTATAATATATATATTTATAATATAATTTTTTTTTACTATGACAAGAAATGAAAGTAGCGTTCATGCGTATGTATGACCCACCGTCTCCATGAAAAATGAATTTCATTTAATATCATATATTTTTATGGGTTGTTATAAATACAAATATTCTGAATATATATGAAATATAAATCATTTTTTAAATTCTTTAGATAATTATATAATTATCTATCTAATAGTATCAACAATAACAAAGTCAAAACATACTTGAAAAACAACAATATTAACACCTGAAATGATGAAAAAAATGAAATATTATTAATGAATGGTTAATAATATGTTTTTAAAGGATATTATATGATTATATAAATATTAAACTAGTTATAGAATAAATTATTAAAATATTTTAAACCTCCATAAAGGAGGATAAATATCACAAAACTAAAAGGAAATGTAACGTAAGGGAATTTCATCTCAACTTTTTATAATTGTGAGATACATTCCATATTCATCACTCATTTATTTTTTATGGTGTATATCCATACCTATGACATGTTATATCATGAATATACCTTATTTAATGTTATTAAATGTTTCAATTTATGTAATTATATCATGGATTTCATTATTCAAAAGATACTCTAGTAGTAAGAGGCTACATGTCAATTTAGGGAACATAACCATATGATAGAATTGCAGCATATGTATAAAAAGAACATTCTAAATTTTGTATAAGATATAGATTAACTATTCCTTCCTAGGAATACATAACTATCTAGAAAGTATCATGGGTTTATGAGTTTGTGTTTGAATATAAGTTTAAATAGTTAAACACATCTTTTTAGATTTTATGTAACTGGAGTCTACCATGATTAAGTACGTTTTAGAGAATTTAGATCAATTGTAGATTTTTTGTGGAAATGTTATTTAAGTAATAATGACTTTACATTTTATAAAAATAATTTTAATGGTACAAAAACCCTTTAGGATTAAATTTTTCATTTTAGAAAACTAGGATCACTAAACATTTTTGATAAATAGGTTGAATTGAAAATTAAAGTACAAATCTCTTTTATTGATTAATATCATTTGAAGGATACCCAACATAATTTTTGGAAAAAATATAATAATTATATTAACGTAGTTTAGATGAAGGAAAAACCACATGTATGGTGACAACCCATCACATCCAGAATGGCAATGGGGCTTGAACCCACGACCGAAGAATAATAAGGGCCTCACACCCACCACTCGCTTACTAAATTTCCTGGTTAATATTTCATAATTTATAGTTAAAAAATTTGAGGAGTAAATATTAACAATGAACCAATAAAATAAATATTTTTAGACAATAATTTATTAACCTTATTAGTTTTGGTTAATAGTTAAATACAAATTTAAATACTTGTTTTATTGATATTATGATCCATTAAAAATAAATATTAGTGCTTCATGAAAAAAATTATTTTTGGATATTCATTCTTTGGAGTAAGGGATAAATTGAAAATTGATTTAAGCACAATCAAATAATGAAATTGTGTTTATAGAAATATTTCAATTAAGCATATTTCTTTATCTTATTATTTAATAAAGAACTATTCAATATTAGTAAAAGTATTTTGAAAAAATGTTATCCTAATACATAAAAGGTCGAGTATTATCGAACAAAAAATAATTGTCTTGCATTACACAAAAAAATGAATTTCTTTTAAGGATTTCATTACATAAAAGGTTGAGTATTATCTATTAAAAAAATATTATTAAAATATTGATATTTAATATAATAAGTTATCACCTAGCTATTTAAATAGTTGTCATGAACCAACTCGGGTCGAACCTGAACCAGTCACCCGAGCTGATCCACATCATGGCCTGAAGGGAGTTGCCAATCCCCACGAGCTGAAAACTACTTCCCGGAATCAACATAGTAAAAAGGGGAATGATTTTGACCAAGAAAAATAAATAAATTAAATAGAGTAGAGAAAAAATATCATCCCAATATGAAAAAAATTTAAAACTGAACATATTTTACAAAAAAACTAATAATAATAAAAATACCCAAAACTGATACTTGACAACCACAAAGTCTCCATATGAGATTGATGGTCACTATCCAACACCAAAACAAACAATCACCCATGTCGATCAATACGAGGATGAATCCTACACCAGAATCTAAAAACTAGAATAACTATAGGTGTGATTATTAAAACATAGTATGAATGCCAAAATAAATCTATTTCCAATGCACTCCATTTAAAATAATAGAAACATCATCATCATGTTTGAAATATAATATATAAATGTAATCCTTTTAACATATTTTCCACTTTAAAGAAAATCATGGTCCACTAACATTTTTAAAATTTATAACCACACTCTTATAAAAGGAGGATCCATAGGAATTTTAAATGTAACACCCCAGGTAAATAATGAATATGACATATTCACATATATCCATCTTTTGAATAAAATATTAATATTACTTTAAAGGGGACGCTATGCTCGATGGCGTACCCAATACACAACAACGAGTTTCTTGGAAATCTTACGTTCCACTCTAATAATAAAATAATATTATTTTAAATGGTAGTTAAGGCCTATCTGTTGTAATGGAGGGAATGAAAAGAACTAACTAAAAAATGATTATATATGTTTGTCAAATATTTTTAATTTTTACAATAAATGTTAGAGGATTAAAAATGCTAATGAATCCAATTTTAAGCGTAAACATTCTAATATTCTTTAAAAGGTCAGTTAACCACCTTTTGATGGAGAACCCTTTTTTAAATATACATTGGACAATTTTATATGTTTTATTTGACAAAATAAAATCCTTCTTTAGAATCTGGACATCAAAATTTACTTTGTGTAAAATTTTGTTATTTTCCGATAAAGATCTTTTTTATTGAAAATGTTGCATTTTAATTCAAAACCTCCTTTTAATATGACTTATTTATATGGATAGATTATATTTTTAATTTATATTACAGTTTATTTAGAATATATTTTTATCATTTAATCCAATAGTGGTCATTGAAATTAATTTCACTTTGAAATTGGACTTAAACTAGTGTCAATATTTTAATAGATATTATTTCTTAAAAACACGCTATTTGTTTTGACAGCTGGAATTAATTATTAAATTAATTAATGAAACTTATATGTTTTGAATATTGTAAAATAGATGTCATTTTTGAATTCAGAATATCAAATATAGATTAGGGTTAATTTTTGGTATTTTTCGGAAAAACATTATTTTTTGATGAATAGTGAAACCACTAAGTCGTAGTTAAAGAAACTGATTTTTCGTTTAAATGAAACTTTGAGACATCTGTGATTTGATTTTCAAAAATCCAACATACATGGTTTTAAATAATATGTAAAATGTGATTCAATGAGATCAAAATAATTTTTTGTGAATAGTAATTTTTAAGTTTTATTAATCGTGATTAAAGATAATTAGTGTAATTTAATGCAAAAATAATGTTTTAATAATATGAAATGACCTATACACATGTCCTACCCTCATTGGATGTGTCATGGACGACCAAAAAAATCCCTGGGTCAACTTGGGGACCCCATAGAGCCACTTTGGTAAGAAAATGACAAAAATATCTTTTTATATAAAGTTAAAATAAAAATGTCACAAACATGAGTACTTTTACTAAAAAAAAATTTAAATGGGGTTATATAAGTCATATTTATGACTATAAATATTCATTAGAGAGATAAAAAGATTTCATACATCATGTTATTTGTTTTATAATTTTTAGACATTAAATAAATTAAATTATTTACGACATCATGATGATGCAGTGATTACCTCATGAATAATGGATTTAAATAAAATGAAAAGATAATATTAAAACTATAACATACACTTGTAAAAGACCTATTGGATGAGTATATTTCGAACCCTTACCACCTTATACCAGATATACATCAGTGTGGGACTTTTAAAATCCGAAAATCATTTGAAAATAAAGTAACATTTTGTACCATTCCTAGAGTGCCCCTCCTCTCCTCTTATAAAAGGCCCCCACCTCTACCACCTTACCCACACCTCTCAAGCCTTTGGGTCGGCCAAAAACATCTCATTCTGTCTCTACAAATCCCTATTTTACTCCTAGAATCCTCACTTTGGGAAATGTCTTCCCAAGGATGCCTTGGAGCTCAAATCAAAGAGAGGTACCCGATTTTAAGGTAATCTCTTCACTTGTGTTCTTTTGTATTATTTTTCTTCTCCAACCCCATAAACTATTTTTATTCATTTCTTTTGTAACAAATACAGTATATTAAATATACTAGGATGTTTTTATAAGATTTATTCGAGCTACACTTACACACACCTACATATAATGGTTAAAGAATATACTGTTTCTGTGGATGGTGAATTTCTGCCTCACGAAACGATGAATGTTGAATATTCTTTTAACACCCTCAAAGGTGGCCATTAAGATGTCACTATATTTATATATGATATATAATATGTTTATGTTTTACTTAAGCTTCTGTATTTTTCACTTATGAATACCTTTATGGTTTCCATTATGGGTAAACGCAATATCTCCATTTTAGGAAGTGCGGAATACCGCCCCCTCAAAGCGATTTGATTCGTTAATGCCATATGTGTGACTTAAAAAGGATGGAATTAATGGTATTACACATGATATCCTACTGGATTTATAATATACCTTTATATGATTGTTATTTCATTCCATTGAATACAAAAAAAGAAATGAAAGTAGCGTTCATGCGTACGTACGGCTTACCATCTCCATGAACGGTACATTTCATTTCTTATCTCCAAATGTTATGTACTATTATAAGTACATATATATAATGGATATATATGTAATATATTACATATAAATGATGGATATCATTCGGGAATTAAAATATATATATCTCTCTCATATTGTTTTAATTCCATTAATATGACAAAAAAATAAAAGTAGCGTTCAAGCATATTTATGGCCTACCGTCTCCATGAAGGGTGATTTTAATTTTTTTATCTCCAAATGCTATGAAATAGTCTAAAATGAATATATACTGGATATATATGATATTTAAATCATAAATACTACTCTGGATATGATGTACCTATAACTACATGGAAAATTCTGTTCAAACAAGTTCAATTTTTTCACATGTACCGAACATCGACAAAAACGTCTGAAATGAACTCACTTTATTAATCAATTATTATAACATTATAATATGTGATATGAACTGAATAATAATCTTTAAATTAGTTCCTTATGAAATTATAAATTGACCAAATTTTATTATTCAGGATATTAAAGAAAGATCGAGTCATGTCGGACACGAGGTAAGGGATCCTACCCCTCTCTTTATTTTTAAGTACACTCTTTTATGTCATTCCTTTTAAGCACATCATTCTTATGATTGGGATGTTCTTTTATATTACTCATACTGTACTTTTTTATGTTCATATGATGAGAGAACTTATTTTCTCTCATCAATCCATTTTGGATGTTTTGAGTGGCGCCGTTAGGCTGCAGAATTTTCATAAGAGATCCAACCTCTCTCTTTATTATTAAGTACTCTCCTTTATGTCATTTCTTTTAAGCTCCTATTTTTTATGTAGGGGGATGTTATTTTTTATTCCCCATGAAGTAAATTTTATTTAAATTTGATAAGAGACCCTATTTGATCTCATCAATCCATTTTTGGATGTTTTAAGTGGTGTCGTTAGGCTGCTGAGTTTTCGTAATGGATTTTTCTTCTCACTTTTTTTCCCGTAAGATTTAAGCTACATTTTCCACCATTTACATTGAGTTGTGTATGTACTGACCATTATTATACTGTTTCTATAATATAATTTCATTTATGTGTATTTACATATTCATTGTATGACCCTTCTTCAATGGGGTGTACATTGCGAAAGTTACCCAAGTCGGTAAGGGAACCTTTCACCCTCCTCTTTTTGAAAGAATTTTTTTGTTATGTCTTTTAATTCACATACTATTATGTAGGGATTTGTTCTTATATATACTTATTGATGTAAATTTTATGTCCAAGTGATGAGATACCATTTTTATCTCTCATCAACTCATTTTCTGAATTTTGATGTGACACTGTTAGGCTGTCGAATTTTTGCAAGGGAACTTCTTAACCCAATTTTTATTCATTGGGATAAACTTTCACTCCTTGAATATGTCGTTCTATGAATATTTGTGAATAACCTCTGATTTTTTTAAACATAATATCCACTTATATTTGGTTTATTCGTTTGTCACACATAATTATGTAATTGATTTATCCTTAATCCAAGGATACCGTCTTTGTATGGGACTTCGTCTCAATCTTCTTTCATTGATGCATATTTTGTTTTATACACAACCTTCTTTTATAAGGTGTGTAAACCACTTTGACTTTTATGTTTATACAAAAGGAATCTTTTTTATATGAATTGTTTTACTAAACGACAAAAGGGAATGTTTTTGTCATAAGTATGCGGCGACAACAACTTCTCCGCCGCCATGACCATTATTTGAGTTTCAGCTTCCTCTACAAGACATACCTTTTTTTAAATGAAAAATAAATTCCATGTTTCACATTTCATTTATTTTGGTATTTAAAATGGTTTTCATAATGTTTTTATATCAATGTTTTGTATTGATATATTGTGATTGAAAAGTGGAAATGTTATGTTTCCTTTATGCATGTTTTAGGTGATACGATTATGTTATGGTTCTTGCGAATTATTATGAAGACAGGAGGTTCCATGATAAACTAAGGGCGAGTGAGCCCGTTATAGCACTCCAATGCATTGGGTAACACGAAGGAGTTAAATGTTAAGGTTTCTCCGAAGAGATTTAGGGAATATACTGTGATGGGTATTCCAAACATAACCAAGAGGGTTACTCCCTACGTAAGAATGTTATGAATGCCTCAAGTATCCTTTATGCCTTATGATTTATATGATTTATTCACTATTTGATTAGATATTTTAAAATTATTATGTTATATGAGTAACGTATGATTTTATACATGGACTAATGTTTTCTTTTCGTACTTTTATATCCCTTACTGAGCATTTTATGCTCATCCCATGTTTTTTAAATTTTTTCACAGGTCAAGGGAAAGGTGCATGATATGATGATAGTTTCAAGGAAGTGTCATGAATGAATCCAAGTTTTATTTAAAATATTTTTCCATTGATGGAAAAAAAACTAATACTATCTTTTATGTAACCACTTTGTTTAAATGTGGAATGTAATTCATGATTTATGATCTAATTCTCCAGAACTCTAAACCTAAAAAGATCCTCAATGTGAATTATTCATTTAATTCAATATTATGTAATGTTTATGGTCGGGGCCTTATAGTTGGTATCAGAGGTCGGTTTAGATAACTTTAGAGGTTAGGGTATTCTCTAGGCATAATTGACATTCCCATAATGGTTAGGATTTCAGAAAGAGTCCTAGTTTTAGATAAAGTGAATGAGTACGTATATCTTAGTGTTTATCTTACTCATTAGTACATGATGGTTTTGTTGATATACTCACTCTAACATTTCTGTTTTTAGTGAATGGATGGATCTAGCTGGCACCAAAGTGACAATAGGTTTGAAGGAAACTGTGGTGGTTCTCTGATTAAGAGACTGGATGAAATGGGGGATTCAATGAAGAAACTCGTGGTTGTTCTAAACCAACTATCAAGGAGTCATGATCAACCACTTGAACCTTGGTATGTTCTGTAATGAATCATGTACGAGATGACCAATCGATGTGGATGTTTAGGTAATAATTATAAAGGTAACCATTATAGTTTATATGATCCTTACTTTTGAGGTAAATATGGGTTATTATATGTTAATATGGGAAATGAAAAGCATGAGATAAACTTGAGGTTAGAATATGTTATGATTATTTTTGAAGATTTTATCTTGTTTTGGGAAATGTTTTAAGAATTATATTGTTGTGGAAAAAGGACAACACACAGACTGTGTGACAACCTGTCGTGTCGGACAAAGCTACGGGAATCGACCCCACAACCAAAGTGTGTCTGGTATTTATCGCCTACCACTTGACTACGTAAAGTCCATGGTTACTTTCACTAATTCTTTTTAGTTAGATGATTTTAGGAATCAAGAGTAAGTTTATTTTGTGTTATCTATGGAAATGATTAACCTATCATGTAGGATATGTGATTAGGTTAATTACTTTTCAATATGATAATTTAAGGGAAACTGATGTTATTTGGAGATAAAAGTTAATTTGTACCTTCGAAGACAATGTGATTAAATCTTTCAAATATTTGGGTTTCAATCTTAGTTTGGTTTAATTTGAAGAATTTTATGGATAATTGTTTATCGAATTGTCTTCGTTGAACTTTGGTTTTTTTTGGACAAATTTAGGAGATTAAGAATAGATTTTATTTTTATAAAGGATAATACTTTTGTGGATTATCTGATCTCGTACTAACAATTTTGGTTGGTTTTTCGTCTAAATACATTGGAAATATATAGTTCTCTTTTATGGATTAGGTGATTCTCAAGAAGTTTATTATAGAACTCTTAATGCGAACAAGTCTTCCTAAATACTCGTCTTTTGGGGAAATATGAGTTTGATTAAGGAATCTAGTAAAAGTTGAAAGTCTACGTGACAAGTAATTATGTTTCATTATGATTTAGTTAAGCTCAAAAATAAATTCCTCAATGAAGAGTAACTTAAAAAAAAAATTGTGTATGTTAACTTTTCCTACTGGGGAATCGAATACCGTTTAACCCATCACAAGTTTGTGATTTTCTTATGGTTAACTTTCTCCTAGACATGTTTACTATCACTCTCCCTCAGAACATGACCCTTTTTTTCATATCCATGTTTTCCTACATGGAATCCTAGTATGTGTTATCTTGGGTGACCTTTGTACTTCTCTTTCTTTATTTAAAAGTGATTTTTTTACTAACTCTTGTTTCGATGTGAGATTTTCAATGACGTTTACAAGCCCAATTTTAAAATTACGAGGATGCAATTCCCAAAAGGGGGGAAGGATGTAACAACCAAGGTAAATAAAGAATATGAAATTTTCACATTTATCCATATTTGTGAATAAAATATTAATACTACTTTAAAGGGGATGCTATGCTCGATGGCGTACCCAATACACAGCAACGAGTTTCTTGGGAATCTTACGTTGCACTCTCATAATAAAATAATATTATTTTAAATGGTAGTTAATGCCTAGACCTTGTAATGGAGGGAATGAACAGAACTAACTACAAAATGATTATTTATGTTTGTAAAATATTTTTACTTTTTACAAATAATGTTAGAGGATTAAAAATGCGAATGAATCCAATTTTAAGCGTAAACATTCTAATATTCTTTAAAAGGTCGGTTAACCGCCTTTTGAAAGAGAACCCTTTTTTAAATATACTTTTTAAAATTTTATATGTTGTATTTGACAAAATAAAATCCTTCTTTAGAATCTGGACATCAAATTTTACTTTGTGTAAAATTTTGTTATTTTCCGATAAAGATCATTTTTATTAAAAATGTCGCATTTTAATTCAAAACCTCTTTTTAATCTGATTTATCCATATGGATAGATTATATTTTTAATTTATATTAGAGTTTATTTAGAATATATTTTTACCATTTAATCCAATAGTGGTCATTGTAATTAATTTCACTTTGAAATTGGAAATAAACTAGTGTCAATCTTTTAGTAGATATTGTTTCTTAAAAACACGCTATTTCTTTTGCAGCGGGAATTAATTATTAAATTAATTATTGAAACTTATATGTTTTGAATTTTTTAAAATATGCGTCATTTTTGAATTGGGAATTTCAAATATAGCTTAGGGTTAATTTTTGGTATTTTTCTGAAAGACAGCAAATTTTGATGAATAGTGAAAACACTAAGTCATAGTTAAAGAAACTGATTTTTCGTTTAAATGAAAATTTTCCACTTCTGTGATTTGATTTTCAAAAATCCGACATACATGGTTGTCATTAAGAAGTAAAATGTGATTCAATGAGATCAAAATAATTTTTGGGGAAGAGTAACTTTTAAGTTTTATTAATCAAGATTAAAGGTAATTAGTGCAATTTAAGGTAAAAATAATGTTTTAATAATATGAAATGACCTATACACATGTCCTACCCTCATTGGATGTGTCATGGCCAACCCAGAAAATCCATGGGTCCACTTGGGGACCCCATTCAGCCACTTTGGTAGGAAAATGACATAAATAACTTTTTATTTAAAGTTTAAATAAAAATGTCACAAACATGAGTATTTTTACAAAAACAATTTTTAAATGGGGTTTTACAAGTCATATTTTTTACTATAAATATTCATTAAAAATATAAAAAGATTAACTACATCATGATATTTTTTTTATAATTTTTAGACACTAAATAAATTAAATTATTTATGACATCATGATGATGCAGTGGTTACCTCATTAATAAAGGATTTAAATAAAATGAAAAGATAATGTTAAAAATATTAATTTCACTTGTCATAGAACTATTGTATGAGTATATTTAGAACCCTTACCAACTTATCCTAGAAATACGTCAGTGTGGGACCTTTGAAATCCGAAACTTATTTGAAAATAATGTAAAATTTTGTAACGTTCCAAGAGTGCCCCTCCTCTCCTCTTATAAAAGGGCCCCCACCTCTACCACCTTACCCACACCTCTCAAGCCTTTGGCTCGGCCCAACCCTGCTCATGTTTTCTCTCCAAATCCATCTATTACTCCTAGAAGCATCTCTTTGGGATGAATTCTTCCCAAGGAAGCCTTTGAGCTCAAATCAAAGAGAGGTACCCGATTTTAAGGTAAAGTCTTCACTTCTGTTCTTTTGTTTTATTGTGCTTCTCAAACCCCCTAATCTATTTTTATTCATTTAATTTGTAAAAAATCAATTATCTTAAATATAATATGATGTTGTTATAAGAAGTATTCGAGCTACACTTACACGCACCTACATCTAATGGTTAAAGAACATACTATTTCTGTGGATGTTAAATTTCTGCCTCACGAAACGATGATTGTTCAATATTATTTTAACACCCTCAAAGGTGGCCATTAATATGTCACTATATTTATATATGATATATAATATGTTTATGTTTTACTTAAGCTTCAGTATTTTTCACTTATGGAATACCTTTATGTTTTCCATTATGGGTAAACGCGATATCTTCATTTTTGGAAGTGCGGACTACCGCCCCTCAAAGTGATTTGATTCATTAATGCCATATGTGGGACGTATAAAGGATGTAATTAATAGTATTACATATGATATCTTACTGTAATTATAATATACCTTTATATCATTATTATTTCATTCCATTGAATACAATAAAATATATGAAAGTAGCGTTCATGCGTACGTACGGCTTACCGTCTCCATGAACGGTACATTTCATTTCTTATTTCCAAATGTTATGTACTATTATAAGTACATATATATAATGGATATATATGTAATATATTACATATAAATTATGGATATCATTATGGAATTATAATATATATATATATCTCATTTTGTTTTAATTCCATTACTATGACAAAAAAATGAAAGTAGTGTTCATCCGTACATACGGCCTACCGTCTCCATGAACAGTGATTTTAATTTTTTTATCCCAAAATGCTATGAAGCAGTATAAAATGAATATATAATGGATATATATGATATTTAAAACATCAATACTATTCTGGATATGATTTACCTATAACTACATGGAAAATTCTGTTCCAACAAGTTCAATTTTTACACATGTACCGAACATCGACAAAAACGTCTGATATGAACTCACTTTATTACCAAATTATTATAACATTATAACATGTGATATTAACTGAATAATAATATTTAATGTAGGTCCTTAATAAATTATAAATTGACCAAATTTTATTATTCAGGAGATTAAAGAACGATTGAGTCATGTCGGACACGAGGTAAGGGATCCTACCCCTCTCTTTCTTTTTAAGTACACTCTTTTATATCATTCCTTTTAATATCATCTTTCTTATGATTGGGATGTTATTTTATATTACTAATACTGTAATTTTTATGTTCATATGATTAGAGACCCTATTTTCTCTCATCTATCCATTTTGGATGTTTTGAGTGGCGCCGTTAGGCTGCCAAATTTTCGTAAGAGATCCAACCTCTCCTTTTCTTTTTAAGTACTCTTTGTTATGTCACTTCTTTTAGTCTCATATTTATTATATTGGGGGATTTTATTTTATATTCCTATTGCTATAAATTTTATTTAAATATGATGAGAGACCCTATTTGATCTCATCAATCCATTTTTGGATGTTTTAAGTGGCGTCGTTAGGCTGCCGAGTTTTCGTAAGGGATTTTTCATCTCACTTTTATTACCGTGAGATTTATGCTACATTTTCCACCATTTCCATTGAGTTGTGTATGTAATGGCCATTATTATACTCTTTATGTAATATAATTTCATTTATGGGTATTTACATATTCATTGTATCACCCTACTTCAATGGGGTGTACGTTTTGAAAGTTACCCAGGTCAGTAAGGGAACCTTTCACCCTCCTCTTTTTAAAAGACTTCTTTTTTTATGTCTTTTAATTCACATAATATTATGATAGGATTTGTTCTTCTATATCCTTATTGATGTAAATTTTATGTCCAAGTGATGAGATACCCTTTTTATCTCTTAACAACACATTTTCTGAATTTTGAAGTGACGCCGTTAGGAAGTCGAATTTTTGCAAGGGAACTTCATAACCCAATTTTGATTCTTTGGGATAAACTTTCACTCCTTGAATATGTCGTTATATGAATATGTGTGAATAACCTCTGATTTTTTTACAGTTAATATCCACTTATATTTGGTGTATTCATTTGTCACACATAATTATGTAATTGATTTATCCTTAATCCGTGGATACTGTCTTTGTATGGGACTTCGTCTCAATCTCCTTTCATTGAGGCATATTTTGTTTTATACACAACCTTCTTTTATATGGTGTATAAACCCCTTTGACTTTTACTTTTATCCAAAAGGAATCTTTTTTATACGAAGTGTTTTACTAAACGACAAAAGGGAATGTTTTTGTCGTACATATGCGGCGATAACGACTTCTCCGCCGCCGTGACCATTATTTGAGTTTCGGCTTCCTCTACAAGCCATACCTTTTTTAAATGAAATATAAATACATTGTTTTACTCTGATTTTATTTTGGTATTGAAATTGGTTTTCATAATGTTTTTATATCAATGTGTTGTATTGATATCTTGTGATTGAAAAGTGGAAATGTTATGTTTCCTTTATGCATGTTTTATGTGATACGATTATGTTATGGTTCTTTGGGCATTATTATGAAGAAGGGGGTGTTGTGATAATCTAAGGGCGGGTGAGACCATTATAGATCTCCAATGAATTGGGTAATGTGAAGTAGTTAAATGTTAAGGTTTCTCCGAAGAGATTTAGGGAATATACTTTGATGGGTATTCCAAACATAACCAATAGGGTTACTCCCTATGTAAGAATGTTATGAATGCCTCAAGTTACCTTTAGGTCTTATGATTTATATGATTTATTCATGATTTGATGAGGTATGTAAAAATTCTTATGTTATATGAGTAAAGTATGATTTCATACATGGACTAATGTTTTCTTTTCGTACTTTTATATCCCTTACTGAGCTTTTTATACTCATCCCAAGTTTTTGAAATGTTTTTCACAGGTCAAGGGAAAGGTGAATGATATGATGATAGTGTCAAGGAAGTGTCAAGAAAGAATCCATGTTTTATTTAAAATATGTTTCCATTGATGGAAAAAAACGAATACAATCTTTTATATAACCACTTTGTTTAAATGTGGAATGTAATTCATGATTTATGATCTAATTCTCTAAAACTCTAAACCTGAAATGATCCTCACTATGAATTATTCATTTAATTCAATATTTAGTACGGTTTAAGGTCGGAGCCTTATATTAAAAGAGAAAGGTGAAATTTCATTTATAAATGATAAGAATAGTGTAAAATATTTACAAATTCATTTTCAGGAATATACCTGAAAAAATTACATCACTATTATCAAGAAGTCGCATTGCTCAAGATATAATCACAAAAACACTACTACTAGGAAAATGGAAAATAACACACAAGGTTATCCAACCAATAAGTATATCAATCATTCACACCAAGAAACTAAGTGAAAATAGACAGAAGAGGAACTTAAAAGATAGTGAATAATCCAGAATATACTATTACTTGTTGACTCATCCCCGAAAGCATGCCTAACTCAATGACATCAAAACAACCAACATGCTCGCCCATACCCCACATGGTGTAGACTGAGGACCCCTATCCCATTGTAACAATTACAAAATATATCCCATATCTATGGGTTACTAGCTAGTTCATAATCTTACAAGTGCAACAATTGTTCTTAGAAAATTCAATAGTTATGCCACGTTATCCATGTAATGAATTATAGAAAAGGGGTGAGCCAATCAGTGCCAACTAAGAATCCAATCCCATTCACAAATAACATATATAATAATCCACACAATAGGAATTACCTTGATCTACTCCAATGATCGTTCTCTTTCCATACAAAATATATATCACATTCCATTTCATTTTTAAAGAACCAAACACACACTATGTTCAATTATGAACCTTTTATAAATCCATTTGAAGAACCCAAACCCACCATAAAGATGTTAAAAAACATTTGAAAAGTAAAAAAATTCTTAAAAATCCACATTCCCTATGTTAATACCAACTGAGAGTTTGATCAAACACTGGGTGTCCACATTTATAACAAAAAAACATTTATCACAAAACAAGGATTAAACAACCACTTTGCACACCAAAAAATTATTCAAAGGACCACACATCACTATTTATCATATAAGTAAGGTGAAAAAATAAAAAAACCAACAAATATTAAATTAAAAAGGAAAGTAAAAAAGTAAAACTTACCCAAATATCATGACGCATCATCAATGCATACCCAAAACCACAACATGAAGGTTTCAAGAGCCAATATCTTCTAAGAGGAACCTTAATAAAGAAAAACCTCCAATATAAACAAAGGAGAGACATAAATACAAGATCCAACAGATTATAGGAGAATAATAAATCTATGGAAAATGGAAGAAAGAAAAAGAGCTAGGAGAGGAGAGGAGGATACCTTGAGAAATCTAGCCCCAAACCTTGAATAAACCCTAGTTACAGACCATGGGAGAGAGCTAGAGGATCATGGAACAAAGGGGAATGCCCTCTAGGGTCTCAAAAAAATGAGGGAGGAGAGGGGATTTGTTTTGGAATAAAAATACTATAGGGGTAGTTTAGAAATTTTAAAAAAAAATAAGATCTGGGAAACTCACACGGTTTACAAACCTTGCACAAATCATGAAAAACACCACTGTCCTAAGACAAAACCTCCCCCATGCTTTCCACATGTTTTGAAAAACCATTCTCAAGCCGTGATCTATGCCTCTACCATTAACACTTAAGCCACATGTATTCCTAGAGAAGGCTGCATGGTTTTACCGAACTTTGTGCTGACTCTATACAAGAATAAGACATCCCAAAACTCAAAATCTAAAACCTTCACACCTAGTATTTGAGCCATAATCCCAAGTGAAAATGATAAACTAGATCATAGGTCAAAAATAAAAATCTGAGTGTGGTAATTCTCTCCACCATTAATGCCTTCTACCCCCGTAATGCCACAACATATTCTAGTTGATCGAACAACAACTAAGGATTACATAACAAGATGATCCAACCTCTTATAAAAAAATTTGTCAAACATATCCAAACAAAACTTATGCCTCTTTCGCAAAATAAAATAAAAAACTGAACATAATCTGTAAGAGACAATGATAAATTTTTTGTGCCACAACATCCACAATCATGTCTCGAACAATATCATTGATCATATTCCAAAACCCAAATTTCACCGAAACTGTAAAGAAACATAAAATTAAATAAATTCAAAATAAACCATTTTCTATCAGACCATATCTGAAACTAAAATGAAATTTCAACATGGGATCCCGAAATAGGATCCCCACTATTAGTAAATAACCAGCATAGGCCCACACCCCACACCACAAGGGAAAAACTTATAACAACAAGGGGAACCAGAATAAGAACCTTTAAACTTCCCACAACCGATTGATGGAGACAAGATATGGGACATAGATACCCATAACCCTGGTGGGCTCTTGACCATGTAAGAAAATTCAGTTCGAGGTCTATGATTGGATCCCTAATGTTTGAAGCATTTATTTCACCATAATCAGGAGTTAATTGTTAATGAATGAAACTCCTAGAGAACCTTCACCCAAACAGTGACTCAGAAGATACACATGCATTGACCACTTTCACCCTGATGAGGAACAATTGGAACAAGGAATATGTGGAACACACCATCACTCAGAACAACAAATTCATAATTTTTATAATAATAAAACACTTCCATTGAAACATTATTTATCAAAATATACACAATATCCCGTTACATTTCAAACAAAATAAAAAACCATAACGTACCACTTCCACAATATAAGGAAACACAACAACCTAATGGGACTGTAAACCAAACCCAAATAGCACCCTACACTAGAAAACGGATTCCATGTTGCTTCTTTAAAACACACCGACAGAACTATTTCAAGTGGAACAGGCACCCACACACATGATTGGTCTTTGGTATTCTCGTACACGATTACTTCTTATGATATAGATTTAAAAACTGTTGAAACACCATGATTCCCCACCATGATGAAGCTGACAACAGATCTTGAGGTATTTTAATTCTACGACCAGCTCCAACACCTTCAGGTCACTTCCCCACTTCCTTAGTGGAATTCCCCTCACCACTTTTAGGGACTAAAAGGCGGAAGATTACCTTAATAAATTGGTTCATCACTTCCTTAAAATGAAAAACCTGCCTCACCATAGTGGAATAAAATGTAGATTATACTCAATCACCTTAGATTTCATATGAGGACGAATCCTAGACTCAAAATCCCAAGCTTTAGAGATTTTTTTACAATATACCTCATATCATTCATATCTACATCTATAAAGTGATGATAGAACTCCATCCTCGACCCATCAGCCGGCTGTATAAAACAATTCTCTATTCCCTTCGTTACCTTCATCATCTCAAAAAAATACAGATTGATAAATGAAGCCTCAAGAACTTCTATGTGAGGTCTTCTTGAGGTTTATTTTGAAATACCGACTTCCACTGCATCCATGTTGTCCCTTCAAGAATAAAGGTATCAAAAATCACCCTTAAAAACTTGGAGAACTCAATGAGGTTGTAGTTACCTTCTATTTTCCACCTCCACACTTCTAAATGTAGAGGATCAACTTGGATATAAAATTGGTGTGGATTTAACTTCCAAAACACATGAAAGAAATCCATATATTGATTAACTAGATAGCTCTCTAACGGGGAACCAACCGTAGCTACACAATGATTATCCAGAAAATATCTACGGTAGTGAACACACTAGACATCTAGAAATCCAATATCTAAATCAAAACCAGCTCATCAACAAGAGTCCTCAAAATAAAACACAACACAAAAAACACTTCCAAATCATAAGAGAACACCACCGAACCACTGGTTTTCAAAAAATCAAAACATATTCTTGAAAATATTTTTGAACAAAATAAATTGTTGGGTTTCACACTCATGAACAATATTCCTTAGAGTCTCACTCACATTCACGTTTTCGTGCCCTCTCTAGAACCCATCAACTCATCCCAATCCATACATTCATCTAATCATGCTATTTCAAGAACTCATCAACATTTCCACACATATCTATGCATGCGAGAACCATGGAAATACTAAAGGTAAAAATACAACCTTATTTAAAAATTAAAATAGAATTTCAAAATATCATTAACCACCAAGTCAAATATCATTTTCAGATTCTTCATTTTAATCCATTACATCAAGCTCAAAAATATAATCCCTTGGATTTTCATCCAAAAATTTAATTCATTTCATTGAAAACATTTTCCAGATGCTCAAAAATATCATTCCATCAAAAACCATTTGATTTAAACCCAATTTATTACAATTTGAGACACTTTTTGAAAGCCCATTTTTAAAAAAAATTGGTTTTCCCAGTAAAAAATATTCCAAACCCAATATTTCAATCATAAAAATCAATTTTCTAATGCCTTCTTCAATATGATTCTAAAAATTAATTTTCTATCTTCCTAAAACCAAACCATTACCATTTCAAAATCCATTTTTCACTATACCAAAAGAAATAATCTTAAAACAATGTTCAAAATCAATGAAGACCCAAAACAATTCAGAAGGGAAACAAGTGTCGATGGGTGACTCGGTCAAATGGTTGGTGACCATACGCCAATCATAACACCATCATGAAGAGAATTTTAGGAACATGTCCTTAACTCAACATGTCTTTCTAGACCTTGATAGCTCATAAAGACCACTATCCCAACTCCCCATTCATAATCTATACACCAAAAAAACCATGATAACCAAGATACCAACAAAAATCGACTTCCCGTGGAAACTCATTTTTCTGTCTAGAAAGTGTTGGCCAAACACTTCCCCAAACATTCATCCCATGGTCCAACAATCCAACCCCATCTACCATGACATAAGAAAGTAACAAAGGGCACTCTAAAAGCTTGGTACTGAAAGGGAGCCTTATTTGGAAACATTTTTTCATGAACTAACCTGGCTCGACACTGGACCGATCACCTGATCCAATCCACGACATGGCCCAAAGGGCATTCCCAATACCCACGAGCCAACAAATAGTGTCAGGAATCAAAATAATAACCTAGGTAATTATTTTTCTCAATATAAATAAATAAATTAAATAGCGGAAAGATAAAGAAAGGTTCCTAATATGAAGAAATAAATTAACAGAATATCTTTTACACAAAAACTTAAATTACAAAAATCTAAATGACAATACCCAACACTAAAACCTCAGAAACACAACATCTCTATGTGACCCCAAGGGTTACTATTTGATATCAAAACCAACCATATCCCATAGAGATCAATAATATGATAAATCTTGCACCACGAACAAAAAACATGAAATAAATATAGGTGTGAGTATTAAAACTTAGTAGGAAAGCCCAAATAAATCTCTTCCCCATGAAATGACATTAAAATAAAAGAAACATAAACATCTAGTTTTAAATATAATATATAAAATTAATCCTTTACACACATTTACCTCTTTAAAGAAAATCATGGTCCATTTACCTTTTTACCATTTAAAACAACACTCTTATATAAGGAGGAGTCATATGAAATTCAAAAGAGAAAGGTGGAATTTCATTTTTAAAGGAGAGACAGAGTGTAAAAAATTTCCGAAAACTTTTTCATGAAAACACTTAAAAATATTACATCACTTTTATCAAGAAGTAAAATTTATCAATAAATAAGCACAAAATTCCTACAACCATGGAAATGGAAAATAACACACAAATTTATCCAAACAATTAGTATATCAATCATTAATTGTAAGAAACTAAGTAAAAAAATAAACATGGGAGGAACCTAGGAGCTCATCAACAATCCATAACATACTAATACATGAAGACTCATTCCATAAAGCATTCCTAACTCGATGACATAAATACTTCCAACATCCTCAAACACACCCCACATAGTACAATACGAGAGTCTCTATCACATAGTAATAATAACAAAATATATCCCCCTTATATGAGCCACTATCTAGTGCATAATCTAACTAGTGCAACAATAATTCTCAGAAAATTCAATAGTTATTACAGGTTCTCCATGTCAAGATGTATAGAAGAGGGGTGAGAAAACTGATTACAACTGAACATCCAATCACATTCAAATATTTCATATATAATAATCCACACAACATGCATCACCCTGAGCCAGTCTAATAATTAATCTCTTTCATTAAAAAACATATATCAATATGGAGTCCAGACTAAGGATATCATAATCCTCACTATGTAAATTGGTCACAAGGATTCCACAAAAATGGCATCCCACCAATTTAGAATAAACATGGAAAGAAAATTTTCCAATGAGAGGTTTTCATTATAAACACTTTCAATGCATTTACTAAAGTTCCAAATGGGCCTTAAAATCATTTTACAAAGCCATTATATATCAAAGAACCAAATCACATTTTTAAAAGAGGTGTAAAAACACCATTTAACATTTCAAAATCATTTTAAAAATAGTTTTTAATCATTCAAATCATACTTTCAAGCTAAATCCATTTTTTGAGAATTACAAATGGGCCATTGATCTACATCACATTCCATTTAATTTTTAAAGAACCAGACACACACCATATTCAAGTCTGAACCTTTTATAAATCCATTTTAGGAACCCAAAACCACCATCAAGATGTTTCAAAAACATTTAAAAATCCAAAACATGCTTAACAATCCAAAATCCACGTGAAAAAACCAACTACACATTTGATAAAACACATGGTATGCACACTTATAACAAAACAAATACATTTATCATAAAATAAGGTATAAACCACAACTTTCCACACTAAACAAATATTACAAGGATCAAACATCCCTATTTATCATATAAAGAATATGAGATAAGTAAGAAACTAACAAATATTACGTTAAAAAGGAATGCGTAAAGGGTAACGTACCTCAATATCACAACGCAACGTCAATAAATACCTGAAACCACACCATGAAAGTTCCGAGAGACAATATTTTCAAATATGAACCTCAAAAAAGATTACCCCCCAACATAAAATTTGGAGATACATGAATCATAGGTACAATATACCATAGTTGAAGAATAATTCAATGTATAATGTAATCAATAGTAAGTGGGGGGATAGGATAGCAGGATAACTTGAGAAATATGGCTCTAAATTTCGAAGAAATCGTAGATCCACACCATGGGACGGAGGATGAGGCTTGGAGAACAAGGGGAATAAACACTTAGGGTTGTACGGACCAGAGGGAGGAGAGTGGAGGAGTTTTAGTAACACCCCAATATTTTATTGTATGTTATATTCAATAGCTTGTGTTCCAAGCAACACTGACTTGGTTTACGTAACACGCAAGATTGAGTTTCTGCGAAACAACAATTTAGTTTTAAAATTATTCCGTTGATATATTTATAACTTATCCAATAAATTTACTAATATAAATAGAAATAAATAATTTCTAAATGTTATTTATAATTTTTTCACCTATATAAAATATATTTGTACTGAAATGTATAAGTTTTGGTAAAGTAGTTATATGTTTAGAAATACTATTTTCTTAAAGGAACTACTTTTTATAACCTTTTGTGAACAATAAAAAAATTATTCTTAGACAGACTTTTAAATTGAATTTTGTAAAATATACATCATCTTTGAATTCATAATATCATCATTATCTTTGGGTAAATTTTTGGGATTTTAATGAAAACTTTCAATTTTTGATGAATAGTGAAAAACACTAAATTATTGTTAAAAACCCAAACTCCTCATTTAAATAATTATTTTACATTAGATTGAATTTAAAGTCACAATAGATAAATAATACATATATTTCCCCAATTTAGGTCATTTAAATCATCAAGGTGAAAAATGTGGTCAGATAGGATCAAAATAATTTTTGGTGAATAGTAACTTTTGAATTTTATTTACCACGGTTAAAGATAAATTGGGTAATTAAAGTTAATAAATATAATAATAATTTAAAATTACTATAAAACTTTTTCTTAACCATATTTTATGAGTCATGAGAGACTAATAAAATTTATGGGTAGAACTTTTGGTCTTTGTTTTCCACAAGGGTGTGATTAATACATTTATAACATTTAATTTAAATTAAAGTTAAAAATATCATAATAATGACACTTATTACAAAAAAAGATTTTAATATGGTATAATATAAGTGATATATAAGACTATAAATAGTAATTATAAAGAATAAGAGATTTCATACATCATTGTAATTTATTTTTAATTTTTAGGAATTAAATAATTACATTTAATTTTGACACATTGATGATGAAAAAATTGGGTTATTAAAAAAAGAATAAAAAATGATATTTTAATTATAACAATAAATATTATTTAAAATATTTGATTACATCCATGAATATTATGGCTGAATATGAAATTTTATTATTGATTTAACACATTTCATTCAAAAGATTCAAGTTTTTACGACTTTAACAATAATCAAGTACAAAATATTTCCAAAGTTGATATAATTGATATTTTAAAATAAATATGATTCTATTAAATTATATAAAAGTTATAAAATTATAAGATATATCCAAATAAATTTTATAGTGATAAAATTTTAAAACATTTCTACTTTAGTTTCACTTGGAATTTTATAGTAACTATATAAACCATGTACTGTAAAAAATACAAGAAGACATGGTAAGAGTTAAACTGTTTAACTAAGTGTTAAATCTAAAATATATGGTTAATTTTATGACCTAAAAATGTATAAAAAATATTTATTGAGATAATTTATACCCATTCACATTGTATCATTGAAATAAATCACTTTGGATTTATTAGAAACCGAAAATGAATTTATAATAAATTAATATTTTAAGATCTTCAAAAAGTTACCCTCTCCTCTCTTATAAAAGGTAACTTATTCTTATCTTTAATTCACACCTCCAAATCCCATTGGATCTGAAAAAACCTACTCAATTCTTCTACCAACTACCTTCAATTCATCCTAGATGCCACACATTAGGCATAAATCCAAACTAAGGAGGTATTTTTTTCAAATTAAAAGGAGATACACAAAAATGTTAATTGTTTTATAACATATTTCAAAGTTATTTTCTTCTCATATTTCCTATTTATATGTTGTATCCATAATAAAATAATAACCCTTGTACCTTATACATGATGATATGTTATTATAATTATAGTACAACCACATTCCTTATTTTATCCATCATACGAAAAACAATATCACTGTGTGTGCACGCTGTGGTGTAAACTGTTTTTCATTACACATTATTTATGTGGGTACAAAGATGAATATAAAGGATGTATATAAAAATATAGCATGATATTTTTAAAAAAATTCTTATTCAACCCAATTTCAAACCGTCTAACTATTAAGTAAATGATATCATTGCTCGTGCGTACGTACGACTTACCATCTCTACAACACGTTGAGATTCATCTTCCACGTTCACCATTAAAGGATTACTATAAAAATACATATTATTAATAAATATGCTATATATGAAATAATAATTATATTGGAATAATATATATATATATATATTCATATATTTCATTAACATACTTCCAATAAATATGACAAGAAAACGGAAACAACATTCATGCGTATGTATGGCCTACCATATCCATGAACCGTGTATTCCATTTCATATATCTATATATTTTATATATTTATACTCAAAATAAATATGAAATATAAATCATGTTATACATTTTTTAAGTAATTAAATTATGATCTAAGTAACATGATTAAGAATAACTAGTTAAAACATGTAGGATAAACAAATCGATTATTACCCGGAATGTTTCTTTAACATTGAAATTATTAATAAATGTGCAATATAAAGGTATAAAATAATATTATAAGATATCATAAATATTATTATGATTTTGGTATAAGTTAATATTTTGTCAGAAACCATTGTACATGACTTTTAGACACGTATGGAGAGTATCAGATCTACGGTAATGAAATTTCGTCTCACTTTTAATTTTCATGAGATATAAGCCACATTCACCACCTATTTCTTATGTGTGGTGTATATACTGTCAGTATAATATTTTATATCATTATTAAATTTATCATCATGGAATTTAATGATTCATTTTATGATAATTATATTATTATTTAAATGTTCAAAGTCTTATGTGATGCTTTGAATGTTTACATAATTAATCCTTTCTCCATTTCAATGTTATTGATATTATCATAGATATTTATTTATATGTATATGAAGGAATATAAAGAACATTTCATGTCTATTTTTAATTTCATTAAAATATTTTCAAAAGGAATATTTTTAAGGTTTTATGTAAGGGACACTTTAACTAAACCATCATTTTAAATTTTTTTAATTATTTATTCTTCTAAACTTTTATCATTAATGTACATGTTTTCAAGATGGTATTAAGGATTTATTTATTTGGACTTGAATGTTTTAAAATAATAATTCCATTGAAAATCTTCAAAGTGGTACATGACACTTAGAATCAAAAATATTATTTTAAATGTATCCTTTTATAAGTGTGCATATATTGAATAAATGATTTCATAGAAAAAGTGTTATTTTTTACTAGATACTTTTAATGACTTTATTGAATTATATTAATCTATGTCAACATCCTTTGTTAGATTTTATGCTTAATTGAGACAGATTTATTATGATATAATCTTCCATATTGTATTGAAGATTTTATGATATATTTGACTGTAGATGTTCTATTTGTATAACATTCACGGTTTATGCTTAAAGTATTAACATTTCGTATCCTAGTTTTAATACAAATGTTTATTTTATGATTCACCATTTTCATATGATGAATGAATATGAATTAGTAAGTGATGGGAGGGGCCCACTATAGCCCCTCGATGCATCGTTATGTCTCATGAGATGAAATTAGTTGGCGAAAAACTCATCCCGTTTTTTCTAAGATGTTTTAAATTGTCAGGAGGATATATTTTGACACAAATCAGATGTGTTTCTACCCACAAACTTAAACTGTCACGAGTATATATCATGATAATAGTTATCTTGTTGGGAGGATAGATATTAACAAAAAATAGATGGTTTTATACCCAAATACTTAAACATTCACGTGGATAGATCTTGAGAGTAGCTATCTTGAGGATATATCTTGATAGTGCAGACATCCAGCATTTTGAATTCTCACATTATAAGATTAGTTATTGATATTACATGTCATTATTCGACTAGTAAAATGTCAATGTGAATGTTTAAATGGAATTATTGGATATAAATTTTCCATATCTAGTTGGTGTTTATGTTATAAAAGGAGTGTGTTTAAATTTTATACACTCCTTAAAAGTTTACTCTTATTTACGAAATATTTTTTTTGTATTTTTTACCCTTACTGAGCATAAGAGAACACCCATTTGTTATGTTTTATTTTCCCATGATTCTAAGAATTGTATTATGACTGATATGTTGGGTTAATCTAGGATAATACTAGAGTTATCAAGGAATTATCTATGTTACATTTTATGTATTGAATTGTAATTTAATGTTCATGTATGTAATATATTTTCCAAAATAGTTAAACTAATTGGTCACTTGAGATTTAATTTCATATAATCATTCAAATATATTAAAATAATGCACTCACACTAGGCTCATGGGATTGGGGGTTATAGTTGGTATCAAAGGAAGTTTAGTAACATCCTTGGAAATTAGATTTAAAAAAATAGATAATAAAATATAACCCTATTAATGACATTGAGGATAAGTCTTAGTATTGGATATCATCCTTTAGATTTGGTAATATATAACATAGGTTAATCGAATGGACTTATGATTTAAGAATAATATAGAATCATTTAGAGATCCTATATGTGATTCTTCATGACTATATAACTGTGATTAGTGTTTGTCACTTTGCGATTTGAGTTTTGATCAATGGTTAGAATCAGAAAGGTTATACATGCAATGGTTATACTAATGGCGATGAAGAGTTTATAAAATAATAAATGAGAAGAAAGTGGTATTTAGGAATACGATCTTGAAGCGTAGTTAATGGTTTAAAAGTGAAGTGGAATTATTAAGGTTATTTTTTTAATTGGATTATCTAATTATTAAATAAATTGTTTTATGGTTATATGATTCATGGGATATATAATGATTGTACTGTAGTACCACTTCTTTAAGGATTTGGAAGCATAAGATTTTTTTATTAAGAATTTAAATGTGATAAAATATTTGGTGAGTGACAATAAGAGATAAATTACATTTTTTAGGGGATCTAATGTTAATATTGATTTTTTAAATTTAGACACTTTTTGGAAAGTGAATTTGGATGGAAGTATTTTGGTCTTGTCTTATGGTTGGAATGGAGTATGTTGAACACTGAATATCATCGTTTGTGATTAAAGTATTATTTATTGGATACTTTGGTCTAACGTTTTTTGTTTCAGAAATTATTTATATGACTAAGGAGATACTTTTGGGACTTAATGTTTATAAAATGTTCTTTAGGTGTGATAAATGCATTTTGACCATTCATTTTCAGGTGTAAGGGATGGTATGAAAATAGATCAAAGCACAACCAAAGACTATGATTGATCTTATGAAATAGAAATAAATCAATTAAGTGATCATTTTAATAGTAAAATAATTCTTCAACTATAGGGAAAGGATCATGAAACAAAAAATGATACTCTGGACCTTTTTCTAATGAATCAAATGGTCCCTTATATCATCACATATTTATCGCTTTGTGATAGTTATCTTTCTCCTCATCATGTTCTATATCACTCTCTATCAGAACTTGATGATTATATTATTATTTGAGGTCCATGTTTTCCTACATGGAACCCTAGTATGTGTTATCTCTAGTGACCTTTGTACATTCCTTTATATTAAAATGGAGGTCTCATTAATCCATTTCTGATGTGGGATTTTAATAGACCTTTTGAAAATTATTACCCATAGAATTTGATTCTAAATTTAAATTGAGAGAAAGAAATTTATTGAAGGATGTGGTAATATAACACCCCAATATTTCAGAGTAATTTATATTCAATAGATTTTTTTGAAGGAAGCACCGACAATCCTTTCATAACATGCAAGATTGAGTTTCTGCGAAACAACACTTTAGTGTTAAACTAATTTAAATGATATATTTAAAACTTATCCATTACGTATAGTAATATAAACAGAAATAAGTAATTTTTAATTTCAATTTGTAATTTTATCACATTAATAAAACATATTTATAATGAAATGTATATGTTTTCATAAAATAGTTATATGTTTAGAAATACTATTTTCTTAAAGGAACTACTTTTTATGTCCTTTTGTGAAAAATAATAAAATTAATTATAAACACTGTTATAAATTTAATTGGGTTAAAATAAAATTCATTTTTCAACTCGGAATATCAAAATTATCTTAGGTTGAATTTTTGGTATTTTTTTTAAAACGTTCAATTATTGTTGAATTGTAAAAAACATTGCATTATTGTTAAAAATTCGACTATTTCATTAAAATAATTATTTTAATTTAGATTGATTTTAATTTTAAAATAGATAAATAATATATATATTAACAAAATTTAGATTATTGGAATCATTTTTATAATAAAGTTATATAAAAAAATTCATTGAACATTTTTCACGTCTTTCTACCCGCCATCTAACCACATTTGGAGATTAGCATTAAACATAATTTTAACTCTTCTGTGAAATGAATTTAGAAACATTAATATAAATGGTAGTAATTAGGGTGAAAAATTTGGTCTAATATGATCAAAATAATATTTGGGTGAATAGTAACTTTTAAATTTTATTTACCACTATTAATGGTGAATTTTTAATTAAAGGTACAAAAAATATTATAATAATATAAAATTACTCTAACAATTTTACCAAACATATTTTATGATTCATGGCCTATCAATATAATCACTGGGTATAAATTTTGGCCTTTTTAATCCACTTGGGTTTGATTATGACATTTATAAAATTTAATTTTAAGTAATGGTAAATATATCATAAACATGACTCTTATTACTAAAAAAATTTTATATGGGGTTATATAAGTGATATATTAGAATATAAATATTCATTAGTAATCTACACATATTTCATACATCATGGTTATTTTCATTTAAGTTTTATGAATTAAATAATTTAATTTAATTATGACACAATGATAATGCAATAATAGTGTTATTAATAAAAGAAACGAATAAATTATATTATAAATATTATTTTAAATAATATTATAAATATTAGATGCCATAAAATAATTTTTTGAAATATTATGATATATTAATATTGATTTAATTAATTTGATTCAAAATAATCATGTTTTTATGACTTTAAAAAAATCATGTATTAAATAGTGTCAAAATAGACATAAATGAGATTTGAAAATAAATATTATTCTATTAAATGATAGAAAAGTCATAAGAACAATGATTTTAACAACTTACTCTTATAGTGGTTAAATTTTCATAAATGATCCACTTTAGGTTATCTTGGCATTTTATAGTAACAATATTATCCATGTACTATAAAAATACAAGAAGACTTGTTTAGAGTTAAACTATTTAACTAAGGGTTAAATATAAATGATAAGGTTAATCATATGACCTAAACATGTCTAAAACCTATTGGTTGAGAGGATTTATACCCATAATAATCTTTTCCTAGAAATAAATCACTTTTGAGATATTCTGAATAAGAAATAAATTTATAGTAAATTAATATTTTAATATATTCCAAAAGTGCCCCTCACCTCTTTTATAAATGGGAACTTCTCCTTATCTTTAATTCACACTTCCAAAGCCATTTTTATTAGAAAAACCTTCCAAATTATTCTCCTCAATTCCCTAAATTAATATTCTATGACACACTTTGGGCATAATTCCATCCTAAGGAGTCCTTTTGTGCAAATCAAATGGAGATACCCGAAAAAATGTAATTGTTTTATCACATCTTTCAATGTTCTCTTCTTCCTCTACTTCCTATTTCTATGTTTTTTCATACTAAAATAATAAATCCATTACCTCATACATTATGAGAAGTTATTAAAATTATAGGAAAACCATATTCCTTATTTTATCCATCATATGAATAATAATATCACCATGTATGCGTATTTACGGCTTACCGTCTCAACGCCATGGTGTAAATTGTTTTTCATTACACATTATTTATATGGGTATAGAAATGAATATAAAGGATGTAAATATTAAATATATCATTATATTATTAATGTAAAATTCATATTCCACAAAAATTCATACCATTTAGCCATTAAGGAAATGATATCGTCACTCGTTCACATGTATGGCTTACCGTCTCCAGGACACGATGAGATTCATCTTCCACATTCACTATTCAAGGATGAATATAAAAATATATATTATTAATAAATATGAAATATATGACATAATAATGATACTGGAATATTATATATATATATACATATATTTCATTCACTTACTTCTACTAAATACAATAAGAAAACGGATACAATGTTCGTGCGTACGTACGACCTACCATCTCCCTGAATGGCCTGTTACATTTCATATATATATCTATTATATATATTTATATCTTGAATAAATATGATATATAAATCATTATAGACATTCTAGAAGTAAGTAAATCATGATCTTGGTAATATGATCAAGAATAAAAGGTCAAAAAACGTACAATAAAAAAAGCGATTTTTACCCGGAATGCTTTTTTTACTTGAAAATTATTAATAAAATGTTAATATAAAGTAATATATGAATAATATATGATATCATAAATATTATTATGATTCTATTATAAGTTAATAATGTCTTAAAAAAATTTATACAATTGTTTTGGACATGTATGGAGAGTATCAAACCTAATGTAAGGGAATTGCGTCTCACTTCTAATTTTTGGGAGATATAAGACATGTTCACCAACTATTTATTATGGGTGGTGTATGTAATACCACTATTATATTTTATATAATGATTAAATTTATATTCATGGAATTAAAATTTTCATTTGAATATATTGATCTTATTATTTAAGTGTTCCATTTGGTATCAGATGCTTTGAATATTTAAATAATTAATACTTTTCCCATTTCAATATTCTTGATATTATCATTAATATTTATCTATATTTATATAAAGGACTATAAATTAAATTTTATATATATTTTTAATTTCATTCAAATGTTTTCAAAACGAATATTTTTATGGTTCTATGTAATTAAATTCTTAACTAAAACAACATTTTAATTGTTTTAAATATTTATTCTTCTAAACCGTTCTCCTTAGTGTCCATGTTTTCAAAGTGGTTTTAAGGATTTATTTATAGTGAAATGAATGTTTTAAAATGATAATTCATTTTAAAATATACAATGGCGCATGAGAATATTTGATTCAAAAATATATTTTTAAATGTCTCCTTTTATAAGTGTGTGGCTTTTGAATAGATGATTTAAAAAAAAGCGGTATTTGTCTCAAGATACTTTTAATAACTTTATTAGATTATTTTCAACTATGTAAAAATATTTTGTTTTATTTTATGCTTAATTATTTCATTTTTATTATGATACAATATTACATACTGTATTTAATGTTTTATGATATTTTTGTACGTGGATGTAATATTTTTATACCATTAATGGTTTATGGATAAAGTATTAACATTTAGTATACTAGTTTTAATAAAAATGTTTATTTTATGTTTCAACCCTTCTATATGAGGAGTGCAATGGACATAGTAACTGATGGGTAGGGCCCGCTCTGGCCCCTCGATGCATCAGTAGGTCTCATGAGAATAAATTAGTTCGCGACAAACTCTTATTGTCTATTTCCATGAAGTATTAAATTTTCAAGAGGATAGATATTGACACAAATTAAACGAGTTTCTACCCAAAGTCTTAAACTATCACAAGGATAGATCATGAAAATAATTTTCCTATTGGGAGGATAGATCTTGACATAAGGTTTCTACCCATTGACTTAAAATGACACGTGGAAGGATCTTGATAGTAGCTATCATGAGGATATATCTTGATAGTGCAGACATCCAGCATTATATATTCCCACATTAGGAGATTAGTTATTGACACTACATGTGATTTTTAAACTAGTATAATATTCATGTGAATGTTTAAATTGAATTATTTTATTTATTATTTGTTAAGAATGTTCTAGTTTATTTTATAAAATTCCTATGTTTCTGTTTTATACATTCTGTAAAAGTTTTTTCTTATTTATGAATGATTTTATTGTGTTATTTACCCTTACTAAGAATCTGATCTCACCCTTTTCTAATGTTTTTTCACAGGATGACAAGAAATGGTTTATGAATGATATATAGGGCTAATCTAGGAGAATATGGGAGTTATCAAAGAATTATATATGTTGCATTTTTTTTTGAATTTTAATGTAATTTTTATGGATGTTATCTATTTTCCAAGATAGATAAACTAATCAGTCCTTTGGGATTTAATTCCTTGTAATCATGCCAATGTATTAAAATAATGCAGCAGCCCCAAGCTCCTAGGGTTGGAGAATTAGTGTTTTTGGTTAAAAACCCTAAAGGTATAGTTTAGGAATTTCAAAAACAATATGATATGGGTTTCTCACAGGGTTTGTCCTCATAGTTTACAAATTGTGCCCCAACCATGACAAACACCACTGTCTTGAGACAGAACCTCATAGCACGTTTGACACATAGTTTGAAAAATTGTGTGCATTTGATGCCCTATGACTTTTACACCAGTACATAATCTGCATGGTTTCGCAGATATGGACAAATGATTTTCAAAAATAGTGTGCTTATAGTGCTCAATGAGAAAAACACCCAAAAACAAAAAATTTAAAACTTTCACTCCCAATACTTGAGCCACAACCCGCAGGACCAAAGAAAAACTAGATCTGAGGAAAAAAAATAAAAAACTGAGTGTGACATTAGTAGTTATGAATTTGATTAACTAACTTTTAAAAATATATGGTTGAATTCATTGGTTACTAATTAATTATAAATGAATAGAAAAACCAATTGAATATAAGGGAAATGTTTTTATAAAAAACTATTTTTATACACAAAAAGGAATTTTGTATTAATAAATAAAATTAATTTCTATTAGTGAATGGTATTAATGAAATCTATATATTATATATTTAATCAATTATTTTTTACATTTACCAATAGGTTTGACAGGAATACGATAAAAATAAATCTGATTTTATGCATAAACGCTATGTTTTTTCAAAGGTACTTTTACCTCCTTTTAATGGAGCACCTATTTTAAAATTAAATTTTGGAAATTTATTAAAAATTAATATGAAACATTAAACTTAATTTTTGAAATATTAATTTCAAAAATTACTTAAGGTGATGTTTTGGTGTTAATTTGTGAAATTTCATTTTTTAATGAATATTGAAAATCACGGAATTGTATTTGAAAACTAACTTTTCATCTAAATAATATATTGTGTTAAATTATATTTTTTCTTATTTTTAAAGTATTATTATAGAATTTTTAAATATATAAAGACAATTTATTTCCCTGGATAGATCTTCATATTGAATTTATATTTAAATATTTAGTGAACTTTTCAACATTATTACTTTAAAAATCCTCTTCATGTCCAGCCTTCAGGATTAATATTAAATAAATTTCTGCCACTTCTATGATTGGAATTTAGAAAAAAGGATCCATTATTTTTAATAAGAATAATGTATAATTTATATTAAGGTAAAATTATATTCTTAACAAAAATATTAGTGAAGGAAATTAAAATTAATTACAGTGATTAAGTTAAAAATGAGTTTACTTAGTGGTTAAATATTAATATTAAGGGGTCAAATAACCTATAAATTTTTCAAAATAACATTTTCTGGAATCTATTAGGCCATTAAAGATCTTGGACCAAATTTGGATCGTTATTTGAGGCAAATTATGTAAGGGAGATATCTCAATAGTATTTTCCTTTTTGTATTTACTAGAATGCCACTCCTCCTCCACTATAAAAAGACACTCACCCCACTCACTTCTTCAAACCTATAAATCCCATTGTCTCATAAAAAACATAAATTAATAATATTCCCAAATACTTAATCTTATAATATTATATTTTTGGACATAGAACAAAAATATGTGTCTTTTTGTATAAAACATAAGGAGTTACCCGAAGAAGAATTAAGATTCTTCAACAAGCACTTTTATTTTTATTTTTCCACCCTATAGATTATTCATATATATTACTTATATTATAAACTTATTTTCCTAAATATAATTATATTTTGTTATATTAGACATAAAATTAATAGGAAAAAAATAATAGAGTCAAAACATACATGAAAAACAAGACAATTAACACCTAAAATGATGAAAATAATGAAAGATTATTAGCGAACAGGTAATAAGATGTTATTAAAGGATTATATATGATATAATATATACTAATATGGTTATATAAAAAGTTATTAAAATATTCTATACCACTATAAAATAGGTTATTAACATGAAACTAACAGCAAGTGTAAGGTAAGGGACTCTCATCTCATCTTTTTATGATCATGAGATACATGCCATATTCACCACTCATTTATTTCCAATGTTGTATATACCTCCATATGATATATTTTATAATTAATTTCCCTTATTTATGTATATAAAATGTTTCAATTTATCATTTTATTTCATGTATCTCAGGATTTAAAAGTTACTCAAGTAGTAAGGGACTTCGTCTCAATTTAAATTCCATTGAGACTTATTTGTTATTATGCACCAATTCACTTTTATGTGGTGTACATACAGGATATTTTACAAGTGATGTCATGATTCATTCCTAGTTCATGGTATCTTAAGTTTCACTTTGAGTTATCTCATACAAACATATTTTAATTAAAATTACCAACTGCTAAAAGTTATCGCAGAATCTCAATTCCTTTTTTGACTGTTAACTTTATCTTGAAACAATCACTTTATTAGTATAATTTTTCTTCATAAATTATATTAATTTTAATATCTATATTATTTTTTGATATATATGATTATTTTTTAAACCATAAACAATTTTTAAATATGGGTTTTTCATTAAATTTTATACAATTTATTAGGGAAATACTGATAAATCTGTATCCTTTACACAATAATGATATTTAATAAGGAACAAAATTTATGAATTAAATTTATTAATAAATATATGATAAATGTTTTGGAAATAAAATATATGGGTTGGGGACCGATTATTGAAATCCTCCATCTGCATCGATAGTCTCATCAGATGAATTTAGTTGGTGACAAACCCTTCACGTTTGTTTCGAAGCAGTTTTAAACTGTCCGGAGGATAGATCTTGATCATAGCGTCAAGTGAATGGTATTGACACAAATGATAAGGGTTTCTAACCAATGAAATAAATTTTATTGAGGGTAGATTGTGACAGTAACTATATTGAGAATTAATCTTGATAGTTTTAATGTCCAAAATTATGCATTTCATTAATATTGTTTTTACATTTGATTATTTGATTAGTCAAAATTATATGTTCATGTTTCAATATCAAGTGATTATTTATATGGTACTATTAGATCACATTTTATTCTTTCCATTTTGATTATTCTCTATCGCGTAATGTAACGACATAGGTTCTCATTTATTTACCTTTCCATATTTATTAATCTCCTTGATTAATTATTTTTTCCGATGCACATAACATTTACTGAGCATTTGATCCCACCCTTATTTTATTTCCTTTCCCCAGGTTATGAATAAGAAACCATTAAATGAGTTTCAAGGATGGAGATAATTTTATTTTTTATGTATTATGTTTCATTTTTCATTCCAAATGTATAATGGGTTTCATGTATTTAATATCCTTTTCAACAACTACTAACCTGATCAATCTTTGGGGATTTGAATTTTGGATCTATGCTTATTTAATAAAGGAACCATCTTCGGGATACTGGGGTCGGGGTTATTACATCATGAATGAAATACAATTTATTGTTTTAATTAATATAAAATCCATGATATATTATTGATTCTAATATTTACACTACATGAACTATATTTGGGAATAAATCAAATCCAAATACATTTGAGTGAATTAATGAAATATCTTGTACCTGAGAATTTTATATTTATATTATGTTTGTGTTGTGTTAATGGTCTTTTAAATCATTCTAAAACATTATCCACTATATCTACTCAAACAAATCATTGCATTTTCTACCTTAATGATTTCTCTAGGGAGATGATATAATCAAATTATGTGTTTTATCTTTTGGTGAGACTAGAGTTCCTTGGATTGAATGATAACTATTGGAACCATGGTTATTCATCTACCCCCTAAGGATTATATACTAGGACTACCTACTCTACTACATTGGGAGTGATCTATTATAAAACTAAGATTCCCATAGGGGACATGGGAGAGTTATTGGTGAATTATATATATGTTTCAGGAACTCTACCCTATCATGAGGAATTTTCTAGAATGGGTGGGAAGCCCTTGTAATAAGAAATAATATAGGATAAACCTTTGAGTGGAAAAAATCATATAGAATAACATTGGTGGATGGATTCACTTGACCTTTACATGGTATCAGATCCATGGGATAGCATTGAATCCTATCTGGTATTCTAAGGGGGATATTATTGGACCTAGGATTTCCCATCTCTCCCCATGAGATTCATTACTGAGAATAACTGCTCTGCTTCGTGGGGTTGTGATCTTCCAATAATCCATAAGTCCCATATGGGGCATGAATGAGTTTTTGGTAATATATATATATATATATATGTTTTAGGAATTATCCCATATCATAAGGCCATTTTTATAAGTGGTGATATTCACTGTGAAGGAATAATAATTCAGGTTGAACCCTAGAGTGGATAAATTCATGTATGACAACACTGATGGGTAGATTCACCTAACATGTAGTTGATCCAACTTTGTTGTATTTATTATATTTATTACCAATGTAAATGATATGTGGACATGGTGTCAACATGTTGAAAAATAAATTCAGGGTGGTTGTTTTGGAGGTTCATATCCAAACATTATTAAATTATGAATGTTTGATTTGAAGAGTTATATCCTTAGGATTATATGCTTAGAATATGAACAATTATATTCAAAATTATTTGGATGATGTTAAGATTTAATAAAGAAGGATTTGAGGATTTTTTATGTTTAAAGTGTATGTTGTTATTTTGTTACCTAAATATTTAAGGGTTCACACTATTATTTGGAAAATGATTTTTAGTTTTTTATGACTTCACATTGAATTTTTTATGAATTATAAGTTATTAGGATATGAAAAATACAATATCATATTAATTATAGAATGGATAATGAGTTTAGTTTGCAATATTTCACTGTATAAGTAATAGAAAAAAATTTAGCTAACTATTGACAAGATAGAATAGACTATCCACCTATCCACTATTATAAACTGGCCAAGATTAAATCTAGAATCTATCGAACAATGGAAGTATAGGGTTCATAGACTACATGGGTTGGATCAAGTGTGAGTACATGGGCCGACACTTTTAGGAAAGTGAAAGGTTATTAACATTCACTTGTATATGTCGACACAGTGGGGTATGGGAGAGAATCAGCTCCCATTTGACTTAACCGAGCAAGTGAAAAAATCTTTTTGTTTATTAATGACCATCCTTTCAAGTTAAAATTTGATTTAGGACTCAAAAATACCACATTTTTTTCATCAATTTAAAAAACATGGCTACATGAAGATTAAACTGATATGATTCTGTATTACTCATATTCAACCTTATGCCATGTAATATTTTCTTTAAAATGATTAAAAGTCATGTATCAACGAGGTCAAACCTTTAATAGATCCATAGATCTCCCTAAAATATTGTGAGTAGTTCCTAGATCATTCAAGAATGTTCCACGACATTGAAGTTGAAGTTCAGTACATCTAGAAAAAAAGATAATGATGGGGTTATCTTAAAGGTAAATCCAAATAGAATGCGTTGATTCTATGATGAATGTATCATATAATTAACATAAATGTTTAGATAGTTCTAAATTGTTTCGAGTTTAAGTGAAGTCAAGAATTCAGAATGTTGAGATTTGAATCAAAATAAATGAATAAGCTACATAAGGGTAATATAGATCATTGTAAAGGTATCTACTATTAAGAGTGAGATATATAAAGGTTACTTTAGAGGTATGCTTCTTTTGTAAGGGAATCATAAATTACATAACATATGTAAAGTTAATTTCATATAAATATAAGTGTCATGGGTGAGTATCAATATCTATGGAAGAGTAAGCAGTGTTCCACATAAATGTACTATGAAGATTGTTATTCACATAAGGTTAACGAGAAAAACCTAAATGTTATATAAGGTAAAAAAATTTGATGAAAAGGTAATTCATTCTTACATTGGACTATCTAATGGATATTTTTGAGATGTGTGAAGGTTAACTGAACTTTCTAAAGCATAAATTGGGATTTGAGAATAAGGAATATTTTTATAATGTGGAATGATCTATCAATGTATGATGATGTGTTCATAAGATCTTAAATTCCATGAAGCTTTCACCATGATTCTAACAATTTTTTAAACATGGATAGAATAATATTTCAGGAGTGTATTGAACCATATATAAAGGATCCTTGACCACAACTATTGATTATGAATTCATGTAGTTATAGAGATATTATTCCATGTGTATTTAATAGAGGATTAGTGGAAGAAAAGAATGAAAAAAGGGAACAAAATTTAAATATCATGAAGAAAATCACCAAGTATACAACCTAATTTATGGGATAGTTTAAATGATAAGAATATCAACATTCTAGTATTAAAAGGGTGAGATTTCATGAAATATTTGAATGTTTAATTTTATAAACTAAGGGAATAATTGAGTTATAGATACCAAGTATTATGGGGGTTTGAAGATCAAGAATAATTGAAAATAAGATTAACATAATCTAGGAATGTATATTTGGTGATGAAAAAGAATAAAAAAAGAGAGAGTTCTTTACATTAACCACTACACATTCTACAAGACAAAATAAATGAAAATATAAATATAACACAAATGATTATTTGAGACACTGGGTATCGAATGAGTAGAGAGAGAAAACACCACATATACATGTTCATGTCTACAAAGTTGAAGGTGATAGTTCCAAGGTATTAACAATATCACACCGACTATGTATTGTAGAAGTAAATGAAGATATGATGAGTTGTCAGCATTACCTTCTATTTGATGGTATTAAGGATGAGAATGTTGAGTGATCCAGCCTACATTATAAATATACATTATAAAAGTCTAATGTAGATGAAGAAACCTTATTTGTTGCATATGCGAGACAACATGTTGACTATTTTGATCGAGGTAAACTAAGGATTTCACCACATTACGTAATAGAAAAAACAAATTTTTTTCCTGGGTATATGTATATATTACACTACATGATCTAATTCAAGGTGATAAAATCCAAATCATGTGTCTGAAGACGTATAGTTTGTGCTAGAATAAGTATGGGTTCAAGTCCATACCCTTTCCTAAACATATTTTGATAATAAATATGAAGATATGCATTTGAGATAATAACCATGATGTACTTGGGACACTATCATCAATATCAGAGGATAACCTTATTAACAAATTTTGGTATCCTACAGTCTTTTTTATGTTATCACATATACTTGTGAACTAGAGGATAAATAATATGAAATAGAAAGAGAGATATATTTATTTCATAAGTAAATATTTGAAAAGGAATAAAATATTTAATGTTTTTTAAAATTACCAAAACAAATTCAACCCCATCATGGTTATACAGATACCATTATGATACTAACATGTGATATTAAAGCTACTGTCACACCACTGTTGGATTATTTATAATTTTTATGTTTTTATTTTTTAATTTCTCTTCTAAAGGAAACATGGAACGAAAAATTAGAGGAATTGTATCAAGTGATGATTATATTTGAAATTCTTACAAGACTTAGAAGAACAAAATGGAGTTAAAAAGGATGATGAAGGTCTCCCTATTTTCCAAAGAGGAATAAAATATAACTTCCAAATGTTTGAATCTTGGTTTGCATAAATATTAAATATTTGGTTGAAAAATATAATGACAAGTATAAGGATAAATCAAATACATCATGTACATCATATGTAAAATATGAATATAAGTTAAATTTAAAATCTTGTCTTGATAGTTCCTATAGTGTATCAAGTATAAGTTGAGAAAATTATATCTCTTAAGATATAGTTAATAAAAAATATCATCATTAACATGATTACTTTGAAGAAACATTACAAGTATTTTCCTAATATATTAATGAATTTATTCTTGGATACATTAAATAATTGTAGTAATATGACACTAACATTGAGGGGGAATTAGAGATAAAGTAAAAAATATTGGCTGAATGTAAATTGATGTGAAAAAATATAACCATTCAATTTGTGGTAAAAATTACAAAAAATTTAGATCTCAATGTTAAATTATCCAAACATGAGATGTAATTTATAATATAAAATAAAGAGAAATAAGAATCCTTTAAAAGTTTATAATAAAAGTACCATGCACTGAATGAATAATAATATTCAATAATTTATGTCAAGCATGCTGAATTAGAAGTCATGAAAATCATTTTACAACAAAAAAGACCAAACTATATGAGGAGTTTGATGAAAAATTAACAATACATTGTGATGAAATGTTAAGGACATTAGAGAATGATAAAAATATACCTAATATTAAAATATTTTAACTTGATATCAATCTAGAAAAAATTTCAACTTTTCAAGATAAGTCCCTATAATAAAATGAGATTAATTGGGTTTCCACATATAATTATATGGAGGCATTATGTAAAACAAGACCTATATCTGGTGGAAAAAATTTCTTGAGATCATTTGAAGAGCCATCACAAATAACTAAAAAGGTAAAGGTAACATCCATATTAAATTAAAATCTAGTATTAAATCTATTATCCCAAAAAATATAGGTTTAAATAAAAAAATAGGTATATAAATGGAAGAGGATATGTAAAGAGAATCTTACAACTATGTCAAGGGTTAATGTAAAGAGTTTGTGTACTTGTTCTCTAAAAGAACAAAAAATATTGGTTGAAAAAACAAAAAAAAATATGATATCAGTTCTGAAAATTCTGGACCCCTTATAGTGTAAAATAGAATATAAATATTTTCAAGTCATTTCTTATAGTATAAAATGATTGGACACAAGGAATCAGATTATTTTAAAATCCATAAATTCAAAAATTCCAAAATAATCCCATTTTATATAAAATAAATCTTTAAAATATGAACCAAATTAAAAATAACAAAAACATGAATTATACAAATAGATTTTAATTGTGTACAAATATCTATGGTTTGTGAAATGTGTATGGTCACAAAGATGATTCATGATTATCTCAAAATGTATCAAATGCATTTGAGAATAGAAGACCAAAAATTTTAATGAATAAAGAGGAAACATCCTTGGTATAAAAGTAAAATAATACTGGAAATCAGAATCCTCCCTAGAAGTCTGAGAAGAAGTGGGTGTCAACCTTGTATGAAGAATAGAATTTAAATCATGTTCAAAACAAGTATATAAACTATAAAATAAGTTCTCTATGTATGTGATCAAATGTAGAAAAGATCACTCATAAATTTAAATGGGGAGAATCCAAGAAGGCCAAGCGTGTACCAAAATAATGTCAGGTTAATTTCCCAATAGATATGGAAAATACACGAAAAATGGAAAAAAGTACAAAATAATTCCAATGATATAGTTAAATAAAATATTCATAGGAAGATCCTTAATTTCATGATAGGTTGTTAACAAATGATAACCCAGGTGGAATATAAGAGTTTTCTGGGAGTGGTAACAAGGTTGGGCACAAAACTAATTATTATTTAACTATTAGTACATCATAATAAGTATCCTTAAAGATGTGAAAGTCTAAATTTTTCATGAATATTTTGGAAGATATATGTTTTCCACACAAAGAAGATGATTTTTTGTAGAGTTCTATGTTGTCCAAGATAAAAATGAATATGAAACCCTTATGTAAAAGCATGAAGAATAGGTTAAATGAAGCATCTTGGTTGAGAAAAATATCTCAAACCTACAGATCACATTGATTAGTAAAGAGATACACCTTAACTATAGTGACCCAAGCCTTTTAAATAAAAAATTTCATTATTTTAAACATAATTAATCATCAGAGAACTTGCCAAGGATCGTTAAGTCTAGTGTCTTGGAAGACTAGGTACATATAACATAAAACATGGAACTAAAAAACTTCTTTATTTAATCTCCATAAAGAGCTTCTAACTTCCTTTGAGCTCTTAAATCTGCATAGGGTAGCATGGGGAACACATGAACAAATGGATGAGCAAAAAATGGCAAGTAAGGAAATGAACATAAGGATACATCTCAAGCACATGAGTTAAGAGGCATGAAATAATGATATCCATAGCATGAAACTTATTAAATCATTTAATATAAGGATGGGATCATATAAACATGGCATCATATAGATTTGGATGAATCATAAATCATAACATTAGTACGGGTCAAGGGTAACCACCAATCTCGTTTCCCATTCAAGTACGGGTCAAGGCTAACCAAAAATCCCGTTTCACATCGCATCTCATGAGACTTATACTTACCCAATGCATTGGAGCGCTATCTGGGTGCACCGATCTCAATATATTCATGAATATTTTTTTCCACATAATAATATTTCCACATAAATAATCATACATAATCAACCTTACATAACTATAAGGTTACCCACGGTAAGAATTGGGTACCACAATCAGGCCATAAAATATATCCAATGGGTGTATCATGAAAGTGTCCATGAATGGAAGGGATTAAAACATACATGGATATTAATAGGGTAAAATAGGCACATAATATGGTATTTGGGGCGAAATATAAGTGAAAACATAAAAAACTGTATTTTAGAAACATTCTCATGAAAACATTTTTGTGTGGTTTTAAGGAAAACACTCTTGAGGTTTTCAAATAGAAAAGAGGAAATTCTATTATATAAAACAAGAATTGATCCAATAAGTATTTCATAATAAAAAATACATGTTTTATAAATACAATGGTGTTTTAAAACATAGGATAGATTGTACTTGAAATTTGGGTAAAAAATTGGGAAGTCACCTTAAAACAGGTTGGCTTATCGGAAAGTTCTAAGGAGGGAATCTTTCAAAATCATGTATATCCCCAAAATAATGTGATGAAAGGGTCATGATATTATAATGTTTCAAAAATATAGAGAATTCATAAGATTCCCAAGAATAGATATTATAACAAAATTTGGAATGAAAGATAATCCAACACGAAAGAACGAAGAAGGTTTCGGTAGAATTCATTACGAATTTACCAGCATGGTGTCTGGTGTACCTAAGAGGGATTGATGAGAGAGGGAAGGGGTTTCTCATCACATATAAGATATTATGGAAGTATGTGAATGTTGTATAAACATACCCCATCACTTGGTATTACACAAAAAAGGAATATCATTGAAAATAATCTTGATTAAGAGTGAAAGGGGAGGATCCCTAACCACAAAACCGCTGGTGTTCTCCACTTGATATTAATGACCAGAATAAAAAAAAATATGATTTTAAATTCATAAGTCCAGAAACTCTTATATATGTAATGGATTTATTATAACCCTTTTTAGTTCATTAAAATCCTTTTTTATTAGTTATAAGGTTCAATTTCATTGTTCGGGCTCGTTTGTTTACTTGTCTATAAATGATCAGATCACTTATATTCAGGTTTGGATTGCATTAAAGATGAAAGTGGTTGTCCAGAGTTGAAGTTAGATTCTTTAGTTCATATCCAGAAGATTACTTGGTTTTAATTTTAATTATGTTACTTAGAGTGATGTCGAATTATTTTATATATAACCTTAGTGATCACCGTTTTTGATAATCGGTGGATTTGGTTACAAAGAATTTGTTTTTCATTATAAAGTAATTCCATTTGTAAAAAAAGATTACAGAACCAAAAATAGGATATATTACATATATAATAATCTGGTTTAACCATAACCAAAATGGTTTCATTACCATAATTAAAGATAATAACAAAAATTGATAAACTGTTGTCCGTGAATGTGTTAAATTAGCACATCTCAAACGGTGCTTTCATTTCTTTCAAAAGGGGGGGGGGGGGAAGGGGAGAAAATAATGAAATATACCGCTAGCATGAAGACATTAAAGTATATGTATTTCACTAGATTTATCATACAATTATGGCGATTGGAGGTGAGGAAATAAAATAAAAAAGAAAGGAACATAGAAGAAAAGAAGAATTTTGGAAAGAGAAATTTACCTCTTGAGACTTTCTCCTTTGAGAACCTATTAAGGGGAGAGTTTTGGGTATTTTGAAGAGGCTGAGAGCTTTTGGACGTGTGTTAGAACATTGAGGAGAGGTTTGGGCAGAATTTAGAGAAGTCTTGGTGCTTGAGAGGAGTGGAGAGAAGAGGGAGTGAAGGTGGTTTTGGTAGTGGAGGAGAGGAGGGAATTCATGATATTATAATCCGTAAATTATTATTTCTTCACACGACAAAGAATAGTAAGTATTACATGACAAAGAATAGTAAATGGGTCATGTTAATCCTAACCATGTGTGGTGACATCAGCAATGATGCTAGGAATAGTCTTATAATGTATATATACTGTAAATTACCATATTTTACTATTCATCTAAAAAATCAAGTATTTCATAAAAGTCTCAAAAATTCCCCCTAATAATTTTTTGATGTGTAGAATCCAAAAATGAAGTCCATTTTTCAACAATTATGTTATAAATATGATTATTTTAATATTTAATTACAATAATATTTTATTTTAAAAAACAAGTTTTAAAACACTCATTAACTCATTCTAAAATAAAGGTATACCATACTTCCAACTTGAATAATATTTTTATACTATCATAGGTGATGTGACTATTCATTAGGGTATATCACTATTCATAAGGGTATGTTACTATTCATAAGGGTAGGTTACTATTCAACAAAAATTATTTTTGTTTTATTAGACTTTAAAAAACATCTTGAACACAACCATGTTTGTCAGATTTTCAAAATTCCAAATACAGAAGAGAAAAACATATGTTTAAAGGTCACTTATCACTTAGTAGTTCATTATTATGTTATTTTATGGCATATTTATAAGAAGGGAATTTCCATAAAAAAAATTGGGTCGTTACATTCTTCCCCCCCCCCTTAAGAAATTTCACCCTCAAAATTTCATTTTACATTCTAGGAGAAAAACAGAACTGGGTACTTTTCCATCATTGCTTCCTCCAGCTCCCATGTTTCTTCCTCAAACTCATGATTTCTCCACAACCCTTTGAAAAGATGGGTTGTCTTGTTGCGTAGGACCTTATCTCTCTGATCTAGAATCTTTATTGGCTACTCCTCATAAGAGAGATCATCTTCCAACTGCACCACCTCTGAGTTTAGTACATGTGAGTGATTTGGTATGTACTTCCTCAATAATGATACGTGGAAAACATCATGAAATCGAGCCATATTTGGTGGAAGTGAAAGCAGATAGGCCACAACTCCTATGCGGTCAAGGATCTCAAAGGGGCCAATATACCTTGAGCATAGCTTCCCTTTCTTCCCGAATCACAAGACTCTCTTCCATAGAGATATTTTAAGGAAGACTTTATCTCCAACGCCGAACTCCAAGTCCCTTCGATGGTTGTCAGTATAGATATTTTTCCGACTATGAGTATCTTTGATTTTTTTCTAGATGACTTGAACATTCTCTGTCATCTCTTGAACAGGATCGTCTCCAAGTAGCTTTCTTTATCAGACTTCATCCCAACGGGTTGGATTTATACATCGATTTCCATACATAGCTTCATATGGAACCATCTGAATACTCGAGTGGAAGCTATTATTCTATGAGAACTTAACCAATACGAGATGCTGATCTCATCCACCTTTGAATTCTAGAGAGCAGCCTCTAAGAATATCTTCAATTGTCTGAATAGTTCTTTCAGACTGGCCCTCAGTTTGGGGGTGATAGGTCGTGTTGAAATTTAATTCAGTACTCAAATCATGTTGAAGACTCCTCTAGAATTTAGATGTGATCCTTGGATCGCGATAAGAGGCAATTGAAAGGGGAACACCATGCATTCTCACCACTTCCTTCACATATAACTTTCAAGTTGTTCAAGCGAGAGATCTTGCAGAATAGCGATGAAAGGGGATGTCTTGGTGAGTCGGTCAACCACAACCCATATCGCATTATTTCCCTTCGACATCTTCTGTAGAACCGTGACAAAGTCCATAGTAACATTTTCCCATTTCCACAGGGGTATAGGTAATGGATGCATCATACCTTTGGACTTTTGTCGCTCAGCTTTAACTTACTGACATACCAAGCACCTTGATATATATTCCGCAATCTCCTTCTTCATGTTATCCCACCAGAAGTGTCCTCAAAGATCACAGTACATTTTGGTACTTCCAGGATGGATAGAGAAGGTCGAGCTATGTGCATCATTCAATAGCTCCTTCATTATCTCTAAATCAGATGGTACACATAATCATGTCCCAAATCTTACAACACCTTCCTCATCAATTTTGAAATTGGAAGATTTCCTATTTTTAATAGCTTCCACCCATTTCTGAATTTTCACATCCTTTCTTTGATCAACCGTTATTTTATCCATGAGATATGGTTGAGTAATCATTTGTGAAAGGATTGATGATGTTCCTCCATTAATGATTCACATTTCCATCATTTGAAAATCTAAAAATATCGGATCCATTTCAATTCTAATCATTGATAAAGATGCAATATCCTTTCTACATAGAGCATCTGGCACCTTCTTTGCCTTACCGGGATGGTAGTGGATTGAGCAGTCATAATCCTTCATGAGCTCTATCCTTCTTCGATGGCGCATATTAAGCTCTTTTTGTGTGAATAACTATTTGAGACTCTTGTGGTCAGTATATATCTCACATTTTTTTCATAGAGATAATGCCTCCAAATTTTCAATGGAAAGATCACAGCCGCCAACTCCAGATCATGTGTGGGATAGTTTGGCTCATGGATTTTCAGCTGCCTTGAGGCATTGACTATCATGTTGTCATTTTTCATTAGCACACAGCCTAATACTTTCTTAGAAGCATCACTACACACCAGAAATAGTTCTCCACTTGAAGGGAGTGTGAGTACCGATGTAGTGATAAGCCTCTTTTTCAACTCCTTGAAATAGACTTCACATTCCTATGTCCAGACGAACTTGACTCCCTTCCATGTCATCTTGGTCATTGGGTTCGACAATCGTGAAAAGTTCTTCACGAATCGTAGATAATACTTAGCTTGACCTAAAAAGCTGCGGATCTCCATTACAGATGTTGGCCTCGGCCACACATCAATTACCTTCATCTTGGAAGGGTCCACAAATATCCCTTTCCTAGGGATATCATGCCGCAAGAATGATACTTCTTCCATCCATAACTCACATTTATTGTACTTTTCATTCAAATTCTCCCTTATCAATGTTTTTAACACAATTTCCAAATCTTCATCATGATCCTCTTGGCTCTTGGAGTATATCAGAATATAATCAATAAAGACCACCACAAATTTTTCAATCCAATCTCTAAAGACTGTATTCATTAAATCCCTGAAAATTGTTGGAGAATTAGTGAGTCTTAAGGGAATCACTATGAACTCATAGTGTTCATACCTCGTTCGAAAGGCAGTCTTGGAAATGTCTTCCTTCCTCACCATTAGTTGGTGATATCCCGACCAATGGTCTACCTTAGAGAAATAACTAGCCCCATGAAGCTGATCGAACAAGTCATCTATCTGTGGAAGGGGATACTTGTTCTTTATAGTGATTTTATTGAGCTCACGATAATCAATGTAGAGGTGTATTGATCCATCCATATTCTTGTCGAAGAGGACTGGAGCACCCCACAATGAAGCACTCGGGCGTATAAAACCCTTCTCCATATTCTCCTGTATCTGCTTCTTCGTCTCTTCTAGCTCTACAGTGGCCATTCTGTAAGGTGTCCTTGAGATTGGAAATGATCCAGGGATATGTTAAATTGAGAACTAAACCTCTTGGTTAGGGGGAAGACCAGACAACTCTTCAGGGAATACATTAGTGTAATCCCTCACGATGGTCATGTCTTCAAGCATGATTCTCTCCTTTATCTCAATAATTTGAGCTAGGTATGCATGCTCGTAAGGAATCAATATTTAAACATGAGATGAAGATTCTAAAGAAGACTCATTTTCCTCCTGGCACTTGTAAAGAATTAGAGGAAGCTTCGGGATGTGAAGAGTAATCTACCTTTCCCCACAATTGATGTTGGACTTGTACAATGATAGCCAATCCATGCCCAAGATAGCATCGAAATCCACTAAAGGAAGTATGAAAATATTTGCTGGGAGGTTCAGTCTACAAACATTAACTGAGGTGGAGTTATAAACCATAGATGCAATAATTTCCCCATTCGTTGTTCTCACAAATTACTTTTCCTCCAAATTTTGAGGTGGTGTTTTAATAGTTATACTAAACTTGGAAGATATGAATGAATGCATAGAACAAGAATCAAATAGTCCGTCCACTATTCTTTAATGAATAAAACGTGTACCTATCACCACATCATTTTCCAGCTCCACCTTAGTTGTAGTGATAGAATAAGCCCTTCCTTGTTACCTTGGAAGTTTTTTATTGATTACCTCCGACAACCCTCGACTTAGGGAAATTTTTCGCACAATGTCGAAGCTCCTTACAGTTAAAATACTGCATTGTAGGCTATGTGTTGATCTGAACCTTTTTTTCTTCTTCAATATTAGTGGTATTTTTCATATCCCTTCCGCAGTTCGGGCTAGATGACAAAAAATTCCGCATTTGAATCAATTCCTGGTTCTCTTGAGATAGTCACCAAGATTCGTATTCCCACAATTCTTGCAAAGGGGACAGTGATGCTTCTTTCCAATCAAGGGATTTGTTTTATGAACCACCTATGTTGTTCTCCATTTTCCGCTTCTTGTCACTAGGCCCATGAGACCACTGAGAGTCTCTAATCTGTATTTCAACCTTGAGGGAATAATGAACAATCTTCTCAGAGCTGTCGAAGTCTCAAATTGCCAACACTCTTCATAGACTCAGCTTTAGTCTTCAAAATAAGGGATCCAGCTTGATTTCGGTGTTCATGAAAAACCCAGAGGCGTACCTTTCATTCCTTGTAAAGTTCAATTCATACACCCCGATGGACTCATCTTCCTTCTACTTGAGTCCAAGGAAATCTATTTCCATCTTGAGACGGAGGTTTGAGGAAAATATTTTTTGAAAAACATCATCTTGAATTCCTCCCAATCTATGGAATCAATTTCCTCTTGGGGCTTTGTATTCATGATCAGTGTCCACCACTGATCAGCTTCCCCCTAAAAACGATAGACTACCAGTACAAATTTCTGTTCTTCTGAGCACTGGAGGAAAGAGAAAATATTTTAAATGGATTTAATCCATTGTTCTGCGAGGAGGGGATCAGAAGACCCGCTAAACATGTGAGGCCTTTTCCACATGAAGGATTCTAAGAAAACATGCTCTTTCCATGGAGGAGGGGGACGTTCCACCTGATTCACGTTATTATTCATAACTCGAGCCAGCTGATCAAGTACTTCCATGAAGTTTTGAGCACTCGCTTCCTTCACATCAGGCATGCCATTAGGTCAATCATCACATTGCATATCACATTGGTTGTTGCAACTATTCTTCTATTTCCCTCCATAAACTAAGAAAAAGAACGTATAATTAGAGTTCATTAATACTTAGCTATTGAGTATAAAAAGATACTTTGAATGTAAAATTATGAACTTATAAAGAAAAAGTATATCCTTGCTTGTGATTCCTTAGGTTTATATCTATGTTATCCTCGATCTATTTCTTAACTTATATTCTCAAGGGCTTATTTTGTCCCTTAATAATGTTTTGTACTATGTTTTTGAATCTACCAAATAATATCTTGTGAGTATCGTAACCAAATGTGCATCAAGGCCCTTTATCGTGCATCAGTTCCCATTTGAGTCTAGATCAAAGCAGTATTTTAGGGTTTTACCACTAGATACTTATATACCAGATCCACCTCTACCTGCTCATATCAAGATAGGGATGTATTTTCTTGATAAACCACTTACTCTATGCTCACCAAAATTTAGGACAGTTTTCTTATACTTGGTCTCATCCTTAAGGTTCTCAATAAATTGCTCTATTCCAAATCTCCAAAAATAACTTGACCATCCTTTGATACCAACTATAGCAACCCAAGCCTTCTACATAAAACATTTCAATATTTTAAGCATAATTAATCATGAGAGTACAAGCCAAGGATCTTTAAGTCTAGTGTCTTGGAAGACTATGTACATATAACATAAAACATGGAACTAAAAAAATATTTATTTAGTCTCCATTAAGAGCTTCTTACTTTCATTGAGCTCTTACATCTGCATAGGTTACCCTGGGGAACACATGAACAAAGGAATGAGCTAAGAATTCTCAGTAAGGAAATGAACATTAGGATACATCTCAAGCATATGAATTAAGAGGCATGCCATAATGATGTCCAAATAATGAAACTTATTAAATAATTTCATATAAGCATGGGATCATATAAAAATGGAATCATATAGATGTGTCAGAATCATAAATCGTAACTTTAGTACAGGTCAAGGATTACTGCCAATCCTGTTTCCCATTTCAGTACTGGTCAAGGCGAACCGCCAATCCCGTTTCACATTGCATCTCATGAGACTTATCCTTACACAATGCATTGGAGCGCTATCTTGGCACACACATCTCAACATATTCTTGAATATTCATTCCACATAAATAATCATGCCACATAAATAATCATACATAATCAACCATACATAAACATAAGGTTACCCATTGAAAGGATTGGGAACCACAATCATGACATAAAACATATCCAATGGGTGTATCATGAAAGTGTCCATGAAAGGAAGGTATTAGAACATACATGGAAATTCAAACGGTAAAATAGGGATATAAAATGGTAATTGGTTTCAAATATAAGTGACAACATATTAAAAAATTTATTTTAGAATCATCAGCATTAAAACATTTTTGTGCGGTTTTAAGGAAAACACTCTAGATCATTTCAAATAGAAAAGAGACATTATTTTATAAAAAACCAGAATTTAACCAATAATGATTGCCTAATAAATGATACTAATTTTATTAATACAATGGTGTCTTAAAACATAGGATATAGTGTGCTTGAAATTTGGGTAAAAATTTGGGAATCCCCCTTAAAACAGTTTGGCTTATCAGAAAGATCTAAGGAGGGAATCTTTTAAAATCATGTATATCCCCGAATGAATGTGATGAATGGGTATTGATATTAAAATATTTCAAAAATATCCATAATTCATAATATTCACATGAATATATATGATAACACCATTTTTAAATAAAGATAAGGCAACAAAAAAGAACAAAGAAGGTTTGTGTAGAATTCGTTACGAATTTACAGGCATGGTGTTGGGGGTACCTAAGAGGGCTTGATGAGAGAGAGAATGGGTTTATCATCACTTATAAAAACTATGTAAGTATGGGTAAGGTGTATAAACATACCCCATCCCTTGGTATTACAAAAATCATGCATAGAATAGAAAACAATCTTGATTTAGAGTGAAAGGGGAGGATCCCTTAACTCAAAACCGATGGTGTTCTCCACTTTTTATTAATGACCTGAATAAAAAAATTAGGATTATTAATTGATAAGTCCATAACCTCTTATATATGTGATTTATTTATTATGACCCTTTTTAGTTCATTCAAATCCTTTTTGATTATTTATAAGGTTCAATTTCATTGTTCGGGCGCGTTTGTTTACTTGGCTTTAAAAGATCGGTTCACTCATATTCATGTTTGGATTATATTCCAGATGAAAGTGGTTGTACATAATTGAAGTTAAATTATTTAGTTAATATTCAGTAAATTAAATGGTTTTAATTTTAATTAGGTTACTTAGAGTGATGTCGAATTATTATATATATAACATTAGTGATCACCGTTTTTGTTAATCGGTGGATTTGGTTACAAAGAATGTGTTCTTAATTATAAATTAATTCCATGTGTTCCAAAAGATTACAAAACAAAAAATAGGATATATTAAATATATAATAATCTAGTTCAACCATAACACAAATGGTTTCATTACCATAATTAAAGATAATAACCAAAATTGATAAACTGTTTTCCTTGAATGTGTTAAATTAGAAAATCTCAAGCGGTGCTATCATTTCTTTCAAATAAAATGGGGGAAAGGGGGAAGATAATGAAATATACCACTAGCATGAATACGTTCCAGTACAAGTATTTTACTAGATTTATCATACTATTATGGTGATGGGAGATGAGGAAATAAAATAAAAAAGAAACGAACTTAAAAGAAAGGAAGAAATTTGGAAAGAGGAATTTACCTCTCGAGACTTCCTCCTTTGAGAACCTCTTAAGGGGATAGTTTTTGATATTTCGAGGAGGCTGAGAGCAATTGGAGGTGGGGAGGACGTTGGGGAGAGTTTGGGGCAGAATTTAGAGAAGGCATGGAGCTTGAGAGGAGTGGAGAGAAGAGGGAGTGAAGGGGGTTTTTATAGTGGAGGAGAGGAGGGATTTCATGATATTATAATCCATAATTTATTATTTCATCACAATTAAAATAATAATAAGTATTACATGACCAAAAATATTAAATGGGTCATTTTAATACGAACCATGGTTGGTGACATCAGCCATGATTCTAGGAATAGTCTTATAATGTATATATACTGTAAATTGCTGTATTTTACTATTCATAAAAAATCAAGTATTTCAAAAAAATATAAAAAATTCACCCTAAACATTTTTTGACGTGTAGAATCCAAAAATGAAGTCTATTTTTTAAAAATAATTTTCTAAATATGATTATTTTAATATTTAATTAAAATCAAAATTTATTATAAAAAATAGTATTAAAACACTCATTAACTCATTCAAAAATATAGGTATATCGTACTTCCAACTTGAATATTATTTTTATATTATCATAGGTGAGGTTTCTATTCATTAGGGTATATCACTATTCATAATGGTATGTTACTATTTATAAGGGTAGGTTTCTATTCAGAAAAATTTATTTTTGTTTTATTAGACTCCAAAAAACATCTTGAACGCAACCGTGTATGTCAGATTTTCAAAATTCCAAACACATAATTGACAAACTTATGTTTAAAGGTCACTTATCACTTAGTAGTTCATTAATATTTTATTTTATGGTATATTTATAAGAAGGGAATTTCCATTGAAAACATTGGGTCATTTCATTAACCTATAAAATTATAAGTTGTATTAGTTATTACCATTTTTGATATTGATGTTGAAGCAAGCTCATAGATAAAAAACCTAAAAAAGAGTGAATGTTGTAAAAACTACACAACATAGCTAATGTGATCCATTCTAGTGCATTATCAACATGAAAGAAATTGTTATTTTTTTACGAAATAGATTTACAATTATTAATGTTTTTGGAGTGTATCCTTATGGGGGAGATAATTGAAGATGATGTTTAAAGAAGCTTCAAGCGCTGATAATTTATCCCATTCTTATGTTTTGGAAGGTTTTTGAAGAATAATTATCAGAAGGTTATGTCTTGGTATTCAGTCACACATGTATTTTCAAGAATTGGTTCAGATATTAAGGGTGATAAATTATTTTTCTAATGGAATGAAAAATATAAATATGATAATATATAGGGATGATTGAAATTAAAACATACTAGACATGAATTGAATAATTTTAATATGTGTGTTGAGTGGGGGCACAAATTCATGTTACAAAAAAATTATAAATATACTTGAAACAACTAGTGTTAAAATGTGGCATCAACCTAAAATATGTTTATAACTCCCTAAAGATGTTATTTTGAAAGTTATTATAGTTGGTATCATGTAATTTTAATCATTGTAAACCTTTTTTTGTATAATTCAAACCCTAATGTTTCTACACTGATCATGGTTCACATATTCATTGAGTGGGATGTACGAAGTTCATTTCTTAAGAATAAATTGATACCACCCTCTTCTATATAATTATTATTTTTTATCAATATAGGGGAGATAAGAAAATGATAGATGTTATTGAGAAAATAGGAGAGAAGAAAAAAACGATTATTGTGGTTGTAAATAAAAATTAGAGGGACATATTAACATAACATTTTCTAGCATAGGTATTGAAAAAAATAAAAATGGGGGATTATTCATCCCACTTTTTAATTTTATATTTAATTTTTACAAATAGATATTATATGTTAAAATGGTTTCAATATGTTTACGAATATATACATGGAGGTTTTTTTTGGAAGTTCCCAAGAAATCGTGATTAAATGAGAATATTTTGATTTGAATAGTTCCACCCTTATGATTATAATCATGGAAAGTGAAAAACTTATTTTGAAATCTATTTGGATAAGGATGTAATTTAAAAATAAGGGTTGATGTATTTTTAAATTTGAAATCGAAGGATGTTATGATGCTGCCACTATATTTTAAAGATCACAAGGTTTTGTGGAAATGGAATTTGGGTTTTTCATGACTTGAGAAGGCATTTCATATGAATTTTGAGTTTGTGAGGATTTGAATTTTTTTTTGAAGATTATATGATTTCTAGAATGGATTCTGATTTGAGTTTCTATGACTTCATCATATAATTAATAGATAAAAAATTCTAACTGTTGGCCATCTCAACCAACATAGTAGCCTAACCACTATTGTCATCTGACCAATATTAAAACCACGATCCAATCAAAAACGGTAGTATAGGGTGTATAACATACATGGGTCATTATGGGTATCAGTTTTCATGTCAAGATAGGAAGGTAGGCGAGGGATTCATAACATCTACATGATCTAGTTGATATAGTAACCCAAAATTGAGCATTTCCTCCCATCACACTTCACTTATTCAGGGATGAAAAAAATTTATTAATAAATTTCATTTCAAGTTAAACGTCAATGCATGTCTTTCAAATACCATGTATTGTTCATCCTTTTAAAAAGATACAATCTCAAAAAAGTTAAACTGAAATGATTCCATATTAGTCATATTTAACCTTACACAATGAGATAATTTCATTCCACTAATTACAACTCATGTCACAATGAGTGTGACTCTATCTAGTGATCACCATGTAAGATCCTAAGTATTCCTTGGAACACCCATTGATGTGTCAAAACATTGATGTTGAATTTTAGCACATCCAATGAAGAAGATGATTAGGGGATTTTAGAGACCCAGTTTTTCATTGTAAGACTTTGAAATATTTCTAAATATATTTCCAAATCTAGGCATTGAGTTGGAATGAAATTATGAAAGCCCTCATGCCTAGAATTTATTTTATAAAAATATTAATTATATTTTATGTTGGAAACATATATAATAAATGAAAATGGGTTAACAATTAAATGCTTGATCTGATCAGAAATATGAGACCATGGTTGGGTCCAGAATGTGGTGTTTACCCTTATAACAACATAACATAATTTGATGTAGGATGTTTGGACCCATAACTCATTGGCGGTGTGTTTAAATAAATGAATGATTGAATGAATTAATTAAATTAATTTTTCACCAAATGATATCATATAAAATTATGGTTTGCAATAATTCTCTAGGTTTGGATCATAATTCTCCCACTGCTAGTGAAGCTCTCATCCACCCCCTTGGTGAATCTATTTGACAAACAACAGTCATCTGGATCAAGGAAGATCAAAGCGCAATGGATACAACATCTTCATGCACCAATGTACTAAAAAATAATTTGTTATCAATTTTTTCTAACCCAGAATACCTATTCTAAATCATTACCAAAAATAGTTCTCCAAAAAAAATTTAAAACCTCTAATATTGTGCTTTTTCTATCACTTATTCTTCGTATTCTTCACTGATAGAAACCCACAGTTCTCAGTTCATTAGTTTTTGTACATCCCAAGCTCAATCGGGTGCCCAAATTTGAGGTGGATCCACAAGACATAGATGATATCTTGATTAGAGAATAAATCTGGAATCATAACGATGAAATGATGTTAAATCTTATGATTTGAGGATGGATTATAAAGTATTAAATCCTTAGGTGCATGTGGAATGAATAATGAAACACCCATGTGTGTCAATGATCTATTTTCAATGAACGGTGGTTCATAACCACGATTCACTACTAGATCTGATGTTTTTAGGAATAATTAAGCCAGAATCATACGCGGTTGAAGCTGATTCGAAGCACGGATGAAGATCCAAAAAAATATGAAAGTTCTTTAAAAATTCCAACTACACGCCATGTAGGATGAAGAGCACATGGTGTGTTGCCTCCATTAGCAGTGGCATTAGTGTTTGGGAAAAGATAACGATGATATGGCATGTAGTCTTGGATTACACACTGTGTATACCCTCCCTGGATGGAAAACCCGTGTGACGGGTCACAGGAGTGGTGAATTAGTGTAAGAGAACACAAACATGGGTTGGCCACATGGCCAACATTTCATTTGGACTGATACTCTGTGTACAAGAGTACATGGACTTGGGGTCCAAGTACATAGACACGATGATAATACACGAACCTATCCTCAAATAGGTGGGACACGTCATGTAGTCCACCAACATGGAGTGTACCCCTACATAGACATCATCCATGTTCTGAATAGATATACTAATAGGCAGTGAAGATGGACCACATTTCGTGTGGGTCCCCTCAAATGTCGTGTACTACTCGATGATATTTCCGAGTTACCCTTCAGTAGGATTGGGAAGTGGAGTTCTAAGATATTCTATACGTAAACTCTAGCATGGATGGGTTGTGGTGTTCCATGATGACAACTCCAAGATTACCCTCCAGTAAGGATAGGAAGTGGCATTCCCCGATGACATCTACTAGTCTTGACCCTCCTGTAGGGTTTGGTAGAGATGTTTCCATAAAAACATACCGATCATACCTTCCAGTAGAATTGGGAAGTGGAATTCCTTGATAACCATTATGAGTGGTACCCCCATTAGGAATGGACATTAGATTTTATTTGTGACTACCAGAGTAGGACCCTCCCATCGTACTAGGTTACGAGATCCACGCCTGAAACTGGCGACCCCTCGACTGTGCGACACAGCGATGAGGCATGGTTCGACATACTATTTAACTCATTATAAAGAGGGAAACGTTCCCCCCTGCGACACATTCTTGTGATGCAACCTAAAACCTTTGTGGGTGAGTCAGTACCACCCAAAGAAGTTAGTATTATGGTGTGGTGATTATGTCCCTTAGACTTGTGTATTCTGGGTAGGCACTTGAGATGTTGGGCATCATTGATGGTTTTCCATTGGAAATGTTGGTTACTCTTCTTCTTGGGCTGAGCTATGATATGGAGATCTCATTACACCCTCATTTTGGTTTCTTTGACTGAGAATAATATATAAATATATGTCATGTTTCAGTACCCTCTCTTTGGTTTTTGGTTACTCTCATTCTAAGAGAGATGAAGACGCGCAGGGTGTGACATGTTCATTCCACGTCTAGATTCTCATCATTGGATGATTCAAATATCTAGCTATAGGGAGTGATGCATCGATGAGAGGATTATATTCTCTCCATTTTGGGCTCCTTATGTTTGGATTAGTTTACTTTCACTACCTTGTTGGGCTGAACTCTCCTCTCTTACCATAACTTGTTCTCGCTATTGCTTCCTCTTCAGTTGTATCTCTTACTAATACCCATTCACCTTTTCAGGGTGTTCTATTAGGTATGTATATACTCACCATGTTATGTGCTTTTCCCAACATGTTTCTTGACTTTTTCAGACAACAGATATGTTGATCATGAAATTAGGGGATCATAGGGATACGAGGTTATTGGGCCCCTTATGGTGGTCATAGCATGGGATCTAGGAGCTGGGCTCTCTCAGTTATTTTACTATTGCAGTTTTTCTTAGGTTGGGACACATTTTCAGTTGGGTGTGTATTTTTTCCCTTTTATTTTTAGTTTACACTACCTCATTTCATGTTGTTTAGAGGTCCATGCATATTTGGTTTATTTGTAACAGTGTTGAATCTTTTATTTCATTCCATATGCACTTTTTCATTGATTTGGATGTGTGTGCGTAAAGGTAATTAAGAAAATAAATCCTTGAGTTAGTTGAGCCCATGATGCCTTTTCCCACCCCTTCCCTATAGAGGAGGATTTTTAGTTGTTGCATCTTAGGCCCCAGATTGGGTAGGGTTGTGACAGATTGGTATCAGAGAAAGTTCATTCCTTGGGATTTTTTTGGACATTTCCTTATAATAGGATTAGTTGGTTTTAGGGAAATAGTGTCAATGTGTCTCGAGTGTAGCTCTCATTCCATGGAGTCCATTGATGGTGTGGTGGCCGACATATCAATTCACCATGACCTTGAATACCTATTTTTGGACTCATCGTGTCAAGACATTTATTGCAGGGAACAATGGTACATGAATCATATACGATTTATTATTTGACTATAATTATTGAGTCAAATACCCATTGTTGTTTATATATATAGACTCATCTAACCACAGTATTCCTTGATAACTTTCAGGATGCCTTCATGTGATAGCTAGCTAGGAAACCAGATTCTGTTGATAACATCTACCCTATGAGCAACGAGGCCTCATTTCAAGGTCCATTCTACAATCCCCTTCCTAGAAGTGGGAAGGTAGTAGAACCTCCACTAGTTGAGAAGTATATTTTCCCACCAGAGCAAGCTAAGAATGTTCACATGATGAGGGAACTCTGTGAGTTCCAGCATTAAAGACCGCTACGATTCCGCAATAAGAAAAACCCCCAGGTAGCAGATGATTGTCTAGAGTTGGTTGTCCATATATTCAGGCTTATCTGGACACTGAAAGATCATATGGTGTATTTGGTAGGCAGTCTTTTCTAGAGAGTATTTTAGCATTGGTAGAGCTTGGTTACATAGATTCATGATGAGTCAGCACTCGCATGGGATGACTTCCAACAGCTATTTTGTGAGGATTACTACCCCTCCTTAAAATCCATTCAGATTTAGGAGCTTCTAGAGATTTGGTAAGGAGGGATCATAGTGGCTGAGTACGAATCCAGGTTTATAGACCTTATGCTCTACTCTCTCTACATGATCCATGATTTCTAATTTTGAGCATACAAGTTTGAGAAGATACTCTATAAAGAGATCCAAGACAAAGTAATACACTTTTGTATCCCCACCCATGTTGGGGAGTTAGATAGGTAACTTGTGATAGAGAGTTTTCTAGCGAAGGGATTATAGAATGCTATATCTAGTAGTGGGAATGATAGAGATGAGTCATCTATAGTAGTAGGTATGTTCCAGATATCTCATAACAATAGATCCTTTTGTCAGAAGGCTCAGGGACATGTTCATACAGTCTAGGAGAACCTCAGAGAATCGTGGAAGATAGCCGATGGATGACCATGATAGAGAGAACACAGTGATCCAAGATAACCTAGGAATGGAAAAGGGGGTCCCTAAGGAGGTGGAGTTGGAAGAGGAGTCATAGGAATTGTAGGTGTAGAATTATTTTATGAGTTCCTTCAACCACCATCACCACCAAGCGGCCCACATCAGGCTCATGGAGTTGGCGACTGGGGCAGAAGACTGGTACACACTTTGGAAATCTATGATCTTGCAGTGCAAGAGATGATTCGAGGTATGATCTATGTTTATTATACTATTTCCTACCTATTAGTTGACATAGGTTTCAGCCATTATTTTATCTCTCGACTCATGTTGTGAGATCTAGAACTCCAAGTAGAGATTCTAGTACAATAGCTTAGTCTTGAGGTTCCTATCGGGAACACTTCTTCTGTATCTCTTATATACTAGTAGTGAACATTGTCACATGGAGGAGATAGGTTCACATGGGACCTTATGTTCATCAAAATGTAATCATATTATGTCATCTTGGGTATCGTTTGGATTTCCATGGTTCGATCCTAGATCAACATTCACTATAGACTAGGCAGATGCCTACACACTAATGTGATGCGGTTCTCCTTTTATAGTGAGAGAGAACTCATAGCAGGACAAGTAGATACTGTATGTAAGAATTTATATCCTATCACCCATAAATTAATAAGCGTTACTCTTTGTGTAATAGACTCATAAAAAATTTGGGTTTCATCAGTTATGGAGGGTTATTGAGACATCTTTTTTGAAGAAATTTTAGGACTAATTATGAGGTGAGAGAGAGAGTTTTGTATAGAATTTCATTTTGGAAATGCTCGGATATCTTATACTGCAAATCTGATGGCACAAAAAAATATTCCAGAGCTATTGTTGGTGTAGGAGGACCTTCATGAGAAAGGTTTCATCTATACCAGTGTGTACCCATGGGTAGCTCCAGTTCTTTTTGTGGAAAAGGTAGACAAGAGCTTGTAGGTTTTCATAGATTATTATTGAATGAACCATGAAATGTTAAAGGATAAATACCCCTTACCATGGATTGATGAACTATTTAACCAGTTGTAATGTGCAAGATGTTTATCCAAGATCGAACATAGATCTGGCTACCACTAGTTGGAGGTTTGCGAGGATGATATTCCAAAGTTGGATGTCTCATGTCACTACAGACACTATGAGTTCCTAGTGATTCTCTTTGGTTTGACAAATGACCCTACCATGTTTATGGATTTGATAAACTAGGTCTTCTAGCTACAATTTGATCACATTTTTGTTGTATTCATCAACAACATATGCATCTACTCTACAATAGAGGAGGATCATGGAAAGCACTTGAGGATGGTTCTTGATTTTCATCGAGAGCACCATCTTTATGAAAAGATCTCGAAATTCTAGTTATAGATACATGAAGTTCACTTTATGGATATTATTTTTTCTGAACATGTTTTATACATTGCTCCAAAAAAGATCAAAGTAGTTCTTTCTTGGGATACAACTAAGAATGTGGCAGAGGTGTATTGTTTTTTTTGGATTGGCAGGGTACTACTGAAGGTTTGTGCTAGAATTATCCCAAATCGAAGAACCTTTGACTGCCCTGATGTAGAATGGATGGTCCTTTACCAGGTATGAGTAGTGAAAGATGTAATTTTAGGAGTTATGGAAGAGGATGATGAGTGATCCGCTGTTGAGACTACCCGAGGAGGTCTTGGAGTTCATAGTGTTTTGTGATGCCTCAGGTGCGGGTCTCAGTAGCGCGTTGATGAATTGTTAGGAAGTCATTACATATGGGTCAATGAATTTGAGACCCCGTAACTATAACTACATGAATCATCACATGGAGTTATCATTGGTTGTCTTCGCCTTGAGGATGTAGAGGCACTACCTCCCGAGATAACATTTTTTAGTTTACTCAGAGCACCAGAGTCTTAGGTATGTCTTCTCTTAGAGATACTCGAACATGAGGTAGTGATGCTATTTGGAGTTCCTGTAGGACTATGAATTCAAGATAGTCTATACTAAATGAAAAAGAAACATTGTATAATATTTCCTTAGCAGGAAGTCACAGGATTGTCCGGTGTGGGAAGATTCAGAGTAGTTAGTTTCCATGCAGCTAACCCTGGTGGAATAGGAAGGTACAAATTTTCTATAGTCGATGGTGTTGAATCCATCACTCATCATGTATATGAAAGAGTCCCTTCTTGGAGACATCAAATTAGAATTTTTTATCATTATTAGATATCCATGGAAGATTCACTAGATGGATATTATGAAGGAGGGAATCACAAGATCTTTTACTAAGGGAAAACAATGGTTCTAGTCGTGATGTTGGAGTTCTGCAGTTCTACATTATTGTTACACATTAATATGGGGAATATGTATAGAGAACTTCAGCATTAGTTTCGGTGGTTTGACATGAGATGAAGAGTGGTTGAGTTCATCTCACAGTGCCTCACCTTTCGGTAGGTAAAATCTGAGCACCATGTTCCAACATGTTTGTTATACCCTTTAGAGATCCCAGAGAGGAATTGGGATAACATATCTATGGGATTTTTTATAGTGCTTCCCAAAAAAAAGGGCCATGACACCATCTGGTTTATAGTCAACCAAGTGACGAAGTTAGCACACTTCCCTACATTTAGGGAGGAGATTTCAGTGGAGAGTTTGGGGCAGTTGTAAATAAGGGAGATCATTCATATTCTTGGGGTACCTAGATGATTGTTTCTAATCGCAATGTGAGGTCTACATAATGATTATGGAGAATCCAACATGTGGAATTTGGGACTCAGTTGTGGATGAGTACCACCTTTCACCATGAGACCGATAGGCGGACCGAGCGCACTATGCATGTGCTAAATTATATGCTGAGGGATTGCATGTTAGACTTCAGATGGTGCTAGAAAGATCACTGGACCTAGGTTGATTTTACATAAAAAAATAGATAACACTATACAATTGGTGTGAATCCTTTTGAGACCCTATATGGGAGACCTTTTAGGTCACCATTATGAAAGATGTAGATTGTAGAGTTATCTCTCGTGGGTCTAGAGTTGGTGAAGGAGACAATGGAGAATGTGCAAGTCATCCATCAGCGGATGAAGACAGCCCAATGCATATAGAAATCCAATGTAGATCGCCATCGTAGGCCATTGGAGTTTGATTACAGAGACCGTATCTTCTTGAGATTCTCTACACAATGAGGAATGAATAGGTTAGGTTAGTGTGGAAATCTATCCCTATGATTCATCGGGCCATTCTAGAACATATATATGGTTGGTGAGGTTGCACACCATTTTGACCAACCCCCAAAGTTAGAGCGGGTGAAATACATTTTCTATGCGTCTCAGCTGAGGAAATATGTACATGAACTTAAACTATAAGGGCCCAGCCTTAAACCTTACTTAATCTTGAGTTATTACAAGATTACACCTTGAGTATCTTTTCAGGTTTAGAGTTTTAGGGAATTAGATCATAAAACATGCATTACATCCCACATTTAAACAAAGTGGTTACCATAAAAGATAGTATTAATTTTTTCCCATCAACGGAAACATATTTAAAATAAAACATGGATTCTTTCTTGAAACTTCCTTGAAACTATCATCATAACATGTACCCTTCCCTTGACCTGTGAAAAACATTTCAAAAACTTGGGATGAGCATAAAAAGCTGAGTAAGGGATATAAAAATATTGAAAGGAAACATGAGTACATATATACATAAGAATGAAATCATACTTTTCCCATAAAACATAAGCACTTTAACATACCCCATTCAAACTATGAATAAATCATATAAATCAATAGACATAAAGGTAACTTGAGGCATTCATAACATTCTTACGTAGGGAGTAACCCTCTTGGTTACATTTGGAATACCCATCACAGTATATTCCCTAAATCTCTTTAGAGAAACCATAAAGTTTAACTCCTTCGTGTTACCCAATGCATTGGAGAGCTATATCGGGCACACCTGCCCTTAGTTTATCACAGAACCACCCGTCTTCTTAATAATTCCTAAGAACCACAACATAATCGTATCACATAAAACATGCATAAAGGAAACATAAATTTTCCATCTTTCAATCACAAGATATCAATACAACACATTGATATAAAAACATTATGAAAACTATTTTCAATACCAAAATAAAAGAAATGTAATTCATGGTATTTATTTTTCTTTTAAAAAGAAGGTATGCCTTCTAGAGGAAGCCGGAACTCAAATAATGGTCATGGCGGCGGAAAAGCTGTTGTTGTTGCATACATACAACAAAAACATTCCCTTTTGTCATTTAGTAAAACACATCGTATAAAAAAGGATTCCTTTTGGATAAATGTAAAAGTCAAAGGGGTTTATACACCATATAAAAGAAGGTTGTGTATAAAAGAAAATATGCCTCAATGAAAGGAGATTGAGATGAAGTCCCATACAAAAATCAATTTTTAAATAAATTAGATATATTATGTATATTCAATACAAGTACACATAACGAAAGTAAAAATACATGATATGACATAATAATATCATGACATAATTTTAATGTATGAGATTAACCCAAAGAACGGAAATTGGGTTTAGAAGTTCCCTTACCTCGTATCCGACTTGACTTGATCGTTCTTTAATCTCCTGAATAATAAATTTGATTTAATTTATACTTGTTTAAGAACCTTTTTCAAGTTCATTATTCATTTTATATCACTTATTACCATGCCATGAACACTATGTAATTATTTAAGTTAATAACGGTCATTTTAACGATCATTGGTACTTGAGTAAAAAAAACCATTTATAATTACAATTTGTTCATGTATCCATTATATCCAGATTTATACTCACGATTTAGATTTCATATATATCATATATATCCAGTATATACATGAATTTATAATATTACATAACCATTTAGAGGTAAGAAATGAAATGCACCGTTCATTAAGACGGTAAGCCGTACGTACGCATGAACGCTACTTTCATTTCTATGTCATATTAATGGAATTAAAAATAAATGTATATTTTAATTCCAGAATTATATTACTCATTTAATTGTAAAATACATCATATATATCCATTATATATATGTACTTATAATAGTACATTACATTTGGGGATAAGAAATTAAATGCACCGTTCATGGAGACGGTAAGCCGTACATACACATGAACGCTACTTTCATTTCTATCTCATACTTTAATTGAAATAAATAGTAATTATATAAAGTTATATTATAATTACAGTATAATATAATATATAATATCATTAAATCTATCCTTTAAACGTACCACATATGGTATTAACGAATCAAATCACTTTGAGGGGGCGGTAGTCCGCATTTCCGAAAATGAAGATATCGCGTTTACTATTAATGGAAACCATAAAGGTATGCCATAAATGAAAAATACAGAAGCTTAAGTAAAACATAAAAATATTATATATCATATATAAATATAGTGACATCTTAATGGCCACCTTTTTTAGGTGTTATATGAGTGTTGAACGAGCATTGTTTCGTGAGGCAGAAATTCGACATCCATAGAAACAGTGTGTTCTTTAACCATTAGATGTGGGTGTGTGTAAGTGTAGCTCAAATCAATCTTATAACAACATACTAGTATATGGAATATACTGGTGTTGTTACAAAAGAAATGAATAAAATGAGTTTAGGGGGTTGGAGAAGCAATATAAAACATAAGAACACAAGAGAAAACACTACCTTTAAAACGGGTAACTCTTTTTGATTTGAGATGAAAGGCATCATTGGGAAGACTTCTGCCCAAAGTGAGGCTTCTAAGAGTTACAGAGGGATGTGGAGAGACAAAATGGGTAGAGTTTGGCCGAGACAAAGTCTTTTTATGTGTGGGTAAGGTGGTTGAGGTGGGGGCCCTTTATAAGAGGAGAGGAGGGGCACTCTTGGAAAGTAAAGAAATGTTACTTTATTTTAAAATGAGTTTCGGATTTCAAAGTTACCATATTGATATAATTAGAGGATAAGGTGATAAGGGTTCGAAATATACCCATCCAATAGGTTTTTGACAAGTATAGGTCTTATATTTCACATTATCTTTTAATTTTATTTAAATCGTTAAATAATGAGGTAATCGCAGAATCATCAAGATGTCATAAATAAATTAATTTATTTCATGTCTAAAAAATATAAAAAAAATACTATGATTTAGGAAATCATTTTATCATTACAATAAAAATTTATATTAAACAATATGACTAGTTTAACCCCCATTTAATTTTTTTAGTAAAACAACTCATGTTTGTGTCGTTTTTTACTTTTACTTTAAATAAAAGGCATTAATGTATTTATCTTACCCAAGTGTCTCCATGAGGACCAAAAAATCGACCCATGGGTTTTTTTGGTCGGCCATGACACATCCAATAAAGGTAGGACATGTTTCATGTTCATTTCATATTATTAAAACATTATTCTTACCTTAAATTACACTAATTACCTCTAATCACGATTAAAAACATAAAAGTTACTATTCACCAAAAAGATTATATTAATCCCATTGAACCACATTTTTACTTCATAATGACAACCATGTATGTCGGATTTTTTAAATTCAAAACACAGAAGTGGTAAAGTTTCATTTAAACGAAAAATCAGTTTTTTAAGTACCACCAAGTGGTTTCACTATTCATCAAAAATTGTAGTTTTTCAGAAAAATACCAAAACTTCACCCAAAGATATATTTGATATTACGAATTCAGAAATGATGTATATTTTACAAAATTCAAAACATATAAGTAACAATAATTAATTTAATAATTAACTCTCGCTGTCTGAGCAAATAGCGTGTTTTTATGAAACAATAAGTATCACAAGATTGACAATAGTTTAAGTCCAATTTCAAAGTGAAATTAAATCCAATGACCACCATTGGATTAAATGGTAAAAATATATTCTAATTGAACTATAAAACCAATTCAAAAGATAATATAATCATATAAATAAATTAGATTAAAAAGAGGTTTTGAAATAAAATACAACATTTTTCACTATTTATTAAAAAATGAACATTATCGGAAAAATACCAGAAATTTATCCAAAGTAAATTAAAATGTCCCAATCATAATGAATTAGTTTATTTTGACCAATATATCTTATAAAATTGTCAAAAGTTAGATTTAAAAATGGGTTTCCATCAAAAGGCAGTAAAACGATCTTTTAAAAATATTAGTGTATTACATGCTTAAGATTGGATTTATTCTCATTTTAAGCGTCTAAAACACTATCTAATTTATTAATAGACATATATAAGAATATATATTATTCATTACATACTTGGGATGTTACATCCTTCCCCCCTTTAGAAAATTGTGTCCCCGCAATTTATTTACTTATCGAATAAGTGGGGGTATTTAGCCCTCATTGCATTTTCAGATTCCCATGTTGCCTCTTCAACCATGTGGGTTTTCCACAAAAACTTTACCTGATGAATCACCTTATTCCGTAACACTTGCTCCCTATGGTCAAGAATCTGGACCGGTTGTTCCTCATAAGATAGGTTCTCTTCCAGCTGAACTACCACTGGACTCAAAACATGAGATGGATCTGGCATATACTTTGTCAACATCGAAACATGAAAAACATTGTGTACCTAGGATAAACTCTGAGGTAAAGCCACTCGGTAAGCATCTGGTCCAACTCTCTCCAGAATTTCATATGGTCCAATGAACCTTGGACTCAACTTTCCTTTCTTACCAAATCGCATCACACTTTTCCATGGTGATACTTTGAGAAAAACATGATCACCTACCTCGAAAGATAGATCCTTCCTACTGTTGTCCGCATAACTCTTCGGCCTGCTCTAAGCTGTTCTCATGTGTTTCTGTATCAACTGAACTTTTTCTGCCAACTCTTCTACAAATTCTGGTCCCATTAGCTTCCTTTCACCCACTTCATCCCAAAAAGATGGAGTTTGACACCGCTTCCCATATAATGCCCCAAATGGAGCCATATGTATACCTGAATTAAAATTGTTATTATAAGAAAACTCAACCAAAGAAAGATATTGGTCCCAAATTCCCTGATAATTCATCGAACAAGCGCGTAGAATATCCTCCAAGGTATGGATCGTTCGTTCTGTCTACCCATCTGATTGTGGATGAAAAGCTGTAATAAAATTTAATTCAGTACCCAACGAATTTTGAAGGCCTTTCCAAAAGTTAGAAGTGTACCCAAGATCACAGTGAAATACAATGGAGATAAGAACTCCATGTAACCTGACTATCTCTTTAAGATACAAACGGAAAAGTTGATCTAGGGAAAATGTATCTCGTATAGCAAGGAAATGAGCAGATTTGGTCAGGCGATCAACAATAACCCAGATTGCATTCTTACCTCGGGGTGTCTTTGGCAATCCCACAATGAAGCCCAGGGATATATTCTCCCATTTCCACTCTGGCACTAGTAAAGGCTAAAGCATCTGTTTCGGTAACTGCCTCTCTGGTTTAACCTGTTGACAAGTCAAACATTTCACAGTAAAATCAGAAATATCCTTTTTCATTCCATCCCATGAGTAATACTCTCGAAGATCTGTATACATCATAGTACTGCCTGGATGAACTGAAAACGGAGAACTATGAGCTTCACATAACAAATCTATCTTCAACTGTGAATCATAAGGCACACACAATCTCTTCCCAAATCTCAAAACACAATCATTATCAATGTTGAATTCAGGCAACTTACCCTTCTGAACCAGCTCTACCTTTTTCTGCAACTCACTGTATTGCTTCTGTGCTTGCTTTATTCTCTCTGATATAGAAGATTTCACTGATACCTGAAACAAAACAGAAGAACATCCTGCAAAAAAAACTTCTATTCTAATGTTCATCAAATACTTAACCAAAGGATCACATTCCAAATTCAACATTGTTAATGAATCATTGCTTTTTCGACTCAATGAATCAGCTACATTATTTTCTTTTCCCGGATGGTAATGAATGTTACAATTATAATCCTTGATTAATTCCAGCCATCTCCTCTGTCTCATGTTCAATTCTTTTTGATTAAATATATACATTTAAATTTTTTGATCAGTATATATTTCACACTTTACTCCATACAAATGATGCCTCCAAAATTTTAAAGTGAAAACAACATTAGCTAATTCCATGTCATGTGTAGGGTAATTTACCTAATGAGTTTTCAGCTATCGTGAATCATAAGAAATTACCTGATCATTCTGCATTAGGATGCAACCAAGTCCTTTCAATGAAGCATCAATGTAGATAAAAAACTCACCATTCCTAGAAGGTAGTGCCAAAACTGGAGCATTCACCAATCTTCTTTTCAGTTTTTGAAAACAATCATCACATTCTTTTGTCGAGATAAACTTAACACCCTTCCGAGTTAGCTTCGACATTGGACTAGATAACCGTGAAAAATTTCTATCAAACCTTCGGTAATATCCTACCAATCCATGGAAGCTACGAATCTCAGTTACATTTGTGGGTCTTGTCCATTTATCAACAACCTTTGTTTTTGCCGGATCAACAGTTATCCCATATTTAAAAAATAATATGACCAAGGAAAGAAATTTGTTGCAACCAAAACTCACACTTGCTGAAATTACCATACAATTTCATTTCTTTTAAGGTTTAAAAAATATCCCTTAAATGTCTTTCATGCTCCTCTTTACTTTAAGAAAATACCAAAATATCATCAATAAAAACAACCAACATTTTTCACCTGAGTCAACTGATCCATCACTGCAACAAACTGTTTAGTTCTGATTCCGACCATCTTAGGATACTTATAAGGACCCGCACTTATTTCATACATAATCTTGAATTTATTCAAGAAAACACTTCAGTTTACATTGAGGATCTTTTAAAGTTTAGAGCTTTAGGGAATTAAGGCAAAACATTCATAATATTACACATTGTTACATAGTGGATACCATAAAATCAGTTTCCATTTTCCTCAGAAAATAAAACATTAAAACATAAAACAAGACTCCTTGACAATTTTTCAACATTTAACATGTCTTCATTCCTTTTATTACTCATCCATTAACCTGTGAAAAATCTTTTAAAAACTTGGGATGAGCACAAAAGCTCAGTAAGGTATGAGAAAGAAGGAAAAATCACATTAGTCCATGAATACGCATGACGTATGAAAACATTTTCAAAAGACATGCTTTCCACCCATAAAATCTTACTTTGTGTAACATGAGATTTAAACAAGATCAACACAAACATAATTATAATCATAGAGGTATATTGGGGCATTACTTGAATAATCGTGTAACCATATTGGCTACCTTAAAATTTGTAACCCTCACGGCTACCTTACTTTGTGTAACCGTCACAGGTACACTTGGAGTAACCATACGACCGACCTCCAACTTACTCATACCCAATGCATTGGAGGGAAATATAGGTCCCACCCTTTATCATAAACAATGCCCAAAACCAAAACATAATCATACAACATAAACAATAGCATAAAAACATTGCCTTTGAATCTTATAAAACAAAATTTTTAAAAAAAGATTTTAGAAGAAAAGTCCCTTATAAACATCATATACTAGAAGTGAGACTTAATTTAGTGGATGGAATATGTATATACTCTGTAAATACACATAATTAAACATAATATAAACAGAACCCATCACACAAACAATTTAAATAGCACATAAATTATAATGTAGAAGGTTAACCCAAAGAATGGAAATCGGGTTAAGAATTCCCTTACCTTAGGCTTGTCTTACTTCAAAATTGTTTAAACCTCCTGTATAATTGTTAAAAGAGTGTTATTAGTATTTTATAGAAACATGTTCATGTTTATAACATCTTATATGGTCATTTAATAACCTCATTTCACCCCTTATTTGTTAGTATTTTGTTCCATGCATTATTTTGGGTGAGTTCTTTTGTGATTTTCACAATCAGTTCATGATGAATTGTTCTTGTTGATGGGAAGTGAAACTCCAGAATTGGAATGGAGTAGTATTAAAATATTTAATGTACCATAAATGATACCATTTATCACTTTGATGCTTTATATGATGATGATTTATAAGTTAAAACATTAATTATGTTTGTTTAGATAATTTAAGTGGTTCTTTGATAATTACAACCTCATTCAGTCTTTTAAATTTGAACCATGGGTACAAAAGAATTGCAGTACCATATATGAGTTATAAAACATATATTATAACCTGGTTCAACCATATAAATGGTTTCATGACCAGACTTCAAAGAATTAATGGAAAGTGAAATTACATCGTCCATGATGTCGGTAATTCGACACATCACGGACAACGTTCTTATTCCTTAAATAAGTGAAAGAGGAGAGGGATAATGATTTTTAATTTTCCATAAACATTAAAAAATCCAGAATATACATGATTCTAATGATTTCATGCCTCTTGGATAAGAGGCGGTGAAGGAAGAATAAAAGGAATCATGAAATAAAGAAAACATGAGAAATTTCTTATGGAAATTCGGCAGCCTAACGGCGTCCCTTAAAATTTCATAAAAACAAGATTGATGAGAGGAATGGAATATATCATCATTCATACAAAATTTGGATAGCAAGGGTAAATATTTAATGAAATAACCCAACATATGACAAAGGTAAAGGAAGAGAATAACATAAAATGGAAGGAAAGAATGAAAATGAAAGAGGATGTTTACCTCTTGATCTCTTCTCCTTGAGATCCTTCTTAAGGGCTTTGATTTTGGTCTTTTGGGGATACCAGAAGCTCTAGGACGTGGGTAAGAAGATTGGGGAGGGAATTTGGCAGAAATTAGACAATGCGCAAGGCTTGAGAGGTGTGAGAGGAAGAGGGGAGTGAGGGTGGTATTTATAGAGGATGAGGGGTGGTATTTTAGAATATTTTAATTATTATTTTAAATTTTTTATCAAGACTATGAATAATCTCAAATAAAGTGGCCTTAATTAGTGAAAATATCATGTGAGTTCGAGGCAAGTGGCCTTTCATCACTTTTGATGTCATAAATAGTGAATTTGTACTGATAAATTGATTATACGGTATTTTACTGTATTTCACTATTCAACGAAAATTCAAGAGTTTCAGAAAAATAAAAAAAAATTACCCCAACCATTTTTCGATGTGTAGAATTCAAAAATGAACTCCATTTTTCAAAAATAATTTTCTAAATATTATTAATTTAATTTTTAAATAAGGTCACAGTTAATTCGAAAAATAACAATATTTAAGTGCAACTAGTTCCATGTGACATTGTAAAATTAATTATGATCCCATTATCCTATTTCCATGGGAAAATAAAATAATAATATTATTTACTATTCATGAGTTTATATTACTATTCATATTACTATTCATATTACTATTCATATTACTATTCATAAGGGCATGTTACTATTCACCAAAAAAACAAGTTTGTTTCATTAGACTCTAAATAACATACTGAACCCAATTGTAGATGAGAGTTTCTTGAAATTCAAATCATTGAAGAAATAAAATTATGTTTAAATGATACTCATAAATATATACCTTAAAAAAAATTTCAATCATTTTCAATTTATTTTTAGAAAACCATGGGATGTTACATTATCCCCACCTTCTTGAAATTGCGTCCTCAAAATTTTATTTACTTATTAAACAAGTGAGGGTACCTTGATCAAGGTGTCCACTCAGTTTCATCGTCATCTTGTTCACGTAGGTAGAAGTCCCATGAATTACAAAAATTATTTAGAGATCCTTCAAAATCATTTGCTTCCTCCATCCAAATACACCTCGTACAACATGGGTCATATGGGTGTTCACAGAAAAACAGTTTTGGAAAATAATCATGCATGACATATAATTCCAAAACATCTGATAAAACATGATTTCTATAAAATGCTCGGACCGAAATTGAGTTGAAACTTTCTATTATTGGTCCTTTTAAAATACCATAAGTATGTTATGTGAGACTATATTTTAAAAGAAAATATAAATAGGTTTCACAAGGTTCTCCTTCCTCAGCACCATTTTTAAAATCATAATATGCTTCAAATTCTTGTGATAAGGTAAAATATTTGAAAATACCTTGATAATATTTACCTTTCTTGAAATTATGAGAATATTGTGAAAATAATATTTGTCTAAAAACAACCCATGATCCACGATGATAACGAGGTATAGAGAAGGTGTTTGATATCTCAAAAAACTGCTTGCAAGTGAGTTGTATGCTAGAAAAAGTTTCACAATCATCCGAAGATGACTTTGCAATAATTATTGCAAGCATGTCATCAGGAAGAGATAGGAATGTCGTTTGAGATCCTTCTCATTCCAATCATAACCGACTTTACTTGACCTGAAAAAAAGTTATAAAACAAGGATTTAACTGAAATAATAGATATAGGGACTAATCTCGTGTCTCACAAGAACTCATAATCCCTAAAGTCGTCTAAACCGACCTCTGATACCAACTATAAGGACCCGCACTTATTTCATAAATAATCTTGAATTTATTCAAGAAAACACTTCAGTTTACATTGAGTATCTTTTCAAGTTTAGAGCTTTAGGGAATTAAGGCAAAACATTCAGAATATTACACATTGTTACATAGTGGATACCATAAAATCAGTTTCCATTTTCCTCAGAAAATAAAACATTAAAACATAAAACAAGACTCCTTGACAATTCTTCAACATTTAACATGTCTTCCTTCCTTGTATTACTCATCCATTAACCTGTGAAAAATCATTTAAAAACTTGGGATGAGCACAAAAGCTCAGTAAGGTATGAAAAAGAAGGAAAAATCACATTAGTCCATGAATACGCAGGACGTATGAAAACATTTTCAAAAGACATGTTTCCACCCATAAAATCTTACTTTGTGTTATATGATATTTAAACAAGATCAACACAAACATAATTATAATCATAGAGGTATATTGGGGCATTACTTGCATAATCTTGTAACCATATTGGCTACCTTAAAATTTGTAACCCTCACGGCTACCTTAGTTGTGTAACCATCACAGTTACACTTGGAGTAACCTTACGGCCGACCTCCAACATATTCATACCCAATGCATAGGAGGGAAATATAGGTCCCAGCCTTTATCATAAACAATTCCCAATAACCAAAACATAATCATACAACATAAACAATTGCATAAAAACATTGCCTTTGAATCTTATAAAACATACTTTAAAAAAAACGATTTTAGAAGAAAAGTCACTTATAAACATCATATACATGAAGTGACTCTTAATTGAGTGGATGGAATATGTATATACTCTGTAAATACACATAATTAAACATAATATAAACAGAACCCATCACACAAACAATTTAAATAGCACATAAATTATAAAGTAGAAGGTTAACCCAAAGAATGGAAATCGGGTTAATAATTCCCTTACCTTAGGATTGTCTTACTTAAAAATTGTTTAAACCTCCTTTATAATGGTTAAAAGAGTGTTATTAGTATTTTACAGAAACATTTTCATGTTTATAACATCTTATATGGTCATTTAATAACCTCATTTCACCCCTTATTTGTTAGTATTTTGTTCCTTGCATTATTTTGGGTGAGTTCTTTTGTGATTTTCACAATCGGTTCATGATGAATCGTTCTTGTTGATGGGAAGTGAAACTCCAGAATTGGAATGGAGTAGTATTTACATATTTAATGTACCATAAATGATACCATTTATCACTTTGATGATTTATATGATGATGATTTATATGTTAAAACATTAATTATGTTTGTTTAGATAATTTAAGTGGTTCTTTGATAATTACAACCTCATTTAGTCTTAAAAATTTGAACCATGTGTACAAAAGAATTGAAGAACCATATATGAGTTATAAAACATATATTATAACCTGGTTCAACCATATAAATGGTTTCATGACCAGACTTGAAAGAATTAATGGAAAGTGAAATTACATCGTCCACGATGTCGGTAATTCGACACATCACGGACAACGTTCTTATTCCTTAAATAAGTGAAAGAGGAGAGGGATAATGATTTTTAATTTTCCATAAACATGACAACATCAAGAATATACATGATTCTAAAGATTTCATGCCTCTTGGATAAGAGGGGGTGAAGGAAGAAGAAAAGTAATCATGAAATAAAGAAAACATGAGAAATTTCTTACGGAAATTCGGCAGCCTAACGGTGTCCCTTAAAATTTCATAAAAACAAGATTGATGAGAGGAATGGAATATATCATCATTAATACAAAATTTGGATAGCAAGGGGAAATATTTAATGAAATATCCCAACAAAAGACAAAGGTAAAGGAAGAGAATAACATAAAATGGAAGGAAAGAATGAAAATGAAAGAGGATGTTTACCTCTTGATCTCTTCTCCTTGAGATCCTTCTTAAGGGCTTTGATTTTGGTCTCTTGTTGATACCATCAGCTCTAGTACGTGGGGAAGAATATTGGGGAGGGAATTTGGCTGAAATTAGACAATTCTCAAGGCTTGAGAGGTGTGAGAGGAAGAGGGGAGTGAGGGTGGTATTTATAGTGGAGGAGGGGAGGTATTTTAGATTATTTTAATTTTTATTTTAATATTTTTATCAAGACTATGAATAATATCAAATCAAGTGGCCTTAATTAGTGAAAATATCATGTGAGTTCATGGCAAGTGGCCTTTCATCACTTATGATGTCATAAATAGTGCATTTTTACTGATAAATTGATTATACGGTATTTTACCGTATTTCACTATTGACCGAAAATTCAAGAGTTTCAGAAAAATACCAAAAATTTACCCCAACCATTTTTTGATGTGTAGAATTCAAAAATGAACTCCATTTTTCAGAAATAATTTTCTAAATATTATTAATTTAATTTTTAAATAAGGTCACAGTTAATTCAAAAAATAACAATATTTAAGTGCAACTAGTTTCATGTGACATTGGAAAATTAATTATGATCCCATTATCCTATTGCAATGGGAAAATAAAATAATATTATTATTTACTATTCACGAGGTCATATTACTATTCATATTACTATTCATATCACTATTCTTAAGGGCATGTTACTATTCACCAAAAAAACAAGTTTGTTTCATTAGACTCTAAATAACATACTGAACCCAATTGTAGATGAGAGTTTCTTGAAATTCAAATCATAGAAGAAATAAAATTATGTTTAAAGGATACTCATAAATATATACCTTAAACAAAATTTCAATCGTTTTCAATTTATTTTTATAAAACCATGGGATGTTACAATACTGGTTTGAATGGTCATTTCCTTCTGTATGTCGTCCTAGCACTGCTTCCATGTTTCCTTTGTGGAAAACCATTCTGAACAAACATGTCATAGATAAAGAAACATGGTAATATTTAAATGTTATATAATTTCAATATGACCATAAAAAATACTTTTGGATAATCATTTAATAGAACTATAACTCCTGAAGATATCTAAAACGACCTTTTATACCAACTATAAGGTCCCAGCCTTAAACATTACATAATCTTGAGTTATTACAAGATTACACCTTGAGGATATTTTTAGGTTTAGAGTTTTGGAGAATTAGATCATAAAACATGCATTACATCCCACATTTAAACAAAGTGGTTACAATAAAATATAGTATTCATTTTTTCCCATCAACGGAAAAAAATTTAAAATAAAACATGGATTCTTTCTTGACACTTCCTTGGCACTATAATCATATCCTGTACCCTTCCCTGGACCTTTGAAAACATTTCAAAAACATGGGATGAGCATAAAAAGCTCAGTAAGGGATATAAAAATATGGAAAGGAAACATGAGTACATATATACATAAGAATGAAATCATACTTTACCCATAAAACAGAAGCACTTTAACATACCTCATTAAAACTAGGAAAAAATAATAGAAATTATAAGACATAAAGGTAACTTGAGGCATTCATAACATTCTTACATAGGGAGTAACCCTCTTGGTTACGTTTGGAATACACATCACAGTATATTCCCTAAATCTCTTCGGAGAAACCTTAACGTTTAACTACTTCACATTACCCAATGCATTGGAGAGCTATATCGGGATCACCCGCCCTTAGTTTATCACGGAACCACCCGTCTTCTTTATAATGCCCAAGAACCACAACATAATCGTATCACATAAAACATGCATAAAGAATACATAACATTTCCACCATTCAATCACAAGATATCAATAACACAAATTGATATAAAAACATTATGAAAAACATTTTCAATATCAAAATAAAAGAAAAGTAAAACATGGTATATATTTTTATTTTAAAAAGAAGGTCTGACTTGTAGAGGAAGCCGAAACTCAAATAATGGTCATGAAGGCAGAGAAGTCGTTGTCGTCGCATATGTACAACAAAAAATTCCCTTTTGTCATTTAGAAAAACGTTTCCTATAAAAAAGATTCCTTTTGGGTAAATGTAAAATTCAAAGGGGTTTATACACCGTATAAAAGAAGGTTGTGTATAAAACAAAATATGCCTCAATGAAAGGAGATTGAGACGAAGTCCCATACAATGATCATTTTTTAAATAAATTAGATATATTATGTGTATTAACTATAAGTACACATAAATAAAGTTCAAATACAAGATATGACATAATAATATCATGACATAATTTGAAAGTAGGTGATTAACCCAAAGAACGGAAATTGGGTTAAGAAGTTCCCTTACCTCGTATCCGACTTGACTTGATCGTTCTTTAATATCCTGAATAATAAACTTGAGTTAATTTATACCTGTTTAAGAACATTTTTCAATTTCATTATTCCTTTTATATCACTTATTACCATGTCATGAACACTATGTAATTATTTATGTTTATAACGGTCGTTTTAACGATCATTGGTACTTGAGTCAAAAATAAACCCTTTATAATTACAAGTTGTTCATGTATCCATTATATCCAGCTTTATAATCATGATATAGATATCATATATATCATATATATCCAGTATATACATTCATTTATAATATTACATAACCATTTAGTGGTAAGAAATGAAATGCACCGTTAATGGAGATGGTAAGCTGTACGTACGCATGAACGCTACTTTCATTTCTATGTCATATTAATGGAAATCAAACTAAATGTATATTTTAATTACAGAATTATATTCATCATTTAGATGTAACATACATCATATATATCCATTATATATATGTACTTATAATAGTACACTACATTTGGGGATAAGAAATGAAATGCATCGTTCATGGAGACGGTAAGCCGTTAATACGCATGAATGCTACTTTCATTTCTAGCTCATACTTTAATGGAAATAAATAATAATTATAAAATGTTATATTATATTTACAGTATAATATCATATATAATATCATTAAATATATCCATTATACATACCACATATGGTATTAACGAATCAAATCACTTTGAGGGGGCGGTAGTCCGCACTTCCTAAAATGAAGATATCACGTTTACCCATAATGGAAACCATAAAGGTATGACATAAATTAAAAATACATAAGATTAAGTAAAACATAAACATATTATATATCATATATAAATATATTGACATCTTAATGGCCACCTTTGATGGTGTTATATGAGTGTTGAACAATCATCGTTTTGTGAGGCAGAAATTCAACATCGACAGAAACAGTATGTTCTTTAACCATTAGATGTAGGTGTGTGTAAATGTAGCTCGAATAATTCATACAAAAACATCCTAGTATATGGAAGATACTGGTTTTGTTACATAAGAAATGAATAAAAAGAGTTTAGGGGGTTGGAGAAGCAAAATAAAACATAAGAACACAAGAGAAAACACGACCTTTAAAACGGGTAACTCTTTTTGATTTGTGCTCAAAGGCTTCTTTGGTAAGACTTCTGACCAATGTGAGGCTTCTAAGAGTTATAGAGGGACGTGGAGAGACAAAATGGGTAGGGGTTTTCTGAGACAAAGGCTTTTGATGTGTCGGTAAGGTGGTAGAGGTGGGGGCCTTCTATAAGTGGAGAGTAGGGGCACTCTTGGAAAGTAAAGAAATGTTACTTTATTTTAAAATGAGTTTCCGATTTAAAAGGCCCCACATTGATAAAATTCATGTAAAAGGTTATCAGGGTTCTAAATATACCCATAAAAAAGGTTTTTGACAATTTTGGTTCTTAGATTTGACATTATCTTTTCATTTTATTTAAATCGTTAAATAATGAGGTAATCACTGCATCATCATGATGTCATAAATAATTTAATTTATATAATGTCTAAAAATTATAAACAAATCACTATGATGTATGAAATATTTTTATCTTTCCAATTATTATTTATAGTCAAATATCTGACTTGTATAACCCCAATTAAAAATTGTTTTAGTAAAACAACTCATGTTTCTGTCATTTTGACTTTTACTTTAAATAAAAGGCATTAATGTCTTTATCTTACCCAAGTGGCTCTATGGGGTCCCAAAACTCGACCCATGGGTTTTCTTGGTCGGCCATGACACATCGAATAAGGATATTACATGTGTCATGTTCATTTAATGTTATTAAAACATTATTCTTACCTTAAATTACACTAATTACCTCTAATCGTGATTTAAAACATAAAAGTTACTATTCACCAAAAAAAATTATTTTAATCCCATTGAACCACAGTTTACTTCATAATGACAACCATGTATGTTGGATTTTTGAAATTCCAAACAAAGAAGTGGTAAAGTTTCATTTAAATGAAAAATCAGTTTTAAGTACCACTTAGTGGTTTCACTATTCATCAAAAATTGAAGTTTTTCAGAAAAATACCAAAACATCACCCTAAGCTATATTTGATATTCTGAATTCAAAAATGATGTCTATTTTGAAAAATTCAAAACATATAAGTTACAATAATTAATTTAATATTTAATTCCCGCTATATGAGCAAATAGGGTGTTTTTATGAAACAATAAGTATCAACAGATTGACACTAGTTTAAGTCCAATTTAAAAGTGAAATTAATTCCAATGACCACAATTGGATTAAATGGTAAAAATATATTCTAATTGAACATGAAAACCAATTCAAACGATAATATAATAATATAAATAAATTATATTAAAAAGAGGTTTTGAAATAAAATATAACATTTTTCACTATTCATTAAAAAATGAACTTTATCGGAAAAATACCAGAAATTTATCCAAAGTAAATTTCAATGTCCCAATAATAAATAATTAGTTTATTTTGACCAATATAGCTTATAAAATTTTCAAAATATTGATTTAAAAATGGTTTTCCATCAAAAGGCTGTAAAACAATCTTTTAAAAATATTAGTGTATTCCATGCTTAAGATTGGATTTATTCTCATTTTAAGCCTCTAAAACACTATATAATTCATTAATAGACATAGATAAGAATATCTATTATTCATTACTTACTTGGGATGTTACATAAGCACACTATTTACTAGGCTGATCTAGGCATCAAGGATGGATCCAACTTTATAGAGAACTCAATGGTGATCAAGGACTGACAGGATTATACCTAGTAAGAATGGACCATCATTTTTGTTGGCATTTTGTGGAAGAACGAAAATGTTCATGAGTGTTCCTGGGAGCGGGATATCTAGATTCCGGCTCAATATGCCAATTTTTTGCATAGTTTTTCTTTTGGGGAAGAAAATATTGCAGGAGGGGACGATGTAGAGACCTAGTTTTTCCTTGTAAGCCTTTGAAATATTTATAAATATATTTCTAGAGCATGGAACTGAGAAAAAAATAAATTTTGATGCATGGTGATCCCAAAATAAATTTTATAAAAATACTAAATATATTTTATATTGCACACACAGATAATCCATGAAAATAGGATAAATCAATAACAGTTGATCAGATCAGAAATCTGAGATGAAGGTTGGGTCCAGAACATGGTTTTTACATTGGAAAAAACATATAATTATTTGTAACGAGACATTCAGAAACCTTTCTCATTGGTGGTTCATTTAAGAGAATTAATTAATTAATTAATTAAATTATTTTTTACCTAATAAGATATTATAATATATTTTTAGGGAGATTTGACCAGGTTTGGCTCATAATTCTCCCAACACTAGAGAATCTCTCATCAAACTCCCTTTGGTAATTCTCTCTAATAAATGATAAACCTCTGAATCATGGTAGATCGAAGCATAACAGATGCACCAGCTTCTTATGATCATTGAAAATGCATGTTCTTCACCAATTGTCAATCCAATCTATTTTAGGACTTATTATATTTGGTTTTGACCATATAATTAAATTATTGATTAGATCGAATTTCATCTTTCGATCTGCCCCTGGTTTTGACCCTTGCATGCACCAATATAATGAAACATAATTTGTTATCAGTTGTATCTAACCTAGAGTCCATGTTCTAATTCATTGTAAGACAATTATTGGAATATTTTGTTTAAAAAACTTTGATATTAATCCTTTTCTCCCTACTATTATTCGTGTTCTTTGCCGATTGAACCATATGTTTCCCAGTTCGACAGTTGTCGGGAAACCCGAGCTCAATCGGGTAACCCAATTTGAGAATTATTAATGAAAAAATGATGAAATCATGAGAAAATCATAGATATGGAATCTTAATGATGATAGAATGTTAAATATGAAAATTTAGGGTTGAATTATCTAGTGTTAAATCATCAGGTTCTTGCAGAATAAAGAACAAAACCCCCATGCGTGACAATGATTGATTTCCAATGAACGATGGTTTGGAACCACGGTTTGCAGCTAGATATGCTGTTTTTTAGCAGGATAAAGGTTGAATCCAAGAAGGTTGAAAAAGATTCAAAGCATTGATGAAGATCTACAAAAATATGAATGTTCTATAAAAATCCCAACTACACACCATGTACGATGAAGAAAACACGATGTGTAGCCTCCCATAATAACGATGCTAGGGGATATGAAAAAATAAGGATGACATGACATGTTGTTATGCCTTACATGCTATATACACCCTCCCAGTTCGACAACCCATGTGAAGGGTGAAATGAGTGGGAAATCCCTATAAGGCAACATAGACATAGTTTTTCCACACTGGTGAAATCCAGTGTGGACAACCAAACCATGTGCCAGTTTACATAGACATATCGTCTGAGTATATAGACAAATCTAGAAGACATGGACTAATCCCTATATAGATGGTACATGACTTTTAGTACACCTACACTATGTGTAAACCTACACAGATGGGACCTGTGTACAAACATGATACATGGCCACGCAGTGAATAAGGGCCACACACTGTGTGGGTCCCTCACAAAATGTGTAATACTTGATCTCTTCCGAGATAACTTCTAACACTAGTATCTTCATCATTTGAACTCTAATTTTTTATCATGATATTCCTATCCTAAGAGTTTTTCCATGTAGAACATGATGGGGACCTCAAAATCAGCTTTTGAGATATTATGTGAATTGTTCCAGGTTTGGAACGTGTTGAGGTGACACTTGATGTTGGAATAGATTGTAGAGAATCATTAGATCAATATTGGGCATACCTTATAGAAGGTATTGGATGTAGCATTCCCAAATGATCTTTCTGCAATACCCTCTAGTAGTAGTAGTTAGTGGATTTCCTCAACGTTCTGCGCTTACCATCCAGGTGGGATGGTCAATGCTGTTAACTGATGACAGTTCTAGGCTTACTCTCAAGTAGGTTTAGGAAGTGGCATTCCCTGATGACATCATCCTGGCATAACACTACATTATGGCTGGGTAGTGGGGTTTCCCTGACCACTCATCAGGATTACCCTCCAGCAGGACTGGATAGTGGGGTTCCCTGATGACCTTACCATGTGGTACCCTACAGTAGGATTAGGTAGTGGAGTTCCTCAGTGACTACCATAGTAGAACCCTCCTGTCATACCAGGGAATGAGATCCTTTCCGAAAATTGGTGACCCATATGCTATGCAGCACAGTGACGAGGTGTGCTTTGACATACCATCGAAGTCACAATATAGACGGATGTTTTCCCCACAAATACACATTCTTGTGACACGACCTATAACCATGTGGGTGAGTCAGTTCCACCCAATGTAGATAATATAATGGTGTAGTGATTAATTCCCTTAAATTGTTTTATTCTTGGAAGACACATGAGATGCGGGGCATTGTAGATTGTTTTCCTTCGGAACAGTTGGCAACTCTTATTCTTTGGCAAAGCTGTGAGATAGAGATCCCCTTACTATCTTGTTTGGGTTTATTTAACTAAGAATATATATATATATATATATCCTAATTTAGTACCCACTCCTAGTGTTTTGGTTACTCTCCTTCCACTAGAGGTGAAGATGCATGGGGTATGCCGCGTTCTTTCTGTGTCTAGATTCTCATGGTTGGATGAGTCTAATATCATTCTATAGGTAGTGAAGACTTGATGAGAAGTTCATTTTCTCACCGTTTCGGGATCTATGTGTTTGGATGAGTTTACTTTCACTCTCTTGTTGGGTAGAGTTGTACTCTATTACCATACCTTGTTCTCTCTTCTTCTTTACTCTTTAGTTGTATCTATTATTTCTCCCCCTTAACATTTTCTGATAATTATAATGGGTATGTATATACTCAACCCTACATGGAATTTTCCCAACACGTGCAGGGTCTTATGCAGATAGTGGACAGGTCAATCATGACATTAGTGGAGTATAAGGATATAGATGGCTTGGAACACATACGATGGTCATAACTTGGGATCAATGAGTTGATATCTATCAACTATTTGTATTTTTTATATTTAGAAATTTTGGGAAACATTTATTATTGGTCTTGTATGTTTACCCTTTCCATTTCAGTTTACACTATCATGCTTCATACTGTTTAGAGTACCATGCATATTTGGTTTATTTATAGCAATATTGAATCTTTTATTTCATTCCCTATACAGTTTTTTATTGAGTTGGCTATGTGCATGTGTACAGGTACATAGGAAAATTAGACCTTGAGTTAGTTGTTCCCTTCGAACTTGTCACCGCCCCATGGACTATGGAGGTAGGCTTGGGGTAGTTGCATCTTCAGCTCCAGCTTGGGTTGGGTCATGACAGGGATTATCTAGAAGATAAATCTAGATAGAAAGTGGTGGTGATATGTTGATTATATCATGTAAGAAACATCAATGTGATTATAATTCCTCTATGTATCAAGATAATGAATAGTTGAGAATATCGAAGGTTGAGAGATTCTATAGGGATATGCTTCCCCATAAGGGTACCATGAATTTTATAGCCAGTGGAAAGGTAATTTTATACTTAAATAAGGGTCATATATGTGTTTCACTATTTTCAAAAGGGTAAGGTGGGTAAATACATAAAGGTAATTTGAAGATTGGTATTTACGTAGGCGTAAAGAGGAAAATTCGAAGGTTATATAAGGGTAACCCTACTCTATACAAAGCCAATTCATCATTACATCGTACTATGTAAAGGCTATTTATGAGCCATGTGAATGTGAACTGGTCCTATGTAAGAATAAATTGGATGTTGCGAATCAAGAATATTTATATTCTATGGAATTTTAATGAATTTATTGATTCTTGGTGATTTGTTGTTAATATCCTAAATATCACGAAGCATGCACAATGATTCTAAGAGTGTTTTAAAGATGAAAAAATATTTTGGGAGGGCCTTGTGCTACAAATAAAGGTTACATGACTCCAATTGTTGATGAATTAATTATTTCAATTATAAAGATTTCATTCTCTGAATATTTTTTGGGTTACAATGCTAAAAAAGAATAGAAATATGGACATGATATTTAAACATATTTAAGGAAGATTATGTGTCTTCATCCTAATTTGGAGAGCGTTTTAATGAGAAAAATATTGAATTTCAAGTCATAAAAGGGATAGATTTCAGGAAATACTTGAATATTTGGTTTTATAAAATATAAAACTATATGAGTTATAGATAATGAGTCATGTGATTTCTTGAAGAAAAAATATAACTGACAATAAAATTAACACAATTTGGGAATATATATTATGTAAGAAAGAAGAAGAATATTAAAAGAGTTATTGACTGTAACTGTAAGGATATGAACATAAAAATTACATATTGTAGTGAAATTGGAATAGAATTAATTTTCATTCATTCCTAAATATATTTTATGTTTAGATTTTTATAGAGTTAGGAAAAACTCCCATTCATTACAATTGGACACTTTTATACAGTATCCATTTTTGTATAATGAAAAAGTCTTTAATATAAATCGTATTTTCTCTTCATGAAAAATATTCACAATTTTCCTCTTAATCTCATACTTATATCTAGTCCACCTTAAATCCTATTAAAAAAAATTTAATACTTGGAATGAGAATTAAAATCATAGTAAGAGACATAAAAATAAAGAAAAAACATTATTCCAATGATAAATATTGAAAATCATATAATGTTTACCATTACCTTCAATGTTCTTTGAGTGTATGAAATAAAACATTTTCACATGAAAAATAAACACAGATTTTTTCCATGTAATGTTTTTAAATCCCATAAAAAACAATTAAAAACACTTTTCTGATAACTAATAGAATAATAATCTTAAAACCCTTTCAAAACCATTTTTAATTTGAATAACCATACAATATACTTCCAATATAATCACTAACCAATGAATTTGAGATCTATAACGAGAATCACCCTATTTATCAGCTATATCATGCTCAACTGTGTGCTATAATGGGTCTTAACCCTTTATATAATCTATATTAGGAACACCCATGTACTATAATAGGGTTCATCCCTTCGTATAAGCCATATAAAGATCACACATAAGTTATAATGTGGCTCAGTACATCTTATATGTTATATTAGGCTCAACCATTTCATATAATACTCATGTACCATGTCATGATTAAAATCCATGAAAACTATTTTATACCCATGTGTAAAATAGTTTTGAATAACAAAATACCCATTTATTTTAAAAATAATTTTTAAAATCTAAAAATAACATACATAATAATGAAACCATTTTCATTGAAAAGAACTATGAAAACTTATAAAGGAAACATTGGATCACTATATCATCATGAAAGTGTGAAATTCCATTCATGATTTATATGAAAAATAACATTTAGTTTAACCTTTGTAAAAAGAGATGAAATATAAACTTTGAAAGAGGGTTTTTAAAATAAAAATCATTACATATAACCTTAAAAAAGATCTTTTTTTGAAAAAAAAATTAAATAAATCTAAAAATTACATTTTTAAAAAATTCCTAACCATATAAATAATTTATCAAAAATCATTTTCATGAAATTATAATACAATGTTTTACTTGAAGAGTCCCTTACCACATTGTCATTAGTCGAATCATATCCCCATGAAATAATAACATTTAATAAAATATTAAATATAATGAGTATAAATAAATTCATGATATAAAATTTCAAAGGGGAATTATATACACCTCATCAAAAAATATAGGTTCAAGACATAAAAAATGTTCCTCAATGAAATTAAATTCAAACATAAACCATTAAAAAAATATGACCATTGAAGTGAGGGTTAATAAAATGAATATATTTTGTGTATTAAATGTAAATCCTCATAAAAAAGTGGAAATATAACATAATAGAATGACATATAATTTCTCATATAATCATAGCATGACATGACTAATATGGTAGATGTTTAACTCAAAAATTGGAAAATAAGTTCAAAATTCCCTTACCTTGAGTCCGACTCTTCACACACATTATTTATATTCCCAAATAATAAAATTTGGTTAATTATTTATGTATTTATAAAATTTTTAATGTTTATTATTCTTTTTTATCACTTATTGTCATGTTATAACAATAACATAATTATTTAAGTTCATGTCAGATGTTTTGATGATATTAGTTACATGTGTCCAAAATGACTTTATTACGATGTCTATAGTCAAGGATTTCATTAGTAAATCATATAAATAATAATATTAATTATATAATTATAATTTTTATACATGTATTAAAATTTTAGATCCATCCATTAAATATGGATATGAAAAATGAACTACGTTATAATCATGGAGATGGTAAGTTGTACATACTGATGAGCAACGTTTCCATTTTTCCATGATCATTATATAAAGAAGGTAAGTATAGTTTTATATTTCAAAAATAATAATAATATCATTAATTTCATATAAATTGTTTATAAATACTTATATATATCATCCATGTGATATAGTGATGAAAAACTAATCATATCGCTTCGTAGAGGTGATAATTCACAAATATACATGAACAACGTTATCATTTTTGTGTGCATGGAATGATAAAAATGATAATAATATATTATATTTTAATAATGATAAATATGTTATTAATTTCATTGAAAAATATTAATTATGACATTAAAAGTAGTCTTAATTGATGGTGATGGAAAATGAATTATATTTGTTCGTGGGGTGGTAGTTCGCCTTACACACAAATGATAACTTATATTCCCATTTGATGGAATTTTAGAAGTATTTAGGTGATGATATTCACATAATAACATCTAAGTATATATATTATACTTGAGTTATTATTCCATCATGGTTGAATAATATTTGAAGGAGGTGTAAGTAGAAAAAATATAGAAACACTTAAATGAAAACAATACATTTTCTTCAGATAATCTCATTTTCATAACACCTTAAGACCATAAAGGGTGGTGTTTTTTCTAAAATAAGGATTTTATAATGTGGGTAGGTATTATATTGAGGGATATGTGTAGATTTTGGTTGAAAAAATATGTTTTTATGTGTGATGAAAGGATAAGAATATGTTCCCTTTTATAAGAGAGGGGAGGGACACTCTTGGAATTTCTAAAAATATTAAATAAATATAAATTTATTTTATTTTCAAAATGGATCAAAAATGATTAATTTAAAATATAAGATCATTATGGGTCAAAATAAATTCATAAAATGAAAATTATACATATTTATACAATTTTTATTCTTTATATTTTTGTTTTAACAATTATATAATACCTTTATTTTTTACTGTGACATCATGAATTTTTTACACATTGAAGGTTAAATTAGTTACTATAAAATGAAAAAAGACCCATAAATAAATCATAGATGAAATTTTAAATCAAATAAAAATAATTTGGATAAATTCTATATTTTTTAAAATTGAATATCATTTAAAAATATCTTATTTATTTTCAAATATCATTAATTTTAATTTTGACATTATCATTACGTTGACTTTTAAAAAAATCATGTCAACACTTATAATAAAAAAAACTATTTTATTACATTAAAAACATGTTAATTTCTTCTATAAAATCAGTATAGGAAATTAAATATCTAAAATTATTTTTATTTTAATATTTTTAAAAACATTTATTTGATATTTTAATTAATTTTATAATTACTGCATCATCATTGTGCATGCCTTCAAGGTAATTATTTATTCCAATAAAATAAAAATAAATTGTCATGACGAATATAAATATTTTAGATTTAAAATTACTATTTATTGTCAAATATATCTTCTGAATTATCATATATAAAAAAATTATACTTACTAAATATATATGTATGACATCTCTGACATTTCATTAAAATAAAATACTATAAGGGGATTAAAGTAATCTAAGTGGATAAAAGAGGTCATAAATTTGTACCAAGGATGATTTTTTTTAACACACACTCAGCAAAAAAAATTAGCACATGTTTTAGGGTAATTTTATAATATTAATAATATTATTTTTACCCTTTATTACCTGATTTACCTTTCATTGAAAGTCATTTACCCAACGAGGTTTTAAAAAATCCAAACTAGGTATATAATTTTTTATGATTAGGATGTTAAATAAAAATATAAATAAAATTTCTATTTATCTAGGAAGCATGGTAACAATTTTATAATTCAAAAACTAATACACTAGGAAGATGTAGATAATATGTGTTTACCTCTAATGAAACAAAAATTTATCAATTTCCAAAACAAATCCATTATGAAGATGTAGATCATATGTGATTACTTCTAGTTTAAAAAATATTTCTCCATTTTTAACATGTACATCAATTTATCCCTTAATCAATTCTCTTAAATTTTCGTGTCTCTACAAATCAACCCTAACGTGCGATGTATAATAGATATCCAATATCATTTTGTTAGAATTATATAAATTTATTTCTATAACATCAAATTCATTATGTTAATTTTTACTTTCCTAATAACCAATAATGCTTCTTTATTTATGATACCAATCTATAATGAATATCAAAGTGAACTATGAATTTAATGCCATTATTATCTATAAAAAATAAATTTATCAAGTGAGTATATTGTTTTACAAAGTTATAAAATAAATTATATTGTTTATAAAGAATATAAAATTTTAACCCCATAAATCATGTTTATTAGTGGGCTACGATCCATCGTTCAAAAATATTTTCTAATATTTAAAATTTCTCATATTGTATAACTATTTAGATATAAAATTTTGCCAATTATATCTCGTATAACTCTTATATATTTTGAAGATAATAAATCACTGATATTCATATTGGAATTCATCCAATGTTCATTCCTCTAAACAATTAAATTTTAGGTTTATGTAGTTATGTTTAACTCAATGCTTTCTATGAGATGCAATTACCAAAATTTTAAGATCATTCATACTCATTTAGTCTTACTTCAGATAATTCATGAGAAAATATCTTTTATGGTACCTTATATAGAATGATTGAGGTCATGATAAATTTTTAGTTTGGAAGTAAAATATTACTTAATATTATAAGGTATTTTAATAATCCACTGATTCCATTATATTAAGCTCATGCATTACTTATTTTTATGCATGATTCTAACAATTTAAATATCATATTTTATATCTTTAATAAAATCAATAAGTTTCAGTCACATTAATGTACAACACTTATACAATTAAATATTCTTGTTATAATACTACCAAGAAGAACATAATTATAATATGTAATATAAATATATATATATCCATATACATCTCATGGATTAGGTTTATGAAATTAATAGAACTAATATGAAACCAAAACCTTACATAAGAGTATGTATGCAATGAAAAGTATTCAACCCCACCATTCCAGAAAAAGCAGTAGTCCTTTGTTTAGTGGAAGTATGAAACAAAGTTCCATTATTAATAGATCAATTCCCAAGAAGTTACTTAATCCCAATACAATTTTAAAACAAATATGTTCAAATAATTATAAAAAATACACAGTTTAGAATTAAAACAGATAAATAATTAATTTTTGTTGATCTAAATTAAAAATTATATCATGATTAGAAATTAAATAATTAAATGCGTGAGATATTATTTATAATAATATATTTAAACATTTTAAATTAAATATTACAAATATTGATTATATAAATAATTTATATACATGTATATGAAATAAATAATTTAAATAAATAAATGAATAATTAAAATATTTATTATTAATATAAAAAGTTTAAATTATTTAAAGTAAGTTCTTATTTAATATAAACATTTCATATAATCTAATATATATATGTTTATTGAATTTTTTTTAATTTATAAACACTTCATAAACTATCCTTTTAAATTATCAAATGTTTTTTTAAATTTTTAATGAACAATACCATGGGAATGATATCCACATATTTTGGACACAATATTGGTATTACTATACCAAAAAAAATTATCTCATGACATAGAACTCTTTTTTATGGATAAAAATATCACTATATAGCTTCTTGTGATATCTATGTTAATTATTATAAATACATTACCACGATTTTGTCTTTAACTATGATATGTTTCATAAAAAATGATATATATATATATATATATATCACTCCAACCAAAACATTGACTATTTAAACTATATCGTTCATAAAAATATCTTTATATTTTAATTATGTTATGATGAATTTTTTAGAGTGCAAAACTGAGGCATCTCGCAGTCAGTGATATTTCATATCATTTTTTGTTATAGCATAATGAATGAACATGATTTATCTACACCCTATGATGGAAAATTATATCTATATATCCCTGCCTTTGATTATACATTAGATTATGATATTCATATATCGTAGCCTATCATATTGATTGTTCTAAATTTTCTATAAATTTTTAAATTCAAGGTTTCATTTATATCTATCTAAATTTGAATCGAATAATATTTATGGGTTTTAAAATTATCAATTATATCTAAATTTTATGGTAGTTAAAATTCATTTTTTCAGCTACAGTTAGAGTGGGTACCCTAAACCCAACTTCAGTAGTACTTTTAAATCAACATATCATTTATATCTATTGAGTTATAACACATTTTTTATTACTATTATATTGTTATCTATTTTACTTACACTATTTAAGTGGTAATATATTTAGACTACATTTTGTATTAAAATGTTATAGAAGTTCCCAAATATTATAAGAACCTCATGATATTATAGAAATAATCATAAATATATGTCATATGTTTTAGAGAAATCAATATAACGGGACACATGATTTATTTCTATTAGATTTTGGGTAATCATAATCATTGAGACTTATTCTCATTATTTTGGCACATGGTGATTTCATTTAATGGAGATCATGTGGAAAAATCCACCAATATGGACACCAACTGTTTTCGGTGTCATTGGATGTTCCTATCTATGAGCATGTGTATTGGTATCATAACATGAAATCACTGTCAACATGTATCATTAAATCAAATATCTTGATTCATAAGTAAAACTAAGCTAGTTTGTGTTTTTTGGAACAGTATCATGCTTCAGGCATGTGATTGTCGGCATAACAATGATGGAATGACCAAGACATGATTTATCACCTTCAAATAGAGTAAAAAGATATCTCTAACCCTTTGTCTTGGAGGTAGTTCCCTGAATAAATCTATTTCCATGGTAAGTGAATTAAATTATAGCTAATACCACAAAATAAAGATAAATAAATCCTTAAATGAATATTACTTATAGTATATATCGTTCTTTATAAGATATAATGATGAAAATAGATTATATTATACAGTAAATCTTCATAGGAGGTTTCCATAGCTATGAATTATCCTTATCTATATAAAGGATATAATTTATTACTGTATTTTACTCTTCGTATATGATAATTACTCAATTTTATTAAGATAAAGCATGGATACTCACATTCAAAGTCTATTTAGAAGTTCCACCAATTCGTATAAATTGTAATTTAAGATGAAGTTGGCCCCATTTTCACGGGCCGATGAACGTTCGAGTTTGAACAATCAAAAACATATGATTTAATAAATTAAATTATTTTATATTATAGCTTATAATTACAAGAATTGAATTTTTTTATCAAGGTATTCATAAGTTATTTAAGTATATGAATTGAATATGATAAAATTTGTTGTTGGATTGAATATTATTTATTTAATATTTATTAATCATATTCAAGAGGAACAACCTGAGTTAAAGGATAATATTTCATAAAATGACATATGAGAGTGTCACAAGTGAGTGATGAAACATATATGAAACTGAAAATAATTTACCTAAACTCTTATTGGCTAAACAAAATAGTTTATTAGGTTAAACATATTGAAAGACAAAAGTGAAATGAAATTAAATTTATCCTAAGTATAAAATTAATTATTTAGACCCTATAATAGTGAATAAAATATTTTACATGAATTTTAGTCCTATCATAAATTATATAAATATTTATAGAGAGAAATAAGAGAGACGAACAAGAACACTTCGATTTCTCCTTCCTGGATATAACATGTAATATCATGTCTTTTTTCAGGTACTTCCCTCTTTCAGTTTTCATTTGAGCCTTGGTGGCCAAGTCTTGTTCGGAGATAGAGATACTTTTTTGGGGAATATGGCATAAATTTCATGGATGAATTCATTTATTAATTAATGAATTCTAAATATAAATGTGATAAGTGTTTCATGGTTTTCTGGATAGCTGAGAATCTTTTAAGAAGGATTGGTTTGTTTAAAGGGAAAATCGGTTGAAAACCATCTAAAAAAATTTACACACATTGTAAATAAATTGAATGTCATGTTTTTATTCGGGTTTTAAATTAAATAAATACAAGGTGATGGGTTTTTTGGTGTATTCCATTAAAAAATTTACACTTTGTGTAACTAGATTAAACACCATATAATTCTTCGACCTACTAATTTAATTTTGTTGGGCGGCTGAATTTCATTCTATTTAAGCTAAATCCTTCTTCTCTCAAACCTAGGTCATCCTCCATGTAAATATGGAGTTCCAAAATCCCTTCTATACATCATGGTAAAACCTTTTATCCAGGGGGAACATATTTGGTCAAGCTTTTCTTTTCTCCTATTGTTCTCTAACTGTTGCGGCGAAATACTTTAACTATGTGCATTGTTGGTTTTGATCTTGATCAGCTTTGGCCTAAGAGCCTCTTTTTAATCATCTATACCTTCGTCCTTGTGGGTGTTTTCCTTTGGAAGAATTGTTGTAGAATCAGTTAAAGGTATAGGTCTAAATCATAACCCTATGGTTTGATAATTACCATGTTTATTAAAAATTGTGATTGCGCCGATAGAGCATGTTCCCAAAAAAATTAATTAATTAATGTGATTATTGTTTCAATTCTGTTGGTTTCAATTGGATTCCAACATGTCTTATTGCTACCCTTTGGGTGATAAAACCTTGAGAATAATTCATTTGAATAATGGATTAAAGTGTTCTAGCATAACATGAGACCGTAGGTGATTACATGGTATAAAATCCCTAAGTAGTGTCATATTTCTTATTGATATAACTATTATTAAATTATTATTTAAATTTAAAGATTTATTTGAATTATAAATAATAATTCACAAAATTAACCATTGAGATATATGATGTGATATTGTGATATCCTTGCTATCTGACATGACTTATGACCCATGTTGTAATGCATATATATCAGGTTCAGACTTGGAACTTGCACAATTATATGTTGTAATGCTAATATTGAGTGGGATCTTCCTAATCCCATTTTGAAATGCTTATAGAGAGTAGGCTATTTAGATGCCTCATGTTTTAATTATTAGTGGGATTTAACTCAGATATTGTAGTGTTTATAGGGATTTGACCCAGATAGTTGTGATTATACCATTGTTATATTGTTGTGGTTGACAGGGTCATAAGAATTTCTTAGATATATTTCGATATGGTTCTAACGCATGTTATTTTACCTCAGTTTTATGATTGTGGTTGACATGGTCATAATACATTCTTAGAGATATTCCAACACTACAATGTCTCTTATTTTACCATGTATTATTTTTATGAATTATATGGATTAATTTTGAGACCAGGCATTAATATCGCTTGTGATTCCGAGCCTCAATTTTCCCAGAAATTTTCTTTGAAGAATATTATACATTTAAAAGTACACACATACAGTTTTCCTGAAAAACTATAACAACTCTTAAAAGTTTTCATGTATCAAGAATATGATGGCACTATTCAGTTTAGAGAAGTGGCTTTACCCTAGGCGCGACATAACTTTTTTTTGGCACGTGTTGTTTGTAGAAAAATATATTGGGGGTGAAATAGTAATAAAAATATTTTCAAACATAGTTAAATTTAGTTTTATTCATCCTTTTTCTGTAATTCAGGTTTATCACCATAATACTTTAATAACACTTAGACGTGGAGAAAGATCCCTCTCTAACAAAGGGTGACAAATCATGGAACGATGATCGATGTGCAAACGATTTGAAGGAACGTCTCCATGGACTATGATGCAACAATCCTTCATTAGTGACTAATTTAAATTGAGGTAGTATGGGTGTTCTTTTTATTTTTTCCCCTTAATTGATTTCTACAATGAATTAGGGTCAATACATGAAACGATTGATCCACGGTTCAATCATTGTTGGATGAGATATAATTATAGGGATTTTTTCAGAGTTTCTTTTATTTCTCCTTCATTCTTTTTTCTAATGTGAATGAATAGAGGCCGGCATGAAGATAGGTTGAGGTTCATTCCTCTGGGATTTATTTTTTCTTTTATCTCCCCTGTTATTTGTGTTTTTCACCTTCAGACCCTCATGGCCATGATTAGACTTATAGGGTGGCACTAAATTCGATCCGTCCCATAGATTGAAGGTAAACCGACAACAGAGGCCTGATCTATAAAGACTGGGACCCAAGTATCCATGATCTACAATAGTCATGAATTACGGGTATCAGAGGTGGATCCGTGGTCTATGGAAGGGAACAATGGCATGACAGGCTGATGAGGTGGTGTGGTAGTTTAGCGAGGTGGTGTGGCGGTTTAACGATGCGATAACCATAGGCATAAGCTGCGATGCAGTGGGATGACAAGTGTGGGGGTCATGGGATGTGGAAGGGCCGTGGGGGGAAGCATGGGTGGTCATGGGGGACATAGATTGTGGACAGGGAGGTCCGTGTTTGGTGTCCCTAGCAACCCACGCACAAGATGGTCGGGTCGAGCCTAGGCGGAGCATGCCGGGTTGAGCAACGCTTTGGGACGAGGGTGTAAGACCGAGTGGGTCAGACCCAGTGGGTCATGTCGGACCTAGTGGATCTGAGTTATACATAGGTTGGACCTCATGTCATACCATGTCAGTCGCACAGTCGACCACCATGGTCAGTGGACCATCCAAGCAATCGGTGCACAGCCCCAGTGACCCCATTCTGAATCTTCAAACTATGATAACTTTCAAATGGTGCATCTGATTGATGAAATGTATATGGAAATATGAACCTCATTTTGAGACGGTAATTTTGAGTTAATGTGGTGAGTTTTTATTTTATACCAATATAGTTGGAGAGAATTCCCTTTGGTTCCTTCCTCGAGGGTTCAATATGTTTTTCATCCACATCATTGGACTGTAATCCCTTCAAGAGGCCGAGTCCTAGATAGAGTCAGGTTTCCCTCCCCAGAAATGGAGTGTGATCCTCTATCAACTATAGTAGATTTTTTGTGGAATCAGTGTAACCACTTAGATCTAGACTCTGCTCCTCCATCAAGTGGGCCACATAAGTAGGTTTAGTGGAATCCCCTATGGTTTTGGGAAGGATCCCCTATGTTGTGAATGGATTCATATTGGGTTAGTGGTATTCCCCAAGGTAATGGGAATGATCCCCTCTATCTGTATCATAATCTTCATTGTCCAATATATTTAGGTAGGTCGCAAATGATCTAGACCCCTTTGTGAGTGTCTCCGATGATGTCATGGCTCCAGGAGTGAGTTCCCCCAAAACGAGCATGCTTTGAGAAGAATCCCATGGATGGAAATTGCTGGTGGATTACCTCTAGAACTTTTGTATCGGATTGAGTATATATGGATATTCTTATTATATGTATTGGTGAAATATATTTCCATGGAGCTGACTATGCTTTCCTTTGTGGTATATCATTCGTGGTATTTCCATTGTTATATTTTCCTTTTTGGTTTTAGGGTTTCATACTGGGTATTGTTATACTCACCCCGGCATGAGAGTTTCCCAAACATGTCATTTTTTGTTGTAGAGGATAAAACCATTGATGGAGTTCTTGGAATACTAGGACTAGGTGGTGTGTAGAGAGGCCCAAAAATGAGGTGTGTTCCTACAATGTAGAAAAGAGTCACAATACATATTTTCATATACGGTAGGCTTTAATGTAGAGACTATTTTTGGTGGTATTATATTCTAGCTGTATTTATTTTATAAAACTTGGACAATTTTACTCTGGTTATGGGATATAGTGGATGACATGCACTGTTGACATAGAGTTTTTACATTTCTTCATTTATGGCTTCGAGATGTGTGCATACGTACAAGTACATAAGGATAATGACTCCTAATTATGGGATATGCCTACATGATGCTAGTCACTAGCCCCAAACCTATTGGAGGAGGGAATGGGGTAGTCATAGTATGCTTCCCTCCTGGACAGGTCGTGAAAGAGTGGTATCAAATCCAGCTGTGTTATACTTTAGGGCTAGGAATCTCTGAGGTTGGATTGGGGAAAGAGATTTGAGTGTTTGGAGTATGACTTTCAGGCCAGGGACACCAGTGTTGGTGTGGTGACCAATATATCCATACACTAGGACTCTATATACATTATTTTATACTTGTTACATAAAAACACTAGTGGTGGGTAAAATCAATGTAAATGTGTCATATAGGAATGGTTGTGTTTTCCACGCCCTTCTTAAGTCTGTTGTCCAAATATAATCTATTGATCGAGGTACATATTGTTTGATTTTAGGATGCCTCCACATGGACATCCAGCCAAGATTACACTGTATGATCAAGAGGATAATCATACTGGTGATGATGAATCGATACAAGCGCATGTACCAGAGATGGCACCTCTATGTGGTTTACCAACTATACCACCAACCGTCGAGAAACAACTTCTACCAGCACATCCAATAGAGGATGCATAAATGTTGAGTGAATTTCATGAGTTTCAGAGGAAAAGACATCTCAAGTTTTGGAGTGAACCAGACCCCTAGTTGGATAAATATTGTCTACATTCAGTCACCCATAATTTCAAGCTTTTGAGGATTCCTACCAACCATATTGCAGTCCTCACTTTGAGTCTTCTTCAGGGCTCTGTGGGGCAATGTTAGTGATTGGAGATATAGTCTCATGGAAAGGAAAATCTCTCCTAAATTAAATTTGAGTGTATCTTTTGGGAGGATTTATAAAAAATCATATTGCAATCAGTATTCATATATGAGATTTTGCATCTACGGAAGGGCAGTATGCCCGTGGTGGAGTACTCATCGAGGTCTAATAATCTTTTGGGATAATCCATGGATATGGTGCAGGACCCATTATATAGGCTTCAAATATTCTAGAAGAGACTATACTGGGTAATCAGGGAATTAGTGGTATCCTGTAGCATTTCTACCTATGATATGGTACTTAAGAGAGCCCAGATAGTGGAGAGTTTTCTAACAGAGAAAACACTGATAGTGGGAGCCAGTAGTGGGCACTGAGTAGATGAAACCTCAGTAGCAGGAAGATGATGACATTCACAGGGATCCAAGAGGGTTAGTCACTTTAGTGGATGATCTGAAGAAACACGGTTAGTTGTGTATGTCTCCTAGGGTGGCTCGAGTCAGCAATGGGACAGACGGTGTTTCACATGGGGCGATCATGGACATCGATCATGAGATTTTCTAACCCATCATACAACTGATTGAGGAATGGTTGAGGGACCGCTGAGGCAGAGGAAGAGATAGGAAAAGGGTGGTCTGAAGGGTTGTAAACATGGATGAGGAGCATGAAGGGTGGGAGGAGAAGGTCAAAGGTTTGACCTAGTATCACGACCACACCCAGGTAATCACACACTGGTGCCGATAATTTGATCTGACTATTGGAGTTGAGAGATTTGGTTGGGTTATCGTAGTAGTGGCATCGAGGTCTTATGAAATCATTCATGGAATGTAATGGTTTTCCACAATTCATGCTCATATTGACTATTTTATACGTAGAATTCGGTGTCTCTGCAGTGATGGATCCACGTTTTCCTTTGTTGGTGAAAATGAATCGCATGTACCGCAGCATGGAAAAACACATACGATGGTGTAGTTGATTACCCATTAGTTGGATAGCCTCACCCTCAGTGTAGTGGATTATACGAGTCCTCAGTTTCTTGTAGTGGTGGAATAGTATGAGGAAGTATTTCCTAAATATTTTCCTGGTTTACCTCCCCACAAGGATATGGTCTTTTCCCTTGATCTACACCCAGCAACGACACTACTATCTACACCTTCATATTTGTTTTCTCCCATAGAGTGTCAAGAGATAAGGGTGAATTTAGAGTATGTAACACCCCAAGCTACCACAAGACATTTCTCTTTGAATAATACAATAGTGTGTAATGTAAGAAACACCGAGTTCAAGCGCACCACAAACTATCAGACTAGTTATTTTAGAATCAGTTATTAATAGTAATACCCACTTTTTGAAATTTTATAAATTATATATTTCAAATTTGACATCATTTTTGGGTTTTTAATATCATAATTAGCTTACGGTGTGTTTTGGTACTTTTCAGATAACTTTCATATTTTGATTAATAGTGAGAAATACTAAATTATATTTTAAAAACAATTAATCGAAATAATTTATAGAGATAAATTATAAATTTGAGTGGTTTTAAAGTATCATTTGATTATATTTTTATCACTTAATATAATTTTGGTCATTGGATCTAATTTATTATTTAAATTTTACATAAACACATGTCAATCTTTTGGTAGTTTTTATTTCTTAAAAAACCCGCTATTTGGTTTTGACAACGGGAATAAATTTTAAATAAATTTTTGAAACTACCATGTTTTGAATTTGGAAAAATTGATTCCATATTTGGAATCATTAGGTCCAAATTTTTTAAACAAGTAACTTTTATTTTTAGACATTAGGAATATTAACATCATTAAATATTTTATTTACCATTATTAAAGGGTAAATCTAGTAAATAAGTGTAACAAAATATTATTATAATAATGTTAAAGTACACTAACAGGTGTCCTAACCCTATTTGATGATACATGTAAGACAATGGGTATCCTTGGTTCTATTTTGGGACCTCATGGAGCCAATTGTATGGGAAAATAACACTTTAAATAAATGAATTTAAAGTTAAAGAAAATGTAACATAAACATATATTATTTAGTAAAACTATTTCTATATGGGGTAATATAACTGATATTTTTGAATATAAATATTAATTAGAAATAAAAAAATATTTCCTACATAATTGTATATTAATAATAATTTTTAGACATCATATAAAAAAATTTATTCATGACACAATAATGTTGTAGTGATTACCTTATTAATGAATGATTTAAATAAATGAGATTACAAAAATTGAAATAAATTTATTTTGAAACTTTTTATGACATACAAGGATTTTAGGGATAATTATGAGTTGATATATTTGATTAAATTAATGTATTTTGAAAGAATAAAATTGTTATATATTTGTTAAAAGTTTTGATATGAATAGTTTATAAATTGACATAAATGAGTTTTTAATAAAATTAATATTTTATTAAATGATAAAATAATCCAAAAAATCCAAGATTCTTAAAAATGACATATATAATGTTAAGAATGAAATTAATGATCCATTTTTGGGTCTCACGTATTTTTATAGTAAATATATTAACCATATAGTATGAATATACAAGAGGATGTGGTAAAGGATAAATTAATTATCTAAGGGTTAAAGCTAAAAGATAAGGATTAAAAAATATTCAAAACCTGTACATTTCATATTGGATAACTTTATTTAGACTTATTTTCATCTTATATTATAATTTAATCAATTTTGGACCCTTTTAAAACTAAAATCATTTTATAAAAAAATAATACTTTCAAACATTACTAAAGAGCCCCTCCTTCCCCTTATAAAAGGTCATCACCTCTAAACCATTACTCACATCTCTCAAGCCTTTTTCATCGTCCAAAGTCTACCCAAATAATTTCCCAACATCCCTATATTCTACATAAGAGCCTTCCCCTAGGAATAAGGCAATTCAATAAAACCTTTTGGTTCAAACCAAAGGCAGTTACCCGATTGAAAGGTAATGACTTCTCTCAAATTGTTTTCTTTTGTTTTCTTTATCCACTCCCTATGATATTCTTATTATTTGTTTGCATAACAGTACTAGTATACTTAATATACTAGATTGTTTTTATTATATTTATTCAAAATACACTTACACAAACTTCCACTTAATGTACTTAGAACATACAATTTCTGTGGACGGCGAACTACTACCTCATGAAACGATGATTATTCAATTATCTCCTACCACCTCTCATGGTGGCCATTATGATGGAACTGTAATTATATATGATATTTATGATATTTATTTTATCTCTATGCATATGTAATTCTAATTTATAACGTACCTTTATTCCTTTCTTGATGTATAAATATGATAATTTCATTTTTGGAAGTGCGGACTACCGCACCCTCAAAGTGATATGACACTTTCATGCCATACATGGAACAACTAAAGGATGGATTAAATGAACTTATGTAAAATTTAAAAAATATTTTATTATACTATAATTATAATACACATTTGTATAATTATGTTTTTATTTATTTAAATAAAAAATAGAACAGAAATTAGCATTCATGCATACGTACATATTACGGTCTCCAGGACGCTATGAGGATTCATTCCCCATTTTATCCATTAAAGAAACATTTTAATTTGATGATTAAAAATAATGGTTAAGAACATGATATCATTATTTATATGAATAAAATATATCCTATCCCTAACTAACATGACATACATTACAAAACAAATAAATAAAAATGAATCAGTTAACACCCGAACAATGATACTACGGAAATATTATTAACAAAACAATATTAAAGGATAATATATGATCTAATAGTTATGTATTTGGTCCTTGTATAGTTTAATAACAATTATTTAACCATTATACATGAGGTTAACATACCCTCAACTGAAAACAATAACATGGTAAGGGTTAATTCCTCAATCTAATTTATATCTAAGATTGTTTGTGTGTATCTATTTACCGGGACATATTTTTTATCCATTTCCTTGTTTCAAAAAATAGTTTTCAAAGGGATTATTTTGAAGGTATTATTTAACAAAAACATAATTTTAAATTATTTAAATATTTATTCTTCTAAATAATTTTCATTAATGTCCATGTTTTTAAAAAAGTTTTAAGGATTTATTTATATGGAAATGAATGTTTTAAAATGTTAATTACATTAAAAATCATCAATGTAGTATGGGGAAATTTGATTCAAATATATCTTTTAAATTTATTCCATTATAACTTTTGAGACTTTTAAATGATTTCCTGAAAAAATTATATTTCTTTCAAAGAGTTTTACTGATCATTTTCCACTATGGAAGCATAATTTAATGGATATTATTCTTGATTGAGGTTGATTAATTATAATACAATATTCCATATTGTATTGAATGAGTTATGATATGTTGGATTATGGATGTGCTATTTTTATATCATTAATGGTTTATGGTTAGGGTATTGACATTTCATATTATAGTATTAAAACTAATGTGTAAGCTATGTTTAACCATTTTCATATGAGGAATGCATTGGACTTAGTAAGTGACGGGCAGGGCCTGCTGTAGCCCCATGATGCATCGATAGGTCTCATGATACAAATTAGTGTCTTGGCATACTTCTTTGACAAAAGTTTAATTTTTATTCGTGGAACGAGGCCTTGACTATGTGGTTATGATGTTCGTCATTATGCATTCCATTATTTTGAAATTATGTGTTGATATTACATATGATTTTTTTACCAGTAGAATATCCTTGTGATTAAGTAAATTAAATAATTATATTTATCTTTTTCATATTATGATGATTTTTAAGTTTATAAGCATTTTGTTTTAGTCATATAATATTCCTTAAATGTTTATGCTCATTTAGGATAGTTTCTGCTATATTTTCATCCTTACTGAGAATCTAATCTCACCCCTTTCTTAAGTTTTATATTTCCCACGATGTGAATACGAACTTGCAGGAATAGGCTAAGGGATATGAGTTTGTTCAAAGGGGAAACAATGTTGTTGTTTTTCTATTTCATATTCTAATTCAAAACTTATGTATGTATCTAGTACTTCCAAGGATACTAAACTGATCGGTCTTTCGAGACATGATTCCATGTATCATGACAATGTTATGTAATAATGCACCGACTCTTGGTAACGAGGGTCAGGAGTTATATTTGGTATCAGAGGAAGTTTAGTACAAACCTTGGAAACTAGATTTAGAAAAGCTCTGATTAGAGAAAATTACCCAAAGATAGACTTTTCGGATTAGTATATAAGAACTTAAAATAATTTTGGTAATGTAGAGATTTTGAGAATTTTACATGCAATACGTCACTGTCTAGATACAAGCATGTAGAGTAGGCTCTGTCACAAATGTATCTTGGGGTAAAACTAAAAAACACCGATTAGAGCTAGACTATAATGGGAACTAGTGCATAACAACGGGGCTTGAAACACTCTGGGTTATGACACTCCTAGGAGATATGATTAGGATAATTCAAATTTTCTTTTCAAACCCTTAGGATTAATTTAAGAGTAAATAATTCCACAAATAAAACATTTTTATGATTATGGATTATATGCATAAACTGTTCAATTTATGTTCAGTATTTTATAAGTTTGGAATTATGTGTTATGATTCATAATCTAACCTCATGTACGCCGTTGTTTAGAAATGGCACCTAGTGTATAAAGTTAAGCATTTTCTTAGTATGTGAAAATAAGAGAAACTTTATGTTGTTTGGGGAATCTGATGTTACATTTTATTTTGGTAATTTAAAGACATTTTAGAGAGAGTTTGGACAAAATTATTTTGGATAACTATAAATGATGGATGGGATTCACTGAAATTTGGATAGAATTAATTAAAGTTAAAAAATTTCATAAGATTAATTTTGGAATATTATTTTACTACAATTTATAAAAAGGACAACCTACAGGTCGGGTGATAACCTGTCGCGTCGGACAAAGCTGTGAGAATCGAACCCACAACCAAAGTGAGACAAGGCTTTATCACCTACCACATGCCTACAGGATTTACCTAGTTATTATAAAATAGTATTCATCATTTTATTGATATATGTTTATATTTGTAACCTTATACGACTAAGATAAATATAATATTTATGAGTTTTGAAAAGAAAAATGAATTTGTGGTAGAGGATGAAACTCTACATGTAAATTAAGTATGTTTCCTTCTTATCTTAGTCTATGAATTAAATTAATTTCACAACAATAGGAAAATGATCATAAAACCAAAACTGTTTTTCAATAACCTTCTTTTACGATGGATGAAATGGTTCCTTAGATCATCGTAGATTTATAGCTTTCTGATTGTTATCTTTCTCCTGATAATATTCTCTATCAATCTCTATCAAAACATGATGCGTTTTTTTCTCATTCATATCCATGTATTCCTACATAGAACCCTAGTATGTGTTATTTCCGGTAACCTTCATACTTACCTTTTTTAATTTAATATAAGGGCCTCATTTATCTATTTTTTTATGTGGGATTTCAACTATGATATTTGGAGATGTCAAACCCCTTGTTTTCAATCCCTTGTTTAAATTTCTAGGAAGTAATTTGTTGAAGGAGGTAAGAATGTATCTCCCCAAGCTTCCATGATACATTTCTCTTTGAATTATACTATAGCGTGTGATATATGCAACATCGAGTTCAAGCGCACCGTGAACTATCAAACTAGCCATTTTAAAAGAAGTTATTAATAGTAATACCCACTTTTTAAAAATTTAAAAATTTTATTTTTCAAATTGGACTTCATTTTTGGAGTCAGAATATCAAAATTAGCTTGGGGAAAATTTTGGTACTTTTCTGATAACATTCATATTTTGATGAATAGTGAAAAATACTATATTTTAATTAAAAACAAATTTTGTAATCAAAATAATTTAGAGTGTCAAATTTTTCATTTTAGTGGTTTTAAAGTATTATTAGATTATATTTCTATCATTTAATATAAGGTGGGTCAATAAAAAATAAGGCCTTCGGAAAACCCACTTTTTCGTTTTGACAACATGAATTAATTTCAAATTAATTTATGCAACTTATGTGTTTTCAATTTGAAAAAATGGATTCCATATTTGGAATCTGGATTTCCAATTTTTTTAAATAGGTAACTTTTATTTTTAAACATTATGAATAGTAACTTCATTAAATATTTTATTTATCATGGTTAAAGAGTAAACCTGTAAAATAAGCGTAAAAAATTAATATTATAATAATATTAAATTACCCTAACATGTGTCCTGACCCTATTGGATGAATCATGTGAGACCATGGGCATCCTTGTGTTGGTTTTGGGACCTCATGGATCCAGTTGTATGTGAAAATCACACATTATATAAATTAATTTAATGTTAAGGAAAAAGTAACATAATCATATATCATTTAGTAAAAAAATTATATGAGGTTATAGAAGTGATATTTTCAAATATAAATAGTCATTATAAATCTAAAATTATATCATAAATCATGGTATTTTATTCATAATTTGTAGAAAACATATAAATAAATTTATTTACGACACAATAATGAAGTCGTGATTACCTTATTAATGAAAGATTTAAATAAATGAAATTAGAATAAATTAGAATAAATTTATTTTGAAACTTTTTATGCCATCCACGAATTTAATTTATAATTGTGACTTTTTTTATTTCATATAATAAAGGTAGTTATAAAGAATCAAGTTCTTATAGATTTATTAAAAGACTAGATATGAATAGTTTATAAATTGACATAAATGTGTTTTTTTAAAAATTAATATTTCATTAAATGTTAAAATAATCCTAAAATATTACATTTGGAAAACAAATGTATATAAAGTTAAAAATGTCATCAATGATTCATTTTTGCATCTCTTGAATTTTTATATTAAATATATTCACCATACAGTTATAATATACAAGAGGACATGGTAAAGGTTAAATTAATTAACAAATGGTTAAAGCTACCAAATAAGGATTAAAAAATAACCAAATCCTATCCAATTCTTATTGGATGATATTATTTAGACTTATTTTCATCTTATATTCGAATTTAATTAGTTTTGGACCATTTTAATACAATAATCATTTTATATGAAAATAATACTTTCAAACATTCCTAAAGAGCCACTCCTCCCCCTTATAAAAGGTCGTCACCTCTAACCCATTACTTACAAATCTCATTCCCATTAGCTCTTCCAAAATCAAGAAAACTAATATCACAACATCCCTCTATTAGTCCTAGAATCCATCTCCTAGGCTGAGTGAAATTCAATAAAGCCTTCTGGGTCTAACCCAATGGAGTTACCCAATTCAAAGGTAAAGACTTGTCTCAAGTTATTTTCTTTTATTTTCATTATCCACTTCCTATGATCATATTATTATTATTTTACATAACAAAACCAATATCCTCAATATGCTAGGTATTTTTTTATGATATTTATTCAAACTACACTTACACACACCTCCATATAATGGACATAGAACATACAATTTCTGTGGACGGAGAACTACTACCTTAGGAACTGATGATTGTTCAATTATCTCCTACCGCCTCTAATGGTGCCCATTTGATGGAACTGTAGTTATATTTGTTATATATGTTATTTATTTTATATATATGCTTCTGAAATTCTCCTTTATAACATTCCTTTATGCATTTCATGATGTATAAATATGATAATTTCATTTGAAGAAGTGAGGACTACCACCCCCACAAAGTGATATGACTCATTCATGACGTACATGAAATATGTAAAGGAAGGATTTAATTAATTTATGTAACATATATAAAATATTTTATTATACATTAATTATAATATAACTATGTATAATTAAGTTTTTATTCCTTTAAATACAAAATGGATATGAAAGTAGCGTTCATGCGTACGTACGGATTACCGTCTCCAAGACGCGATGAGGATTCTTTCCCCATTGTATCGATTCAGGAATACTTTTTACATGATGAATAAAAATAATATTTGAGAACTTTATAGCATTGTGGATATGAATAAAAATATATCATATCCATAACAAACATTACATTCATCACAAAACATATAAAGAAAAGTGAATGAGTTGACACTCGAAACAATGATACTACTAAAATATTATTATCAATGAAATATTAAAGAATCATATATGATATAATATTTATGTATTTGGTTCTTTTATAATTTAATGACAATTATTTAACCCTCATACAAGAGTTTAACATAACCTTGACTAAGTAAAAGTACAAGGTAAGTGTTAATTCCTCATTCTCATTACTATCTGATATTGTTTATGTGTAAGTATTTAGCGGGAAATATTTATTATCCAATTCTAGGATTAATATCAGAAATTTCAAAATGATTCTTTTTAAGTGAATCTTTAAATAAAACATCATTTTAAATGTTTTAAATACTTATTCTTCTAAATCATTCTCATTAATGTCCATATTTTCAAAATGGTTTTAAGGATTAATTTATATGGACATGAATGTTTTAAAATGTTAATTTCTATAAAAAAATTCTATGTGGTAGGGGAAACATTGATTCAAATATTTCTTTTAAATATCTTCCTTTATAAGTAGCTTAAATTTTTAATGATTTCATGGAAAAGGTATATTTCTCTCAAAGAGTTTTACTGATATTTTTCAACTATGTCAACATCTTTCACTGGATATTATTCTTGATTTAGGATGATTAATTATAATACAATATTCCATATTGTATTCAATGATTTATGATATGTTGGACTATAGATGTGCTATTTTAATACCATTCATGGTTTATGGTTAAAGTATTGATATTTCTTATGCCTGTTTTAATACGAATGTTTTTGTTATGTTTCACCCTTTTCATTTGATGAATTCATTGGACTTAGTAAGTGACGAGCAAGGCCTACTATAACCACTTGATGCATCAGTAGGTCTCCTGAGGCAAATTAGTGTCTTGGCACAAGGCCTTGAAAAAAATTATTTGTAGTAATGGCACGAGGCATTGATGATGTGGTTATGATGTCTGATATTATGTATTCCATCATTATGAAATTAACTTTTGATATTACATGTGATTATTCAACTTGTAGAATATGCATATGAAAAAGTAAATTGCATTGTTTGGCATGATGAATTCCCCATCAGTGTTCATGGGACACATGAACCAGATCATTCAACCATACTAATATCGGTTCTTGTTGGTCTTCATAAATGACATCCTAGTGTACTCCATGTATGATGAGGAGCACATGAGACACTCGATGATAATCCTAGACACACTCTGAGAGCTCCAAATAGATAGGAAGCTCTCAAATTTTCAGTGTTTTATTCAATAAGTCTATTTTATTGGGACATCATTTCAGAGACTAGAGTTAAAGTGGATGCATATAAGGTTGAGGCAGTTCTTACCTTGGAGACACCCCCGAGTGTTTCCATGGTATGATGTCTCCAAGGATTGGAAGGGTATTATTAGAAGTTTGTACCTGACTTCTCCAGGATACTAGAAACCTTGAAAGATTTGAAACAAATGGTGAATCCATTCATGTGGATATAAAAGTGCCAGCAGTGCTTTAGAGAGCTAAGATAGATGTTGAAGATCACTCCCGTCCTGATGTTACCAAAGGAAGGCATTGAGTATGTTGTGTTCTACGATGCATCAAATATATGGCTTTGTTGTATCCCGATGCAGGGGAAATCATTGATTACCTATGCTTCATTCCAGTTGGGACCACATAAGAAGAATTATTCAACCCATGAACATTAGCTGGAAGTTGATGTCTTCACTTTGAAGATGTGGAGATACTACCTGACGGTGAGTGGTTTATTATCTACTTTGATTATAAGAGTCTCATGTATATCTTCTCTTAGAAGGATCTGAACTTGTTACAAAAGAAATGGATATAGTTCCTCTAGGACTATGACTTTGATTTTTTCTATAATCTTGGGAAGGGGAACATGGTGGAAGATGGGCTCAATATGATATCTAGCCATCATTTGCTGAACAAGTTGTCAGAGTAGTTGGTCTCATTGCAGATATTCTTTGTGGATGAAGATGGAGAAGCTTACCAGTAATGAATGGTTGGAACCCCTCCTCTATTACAGTTAGTTAGGGAGTCACATATTTTGGATACCGATTGTGAGACCCTACATGCATCGTTTTCCACAGGGTATTCTCCTGATCGATTTTCTAAAGGTAGGGATAATGTTGTTCTTCACATTGGGTACAAAAGTTTATCATTGGAATTGTGGGATTAGTTTTTGTGGGAGTTCCATATAACCCCTTTGGTGGTACATCTAGGTGTGGTGGAGATGTACCTGGACCTCCGACATTAGTTTTGGAGGATCGGGATGAAGAAGATAGTTTTTGAGTTAATTTCTCAATGCCTCACTTGTCATTAAGTGAAGGTTTAGAAACAAGTTCCAGCATGTTTAGCTCAACCCCTTGAGTTTTTAGAATGGAAGCAGGTTGAGATATCGATGTACTTTGTGTTAGTTTTACCATTTATGTCCTAGAGAAATGATTCCATTTTTGTGATTGTTGGTTGACTCACTATGTCGGCCCACTTCATAGCTATCTGGGAGAAGCATTATAAAGAGATATTGGGAGGCCTCTATGTTTAGGAGATAACTAGACTCCGTGGAGTTCCATTGACTATATATTAATATCATGACGATATGTTAACATCCTGGTTGTTAAAGGGATTGCATGAGGTGTTTGTGAATTAGTTATGCTTGATAATAGCGTTTTACACACAGACGTATGACCAGATTGAATGGACCATTCAGGTCCTAGAGGGAATACTATGAAGATGAATGTTAGAATTCATACATAGTTGGTAGGATCACCTACCACTCATGGAGATTTCATAAAACAATAGATATCACTCCACTATTTTTATGTAACCATTCATGGCCTTGTATGGGAGACCCTGTACATCACCACATTACTGGACATAATCAGGAGAGTTAGCACTCATGGGCTATGAATTGGTGTGAGATACTATGGAGAAGTTTCAAATCATCGAGTACTAGATGAAGACTACAGATAGCCATCATAAGTCTGATGCTGAAATTCGATAGAGGCCTTTAGGGTTTGAGGAAGGATACCATGTATTCCTTAAGGATTCACCTCGATAGGGATTGTAGAGATTTGGATGGGGACGAAAACAATCTTTGAGGTTCATTGGTCCTTTTCAGAGACAATGTATATTTGGAGAGGTGGTGTACCACTAGGCATTACCACCACAGTTAGATTGGGTACACGATGTCTTCCATTTGTTGCATCTGAGGATGTACATGCATAACCCATCACACGCCATCGACTGCGGCGAGCTTGACATCGTGGATGGGGTGGATTTTTCTAAGTACCTAGTGGATATTGAAGATTTATAGGAGAGGATATTTTTTCGGCGGACGATTCCTTCGGCGAGTGTCTTGTAGTAGCAGATGAATCTCTAAGAGAGTACATGGGAGCAGGAGGCACCTATTCCTTGATCAGTACCATCATCTATTTTACTTGAATTTTTTGGATTTTGGGTATGTAAAACCCCAAGGCAGGGAGAATTTAATATCTAAAAATTTCCTATGTTTTGTTTTTATAAATTATATGGATTTCTTTGGAGACCATTCGCTACGATGACATGTGATTTCGAGATCCGGATTTCTGGGAATGATTGTTTGAAGAGTATTATACTTATAATAAGACATGTGTGATGTTTTCCTGAAAAATTATAACGACTCTTAAATGGGTTTTCAAATCAAGAATACAAGGGAAATTTTTATCTCAGAGTAGTGGCTTTACCATTGGTGCAACAAACTTTGGTCAGTGAGGGTTGTCTGTAGAAAAATCCATGGAGGGCAAAATTATAAGTAAAATATTTTTATAAAAAAAATATTTTTTTACACAAGGAAATTTGTTTTTATTAATTATTTTTTGGGAATTGACATTTATCACCATAACCCTATAATTACTCTGATACATGGAGAAATATCTCTCTCTAATAAATGATGATAGATAAGGGATCGACGATTGACACGCAATCGATTCGAAGGAACATCACCAACGTCAATGATGCAATGACCCTTTGTCAATGACTGAACCCAATCATGGTATATTAGTTGTTCTTTTTTGTTTTCCACATTCTTGATTTCCATTATTAATGCGGGTCAATCCATTAACATATTGATCCGCGGTTTGATCATTGCAGGATGGACAATAATTGTGGGGATTTTTTGGGGGCTTCTTTTATTTCTTATTCATTCTTCATTCTAAAGAGAATGAATTGAGGATGATACAAAAAAGGATAAGGTTCATTACAATGGGTGTTCATTGTGCTTTTCTCTCTCCTTTTCTTAACCATTGGACCCCCATGGCCATGGTTCGACCTTCCAGGTGGCTCCAAACATGATTGGATTTCCGAATTTGAGGAAAACCGATAAAAGAGGCCAAATATGTGTAGATTTGGATGCGATAATCTCAGATTTGAAACTCTTTCAAATTATATGCATATGAGGGGGCTTAGTGGTCTGTAGAAGGGACTACCAGTGTGGGTCTGGCATGGTGATCTGACAAGAGCTGGAGGCATCGTGATGATTCATGATGGTGGTGGTATGGTGATCGTAGGCGGTGATGGTGATGCGTCGGGCGACTCTGGAATGCAAAGGGGCCATGGGTAATGACGGGGCCACATGTTATGATTATTGAGTCCTCATGGGATGAAAACTATGGATGCGGCGACCTGCATGCCGTGGCCTAGGCAGTCCACACGTGAGCGGCCTGGGCTAGGGGATACAGGATGGCAAGAAGATTAATAGTATGGGCCCAGGAGGAATGAGTCGATCCGAGAAATGGGCTAGGCTGAGCAATGGGCTAGGATGATTGGGGCAGAATGAGAAAGTCAAGTCAGACCTAGCGGTTAGGACCCAGTCAGTCGGGTCGAATACAATGGATCTTGGACGGACCTTGGGTCGACCACCACAGAATCTCAAGCAGCTGTGATGTGGTTTAACCATAGATGATCGAATGAGGGAATGATTGACCATAGAGTGTCAACATGGGGCAGATTGACCATGTATGGTTGACTGTGGGGTCGATCGAACATGGTGGTCGACTGCCACGGTTAGTGGACTAACAATGAGGTCGGTCCATAGGCCTAGTGACCACCTTTTGAGTCTTTAAACTACGATAACATTCAAACAGTGCTTCTATTTGATGATCCATCAAAGGAATTAAAACCCTAACATTGATATGGTCGTTTTGAGATAATGTGGTTAGTTTTTATCTTAGATGAGTATATGTAGAGGTAATCCCCTTTGGTCCTTTCCATGAGGGTTCAATACGACATTACATCCACATCACTAGACTATAATACCCTTTAGAGGCTGAGTCCCATATAGAGTCATGTATCGCTATCCATGATTGGAGTATAATCCTCTATAACCCATAGTGATGTTTGTTTGGAATCAACGTATCCACCAAGAGCTAGGAGTAGGTCCTTTATCTAGCGAGCCACATCAGTAGGGTTAGTATTATTCATCCTGGTGTTGGGAAGGATCCTCTAGGTTGTGAATTGATTCATATTGGGTTAGTGGTATTCCCCAGGGTGTTGGGGAGGATCCCCTATCCGTGTATTATAATCTTCCTTTACCAATAAATTTTCATTTGGGAAGGGCCCAAATGATCTAGACCTATTTGTTAGTGTCTCCGATGATATAACAACTCTAGGAGTGAGTTCTCCTAGAACGAGCATGATTAGAGTAGATTACAGTGTATAGAATTTAGTGGTGGATTAACTCTAGACTTTTCATCTTGGGTTGAGTATATCTGGATATTCTTTTTATATTTACTCAAGACATATAAATGTGTGGAGATAACTGTAATTTCATTTGTTGTATTTCCTTCATGGTATTTTCTTTGTGATATTTTACGTTATTGTTTTCAGGGTGTCCTAATGGGCATTTTTTACTCACCCATGAACAGGATTTTCCCACTCATGTCATGTCTTGGGTAGATGATCGAACCTTTGATGGAGTCCTAGGCAGACTAGGACTAGATGGTGCATAGCGAGTTCAGATAGCTGAGGTGTGTTCCTGTGGTTCAGACAGTAGTCATAGTACCTCTATTCTTATTGGATGGACTTATAGTTATACACTCTTTTTATTGGGCCTGTATTCTGGACCTGTTTACTTTACAACACATTTACTATCGTACTCTTTTTGTGGGATATAGTGGTTCCTATGCATTGTATACATTGTTTTTATACATTTCAGCATTTTTGTCTTAGAGATGTGTACGTGCATAGAAGTAAATTAGGAAAATTCATCCCATTTGTGGGATATTCATACTTGGTTCTACACACCAGCCCCTAGCCTATTGGAGGCGATATAGGGGTAGTCATGATGTGGGCCCCTCTGTGATGGGTCGTGACAAGCACGAAGTCGTAGCAGCTTGATGTTTTATTTATTAATTATTGAATTAATCAATACACATATTTATCAACTTATTTCATAAAATTAATATCATATTTTTTAGTTTAGACATGGAATTGTCAATCTTCTGAGTTATACTCATATCCTATTTGTGTTTTCATTTGGTACCTGAGAAGATTACATGGATGTAGGATTTGACATGGGAAAATGACCTTTGCTGTTGATTTTTTTATTGATGGATGGGCCAGAGTATACAGAAGGGACCAGCGTGGGGTTCATGTTGAGGAATATTGTGTCTTTATTTTAGGCTTCTATTATTTTAAGTGTATTGTTTCTAGTAATAAATTTAGTTACATTCCAATATTTCATTACATTATTCGTTTATTATTTATTAGATTATTCAGTTTTCTCTTATTTTTTCAATCAAATATGTCTATAATTTGAGTTTATTTTGTTTATATGGTTTTTTATACTGCTATGACACTTTATAATAGGGGGTATATTATCCCCACTATACATTTCACACCCCCACTACTCATCGGCAGACTATGGAATATAGGGAGGTGAGCTTGACATCTTGTAACTGAACCTATTTGAAAACATGAGAGAGTTTCAGATTGTGAGACATTACAAAGTGGAATCAAATGAGTTGGTTTTATTTTCTTCTACTTTATTAGTTGTAAATGGTAGAATGTATACTTGGATGTTTCAGTTCTTAGTAATGATATTCTTCATGGAAGTAGTATACCCATATACAAAGGAAAATCTGAGTGCCCAGGGATGGGATTACTGATTTGTTGTGTGCTAATTATAGATGATGTTATTTCATCTTGGGTGACTCACTTGTTATGTGAGGTTATTGTTTTATGCTGTCAGTGTTTCTTGACATATGTACTTGTGTCTTTTTTTGGTGCGATATGTGAATGCATGCATCATAATTGGAACATAAAGATATATGGACATGCATTGTTCATGATAGGGGTATATTTATTTTTCCATGTCATATATAATTTCATGTTGAACTATGATTAGCGAAATCTATTTCACTATATAAATGAAATTAATAATATGTATTACTAAAACGCATGTAATCCATGTTTAGGTAGAACATAATTCATTAGTTCACTTTTATAAACAAATATTGAAGATGAATTTATTGTTATCCAGTTCTATAAGATGTGAGATTTTATTATAGGGAAACTTCCCCCTCTTTATATTTTCCTTGAGCATAAGGAGAGTGGAAATAAACACGATCATAACATATATGAAACATAGATTCCTGTAGTTCTTGAGGAGTATATGGATGTTCCGATTCACAATAGCTTCTTGAGGGTCATGTGATCCATGTAAAGGGAGACTGTTCATACCATTCCTTTGATGTATGAGCCAACAAGAGAGTTTCAACTACAACATAAACCAATATTTACTTGGGAAGGAGGACCCCAAATAGTTGAGTTCTTGATCAAGTCATTCGAGATGGTGTTCAAGCATCTTGAGACACTTACATATAGAAGTGTGAAGATTTCTTAATATATGCATCATGAACCAACTAAGAATTTGTGGGATATTATAGAGGAAGATGGAATGTAGGAATAGATATCATGGAAGGACCTAGATTCAAAGTTCCTGATCGATTTTATCCTTGAACTTTTAGGGATGATAAATTTTACGAGTGCATGCATCCAACACAGGAGGTCATATCAGTGTTGGACATTGTTGGACATTTCACTGACCTACAACACTTGTATTATCCATGTAGGCTGATAGGATCTCTAGGGTGAGACATTTTCTGGATGTTCTTCACTACGAGATCAGGTCGTAGGTAAATATAATCCTTTTAAGTATCTTTTAGGGTATGATGAACCAAACACTCATCATAAAAGGAAATTTGAGAGGTGCACCGAGTGGTGACCATACTATTTCTAGAAGGAAATATCGAAGCTCTTATTAAAGTGAAAAGAAGAACTACAATGATAGTTTCTACTAATTAAGTTGTGGTCAGTGTAGTCGGTTAATTGTAAAACTGTATCAAGATCGTGTTTCGTTATAGTGCTATCAGTGTGGAATGTTTATCCACAAGCACCCATAGTGTCCTTACCCCACATTAGAGTGTCATATATATGGAATACTGGGTCATCTTCATTGGTTTTGTGTGAAATTTACATAGATGATCACTAAAAGGGGATCAAGATAGACACTAGAGTGGGGAAGCGGCACAACTACCCCTCAGCAGGCCAATAACAGGAGTTCCATTGACTATTCAAGTTGAGGAGGGGGACATGCTACCCCAGTTCTTGAGTAGTAGTACCAAGAATAGGAAATAGATAAGGGTAGTCATACTAGAGCCCAATGAGTAGGTATAAATCATCTGTATGTTATATATACTAATTTTACTATCATGGATGCAAGACCATCTATCGTTACAAGCATGATTATTATGTCATTAACCTTGGACTGTGTTTTGTTTGATACATGATCATCACATTATTTTTTATTTTTTTATTTTTTCAAATAGTTTGGGCATTAATGTGGAAGTATTGGATGGTCATTTTACAATCGACATGCTATTGGGAGTTAGGTTAGGGAACATCAAACGTTGCTAGGCATGTTCTCTAGATGTTGGTGGTTATCATTTTTTTGGCTACTGTTCATCCTAAAAATGAAAGGATTCGACTTCATCCATGGTATGGATTGGTTAGTTCTATACTAGGATCATATTTTCTGTAAAAAATTGAGAGTTAACTTCCTGTCACCAGAAGAATATATCTATTTTCACCAGGGTGTGTAGGATCTTCAGGTTGGTGGTGATAGACAAAATCAATTTAGATTGTATTGTATCACATATTAGATAGCTAGTATTGATCTAGATGATGATGGTATATGGAATTATTATATTCCTCCAATGGTATGACATTTTAAATATGTTTTACCTAACGTATTCTATTACTTACAACCTGAGAGATAGATTGAGTTCACGATCGAGTTGGTTTCAAGAGAAGAGCTTGTTTCAATCCTACCTTAAAGAATAGAAAAAGTGGAGATTCGGGAGTTGAAAGATTAATTGGAAGATCTAGAATCTAAACACTTCATACGTCCTAGTATATCACTTTGGGGTCTCCAGATCTATTTTCTAAGAAGGATAATGAATCTTTATTCTTATGTGTAGATTATTGGAGGTTGAAGCAGATGATGGTAATGAACCGATATCCTCTTCTACACATTATTGATATTTCCAATCAATTAGAGGTGCTAAGAACATCTCCAAGATTTATTTGAGATCGAGGTGTCATCATTTGAGAGTGATACAATTAGACAAATGTTCAACTACTTTTAGGAGAAGGTTTGGTTTGTAAGAATTCATATTGATGCAATTTGGGTTAACTAATTCTCTTCCGGGATTCATGGCCATAATGAATACAATATTACAACCTTTACAAGACCAATTTGTGTTGTTTTTTGTCAATGATATCATACTGTAATCCCATTTAGTTGATGATCATTCCAAACATCTTGACATCATCCTGAGTACATTAAGAGGGAATCAGTTTTATGTCAATCTATCCAAATGCAGTGTTTGGATTAATAATGTGCACTTCGTTGGCCATTTTATCTTAGAGGATTGAGTTTTATTGGACCAATAGAAAATTGAAGATTTTATATCTTGGGAATAAAATAATAAAGTTTTTGAGATTAAGATATTTCTAGGTTTAACATGCTATTATCGGTGATTTATCTACTATTTCTCTCGATTGGGAGCATGAATTTCATGGATGACCATGAAATGGGTGAAGTTTGTTTGGTCTGATGCTTGTAAGAGTGATTTTAAAGAGTCAAAAGGTAGACCAACCATACTACCTATTCTCAAATTACCTATGATGGGTAAAGCATATGTTGTGTACTATGACACATCTAGAGTAGGTATAAGATCATTTCTAATGTTTGAGTAATGATTGGTTGCTTATGGATCCAAAAATTTGTGACTACCTAAGAGGAATTATTCTACTCAAGATACAGAGATAGCAGCATTGGTACATGTCCTGAGATGTTGGAGACACATTCCCATGGGTGAAAGGTTTTTGGTATACACGGACTGCAAGAGCCTCAGGTACATCTTTTCTCAACAAGAACTGAAACGTCAACAGAGGAGGTGGGTAGAGTATCTATAGTGTCTTGATTTTGAGTTGGATTATACAATAGGAAAGGGAAACATCATTGAAGATGACTTCAAAAAATATAAATAGATATAGTATGTATGGTAGTCATGTGACAAGAAGTTGATAATGGCCCTCTTCACATACATGTATTCTCATGTTCATGAGTCATTGGGTTAGGTAGCTCCAATATCGACATCTATTATACATGTGCTTATGGACAATATTAGGACAGAGTAATTATTTTATCTAGAGATCTTAGTTAGGAGAGAGAAATTTTATGGTGGGGATACACCATCAGGATGGTCTCTCGGCCACGAAAGTTCTATTATTTTCCATGGTCGGGTTTGGGTTCCTACGATCATACACAAGGAGCAAATGACAGAGTTTCTTGAATCTATATGGGTGATGCATCTTGTTTTAACAATGATTTATAATGGTCTTAGTAGATAATACTGGTGGTTAGGAATGAAGATGGAGGTGGAAAGCTTTCTGTCTAGATGATTCACTTTTTTGTAGGTTAAAGATGAGAAGAATTGGCATGTTGGGAATTTTCCACCTTTTCCGATTCCTAAGTGGAAATGGGATGATGTCCTAATGGATTTTGTGATAGGATTACCCCAGACAACTCATAAGTATGATTTTTATGGGTGATTGTGGATTGATTGACTAATTTATCCCACCTTTAAATGATCAAGGAAACCATCATATTTGATTATATGGGAAGTATTTACATGTATGATGTATTTTGATTGCATGGTGTTCTAAGGAGTATCGTTTCAGACAGATATACTCATTTCACATCATGTTTCTAGTAGGGTATTCAGAGGGTTCTAGGATCACAGGATCTTTTGAGGATCACCTATAATCCACATATCAATGGTCGTTCTGAATGAACTATTCAGGTTATAGAGGATATGTTATGAGCCAGTGTTTCATACTTTGGTTGTTCATGGGAGAAACATATGGAAATCATATATTTTACATACAATAATCACTTCCAAGAATAGATTCAAAAGGAAACTTTTGGGTATTTTTATGGAAATATGTGTTGTTTTTCTCTTTGTTGGCGAGAGGAAATTATGTCAGCACTCGTTGGTCCTAGTCTTGTGCAGGAGACATCAGTGTAGGTTTAGTAGACCAGACAATGGTTGGTGATTGTGAAGAGTAGGAAAAAATAATATTCTTGTCATCAAATATGACCTCTATAATTATATTTTGGTCATCATGTTTTCTTTTCGGTGTCTTCTAGGTTGGGGAAACACCATATTAGGAATCAAGGAATGCTAGCGCCTAGGTTTTGGCAGGTTGTTTGAGATAGTGGGAAGGGTTGGTCTAGTGGCATACCATTTATCCATTCCACAATGCTACAGTTCCATGCATTATGTGTTATACATTTCAAAGGTATACATATATCATCTAGATCATTCCCATGTGATAGTCATAGTAGACATCTAGCTTTGTATAAATGCATCATTTGAAGATCATCTGATACAGTTTGTGGACCTTAGTGAGAAATATCATTAGGGTAGGGCTTTACCATTGGATTAAGTGAAGTGTAAGTGTGGGTTTATTCAAGAGAAGGCATATGAGAGAGAATATAATATGTAAAGATAGTGGGATGAATTATTTTCAGAGACCTGATAGTGACTCTTAGGGTAGCTTGGGTATGAGCATTTATATGGTTGGTAGGTTGTAAGTTATCATCTATTTTTAGGTACATCACCTTTTGAGTTATTATTTGAGTCTTGGTAGTTCAGTATTATTTAGAGATTGACAGCCTTAGTTAGTGAAAGGGGACTAATGTTCAAGGATGCATTCTTGTTTGAATTAATGGTGTTCGGGCATAAATGGGTTAAGTGTTTCATTGGTTCATGGTATGTTGAGAAGCATTAAAGGAGGTTTGGGTTATTTAAAAGAAAATTGAGATGAAAAAACATATGAAGAACATTTACACAATGCATAAATGGATTATAGATCATGAAACTATTTGGGTGTTTAAATTAAATAAATCCAAGGCAATGAGATTTTCATCGTATTCCATTAAAAATATTTACATGACGTGTAACTACATTACAGACAATGCAATTCCCCAACCTATTGTTTTAAGCATAATATATTGATTAATATCATTCTATTTATACTATAAACCTCTCCTCTGAACCCTAGTGTATACTCCAGGTGAATTTAGAGTGCCAATATCATTTTGGAATGTCCTATTAATGCCTTTGATATATGGAAAGTTTATTTATTCATGTTTTCCTTCTCTCCTTTGGTTCTCCAACCGTTATAGTCAAATCCTTTGATCGTGTGGATTTTTTTATGATGATATTTTTCATATCTAGGAACCTCTTTCTGATCATAAAAACCTTCTTCTTCGTGGTCATTTTCCATTGGAATCATTGTTGGGTCATTAGTTAAAGGTTGGGGGTCTAAATCTTAACCTAATGGTTTGATAATTTACAAGTTTATGATATATTGTGATTGTGATAATGTAGCATACTAACAAATAAATTAGTAATGAATTAGATTATTCTTTTAAGTCCTTTGGTTTCAATTGGTTTCTTTCCTGGATTATGGTTCCCCATTGGGTGATAAAACATGAAAAAAATAGAATTGGATAATGCCTTAAAATGTTTTAGTATGACATGAGACCATAGGTGATTTCTTGGTATAAAATTTCTATGTGGTTGAATATTTCTTATTTATATAACTTTTAATCAATTCTGATTCAAATTTAAAGTGTTATTTTATATATAAATGGTAATTCACATAATTTTCCATTGAAATAAATGATGTGATAATATGATATCTATGTTGTCTTGAAAGACTTGTGTCCTGTGCTTAAATGCTTATATATCAGGCTCCACTCGTGCAATTTCACAATTATATTATGTAATGCTGATATTGATTGGGTCTAACCCAGAACCATGTTGTAATGCTTATAGAGAGCGGGCTATCCCAAAATCCCTTGTTATAATGCTTATAGGGCTTTGACCTGGATTCTATAGTGCTTATAGGACTCTGACCAGGATTGTTTTGACTATACCATGGTTATATGGTTGTGGTTGGAATGGTCATAAGACGTGATCAAATATAATCCAACATGGTATCAAAGAAGGTTATTTTACCTCGGTTATATGGTTTTCTTGACATGGTCATAAGACATGTTCATAGATATTCCGGCATGGAGCCGAAGTAGGATGTTGTTGTATTTTATTAATTGTTGAATTAATTAATACACTTCTTTATCACTTTCTTTCATACACTTATTAGATGAATGTTTAGTTTAGGCATGGAGGTGTCGAATAACTGAGTTATAATCAATACCTATTCTTGCCTCCATTTGGTAACTGAGCTCATTATGTGGATGAAAGTTTGGACAAGGGAAAAGGGCCTTACTATTGATTTTTTTCTTGTTGGATGGGATGGATTTTGGAGAGGGGACTTATGAATGGTTTGAGATCACATATATTTGAGCCATTATTTTAGTTTTTCTAGTCTTTTACTTTTATTTTTAAAGTATAAATTTTAGTAACATTCCAACATATCATTAATGTTTTCCTTTATTATTTATTGGATAATTCAGTTGGCTCTTATTATTTTCTTCCGCTATGTCTATACATTGATTTCATGTTTTTATATGGTTTATTTTATATTTCTTTGACACTTATTACCTGGGGGTATAGTCTCCCCACTATATATTTCATACATCCGCTACTAGTAGACATCCTCTAGCATTGGAGAGGTGCACTTGAGGTATCATAACCATCCCTTTTTGGCCACATAAGAGCATGTCAGATTGAGGGATGTTACAAAAATAATTTTTTATGATGATCACATGGCAATTTTAATGAACTCAATTATCTTATTTTAGAACACAAAAGCTATATAATTATGAACTGAAATATTTTTTACATGTGTGTATGATCTAGAGGGTTCCACACTTGGTTCCTTGATTCTCAAATGATTCTGTGAGGAGTGGAGAATATTGGGATCACATCATTCCACCTAGGTGTAATTTTATTATTTCTCATAATTTACACATTCTTAATTATGTCTTAAATAAATCCACAAGATAATTAAAAAATTAACATTTTTAATATTATGTTATGACATAGGATTTTTTGAATTTGTTTTCCATACAGATACCGAACACTTATGATGCATCTAAATCACATCAAGTGTTATATGAGTCATTATATAGAATTTAATTTGAATATTTTTAATAAATTTTTATATAATTGAGGTAGATGGATTAGATATGGTCCCAGTTCCACTCAAAATTTATAGAGGATTTTAGATTTCCATGAATTGACACCTAGAAGTGGAGTAGAATTTTGAGACAGAGAGAGAGAGGGAATAGGTATGGCATGCACCATGAACATGATGAGGGGAGGGGATTATATGGAAGAATAATTTTTATAAAAATTTGGAGAAACATAGGCATAGGGTATAACACACTACCCTTTAGAACAACACTAGTTTACTAGTGGGGTTGTACCCTAAAATACATGCACCTCATATTATGATAGATCAATTTTATGCATGATTTTTATTATCAATTTAATTTTTTTTATTAGTTAATTTTTTTAATTTTTATGAATTTTAATAATTTATGGTAGGGTACCACATATTTCAATTTTGGAGAATTTTGAAGAAAAATTGAAATGAAATGGAGAGAAATTCATGTGAAATACTTCCAGTATATGATTAACTCACATAGAGACCAACATATTTCATATTAAATCATGGGTTAGTAGTTTTATAATGAGATTCATGTGAATTTGAAGGCTACATAAGGAATATCACATAGATCCTATCTCACAGAGGGATTGAGAAGCACAAAATAGGCTGGTCGACTCGCATATTAATAAAATACATGGAGACTTCATCACATCAGAATAAACTAAAGGCTCTGGACCTGCGGTTTGAATAAATCTAGGTTTTAGAGGCTCATGTAAGAATAAGCAGGGTTGTAGAAATCATCATGCAATAATAATTCACATTTGAACCTAAAAAATATCTCTCTATGTAGGAATAAAATGGATATCATGTCATATTTATTCAGGCCAATGACTTCATATGTATGATTAAATGAAGGCATTATGTGTGATTAAATACATCCACACCACAATTTGTGTAATATTAATTCTTCATCACATGATATTAAATATGGGGTAACATGGCCACATAAGAATAAAATTAATATGTTTAAGATGAAATTGAAAGATGATGTCATTGTGAGTCATTGTAGTAGATTAATGAGGAAGAGGAAACAACTCATGCCTCATCCTACAATCCTTTCACTATGAACACCTATATACATGAGATATTTTCAAATCCATGAATTAATTTATGCCATTTTTAGGGAGGATCCACTATTAAGGGACAATAAGAAGTTAGATAGTGGGAAAATGAATATTCATAGGGAAGTTATTATGCCACGAGGATGTTTACTATGGCTAGTAGCAACGCACAAATCATGTTTTTGATGATGAAGAAGATGGCTCTATGATGAGGATATGAAGGATAAAATGTGTATATATTAAATTGTTTCATGATCATGTGAAAATTATAAAATTAATATGGAGAGAAATATCTTGTTTCTCCATGGCCTATTTTTTTGCACCATGATAGTTTATCTACAAAAAATATTGACTCATGATTATATCATATTTTTAAGAACTTTGAAAATATATTTTTAATAGATAATTGGTAATATTTTAGTTGTAATTTGATCGATATTTTTAGAAGGTTTATATGTATGTAAATTAAGATACATGGAGTTATAAAGGAAGGTTTCTTTCACTAAAAATAAAGGTTACAACTGCACTTAGAATACAATATTTTCAAGAGGTTCATTTTTGGTAATCTTGGCCCTATGTTAGAAGGGTATTATTTTTTGTCATTTGAGATAGGGATTTATTTTAATCATCTCATTGATATCATGGGGATGTTATTTTTTTGAAGATGAGATTTGTAATGAAGGGGAATGGGATATTGACGTATTTTATTTTAAATTGTAGTTTTATTAGGTTATTTCACTCGCCCGTGAATTTATATCTCATCCGCACTCTCCATGTGTGACTATTTTGTGTCAATGGTTGATATAATTTATAATGAATTAAGTTGTTCTTATATTATTGCATAAACATTGGGATGTTTAAGTGATATTGGTTAAATATAGTTTGTGTCACCTAATTTTAAAAAAAATTGATGTAGTTGACCATCTAAAAAGGACAGTTTAGTAATTATAGTGTGAATGCCTGACCTTGAGTTTTCGTAGATCTGATTAAAAAAATTACATGACTCGCCATTTAAATATGTTTATCCTTCATCATCTCATGAACTTATATTTATAAAAATTCAATTATCTCAATATTCACAATTTTCAGGTTTATTAATATATTTTATTTTTAAATAAATTCGTCATCTTAATTATTGAATTAGGATTTTTCATGCTATTTACTAGTATTTATGGGTTTGACCATGGACATGAGAGGTAATATACATTAGTTGTTATTTTACGTAAGTCTAATATATATTTTAGAGCTTAATATCCCATCAGAATTAATAATGACTTGTAGGTAGCCAAGGTTTTTGGTATCATTACTTAAGACCAGGGACTTAGTAGAAGCTTATGTTTTATATATTAGGATAAAAAAATTTCCCATCCCTTTATATTTTCTAATTTTGGTTTAGGTTATTTTATTTTTTATAATATAAGGTATTTTTGGTTGTGATTAAAGTTTCTGAATTAATCATGAGTGAACACATTCATTTTTCTATACAAGATGCAAATATTGCACATAATATTGATCAAATCAAAGTGAAGGTATAATGATAATGATGTGGCCCATATACATACCCAAGTGATGATGAGATACTTATCTATTACTTGGAGCGAGTGTTCAAATAGGAATGTAAATTCATGGAAATAATACCAAAGTTGGATTATGGATCAAAGGATGTACCCAAGGTGGAAGATGTATTTGAGACAGAACTTAATGAGAAATTTAAAAGTGAGGATGAGATTGAGGTTGAATATTAGGTTATTTTTAATGATGAATCCAAATGTGAGATAGATCCCAAGGAGGCCACCATATAATTTGAAGAAAATAAGGAGGAATAAGAAGGATAATCGTTAAAAGATAAAGAAAAGATAGAATATTATGTATATATTACTTAAATAGATAGTTGTATTGAATATTTTGAAGAGTAGTAGCATGGAAAAGTTACAAAGGAGTAATATTACTAGGTTTGGTTAGTCCTTGAGTTTTCCCCCATTCAATAAAACTATCGAAATTCGGTTTTTCACCTCAAGGAAGTATCATGATAAATTCAACTATGAAGAATAGAATAATATTTATAGATGAGTATAAATTCATGACACATTCAAATACAGGTTGGGTAACTTCTTTATATTATCCTATTACATGATTGAAAAAGAGGTAATTTATTTATAAAATACATTAAACAAAATTAATGAGGGAGGCAACTCAAATTCTTTATTATTTCATTAGATTTAGTTTTTAGGGATTTATATTAATAGTTTTTTAGGATGTAAATTCAATGACACTATATTATTGAGCTTTATTTTAATGAAACATTCACTTAATTTTTTGTTTTGATTTTTTAGGTTTAAAATATGTAATATACTTGATAAAAATAAGATAACCCCACACACCAACACATGCATGTAAATTTTATGGAAATAAATTACATCCAAGGATCATGGAAAATAGGCTATAAAAACATAGAATAATTTCTATCTATTTTATTATTTTGATCCATCCCATTGTTTACATGAAATAATAAATGCATAAATATATTATCTTTGAAAAACATTGAATAAAATGTTTAATTTAATTGTGGGTGAGAGAACCTTGTACATATCTTTTTTATTTTTCCCCTGATAAATCCAAGACACATCATTAATTAGAATAAATATATTGACATGTTTGAAATATTTAACTATTCATGAACATATTTAATAGACATATGTGGAAATTTTCTGATGATTCATACTTCGTCCAATTTTGAGTTATTTTAAAATGATTGATGATATGATTATGATTTTTTATTTTAATCTTTTTAAATTTGAATTTTGTAGATAGATCATTTTTTTCCATTGCATGACTTGATTTACCAATACATTTTGATTCAAATTCCCAAGAGGTACTCTAAGCCTTTTTTATATATTCTATCTTATACATTCATTATTTATAGATTCTTGCGATATACATGACTACTAGAAAATTCTTGTTAATATTATCAAATCATGATGATTTTTAACAACATTAAAATTATTGATGTAACACCCCAAGCTTCCACTGTACGTTTCCCTTTGAATAATTCAATGGCGTTCATTGTACTCAACTTCGAGATTCTAACACACCACAACCAATCAAACTAGCCGTTACATTAATACTTAATTATTGAAATATTATAAATTTTATCTTTCGAAATGTACATCATTTTTGGCTTTGTAATATCGAAATTAGCATAGGGTGAAATTTTGGCAGTTTTCGGATAACTTTCATATTTCGATGAATAGGTAAAATTAATAAATTTTAATTACAAACAACTTTTTTAACCGAAATAATTAATAGTGATAAATTATTAACTTTAGTGGTTTTAAATTATTTTTAGAATATATTTTTACCATTTAATATAGTGTTGGTCATTGGATGTAATTTCACATTTAAACTAGACATAAACAAGTGTCAATATTTTGATAGTTATTATATCTTAAAAACACGCTATTTGTTTTGACGACGGGAATTAATTTTTAAATAAATTAATGCAACTGATATGTTTTTAATTTGGTAAAATAGACATCATTTTTGAATTCATAATATCAAATATAGCTTAGGCCTATGTTTTGGTATTTTTCTGGAAACTCTCATTTTTTGATGAATAGTGAAACCACTAAGTGGTAGTTAAAAAACTGATTTTTTCATAAAACATAATTTTACCACATCTGTGAGTGGAATTTCACAAATCCAAAAGACACGGTTAATATCAAAGAGTAAAATGTGGTCCAATGAGATTAAAATAATTTTTTGTTAATAGTAACTTTTAACATTTATTTACCACGTTTAAAAGTAAATAGGGTAATTAAGGGTAAAAATGATATTAATATTACCCAAACACATGTCCTAATACTATTGGACAAGTGTATCTCGACCAAAAACAACCTTAGGAGTAAAATATTATCATTTAGGTCCACTTGTATTAGATTAGGACATTTATTATTATTTAATTCAAAGAAGAGTTAAACGAGTTAAAATCAATGTTTATTTAAAAAAAATTTATAATATACGGGTATACATAAGATAAATTCGATTTTAAATATTCATTAGAAATAAAAAAAGATTTCCTACTTGATGGTTTTTTATTTATAATTTTTAGACATTAAATAATTTAATTTATTTATGATACAATGGTGATGCAGTAATTACCTAATTTATAAAATATTAAAATAATTGATATTATAAATATCAAATTAAATGTAATATGAGACTTTTTATGAATTAAACTACTTTTATTGGTTAATATGACATATTATTATTAATTAAATAAATTTTTTCTATGTAATAATGCTTTTATGAATTTATCAAAAACAAAATACCCAATAGTGTCAAAATTGACATAAAATAGTTTTTAAGACAAATATTATATTATTAATTTTTGTTCAATTCATAAAATCTAAGGTTCAGGAAAGAAACTTATTTCATGATAGGTGTATCATTAATGGACCACTTGGGGGTCTCTGGTATGTATATAGTAAGTTTATGAAACATATAATATAAAAATACAAAGAGACATTGTAAAAGTGAAACTAATTAACTAAGAGTTAATACTTAAAGATAAGGTTAATATAATAACCCAAGCCTATCTAAATTCAATTTGTTGAGTGGTTTGAGACCCATACAAACCTTACACTTTAAATAATCCACTTTTTATCCATTAGAAACCGAATATGAATTTATTATAAAATAATATTTTTAGCTTTTCCAAAGGTGCCCCTCAGCCCTCTTATAAAAGGGCACTCACCCTTCTCACTAATTTACACATTCAAAGCCTTTTGGCTCGGCCAAACCCTGACCAAATACTCTCTAAACATCCCTAAATACAACCTAGAGGCCTTAGTTTGATTAGAAAGGAATCCTAATGTTCCCTTTTGATCAAATCAAATGGAAGAACCCGAAGAAGAGGTAATGTTTTCACCACCCTCTTTCAAGTTCCTTTCTTCTTCATCTTCTTCTTTATTTGTTATATCTATTATAAAATAATAACTCCAATATCTTCTATATACTGTGATGTTATTTTAAATATGGTACATCCATATTCAGTATTCTATCCATCCTTTGAATGGCATGTCACCATACGTGCCTACGTGCGGCTTACCGTCTCCACGTCGTGGTGTAATTGTCATTCAATAAATTATTATTTGGATGAGTATAATAATGATGTTTAATTCATCTAAATAATAAATATAACATGATAATTATTCTGTCTATATGATATACCATCCAATTATATATTATTTTAACATCAAAAGAATGATATTGTCACTCGTGCGTATGTACGGACTACCCTCTCCAGGAACGCGATGAGATTCATTCTCCATCGTATCCATTCAAGTCTAATTCTCATTTAAAGATTATTAATAATGTTTAAGTACTTAATATAATTCTGGATATGAATAAGATACAACCTATCCATAACAAACAGGGCTTACATTACAAAACATATAAAAGAAAATGAGTAAGTTAACACCCGAAACGAAAATAATATTAAGATATTAATAACAAAGAAATGTTAAAAGATCATATATGATAACATATTAATGTATATTATTCTTTTATAATTTAATAAAAATTATTTCACCATTATACAGGAGGTTAACCTACCCCCAACCAAGGAAAAGTACAAGGTAATGGGGTTTCATATCTCACTTTTAATTCCGTGTGATTTCCATTATTCACCACTTATTTATTGCATTTGGTTTGTGTACTTCCTATGATTGTATTCATTGTGTAACATAATTTAATTCATTTATATTTACCTCATCATTTTATGATCCTTCTTTCATGGGTGTATGTTTTTTATGATACCAAATCAATAAGGGAATTTGGAAAATCAATTTCCACTCATTCGGCTTTACGCATACTTCATTGATTATTTTACTCCAAGATTATGTGTGGAATCACTATTCATTTGATTATGTCATAATTTCTACTCCCCTTTCCGTGGATATACTTTTTATACACAAAATCACTCCATTGATAAACTCTCAAGTCATCGGTATGAACTTGATAAGAGTAATGTTTAATCAATCTTGATTTATTGAGATAAACATTCAATTCATTGGTGTTATTTTTATAAGAATATGTGTGAATGTACATTGATTGTTTTACACTAAATATCCAATCCTATTTAGTGTATTTAAATTTTTCACACATAATTATGTTGTTTATTTATCCTTAACCTAAGGATACGGCCTTTATTAGTGATTTCATCTCAATTTACATTCCATTAAGACTTCTTTGTTGTTATACACCAAATCACTTTTATGTGGTGTATATAATGTACTTTGACATAGTATATCATGAATACCTTTATTCTCATGATATTAAAATGTTTTGATTACCTCCATTGTTTGTATTCTAGTGTCTCTCTTTTGGCTATAAACTCTAACTAAAATACCATTTTTAAATGTTTTAAAGACTTATTCTTCTAAATCTTGCTCATTAAAGTCAAGTTTTTAAAAATGGGTTTGAGGATTTATTTATATGGACATTAATGTTTTAAAATTAAAACTCCTTTTAAAAGTTTCAAAGTGGTATGGGACACTTTGATTCAAAAATATGTTTTTAAATGGATTTTTGACAAATAGTGTGGCTATTAAATGATTTCAAGAAAAAGGGAGACATTTCATTCTAATTGTTTTGATGAATATTTTCATCTATGTCAATATCCTTCATAATTCTCGATTGCGGTTAATATGATACAATACAATATTTCATATTGTATTGAATGAGTTATGTTTGACTGTGGATGTGCTATTTTTATACCATTCATGGTTTGTGGATAAAGTATTGACATTTAGTATGCTAGTTTTAATACGAATGTTTATGTTATGTTTAAAACTTTTCATATGAGGAATGAATTGGAATTAGTAAGTGACGAGTGGAGCCCACTATAGCTCCTCAGTGCATCTGTAGGTCTCATGAGGCAAACTAGTGTCTTGGCACAAGGCCTTGACAAAATTTTATTTGTAGTCTTGGCACGAGGCCTTGGCTATGTGGTTATGATAGTCTGACATTATGCATTCCATCATTATGAAAGTGGTTATTGATATTTCATGTGACTATTAGATTAGTGGAATTTCCATGTGAATAAGTAAATGTCATTATTTCAATTTATTTTTTCATACTATGTTGATGTTCAAGTTTAAAAGGCTTTTGTTTTAGTTATACATTTCCTTAAATGTTTATTCTTATTTATGAATGTTTCCGCTATATTATTATGCTTTCTAGGCATCTGAGGTCACCCCTTTTCTGTGTTTTATTTTTCCCAGGATGTGAAGAAGTAAATTATGAATGACCTGCAAGGATAGTATGAGGGGATAAGAGTGAAGACTATGTAGACTATATAGTTTTAGTTTTCATTTTATGATGTATTGTAAAATTTATGAATATATCTAGTGTTTCCAAGGCTAATAAACTAATCGGACTTTCGAGACTTGATCTTTTGTGATCATGCCAATGTTATGTAATAATGCACCAAATCTGGGTAACTAGGGTCAGGGCGTTACAGTTGGTATCAGAGGAAGTTTAGTACAATCCTTGGAAGCTAGATTCAGATAAACTCTGATTAGAGCACGTAGACCTAAGATGAACTTTGAGGATTAGTATAGATGAACATCCTAGAATTTTGGTAATGTAGAGATTTTGTTAGTTTTCCGAAAAATGCATCCCTGTCTGGATATGAGCAGGTAGAGGCAGATCTGGCACAGATGTACGTAGGAGTAAAACCAGAAAACACTGCTTTGAGCTAGACTGGAATGGGAACGGGTGCACAACAACAGGTCTTGCTGCACTCTTGGTTACGACACTGCTGGGGGATATGCTTAGGATAATTTACATTTTCCTTACAAACCGATTTGATGTATTATATATATGATGAGTGTAAATGACCTTGGTTAATCCTAATGTGTTTCAAATTAAGAATATTGTGACATGATATTCTCTAATTGATTTTAGGACTACTGTTACTCACACAATGCTTTCTAGTTTTAGTCAATGGCTGGATTCCATGGAAGTCATAGTGACTTTGAGAATGATGTACAAGGTGGGAACGGTGGTGGCAATAGGCAGAAAAATTTAATGTTGATAGGAGTAACATATATCATCTTTATTCCAAATAAATTTTCCAAAAATATGATCAACAATATATATAGTTACCAATTCCCGGACTCAAAAAAGAAGAGAAAGGTGATGAATGATAAGAGCTCTAGCAGTGGAGACCATAGAGAAAGGAATCCTCAATTTCCATCATCCAGGAAATGTGGAAAGAGACACCCAGTAATGTGTCTCAATGGGACAAATACATGCTTTACGTGCAGGAAGAAAGGGCATAACGTGAAGAATTGCTGAAGAAAAATTAAGAGTACTATGGAAGAATATAAAAATGGTCCCAAGAATCCATTTACAGTCATTTTCTGTAAATGTAGGGGACCTGGCCATTACCCAAGTGACTGCCCTATTCTGTAGGATATTTTATTGGTCAAAGAAGAAGCTATGTGGAAATAAATGGTTGGAGAAATGTTTAAAAAGTATTAGTGATCTTTGTTAATGGGTTTACTTTGGAATAATTTTCTCTTGTATTTTTAACCCTGCAGTTTTCCATGTGAGAATGATCTTTGAGGAAGAAATATATTTTCTCTTATGGATATAGTTATAAATAACAATTCGGTTTTATATGATCTTTCGGTTTGAGGCAATTATAAGTTATTATAATTTGGGATGAAAATGCAAGGTATGAGATAAGATCTGTGGTTAAATTATGTTATGGTTAATTTGAGGAATTTATCTCATTTTGGTAATGTTATAAAATATAGTTTTTGAAAAAGGACAACACACAGACCGTGTGACAACCCATCGCGTCGGAAAAAGCTGTGGGAATCGAACCCACAACCAAAGTGCGATTGGGATTTATCGCCTACCACTGGACTACATGAAGTCCTTGGTTAGTGTGACTATTATTTTTAGTTAAATGATTTTATTGATCAATAATAATTTTATTTGGGATCTAATGTCTTATCAAATGAATACCCTTAGTATAGGAAAATGATTTGGTGATTAAGTGATAAATGTTATTTTGGAAGTTGTTCGCTTTGTTGTGAACACTATATGGCAAAGGAAAATAGAATTGTATGGGATTTCATTTGAAGAGTAATGGTGGATTTTTATCTATGTTTTTATTATGGATTTATAGTGATTTGGGTTATTTATGGAAATGATTAGGTTAATTACTTTTAAGTTCGGGACTTTAAGAGTAATTAATGTCATTTGGAGATACAATTTAACGTTGATGACAACATTCTTATATGTTTTGGGTTTCAATATTAGTTTGGATTATATTGAAGGATTTTAAGGAAAATTGATTATTGAATGGTATTTATTTAACTTTCGGGTATTGATGGATTAATTTTAGAAATTAAGATTAGTTTTTTTTCTCTAATGGAATATCCATTTGGGGGATCATCAGATCTTATACAAACGGTTTTGGTTTTGATTAATCTCTAAAGGCAAGGTAAATATTTAGTTTATCCTACGTGGATCATGTATTTCTATAGAAGTTTATTCTATCTCTTCCATTGTGACCAAGTCCTCTTGAATACTCATTGTTCAAAAAAATGAGTTAGTGGTAAAAATTTATTGAAGAATGAAACTCTAATTAAAAATTAAGTATATATCTTTATGTTATTATTCAATATCATAAATGAATTCCTCATCCTTATTTAATGTAACTTAAAACAAAAAAGGTTTTCTATTTACTTTTCCTACTAGGAGACTAACGACCGTTTGTCCCAATAAATATTTTTTATTTTCATATTGTTGACTTTATCATGCTCATGTTTTCTATATCTCTCCATTAGAACATAACACTTAGTTTATCGTCCATATCCATGTTTTCCTACATGGAATCCTAGTATGGGTTATTTTTGGTGACCTTTACACATCTCTTAATTTCTTTTAAAGTGATAGTTTTATTGACTCATTTTCCGATGTGGGACTTTCCATCACATTCCCAAGTCCAATTTTAAAAATTTCGTGTACACAATTTATTGAAGGATGGGAGAATGTAACACCCCAAGTTTCCACTGTACGTTTTCCATTGAATAATGCAATGGCATGTATTGTACGCAACTTTGAGATTCTAACACAACACAACCAATCATACTAGCCGTTATAATAATACCTACTTTTTGAAATTTTTTAAATTTTATCTTTCGAAATGGAATTCATTTTCGGATTTGTAATATCTAAATTAGCTTAGGCTGAAATTTTGGTACTTTTCGGATAACTTTAATATTTTGATGAATAGTGAAAATTACTAAATTTTATTTAAAAACAACTTTTTAAATAAAATAATAAATAGTGATAAATTATTAATTTGAGTGGTTTTAAAGTATATTTAGAATATATTTTTACCATTTAATACAATGTTGGTCATTGGATGTAATTTCACATTTAAACCAGATATAAACAAGTGCCAATCTTTTGATAGTTATTATCTCTTAAAAACACGCTATTTGTTTTGACGATGGGAAATAATTTTTAAATTAATTAATGAAACTAATATGTTTTTAATTTGGTAAAATTGTAATAATTTTTGAATTCATAATATGAAATATATCTTAGGCTTGATTTTTGGTATTTTTCTGGAAACTTTCATTTTTTGATGAATAGTGAAACCATTAAGTGGTAGTTAAAAAACTGATTTTTTCATAAAACATAATTTTACCACTTCTATGAGTATTATTTAGAAAATCCGAGAGGCACGGTTAATATCAATGAGTAAAATTTGGTTCAATGAGATGAAAATAATTTTTGGTCAATAATAACTTTTTACTTTTATTTACCACGGTTAAAAGTAAATAGGGAAATTAAGGGTAAAAATGATATTAATATTACCCTAAAACATGTCCTAATTCTATTTTACAAGTTTATCTTGACCAAAAACAACCTTAGGAGTAAAATATTATCATTTAGGTCCACTTGTATTATATTAGGACATTTATTATTATTTAATTCAAAGAAGAGTTAAAAGAGTTAAATTCAATGTTTATTTACTAAAACATTTTTAATATAGGGTTATACATAACATAAATTAGATGGTAAATATTAATTAGAAATCTAAAAAGATTTCCCACATAATGGTATTTTATTTATAATTTTTAGACATTAAATAATTTAATTTATTTATGATACAATGGTGATGCAGTAATTTCCTAATTAATGAAATATTAAAATAATTGATATTATAAATATCAAAATAAATGTAATTTTATACTTTTTATGAATTCCAATAATTTTATAGGTTAATGTGACATATTAGGATTGATTATATAAATTTCTTTCGAAGTAATAATGTTGTTATGAATTTATAAAAAACAAAATACCCAATAGTGTCAAAACTGCCATAAAGGAGTTTTTAAAACAAATATTATATTATTAATTTATATTCGATTACTAAAAATAAACAGTTCTCCCAAGAGACTTATTTCATGATAGGGGTATCATTAAGGGACCACTTCGGAATCTATTGGATGTATATAGTATGTTTATTAACCATATAATATAAAAATACAAAGAGACATTGTAAAAGTGAAACTAATTAACTAAAAGTTAATACTTAAAGATAAGGTTAATATAATAACCCAAACCTATCTAAATTCTTTTGGTTGAGTTGTTTTCGACCCATCCCCACATTAACCATTAAATAATCCACTTTTGAACCATTAGAAACCGAATATGAGTTTATTATAAAATAATATTTTTAGCTTTTCCAAAGGTGCCCCTCACCCCTCTTATAAAAGGGCACTCCCCCTTCTCACTAATTCACGCATTCAAAGCATTTTGTCACGGCCAAAACCTGCCCAAAAACACTCTAAGCTTCCCTATATACAACCTAGAGGCCATTTTTTGATCAGAAAGACAACCTAATGAGCCCTTTTGATCAAATCAAAAGGAAGAACCCGAAAACAGGTGATGTTTTCACCACCCTCTTTCAAGTTCCTTTCTTCTTCAACTTATTCTTTCATTGTTATTTCTATTCTAAAATAATAACTCCATTATCTTATATATACTTTGATGTTATTATAAATATGGTACAACCATATTCAGTATTCTCTCCATCCTTTGAATGGCATGTCACCATACGTGCGTACGTACGGCTTACCCTCTCCACGTCATGGTGTAATTGTCATTCAATAAATTATTATTTGGATGGGTTTAATAATGTTGTGTAATTCATCTAAATAATAAATATAACATGATAATTATTCTTTCTATATGATATACCATCCAATTATATATTATTTTAACATCAAAAGAATGATATTGTCGCTCGTGCGTATGTACGGACTACCGTCTCCACGAAGGCGATGAGATTCAATCTCCATCGTATCCATTCAAGTTTAATTCTCATTTAAAGATTAATAATAATGCATAGGACTTAATATAAATATGTATATGAATAAGATACATCCTATCCATAACAAACATGGATTACATAACAAAACATATTAAAGAAAATGAGTAAGTTAACAACCGAAATGACAATAATATTAAGATATTATTAACAAAGCAATGTTAAAAGATCATATATGATATCATATTAATGTATATGATTCTTGTATAATTTAATAAGAATTATTTCACCATTATACAGGAGGTTAACCTAATCCCATCCAAGTCAAATTACAAGGTAAGGGGTTTCTTATCTCACTTTTAATTCCGTGAGATTTCCATTATTCACCACTTATTTATTGCATGTGGTTTGTATACATTCCATGATTGTATTCATTGTGTAATATAATTTAATTAATATATATTTACATCATCATTGTATGATCCTTCTTTCATGGGTGTATGTTTTTTAGGTTACCAAATCAATAAGGGAATTCAGAATTTCAATTTCCACTCATTCGGATTTACGTATACTTCATTGATTATTTTAATCCAAGATTATGTGTGGAATCATAATTCATTTGATTATGTCATAATTTACACTCCCCGTTTTGTGGATATACATTTTATACACATAATCACTCCATTGATAAATTCTCAAGTCATCGGTATGAACTTGATAAGAGTAATTTTTACTCAATCTCAATTTATTGAGATAAACCTCTAATTCATTGGTGTTGTTTTTACAAGAATATGTGTGAATTTCCTTTCATAGTTTTACACTAAATATCCAATCATATTTAGTGTATTTATATTTTTTAATCATAATTATGTCGTTGATTTATCCTTAACCTAAGGATACGGCCTTTATGAGAGATTTCATCTCAATTTACATTCCATTGATACTTCTTTACTGTTACACAGCAAATCACTTTTATGTGGGGTATATAATGTACTTTGACATAATATATCATGAATCCATTTATTCTCATGATGTTACAATGTTTTCATTACCTCCATTATTTGTATTCAAGTGTCTCTCTTTTGGTTATAAACTATAACTAAAATACAATTATTAAATGTATTAAAGACTTATTCTTCTAAATATTTCTCATTAATGTCCTTGTTTTAAAAATGGTTTTAAGGATTTATTTATATGGTCATTAAAGTTTAAAAATTAAATCTCCTTTTAGAAGTTTCAAATTTGTATGGGACAATTTGATTCACAAATCTGTTTTTAAATGGCTTCTTGACAAATAGTGTGACTTTTAAATAATTTCAATATAAAGGGAGACATTTCATTCTAATTGTTTTGATGATTATTTTCATCTATGTCAATATCCTTCATCATTATCGATTGAGGTTAATATGATACAATAAAATAATTCATATTGTATTGAATGAGTTATGTTTGACTGTGGATGTGCTATTTTTATACCATTCATGGTTTGTGGATAAAGTATTGAAATTTCATATGCTAGGTTTAATATGAATGTTTATGTTATGTTTAAAACTTTTCATATGAGGAATGCATTGTACTTAGTAAGTGATGGGTGGAGTCCACTATAGCTCCTCGATGCATCGGTAGGTCTCATGAGACAAACTAGTGTCTTGGCACAAGGTCTTGACATAATCTTATTTGTAGTCTTGGCACGAGGCCTGGGTTATGTGGTTATGATAGTCTGGCATTATGAATTCCATCATTATGAAAGTGGTTGTTTATATTGCATGTGATTATTATATTAGTAGAATATCCTTGTGATTAAGTAAATGGAATTATTTCATTTTATTTTTGCCATACTATGTCAAAGTTCATGTTTAAAAGGCTTTTGTTTTAGTTATACATTTCCCTAAATGTTTATTCTTATTTATGAATGTTTCCGCTATATTGTAATCCTTACTGGGCATTTGAGCTCACCCCTTTTCTATGTTTTATTTTTCCAAGGATGTGAAGAAGGTAATTATGAATGACCAGCAAGGATAATATGAGGGGATAAGAGTGTAGACTATAGAGAATATTTTGTTTAGTTTTCATTTTATTATGTAATGTAAACTTTATTAATATATCTAGTGTTTCCAAGGCTACTAAAATAATTGGTCTTTCGAGACTTGATCTTTTATGATCATGCCAATGTTATGTAATAATGCATCGACTATGGGTAACTGGGTTTGGGGCGTTACAATTGAGGCTATAATTTAATTATTTTATGACCATTTGATCTTGATACCTACCCATTATTTCAATTTTTGACAATTAGAATAGGCCATGAATATACATGGAAGAATCCAAATTACAAGATTATTTTCTCATCCCACCTTAATTATTTCATATAAATGCATGGTTTTAATTGATCTTGAAAAGGGAGTTTGGGTGATTTCATGGAGCTATTGAAAATTTTATGCTAAAAGGGAAAATGTATGTATGATATCTTGATAGTATGGAAGAAATTAAACATTATATTCAGTTATTATATTACATTTATTCTTTTATATTTTGGATAATAAAAAATGAAAAGAAAAAAATTATGAAAAAGTGAGAGATGATACACCTTGGATTAAACATTGGCTAGCCACCTTTTCCCTTATTATCCTAACTGTAACAAATAGTGTTAATAATAGATTTATGGTGAGTATGATGGTGATATATTGGTTTTTCTTACATGGTTGAAATACATGTTCATGAAGAAATTCCATTGAATAAAATATGATGAAAATTTGACAAAGAGGACAAATTCACCAATGTTTTGAAAGTTGAAATTGAGATCTATTGAGAAAGAAGAGTAAATTAAAGTCGTAGATAATGTATTTTAATGGAGAATAAGTATATTAAATAATTTATTGATATTAATTTAAAAATATTCATTTTAATTTAGATCTCAAACTCTACATTAATCATTGGATTCAATTTTTACATCAATACCAACCAACTATTATCCTAAAAGAAATTAGAAACATAATTAAAAATACTATTTATTTTTATGGTTTGATCTACATGTGTAGATTTATATAACTTTCAATCATATTGATATAGTGTATATATTTTAGTTAGATCATAAATAACTTAATATGATCTTGATTAATGAGTGTCATTATTATCAGGTGGGTTAAAACCTAAGTGGCATGGATATTAATTAAAGGTTTAATAATGTAAATAAAAGAGGAGAGGTGTCATGAATTTAGATTGATAAATGAATCACGATTGAAACATTTTTAATTCAATGGGTTTTGTGGTTTTCAAATTATTATTTATGAATTTATGTTTATAATAATTATTGATTTAATGTTTCTATTATTATTGTACAGATTTTTTTTGACATGATGTTGAGATAATTCTAGGGGAAATAAAAAAATTAAGTATGGGGGGATAAGATAACTCAATTTATACATCTTTTTTTTGATAATGTATATGTTTTTATTATTTATTCTACTTTTTTTAATGTTTCATTGTATGAATATCAAATATTTCAATTTTGGTCAATTTTCATAAAAAGATGAAATAAAAAGGAGGAAAATTCATGCAAAATCATATATTTATATTACTAAATAGAACATTTACCTTCACATGTTAGATTAAATAAAGGGTTGGAAGTAGTGTAAGGATATTCACATTAATTTTAAGGTTACATAACGAATTTCCCATGGAAACTTTCTCGTGTAAAGAATGTAAATCATAAAACAAATTCGATGGAAAACGTTAACATAAAACATGCAGTAACTTTGTTGTGTTGGAATAAACTAAAGGAACTTGACCTTATGCATATATAACATGGGGTTTTAGAGGATCATGTAAGGAAAATAATGGTAGTAGAAATCATCATATAAGATTAACTCATATTGGGTCCCATGTTAGATCTTAATATAGAGAAATAAAGTGGATAATGTATCAGATTAATTTCAGCCAACGACTACCTATCTGAGTTTAAATAAAGGGATTTTATGTGATTGAATCAAAATATTCAACTATATACGTGATATTAATTCATTGTTACATGGGATTAATGTTTTTGACCTGATTTTTTGTTATATTAAAATGAATATGCATAAGATAAGCTGAGAGATAATTTTACAGCGATTCACTACAGAAGATTAATATAGAAGAGGAAACACCATGCACCAGGAGAACCTATATTCATGGATGATTTTGAAAGTCATTAATACATTTGATCCATAGTTCAAGGAGGATGTACAATGAAGGGAGAAGAATAAGTTATAAATATGAGAATGGAATATTCTTAAGGGAAGGTGTTGTTTCACAAGGAAGTCTACTACTGTGAGTTATAGCGTTTCCACCATGGTTTTGATGATGAAGTATAGAGTGGTGATGTGAAGGTATTATGGATAAAACATGGAGATATTACCATTGATCATGATAATGTTAAATTTAGAAAATAGTTGTAGAGAAATATATATGGTTTCACTATTACCTATTCTGTTGTGTCTTGATAGTATATTAATAGTAGATTTAGACTCGTTATTATCTTCAATATTTAATTAAATTTAAAGATATATTATTGTGATATAATTTGTGATATTTTTGTTATATTTCTAGGGATATTAGTGTATTTTGAGATAATGATATATGATGATTCATGGAGATATCATGGGAGTTTTCTTTGCATATAAATAATGGTTATCACTGCACATTGAATTCTATCATTTTGAGAGGTTCATTATTGGAGTACATGGTTGGATGTCAGAATACTATAGTTCCTAGTCAATTAAGATAAGGTTTTCTTTTACACTCATCATAGATATAATTAGAGGGTAAATGTTTTTATTATAGGTTTTTAATGTAGAGATATTGGATATTAATGTATTTTATTTTTAATGGTAATTGATAGGTCCCCATAGTACCCTAAGAGTGGAGTTGAATTATGGCGTGACAGTTTTAAAACATCTTTCCCTTTAAACTGATTTTTCTATTTGGATATTTTTACCAAATGGATAAAACCATTGTTCAACCAATCTATAGTCTTTAATTGAAATTCACCTTATTAATATGTATGTGTATATATTAGAATGCAATTCATGAAGGAACATAATGATTATTACTTTCTTCACACACATTGGGATAATTCCTGGAGAATGATAACGATGATGTGATTATGAACATGAATCCACGAGGTTTAATACTATTTGGTGGACACAAAAGTTTAAGGTCACTCCAAACCTTGGCTCACGACCTTACAACTATTTTGGGTGGAATCACTATAACCCAATTCTCAGTTCCTTTATTTTCCTTCACCAAATCCATTGGGAAGATCACTTCAATATTTTATTGACATGTTAGTCCCTTAATAAATACCACTTCTTGTTGTACCACTTAATATGAATGATTCCTTTGAACTATGAGTTTACCCTTCACGTATTATCCATGGATTCTGCATTAGAACAAAAAAAAATCATTTGGTAGTTGTGACAAATATCTCACTTCCAGAATAAATATAGAACTCCTCTTTATTCACCTCAATATAATGAAACAACTCCTACCCCTCTTATTGGAATATTGATATTTAGGTTGGTACATGTTAATTTTCTTTGATGTATTGATTTCTTCAAGGAATGATGTATTATTGATATTATATATTTTTTATGAACATAGGTATTATAATGTTTTTTGGTATAGTATCCCTCCATTTTTTTAATTTTCATCTTCTTTATAGAATAAAAAATTATTTATCTGAGACAACCTTCCATATTTCAAAAATACATATACGCCATAAATATCTGACTCAAGATTTCACCAAAGTTAGTTTTACATTATTTATTGGTCCATATTTATTAGAATATTTCTATATGAAATATATTTTGATATTTCAATATGAATACCATCGATAATTCCTCCCACTTTAACTTATCACAATCTCCTTAACTCAATTCATGTAACTAACGTGCTTTGTGGGTCCTCGTTTTTTTTCATATTTCAACATTTATTTTAAAATTATATAATTCCAATGTAACTCATTTGTAATTTTATACTAGAATCACAATAATATTTATTATCATGATATTTGAATATTTTAATTTTCAATCATGTATCATCTGCTAAAGTCTCATATTCAGAATATTAAAATCTCTAAATATCATTGAAGAGTTACTTCTATCATTTAATCTTCCTAGAACCATGGCTAAAATATATCCATGATCCACAATATTTTTTGTCATCACTATGGCATGGGTTTTTCTCCTACGATGCAGTCATCCTCTTCCATTCCTTTCAAATAGCATAACCCTTTCTGTTAAACTATAGAATTAGAGCTTAATCAAAACATATATTGTGGGATTCTTCCATGTGGCATAGCCTCTTTTGAGTATAGTGAAATGTAAATCATTTTTAATGCCTAAATTACACCCTCATCAACGTGCCTGTGGTGTAGACAATTTTTAAAAGTGTAATAATCATTAAAATTCCAATTATAGGTAAACTGGATCACTGTTATGTGATATTTTTGAAGTCGAGTAGCCCCTAAACAATGACAAAATCATATTTAAATAAATATGGGTTGAAATTGACATGAAATTAACTATTACATGAATTCCATCATGTAAAAACCTTTGTAAATATGTTTACATAGTAGAGTATGACCCATACACAACTCCCTGTGTGGACACCCTTATGTAACTGTTGAATTTTATGCATGAAGCATGTTTATTGAGTTACCTTTATGTATAAAGTGTAAAAATTGAATTAAAATTATGTAGATCATGATTACCTTTATACATGTGGTCTGAATACAACACATAATCGTATGGTCCTCTACCCTTATGCAATTAAAGGTACTGCCCTTATGTAGATATGATCCTCTACCCTTAAGTAAGTCGAAGTACAACACTTAAATAGATCCATTTAACTATAGTTACCCAATTTCATTTTCTATTTCTAGGTATTACCATTATGTAGATCATTGATGTTATATAATAATTTTACATAACAATAGGATCTACCTCAAATCCACATTACATGGCATGACTATTTAAATTTCTGTTGTTGGACTTAGTTGATACCACAGAACTATTTACAGATATATTTTTTTTACTTTATTGAAATGAAATCAAAATAACATCAACCTTAACAGACTTTGTGTATTTAATGAATCTATAATAGTCCTCCAAGTATCACCAACAATATTCAATAGCTACCAAAATAATATTCTCATTCAATTATCCATAAAAAATATCCTAAAAAATACTCTAAATTCTATAATTATTGTAAAAAAATCCAACATAGACCCTTTGGGTGAAAAAATATACCCTTTGTATTTTTTAACAATAATACCTCAATTTTTTTCATATCCCCCTTATTTTAAATGAAATACAGAATGTCATTTTCTTTTGATAACTCTTAAAAAAAGGATTTTCCCCTTTTACAATTTTGAATAAAAGGTCCAATTCAACATAACATACCGTTTAATTTCTTTTCTTCAATGGAAAGTGAGAGGGAAGTTGCTATAACCTTTTAAACCCCTTGATTTATGAGTTTTATGGAATAACTCAACTTCTTTTTCCCACTTGTTTATAAAAAAATTTGAACTTTCTAGTTACACTTACCAATTCTAGAATTCTCTTTCATACAATATAAAAAATCACATTCTTTATAATAAATGCATAAACTAATTGAAATATAGGGTGTGAAATTAAAACATAGAGTTTTTGTTGTCAATAAGTCCTTAAAAACCACTAAGTGTATGATTAGTGTAGGAAACAATTGTATAAGTTAACCTCTACAATGTTATCCATTACAGTCATTGATACCAAAAAATTTAAAAAAAACCTGGCATTTCGAATTTCCCAAAAAAAAATTAAATATAGGCAGGAACCATAGTTTAATTAAGGGGATGAAGTGTGGTGGACCATGGTCAAGGAGACTATAACATAGGAGCGAGTGGTGATGTTGTGGGGGAAATAACAAGGGTACAACCTAGAGGGATCATGATTGGAACATTTTTAGTACTAATCGTGAACCAAGACCGTGTTTTGTGCAGGAGGTAGGTGCACAATTAAAAATCCATTCACAAGGGGCCTAAAAACTATTGGAATATAGAAAGTGTTAGATCGCATAGCATCCACATGGTTTTCCAAATCATGTATGTGCCATAAGAGACTGTGCATCATGGTTTCTTTTTGGATAGTGGAGGCCACAAAGTTAGAGAATTTTTGTTCAAAACACATACAAACCTTGTAACTCATTTAGAATTAAAAAACAAATATTTTTCCGCTATACTATAAGATGATTATCCCCTATTTCTCACCCCATTTCTTCTCCAACAGCAACCCATGCAAACCAAAAACTCCCCCTAATCTTCAATGGATTGGCCACCCATGATTCAAAGGTGTTTGGAGTGTTTTTTTGTGTGAATCAGTGATCTGCATAGGTATTTGACTCAATTTCATAATTTTTTTATAGAAAAACTATTTTGGTTTGTTATATTTTATTCGAAACCCTATAAACGCTATTTCTAGAGGATCCTTTCCATTATTGATTTTGATTTTTTTAGTCTGAATCAAGGGATGGCATTGGACCAGTTTCCATAAATTACCTTATGGTAGGAGGAACTCATATGTGACCTAACTTGACCATCTATGATTATGAGATTATCTATATTCATGGATTCACTATTATGCTTACTTGTATGTAGGAGGAACTCATATGTCGGTTTCATGCCTCAAAGTTGGAGGTTCATCACAATTAGACCAATAAGTATTGTGACCTTTGTAGATAGTATGGGTGTCCAGGAATGAAGAACATGATAATATTTTTATGATGTGACACTACACTTTTCAGTACATGATGTTCAAGCATCATTGGCTTGCTGGTTTGTTATAGCCATTCCCCATTCGAAAATTTATCTGGGACAATGTTACTATGTATTTAATGGTGTGATTTTCTAAGACTCCTCAAAAATGAAATGTGTTATGGTTGTATGTGGTCTAGATAAAAAATTAGCCCATTTCTTTCTAATCCAGGAGAACATCACCATTTAATAGTTTGGTGAATTGTACGTTCAAAAGATAATATGTTTTCATGGGATACCCCAAAGTATATTTCTAGTCATTGATGAGGTTTTACATCATTATTCTAGAATGGGTTGGAGAATTTGCTTGTTTCTCATGTTTTTTTGAGTACAACCTCTCACCCAATAATGGATAGGCAGTCAGAATGTACCATACCTTTTTTAGAGTGCAATTTGATAGCATGCATCATAGAATTTAGTGGATCTTGGAAGAAACACCAAGTTCTAGTTGAGTTTACCTATTAAAACAGTTATCATGAGACAATTAATATCGAACCATATAAGGAAATCTATGGTTTTCCATATATATCACCATTGTTTTGGATGAAGGTTGGGGATTCCGAGTTAATGGTGATGAGTCTCATGTAGAAGATATTAGATCATGTTCAATTGATCAGGAAACAAATGGAAATTGAATAATGTATATTGAAGTGATATGATGGAAGAAGTCATAAAAATCTTGTTTTTATGGTGGGTGACCATTTATTCCTTAGTGTTTCACCATGGTTGTGTCATTGTCAAATTTATAAATAAAAAAGTCGGTTTCTAGGTATGTTGTACCATTTGAGGTTGTGGAGAGGATTAGATCGTTGGTATACTGATTGGATCTTCTATTGGGATACGATGTTTTGCAATACTTTTTTCATGTGTCACTACATGATTAGTATCACCCTGACCCTTATCATGTGATGGATGTTGATGATTTTAATAATGATGTTGACCTATCCTTTAAGGAGCAACTGGTTCGTATTATGGATCATAGGGAGAATGATTTTTGGGGTAATTGTTCTATTGGTCCAAGCTATGTGGAAGCATAGCCAGGTTTATAAGGAAATGTGGAAGAGAGAAACTGATATGTGGGCCCAGTGGCCCAATATTTTTACCATGTAATCTTAGTGATGAGGGAGAAGATAACATGAGTATGAGAATTGATAAAGCATAGAGGTTGTAAGATCTCAACTATAATATTAGGAATTTCTTGTTTAAATTATGGTTAAGTTAATTTTTATATAGTTTATGGAATCCTTCTTGATAGTATGTGAGGTGCAAAGGTTTTCTTGATTGGTTGAGACTCGAAACAGGTGTAATGTGACACAATATACAAGGAGTATGGTTGGTGCACATTTAGTACTAATGGGGTTATAATACCATGTGGCCTGGAATAGGTGGTTGTACGGTTGAAAAACCACGAAAAAGGGACCTGGAAACCACACAAACTTGGATAGAGCCAAACCACAAATCATTCTTATGATTTTCAATACTATGAGGGTACCCCAGGAGATCATCTAGCATTGATTTATCTTGGATAGATGTGACCACATAGTTAACACATGATTTTCAAAAAATGTGGAAAATTAATGCGCCTCATTAATTGTGAAAAAATGACCATTTCCCTCACAAACATTATACAAGTTCACATGATCTTCCCCCAATTTATTATATATATGTGACAGTTTTGAACCAAAACCCCCCTCTTCCAAGGAATGATCTACCATGATTCTATGGGTTTTGGAGTGAAATTTTGTTTGAATCAAAGCTCAGAGTAATACTTTTACATAGTTTCCTTCCTTTTTCTGGATGAAACATTGTGGATTGTTATTTTTTCTTCCAAATATTATAAAACCTATTTCCAGTATATTTTTCACCTTGGTGATTTTGGTTGTTTTAGTCCGAATCATTGCCGAGATATGGTTAGTTTCCATCAACGACCTTAAGGCAGGCCCATTAAAATCTATTTCCCATAGTGTTGATGTTATTTAATGTGTATGTGACAAGGTTTATTATTCTGAGTTGTGTAATTGTTTTCTAGTCATATATGATAAATTGGACATTTAAATGAGGTGATAAACCCTTAATGACCCTATTGGGTCCAACAATGATTATTATATCAGGCCTAAGGACCCAATGCGGTGTGCCACTCCCTTGAAATTGGTGAAATCGATTGAAATAGATGGAAAATAGTTTTTATGATATTATACTAGTTTCACATGATGTTGAAATTGTAAAATGAAAAATAGGTTCATTTGGTTTGATTTGGGGGTTTAATGTTGTATGACTTAATAAACATAGGAAATGGGAAATGGTTAAAAGAGGGAACTACTTTCTTATTAAATGTATTGTAGACCAATAAATTAATGGGCTATTTGAATGTTGATAATTGTGATACGGTGAACCTTGATGTTTAATTTTTTGAAATTTTTTTGAAGTAGGGCCTTGAGTTTAGTTGTTGATATATGATTTAGATTGTAACACCCCGATATTTTATGAGAATTATTCCTTTTAATTTCTTTGATGTATTTTGTTGTACGCTTCACCAAAATTATCATTCTCTATATGCAACAACATATTAGCTTGTAGTATACGCAACACTATTCTTGGCTTGTGATGCACACAATTTCAAGTTCTTTCGAATAAAATTTATTTTACACAACACCAAGTATATATTTGGATCAATGTATAACTGAACTATATTTTGAGTATGTTATAAGAAACACCAAATGAATATTTCCCTACACTCAAACCTGAATTGCCTTGCGTTACACGCAAGAGAAACCTTCCTCGATAGCTTGCGTTGTACGCAATACCGAGTTTCACTAAACAACGACATGTTATTAAAATATTATATAAACTAGCCGTTATGAATATTAATACCAACTTTATGAAATTTTATAAATTTTATCTTTAAAAATGGGCTTCATTTTTGGTTTCGGTATATCGAAATTAGCTTAGGGTGAATTTTTGGTATTTTTCTGAAAACGTTCAATTTTTTATTAATAGCGAAAAACACTGAGTCATAGTTTATAACAGAATTTTTTTCAAATAATTATTTATTTTATTTAAACATATTTTAGGTAAAAATAGTTTTATAATACCTATATAAGTTCAATTTAATTCATTAGATTCATTTTATAAAAATTTGAGATATATAAAAAAAATTTGAACTTTTTACCGTCCTTTATCCACCTCCTAGGAGCATTTGCAAATTTAAATAAAACATAATTTTACTACTTCTGTGAGTTGAATTTCGAAAATCCAAGAGACACGGTTAATATCAATGTGTAAAATGTGGTTCAATAAGATAAAAATAATTTTTAGTGAATAGTAACTTTTTACTTTATTATACCACGGTTAAAAGTAAATAGGGCAATTAAGGGTATAAATGATATTATTATTACCCTAACACATGTCCTAATTCTATTGTATAAGTGTAATTCGACCAAAAAATCCTTAGGAATAAAATATGGCCATTTAGGTCCACTAGTATTAGATTGGGGCATTTATTATTATTTTATTTAAAGAAGAGTTAAAATAGTTAAAATAGTTAAAATCAAAGTTTAATAACTAATTTTTTTTAATATAGGTCTCTAAATAAGATAAATTATAATATAAATATTCATTAGAAATATAAAACGATTTACTACATAATGTTTTTTTATTCATATTTTTAGACATAAAATAATATTATTTATTTATGACACAATGATGATGTAGTGATTACCTTACTAATGAAATATTAACATAATTGATATTATAAATACCCAAATAAATTTAATTTGAGACTTTTTATGAATTAAAATAAATTTATAAGTTAATAAAACATATTAGGGTTGGTTATAGGAATCGTTTTTGAAGTAATAATGTTGTTATGAATTTAGAGAAAACAAAATACCAAATAGTGTTAAAATTGACATAAAAGAGTTTTTAAAACAAATATTATATTATTAATTGATATTATGGTCCTAAAAATCTAAGGATCGTCCAAAAGGCATATATAATAATATATATGACATTAATGAACCAATTGTGATTTTATTGGCAGCTTATAGTATGTTTGTTAACCATATATTGTAAAAATACTAGAAGAGACGGTAAAAGATAAATTATTTAACGTAGTCTTAAATCTAAATGATAAGGTTAAAATGGTAAACTAAAATTGTCTAAAACTTACTTTTTGAGATTATTCCGACCCATCCCCACCCTAGCCTCTAAACTAGTCACTTTGAAGCTATTATAAACCGAATATGAATTTATTATAAAATAATATTTTATGTTTTTCCTAAGGTGCCCCTCTCCTCCCTTATAAAAGGGCACCTCCTCCCTCTCCTCTTTAAAAAATTTTGAGCCTTCAAGATCGGCCAAACCCTACCATTTTCTCTTATCAACCACTCTAGTTATAACATAGAGGTTCTGGTCTTCTCAAAATACCAACCCTACTTCCTTCAGAGAAAGTTTAAAAGAGGCACGTCGAGGAAGAGGTAATCTCTTTTACAGATTATTTCAAGTTCCTTTCTTCTTCCACATACTTCTTTGTTGTTGTTTCCATTATAAAATAATAAATTTAGTATATTCTATATACTTTGATGTTATTATAAAATTTTTAAATCCATATTATTTATTTTATCCATCTTATGAATGAAAAAGTCACCACACGTGCGTACGTACGACTTACCATCTCCACGTCGTGGTGTAGTTTGTTATTCAAACATTTAATCATTTGGATGGATATAATAATGAGTATAAATTATATAAATAATAAATATAACATCATTATTATTCTTTATATATGATATACCATCCAATTATAAATTATTTTAATATCAAAATAAAGATATCATCGCTCGTGCGTACGTACGGACTACCGTCTCCACGAACGCGATGAGATTCGTTTTCCATGATTAACGATTCAATTATGATTATAAAGTATATATAATAAATAATCATGAAGGATATTAAATAATAATGATACTGGATTTATGTACATAAATCCGGTATCATTTACTTAATTCCATTCAATTCAATAAGGAAACGAAAATAGCGTTCATGCGTACGTACGACCTACTATCTCCATGAACGGTGTATATCATATCATTTATAGATCTATAATATATATTTATATGATGAATATATATTATAGATAAATAATTTTTTACATTCTGTAATTAATAAAATCAGGATATAAGTAAAAATATCAAGAACAACATGTCGAAACACGTACGATAAATGAAACGATTTTAACCAAAAATGATGCTTTAACATGGAATTTACAAAAGAACGGGTAATATAAAGTCATAATTGAACCATATATGATATCATAACAGAGAATATGATTCTTTAATAAGTAAATGGAATTATTAATTCATTATATAGGAGGTTCATATACGTATGAAGCATATCGTACCTAAGGTAAGAGATAATTTTTCAATCTCATTTTTATACGAGATTTCTTATACGTAAGTATTTACTATGGTTATATTTATCATCCAAGTCCATAAAAATGTTTTTCATAAAGTGTTTAGTATTATTACATTTCTGTTTAAATTCATGTATACCCCTATTTTACTTTTACATTGTGTTATGGAAGGAATCTTTCTTTTGTTTACCATACATTGTACATTTTGAATTTTCCATTAAAAGTACAAGGAGAATGTTTGTTTAACTTATATGGAATGAATGGATATTTATGGTTTCATAAAGCCTAATTTTCATGAAGATTCCCCTACAAGATTTTATGACTATTTTCAACAAAATCATTTTCTTTTAAAATTTAATGGAATTTTGTGAAAAGAAAATGATTTTGAAGGAGAAAGGATATTTTCCTCAAGAATTCATTTCAAGTGTTTTATAAAAACCATTTTCCATATATGATGACATTATTTCATATGTGTATGTTTCAAGTATAATGTCTCTATGATTTACAAGGTTTCACATTTCTTATGATGAAATGATATCCATTTGTTTTATATGGATTATGTTATGATGGGATAATGTTTATTAAACCCTTTTTATTCTTTGGGTTATGAAGAATGATTTGTGTTTATGTTGTGGCACATGTAAGAATGATTTCATTATGAGATGGGTGAGACCTGTATCTCCCTCCAATGCATTTGGTAAATATTAATATCTCATGAGATATACATGGCTGGAATGGAAAGATAACATGGTTCTGTGATATAGGACTTGAATGAGTAGTGAACTCGATTCAGTAAGGGACTTTGTCAACTAGGATGGTCTTGGAAGCAATGTATTGGCTACTATGGAAATTATCTCATGTGCTTTATGGTTTTCCACAATTACATGTTTTATTCCCATGATATTTTTCCAGGTTTAATGTTCCATTATGATCTATGCCTTACACACTTCCATGGTTTATGTCATTAATCATGATTGTGATATCTTATGTTCATGTTCTTACGTTCAAATTTTTAGGGTTTGTTTTGTGTTCTCCATGATTACCCTTACTGAGCATTTGAGCTGACCCTTTTTATGTTTTCTTTTCCCCAGGATATAAAGAAAGGTTTTAGGTAAGAAAACCAATGGGGAAGATCTTTATGGGAGATGTTGAAGATCTTTCACCATGATTAGAGGATTATGTTCCGAGTTTTTAATGGAACTAAACTAATACGGTCATTGGGCATTTGTTTTGTAATGTATTAAGCATTCTGCAAATGTAATGTAATGTCCATGTATGTCAAGATTGGGGTCTCAACAGTTGGTTTCAGAGCTACGGTTTAGTTAACCATTGGAAACTAGGATGTGAAAACATTAGTGAGATCCATAGAGATATTTATAAGGTATGCCTATGGATATCCATAAGGTTATGTATAAGTATAGGTTATAGTCCTAAAACAATGGTAACGATCATAGAATTAAACCTAATATGATAGAGATTGAATTTACTCCCCCTTGATTATGTTGTTTTTCTAGTACAACTTTTTCATCTCATACTATTCTTTTTTGGGTTTTAAGAAATGGCAAGAAACAGGAGGATTCGTGTAAATGAAGAATATGATGGACAATGGAATAATATTCTTCATGAGCAACCAAATGAAGCAGGATTTGGATGTCCAAACATCGTTATTATGCCTAATATGAAATCTCATAATATGATCAATAATATCAACATTGGTAAGTTTCCTGACTCGGCAAATAAGAGAAAGATTGAGTTTCATGATGATCATTAAGGAATGAAAGTTCAATTTACCTCATGTAAATCATTTGGGAAGAGGCATCAAGGAGAATTTTTCAATGGAATTGGAAGATTATTTGGGTGTGGAAAAGAAGGACACAATGCTAGTAATTGAAAAGGATAATGGTATTGCTATGACATCAACAACATTTAAATGTTTTAAATGTGGAATGTATGGGAATTATGCAAACCAATTCCCTAAGGGAATGTCTCATGAATAGAATCACCATGGTTGTATGGGTAAAATTTATTTTGATGGTGATGAAGAGACTAAAAATGTTATGCAAGATGAAAGTTGTTTTGATTCTCGGTCAATGGTTTATGTAGGTAGTTGAATGATTTCATGTTAATCAAGAATAATGTATGGTACTATGGAATAAGGAAACATCTAAGGATTATTACACTATTGTTTTTCCTGAAGTATCTAAGAGAATGTGTTGAATGGTACCGGTAAACTTGAAAAGTGATTGAAATATTTTTGGAAAGCAGATGATATGCTCATAATGAAGGGATAAATAGATAATTAAATGTTTGATATTATTAATGAGCTCATATAAGGACAAAGTGATATCATGGTTTGAGTATATAGAATTTATGGGATTTTGGTATGTGGAAAGAGTTATCTTTTCAAAGAATTCATGTTTCCAATAAGGTTCTATGGTAATTCATGTTTCAAGAGAATACATGATTAATGTATTCACATGTTTGGAATGTGACCAATAAGATATATCTTATGATATACGGGTGATAGATGATGGTATTCACATGCTCGGTAGATGACATTTCTAATAATCATTTTCATTGTACTATGAGATTGGATAGAAGTATTTTCGATAAGCCTAAAGGTTGGAATGGATTATTTTAGACATAAAATAGTTTTTTTAAGGCTAGTACTGATTTATATTATATGTAAAATGTTATAATAGTAATTTTTTTTTGATAAAGGACAACCCGTAAGACGGGCGACAACCCGTCGCGTCGGACATGGATGGGGGAATCGAACCCACAACCGAAGTGTGATAGGCCTTTATCGCCTACAACTGGAGTAAAGGAAGTCCCTGGTTAGTAGAAACTAGATTTATTTTATTTAGTGGTACGATAGATGGAGTGTAATTCCTTTTTAGGAACCATATATGATTAATCTCGCCATAGATGGATTTATGTATATAACATTTGTTAACCTTATGTTTGAGACATATGGAATTACTTATCATTCTATCGCATGATCTGTTAACACTTCATAGAAGACAAATTCAACTTCTTTTATTTAAGAGATGAAGTGGAAATTGTTCAAGGCACAAAAAATAGTGAGATTGTACCAAAATCAAGTATGTATTTTGTTTAATTCAAAAATTCTTTAAAATTAGGGAAATGTTTTTGAAAACCGAAAATGTTGTCCTAGTACTCTCATATCTAATGAATCATATGGTACCTTAGATCATAACAAATTTATGGCTCTACGATTGTTGGCTTTTTCATAGCCATGTTCTCTACCACTCTTCATCCAAACATGATGGTTAGATTTCTCTTCCATATCCATATTTTCACCTATATTCTCCTATGTGGAAACACTGTGATGAGTTACATTGGGTATCCGATATGTTTCTATGGTTCCTTTTTTAAAATGATGATTTATTATTCCTTTTTACGATGTGGTTTTCTATGATAGAATGTTTCAAGTAGAAAACCATTTATAACCCCGCCGAATTTCGAGGGGGAAATTTATTTTAAGAGGGGTAGAATGGAACACCCCAAAATTTTATGAGAATTGATCTTTTTAATTTCATTGATGTATTTTTCCTTTAAGCTTTACCATGATTAGTTTGTGTTATATGCAACACCGTATTAGCTTGTAGTATACGCAACACTATTCTTGGCTTGTGATGCACACAATTTCAAGTTTTTCGTATAAAATTCATTTTACACAACACCAAGTATAGATTTTGATCAAAGTATAACTAAACTATATTTTGAGTATGTTATACACAACAACAAAGGAATCTTTCCCTACACACTACCCTGAATTTCCTTTCATTACACACAAGAGAAACCTTCCTCGATAGCTTGCATTGTACGAAATACCAAGTTTCACTAAACAACGATATGTTATTAAAATATTATATAAACTATCCGTTATGAAAATTAATACCCCACTTTTTGAAATTTTATAAATTTTAACTTTTAACATGGATTTCATTTTTGGATTCGTAATATCGAAATTATATTAGGGTGAATTTTTGGTATTTTTCTGAAAACATTCAATTTTTGATGAATAGTGAAAAACACTAAGTTATAGTTTAAACCAAATTTTTTTGAATAAATATTTATTTTATTTAAATTTATTTTAGGTCAAAATAGATATATAATACCTATATAAGTTCAATGTAATTCAGTTAAGTCATTTTTTAATAATTTTAGATATATTATAATTTTATTGAACTTTTTACCGCCTTTTACCCACCTCCTAGGAGAATTTGCAAATTTATATAAAATGTAATTTTACCACTTCTGTGAGTTGAATTTTGAAAATCTGGGAGACACAGTTATTATCAGGGAGTAATATGTGGTTCAATATGATAAAAATATTTTTTGTTGAATAGTGTATTTTTACATTTATTTACCACGGTTAAAATTAAATAGGGTTATTAAGGGTAAAAATGATATTATTATTACCCTATCACATGTCCTAATTCTATTGGATAAGTGTAATTAGACCAAAAAAACCTTAGGAATAAAATATGAACCTCTGTGGTCCACTTGGATTAGATTAGGACATTAATTATTATTTTATTTAAAGAAGAGTTAAAATAGTTAAAATCAAAGTTTCATAACTAGAAAATTTTTAATATGGTGATATACATAAGATAAATTCGACTATAAATATTAATTATAAATATAAAAATATTTACTACATAATGGTATTTTATTTATATTTTTTAGACATTATATAATTTAATTTATTTATGACACAATGATGATGTAGTAATTACCTTATTAATGAAATATTAACAGAATTGATATTATAAATACCCAAATAAATATAATTTGAGACTTTTTATGAATTAAACTAACTTTATAGATTAATATACCATATTAGTGATGGTTATATGGATTGTTTTCAATGTAATAATGCTGTTATAGATTTAGAGAAAACAAAATACGAAATAGTGTCAAAATTGACATAAAATAGTTTTCAAAACAAATATAATATTATTAAATGATATAATGCTTCTAAAAATCTACGGTACGGCAAAAATACTTATATAATAATATATATGACTGTAAAAACCCAATTGGGGTTCGATAGGAAGTTTATAGTAAGTTTATTAACCATATATTTTAAGAATAAAAGAAGACACTGTAAAAGTAAAATTATTTAACATAGAGTTAAATATAATTGATAAGGTTAAAATGGTAACCTAAACTTTTCTAAATCCTATTGGATGAGATTATTTAGACCCATTCCCACCCTATCCTAGAAATAAGTCAATTTGAAGCTATTATAAACCAAATATGAATTAATTATAAAATAATATTTTATGTTTTCCCTACGGTGCCCCTATCCTCCATTATAAAAGGGCAGCTCCTCCCTATCCTCATTACACTATTTTGAACCCTAAAGCTCGGAAAACCCTAAATATTTCTCTTATAAACCAAACTAGTTATATTATAGAGGTTTTGTTCTTCTCTAAAGACCAACACTAGTTCCCTAAGTGGATGTTTAAAAGAGGCACATCGAAGAAGAGGTAATATCTTCTACCGGTTCATTCAAGTTCCTTTCTTCTTCTTCTTCCTCCTTATTTGTTGTTTCAATTATAAAATAATGACTCAAGTATCTTCTATATAATTTGATGTTATTATAAAAATTTTACAACCATATTAGTTATTTTATCCATCCTATGAATGAAAAAGTCACCACACGTGCGTACGTACAGCTTACCGTCTCCACGTCATGGTGTAGTTTGTTATTCAAACATTTCATCATTTGGATGTGTATAATAATGAGTATAAATGAAATAATTTATAAATATAAAATCATTATGATTATTTATATATGATATACCATCCAATTATATACTGTTTTAATATCAAAAGAATGATATCATCGCTCTTGCGTACGTACGAACTATCGTCTCCACGAACGCGATGAGATTCATTTTCCATGATTAACCATTCAAGTATGATTATAAGGTATATATATTAAATAATCATGAAATATATTACATAATAATGATACTGGATTTATGTACATATATGTTTCATTTACTTAATTCCATTCAATTCAATAAGGAAAGGAAAATAGCGATCATGCGTACGTACAACCTACCGCATCTCAGAATGGTGTATTTCATTTCATTTATCGATCAATCATATATATTTATATGATGAATATATATTATATATAAATAATATTTTACATTCTTGAATTAATTAAATCAGGATATAAGTAATAATATCAAGAACAACAAGTCGAAACACGTACAATAAATGAAACGATTTTAACCAAAAATACTACTTTAGCATGGAATTTACAAAAGAACGGGTAGTATAAAGTCATAAGTGAACTATATATGATATCATAAAAATGGGTATGATTCTGTAATATTTCAATTACATTATTTAAATCATTATACATTAGTTTTGGATATGTACAAATCATATCAGACCTAAGGTAAGGGATAATTTTCCAATCTCATTTTTATCAAAGATTGCTTATACGTAAGTATTTACTGGGGTTATATTTTTCATCCATATCCATTAAAATGTTGTCCAAAAAGTGTTTAATATTATTACATGTATTTTTAAAGTCATGTTAACTCCTATTTGAATTTTAGTTTGTGTTATGGAAGGAATCTTTCTTTTTTTACCATACGTGGTACTTTTGACTTTTCCGTTAAAAGTACGAGGAGAATGTTTTTTCAAACTTATACTGCATGAATAGATTTTTATGGTTTCATAATGCCTTATTTTCATGATGCTTCTTCTACATGATTTCATGAATATTTTCAGAAAAATACTTTTCTTTTAAAATTTCATGGCATTTTGAGAAAAGAAAATGATTTTGAAGACGAAAGAATGTTTTCCTCTTGATTTCATTTCATGTTTTTTTATCAAAACCATTTTCCATTTAAGATTACATTATTTCATATGTGTATGTTTCAAGTATAATGTTTTTATTATTTACATGGTTTCACTTTTCTTATGATGAAATTATATCCATTTTTTATATGTATTATGTTATAATGGGATGATGTTTATGAAACCCATTTTATACATTGGGTTATGATGAATGATTTTTGTTTTTGTTGTGGCACACGTAAGAATGATTTCATTATGAGATGGGTTGGAACTATATCTCCATCCTATGCATTGGGTAAAGATTTATATCTCATGAGATAGACATGCCTGGAATGGAAATTTAATCTGGTTCAGTGATGCAGGACTGGAACGAGGAGTGAACTCGATTCAATAAGGGACTTTTTCCACTAGGATGGTCTTGGCAGCAATGGCTTGGCTACTATGGAAATCATATCATGTGCTGAATTGTTTTCCACAGTTACATGTCTTATTCCCATTCTATTTTATCGTGGTTAATGTTCTTTTATGATCTATTCCTTATTCACTTCCAAGATTTATGTCATCACTCGTGATTTTGATATCTTATGTTCATGTTTTTATGTTCAAATGTTTAGGGTTTGTTTTTTGTTCTCCATGTTTAACCCTACTGAGAATTTGATCTCACCCTTCTTATGTTTTATTTTCCCTAGGATATAATGAAAGGTTTTAGGTAAGAAAACCAACAGGAAGATCTTTATGGGAGATGTTGAATATCCTTCACCATGATTAGAAGATTGTGTTCCACGTTTCCAAATAAACTAAACTAATATAGTCATTGGGTGATTGTTTTGTAATGTATTAATTATTCCACAAAAGTAATGTAATGCCCATGTATGTCAAAATTTGGGTCTCTATAGAGATTATCGATGTGATTTTCCATACCCATCTGTAAGGAGGTTGTACATGATGTTTATTCTTCTTAATTAATGATATTGGACATTAAATTCCTTGTCCGTGGATAAGGATGGAAAGACACGATGCTTTGTACCCTTAGTTAAATTGGTGATCATGACAGCTCATAATCATGATTGGGTGGCACCATGAAGATTCAAACAAAAATGTCCATGACATGATTTGAAATTTTATTGGGGATCCCATTTTTCATTAATAATATAATTGATAAATTAACACACTTTTGGTTATATTTGTGAACCTATGGTATTTGATTCTGATTTTCAGCATGGACAAAGAAAGTATGGTTGCTAGTGTGTTATGATGGAACTCTGGAACCCTAATAACTAATTAATAACTGGTTATTGTGATACATGATACACTAATATACTTTTTTATTATATCCTATATACTACTGCATGCACTTTTGATAGACTGAATATTGCTTTAGTCACCGTTGGTGGTAGCTTAATTATTTGTACTCATACCTAGCATGGGCCTCCATTGGGCACTCAAGTAGATTACATGGTTTCTTATTCAGATAACCGAGGGGTGTTGGAGTTGGTTCCCTAGAACCAACTTCTATGTACATTATGAGAACTTGTATTCATGGTTTTGGATATTAATAAAAAACTTATCACATCATGATTGTTCTTTTATGTGAAATTGTATGTGATAATGTCCCAATAATTGGATACATTATGACATTTTAGACCATATAAAATTCAATATATAATTTATAACTAATTTTTTTTATTTTTATACAATTTAATAATATGTTTTTTTATAATATAAAAATAGTGTCAATTTTGACACTGTTTAATTATTTGAATTTTAAAAAAATCTACATAGAAGATATATTCAAACCATAATATTTAATAGGTTTCTAAATTGTAATATTCATCTATAAAATTCGTGGAGAATATTAATTAGTTCATATCATATTTTTAAAAAAAAATTTAAAACCATGTATTTGATATTTCTCTTCATAAAATAATTACTAAAACAGTTTTGTATAATTATTTAATATATTTATTTATTGGATAAATTTTTTAAAAAATAATATGATTAATATAAATCTAATATATTGCACAATAATTATTTTGGTCGAATTTATCTTCTAAAACACCAAACTTTTAAAATGTAATGTTTATTAAATTATGAATGTGACGACTTTGACATCATTTAAAATAAAATAATATTAGTCTCATAATCGCTTTTATAAGGCTCCAAATGGTCAAAAATTCGACCATTGGATGCTCAGGGTTTATATGTACACGACCAATATGTTTATGTAGGTTTTCTGGGCCTTTCATGAGTATTATTAGTTTAATAAAAACTATTTTAATGATTTTTCACTAAATAAATAATTTCTGCATCATTAATGTATAAGCTATTAAAGTAATTATATATTTCTTAAAAATTGTGAATAAATTACTATGATAAATAAAAACATTTTATTTTTCAAATGAGTATTTATAAACAAATTTATATTCTGTATAACCTTATTTTAAAAATAATTTAATTATTAAAGTTTGAGTGAGACTTATTTCATTTTCATATAAATAAATTAAATTAAAGGTCTTAATCACATATAAGTGGGTTCTAATAGATATCATTTCGACTCGAGTATATTTCAAGATGAAATATAATCATACAATTATATTTTGACAAGTTTTAGGGCAATTTTATAATATTATTTTTTCCCTTAATTACCAAATTTACCTTTAATAGAGGTAAATAAAATTTACCGTAGTTACTATTCATAATGCCCAAAAATAAAAAGTATCCAATTAACATAATTTGGACCTACTGATTAAAAATATGGAATCAGTTTTTCCAAATTCAAAATACATAATTTTCAGTAATTAATTTAAAATTAATCCCCTTGTCGAAAAGAAACGGGTTTTATTTAAAACATTGCAAAAGATTGAAATGTCTTTACCTATGAATTCAATGTAAAATTAATGATAATGACATAAATTATATTAAATGGTAAAAATATATTCTATTTATAGTTTATAACCATTAAATATTATAATGCCTTGGCGTGATTCCATATAAAGATGCATATGCCCCATGTTCTAGGGGAATACTAGTATTGAGATGAGTCCCCACCAACACGGTCCAAACTATTCACTCACCTGACCCATTTATATTGGACCATTCGTCATTTTCCCACCCATCACAGTTCACCTAGAGTGACACCTCAAGATGACCCCTTATAGAACCCTGTTTTCAACTAACACCTCTCCCCATAATGGGCCCCATATTTTATAGATCTCCCCAATTTTTTAGATAGGTAGGAGATTTTATATTTATTTTAGGATATAATTATTTTATGAAATTATCCTCACTAATACAATCCTTCTTTATTTAGTGCTCACAAGTACCCTTTATTAGTCCTTTTTTAACATTGATAAATCTGACACTGACAAAATGGGTAAGCCTTTTATTAGTGATAAAAACTAGTGCTAATAAAATCCCCCATTTATCATCACTGGTTTTAGAACTGATAAAGCCTTATAATTTTAGAAAAAATATTTTCAAGTAAAAAAATCATGATCAACCACATCCCATCAGGGAAGGACACACATGCCACCCACTCACACATGTGAACCTAGGATATCTCACACACATGAAATTCAAAATTAATTCTACGTTGGTGTGTGTCATGACCCATCCCCTAAGACCCATGTTGTGACTCCCCAAGCTCTCCTAGTGATGGTCAAGGGTTGGAAACTTATTCCGAAAGCATCAACCTACAAGTGGGATGCATTTTCCTAAATACATGTGCACACACAGATACAACTACATCCCATGAAAAATGGTAACGATAACATTCATGCTACTAAACAACCACTGAGTGTAATAGTAAAACCAAAATTAAATGTGCTATAATACAAACCAAACAAAAGAAAATTGCAATAAGAGTAAGCACGATATCTATGATAAGTTATTTGCTGAAAACCCCACCTGATGGGTAAGTATAGAGTAGCTATCAGAAGAAGTAGAAGCACGTCTTTCCTGCCTGATCTCACTGGGCACCACCTAGTCCTAGGCCACCAAGTCCTCCAGCATGTCGTCGGTCGTATGCACCAAACACAACAGATACGGGTGAAGCCTGTGTAGTAGTGAGTAACAAAATACTCAGTAGGGACCCAAAACCAACAAAGGAAAGGCCACAGTTAAATCTATAAGAAAACTACGAATCATGATCACAAATAAAGACAACTCACACTAGGTATAATCTATATTGAAAATTAAGACCATCGGTCGTATCACTGAACACCATGGGCTGCTGGGGTACTCCTCCCTGATGAGTACAATGGGTATATTGGGTTACATAGAGGTGCTCCCCACCGTGGCCTTACTGGGTCAAATAGAGCTGCCTCCCACAAGCCTTGGACAGCTATGGTACTCATCCCTAAAGAGTATCGCGGGTATGTTGGGTTAGACAGAGCTTCTCCCCACCATGGTCCTTCCTATTCAAACATAGTAGCTACCCACTTTGGCCATCTTACTGAGGTACTCCATACCGATGAGTATTGTGGGTCTACCAAGTCACATTGATATGCTCCCCACTGCGGGTGTACTAGGTCACACCGAGCCTCTTCCCACAAGGCCATCTTAAATGATCCACATAGTGACACTTGTCATAAATCTTCTGGTCTCAGTCAGATATAGGATCTTGGAATGAAGTGCTCTTGATTCTGGTAAAAACTGATGCTCAAGCCATTTGTTGTATTCCAACATCCATAAAATCCTACATAGAGTATTCCAAAAGATTGGCCTCACTGTGAGGATCCCAATGCCCCAAATTACTCATCCATCTTTGAGAACCACCTCACTCCCTTTAGCTAATTGAAGATGTCATCAATTCTCTGTAGTGGATATTTTTTCTTTATGGTCACCTGGTTTAGGCACCAGTATTCCACACACAGCCGCAAAATTCTGTCTTCCATCTTAGAAAAAAACACTTGGTCCACCTATGGTGAAATTCTGGGCCTCAGAAATACCTTCTCCTATAATTTCTCTAGTTCTACCCTCAACTCGTTAAGTTCTACAGGGGGCATCTGATATGCTACTTTTGATATCATTGTCACCCTGGGGTACAGGTTGATGCAGAATTATACCTCCCTATTCGGAGGTATCCCCAAAACAACCTTAGTAAAATTTCTTCATACTCTTCCACCACTACAGGAATGTGTGGACTCCTCTCATCCACTACACCAAGAGTGAGGCTATCCAACTGCTGAGTGACCAGATGCATCCCCTTCCATGAAATTCCATCATGAATTGCACGAGTTCCCTTCTTGCTGGTGAAGGACAACCTTATCCCATCTTTGTGGACACACTGCACTCTACGCCTAATATAGTCGATCTGGGCATTAAGGATGTATAACTATTCCATTCCAAATATAACATTGTAAGGCCTCAACGACACTACTAATAGATCAAAGCCGATGATCTCGCCTCCAAGAGTAAGATCTCACTACCATCATGGGTGTGTAATCATAGAATCCCCTTTCGTTGGAGTCTCTAATGGTAATGATTGAGCCAACGACTATACCAAAATCTTCGAGACTTGAATAGGGTTCATGGAAAGGAAATATTGATTCACACCTCTTCCTATAAGACTACAAGTATGGTAGAGAAGACGCATATTGTACCTCTAATTATCTCAAGAGCGCCATGGTCATAGGCCTCCACCACCTGGTGTTGAGCTCACCCCTATCCACCAACTCCCTAAGGTCGTGGTGGACCACCTAGGGGTGGTGGAGGTACAACATCGAACCGTCTCCCACCACCTGCTACGTGTCATGCTCCCCTACAATGTTTGTTGCCCTTCATACCTCCTTACTCGAATCTATTCATCTGCCTCTGTGGTCCCTCGACTATATGCTAATCATTTGTGTGTTCGGCTGGGTAGTCACAAGCCATGTGTCCCTGCCCACCACAGATGAAGCACATCCTAGCTCCCTTCTGACCCCCTGTACTCTGGGAGCACCACACTACCAACAATGAGTCCTAGGGTTTTTCTGCAGAAAGATCTGACCCTCTTTGGTCCCCGTGTCGGATTCCTGCTGCTCACTACTGAAGACTCCACCACATGTTTCCTAGTGGAGGCTCCCACCATATATTCCTGCTCTGTGAAGAAGCTATCTACAAGTAGAGCTCGTTGTCGAACTCCAGCATGAGTGTGGATTCTAAGGGAAATAAATTATTCCCTGATATCCTATCAGAGTTTTTGATCAATGGTCTGGGCCCAGAAAAATGGGTTCCATAATATATCCGTAGAGTAACAAGATAGTTTTGAAAACCTCGCAGAGTTCTCAGCCACTGACATGTTTCCCTACTGTAGATAAAATAGCTCATGTATGTGCACTGAGGAAAAGGTCACAAGCAATAAATCCTGCAAGAAAATCCACTCCAAGTCAGTCCAGGAGAGGGTCGCCTCATCATGAATATGAATCATCAAACTCCATCATCTCCTTGTCGAGCCCTGAAGAAGGCTCAGGGCTAATATTTCCATTTGTTCAGGTGGCATCATCACTAAGTAGATGACCTTCATCACCACCTCTATCCAGTCCTTAGTGGCCTGAGGATTTGTCTCTCCCCTAAACCTGGAAGGTCTCTATCTCAAGAAATCGCGAAAGGCACTAAGGCTACGTCAATCCTCTACCAGTAAAGATATTTTTAACTTCTGATCAAAAATTTGTGGTAACTCTAGAGCACAACCTAGTGGGGCCATCTCTAGCATGGGTCCCTGAACTAATGCCTCATCACTAAGAGGGTTATCCTCACTATCAGGCATATGAATCATTGTTGGCTGGGTACATAGAGGAATCCTAAAACAAATCTTCATGTACCATAGTCAATAGATTATACATGTTTAGATGTCTCTAATTCAAGAAGAACATGAAAAAAACACAATTCTTATATGATTCATGCAACTGGTTTTTTAAATTATAGATCCAAAAAGAATAATTCATGGTCCTTGAATATGGATACGTCATCGGCTTCAAAAACACTTGACTCCCTGAATATGAAATTCTAACATGAAACATTTGACACAGTTTCACAAAAACAACAAACTCTTGGTCTTTGAGGTAGAACTGACCAACAATAATACCACATTTTCATGAACCAACTCTCAGGGACCATTCCATGACTCCACCAAGACCACCTTTCAATGTTCAGCGGTTGGAGCCTAGTGCCAAAGGTTTTATCCTACAACTGGGAGGCATATTCCTGAGTACTTGTACACACGTACACACAACCACATCATAAGAAAATAGGAAAAGAGAACATGCATTCAACTAAACATCCAATGTGTGTAAAAGTACAAATGAAAGTAAATGGTCTTGAATAAAAACCCAACAAAAGACAAATACAACCAGAGTAAGTATGAGATCGAGAACAATCCATATGTTGAAAACACCACCTGATGGGTATGTATGGGGTAGCTTCCAGAATTCGTAGAAGCCCATCTTGCCTACTTGATCTCACTAGGAACCACCTGGTCTTGTTCCACCTAGTCATGCGCAAAGTTGTCGATTGTCTGAACTAAACACAACACATGTGGGTGAAGCTCGTGCATGGGTGAGTAACAGAATACTTAGTTGGGACCCCAAACCAACATAGAAAGACCACAAAGAAATCCACAATAAAATTACATAGCTTCATCACGAAGCAAGATAGATCGCACCAGGTATAATCTAGAATAGGAAAGTAAGACCATCAGTCATATCACTGGACACCTTGGGCTACTGGGGTACTCCTCCCTGATTAGTACCGTGAGTATGTCGGGTTACATAGAGATGCTCCCCATCATTGGTCTGCCAGGTCACACAGAGCTACTTCCCACTAACTTTGCACTATTGTGGTACTCATCTCTGATGAGTACCACAGGTATGCTGGGTCCCATAGAGCTGATCCCCACTATGGCCCTACCGAGTCACACAGAGCCACTTCCCACTTTCGCCATTGTACTGAGGTACTCCTTCCTGATGAGTACCATTGGTTTTTTGGGTTATACAGAGTCGTTAATCACTTTTGGCCTTCCTGGTCAAACAGAGCTACTTCCCATGGGGCCCTTATAGCTGATTCACACAGGGTATCATGTATGTTGTCTTTGAGTATCAGTTAGTCGTTGGATCTCCAAACGTTGTGTGCTTGATTCTGGTATAAACATATCCTCAAGCCATTAATCATATTACCACTTCCATAAAATCCTCCTTTGTATATTCCAATAGATCTGCATCATTTTGAGGATTCCAACTATGAAAATGGCCTTTCAATCAGACACCCGGTTTGAGAGATATTGGTATTTTAGTAAAAAGGGGCGGGTTGCATCCAACTCCAGTCCGACTCGGTTGGACCGTACCGACCTACCCGGCCTAGGGGCCCCACATTCCCTGGTTTGGTACAGCTAAATCCACCCAACCAGGTCTTGCCTGGTAAGCGGGCTAGGACCATTGGGGATTGCTGGACAAGGCCTTGTTCGGTTTGGCGTCCAGCCCACCGAGTCGCCCAACGACCCAGTCTCATCCAACCTGACCCGTAACTAGAGGGCCGACCTCTCTCAGTCCATATGCGTAATGGTGTCTAGTTCGGTCTACTGTGTCTGGCTACACCAGTCACGTTTTTTCCCCACATGCTTTTGTTGGGCCGTGTGCCAACGTAGAACCACAACCTACATAGCGCGGGCATCCCACCGACGCGGCCAAGGGACCACGCCCACTATCCGATAGCCCCCGATCAATTCCAATGGCTCATGTCGCTTCAACACGACCTGATCCGGCCCTAGCATCCACCTCCGGTGCTCCCTCGGGGCACACCACCACCCACCATAGGCGCCTTCTACAGACCATTGTGTCTGCTGCACTAGTTTTCTCTTCATGTCGTCTACAACTATGGCCTCTATGGGGTGTCTCCTTCCCTATTAAGGCCTCAAAACCATCTTGATGTCATTTCGAATTTTTATCCATGAAGAACACACAAGGAGGTTCTGTTTAGGCCTTGTTCATGTCGGCCGGCACCCTCTGCATTAGAGTTTAATCATGGGGAGGATTATGGTTGAATTTCTATCAGAAAAAAAAAATTATTCTCAATACAAGAATTCCAAGAAAAAGGAACCCTCCCACAAGAATGAGGAATCTACGGATCAAAATGTTCATGGGTATATCCACATTCATTTTTTTAGAATGAAGGACATGGAAATGGAATTCAAATAAAAAATACCATACATGTGATCGGGTTTGTCACTGGAGTGATCCGTCAGTGGGAATTCACTTTACGTTCTTCGAAGTCAATGGTGTTCATCGCACTTCGGTCCAATTCATCGAGTTGTGCCAATGTCACTGGAAATTTTCTTGCATTCTTCGTTGGAGATAAAACCCTTCACCTTGTGTAAGAGAAATTCCACCTTCTGATTCTCCAACCTGTAATCTCATTAATAGAGAAACACTTCAAAGTATTTTTATTATGTTGTGTCAGCATGTCGTTACATTATTTCATTAATGAAACAGTGTATCTCTTTCACTTCAGTTAAAGAGTCTCATTATAGTGGTTCTTTTCCAACTCATCGCCACACCGTAGTGCTGGCATTCCACCACACAAGGGTGAGGAAAAGAAAAGTAAATAATTTTTTTATTTATTTTATTTATCTTCCAAAAATTGTGAAAGTTATCTTTTCAAGTCGACCCTCTCCGGTCAAGGCCAATTAATTTCAAAGTGAATACCGACACTCTGAGGTCAACGGCGCCCTCATATTTTTTATCCGAGCACCGGTTTAAATGTAATAAAATCCATCTCACACCTTTATTTAAATGAACATAAAAAAAGTTCAAAATTCTTTTCCAAGATCACTGGGCCTCAAAATCATGTATCATTAAAGCGTATAGTTTGTAAATAATCCCATATATGTCTTTTTTTTAAATTACATTGAATTATTAGGCCATTACAGTATGATTCAAACCCCTTCCTAAACATTACCAGCACACAACTTTACCAATAGCCCATACGGTTTTACATGTAATATTATTTATATATTTCAATATTTATATATATGTATATATATAGATAGTTTAATAATTATATACATATATTATAATACATATACTTAAATAAATATACGATTTTTGATATAATTATGCACATATATATACATATATATAAACATTACATATATTTATATAAATTCGAATACATTTTTTTATGTGTATATATACATATAATATGATTTCCATATTTTAATAAACATTTTTAGATGAAATGATCATAATATGAATATATATTATATCATTTTCATAATATAAACATTACACCTCCAAAATAAACACACAATCCCAGAACCTAATGGTTTAGTGTCTCTAAATATTAGCTATATGAATGTATATTGAACATTATTTTTCCATTATTTCATATAAACATCTCTATACATGAATTCCAATTAAAAATATTACTCCATATAGTTTCCTGGGGAAGCTGGAAATCATAATAAGTAATGAGATTATAATTCTCCTACCAAATCATGAGGTCAATTCAGTGTGTCCCATGACCACATGTGTGTATCCCATACAAAAGAGGCTTCCAACAAGTAGGAAGGGCCTGAACATTGTCTTGGGTATTCCAGACCCTTAGTATCAACATCCATGAACCAATGTGATTAAAATTAATAATAAACATACCAAAACAACATAATGGTATCATCAGGTCATAGTAAATGGCATAAAATTATACAATGAAAATAATATTAAGATGCTCAACATGGTATGTTAAATAATTTATTATAAGAATATAAATAAACTAAAACAATACAAAAAAAATTCTAGGGTCTATCTCATCATTACCTCCATCATACAAGATCCACCTTCTCATCTCCTTGACACAATGCCATTACCCTTAACTATATCCCGAACTGTGAAATCTCCACGCACATCGAGATTCACATGTAGGGTGTGAGTAAAAACCCAGTAGGACACCACTAATGCATCATAAACATAAGTTTATAATACATATTCAAATATTTATTCCATGAAATGATGTTAAAATCATAAATAAACAATCAACATTTCATTCATCATTCCCTAACAAGCTACCAAAAACCCTAAATCTACATGATTCAGTTCCATGCCAGAAGGAACATCCAAAGTAATCATTACATGACTTAGATCATTCCATGTGATCACTTTTCGGATAAAAGATTATCCAAATATCGAATATCAATGTCTCACCTTTAAGAAACAATTATATACCAACCTTTTAGGGAAAATGATTTTGTGCACTTGTCGACGGAATTCACGGATCAGTGGAATGCCAAATTTAGACATGTCAATCCAATATCTGGCTCTAGGGAAAGCCATATACAGACATGTTTACACAATATCTAGATATGGGCCAAAACATATCCACACATGTAATCTTGGAAGGTGAAATCACAACCTTCTACCCACCAAAAGATAATCCCCCCATAAGGGACTAATAATCATGGTAGACCCACCATGTACCTTGAAACAATTCACAGATAAAAAAACATCAATCCAAACACAAGCCATAATAAAGTATGTAATAGGCATGTCATGTCAATAAATGGTCTCATGAGACACACACACACCCACATGAATGTTCCTAAAATAAAGAGTACCATATGCTACACACACAAATGAATCATATCAAGAAAGGTTTTCATGACACTTCCATGAACACAATAATTCCATAGTATTAAACTAACATATAAAGTCCTTAAACTCATATGTAATTCCTACATTAATAGTATAATTACACAAGGTAATGAATCATCACTCGGATTAAGCTCACTCAAGGAATTACCTATAACTCCATAAATAATGCACGTGGTTTGAACTCAACATCCTCAGTGTCAATCACATGCATAAGATAGTGATAGTATCGCCAAATATGAGGCACATGGAAGAAATTGTGAATACTTTAATATCATGGGGGAGGTCTAAAAAATAGGCCACTATCATAATATTCTGAATTTTATTAAGTGGTCCCAAAAAATATGGTGTTAACTTTCCATTTTCAAATTACTATTGATGTCCTAGACGAGTTGACTCCCCCAAAAAAATATGATTTACCACCCAAACTCTAAGGGTCATCACCTCTGGTTAGTATATGAGTGTTACCTACCCTGAGTAGTAAAAAAACATTCGAATCAATTGGACCCAATACGAGGTCACATACACTGTACTCATCCTAAAAATGGTAATCTCACCTGCTTTATGCCAACACAATGGTGAACAACTTGACTAAACATAAAGAGCTTCAAATAGTTTTATTTGAATTTAATACATGTACCAATTATTTTTGAAATTCTATAACAATAAAAGGCGATCATCCAATGCTCCATCAAAATCCATGACTTATGGACAGATAATATCATCCAAAATATCGATCATCTACTATGACTACCCATTGCTCCATAGATGATACATCGTACTCAGCTTCAATTAATTCTCAATATTCCTTTTAAATCTTCTTTAAAAACATGACATGAAATCAGTATCTCAGTTTTTTACTATGCTCGTTGGCAGTCTATACAGCCATACCATCTCATAGATATAGATTTTTCCCACCACATTTTTGGAATGATTTTATGTTTTTGAATTGAAATGTGTCACCTTCATTAGCCAATCATCCACAACCCACACATCATATTGACCTCTTGGGGCCCTGGGAAACCCCATAAAAAAGACTATTATAACCTCTTATAAATTAAACATGGGAATAAGAAGAGGTCGAAGAAAACCCTTCTGTCACTGATACTCGACCATAAATCTCTGAAATGTTATAAAACAACATATAATTTAATAAATTTCCACCTTCGTACCCATCCACTAGAAATTAAATTTCATATCATGATAAGTCTTCATTGATCTTGAGTGTATTTCCCAGTACGACTCATGACTGTATCAAATTATATTATCCCTATTGAATTAGGAACAAAAACTCTCCCATAAACATAGATCACATCATCTTTATCTAATGATAAAATTAAAACTAGGTCATTCCCATCCAATTGTTCTTGTATCACTACAAACTCAAAATCCGAATCCTAGTTAGGTTTCACTCAGTTCACCATAGTAGACCTGATAACTAAGGGAAAACATGTCATCACCCTTTAACTTATATATACACCCACATACTATTCGTCCAACAGGCTCATTATTTTACATTCCTTCTCTAAAGGGTTCTCTCCAGGCTCTTGCATTTTCATACTAAGACAATTTTTAACAATATTAACCATTATAATAATATAATATGCCTCAAAGTAAAATGTTTGAAGATACCCAACCTAATTACAATACTAGATATTTAAACCTCACTAATGAAATATATACCAAAAGCTCTTGTGGTCCATATTAATGAAAAATATCTCACTGAAAGGATAGTGTGTCTAAAATTTCAAAGCATGAACAACTAAAAAAACTCCAGATCATGCATAGGGTAGTTCTTTTCAGGAGGCGATGGATGATTGAATCCATAAGAAACTACTTGACCTCCCTATATCAAAATAGCTCCATAACCAAGACCATAGGTATTGTAGCAGACCATGAAATAAATACCCAACTCAAATACGGTAAATATTATATCTAATAACAATATTATATTCAAATATTGGAAGGATTAATCAAATTTATTTTTCCACTCAAACATCACCCTCTTCTTGGTAGGCCCATTCATAGGTGCTTTCAAATAGTAGAAGTCCATTGTAGCTGAAAAATATAAGAAACTCCAAATTTTATAAATATTCCTATGGCGTGATTAAGTAATCACTACCTCTAACTTATTTGGAACAACTGAGATTACAAAATTATAAATCACATTCCAAAGTAAACACAACTCTTGAATCCAAAAGTAAAAATTTTAAATATTGGGATAAATTCTGAGTTCTCAATGTATAGTCAATATAATCTCAAGGTGTCTAGAATGAAACTATAAGGCCGGTGAGTATATCATGATATCATCAAAAAATAAAATGAGGGAGTCAAGATATGGATGGAATTTCAAATTCAAGAGAGTGAAACCCATTGAATAATTATTTTTCCCAAAAGTAATGACAATATTACCAAATATTCTATATCTTCTCTTAAACACAGTCTTAGGTATATAGTATTATCTGGTCTAAAGCTGGTGGAATCATAATCACAAGTAAATCATAGAGAACCATTGGGATCCCCTATGTTGATAAAAAATATTAAATCGTTGATAAAAGTTACATGTTATTTATTAATACAAAATTTAGCTTATTTTAGTTCATGCATAATTTAAAGATTCCATTTTCCTACTTAGTGAAAAAAAACATGAGCACCCCAAGGAGAAGTGTTAAGTATGAAAAATCCCATTGCCTATAGATCCTCATGTTATACAATTATTTCATTTAACTTATCCAATTTTATATGATATGGAGGATAAAATATGGGTTGTTAAATTAACATTATTTATACTCAAAATCAATTTCTATAATAGGAGTATGTCTTGAAAAATATTCTAGAAAAACATCCCGATAACAGTTCACCACTGGTGGAAAAGTGGAGAGAGTTAGTGCCTGGCTTTCTGCAAGAACCATGCATGATAACTATGTTTTAATAGATCAAAAATGGAATTAGTCTATTCTCTTCCTGCCTACTCCAACACCTCAATCACTGGTCAAAAACATTCTATCCAACATGTGTATTATAGGATACACGTCTCTTTAAACTGTAGATGTGCACCTGATAGTTGGTCAATTGGTCCATGAAAAAAATCACATCAAATCAATTAATCTCTATAATCATGAAATCCCATAAAATACTATAATAAAAAACTACTATTGGATTATATTAATATCTCTAGTGATGTTATACCTTCCTCCCTAAGGGTGTATCAATAGAAATCAATTTAGAATTAAATTTGACCGAAAATCATAACCCAACAATGACATGAGTAGATATAAAAAATGAGAAGCTCATGTTTCTAACCAAGTAGTATAGATTGAAAATATATTCATAAACATACCTCAAGATAGTGAAGGTACCTCCCCACTATTTACCAGAACCTATTCCACCACATAAGCATTTCTTGTGTCAGATCGAAAACCCTACCCATGTGGGTAATGAATTTCAGGGGCTATATAATTTTGTGAAGTAGGCATCTACTGATGAGGTCTTATGAGAAACCCATAACTTAATCTATGAAAACATAACCAAGATGATATTATAAAAAATTTATATAGATAACTTGTCTTTCCATATCGATGGAATTATTTAAGATAATTGAGTCAAAATATAGGATAATTCCATTTCATTCCGCAATTATAACACGCGACAGTAATTCTTCCCATAGAGGTTACTTGAGATCCATTATTTTATTCCAACAGTATATCACCATCATGGAACATGAATTGTGATATCTACTATGAATTATAGGAGAATCCCCCAATAATACTAATAGGGATGCTACTCACTGGTCCACTAAGAGATGGAAGAGGACATGCCTCTTTGTCCCCCATTAGTTCCTTCTCAATTGTGAGATCCTTGAAAAGAACTTCAGAGTATGTTTTTTGTTTAAAATTCCCAAAATAGCACCTCATTTCTATTCATAGGACAATATCAATCATTCAGGTATTTTACACGTCATTCCCAACCAAAAGATGATTTAATTGAAGAAACTCTAGGAAATGAGTATAATAGAAACATACCAACATCATTCCCTACTGGAGTTCCATAAACACCTTATCTTGATCTAGATTCAGTGTATCTAAGAATAACACCTCAAAGAAGAGATTCTTGAATGTCACCCTAGTCAGACCATCATGTATCTATACGTGGTTCATGACACACCACCATCTCTTAGTGGGACCTTGATTCGTGAAAGAATTCAACTTAACCCACCAATCATTTAGATCTTCCATAATATCAATGATTCCCACAATGATTTTGATCCAATCTTCAACATCCTAGGGTCTTGTAGTACCTTAGAAGGATGGAAGATGATGAAGTTGAAATCCCTAATCATAATCAACCATCATCCTATGAGCTCCTCCACCATGAACATGCATTACTTGAAATAATCTAGTGTAAAGTGGTTACATTTCCTAAACCATTGGAGCAACTATTGGAGCATCCTTAGTTTAACCCTCTTGGAGGAATGGAGGCACTACAGGAGATACCTCCCCAACATGAGAATATTTACCCACTTCTTTCGGTGGACATGTAAGATGATTCCCTAGAGTAATAATCAAAAATTTCCAACAAACTATTGAAAATCTTTCAAAATATTAAAGGGAAACAATACTCAAGTAGTTAAAATAACAGAGAAAAATTTACAACAATAAGACTCATCCTAGGAGTCTACCCATTTTTATATGGCCCAAGATAAGTCTTCTATTCCAAAAAATTAGTCTCAATAATTTATAGATACAAAATATAGCAGGATCATTATAATTAATTAATATTTTAGTGAAAATATATCACAAAAGGAAAAATCACAAATTACCAATGACATATAATTAATTGAATTGTTATATATAACAAGAAATCATATTCATGGAATGAGAACCAACATGCCTAGTTATGATTCTTTAATTCACCAAAAATCTGATAAATAATAACAAAAAGTAAATTATATGCACCACTAAAGGTGAAATAGATAAACTGTAAAAGACAAACTAAAAAAAACAATCCCACACACCGATGACTCGAAGGTACATTACACATGAGCTGGTCATGCATAAGCATGACTCCCCTACTAGAGTTCCAAGTAGCCAATGTTGTTTCTACATTTACCCAAACATATTCATGAATAAAATAAAGTAATAAAAATAAAATCAAAAAATCATTTTGTACCACATTGTAATGTTGCGACCAAATCATTGGGTCCAGATGGTGTGTCACATGACCTCATGTACGTCTCCCCATACGCAAGAGGTTATCGAATAGTGGTGAGGATCAAAATGGTTCTTTTGGGATACTATACCATCAGTATCAAGATTCCTTCACCAATATCAGAATATGTAATGATAAACATCCCAATGAAACACACCAATAACATCAAGAAATAATAAATGGAATACAGATTTTTCAAAGAAAGTAACTAAAAGACTCCCAATGTGGTATGTCAACCAGTGTTTGATAACAATTAAAATAAAATTAAACATTGTATAAATCTTCAAAGGTATTTCAGGGATTTTCCTACATTTTCTAATCTGTAATTGTTCAACTAATTGGTGTAGGGCCCCTAACCTTAGTGAGTTCCCTAAACATGAAACTTACATAGGTATTGAGATTCCCAAACATAGTGTATGTATAAAAATAGAATTAAACCACCAATTATTCCATGAGATAAGTGAAAAATATATTTATAAAAGCTTATTCCATGATATGAATTTTAAAAATAAATAAACAATCAATTGTCGAGGAATCATGCACTAACCAATCGACCACGAATCCCAGATTTACCTTCTTCTGTACCATCATGGAAGGAAGGTCAAAATTTACTATTACATGGCTTGTAAAATTCCACGTGGTCACACATCATATCAAAAAAATTATCCAACAATCCAATATCCATGTACCAAATTTAATGAATAATTTTACATGTGACATTAAGTAAGAAACACAGTGTCCACATGTCTACCCTATTCACAGCTCTAGTGAAAGCCACACTCACACATGTCAACACAATATCTGGCTCTCGGGATTTCCATGTACACAAATGTTGACCCAATATCTAGATCTAGTGAAATAAATATCCATACATGTTATCTCTATCAATGAAATCAAAACCTTCAACTCACAATGGGGGAACCCCCCTCCATGGGCCCAACTACATGAGTTAGACCCACATGGTACCTTGAAACTCACCCCGAATAAACTAAACACGAATCCAAACACATGAAATAATAAATCAAGTAATAGTTATTTCATATAAAAATGGATTTCAGAAGCTAAACCCACACTCACACCCACGTACATGTTTCATCAATATAGAGTCTCACTGGCTATACACATAGTCGCATGTGAATTATATTAATCAAGGTTCCCGCGACACACACATTCACAAGCATATCATTGCACAAAACTAAATAATAAAGGTCTTTAAAAGGTAAATACTTCTATACTAAATATTATCGTCACTCAAGGCTAAGAATCACCATTGAGATCAATAACATGTAAGTAATTCCCTATAATCAATCCCAATACATCACATAAGGAATTATAGATTCAAAATTTGAGAATAAGAACATGATAAAGGCTTTAATTAAATTAGGTTTCCCAAGGAGAACAACCATAACCAAAAGATATAGAATCGAATCAGAGAAGATGATAATTTTTTAGATATATCTATATATCTATTAATAAAATGATAATCACTTTTGAGATTACAAAGTAATTCATAAATCATGCCAAAATAGCCCAGATATATGATAATTTCCATGATGTAGAGAGGAGATCTGGAAGGAATGTGAATAAAGGAGGAAAAAAACCTCTTACCTTGAATCCACATGAGAAAAATCCTCCAGATCCACTAGAATTAGAGTTCATTGGGAGATTAATTACCATGAATGAACATCAACATCCATAATATTAAGATCCCTAGGAATGAGGGATAATGAAGTGTTTTAGGGAGGTATTGGGTTAAAAACGCATTTTTGGATTAAATAAAAACACATATACAATTGGTTCCCACGGTTTAATAAAATGTGTGCCAAATATGTGAGGCTCTCTACCACTTATAAGCACCACCATGGTTTTTCCAAATGATTTGGAAAACCTTGTGCCAATTGTCCATTTTACCGCTTTCCTGAGTTACATGATTTCCTAGTGGATGCCACACAGTTTCCCCTAAGCTTGAACCATATATTACCCCTGCCAAACTATATGAAGAGTTTCATAGGGTGAACCACAAAGTTTTCCCTAACTATTCTCATATTGAACACCCTATTATAATCCATTATTGTTCTCTAAAACCGTTTGAAAGTTACTCGAGACTTCACCCAAGAAAAGCATAACTCAAAACCCTTCAAGAAGGGCCAAAATATGGATGTAAAGTACATAAAAAATTTGAGCCATTATATATATAAAATGATAGGTATGGGTAAAACATATCAACAAGTAATTAAGGATTATACTATAAGAATGTGAGAAAACATAAAAATGGAATAAATTGATGATTAAAAGAATATAGAATCATAACACTTGTTTATAAGGCATGATAGAAAAAAATATTACCTCAAAGGGATCACTATGAAAGAATAAAATATGTCATGGAATAAGAATGTGAAAATAAGGGAAAATAATCATGATTTATGGAGAATAACATATTCATGTGGAAAACACACAATCATAGGAAATCACAACATTGGGAACATAAATAACCTTAATCAGGACTATAAATAACGCTGTGATAATGACTAAGAAAAATCATGCTCACTATTAATGTTATGAACATCCCAAACATAAAGTTTTAGACATAGCTAACCATAATCATTCCCAGACATATATTCATGAACATAGTTAACCATAATCATTTCCACACATAACAACATTATCTCATGAGGTATAACGGTTTACCCAATGTTTTGGAGTTCTATATCGAACCCATCCATCAAATAATTATAACCATACATATGTGTGTCACATTAAATCAATCATACATATACCATTACTTTAATACCTGATATCAACCTATAGTAGGAAAACACCACATCCTCAGACTATTTCCCAATATTATTTTATCATCATAATAGAAATAAAACATTGTTATATTCAAAAGTAAAATTTATAAATTTAGAAATTTAATTTGATAAAATGGTTATCATTTTAGAGTTCTTATGATCAAATTTATCTTAGGGTTAATGTTTGAGAAACTTCATAAATAGTTGATTTTTTGGGTGAATAGTTAGAAAATCAATTTTATAAAAAAATTCACTTTTTTTACATTACCATGATATAAGAGTGACTTAAAGATTTATGAACCCTTTTCTAGAACAAATATAAATTTAATAATTAGTAAAATTAATTTAAAAAAAAATTATTGACATAGAAATATAATGTTTTTCATCATCATATAAGTATCAAGAAAAATGGAAAGTCTAGGATTGTGATTTGGCATGGAAGACGTGTCCCTGGATGACAACTATGTAAACTTAGGCATTAACATTTAAATCACCATTAGAATTTAATAAGAGACACTATAAGCCCATATATGGAAAACCATAAATGGAATCTCATGTATCACTCCTATGGAACTACAATCAAACAATGCCATATGAGTCTATCCAAGGAGGTCTATAAATAGAATCTCAAGTATCACTCTCGACATGGACAAGGTGTCGCACATAAGGGACCACGTATTTCTCAAGGAATGGGATTACCATCTAGGCACTAGTATCATACATGGTGTCTCCACTAGGGAACAAGTATCTCTCATGTGAAGGTATGGAAAATTCAATGTGAGCACGTACAAGGCATACTGATTATCTCTTCTTACAAAAGTCCAAACCGAGTAAACTATGAGGAAATCCTTTTAATTACCTAATTAGGAGACCAAAGTATCACCCAAGGTACATATAATTTATAATATCATATAATCTCATCCAATGAATTCCATAATAAAGAACCCAAGCATAACTCTAGACATTCATGTTTCACATAATCATTTAAGATAAATTATAAAATGATGTACATGTCTCATCAATATTCATGTACAATGTAAAATAGAAGTGGGTCAACTACTTAAGCATTCCACACCATAAGGAAAGTACACTATAGTGGGCCACACCCATGAAATTTTATAAGTTACTTCATGTCAATAAGTGTTCTATACGGAATCATCATTCTCATTCAACAAATATGCGACCATAAACACTTAGGATATGTCTTGGTCACTAAGGGTTAAGTAAGATGGCTATTATATTATTCCATATTCTATTTATCAACTCGTTACATTTCAAAATACAGCACACCTCCTCAAGAGGTTTTATTAGAAAAAAATTATTAATTAATGTTTCCCAAAGATAACCCCCATAAGGGTTGATTAAACATGAGGTCCTTGACCACAAACCATGAAAATTAATATACATGGGATACTGTAATTATGGGATTAGGCTCTACACATTTATTTTAATATTTAAGGGGAATCACATAGAGATATTGTTTCACGACACAATATAACAATTTATAAATGGAAAGACTTTATGGGGAAATCTATATACCACATACGTTATTCTTGAGAATCTCTACACATCTAATATCGAGGATGGAAATGATCCAATTTGGGAGAAATTGAAGAAACGGATGAACAACATGAAAAAATGGCGATTAGGTCGCAAAAAAATATGACATCTGTGGAAAATACAAACAATTAATGGAGTAAGGATGAGTTATAGACTTAATGATATGCTTCTAAAATGATAATAAAAACTCAAAATGGAGGCCAGATGTACATGTTCTCTCCATACATAGAGGATAAAGGGAGGGGCTCCCTAGAGGGCTTGATGTGCATAGGAGGTAGGAAGATAAAGTTAGTGAAATAAAAAAGTAGGTCATGTAAATTTTTTAACTTACATAAACATTAAATAGGTTCATAGTTTTTCCATATTGTTGGCCAAACCATGCACCAATCGTTCTTGAGCCTCTGCCCAAGAAACCACCTCACACGAGATGGCTGCATAGTTTGACAAACTGTACATAGCCTATGTAGAGGACCACGATCAATATTGCTCCAGAACACACATGGGAATGAGTTTCCTCTCACATGGTTTTACCAAACAATGTGATACCTCCAACTCCACTTGGTAAGCCACACGGTTTCACCTAGTTGTCCACAGAGTTTCTGAAAAATCATTCTCCCTTTCCATTCCTTCTACACTTCAGTTTCTAGGGCTCGGTGCTCCTAAAACTCCTTGGGACACTCATGTAAAATATCATTCCTGTAACCATGTCAAAAAATAAGAAATTTAAGTGTTAAAAAACTTAGTTTTATATTAAAGGATATTGTCTAAATAATTTTCCATCCGCTAAATTAAAAAAATTAAAATTCCATTGGAATTTCATCTGGTCAAAAATAAGGGATGCTATACTCCCCCCACCTTAGAATGTCACATCCTAGATAAATATTTGTGAAAAAATGAATACAACATCTAGATGAATCCAATTATGATTTTGTGTTCATATAGTCATGTTTAATTTCAAAATTCCAAACACACCTCCCAACATCACCTTAAGAATACAGTACATAAGCCATTGAAACTTGATTCAATGCTCGAATTCAACACTATAACATCATGATCGAGCTTACCTGAGCCCATTCTATCCTTAGACTCAATCATCTTGTTGTCACTTCAAACCACCTTCCTATTTTTCTCCCCACCATGGGTTATACTATAAAATGGAAAATTCCGATTCATGGTATCTCTAATGAGGGAATTTTCTATTTAATCATACCATAGACATATGACGACACCCACCATGCAATATTTCGGTTGAACGAATGTTCATCACCCAACTAAACTCATATACCTAAGACAATCCCACTTTTTATATAATTATTTTACAACCCGCACTACACTTCCCACATCCTAACTCCATGCCAAAAATAATTCCTCACCAACCACATATGGAAAGAGATAGGTATCAAGTCGAACCGTCTTCGGTTGGATACCCTCAAAACACTTGGAATTGATGGCTGGTTACTTCTAAGAGCTATACCAAATTCCTTTAGATGAATTAACCCTGATATTTTCTCCAAGGACAATCACCAAAGCCCGTAATTGGATTTTGGTGATGTCTCTAGCCAAAATGTTAATTTTTATTTTCATGCCTCAGTATGAACATGATGTACACATGATCCATCACATTTTTATTTTTTCCTTTTCAAACATAACAATTGAGCCTGACTAAATTTTAAGGGGGCCTTGGAATCATCAAAGGGAGTCCAAGGAGTTCATTTTAGGTAGAACATACTCTAAAATTTACAATTGAGGGATCATTACAATGTCAATGTCCACACATCATGAACATTTATTAAGTCAAATATGACATCTACATGGAACCGAAATTAGAAGGAATAAATTGGTGTTTGTGAGTCCATCCAAGGCATCATAATTTGGTAACCCTAGTATTACTCAGAAAAAATAATGGCTCAATAACAACCATACTTCTAGTACGCAACATTGATAGATCCTATTTATTAAAATAGAACTCAATTTAAATATTTTATCTTGGCATATAATTGATACTCTAGCAGCGTATCCTAGATGATGAAAAGATTGATGTCATGATCGTAACTAAGGAAATATTACACTATGTATATTTGAGAAATTTCCAAAAAGGACCCATGACACTCATGTTGCGTCAAAAAAAGTGCATAGTATGGTTTCGAACTAGAAGTACCCAACTACTAGAAGGGAGAGCAGTAAAACCACTACTAGTTATCTTCTTTTTAAAATATCTTAGCTGCCCCTACTGATACATCATCATTAAATGAAAACAATGCCTTTAACACCATACAAATACTATGATCACTCAAGAACAACCACTGTATTTCAAAAAAAATCATTGATTTTTTCAAGGGATTCACATATATTCCACCATATCATCATCATGATTCCATTATAGTACTGAAATATTTCGAAACATATCAGCCTCAAGGGCATTTAAGATAGGATTTACCATTTACATATGGTTATTCATTGTTGTGTTCCTTCTACTTGGAAGTGCATGTTTGACAAAAAATAATGCGATGATCCCCATATTAGGAGTTTCCTAGTCTCTGGATTAACTAAATAATAAAACACAACCCATGGAATGCACTCCATTGACCACTAAAGGTAGTCCTAGAGAGTATCAACCTGATTTATCAAGCGTTGAACCAAAATAAGGGATATACTAGATGCTTAAAAGAACTCTAGGATAAAATTACTTTAGTCATACATAGGTCATACCTTCTATGTTACATCCACATGTACCATATAATTAGGTATAATAGACAAAACAAACCAACAAGCATGTCAAAAACATAATCCCTTTTCAAAAAATCATCTGGATCATTAGAATGAGTCAGGTTTCCTTTAACACATAGGTCACTCTATTTCAAAGAAGACCCATAAACATAGAGTAATATCATAAAGATTAACAATGAAAACTGAACTCAAATGGTTCACTGTAAAATTTAGTAACCTGATGGGTTCCACATGTATCAATGCATACTACCCCACGATTTCATCTGCACTAAAGAACCTTCTTGACACTATCCATAGGTATCTCATCCCTATGAATTCAAGTATCAGATGGATCACACAAAAGAACTATCTCAGATTCATACTAACCCAAATTAATTTTAAAAAGGATGATGACCTCCAGAGTCATCTACTTCTCATAAATATTAAGAGGGGTCTCACAAACCACTAAGTGGTCAACCATTATCTATGCATGTACATCCCACTAAAACTAACAATTTCATGATGATCAAACCCATAATGAGGGTCAAAACACAACACTACCACCCGTAAAAAATTATTGGTTTTTTATAAAATAAATTTCTTCTACAAGACAATGGCATCGGAAGAGTACCACACATCAGAAATTTCACAGGAATTAAGATGGGTTTTAAGGTTCTGAGGGTGCAACCTACATTGGGATATAACTTTACTAAAACATAAATCATTGAACCCACAAGGTTGTCTCACCTAAAAGATCACTAGACTATGTTTTCTATCAATTTATTTTTTTATATAGAATAAGGGGCCTATGGGTGACACTCATATTCCCATTTCAAGGAAACTACTCAAATCGATGTTAAAACCACCTTTACAAGATAGTCATGCTACGAAATTCACTTTAAGGTTTCATTTTAATTCATTATACTAACTGACATTTGGATCATTAACCATTTGAAGGATTAGTTTTAATGGAGTTCTAATACCATTCATAAGGAAAAAGTACCTTGTACTTTATTTATCTAAAGCCACCCGACACACAAGAAAGATGTATCAAAATTTCTTTTAAAAATTATTTATTTAATTGAAAACCTGTTATAAATAGTTAATTCATCACATAAAATTATTTTCATTATCAACTAGTTATTCATAATGTTTCCCTACTGTCTTTGATAAATAAAATTTCAATTTCACTCTATAGAGGAAAACACCCATTAGGTTGCAATTGGAATTTTAGTTGATGAAAGCCCCATAAATAATAAAGATTCAAAAGAAGAGGATAGATTTTTAAAAGATTGAATTGGGGACCAGTCAATTAATATCCCACCATATGCCTATAGATTTAAATGGGGACCATCTTAAGTGTGGATGCAAAGGGAAATCATTTATGCCCTGATCTCCTATCAGAGTCCCTGATCAAAGGTCTGGGACCAGAAGAATGGGTCTCATAATATATATATAGTGTAATAAGATAGGTTTGTAAACCTTGCAGAGTACTCAACCACTAACATGTTGCCCTACTGTAGATTAAACAGCTCTTGTATGTGCACTGAGAGAAAGGTCGCAGGCATGAAATCTTGCCAGAAAATTCATTCCACGTTAGCCTACGGGAGGGTTGCCTCATCATGACTATGAATCATCAAACTCAACCATCTCCCTGTCGAGCCCTAAAGAAGGCTCATGGCTAAGATTTCCATCTGGTCAAGTGGCGTCATCACTAAGTGGAAGACTCGCGTCACCACCTCTTTCCAGTCCTTAGCGGCCTGAGGATCTGTCTCTCCCCTAAACCTGGAAGGTCTCTGTCTCTAGAACTCACAAAAGGCACTAAGGCTATGTGCATCCTCTACATGTAAATATATTAGTAACAGCTGATCCACATGTGTTGTTAACTCTAGTGCACAACCCAGCGGGGCCATCTCTATCATGGGTCCCTGAACCGATGCCTCTTCACTAGGAGGTTTGTCCTCACGGTCAGGCATAGGAATCCAAGCTGGCTGGCTACGTGGCAGAATCCTAAAACAGATCTTGATGTACCACGGTCAATAGATTATACCTCGTGAGATGAATATAATTCAAGAAGAACATGAATAAACACTCAATTCATATATGATTCATGCTACCAGTTTTTTAATGTATAGAGCCAAAAAGCCCGAATTTATGGTACTTGAATATGGATACGTCATCCGCTTCACAAACACTGGACTCCCTGAATCTGAAATTCTAAATTTAAACATTTAACACGGTTTCCCAAATACAAAAAACTCTTGGTCCTTGAGGTAGAACTGAACAACTCTGATAACACTTTTTCATGACCCGTCTCTCGGAGACCATGCCATGACTCCCCAAAGCCCACCTCCCGATGTTCAGGGGTTGGTGTCTAGCGCCGAAGGAATCAACCTACAAGTGGGGGGAATTTTCCTGAGTACTTGTACACACGCACACAAAACCACACCCCAAGAAAATTGGAAAAAAGAACATGCATGCAACTAAACAGCCAATGAGTGTAAAAGTATAACCGAAAGTAAATTGTCATGAGTAAAAACCCTATAAAAGACAACTCCAACCACAGTAAGTACAAGATCGATGAGAAGCCATCTGTTGATAACCCCACCTAATGGGTGAGTATAGGGTAGCTTCCGGAATTCATAGAAGCACGTCCTATCAGCCTGATCTCACTGGTAACCTCCTTGTCATGTGCCACCTAGTCTTGTGTCAAGTTTTCGGTTGTCTGCACTGAACACAACACGTGCGGGTGAAGCTCGGGCATGGGTGAGTAACATATTAATTAATAGGGACCCAAAACAAAAATGGAAAGACCACAAAACAATCCACAAGAAAACAACGTAGCATGATCACGAAGCAAGATAGATCGCCCCAGGTATAATCTTTAATAGGAATGTAATCCCATCAGACATATCACTGGACACCTTGGGATACTAGGGTACTCCTCCTTGATTAGTATCGTGAGTATGTCAGGTCACACAGAGAGGCTCCCCACTGTGTGTCTACCAAGTCACACAGAGCGCTTCCCACTAGTTTTGGACTATTGTGGTACTCATCTCTGATGAGTACAATTAGTATGCTGGGTCACATAGATTCACTTCCCACAATGGACCTACCGACTCACATAGAGCCTCTTCCCACTTTGGCCATCATACTGAGGTACTCTTTCCTGATGAGAACCGTTGGTTTTTTGGGTCATACAGAGTCGGTACTCACTGTGGGCCTTCCAAGTCACACAGAGCTACTTTCCATGGGGACCTTATAGCTGATCCACATAGGGTCTCTTTTTAGTGGCCTTTGAGTCTCAGTTAGTCGCAGGATCTCCACAAGTTTTGCGCTTGATTTTGGGATAAAACTATCCTCAAGCCATTAATCTTATTAAAACATCCATAAATTCATCCATTGTATATTCCAATAGATCAGCACCATTGTGAGGATTCTAACGATGCAAACGTCCTATCAATTAGACACCCGTTTTGAGAGAGATTGGAATTTTAGTAAAAAAGGGTGGGTTGCATCCGGGTCTGGTCCCACTCGGTCGGACTGACCAGACCTACCTGGCATGGGGGACCCACATTCCCAGATTTGGTTTAGCTAAATCAACCCAACCCGATATGGCCTAGCCAGCGGGCAAGGCCCATTGGGCTTTGCAGGACCCGGCCTTGTTTGGCTGGGGGTCCAGCCTGCCAGGTCTCCTGACGACCCAGTCTCATCCAGCTCGAGCCATAACTGGCGGGCCGGCCTCCCTCAGTCCATACGCCTAATGGAATCTGCTTCGGTCTATTGTGGCTGGCTAGGCCAGTCACATTTTGTTCCCCACATTCATTTGTTGGACCTTGTGCCAGTAGAGAACCATAGCCTACATGGCGTGGGCATCCCACCAATGCGGCCGAGGGACCACGTCCCCTATTTGCTTGACACTGCCCATTTCCGATGGCTCCTTCAGCTTCAACACGGCTTGAGCCGGTCCTGGCTTCCGCCTCCGGTGCTCCATTGTGGCACACTTCCACCCACCAGATGTGCCTTCTACAGACAACTGTGTTTGCATTAGTGGTTCGTTCTTTGTGTTGTCTGCAACTATGGCATCCATGGGGTGTCTCCTTCCCTACTAAGTCCTCAAAACATTATTGTTGGCATTTTGAAGTTTTGTCCATGAAAAATTCAAAACACAGTGGGGCTCAGGCCTTGTTCCTATCATCCCACACCCTCTTCATTATAGTTTAATCATGGGGAGGTTTAGGGTTGAATTTCAATCAGAAAAATAATTAATCCCAATACAAGAATTCCATGAAAAAATTACCCTCCCACAATAATGAGCACTCCATGGATCAAACTATTCGTGGGTAGATCCACATTCTTTGTTTTAGAATGAAGAACATGGAAAATTAATTCAAATGAGAAAAACCATATGTATGATCCAGTTTTTCACTAGAGTGATCCGTCAGTGGGAATCCACTTTCCGTTCTTCGAAGTCATTGGCGTTCATTGCACATCTGTCCAATTCTTCAAGTTGTGCCAATGTCAATGGAAATTTTCTTCCATTGTTAATTGGTGATAAGAACCTTCACCATGTGTTAGTGAAATTCCACCTTCTGATTCTCCAACCTGTTATCTCATTAATAGAGAAACACTTCACAACATTTCTATTATGCAGCATCACCATGTCGTTACACTATTTCATTAATGAAACAGTGTATCTCTTTCTCTTCAGTTAAAGAGTCTAATTAAAGTGGTTCTCTGCCAACTCATCGCCACACTGCAGTGATGACATTCCACTACTCAAGGGTGAGGAAAAGAAAAGAAAATATTTTTTATTTATTAATTTTATCTTCCAAAAATTCAGAAAGTTACCTTTTCAAGTCGACCCTCTCTTGTCAAAGCCATGTCCTTTCTAGGTGAATCCCGACATTCGAAGTTCAATGGTGCCCTCATATTTTTGATCTGAGATCTGGTTTAAATGTTATAAAAACGATCTCCTATGATTATTTAAATGAACATAAAAAAATTTCGAAATTCTATTCCAGGCTCACTGGGCCACAGAATCAGGTGTCATTAAAGTGTCTGGTCTGGAAATAATTCCATATATAGATATATTTTTTTAAAAATTACATTGAATTTCAAGGACATTATAGTATGATTCAAACCCCTACCTATACATTACCATCACACAACTATACCACTAGCCCATATGGTTTTACATGTTATATTATTTATATATTTCAATATTTATATAAAATTATATATATATATATATATAGTTTAATATTTATATACTTATATTATAATTCATATACTTAAATAAATATATGTTTATTAATATAATTATGCACATATACATACATATATATAAACAATGCATTTATTTATATAAATTTGAATATATTTGTATATGTGTATATATACTTATAATTTGATTTCCATATTTAAATAAACATTTAGAGATTAAATGATCATAATATGAATATATTTTATATCATTTTCATAATTTAGACATTACATCTCTTAAATAAACACACAATCCCAAAAGCTAGTGGTTTTGTGTCTCTAAAGATTAGATATATGAATGTATTATTGAACATTATTTTTTCATTATTTCCTATAAACATCTCTATACATGACTTCGACATAAAATTATTACACCATATAGTTTCCTAGGGAAACAGGAAATCATAATAAGGAATGAGATTATAAAACCCCTACCAAATCATGAGGTTAATTCGGTGTGTCCCTTGACCACATGTTTGTATCCCAAACATAAGAGGATTCCAACAAGTAGCAAGGTCCTGAACAATTTCTTGGGGATACTAGACCCTCAGTATCAAGATCCATGCACCAGTGTCATAGAAAGTAATAATAAACATCACAAAACAATACAATGGTAACATCATGGTAGGGTCAATGGAATACAATTATATAAATAAAATAACTATAAGATGCTCAACGTGGTATGTTAAAAAATTTATTAAAACCATGTAAATAAACTAAAATAATACAAAATAATTTCTATGGTCTCTCTCATCATTACCTCCATCATCCACGATCAGCCTTCTCTTCTCCACGACACGACGCCATTACCCTTAACTGTATCCCTGACAGTGAAATCTCCACACACATTGAAATTCCCATGTAAGGTGTGAGTAAAAATCCATTAGGACACCACCAATACATCGAAAACATAATTTCATAATACATATTAAAATGTTTATTCCATGAAAGGAGGGTAAAATCATAAATAAACAATCAAGTTTTCAGTCATCGTGCCCTAACTAAGCTACCAAAAACCCTAACTCTACATGATTTAGTTCCATGCCAGAAGGAAGGTCCAAAGTAATCATTAAATGAATTAGATAATTCCATGTGATCACATTCCTTCTAAGAAAATTTAGCCAAATTTCTAATATCAATGTATCACCATTATGAAACAATTATATACCCACCTTTTAGGGAAAATCATGGTGTGCACTTGTCAACCAAATTCACGGATTAGTGGAATGTCAAATTCACACATGTCAATACAATATCTGGCTCTAGGGAAAGCCTTATCCAATCATATTTACACAATATCTTGCTATGGGACAAGAAAAATCCACACATGTCATTTGTGAAGGTGAAATACCAACCTTCAACCAACCAAAAGAAAATCCCCCCATAAGGGACTAATAATCATGTTAGACCCACCAATTACCTTTAAACCATTCACAGATAAAAAAACATCAATCCAACAGAAGCCCTAATAACTCAAGTAATAAGAATTTCATTTCAATAAATGGTCTCATGAGACATAAACACACCCACATGAATGTTCCTAAAAGAAAGAGTACCACGGGCTACACACACATATGAATCATATCAAGAAAGGGTTTCATGACACATGAATGCACAGAATAATTTCATAGTATTCAACTAACATATTAAGTCCATAAAATGGTAAGGAATTCCTACCTTAATGGTATAATTTCCCAAGGTCATGAATTACCACTCGGATTAAGATCACTCAATGAATTACCTATAACTCCATAAAAATGCATCTGGTTTGAACTCAACATCCCCATCGTCAATCACATGCAAAATATAATGATCGTACCACCAAATATAAGGCACATGGAAGAAATTATGAATAATTTAATATCATGGCGGGAGGTCTAAATAATAGGCCACTATTCTGATATGTTCAATATTGTTAAATGGTCCCAAAAAATATGGTTCTAACTTTCCATGTTCACATTACTATTGATGTCCCAGCCGAGTTGACTCCCCCACAAAAATATGATTTACAATCCAAACTCTAAGGGTCGTCACCTATAGTTAGTATATGAGTGATACCAACTCTAAGTAGTAAAAAAATCCGAATCAATTGGACCCAATCTTAGGTCTCATACACTGTACTCATCCTAAAAATTGTAATCTCACATGCATCATACCAACAAAATGGTGAACAGCTTAACTGAACATAAAGATATTCAAATAGTTTTATCTGAATCGAATAATGGTACCCATTATTTTAGAAATTCTCTAACAATAAATGGTGATCATCCAATGTTCCATCAAAATCTAGGAGGTAAGGACACAGAATATCATCCAAAATATAGATCATCCACTCTCACTACTCATCGGTCTATAGATGATACATCGTACTCAACTTCAATTAATTCACAATCTTCCTTTTCAATATTCTTTAAAAACATGACATGAAATCAGTATCTCTATTATGTACTATGCTCTTTGGCACTCCATACAGCCATACCATCTCCCATATAATGATTTTACCAACTCATTTATGGAATGATTCTATTTTATTGTAATGAAATGTGTCACATTCATTAGCCAATAAACCACAGCCCACAAATCATGTTGACCTCTTGGGGCCTTGGGAAACCTCATAAAAAATTCTATTATAACCAATTATAAATTAAACATGGGACTAAGAAGAGGTTGATGAAAACCCTTCGATCACATATACTCGACCTTAAACATCTGAAATGTTATACAACAATATATAAACTCCTCAATTTCCCTCTTCGTATCCATACACTAGAAATTCAATTTGATATCATGATACATCTTCATTGATCTTGAGTATATTTCCCTCTATGAATAATGAGAGTATCTAATTATATTGTACCTCGTGAATTAGGAATAAAAACACTCCCATAAACATATATCACATCATCTCTATCTAAAGATAAAATATAACTAGGTCATTCACCTCCAATTGTTCTTGTATCACTAAAAACTAAAAATAAGAATCCTAGATAGGTTGCACTCATTTCACCTTGGTAGACCTGATAACTAAAGGAGAACATGTCATCACCCCTTAACTTATAGATACACCCACATACTATTCATCCAACAGGCTCATCATTATGCATTCCTCCTCTGAAGGGTTCTCTCCAAGCTCTTGAATTTTCCTACTAAGACAATGTTTGACAATATTAACCATTATAATAACATAATATGCCTCTAAGTAAATGGTTTGAAGATACCCAACCCAATTACACTGCTAGATATTTAATCCCCAATAATAAAATATATACCAACAGGTCTTGTGGTCCATATTAATGAAAAATATCTCACTGAAAGGATTGTGTCTCTAAAATTTCCAAACATAAACCACTACAAAAAACTCCAGATCATGCATAGGGTAGTTATTTTAATGAGGTGATGGATGATTGAATCCATAAGAAACTAATTGATCTCCCTATATCAAAATAGCTCTTGAACCAACAACCTAGGTATTATAGCAGACCATGTAACAAATCCCCGACTCAGATAAGGTAAAAATTATATCTAATAACAACATTATATTCAAATATTGAAATGATTATTCAAATTTATTTTTCCACTCAAACACCACCCTCATCTTGGTAAGCCCAGTCATAGGTGCTTCCAAATAGTTGAAGTTTGTTACAAAAGGATGGATATTAGACCAAACTAAGATATTAGTAAAGTTTAATCTCCCCGACATCATTAAACAAATAAGTGAGAGGAATTGATTGTGAAATCTCATTTTAATCGATTTAATAAAAGAGGAATGAATAAATACAAACAATGATAACATTGCAATTGGAAAACCAATCCTGACCTGATCACCAAAATACTTATCATTATTTTTAATCACAATATTTTTAAATTTGTTTTAAATCTTATACATTATTTCTTTCTTTAGTTTTGTTTCATTGTTTTCAAAACCAATCAAATTTAAAAACGAAGTGACAGACATGATTATGGTGCGCTCTTCTCTCGAGACATCCTAGGTTAACCACTATACTATATTTTGACTTAGAAAATAATTTTTTTCCACACCCCACGATAGGCATGTGTCAATAAGATATTGAAACTTGATTCAATGCTCCAATTAAATACTATAACATCATGATCGAGCTTACTAGAGCCCATTATATCCTAATACACAATCATCTCATTGTCTCTTCAAACCACCGTCTTATTGTTCTCCCCAACATGCGTTATACCATAAAAAGGAAAATTCTGATTAATGGTTTCTCTAATGATGGAATTTTCCATTTAATCATACCATAGACATCTGACGACACCCACCATGCAATTTTTAGGTTGAATGAATGGTCATCTCCCAACTGACCTCATATACCTAAGACAATCTATATTTTTATATAATCCTTTTCCAACCCACACTACAAACCCCACATCCTAATTCCATGCCAAAAATAATTCCTCACTGACAGCATATGGAAAGAGATAGGTGTCAAGTTGAACTGTCTCTGGTTGGATACCCTCAAAACACTTGGCATTGATGGATGGTTACTTCTAAGAGCTATACCAAATTCTTTTAGATGAATTAACCATAATATTTTCTCCAAGGACACTCACCAATGCCCTTAATTGGATTTTGGTGATGTATCTAGCCAAAACATTCATTTATATTTTCATTCCTCAGTATGAAAATGATGTACACACGATCCATCACAATAGGATTTTTTCCTTTTCAAACATCACATATGAGCCTGAATAAATTATAGGGTGGCCATGGAATCATCAAATGGAGTCCAAGTAGCTCATTTCATGTAGACCATACTATGAAATTTACAAGTGAGTGATCATTACAAATTCGATGTCCACACATCATGAACATTGATTAAGTAAAATATGACATCCACATGAAACCCAAATTAGAAGGAAGAAATTGGTGTTTGTGAGTCCGTCCAAGGCATCATAATTTTGGAACCCAAGTATTACTCAGGAAAAATCATGGGTCAATAACAACCATACTTCTAGTACACGACTTTGATAGATTCTATTTATTAAAATAGAACTCAATTTTAATATTTTATCTTGGCCTATAATTGGTACTCTATCAGCATATTCTAGATGATGATAATATAGAGGTCATGATCGTAACTAAGGAAATATGACACTATGTATATTTGAGAAATTTCAAAAAATGACCCATGACACTCATGTTGCGTCAAAAAAAATTTCTTAGTATGGATTCGAACCAGTCATACCTAACTACTAGATGGAAGAGTAGTCAAACCACTATAAGTTATCTTCTTTTTAAAATATCTTAGATGCCCCTACCAATACATCATCCTTAACCAGCAACAATGACTTTAACACCATAGGAATCCTATGATTACTCAAGAACAACCACTGGATTTTATCAGAAATCAATGATTTTTTCAAGGGTTTCATATATATTCCAACATATCATCATTGTGTTTCTTTTCTAGTACTAACACATTTCGAAACACATCAGCCTCAAGGAAATTTAAGATAGTATTGACCATTTCCAAATGGTTCTTCATTGTTGTGTTCCTTCGATTTGGAAGTGCATGTTTGACAAATATTAATGTGATGATCCCCACCTTATGATTTTCCTAATCTATGGATTAACTAAAAAATAAAACACAACCCATGGAACACACTCCATTGACCACTAAATGCTATTCCTAGGGAGTATCAACAAGATTTATCAATAATTGAACCAAAACAAGGGATATACTAGATGCTTACAAGATCTCTGGGATAAAATTACTTTATTCATACATGGGACACTCCTAAGTTACATCCCAATGTACCATAGAATTAGTTATAATAGTCAATACAAACCAACCCGCATGTCAAACAGAAAATCCCTTTTCAAAAAATCATCTAGATCATTGGAATGATTTTGGTTTCCTTTAACACATAGGTCACTCTTGTTCAATGATGACCCATAAACATAGTGTAATATCTCAAATATTAATAATGAAAACTGAAATCAAATGGTTCATTGTAAAATTTAGTTACCCGATTGGTACCACATGTATCAATGCATACTACCTTAAGATTTCATCCACACTACAAAACCTTCTTGATACTATCGATAGTTTCTCATTCCTATGAATTCAAGTCTCAGATGGCCCACACAAAATAAGAATCTCAGTTTCATACTAACCGAAATGATTTTTAAAAATGATGATGACCTCCATAGTCATCCACTTCTCAAGAAGATAAAGAAGGATCACACAAACCATTAAGTGGTCAACCATTCCCTAGGCATGTCCATCCCACTAAAACTAAAGAATTTCATGATGATCACACCCATAATGAGGGTCAAAACACAACACTAACCCCCACAAAAAATAAAGGTTTTTTTGAAACTAAATTTCTTGTACAGGACAATGGCACCGGAAGAGTACCACACATTTGAAATCTCACTGGCATTAATATGGGTTTTATGGTTCTGAGGGTGCAACCTGCATTGGGCTATCCCATTAATAAAACATAAATCATTGACCCAACAAGGGTGTCACAACTAAAATGTCACTAGACTATATTTTCTATCATTTATGTTTTTTCTGTAGAATAAGGGGCCTATGGGTGACACTCATATTCCCATTTCAAGGAAACTAGTAAAAGTGATGTTTAAACCACCTTTACAAGAGGATCAAGCTATGAACTGAACTTTAAGGTTTTATTTTAATTCATTACACCAACTCACATTTGGATCATTAACCATTTCAAGGATTTATTTTAAGGGATTTTTAATACTGTTCATAAGGAAAAAGTACATGGTATTTTATTTAGCTAAAGCCACTCGACAAACAAGAAAGTTGTATCAAACTTCCTTTTAAACATTATTTATTTAAATGAAATCTTGTTACAAATAGGAAATTCACCACATAGAATTATTTTCATTATCAACTAGATATTCATAATGTTTCCCTACTCGCTTAGTTAAATAAAATTTCAATTTCACTCTATCGAGGAAAACACCTTTTAGGTTGAAATTGGAATTTTAGTTGATGAAAGCCTCATAAATAATAAAGATTCAAAAGAAGAGGATATATTTTTAATTGATTGAAGTGGGGACCAGTAAAGTAATATTCCTCGATATTCCTATATTTAAAGCCTTATAAGAGGTTTTAGACACCTTAAATGACAGTATTTATATTTTATAAGTATACCCCATGTGGTTTAGCACCAAGGAATATCAAAATATAAGTGACCAACAAGGGTCACAGTAAAGTCATTCTAGGTTCATCTAGATAGATTCTGAAAATTTTGAATTATTATGACTATGAAACACACTTAGTATGTCCTATCACATAAACATAACAAGCCAAGGGAGGTTTACATGGGGAAATCCATGTCTGAGGTTCTTAGTCAACAAACTCATTTTTAAGTCAAAATTTAACAACACTTATATTTATAGGATGGTCTCAATGTATATCATGATTTTTTATAATGGTTAGATTATATGGGTTTCCATTTTCAAATTTATAAAGTTCCCATTTACATTATATATTGAAAATCAGATCCCATTTAATAGGAAACTATTGGTTTTAGCAAGTGAAACAAATTGTTCATGGATCAAAAAACTCATGATTGGTTAATTTTAGTGTAATCATCAATCGATGTAGGAAAAAACAATTCATATTGATTATAGAATTTTAATAGCCAATTTTATATTAAAATTATAGATAGGAATTATAAACATATCAATGGTATATAAGAAAGTATGGCAATAAGCATATAAGCATGGAATATAAGGAAAACAATTCTCATTAATCACCCAAACATAGTAGCAGTTAGGAATAATATATAATCATGAAACATGGAATATAATTTCATAAACATAGAAATTTAATAATCGTGATAATAAACATAAAAGGAACATCAAGAAATTTCAAACAATCAATCCACGAAATCTACATGGCATGACATGTGAATCTATATGTGCCTATAATGATGCATGTAATGATACATACTTATAGTACCAGTCCTAGGTAAAAATAATATAAATATCATAAATCAATAAGTAGCGGAATATACACCAATCACTCAAGGTGAAAAGAAATAAATTATAATAGTGAACATCACAAACAATGGTCCCATCCATGTCCACATGGACTTTTCCCTATTTGTGTGTTGATCACTCCCAAAAATAGATATTTACCATGTGCTAACACATTCCTAGTCACTTGTCTCCTAGAACAAAATATTAAGTCAAAATGAAAGCATGGATCTAGTACCAATTTTTGACTTTTGAACCCAACTGACTACTAAAACAGTAGCTGGATCGATATCCACATGTCCTCAAGCATGAATCAATGTATTTCAAAGGCTTCTGACTGGACATGAGAGGTTAAATATGTTATTATGAATAGATTATAATCTCATGATAAAAGTAGCACATTAGTATTTCAGACATGAATCATAAGAAAATTGTGAAGAAATATAAATAATAGATAGAGTAGTGGAAGAAAAATATAAAAATTGATAAAATGGAAAACTAAAAATATAAATCTATAGATAATTGTTCAGATGGGGATAAATAAATCTGAATTGATAAAAATACAATAGGTGATACAATACAATACATCAATAAAGAAAATAATGAATACCCTTGAGGTTGATCTCCATGATCATCCCAAGTAAAACTCTGTCCCGTGCTCCTAAGATCTTGTGTACAATGTATAGCATACAAAATAATCTATGGACCTGTGAACATGAGTTCTTCTTGGGTCTACTATAGAAATGGTTTACTAAGTAGAGTGTGATGTATAATCAGTAGGCCACCACCAATGGTCTCTAAAAATAAACTAGTTTATGAATACAAATTTCAATGGAGTGAAGGTATGAAATGACATTCAATAAATAAACTAAAAGTAAACTAGTCAGCACAAGTCCTTTAGGGACACCTGGATGACCCTACCTACTTCTACCTAGGATGAAATGTCTTTTAACATAAGTCAAAATTTAAAAATATAATGTGGGTCATCATGACATAAGTAGAAATAAAATTATCGAGCCCAGGAATGTGATTTTTCATGATGGAAATGTCCCTAGATAACAACTACAAAACCTTAGTTTTCAACATTTAATTCATCATTATAATTTAATAAGAGGAACCATAAACCCACCCAAGGTGATCCAAAAATGGATTCCCATGTATCATTCTAGGGGAACTAAAAAAATCATGTACGAGTTCTTCCAAGGATATCCATAAATGGAATCCTAAGTATCACTGTGGGGATTGCATTAAAAATCGTATCTGATCTTGTCCCAAGTATTGCGCATAAGGGACCGAGTATCACTTGAGGCATGGGATTAAAATCTATCCACTGTAAAAATCCCATGTTTCTTCTCTTGGGAACTCATATCACTCATTCAAAGGTATAGAAAATGCATGGTGAGCCCATAAAAGGCATTGCATGTATCATTTTCTGCATATGTACAAATCAAGTAACCTATAAAACCATATTTTCATTCTATAATTAGGGGAACCAGGTATCTTTAAATGAATATAGTCTATAATACCATAGGATCCCATGCAATGAATTTCATAACTAGGAACCTGTAGCACCCCTGATTTCTAGTAAGTATCCTTTTTTTATAATTTTTATGATTTTAAATGTTTTTGGTAAATGTTGGGAGGTTTTGGAATGATTTTGGAATGTTTTGGGGACTTTTATAAATGTTCACGATAGGTACATTGTTAGTGTAAACCATTAAACACTTATCGAAAACAATTCACAATGAGATAGTGGGTAAGGGGAAGGCACACGGGAAGACGCAAAGTTTGTCCAGACTGTGAAGCCTCCTGGGAGTAATCGTGATAATTGGGAAAGTGGGGGTTTTCATGGTTGGAACATGGTTTTCCTACCATGTAAGGTTCCTCCTTGTGGTAGTGTCTGGTATATGGTTATCACATGGTTTTCCGAACTATACGACTAACTGTGCATGGATTAAAATCAATGTCCAAAAAAGTGGTTCTAGGTCAGGATTATATTTCAGCACCTCGTTTTTACAACAAAAATACCGTAACTCAATATTTCTACTTACCAAGCGTTGTATAACCTCTCTACATTGAATTGGATGTTATCCAAATGATTTTATTTGTGCCTTGAAGCCCGATTATCATGGATGTTTTAGCCTTTTTAATGATATGGGAAGTGGTATGAGGATACTTTTTGGAAATTAAACCTAATTTTGTTCAAATTTTAGTTTCATTCTTAACATTCTCCATAAATCCCAAGGTAGGTGGTTTCAGTTATAGATTTTATATTTATAACTTGAAGGATTGATTTAAAATTTATTTATTTCTTGATATTTATTTTGAAATTATTGTGAAATTCTTGATGGAACCCTCCCTTAGTGACGATTTATAGAATTGTGCAAATTGGATGTTTTGTTGGAAAGTGATATTGTTAACTTGACTTTACAATAATGAGTTTAAAATGGTTATTTGGTTTTGATGCATGGAAAATGGTTTTCAATAAAAGGGTTTCCTTTATTGAAATGTTTTTTTTTGGAATATTGGTTTCATTAAAATTTTGGCATTATTGAAATGGGTTGTTGTTATAGTTTTCAATAAAGGTGATGTTTATTAAAATGATTGAATTGGTTTGGAAAATATGGTTTGACATGTGTGATTAGTATTAAATGATTAACATTGTATGAAATGGATGGAAATTAGTCATGAAGTACAATTATCAAAATGGGATGGGTTATGGATTTGAATTTCCACTAAAAATGGTAACACCATGCTTTTGTGTAGGTGTTTGTGGGTCTGTGTGGATATGCGATACGGATTTGGTAATTCCAATTAAATTCATGAAATGGTTGGAATGACATATTTGTAATAATTCCTCAAAATTTTGTTTATTTGAGAAAACTGCTTTGGTATGGAATTTTTTGGAATTTTGGTAAATTTTTGAACTATTATAAATGGTTTTTAATATATATAATTTTATATAAGTGTGATGAATTGTTCTATCATAGGGGTTTGAGTAGGGATTTCATTTGAAGAAAATATAATGTGTTTTATAACTCACCCACACATTTTCACTTTAGTGGTTTTTCATATATTGTTTATCGAGACATGGGAAAAGGTAATGTATCAAACACTAATAGTGTTGCATCATGATACTTGGTTTCTTTTGTGGAGATAGAGCATGGAGCATTTGTGTGATTTGGAGTTCTATTTTAGAGTCTTTCGGTTTTGTTTTTGTGGTCTTCCACCATGTACTTTGATGTTTTGTAGTCTTCCATTATTGAACTCTTTTTTACTTGGTTTTGATATCAATGGTATTTATTTGAGTTTCTTTACATTATTATCATGCATCATGTAGTGGTTATTTTTTTATGGAATGTTTGGTTGGTTCTATTAATTTCAAGGGAAAATCATCCCCCACATTTCAATGAATCCCTTGGAATTTATTTCCAGCCTTTGGCATCTTGGGGATGTCTCTTAAGGATAAGTATTTTCCTTCCACCTTCTCAAGACAATGGGGAGGGGTGGGATGTTACAAGTTGTATCATCTTGTTTGGTCAGTGACTATCAAGTGTTAATCAGTTTTCTCAGTCTTAGGGTTTACATTCATTATGGTTTATTCCTTATGTCGGGTTGGTAGAAAGGAGTAGGATTGTTAAAACATGAAATGCATCACATTAAATATGTATCTATTTTTTTATTATGAACATCATGTTACTAGAGAGTTGGTAGCATAAGTGTTTTGGAGACACTTATTGGATTTGGAATATCATTATCATGGGTTTAGCCAATGAGATGATCACAACATGTATTTCAGAAATGAATTCTCATTAAGAGTGCATATTTAATTTTGAATAATGATTTGTTTCCATGTATTGGTATTTGAAAATTTTTGAAATTGTTTTCAAATGTAAGATTTTGAAATGTGTGTGTTTGTGTTAATTTGAATATTGTTTTATTTCGAAAAGAAGGATAATTTTTTTTTTCAGAAATGGTTAAACATGGAAATGGATGCTTTAAGAAAGTGTTGTTTTATAGTATGATGTGTTATAATTTAAAATTTTTAAGACAACCATTGATATAGAGTGAGACGTATGGAATTTTTTTGTATATAAAATGGATCCTGGTAGGCATCAAAGAAACCAACCGGAGGAAGCTTCTAAAAATTTGGTTTCACCTGAGCCATAGGTGAAAAAACAACTGGTCTGTAGTATTGTCCAATATTTTCAGGATGTGGAAATAGGGAACTGAATGGAAAAACCAAGGTGAGTGGATCATTCCGTTTTGTTCTAAAAGTTGAATCCACCCGTCATTCACGGTGATTTAGAAATAGAAAATGTAGAGGTTTGGATGAACATTATGAATCGAATCTTCAATTTCATTAGCACACCAGCTAATTTGAAAGTCAATCACGTGATGTATATTCTAGAGTATCCCTAACATTAGTGGTTAGAATTTTTTTAGGATAAATTTTACCAAGGCCTTACATGGGAGGTTTTTTAGGAATTGTTCAACAATAAATTCTATCCCCACACATTTAGAATTCATTGAATGACAGACTTCTTCATCATTAAGTGGGGAAAATATTCTGTCGCAGAGTATGAGGCTAAATTTATAAATTTATTCAATTTTTTACCCAATGTTTCTTCTAGTGTATCCTAAAAGGTACACATCTTGGAATTAGGCTTGAGGTAAGAGATTCTCTCAAAGAATGTTATGATCTGTATTATGGAGTATACAAAGATGGTTAATAGAATAACATTGTAATAAAGGGACATATCCAGAGTTACAAGGGGCAGAAGTATGTTGATACCTATGAGAAATAGTGGGAACTCTAATTCTAGGAATAAGCATAAGATATTCACCTATATCCAAGTTGGGTTCATGACTCAGAATCAGATGAAAGGATAAGTATATCTTGTCCAAAAACCAAAGATTAATATGGGATGCTTCTAGTGTGTCTCTCTTAGTCCCATTAAGTGTGAATGTACGGAACTACCTCGATAATTCCATAATTGTAATCAAATGGGGCATCATTAGTGCTATTGTCATAGTTCTCTAATGTGGGGTGTTCTGGAAACATCTTAGGTGTCACGGGCCTCATATTCTTCGAGGGGATGAGGTCATTAGATTAATAGTCATTAGTAGAATAGAGAAATTTATATGGATCTAGGAATTCCATGACTCCTCATTAATGGTAATCTCAGTGAGATAATAACAAGCGAATTATGTAAATCATGAAATTATATAGATATAAGAAGGTTGTTGTGGATGAATAATCTGACCATCGATGGTGAGAGGTATGATTCATTTGAATTCTACCCTTGTGAGAGATTTGTTTTATATTTGTTAATATCATTCCTTCAGCGATTCTCATGCTATTTGTTTTCTATGTTTAAATGTTGAGATGATGCCTTCAGTGTTGAAACTGAAAAATACTCTAGATCAAAGAGAATGTAGAGACTTTTTGTGTAGATCATGTTATATAACTATTGATGGAATTGAGTTGAAATTATATTTATCTATTGTCAAACTTAAATTCTATAATATGATCGTGGGTATGTATTGGTTGACAATTTTCAAGACTCACATCATATGTTATACTAGAATGTTTATTTTTACAACTAAAGATGGAATTAAGCATCTTTTTCAAGGAGATAGAAATGTAAAAACTGGTGCAACAGGCTTGTTAGAACCAGAAGTTGAAATGATCTTATACCAGTTTGTATATTTAACATTGATATTAATGGAATAGATCAAGAATATTATTTTCCCAATGATTGTTGATCAGTTTATAGATGTTTTTTCTAAGAACTTCTTAGGGTTTCCACCCAACAGAGAAGTGACGTTTATAATTGATCTCCTTTTGGGGACCAGTCCTATTTCCATTCTGTTTTACCAGATAGCACCAAATGAGTTAAGGGACCAGAATGTGTAGTTGTAATATCTAGAAATAAAATGGTTCATTTGGACGAGAAAGTATCTATGGGAAGCGCTGATCTTGTTTATCAAAAATGGAAATTGGAACTCATTAGTTTTGTGTGGATAATCATAAACATAACCAAGTTAAAATAAATAATAGGTATCCACTTCAACACATTTTTCATCTGTTCAATCAATTTAGGGGATCATAGTGGTTCTATAAAATTGACTTGTAATCAAGATATCACCAATTGTGGGTTTGGAAGGAGGATTTTCCAAAAATAACTATCATGGGTAGATATTACCATAATAAATATGTCGTAATGCCTTTTGGTCTTATGAATTCAGCCTCGGTATTTATGTTATTGATGAATTAGATATTTTAGTGATATCTGGATTCTTTTGTGGTGGTTTTTGTGGATGAAATATTGGTCTATTCAAGGACAACTTTTGAGCATTATCAACACTTAGTGATGATTTTGGGAAACTTAAGGGATCATCGGTTGTATAAAAAACTATCAAATTGTTATATTTAGATAAAATATACACACTTCATTGACCATTTAATCTCTAAAAGAGGTGTTTCTATGGATCCAGAAAAATAGAAGATGTTATTTCTTGGAAACCACGAAATAATGTCTTTAAGATACACAGTTTTCATGGTCCAGCTGGTTATTACTGTAATGCCCCGACCCCAGTTACCCATAGTCGGTGCATTATTACATAGCATTATCATGATATAAAGAAATCATGTCCCGAAAGACCGATCAATTTAGTAGCCTTGAAAATACTAGATACATTCTTAAGTTTTACATTTCATTATAAAATGAAAAACTACAAAAACATTATCTCCATAGAACACACTAATATCCCCTCAGACTATCCCGAAAGGTCTGTTATTAAATACTTCGTCACATCCAGTGAAAAATAAAAAATAGAAATGGGTGAGCATAGATGCTCAGTAAGGATAACAATATAGCCGAAACTTTCATAAATAAGCATAACCATTTGAGGTAATGTTTAACTAAAACAAAATCATTTTAAACTTGAACAACAACATAATATGTCAAAGATAAAAACAAATAATTTCATTTACTTATTCACATGGACATTCTGCTAGTCGAATAATCACATGCAATATCAATAGCCAATTTCATAATGATGGAATTCATAACGTCAGACTTAAAAACCACATAGTCAAGTCCTTGTTCCAATACTAAAAATAAGATTTTATTAAGACCTTCTGCCCAGACACTAGTTTTTCTCAAAAGACCTACCGATGCATCGAGGAGCTAGATCAGGCTCCACCCATCAATAACTAAGTCCAACGCATTCCTCATATGAAAAGCTTGAAACATAACATAAACATTCGTATTAAAACTACCATATGAAATGTAAATACTTTAGCTATAAACCATGAATGGTATAAAAATAACATATCCATAGACAAACATATCACAAAAACCTTCATTAAAATATGTATTATTTTTATCATAATGAATCAAATTCAAAAAAGTGTAAAATCCATCAAAGGATGTTGACATAGATGAAATGAAAACTATTAGAGAGAAATAGCCCTTTCTTTTTTTGTAAATCATTTAAAGTTGAATAATTATAAAAGAAAACATTTATTTTGAAAATATTCTTATAAGATTGTATGGGAATATTTTATTATTTTATAATGGTATAAAATAGCCGCACCCACTGTCTAATTTAAAAAAACATTCATACCTTAATTATGTTGAAAAGGGTCATAAAGTACCTTATTTGCAAAACGACCGAAACATTCCTTTAAAAACATATAAGGTCAAATAAGGGTATAAATGACTTTACCCTGTTGTCTAGTAATTACTAAAAATGTTTTGAAATACATTTTTAAGAAACATGGATGTGGATGATAAATAGGTCTGAGTAGATAATTACGTATAAGCAGCCTCGGATAATGAAGTGATTGTCAAATTTAACCCTTAACCTATACTTTTCCTTAGTAGATGGTATGTTTAACCCCTGTATAATAGTTTAAAAATTGTTATTAAATTATGCAAGAACTATATTCATAAATATTATATCATATATGATCTTATAATATTGCTTTGTTAAAAATACTTTAGTACTATCATCGTTTAGAGTGTTAATTGATTCGTTTTCCTTTATATAATTTGTTACGTAAGTAATGTTTGTTATGCATAGAATGTATCTTATTCATATTCATAATTATATTAAGTCTTTAAACATTTTATTTAATCATCAAATGAAAATTAGTCTTGAATGGATATTATGGGGAATGAATCTCGTCCCGTTCGTGGAGACGGTAATCCGTACGTACGCACGAGCGACACCATCATTATTTTGATGTTAAAATTGTATATAATTGGATCATATATCATATATACAGAATCATTATCATTTTATATTTATTATTTACATAATTTATTTTCATTATTATTCCCATCTAATTGATGAAGTGTTTGAATAACAAACTACACCATGACGTAGAGACGGTAATCCGTACGTACGCATGTATGGTGACTTTGTCATTTATAGGATGGATAGAATAATGAATAGGGTTGTACACTTTTTTTAAAAAAAACATCATAGTATATAGAAGATACTGGTTTTATTTTTTTAGGATGGAAACAATAAATAAAGAGTAAGTGGAAGAAGAAAAGAACATGAAAGAGTTGATTAAATATTTACCTCTTTATCGGGTTCTTCCTTTTGATTTTATCAAATGGGCTCTTTAGGATGGCTTTCTGACTAAAGGAAGGCCTCTAGGATGATGGTAGGACAGTTGGTAGGATATTTGGATAGTGGTTGGTAGAGCCAAATGGCTTTAAAGGTGTGAATTTTATAGAATAGGATGTTCCCTTTTATAAGAGGGGTGAGGGGAATCCTAGGAAAAGATTGAAATATTATTTTATAATAAAATAATTTTATGTTTTTAATGGATCCAAAATGATTTATTTCTAATATAAGGTAGGTCTGGGTCAAAAACAACTCAACCAATAGTTTTTAGATAGTTTTGGGCCACTATATTAACCTAATCTTTTAGATTTAACTCTTAGTTAATTAGTTTGACATTTACCAGGTCACTTTGTATTTTTATATTATATGGTTAGTAAACAAACTATAACAATCCAAGGGAACCCCAAGGGGTTCATTATTAATATATATAACCTTAACTAAGTCATTTTTCTGAATCATATATTTTTAAGAATATTATATCAATTAATAATATAATATTTGTTTTAAAAACTATTTTATCTCAATTTTGACACTATTTGGTATTTTTTTTCTAAATTCATTACAGCATTATTACTTCTAAAAAATTTTATTTAATCAACCCGAACATGACATATTAACCATGAAAATTATTTCAATTCATTAAAAGTCTCAAATTAGATTTTTTTGGATATTTATAATATCAATTATTTTAATATTTCATTAATTAGGTAATTACTCCATCATCATTGTGTCATAAATAAATTAAATTATTTGTGTCTAAAAATTAAAAATAAAATACAATTATGTAGGATATATTTTAACCTTTCTAATGAATATTTATAGTCTAATTTATCTTATGTATAACCATATATTAATAATGTATTGGTTATGAAAATGTGGATTTAACACTTTTACCTTTTATTTGAATTAAATTGTAATAAATGTCCTAATCTTATCCATGTGGACCTAAACGATAGTATTTTCTTACTAAGGTTGTTTTTGGCCGAATAAAACTTATCCAATAGGATTAGGACATGTTTTAGGTTAATACTAATATAATTTTTACCTTTAATTACCCTATTTACTTTTAACCGTGGTAATAAAAGTAAGAAGTTACTATTCACCAAAAATTATTTTCATCTTATTAAACCACATTTCACGTACTGATTTCAACCGTGTCTCTTGGAGTTTTTAAATTCAACTCACAGAAGTGGTAAAATTGTGTTTTATGTAAATTTTCAAAAGCTCCTAGGAGGTGGGTAAAAGATAGTAAAAAGATCAATAACATTTTTATATATCTAAACTTATTATAAAATGACTCCAATGAATTAAATTGAACATATAGTGGTATTATGTATCTATTTGGATCTAAAATAAATTTAAATAAAATAAATAATTATTTAAATAAATAGTCGGTTTTAAACAATAACTCAGTGTTTTTCATTATTCATCAAAAATTGATTGTTTTTAGAAAAATACAAAGAATTCACCCTAAGCAAATTTTGATATTACAAATACAAAAATGAAGCCCATTTTGAAAGATAAAATTTATAAACTTTTAAAAAGAGGGTATTAATATTCTAAACAGCTAGATTGATTGGTCGCGGTGTGTTAGAATCTCGAAGTTGTGTACAATGCAAGCAATTTCATTATTCAAAAGCAAATATATTGTTGAAGCATGGGGTGTTACATTATCACATCCATAAAATAATTTCATCCTTGAAATTTCAAGAATATTACTACATAAAAGGATTTAGATGTATTTTCATCATAACTTCCTTGGGTTCCCTCGTTAACTCTTCCATCTTATGTTTTCTCCATATAACTTTTACCTTATGAGTCATCCGGTTTCTCAACACTTGTTCTATTGTATCAAAAATCTTGACAGGGTCTTCGCAATAAGACAAATCGGGTTCCAGTTCTAATTACTCATAGGTGAGTACATGCATTGGGACATGAAAGTATTTTCTCAACAGTCATACGTGGAACACATCATTAACTTTGGAGATACTTGGCGGAATTGCCAAACGGTAATCTACAGACCCAATCCGTTCTAGAATTTTGGAAGGTCTATTGTACCTGGGACTCAATTTACCCTCTTACCAAATCATATAACTCCCTTCCATGGTGATACCTTCAAGAAAACATGATCTCCTACCTGAAATTCCAATTCATTCCTATAGTTATCGGCATAGCTCTTTTGCCAACATTGTGCTGCTCTGATGTGGGTTTGGAAAAACATCTCGTTTACCATTGTTTCCTGAACAAGTTCTGGGCCTACAAATTTTCATTCACCAACATCATCCAAACAGGTTTTTGTGCGGCATCTCTTTCAGTATAACACTTCATATGGTGTCATCTGAATACTTTAATGGAAGCTATTATTATAGGAAATGTATACCAACAGTAAATATTGATCCTAGATACCATGAAATTCATGTGATCATGATGCCAACATGTCTTATAAGGTTTGAAAAGTCTGTTCTGATTGTCAATCAGTTTGAGGGTGGTAGGTAGTTATCAAACAATGTTTAGTATCTCATTCATTCTGAAGACTTTTCCATAATCATGATATAAAACGGGGATCAAGATCCAAAACAATCGATAGGGGTACTCCATTAATTCTTACAACAAAATTAATATACAGTCATTTCAAATGTTCAAGTGGTAAATCTTCTCTTATAGCAACAAAATGTGCTTACTTGGTAAGACGATCAACAATGACCCATAATGAGTCCTTCATTCAAGGAGTCTTCGGTAGTCCCATGACAAAGTCCATTGTAATATTATCCCATTTCCACTCAGTTATGGGAAAAGGTTTCATGACTCCTCCAAGCTGTTGCCTTCCATATTTCACTTCGTAACAAACCATACATCTTGACACAAAATCAGCAGTCTCCCTATTCATGTTGTCCAACCAAAAATTTTCCTTCAAATCTATATACATCATAGTGCTACTAGGGTGTATAAAGAAATTGGAGCTATGAGAATCATCTAACAATTCCCTTTTCAGATTAGGTATATCGAGAACACAATGTCTCTTCCCAAATTTCAAAATCTCATCTTCATTTATGATGTCACTCAATCTACCATCATTCAAAACATTAATCTTCTTTAGAAACTCCTCATCATCACCTTGAGAACTTTATATCCTTTCTAGTAAAGATGGATTGGAAACCATTTGAAAATGTTTTGATGTTTCACCTTCCATGATTATTCCCATATACATTTTCACTAGATCCATGATAATAGGATCCCTTTAAACTCTCATTTTTTTCAAAACTCCATGATTCTTTTTCCTCAAAGAATCTACCACCTTATTGGCCTTCCTCATGTGGTAGTGTATATTGTAATCATATTCTTTTAGTATTTCAATCCATCTTCTTTGCCTCATATTGAGTGCTTTCTTTGAGAAAATATACATCAAACACTTGTGATCCATATGTATCACACATGTTTCACAATAGAGACAGTGTCTACAAATCATCAAAGAAAGGATTAAAGCTTCTAACTAAAGATCATGAGTAGGATAGTCTTTCTCAGGAATTTTTATTTGTCGTGATGCATAGGCAAAAATTCTATCATTCTGCATAAGGACACAACCAAGTCCTTTCATTGATGCATCACTATAAATAACAAAACCATAATTCCAAAATGGTATATTCAAGAAAAGATCATTGACTAATCTTTTATTCAATTATTCAAAACATTATACACACTCTTTTGTCCAAACAAATTTAACCCCTTTATGTGTGAGCTTGGTTAATGGGTTAGCCAATCGGGAAAAATTCTGGATGAAATATCAATAATAACTTCCTAAACCAATAAAACTATATACCTCAGTTATACTCATTGGTGTTGGCCATTATTGTATTGCTCTCGTCCTAGAAGGATCAATGGAGATTCCATCCTTAGAGACAATATGGCGAAGAAAAGAAATCTCTTGAAGCCAGAATTCACACATGCTAAACATCCCGTATAATTCATTTATTCTAAGGGTTTTCAGAATGGCGTGCATGATATTTTCATGATCTTTATAGATTTTAGAGTATACCAAGATATCATCAATAAATACCACTACAAAGTCATCAAGACATTCCTTGAAAACACTATTCATTGGATCCACGAAAACAGAGGGTGCATTTGTCAGCCCAAAAGGCATTACTGTAAAATCATAATGTCCGTACCTAGTTTGAAATGCTATCTTTGGAATGTCTTACTTCTTCACACACAACTGATGATATCTAGATCAAAGGTCAATCTTTGAAAAATATAGATATCCATGAAGTAGGTCAAATAAATCATCAATGTGAGGTAGGGGATAATATTTCTTTATTGTTATAGCATTGATCTCCCTATAGTCAATGCACAACCTCATAGATCCATCATTCTTCTTAAAAAAAGAACAGGTCCTCCCCATGGGAAAAACTAGGGCGAATAAATCCCTTGTTACACAATTCCTCTAGTTGTTTCTGTAGTTCCACTAATTCCACTATGTCCATTATATAATCGTTCTTCGATATGGGACTTGAACTAGGAATTAAATCAATAGAAACTCAATTTCTCAGTCTGGAGGATGTATATTTAAATCTTTTGGAAACACATCAACATATTATTTCACAATACCTAGGTCCTTTATTTGAACATTTCTTTCCTCACCCACAGTTATTTCATACTCATTCTCCCCAATAATTGAATTTAGTTGAGCTACTGGGGGTGGATCTAGATAATAATCAGAAGGTGATGTTTCATCTCTAAAGATAAGGTACCCATTGTCATCATCAAAAATTGTAACCTCTTTCTTCTTCTTACAATAAATTTTCGCATCATGGTCTGAAAACCAATACACACAAGTGATTATATCAAATTCAGTCATGGGTATGTGGATGACATCTGCAGATAACTAAAATTTATATTCCTTAATAGGAAATGATTCAAAAAACTTTGTTGCAATGATACTTACATTAGAATTTTTCACCGAATACTCCCTTGTTAAAACAAATAAAAAATATCTAATTTTCTTAGAAAACTGTGAAGATATAAAACAATGCGATGATCCAAACTCAAATAAAGCATTTTATAAACATGAGGAAACCATTAAATTACCTGTCACCGCATCTTTCGGAGCTTCAACCTCAGCAGTAGTGATAGCATAAGCTTGGCATTGATGCCTTAGCCTTTTCTCAGGTTATCTTCCTTGGCGATTATGAAATTCGTTTGCATAATGACCCCTTTCTCTACAATTTTATCATTAAACATTGACAACCTCTTTCTTCCCCTTGCAATCACGAGCTTGGTGGCCTTTTTCACCACACTTGTAACAGACTCCCATTCCCTTCCGGAAAGTACCAGGAAGTTTCTTCCCACATTTACTATAGGATGCATATTCACTTTTCCGTTCTTCCCTTTATTTCCATTTCCAGAGTGTTCAGTAGATATCTTCATCTCTTGATTTACTTTAATGTCATAAGACATAGAGAATTACTTTTATGTATTGATAGAATATGAGACAATATCTTCGTATGATGAGAAGGATTGTGAGACAAATGCTCGATGGAGAAATTGTTTCAACCGTTCAAAGAAACTATTAATCTTACATCTTTGATTACGTATATAATCTGCCGCATGTCATGCAAACCTTGTAAAGTTACCCTCACACTTTGCGACATTCTCATCCTCCTTTTGCCTCAGACTTAGAAACTGTATTTCCATATCCACTCGATGGTCACGGGGAAAGTATTTTTCTAAGAAAAGATCTTTAAACACCCTCGATTCCATGTTTAATACTTCTTTATCTTCATTTTTGTTTTGGAATAATGACCACCATTGATCTGCATCTCCTGTAAGACGATAAATTGCCATGAAAACTTTTTCCCTTTCACTACTCCCCAAAGAATGAAGTACTTTCTCTAAGGAACATATCCATTGCTCATTTTATTTCCATTAAATTTTGGTGGTTGTTGCCTCATGAATCTATATATCATTGATCCTCCTCATTTTGGATCAGGGTGTTCATATGGGTAAGGATATTTTTAATAACCTGGGAGAGTTCTCCCGGTATGGTGATAAGCTAATCAGCACCAGTTGCTTCACCAGCTCCACAATAATTATCTTTAGTATGAGGTAAGTCCCTACATGGATTACAAGCATTGATACGGTTTGCATCAATTCAACTAGGCATGATTTATAAACAATGACATACACTAGATTAGTTTATTAATCCAATACGTAATTCCAAACTCGTAAAATAGTTAACATAAATTGAATAGTTTATGGATATAATCTATAATCATAAAAATGTTTTGTTTAAGGGATTATATACTCATAAATTCTTCATAATGTTTTATAAATAAAAAAATAGTTATCTTAAGCATATCCCATGGGAGTGTCGTAACCAAGAGTGTAGAAAGGCCGGTTGTTGTGCACCAGTTCCCATTCGAGTCTAGCTAAAAGCATTGTTTCTGGGTTTTCCCCCTAGGTACATCTGTGTCAGAGCCACCTCTACCTGCTCGTATCAAGACAGGTATGTATTTCTTGGAAAACTCACAAAATATCTTCAGTACCAAAATTCTAGGAAGTTTTTCTATACTAATCCTCAAACTCTATCTTAGGGATATGTTCTCTAATCAGAGTTTTTCTACATCTAGCTTCCAAGGTTTTTACTAAACATTACCTGATACCAACTATATTGCCCGAACCCCAGTTACCTAGATTTGGTGCATAATTACATTACATTGGGATGATATAAGGATATCATGTCCCGAAAGACATATTATTTTAGTACCCTTTGAAATACAAGATACATTCATAAGTTTTACCTTACATTATAAAATAAAAAACTACAACAACATTGTCTCCATAGACCGCACTCATATCCCCTCAGATAATCCATGCAGTTCAATCATAAAATACTTCTTTCGCATCCTAGGAAAAATAAAACATAGAAATGGGTGAGCTCAGATGCTTAGTAAGGATAACAATATAGCAGAAACATTCATAAATAAGCATAAACATTTAAGGTAGTGTATAACTAAAAAAAGCCTTATAAACTCGACCTTCTTTAAAATATGGAAAAGATAAAATCAAATAAGTCCACTTTCTTATTCACATGGATATTCTACTAGTCGAATAATCACATGCAATATCAATAGCCACTTTCATAATGACGGAATGCATAATGTCAGACTTCATAACCACAAAGTTAAAACATTGTTCCAAGACTACAAATAAGATTTTGTCAAGGCCTTTTGCCAAGACACTAGTTTATCTCATGAGACCTATAGATGCATCGAGGGTCTATAGCAATCTCTACCCATCACTTACCATGTCCAATGCATTCCTCATATGAAAAGGTTGAAAGATAACATTAACATTTGTACTGAAACTAACATACAAAAAGTCAATAACATAACCCTAAACCATGAATGGTATAAAAATAACACATGCACAATCAAACATATCACAAAAACATCAATAAAATATGGATGATTTGTATCATAATAAATCAAATTAAAACATGTGTAAAATCCATCAAAGGATGTTGACATAGATGAAATCCAAACTATTTGAGAGAAATATTTGTTTCTTTTTTTGGAATCATTTAAATTCAGTCAATTATAAAAGAAAAAATTTATTTTTAAAATATTCTTATAATATTATAAGGAAATCTTCGATGATGTCATAGCATCAGAAAATAGCAGCACCCGCTGTATAATTTTAAAAACAGTTTAAGCATAATTTTGTCGAAATGGGTCATAAAGTACCTTGTTTGGAAAAACGATGAAAAGATTTGATTCAAAAAAAATATAAGGTCAAATAAGGGTATAATTGAATTTTACAAATTGCCTAGTAAATAGTCAAATTGTTTTTAATTAAATTTTTGAGAAACATGTATGTGGATGATAAATAGGTCCTAGTAGATAATTGTGTATTAACAACCTCGGATAATGAAGAGATTCTGAAATTTAACCCTTACCTTGTACTTTTCCTCAGTCGATGGTATGTTAAACTCCTATATAGTAGTTAAAACATTGATATTAAATTATACAAGAACTATATTCATAAATATTATATCATATATGATCTTATAATATTTCTTTGTTAATAATATTATAGTACTATCATCATTTCGAGTGTTAACTGATTCATTTCCCTTTATATTCTTTGTTACATAAGTAATGTTTATTATGGATAGGATGTATCCTATTCATATTAAGAATTATATGAAGTCTTTTAACATTATTTTTAATCACCAAATTAAAATAACTCTTGAATGGATACGATGGGGAATGAATCTAATCGCGTTCGTGGAGACGGTAATCTATACGTACGCACGAGCGACAATATCATTCTTTTGATATTAAAATTGTATATAATTGGATTTTATATCATATATAAAGAATCATTATCATGTTATATTTGTTATTTAGATAATTTATACTCATTATTATACCCATCCAAATAATGAAGTGTTTGAATAACAAACTATACCACGACATGGAGACAGTAATTTGTACGTCTGCGCGTAAGGTGACTTTTTCATTTATAGGATGGATAAAATAATGAATTGGATTGTGAAATTTTTATAATAAAATCATAGCATATATAAGATACTTGATTAATTATTTTATAATGGAAATAATAAATAAACAAGTAGTGGAAGAAGAAAAAACTAGAAAGAGGTGATGAAATATTTACCTCTTCTTCGGGTTCTTCCTTTGGATTTGATCAAAACGGCTCCTTAGGTTGGATTTCTGAATAAAGTAAGGCCTCTAGGATGAAGGGAGGATAATTGGGAGGATACTTGGGCAGAGGTTGGCCAATCCAAATGACTTTGAATTTTTGAATTTGGGAGAAGGGGAACTGCCCTTTTATAAGAGGGGTGAGGGGCACCTTAAGAAAGGATTGAAATATTATTTTATAATAAAATCATTTTAAATTTATAATAGTGCAAAAATAATTTATTTAGAGGATAAGGTATGGATTGGACGAAAACCACTCAACCAATAGGACATAGACAGGTTTCAGTCACTATATTAATCTTATCTTTTAGATTTAACTCTTATTTAATTAGTTTGACATTTACCATGTCTCTTTGTATTTTTATAATATATGGTTAATAAATTTACTATAACAAGCCATGATAAACCCAAGATGTTTGTTATTAATATATATAACCATATTTAAATAATTTGGACAATCCTTATATTTTTATGAATATTATATCAATTAATAATACAATATTTGTTTAAATTTCTTTTTTGTCAATTTTGACAGTTTTTGGTATTTTTTTATCTAAATTCATAGCAGCATTAATACTTTGAAAAAAATTTATTTAAAAAACCCTAACATGTAATATTAACCTATAAAATTAGTGTAATTCATTAATAGTCTCAAATTATATTTATTTGGATATCTATAATATCAATTATTTTAATATTTCATTAATAAGGTAATTACTACATCATCATTGTGTCATAAATAAATTAAATTATTTAATGTTTAAAAATTTTAAATAAAATATAATTATGTTGGAAATATTTTTATATTTCTAATTAATATTAATAGTCTAATTTATCTTATTTATAATCCTATATTATAAATGTTTTAATTATGAATACTTGGATTTAACACTTTTAACTATTCTTTGAATTAAATAATAATAAATGTCCTAATCTAATCCACGTGGACCTAAATGAACAAATTCTATTACTAAGGTTTTTTTTGGTTGAATAACACATATCCAATAGAATTAATACATGTTTTAGTGTAACACTATATCATGATTACCTTTAATTAGCCTATTTACTTTTGACTATGGTAATAAAAGTAAAAAGTTACTATTCAACAAAAATTATTTTCATCTTATTGAACCACGTTTTACTTACTGATATCAACCATGTCTCTTGGATTTTTGAAATTCAACTCACATAAGTGGTAAAATTATGTTTTATGCAATTTTGCAAAATCTCCTAATAGGAGGCTAAAAGACGCTAAAAATTTCAATAAAATTTTTATATATGTAAACTTATTATAGAATGACTCTAATGAATTACATTGAACTTATATAGTTATTATGTATCTATTTTGACCAAAAATAAATTTCAATTAAATAAATAATTATTTAAATAAAAAGTCACTTTTAAACAATAATTCAGTGTTTTTCACTACTTGTCGCAAATTGAATGTTTTCAAAAAAAATACCAAAAATTCACCGTAAGCAAATTTTGATATTCCGAATCCAAAAATGTGGTCCATTTTGTAAGATAAAATTTATAAACTTTTAGAAAGTGGGTATTACTATTCATAATGGCCAGTTTGATTGGTTGCGATGTGTTAGAATCTTGAAGTTACGTACAATGCGAGCAATTGCATTATTCAAAGGGAAACGTACCATGGAAGCTTGGGGTGTTACAATTACTGACATTTGTTTCCTGATTTCTTATGAATAGATTCACTTATTACATCATTGAAAGAGAAAAATGTTCCATTCCAAAGGACTTAGGAATTCCAGAAGTCTTTTTAGGAGGGGAAATTTTCCCTTACATATGAATGAATATTAATTTTTTGGAATCAAGAAAACGGTATGTGGTGTATTGTGATGCTTTGGGATCAGATTTTGGATGTTTTCTCATGAAAGTAGACAAGGTTATTTCCTATGGCTTAGGGAAGATTTTGTTTCATGAAAATAACTTCTCAACACTTGATTTAGAGTTTATTTTCATAGTCTATGATTTGAATACTTGGAATTATTACCTCTTTTGTTGTAAATTAACTTTGTTTACAGATCATAAGATCTTGAAACATATTTTCTCACTAAGGGATTTTAACCTAAGACAAATTATATGGATGGAGAATCTACAAATATTCGACATTCACTTGATTTATAAACCAAGAAATGGAAATTAATTATCTGATTCATTAAGTAGAAATTTATATAGTCATTTGGAAAAATAACATTCATATGAGTGGTAGTTGATATTAGTCCTAGCCGACATGCACAAGGAATATAAAGACCATGGTTAATTTTTGGTATTCATTCGAGTTTTGTTTGTTCCAAATTTGGTTGAGAGAGTTAAAGTGCCCCAAACATTTGATGCAGAATGCATGGTTATGAGGTCGAAACTCAATAGTGGGGAGACCATTGAGAGATGTAATCTAGATGAGAGTTCTCTTTTGTAGTTAAATAATTGGATGGTTTCACCTAGGGATTGTTGCGAACAACTTCTTTATACAAAACACTATTCATGATGCATTTTTCACCCTAGAATAAAAAAGATATACAAGGTGTTTAATGTTCAGTTTTGGTGGATCGGTATGTAAATGAAGGTGGGTGAATTTGTTTTGATATGGTTAACATAACATCATGTTAAAGCTGAGAATCAAAAACCAGTAGGTATGTTTTAGTCTTTACCTATTCCAGATTGGAAATGGGAATAGATAGCTGTGGATTTTGTAATAAGTCTCCCAAGACGTATTCGTAAAAATAATGTCAAATGACTGACTGACTAAATAGCTCAAAGGATTAAAATTTTATTTATTTTGGATAATACCCCTTTTAAAGGTAAAGGGGGGGAAACCAAGACATCAAGGACATCAGGACATCAACAAAATTCAGAAAAATAAAACAAACAAAAAAACTATATATGAGAAGTAGTAAAGAGGGATGGAATACTACTTTCGATAGTTTTAGACAGATATCTGATGTTTACATCTCATTTTTGGAAATCCTTATAGAAATACCTTAGGACTAAGTTGACCATGAGTATGGACTATCATCCTCGGATGGATGGATAATTTTAAAGGATGATACACATGTTGGGAGACATGTTGTAGGATTGTGTAATGGATTTCGGTGGCTCATTGGAAGAGAACATACCATTAGTTGAGTTCACAGATAACAACTATTATTAGGCCTCGATATATATATGGATCATTTTGAATCATTGTATGGTAATCCTATTCATTCTCCTATTTGTGGGGTGGATGAAAGTGAGACATCACTAGTTGGGCTGAACCTTTTCCAAGAAACAATGGATAATATTGAGTTCATCAAAACAAGGATGGAGATGGCTTAGATTTTTCAGAATTTTTATGTGGATCATCATTGACGACCATTGTCATTTAAGGTGAGTGGTCATGTGTTCTTGAGGATTTCTCTAAGGCTTGGCCATCATAATTTTGGGAATTCAAGTTATCTCTTTGATACATTGGCTCGTTTTTGGTACTGGAATGGGCGGATGAGGTGGCATATCGCTAGGAATTTCCACCGTAGTTAATCACTATTAATTAATATGTTACATGTGTCTCAGTTGAAAAAGTATTAGTCTGATCCTAACCATGTTATCAGATCGGATCACGTTGACCTAGAGTTGGATGCTTCATTGGATTATATCCCAGTATGGCTTGTGAATATGAAAGATAAAGTCTTGCATGGAAGAAGCATCAGTCTAGTACAAGTTTTGAGGAACTATGGTAAAATTTAGGAAGTGACATAGGAATTGGAGAAGGAAATTAAAGGGGAATGGTTAGAACTCTTTCACAAAAATGGTGGTTTTATAATTTATGATGATGGAAATTCCAATGGTTTAGAGAATGTAGCACCCACAGTTTAAAGTAAGTAACCCTTTAATTATAATTTTAATTATGTAATATGTTTGGGTGAATATTTGTAGGGTATGAAATTATATTTGATTGTTATTTAGGCTTTTCTAAAGGTTCATGGTTTGTGCATCATTAGTGGAAACCATAAAACTCCTATCGAAAACCATCCAAAATGAGGCAGGGGCTAAGGGGAAGGTGCACTATTTTTACAAACCATGTGGCCACCTTGGAGAAACCATGAAATATAGTAAAGTGGGATTTTGCATAGTTGTCACATAGATTTCTTACCGAGCGACCCAACTCTATGAGGTTACCCCTTGAGGCAGTGGCTGGCACATGATTTTCCCACAGTTTATTAAATTGTGTGACTAACCATACATGGTTTTAAAACAATATCCTAAAAAAGTGGATCTAGGTCGGGATTATGTAATAACCCTTTGGTTCTTCCCAAAACCAACCCTAACACTATATTTCTTCCTCCCATGGGTTTTATAACCTCTCCCAGTCAAATTGGAAGCAACATAGAGGCGTTTCTTGGTGTATTGAGGCCCGATTCTCATCGTAAGTCGTTGTTTATGGTGGGTTTTCCAAGTTTCATAGATCTACATCCCACTCTCTCAATGTTTCTTAGATATAGTTCCACTGTGGATATATCTAAGGTTTATGATGCCAATCAGGTTTATATTTGGACTATTTCATTCTAGGGGAAGTAACATATGGCCCATTTTTAGCAATTTAACCCGTTTTTTTGTGTTTTAGTGTCGTTCTTTATTTTCACCATAAATCCCAAGGTAGGTGTCTTCACTCTCAACTACTCTATTTAGAACATTAATTCTTTATTTCATATTGATTATTTTTCATGATATCTATTATGGAATTTTCTGAAAATACTTGATGAATCCCTCTTTTGGTGGTGGTTAATGGAATTGTGAAAATTGGGTGTTTTGGTGAAAAGTGATCATGGAAACATGAATTTAAAATGATGATTTTAAAATGGATATTTGGTTATGATGCATGGAAAGTTGTTTTCAATAAATTTGTTGGTTTTATAGAGATGGTTTGTTTGAAAATTATTTTCAATAAAAGGTTTGTTTTATTGAAATGTTTTTTTATTATGATTTTAAATAATGGTGTGGTTTTTTAAAATGATTTAATTGGTTTGGGATATATATAGTTTGACATGTGTGGTTGGGATTAAATGGTTAAGTATGCATGTAATATATTAACATTGGTCATGAAGTACCACAATTAAAAGGGTATGGGTTATGGACAAGAATTTCCACCATAAATGGAAACCCTAGGCTTGTGTGTGGCGGTGTGTGGCTGTGTGGGGGTGTTTGATATGGAATGGGTCATGACAATTAAATTATTGAAATGGTTGGAATGACATGTTTGGTGATTTTCCTTGGAAATTGGTTTATTTGTGAAAACAACTTTGGTTCCTTGTGATAAATTTTTGATCTATTTTAAATGTATTTATATAGATTATTTTATATAAATGTTCTAACTTGTTCTATCCTTGTGGCGTGAGTAGAAATGTGATTTGGGGAAAATCTATTTAGTTTAATTACTCCCCCTGCTTTGTAATTTTGGTGATTTTTTATATATTTTGTATCGAGATGCGGGTAAAGGTAAATTATCATATTTCTTTAGTGGTTCATCGTGATACTTGGGCTGTATTTTGAAGATGGAGCAAGGATCATGTTGGGAGATTTAGATTTCTATTTTTGAGTTTTTGGATTTTGTTTGTTTTGGTCTTCCATTGTGAACATTGATGTTTTCTATTTTTATATTATGGTACCCATTTTTAGTTGGTTTTGATATCAATGTAATTGCTTTGTGTTTTTTTACATATTTATTATTAATAAAGTAGTTGTTATTTAGTTGGGTTTTTTACTTTAAAGGTAAAATCATCCCCACCTGTCAATGAATCCCTTGGAATTTATTTCCCGGATTTGGCACCTTGGGGATGTTTATTAATGCCATGCAAGTCTATCGGCCTTCTCAATCCAATAAGGAGGGGTGTGATGTTATAGAACCTAAGTATCGATCAAGGATTTCATGGCTCGCTTAATCATTTAAGTACAATTACAAAAGAATGTCCATTTCTGACCACAAATCGAGTATAAAGCAAAATTATTGTAGGCCAGTTTCTTAATCATACCACACCACAAGACTAGTATACTATAGAGGGACACACCTATATTCCATTTTAATTTGAATAATAATATGTCCATGCATATAAAATTTCTTCTAATTCATTAAATGTACCTTTCTATTATCAAGGAATACAGAGAATTTAAAAATAGTTATAGGTCTAGGTGGGATTCCCATGGTAGATAACACCATACATGAAATTGTATAAGTCGGGCCATTCTAACATATGTACCATATGGAATCATCAATATCATTACACAATGATGGGTCCATAAACAATTAGATAATGTCTTGGTCACTAAGACTTATCATATTATGGTATTATATCATTCCAAATTCTATTTATCAACTCGTTACATTTGATAAGACCGCGCACCTCATCAAGTGGTTTTTTTAGAAATCAATTTATTAATTAAAGACATTAAAATATATCACCAATAAGGGAGGATAAAACTTGAGGTCAATGACATCAAAACCAAAGAATTTAATATACGAGGGCTACTAGAATTATTGGATTACATTCAACATATTTAATTTCATATTTGAGGTGTGTCTCATGGAGATACCAACTTGCGGAACAATGACACAGTTTATAAGCAATGCGACATTGAGGGGGGAATATATAGAGAAACTAACTTGTTCATATGATTCTATAAATGTCAAATATCCAGGCATTAAAGGATTTGGATCGAGATAAATTGAATAAATGAAGAAATGGCCAGAATATAGGGTGAATTAGATCACCCAAAAATATCACAAATGAGGAAAAGAAAAACAAAGAAAGGAGGATGGAGGAGTCATTGACATACTGATATGCTTCCCATGAGATAATCATAACTCATAATGGATGCCAGACAATGGAGTTATCTCTATACCTAAAGGAGGAAAGGAGGATATCCATAAAGGGATTTCTACATGTGAGATGAAGGAAGAAAAGAGGCGGAGAAATAAATAATTAGGAAATGGAATTTTGGTAATTTCTAGTCTGATTAATGAGGTGCATCATTTGGTCATGTGGTTGTCTAAATCGTGCATCAATAGTACATGAACCACTACACAAGGAACATCCTCACATGCGATGGATGCACAGTTTGAAAAACCGTGTATAACACATGAAAAATCTCACTGTCAATATTTTTTAGCACCCGCACGGCCATACAGCTCCTCTTTCATGGATAAACCAAACTATGGAGGCCTTCAGATCCACTTGTTGATCCACAAATTTTCACATTGTGGGCCGCAAAGTTTCAAAAAAACAATGTTCCCTTACCTGTCCTTCTAAACATGAGTTTCTGGGGTCCATCACTCTTGAAATTCATCATGACATCCCTGAAATCTCTCATGCCTTCAACCAATTCAAAAAACCACACAATTATGTGTTCCAAAACACATATTTATATTACGATACATGGTCTAATGAACCGACCATCCACTAAATGATAAAAATTAAAATTCCATTGTAATTTCATCCGATCCAATACTTGGGATATTACACTAGACTTCGTGTCGGGACCCATTTTGAGGATTCTTCCCCTTTCCTTTATTTGTTTTTTTTCCTTCACACATGGACCTATATGAAATGACATGGAATATTCACCACTAGTTGTGGGAATATACCCAATTTTGGGAAATTAAATATTAATTCTTTTATATTTATTAATATTATTTCCTCTAGATCATATTCTACGGGTTATGGATTAATCTGAAAATGAGGTTATAGTCTCAAAATATGTCTGATTATACCCTCACCTCTAGTTGAAAGATTCTATTGTATTGGATGGCATAACTAAGGTCATGTAACAAACTGGATCAGGGAATTGGTCAAAGTGGCACCTTGGTTAGGGCGCTACTAACCCAGGTGATCACCATTAGATGGCAGTCAAGACTACCCTTAAGTAACTTACATAAACCATGAATATGTTCATGGTCTATATTGGAGACACGGAACTAATCATCAGAGGATATGAATATTCTTGTTTCCGAATAGATCATGATGATCTGAAATCACATATAGGATACGTCTTCACTCTCAATGGAGGTGTTGTGAGCTAGAAGAGCTCCAAAAATGTCATGGTTTTGGATTGTGTAGTAGATTCTGAGTACATTATGGCATCATAGATAGTTAAACAAGGAATATTTATATAAATATTTTTCCATGTTCTTGATGTCGTGTTTAGAACTAAAGACCCAATCACACTCTATTGTGATAATACAACAAGGGTATTTCTTTCAATGCTTGTGAAGTCTCATCAACAGATAAATCACGTACTTTTGAAGTATCTTATAATGAACTATTTGTATTAGAGAGGTGAATTCATAGTGAGTAGAGTCTCCAACAAAGAAAACATGGTGGAAACCTTGACTAAATCCTTAACTCAATAGAAACATGATCTTCATGGGAGGTCAAGCGGATTTAAAGTCATTATCAGTTTCCTCTAGTCGAAGTGGGAGTCTATAAAAGATGGTGTTTTGAAACAAAATTCTTTTAATTGGTATTACTTGTTTATTATATGAAGTTAATGTTAATTTATGTATCTTATTACATATTTTTTATAGTTTTTTTTGACTTTAATATAATAATTTCCAAGAGTATTTTCTACATTAAGAAGGAATATTATTTTCCTTCTATGATGAGAACCTTAAATTTCAATGATGATATTCTAAAAATGGGTTCTACGGCCAGATAAATATCTATGATAGGAAACATTTCATGTTTATTACAAGGTGTGAGTACTCATAATCACATGAGACTTCTACTCATGAAGTCTCCACTTGATAACCATGATGATGGGAGATTATGAGAACAGACCCCCCCAATCATAATTCCACATGTTTATGTGTCTCTGGAAATTCTTATCTATGAGAACAGGTAATGGTCCTTATACATTAAGATTATTATTAAATCATATAAGGACTCATGCACTTAAATTTATTATAAAAACCATGAAGATAATAGTTCATGGTGAAGTCTGGTATGTGGAGTCAATCACAAATTTCATGGTATTAATAACTAATTTGAGGACGAATATGTCCCATCCATATTAATTTATATTGATATCTCATCCCATTTATTGAAATAATGTATTCACAATAAATCTAATGGGCCTAGTGTAAAAATTAAATTATTTCAGGAGCTCTTGAATGCCTCTAAGCAGCAGCAGTGTTTTCCCCCTTCCCCGAGCTAGGGTTTCTCCAGTGGGTTCTCTTATTCCCTCCTCTAGCTCGTCTTGGTTGTTCGGAATCGTTGTTGTCCTCCATCGTGGATCTGGACGTGGTTTTTCCGGCTTCACCCTCGGCTCGGTGCCAGACCAGGTGCGCCCTCGGCTTGATTCGGTGCGTCCTCGGTGCGACGATTGTGGTTTCATCCTCGGCTCGACTCAGATCTGGTGATTTGCTCATCATTTGTCTCGCATCTTTTTTTGGCAACGGATCTTGATCTGTGATAGATCCAGTGACTCCTCGGCACAACGATGGCTATGTTTCCCTCAGTTGGAGTCAGTTCCGGTGTCTCGGCAACAGAATGGCTCCGCTTGTTGGAAATAGATCTGGAGTTCTATGTGGGTCGTCTTTGGTTTTGGATCGGGGGTCTTCGGTCGGTGTTGCTGCGGACTGAGGAAGGAAATGGAATTATTTCTGGGGAGGCCTGAATTTGGATTCAGTTCGGGTTGGAGGGGGGTTCATGTTCAGTTCTTTGCAGGTTTAGGGGATGAATCTAGTGCAGCGCTGGGTTTTTTTTGGGAAGGCTCATAGGGGAAGGTGCTCGGTTTTGGTTCTGGTTTTGCAATGTTGATTTGGTTGGAGCTGGTGTTGTGGTTTCTATGGATCAGGGTGCAGATGAGGATGGATTTTCCTTAGCCATTCTTGTTTCTTCATCATCTATTGTGGATGGCTGGTCCATTTCACGTTGCAAGGAGGGTTTGGGAGAACTCCATTCGGAGTTTGCTAACGGGTTTGTGGATTTGGGCTGGTGTTGATGGTCGCACTGACGGGAGATCGAGGATGCTGGTCTGAGGTTTGCATAGATTTTCTTTTGTTTGTGTTCCCTGGTTCATGGTTTCTCATCTTTCTCTTTTGTGGTTTCGACTCACGCTGTGATGGTTTGTTTGTTTGAAAGTTTGAATTCGTTTGGGTTTTTGATTCCATGTGTTTGGCGGTTGAACTTGTGAAGTTGTGTGACTTTTAGTGGTGATGTATTGTAATGGTGAATTGTTGAATAGGTGGAGTGGTTAAGTGGTTATGTGTTGTCGTTTTCTTGGTTTCTCAATTTTTTCATCAAGAGTGTTTTCATAATAAAAAAAACTAATTTCCAGGAGATTATTTCAGATAATCCAAGAAAGATGTATGAGCATATAGGTAGATGGCATGGGTGTCAAACCTTCTTGATGAGGTATTTTGAAAAAAGGGATTATATTGCATAGTAAGTTCTCATGTGTGGTTTTTAGATGTTGTGAAATTATCTTCATTCTCTTGGGTTTCTTCACCCATTACTAAATATTAATATTAGATTTTATATAGGCCTACCAAATGCCAATGAGAAAGAATCCTAGAGGATCATGAACTAAGTGTTTCAGATGATCTCAATTAAAATTATTTTTTAATTTAATTATCGGAATAAAAACTATTCTCAAGACAATGAAATAATATTATTAAGGATTTTTCAATAAAAATTATTTATTTGAATATTTTCTAAGTATTTATTTGAATATTTAATAAATAATTATTTCATATTTTTTAATGAAATATTTATTGTTCATTAAATATTTAATTAAATATTTATTTGGGTATTTGATAAATGAAAAGGAGGATGAGCATACAAATATCATTTCTGATGGTAAATATTAATTTGCAAGATTGTAAAATAATATTTATTATTATGTTATTTGATGCATTCCATGGAATAAAATAATAAAAATATTATTATTAGTATATATAAAACTTATAATGGTGTAAGATATGGATTTGAAATTTTATTAAGGGAACTTTTTAATTAATTAAAATAAAAATTCTTACCATAGGTCTATAAATAGACCACTTATAAACTCAAAGTTATGTTAATGAAGAATCATTATGTACAATTCATTACTATCTAGAATTCATCTCCTCCCACTGACATCATTTCAACTATGTTAATATCGATTAAACATTGGTGAGATCAATAAAAAGTGATGTAATATAGATGAATAACACAAGACAAACAATCAACTATGATAGCACCCAAAAATTCGTTAGTGTTCTTTTGTGATCAATATAACATGTATGGATCGCTGCAATATGGGTTATACACCTGGATCCGACCAATGAAATGATATATTACCAAAAATTATTTCATATAATCAACCCCTACTATGAAGAAAGGTCTTAGGAATGTGGTAATCATTCTTCCCAACTAATTAAATTTATTATAAATTTAACATACATATATCATCTCTTGGTTCTAGTGACCTTATTTCCAATATTTGATTAGAAAAAATTTATTGGTCATAACGTTCACATCTTTCACAATATGTGAATAATTCATCAAATCTAACATTCACTAAGTCGAGATCCGCCTTGATAAGCACTATTGTTTCACTCATATCCATCAAGATGAATATTCAATATATTTCACAATAACACATCCCTAAAATCATAAAGTATTAGTGTATTTGGATACAAGGTACATAATAAAAAAATTTCAGGAAATAATTTCAATATCTCCAAGAAATTTCATCTCACATAGTACCCTTCTGAGACATATCAAACTTAAATCATTTCTTTATAATGTGGGTAAAATGGAACATAAGAATGGGTGAAATCATATGATCAATAAGTGTAAACCTGGTAGATATCAATCAATAATAATATTCAAGTAAAAGATAAGTATAAGGGTTTTATAGAATGATCATAACTTACAAAGTTCGTACCCAATAAATGAAAAATCATGAATCATGAAACATAACAAAAGGCTTTAACCTAAAAAAATGAAATGGGCCATAAGAGTTAGGAATCATAATTAGTAAATTCTGAGTCATGAGATAATATCATAATCATAAGAGTATGTCATAGGAATTATGGAATAATTATAAGCATATAGTTCCATTCATTAGTCAAGGCACACTTCCAGTGCCATCATCGCATATTGGACTAATAGATTGGGTTCACTCCCCAACATCTATTCATCCATATAATGGGTTCACTCCCCATAAACATCAATTATATCATATAAGATATCAATAATTACCCAATGCATTGTAGCGATTTAATAGACCCACTAGTAAAATAATTAAAACCATATGTAATTGTACCACAAGATCATAGAGACATTCACCACTCCATCATGTCATAACCTATGAAAAAGAAGTAGGTTTCATAAATATAACAACAACACATAATCATAATACAACCATAGAAATAACATGGATGGTGTTTTTATATCATATCCCCACTGAATAATAATAAATATAATTTTTTAGACATATAAAATTGATACTTATAAAATAACATTCAAACCTTTATTTGAAAACATGAGAAAAATATCCATTTATTTTTATAACATTTATATAAATTATTGGAGAATATTGAGATAATTATTTTCATCAAAAATAACCACGAAAACTTATAATGAAAGAATAAAATTAAATAATAGTTATGATGGTTGTAAAATTCATTCATTCAGAAAATGTTAATATATAGATTCCTTTCATGATTTCGGTAAAATTTGAAAAATGAGCTTGTTCAAAAAACAAAAAGTTGATTCCTTTAAAACATTGAAAATAATGTCAAATATATTTCAAAACTACTTAAAAATAATTTTATTAAATAAAATAACATTAACGTATAAATTTTAAAGAACCCATATATAGAAGAAGAAAATTTTAACCATAGATTAAATAATTTAGATATTTTTTTAAATCTTTTATCTAACATTTTAATTACCAAACATAAGATAATTAAAGGAAACCAAGATGAAATAAGGTCATATTTTCTTAAAACAATTATTAGTTGTTTTAAGTAACAAAGAGAGGAGAATGAAATGAAAAAAAAAGAATACCACATATATATCTAGAAGAGAAAAAAATATACAGAGTTTACAATATAAATAGTATATAATTCCCCCAAATTAGATTCAAGAAAAAATAATTCAGATTAAAAATGAGATTTCAGTATAAACACTTACCACAGGTCCAGACATTTTTCATAAAGTCTCTAAATTTCATTTATAATAAGTCTAAAGTTATTATAAATTTATACCATAACCATATTTGTGATTTTATTAAAATATATCATTCTCTTATCATTTTTAATTACCAATTTGTTAACAATTCTTAATTAAAATCAACATTTAGGTAAAAACATGTTAGTTTTCCATGCATGTTTTAGTTCAAAGGTTATAATTATTGCACCTTGGTCATGGTTTCATAATACCCATTGTATTAATCTAGTTATAAGTATCATTTTTAATCATTATTTTCACTTGTATAACTATTCATATAAATTTGTTATGAATTGTAAATTACAAATCTTCACGGAGACAGTAGTCCGTACATATGTACGAGTAATGTTTTCATTATTCAATTAATGGATAGAAGGAGAGGTAAGACATAATATATATATTTAGAATCATAAAAATATAACATATATCATAAATATTCATTAAATTCATCTATATGACCATACTTGTATGGAAGTCACAGAAAAAAATCGCATCCCCTGATGTAGGTGGTACTTCATATGTAAACATGAATGAAATTATCATTTCTCATAGGGTAGAAGGGAGGTATAAAATGAGTGTACCATTAAAAAATAATTATTTTTTGATATTTATTTCACCATTTTAATATAGATATATATTATTATTAGGAGATTAAGGAAGAAATAAACTCAAAATTGATCTGTTAATTCAATCACCTCTTTTTTGGGAAACCACCTTCAGCGCACACCATAAGCCTTCAAAGGATAGTCTTTTGGGAATACCATAGGATCAAATATTAGTTAACAAATGTTATGATGTTATTTTTGGCATGGATTGGATGATCTAGATGACCCAAAAGGTTTGAATGAGTGATGGGTTGAGGACCTCATTTAATATTTGGGGTTTGGTCCTATTGTATATACTTTAATAATTAAAATATAATAAATATATATTCAATTGAAATTTGCACCAATGAAACCGAATTTCGAATATAAGATAAATTTTTGCAGAAATACACTTACAAATAGGGCTTGGATATGTTTTTATGTTATTTTATCCCTTATCCCTTTATTCTAAACCCTTGTTAACCCTTTTAACCATTACCGTAGTGACAATGTTTAACCATGGTTAATATTAACAATGAATAAAAATGAAAATTACAAATTTACACAATTTAGATATTAAAATTAAAAATATTTAAACCATTTTATTAAATTCAATTATTATAATTCGTATAAATTTATTTCAAAGTTAGAACACAAAACGCAATGAAAACCATTTTTAGAAAAAAAAATACATTTTTATGCACAAAACTAAATTTTTTATCATTCCTTGGAAAGTAAAACCATATAAACTAATGTTAACTTATTTTATTGAATATATTATACTAAATTTTATATAAAATAATTAATAAGTATTTATTAATAAAATTTAGGAATATAAAAACATAGATCACACAAAAAATCTTTTTTTTTGGAACAAATCTATTTTTACCATAAAATTTCATTTTTTTTCATTTATAATTGATTGATAAAAAATAAATTATTCTTATTCAATTGTTTAAAAAATAACTTCTCATAATATTAATTCACTAAAATAATTTTTAAATATAATATATATGAAAAAAAATTCTCATAAACAAAATACTTCAAAAATTTCATTAAGATCAATAGTATTTCCAAAATGAAATATTATTTATTTAAAACAAATTACATTTCATTAAAATACCCAATAATTTGATTCATTTTATAATATAAAGTGATAATTCATATAATTTTTGGGTTTCATTCTTGATTATATATCAAAAAAAATTATATATTCAACGGAGTAAATATTCAAAAACATCAAGGTGTTACACTATACTTCTTCACATTCAGGTGCAGTTGTGATCACCTAATGAGAGGATCATGTCACTACTGTATATAATGGTTTATTTAAAATTAATAAAATTTAAAAACAATGCTACACTAACTCACTCCTCATAGTGTATCCAGGTGATCCACTGTGACTAATAAGTGGAATCCGAGTAAAGGTCACCTCTGTTAGATTCTCTCAATGTGCATAAACATTGAAAATATAAATTATATTAAAATTATTGGAATTACCACATTTTATAGAATTAATTTATATTTATATAAAAATAGACATCTTGCATACAATTTTTCCTTGGGTTTTGATGTTCTTGATCCATCCATAGTGTGATTTCCAACTATATGAATGTTTGAGAAACTAGTATATATTGTCAAAAGGATCCCTAAGTTTGAGGTTAAATACCATAATTCCATCTTAATTTATCTATCTAAGAATATGTTTACTAAAATGATGAGATTAAAAATTTCTAATGATATTTTAGATAAAAATTAAAGTAGTTATGAAGGAAAAATCAAATAGAAATTTGTCATGCAAGAAATTTATATAACTGACCATTAAGATATAAAAATTAATAAGGCTGGATAAATTAATGATTACTTCACTATAGTCAATGAAATAGTAAGACAAGTTATATATTTTTGTGGAAAACTAGATGTCGCCATTATTGTGATGCAACACCTAGGGAATTACTGTGATTGATTTGATCTAAAATTTTATACTCTAAAATAATTAGAAGATCACTCACTTGATGAGTTACAAAATATTATCCTTTCTTATACAATGATAAAGAAATATCACTTTAAGATGGATGTAAAATATAAGAAGGATTTTGAATCAATAACAAAGATGAAGCCTTAGCATGACAGCCTGAAGAATCTGGTGATTCTGATGATGATGGTGATGATAATGATGATGATGATGATGATATGTATAATAACAGTTAGTAAATTATTTCTCTTATCTCCAAAAAAATAAAAAGGGTAATGTAGAATATAATGTTAAACTTCCCTTGTATTTCATCAAATATGGTTGAACTAGATATTTTGTATTCATCTTCCAAAATAATAAACAAATTTGAGTTCAATGTGGATAACTAAGAAGAGAAACCAAAAAAAAGAAACAGGGAAAAGGAGATAAACCAAATAACACGGTATGTACAATAGGAAAATATTTCCAAGATGAAAAGTGATAACCTTACAAATAAAATAAGAAGAGGAAGTATCTTCCAATATAAACCAATCAAAAGATAAGTCACTAAAAATGTGAAAAACATTATAGATACTATGTTAGACCGAAGAAACTCCTCGATTAGTGATGAGTTAGGTAGTGAATATGATTGCATATAGAATATACTGATATTTGATTCAGAGGCTTTCCTCAAGAAAAATACAATGTAAAATATAGAAGTAAAAAACATTAATGAAATTTTATAGGAATAAAAATAACCAATATAAATAATCTCTCAAAGTTGTGACTAAAATTATTGACAAACTCAAGAAATTCAAGATGAACATTATAGAGCATGATGATATCAACAATGATATTGATTAAAAACTCATATTAAAATAATATGAAATGGGAAATATGGAATACAAAATTCTTATAGGTGAACAAGAGTTAAAAAGAGTTACATAATACTTTTAAAAATATTTCAAAATTATAAGATCAATAATATAGAATAGATGATATTTATAGCACACTAATTCAAGTTAAATATAAATATTAAAATTCTCCAAAATGTTCCAAAATGTTAATATGTCTTTCCTAAAATTATGTGTCCTATTTCAAAATATATACAATTATGTGACATAAATGATTATGATAAAATCCATTTTGAATCAAGTGAATAAAAAATAATACATGAAAAATAACCCTCCTTGAGGAGAAATAAAAACCATATTAGATCAGTATAGTAAAGGAAGGAATCTACAATACAATTTTCATAACATAATTAAAGATTTTATAAAAGATTCGTTTTCAATGACTATCATTGGTGTTGTGGAATTTTTAATCATAAATCATATACATGTTTTCAAAACATTTTTTAAATTTTAGGATTTAATGAGTCATGGGGGAGAATAACTAAAGTGAAAATAATGAACATCCAAAAAAGAATACGGTGAAAAAAGAAATATACATGGATCCCTACATAGAATAGTTTTGAAAGTCTAAAGGATGTTTGTGGTAGATGTGAGAGACCAGTGCACTTTATTAAGAAGTTCATAAAAATTATCTCTAAAAAATCTCCCAAAATTAAAATCGGGAATAATTACATATTAATAATAAGGAAGATAATTTATTCATAGTATTAACAGTATTTAAGTCAATCAAGAGAGGATGAAAATGGATCCTTGATCATGGTAATTTTTTACACAATACTGGAGACACCAAAATCATAAATGTTATGGAAGATCATAAAAGAGGAAAATTTACATTTAGAAATGATATCTCCATTATAATTAAAGGCTTTGGAATTTATATGATTGAATTAAAGGGAATAAATTCCAAATATGTTGTATTTGTGGAAGGACTAAAACACAATTTTCTTAGTGTTATACGATTGTGTGATAAAGGATATTAGGTTGTTTTCCAAGAGAACACACGCATTATAAAAAAGTTTCAAAATATGGAAGATCCATCATAGGATGTTAAAGAACATGTGAGAACTTGTTTCAAATTGGTGACCCATCTAATTCATGTTATATGAATGTTAACGATGAGAATGGATTATGGTATATAAGACTAGGTCATCTTTCTAAGAAAAATATGAGTAATATTTGCAAACCTTTTTTATTTAGAAACCGTCCCAAACTAAAATTATATAGGGAATTATTTTGGGAACCACGCCTTAAAGGGAATATGGTTAAAAAGAAACACATGAATTTATAAAATCATTCCACTAGATAATCAAACCTTACATATTAAGATTTTTTTGGTCCCATGCGGAATAAGTCAACCAAAAGTGATGTTTATTTTAATACTTTTATTAATGATTATACAATTATGATTAATGTTATCTTATGAAGCATAAATTAAATTCAATAAAATTGTTTACAATAATTAAAAGGAAAGTTAAAAAGGAGCTTGGTGTTCACATAAAAAAGGTATGATATGATAACAATAAAAAATGCATAGGTAATTACTTTGATATCTACATAGAAAAGAAAATAATAAAACCTAAAAATATCATACCATATAATTCTCATCAAAAAGGACTGGTTGGGAGTATAAATCAAAGTATTGTGGACATGGGATGAACCATTCTAGCGAAAAAAACATATATATTCCTTTTTACGGGAAGATTTGTGTATTATTTTACACCTTTAGGATATATATTTCTTTATACCTATGACAAAAAAGGCTCCATATGATATTTTTTACCAAAAAAAATATTAAAATACTTCAAGGTATTTTTAATCCCCTGTTACATGAAGATAAATAATAGAAATATGAAAATCTTTAATAAAGAGATATAGAAGGGTCCTTTGTCATCTTTATTTCCTATGAAAGTGAGTAAAAATGCTAGAGAAAATCCATAACAATCTAGTAGAGTGTACAAACTAGAAGGGTCCTTTGTCATCTTTATAAGTAGAGGATAATGCATAAATTGAGGAAGAAACATATTTATTATGTGATAATTATTGTTTAATGAGATACACTTATCCAAACTAGAATAAAGCCAACACATGAGAACCAAACAATAATTATTTCTCAAGTTTAACCTCGAACTATTTTTGAGTCAATTGAGATTGAAGAGTGGATAGTTTCTATGAAATGATAGATTGGTCAAATAGAGAGGAACTCCACATTGAATCTAGTTCCAAAACATGAGAACAAAGACATAATAGGAACCAAGTGGATACATAAAAACAAACTGAATGGAAAAGGATAAGTAACATAAATAAGTAAAGACTAGTTTTCATGGGGTTTTCATAGATATAAGGACTTTAATTAGATGAAACCATTAAAGCAACAGAAATTATTTAGACTATATGGATTTAATTAGTAATGGAATCTCAAAAAAATCTATAATTTATCAAATGTATGTAGAATATACCATAATTAATGGTCATCCTAAGGAATATGTTTTCACAGAATAAGATGACTATTTTCATCTTGATAATGATGGAACCATGTTGTGACTATTTAATAAGGAATTATATGGCTTTAGGTAGACCCTAAGATCATAGTATGCTATTCTGGATGGATACTTGAGAATCATGAAATTTTCAAAAGTAATAGTTTATAGATATCTCAATTTGATGGATTTTTTCAAGGGTACTATCATTTTTTAGTAAATGTGAATAATATAATTTTTTTATCTAAAAAATTGTATCATTTTGAAGAGTTTTAGGGGAAATAAAAATGAAATTCTTTAAAATTATATGTTTTTTGTGATGTAATACTTTATGTGGTTAAAATTCATACAATGAGTTAATCATATTTTCTTATCTGAAGATAAATACTCCAACGAATTATTGAAGAGTTTGGGAATGAAGGAATGCTACAGTATTTATACTCTATCTGTTGGATCTAAATCAGAAAATTATGAGTCTAGAACTTGATCGAATCAAAAAGAGTATAGAAAACTAATTAGAAACCATTACTACTTAATATATTATAGATCTAATATAGTATTTTCCATGACACAATGTCGAACATTCCAAAGATATCCTAAGGACTATCACATGCTAGTTTCCAAGATAATCTTGATATACATTAGTAATACATTGATTTTTGAACATTTTCATAGATCTCGTTTATATTTCACCTTCTACGTTTTTACATATGTTGATTGGGAAGCAGATTGTATTAATAAGATGATACGCGATGCAATACCCACTAGGACGTGTCCTAGGAACCTTGTATAATTTTCACGCGTGGAGCACCTGGATCGCCGCAAGAAAACAAGTGAATGTGGTGTGTGGATAATGAAAATGAGATGGAAGGGGGGAATCTTCAAGGTAGAACCCAAAGAGAACTTGTCTCTATGAACTATATCCATAAGAAACCACAAAGGATGACCAATCCTTTGATAAGTCGGGAATTAAGTATGAACACAAAGGTTGCAAGCAAAACTCACCATAATGACATTACCTTCATTCATGATGTTTCAGGAGTACAAGGGGTGGCTATTTATAGCCAAAGAAACTTGAAATTCGAATTAAACATGGGGTGGCTCATTACACTAGTCTAAGGGTTAGTTTTCCATAGTCAAAAAGCCTATAGGATTCTTTTGACAACTTTGGCACTTGACCATGACTTTAGGAGACAAGTAACACACCCTTTTGGAAAATTAAACACAAGTAGCCCACCATTTTTTGACATTGAAGATTCCATGGTGGGTGGGCTTGAAATTTCGTAGCACCACTAGGGTTGGATTTTTAAAAGCATTTTTGGGCCATAATTAATGTAATTATATTCCCAGATGCTTCCCCCAAGAAAAGGTGTTGGGCCTCCTCCTGGTATTCCATGATTAATCCATTTATGGACTTCTTCATTCTCTTGGTCCGCTCCCTTGTTATTGGGCATCCAATTCCACGCAAAGGGTCTTGTCCACTTGTGTGCATTCCGTATTCCTCATCATGTCCTCCTCCAACCCCGTGATTCCCATGTGTTCCATGATCCTCATCATCTCCTCCCTCTTTAAAAGTATTCATCCTCGAATATAAAAATTCAAAGGGAGAAAGATCAGCAACATTAAAGGTAGCACTAACATTCACATACCTCTCGGGTAACTCAATCTTGTAGGCATTATCATTGATCTTCTCTAATACTTGGAAAGGACCATCTCCTCGTAGATGAAGTTTTCATTTTCATTACTACAGAAACCTCTCCTTCCTCAAGTGTAGACACACCCAATCTCTAGGTTGAAACACCATTTTCCACCGACCTTTGTTGGCGTGCGTCGCTACTTGTTCATTCTTCCGCTCAATGTTGGCCTTTACCTTTGCATGGAACTCCTGCACAAACATTGCCTTCTTTTCACCTTCATGATTAGAAAATTGATTAATAGGAAAAGGTAAAAATATCAAGTGGAGTTAATTGGTTAAAACAATTCACAACTTCAAACGGTGAAGCATTAGTAGTGGAGTGAACCACTAGATTATAAGAAAACTCAATGTGAGGCAGGACTATTTCCCAATGTTTTAGATTTTTCTAAGGATGAAATGCAAAAATGTAGAAAGTGTCCTATTGACCACCTAAGTTTGGTGATCTGTTTGTGGGTGTGCAGTGGTGGAGAAAAAATGTTTGGTTCCAAGTTTGTTCAACAATGTCCTCCAGAAGTGACAAAGGAATTTGACATCCCTATCACTCATAATGCTCTTGGGTAAGCCATGCAACCTAACAATTTCCCTAAAAAAACAAATCAGCGATATGAGTTGAATCATTGGTTTTAGAATAAGCAATAAAATGTGCCATTTTACTAAATCTGTCCACCACCACAAAGATGCAATCCTTACCTGATTTTGATCTTGGCAAGCCAAGGAAAAAATCCATTGAAATGTCAACCCATGGATGAGATGCAACAGGAGAAGGGGTGTAAAATCCATGTGGAAGCAATTTCGACTTTGCATGTTTACAAACATTACAATTTCCACAAACACTTACCAAATTCCTACGCATGTGAGGACAATAAAAATGTTCACTCAATAAGGACAATGTTCTCTCAACCCCAAAATGCCCCCATTAATCCACCAGCATGTGTTTCTCTAACAAGCAATTCACGCATGGAACAAGATGGAACAAAAAGAATTTATTTTTCCGAAAAAGAAATTCATCATGTTTATAAAAATCACTTTTTCCATGTTCTTCACATAACTTCAAAATTTCCGAAAAGTCCACATCATTCTCATACATGCTTTTTAACATTTCAAAACCAAGTATTTTAGCATGCATAGAAGTGATAAGAGAGTATCTCCTAGAAAAAGCATCAGAAAAAACATTTTCTTTTCCTTGTTTACGCTTAATGATGAAAGGAAATGTTTCAATGAATTCAAGCCATCTTGCATGCCGACTATTCAACATTCCTTGTGACTTAATAAATTTTAGGCTTTCATGATCTGAATGAATCACAAATTCCCTTGGCCACAACTAATGTTGCCAATTTTCTAAAGTTCTTTTGAGATCATACAATTCCTTGTCATAGGTATAGTAGTTCAATACAGCCCCATTAAGCTTCTCACTAAAGTATGCAATTGGCTTATAGTCTTGCATTAAAACATCCCCAATTCCTATTCGAGAGGCATCACACTCAACCTCAAATACATTAGAAAAGTCGGGAAGAATTAAGAGAGGTGAATTGGTCAACTTACCTTTGAGTGTGGAGAAGGCGTCTTCTTGAGATTTTCCCCACTTGAAGCTCACCCCTTTCTTGACCAATTCATTCAATGGTGCTGCAATGGTTGAAAAGTCCCTCATGAACCTTCAGTAAAAACTTGCAAGTCCATGGAATCTCCTCACCTCAGTGACATTTTTGGTGTTGGCCCGTCCCTAATCGCATTTACCTTCTCTTCATCAACCCTCATTCCATCAGATCCTACCACAAAACCCAGAAAAACAACCGAATTTAAACAAAATGTACACTTTTCTAAGTTTGCAAAAAACCTATTTTTCCTAAGAGTCAATAACATGTTTCAAATGTTCATGATGTTCATCAAGGCTCTTAGAATAAACAAGGATGTCATCAAAATACAAAACCACAAATTTCCCAATGAATGGATGGAAAATGTGATTCATTATTTTCATGAATGTACTAGGGGCGTTAGTTAGTCCAAAAGGCATAGCTAGTCATTCATACAATCCAAACTTATTTTTAAATGCATTTTTCCATTCATCTCCCTCTTTCATTCTAATTTTATGGTATCCACTCCTTAGGTCAGTTTTAGTTAACAAGCATGCAACATGGAGTTTATGAAGGATATCATCCAATTGAGGTATGGGATAACGATACTTTACCGTGATTTTGTTGATAGCTCGACAATCAACACACATTCTCCACTTACCAACTTTTTTTAGGATAAGGATTACCGGTATCGCACATGGACTCAAGCTCTCTCGAACAAATCCCTTCCTTAGACATTCTTCCACTGGTCATTGGATTTCTCGAGTCTCTTCCGGGTTAGCCCGATAAGCCGGTCAATTGGGATGTGTTGCACCGGGGAGGAAGTCGATATGGTGCTCGATACCCCACAAGGGAGGTAAGCCATCGGGAATCTCCCCGGAAAAAACATCACTAAAATCCTACAAAAGATACATCACTCTTGTTTTCACTCTTATTTTCACTCTTTTTTTCCACTCTTTTATTTACCACATTTTTTTCTTTCACTCAACACTCCATTTTCACTCTTGATTTTTCCACTCTTCTCATTCTCTCTATTTTTTTCTCTCTTTTCCTTTTCTCTCTTCTCACAATCTCTCTCAATCCTCACTTGGTCTTCATAATCTTACAAAGGCCTCAATGGTGTAAGAATAACCGTACTACCATTATACTCAATAGAATATCGATTCGTGTATCCATCATGTGTGACCCTCCTATCAAATTTCGAAGGCCTTCACAACAAAATATGACTACCATGCATTGGAACAACATAACTCATCATCTTGTCTTCATACTTCCCAATAGAAAATAGAACTTGTGCTTTCTTAGTCACTTTGACATCCCCGCCATTATTTAACCATTGCAATCTATAAGGCCTAGGATGTCTAGTCATAGCCAATCCCAATTTATCAACCATCAAACAACTTTCTACGTCTGTACAACTACCCCCCATCAATAATCATACTACATACCATATATTTGATGACGCATCTAGAATGAAAAATGTGCTCCCTTTGCTCTTGATCATGTTCTCCTTCAGGTTGAGCACTCAAAGTACGCCTTGCAACTTGCATTTCTCCATGTACGGGGCTTTCTACTTCCACCTCTGAATCATCCTCATGTGATGTCATTTCATCTTCGCTTGAGCTAGCACTAAGAACATATCCATCATACAAAATAATCATTGTCCTCTTGTTTGGGCATTGTGAGGTAATATGTCCAAATCATTGACATTTAAAACATTTGATATCTCGTGATTTGGAAACAACCTTACCCTCCATTTTATCTTTGGATTCTAGAAAGAATGGTTTTGGATTGGGAAACTCCTTCGAATCAGTTTTGTGTTCCCTTACATGACCTTGTGGTTTGGAATCCTTAAACATGAATGAAGGTCTAGAATACATTCCATAAGATGTAGGTCACATCCTTCTTGCCTTTACTTTCCTCTCCTCTTGGTAGCCATGTGTAGTACATCATCCTTGTCCAAGTAGTGGTGCATGTCCACTATATCCCGAATGTCATGGTTGAAACCGTCCACAAATCTTGCCATGGTGGCCTCTCGCTCCTCATCAATATTCGCCCGAATCATGATGATCTCTATCTCATTGGGATACTCCTCAACACTCATAGCACCTTGTTTCAAACCCTGCAACTTGAGGAACAAATCACGATAATAGTGGCTAGAAATGAACCTCTTACGCATTACAAATTTCATCTATTCCCAAGTATGGATGGGTCTTTCTCCACTTCGTTGTTGACTCACTTGTAGTTGGCCCCACCAAATACTATCATAGTCGGTGAATTCCACAGCCGCCAACTTCACATCGTTTTCCTCCGAATAAGTGTGACCACCAAATACTTGTTCAACCTTTCTTCCCCATTCCAAGTAAGTTTCAGGATCATTCTTACCTTAGAATGAGGGGATCCTCAATATTACTCCTCCATGATCATTGGCTTTCCTCCATGGTGGTTGATTTCTCCGAATTTGTGACTCGTGAAAATCGGATAACTCATCCTCTTCTTCAACAACTCGCTTCCATGGGGGTTCTCTAGAATTGGAAGGTGATTGAAGTCCATCCGTCCTTGCATTAAACCTTTGGGATTGTTCTTGTACAACCCTCATGAACATCTTAATGTCTGATTCATTGGTATTACTCGACTCATCCATTTAGGGATGCTATAAAAAATGAATAGAATGGAAAATGGACCTCACACACACCCTCATGTGTTTACACTCAAAAATATTATGTTCTCTCGTGTTTCACTAAATTTTGGATTTTATCCAAATGTAACACTCTTTCCTTTTACCACTAAACTTGCTTCATATAGTGTTCTTACCTAATTTCAACAAATCAAAAGGATCTTTGAAATGTGGAAATACTTAACTAGAATTGAAAGAAAAAATTCAAATTGGATTCATGATGAAAAATTTGGGAAGAGGAAGAAAATGGAAGAAGAAGAATGAAAATTGGACGTAGAATTCGAAATGTTGCAAATTTTTTTGGGCCATTAAATATTTTTCGATTTTTTCGTTTTTTTGCTCTTTTTTTGTAGATGATGCAGCAACAAGATGAAGTTTTCAATATGTAAATGCAGGAGAAGCAATAATTTGTAACATCAAATGGAATCAATTTGAGATTTGTGTGGTTTTAAAACTGCAGAATTTGTTTCAAATTTGAATCCGCTGTATCTCACTATGTATAGCTCTGATTTTGATGATTCCAAATGGAAAAGAAAGATGATATTGTCAACTACACGAATGATATACTGTACTTCCAAAAAGAAGAATAAATGACGTCTGTAGGGGAGGAATAATATGGAGCAGAATTGATGTTGGCTTGATTTGAAGAGAAATGAAAATGGAAGAAATGATAAGAAAGAAAGAACCTGATTTCTTACAAATGGCTCTGATACCAAATGATACGCAATGCAAGACCCACTAGGAAGTTTCCTATGAACCTTGTATAATTTTCGCAAGTTGAGCACCCAGATCTCTTCAAGAAAACAAGTGAATGTGGTGTGCGGATAATGAAAATTAGAGGGAAGGGGGGAATGGTCAAGGTAGAACCCAAAGAGAACTTTTCTCTAAGAACTCTAGCCACAAGACGCCAAAAACAATGACAAATCCTTTGATAAGTCAAGAATTAAGTAAGAACACAAAGGTTGCAAGCAAAACCCACAATAATAACATTACCTTCATTCATGATGTTTCAAGAGTACAGGGGGTGGCTATTTATAGCCAAAGTAACATGAAAGTTTAATTACACGTGGGGTGTCTCTTTACATTAGTCTAATGGATTTCTTCCATAGTCAAAAAGCCTATAGGATGCTTTTGACAACGTTGTCACTTGACCATGACTTTATGAGACATGTAGCACACCCTTTTTGAAAATTAAAGACAAGTATACCACCACCTTTTGACTTTGATGATTCCATGGTGGGTGGGCTTGAAATTTCGTAGCACCACTTGGGTTGGATTTTTAAAATCATGTTTGGGCCTTAATTAATGTAATTATAGGCCCAGATGCTTCCCCCAAGCAAAGGTGTTGGGCCTCCTCTTGGAATTCCATGATTAATCCATTTATGGCCTCCTTCATTATCTTGGTCCTCTCCATTGTCATTGGGCCTCCAATTCCACGCAAAGGGTCTTTTCCACTTGTGTGCATTCCGCCTTCCTCATCATGTCCGGCTCCAACCCCATGATGCCTTGGGGTTCCATGATCCTCATCATAAGAATTCCACTTTTGGTAGAACATATTTCCTTGGTGAATGTTTATTATAATGTAAAAACAAAATTAAACACTCAATGCAATTAAAAACATATGAAACAAAATACATATCAGGTTTACATGCTTGTACTGAAATGATATTGGCTTCGGATTAACTAGATAACATGAGAGTTAAGATAGAGAAGACTCTATGTATTTCCTATGATAATCAAAGTGATAAATTTATTTCCTTGAATCTGATATAATACTGTATATTAACTTACAATGATCTTATATATCATTTTATCAAAGAGAAGATTGAAGAAGGTGATATGAAACTTGAGTATTTTGGAACCACGGAATAATTTACAAATATTTTCAATAAAGTATTTCTAAAGAATTCACTCTATAAATTATGGTAAAAATATCATGTTCAACCTTTCCCTCTCACTTAAAATTTTTGGAATCATACCCTTATACGTATTTTGATTCTAATGTTATAGAGAAAGAGAAAATCGATACAAGTTTTACTTGATTTTTAAAATGGGGTAGACTGTCAAAGGAGGATTTTAAAATTCCTTAGTTATCTAAATCTATGGTTATTAAAAAAATGGGTTAGAATTTATTATTACTTGGGATATATTCTAAGGTGAAATCATTTTTAACACCTTGGAAAATGTTTCTTATCATCATTGGAAGGAATTCCCTCCAAAACACTACATTACTCTATGGTTTTCTATCAACATGAATATCATTCATGGTAGGTTTTGATATAAGGATTCCTTAGTGGGGTTACTTATCAGTGATTTTTTTAGTATCTTGAGAAATATTTGAAAAAAAAAATTGATTAAAAAATTACAAGGGGGAGATTGAAGAACCCTATTGATTAGAGGAAATGTTGATGATATTTGGTTTGTTATATTTGATTTCAACCATGTAATTGAATTGATTTTGAGGTGATTTATATTGTTTGAGAATATTTTGATGTATTTAAAAAAATTTAAACATATATTAAGACTTTTGGAATTTGTGATTTTATATACAAAAATGGTTAATTCTATAATTTTTCCAAAGGATCGGTCCATATGAATTTTAACGAGGACTGGTTGTGTAAAATAATAATTTTATCTAAGAGAACTTGGAGAAATGTAAAATTAATATGTACATAATCATATTTTTATTATTTTATATCAGTTATTTTTAATTGTGTTAACATGATATTGATCTGTATAAACTTCATCTGAAATGCATAAGCATCATCTTCAAAGGCATCACTATTATATGGATGTTTTCAAAGCTCCATAGGCTAATTTAGGCACTGTTTAACAATAATTTTATTGAGTAAGAATCATTTATATCTTTCAGAAACATCATTCCATATCTACGTAAGGTTCAAAACATGGATTTTTTTTAAAAATCAATTGGATGAAATTATCGGTTACTATAATTATTTTAAAAAGAACAATCAGACTTAGTAATTCCATAACTAATATTATTATATTAAAAATTATCATTTACAATGTGATTAAAGACACATGAAGAATATATGATCCAAATATCATAATGAAAAATATTGTAAACAGGTTTAAATGAATGTGTGAGATCTTAATGATGTGGAAATTAATTTATTATATTTCCAAGAGTAATGAAGATGTGATTGTAATGATGAATTAATGATTCTAATTTCAATAATAATTGTTAAATATTTTAGTGATTCTAGATAAGAATTTTATATGTCAAAGGTATTCCCTTTAGCCGAGTTTTATGTTATGTTTCATTATAAACAAATAAATCATGCTTTGAGAAGATAGAATCCACTAAGAATTAATATTCATCCAATTAAATTAAAATGGAATTTATGTTGGGTGCTTGTCTACATCACAACCACATTTTCATGAGTATCTATTACATCATGTAAAAGTTGGGAATTCCAAACTAGCATGGCTATTAGTTAAAGAAGAAAAGGGAAGTTGTGTGAAATTATCATTGAAGAGAAATCATGGGAGATAAACCCAAGTAATGGTATTAGTGAAAAGTGTGTGAAAATTTACAAGTTGTATAAACTGGTATTTTATCATTTTTCACTTTGTTAGTAGGTTCGATAAATTTTTTTAATATACCAATTCAGGTCTATGGAAAATGACATGATAAATTAGTGTGCCTCCTATACATGAATATAACTTTCTCTAAGATAGAGAATATTGTTACATGGAAATATTAAGAATGTTAATTGTTTGAGTGGTCCAAAAGAATAGAAAATAATCTCATTATTGTAGTGTTGAATATTTTTTTGTGTGGTTAAGTGAATGATATGAACAGGAAGGTGTACATGAAGTTGAAAAAGTAGTTACCTAAAAATCTATTTTCCCCTATTCTTAGAGTATTGAGTTTGAGAGAAGAATAAGAATTAAACCCTCAAAGTAATTGCATGAAATGAATTGTGTAGTCCATGTTCATCATAATTTTTTAACCAGGTATATTTTGAAGTGGAATTTATTGAAAAGAGATGGTTGTTCTTTCAAGATATTATCCTACTTGATCAAAGGGGAGGAGCTCACTCATATTGTTGAGGAAACATGTATCCAAAACAAGACTACTCTAATCTGGTGAATTTTTTTAATTGTAACTATAGAGAGATAGTGGAACATGTGTGTAATAACCCAAGATATCACTGTGTATTTTCTTTATATAAATATCGTGTTTGATTAATTGCTACACATGCAACACTGAAATAAAATGAAAACCATGTTATATTTAGGTAAAATAAAAATATTACATATAACCATTATAATTTATCCATTAAATTAATAGGTATAAAGAGGAATAAACGAAATTAAATATGTGTATAATGAAAATAAATACTACTTTTAATACTAATGTAGTGAAAATTGTATGGCTAAAATAACTAAGAACGTCCTTTTATGCTTAAAATATATTTTTATAAAACTAGTGTTTTAATTCAATAAAATACGTATAGAATAATTTAATAATAATAATATATATTGTTAATACGAATAATATATTACCTATAAATTAATTATTAATTGATAAAAAATAATAAGATTTAATAGTTAACAAATATAAAATTTCTTTTTTTATATGAAAAGTATTACACTATATTTTTTTTATTTCATTTAAATATTAAATTGTCAAATTTTAAAAATATAATTTGAAAAATTGAATATAATTTTTGGATTAACCCTAATAATATCAACTAATAAATAATTTTTTTATTTTTTGAAAATCATAATTTTTACAAAAAATAATATGGTTTTTGTGAAAATTATATTTTTGATGATTTTATCATTATGTTAGTGTATCCTTGAAGATTAAAAATATTTTAAATTTATAAAATAATTATTTAATAAATAGCATTATTCAATCTAAAATATTCATTGAACTTTTAAAATCATTGTCTAATATTTTTAGAACTAATTTAAAATGTTACATTGATGAAAACTATTTTATGTCTTTTCTTCAAATTAAGTGTTTTGATGGTGAAATTTATTTTCGGCTTTCTCTGAAATCCACCCACAATTTATTTTTTTATAACAAACCAATTTATTTCATGAAAATGAAAATCTATGACAATCTAATCTTGTTGATAAATTTTTAAAATTAATAATGAATTTTTCAAACAAAACTATTTTTACAGGTTATGTGCATTTATTTTAAAATTATCATTTCAGAAAATTAAAAAAAAATTTGTAAAATGATTTAAAATTATGAAAGATAATTTTTAAAATTATATAAAATGTATATTATTGATTTTTATCAAAGAAGTTATTTAGAAATGATAAAAATTAATTACCGCAATAAAATTTAATTAGGGTAAAAGGTAAAAAGTTAAAAAAAAGAACTAAAAAAACTATGTGTTGTATCCAGAATGAGTGGATGAAGAAATTATAGACCCACAAAAACATCCTCTCCACTTTTTCCATTTAGGATACATTTACCTTTGAATAGAAACATTACATTATTGAAAATGTAATGTTTACTTCCAAAACTGCACTTCTCTTCACTTATAAAATGGTAACACTCTCACTACTTCATGGACCACCTCGAATCTGAATTTATAATTTAAACTCTAATACTTTTATCCCCCTAGAACTTACTCTCAAATCCAAAAAAATTTATTCACCTTTATTTTTATAAATCCTTCATATCCAATGAGTTTTCTAATAGATTACTCATGAATCCAACATGATATTATATACTCTTTTTATTTACTTTTACTCTCCTCCTTTAAAATATTATCAAACCATATTTTTATAATGTAATGTTTATTATTATTATACATAAATTTCTTAATATTAATTTAACAATAATTATTCGATCATTACCCTCCACTAACAAGAAATTAATAACATTGATCATCCATACATGTGAATTACCCTCTCCTCGAAGTGATGTTGTTCATTTAACAACACCACCTAGAAAGGATGGTATCAATGATTCATTTAATGAATAAAAATTATTTATATTTCAAAAATAAAATTATAAAGTGATCATTTTTAAAATACCAACATTCTTTTCATTAATTTAGAAATGGGATCGATAATCGTGTGTATGGTAGACTACACGCCCCACGAATAGTGATTTTGGTTTATCATCACCAACCATAATTGGTGTTTCCAATAATGTATTTACAAAGGATATATTATTTTCTGACATTTTTATGCTTCTTTATATATCACATTATCATAATCTAAATGATTCCCCCTGCTTATTAAATCATTATAGCACAATACCATTAGGTTTGATTTAACCACATATGTAAATGATTGAATAATTATTCTGTAATAAATGTTTATTGGATGTCATATAATTTAAATTTCATGTAATAATTACATATTTAATCTCTTTTAATTATTTTTTATGGTTTTTTTTAAAATAAAATATTTATTAATATATCAACTTTCAATTGTTAAACGAATTGAAAAATAGATCACAGTTATTTCCATTTTAACAGGTCATCTTCATGTATTTAACCTAATGAAATTGGAAATAATGTGATCATTTAAAAAATTTTATTATTATATCATTAATTATCTATGAATTATGAACATTAATCCACTTAGTGATAATCAATCAGCTCTTTATGAAATGTTTGAGAAATAATAAACATAATGTTCTAACACCCTAAAGTGAAAACGAATGATAATAGGTTAATGTAGTTCTGATATATGTTTATAAAAAAATAATAAAAAAATAATATTGTTAATTTTATGTCTATGATATAAGTTATTAAGATATTTATGTTCATTATACAAGAGGTTTGAGCAAGGCTGGGTAAGCTAAAATACAATGTATGATTTTTTGCATCTCAATTTTTCTTCATTGAGATGTGAATTATATTCAATAATTATTTAATATTTGTGTTGTATATATAAGAAATGAACTTATTTTTATCATAATTTTCACATTATATATGATATTTTTAAAAAAATTATCATGTTATACCATTTAAGGGTCTTTGATTTTAAAGATATAAAAATTATATGGATTTGACGTCCCAATTTCTCTTCCTTGGGACATGTTTTAATGGAATTTACCAATTTTATATTTCTATAATTTATATACAAAAAATTATTTTATTTTAGAATAATAATTTATTTAAGTCACTGTATTTACAAAATAATATTATTTTTAATCTTCAAATTACATTTTATTCAAAAAATACTAAATCCGAAATGGTTTTTCATCTCAAAGTCCACTCTTTGAGAAATATTTTAATGTATGCACATAATTTATTTTATATAAGATATATGCTACCTAAAGGATATTTTGAATCATGAAAAATTAATTATTCATGGTAATTTATGATTTATTTAAATTTATCTCTTTTTAAATAGGTTTTTAGTTAAATATACCTAACGTTGTAAAGGGATATCATGAACCAAATATGTTCCTTGGGTCATAATCACATATCTTTGACTATTATATTTCCATATCTATATTTATAACCAATTAGAATTATATTTTTTATTTAAAAAAATTATATGGATATCACATTTCATGACAATGTATTCTTCCTTATTCATTATTTCATGAAAATGGATTTTTGTAATGAATATTTCCAATTTAATTTAATGGATTTTTCTTCCATATACATGTTCTTAATTCCTCTAATGTTCTCATTTACCTATTGTTAAATCAAATTGTTTTTTTCACTAATGATACATATAAACAACTTTATTTATTTTAAAATATATGGTTTTTTATCCTTTTAGTAATGTGGATTTTTAATTAGTGTAAATTCAAAATATTCATATTCATTTCCATCCTTTCAAAATAATATATTTTTACTTCCACTATAAATTTTTTATAACCTTTATGTATTTTCAAAGTTTTTTTAATTGGAAATATTTATAATAATTTTTTTATAATTCTTCTCATTCTCTTCACAGAAAATGTTTTTAATTTAATTTTTTCTTCCATGTATTAAAAGGTTTGGTGAAAACATTTATATTTTCACTTCAATTTACCCTCTACATTTTATCTTTCAAGAAGTTATGTCTTGATCACAATATATATGTTACTATGGTATTATTACTTTTGTAAAATGATTTTTTATATCATAGGATTTATTAATTTCATGTTATGATATTTTTTTGAATGTTTCAAGAATCCTATTATTTTTTGTCGAGTTTTTATGACATGATGAATGTTTTTTATATGGAACTCATATATATGGATGATGATGGGTGGGGTCTTATATATCCATCTAATTAATTGGTTAAGGTTTTATATTACTTGAGGTGATGAAAATGTTCATGAATGAGATTCGAGAAGTTTTTTTCACATGTTTTTTGTGTGAATGAGATTTTAGAATCATTGTTTAATGATTTTTTGTTTCAATGAAATATATGAATATTTGTTCATAATATTATTATGTCAAAGAGATATGGGAATATTTGTACACAAGTTCTTCTATGAACATGATGTTGAAATATGGTTTTCAAATATTTTTTATACTTATGTTTGTTTCATAATTCTATTATATAAAAAGATTCAATGACGCGACATATTTATACAGGCTGGTGATTATGATCCTTTACTCATGATTAATGTTTCATGATTTCATGCAATATTTCTATGGCATATATTTTTTCATGTGAGATTACATATCTTTTTAACATGTATTATGGATAACTAATATTTTTCAAATGTTGTTTGAATAATAAATTTCTCTCATAACAATTTTTCTCATATGGTTATGATTAAACAGTTGATGACATGTTGATATGATTTCTATTTCTAGGTGTTTGAGCTCACCCATTTCTTATGTTTTCGTTTCCCCAGGTTATGAAGATATGTATAACTTATAGAAACTCTAGTATGGAGTTTCTAATGTTTCAATTATATAAAAATATTCATAAGTCTTTCAAAATAATCCTTCAATGTCATTGGTCCTCATATAAACAAAACCTTTTTTAGGGATTTTGAGATTATTTGGTGATATGTAATGTTTATCATTTGGAAATTATGTAAAAGAAAGTTGTGTTGGGGGGGGGGGTTGTATTGATAAGTATCATGGTGATCATGATAATAATTAACTAAACCACTTATATTGATAAAAATATATTGATATAAAATCTATATCCTGGAATAACTACTAGTTTTCGTAATATGTAATCTCTCGAATTTATGTTGAGCCTTATAAAAACATATGTGTGTGGTATTTTTATTCTATATCCTTTATCAAATTCAGGTGTCCCTATGATTGATAAATTCAGTATTAAAACAATGAAATGTTTAATTATTTTTAAAATTCCTACTTAATACTGTATAGCGGTTTATAGGGTCGAACCCAACAGAATGTTATTAAATGAGAGTGAAACAAAATTTTAAAAACAAGTCCACTGTAAATAGTGGGATAATTGTATTTTTAACTTTTATATATTTTTTTGGAAGTAGTAATGATTTTATAATTATTTGTTAAACAACTTGGTTGTAACTTGAAATATCATGAAGCAAGGAAAATAGTGTATGGAAAAAAACTGGAACCAAAACCGAATTAAAAATTATCAAGGAAGATGCTCAAGAATTCTAACTCTACTGGTTGAAATTGATATTCGCTTCACAAAAATTTAATTATAACAGAAAATTGTATAATATGTATTAATCTCCCTCTCTAGGAAATTAATCACATAAAAGATTGATTCTTGAAGTTCACCACTCTAATAATCATCAAACTGCGATGAAATATGAAAATGGTTTTAAGGGAATAAAACGAACTATAATATTAAAATGTTTTGGAATTTATGATTTAGGAAATGAATTAAAGAACAATCTGACTAATTGAACATGAAGTGTTGAAGTTTGAAACATAAATCACACTTATTAGAAATGCACATAGGCCTTACACACACTTAGTGCCTAGTGAATTAGATGTTCATTGTTGGTTCTCATTTTCCCATTTTACTATGGTTTCAAATGAATTACAAGACTACCATTTAGATTTTCTCCAAAAGGTGATTATTATTTTTTAAATAAAAATGGATCCCTGGTGTTCATGTTCATGATTTGAGTTTCCTAATTTTAGGATTATAATTCCAAAATAAATTATTCTTTTATCACTCACATTTTTATTTCCCAAATAGAATATTCATTAATAAATTTTAAATTGACCACACCGGTCAATTTTTAATTCATTGTAAAAATAATGCGAAGAAATAAAATAATTAACCAATGGAATTAAAAATCCTCAAATAAAATGAATCTTATCTAATGATAGTATTCAAAACCTATATTTGAAACATTTAAATTACAGACTAAGGAAATTGAAAATAATTGTGAAAGGAATCTCCCTATCAAATACTATGTTTCTGCTCTACTCTGTTCTTCCTTGGTCTATCATTCTGCTTCTGCTCTATGTGCCTCTAAGAAAGTGAGATGTGAATTTTCAAATCTACTATCTAACCTCAATTTTAAATTCCTCTATTTATATATATATTGGTCACCAATGGAAATAACTGACTTCAGTGCATCTTCTCAGTCACCAAACACCTGACTTCATCCTTTTTCATCCTTGATTAGTAAATATTACCCTTCTAGCTCACTGCCTGATGGTTGGTGAAAAGAACATTGATTTCATTCAAGCTGGATTATGCTCAGTGAAAAAAAACAATAATTAAAACATTATTTAATGTTATTATAAAATTTTATCTTTTAAATGTAATTATTTATTTAATTAAATATTATTAAAATTGTTAGATTATTGTAGATATTAAATTAATTTATTCATTAACATGTATTTATTTCTAATTATTTGTAATTTTAGTTGATATTAATTTACTAATTATTATTTAAATTGATTATTTTAATTATTTTATATTAATTAAAACTTTTATTAATAATTATTATTAATTGAAATATTTAATTATTATTATTGTTAATATTTTTATATCTTTAAAAAACGATAATCAATTTAATTTTTTTATATATTTATTAAATGTTATTATTTTTTTATGTTAAAACATATATAATTATATTTATTTAACATCATTATTAATGTAATTGTAATTAATTTATTTTTATTTTTATTTTTGTATCATTTTTGTTATGGTTATAGTACCAAAACGTTCAGGCACTGAATGAATTTGGGCCAAATTTTTTTTAGAAAATAAAAGTACGACAACAATGGAGAGGATAGGGACACACAAGAATTTTTTCCCTCAACCAAAGGAAAAACATTACAGATCATAAGGATCAGAGTTGTCCCCATGATCATGGCCAGAATCATCAGTATCATCAGTAGTTTCCCACTCGGATTTTTCCTTTTATTTCATGAAGAGCCCATAGAATTTCCCCCTGAGCTTTTGCTGCTCCAAAGTAAGATCGTTGGAAGAAGCCCTGGTGGACCGACCACGCCCTCATGAACTAGCCCAATAATCACGACCACATCCTCAACCATAGTTTTTCTAATGATTACACCATTTCCAAGTCCTACTATGCTGCCAGGCCCCTCCCAGTCATCTTGATGAGGGTGACCAAGATCCATACTCATAAAAATATTCTTATCAGGAGAAGCCAACACCATCTTAGTTTTACCCTTATTGGTAGAGGACGTCAATGATTATTCTTAAATCAGTTCATTATCCACTTCATCTTGTATATCCATTTCAAAATTCTCCAACTCATTAGAATCAACAGCAACATCAGCATGCTTCTCCTCTCATGCACCCATTATAATTGGGATAATCAGTCCCTCTTTCTCAATAGATGTATGCATTGGAGAGACCCCCTTCATTTTTTTGAAGATATATGGAAAATATCCATGGGGTTATTTCCCAATACATATTATTTTCCACCCAAATCATCATTTACATCCACAAAATGTTTCATCCAATACATAGAAGCTTCTTTTTTTCAACAACATTCTGGTCAGATTCAGGTCCAGCACCCTCCTTCTACCATGAAACATCTCCAACTGGAATAAAAAAATCCCATAACCACACCTGTAGTTTCATCCATAGACACACCCATAGGTGAATCCAGAGGTGGAGCAGCCTGCAAACCACATCCGGTTATAGGCTTTCTTTCTTTTTTGAAGTAGTTTCTTTCACCATGACAAGGAGATTCACAAAAAACATAGGTCTTTAACCAATTTCAAGATGAGACGTCATGCACAATCACTCTACATTCATTTCATAAATTTGTATCTTTTTCTTGTTCAAACATAAGTTTTAATTCATCCAAATCAATAGAAAGAGAGACCTTATCAACTAGGGTTGACGCGACATCAACCTCAACCAAAAACTAGGGATAATGTTCATAGAGAACTAGATCTATTTCTTTATCAAGATTAATTAGGACACCAATAGATAACGAAATATGATAGAGAATATTTAGGAGCCACAGTAACCAATTAAGGCTAAATTTTTTGACCCACAATTGGATAGAGGAATTGCATAGCTTTAAAGGATTGAAATTTTTGTCCCACTCTCAATGATGCATGATGCCTGGTTTGAGAGTGACTGGTCCAAGACCCATGCCCATAGCATCAAATCCACTGTGGGAAAGAGAATGTGAAAAAATACTCCACCCATAGAGACACATACCCAATCACCAATTTCCTACACAAATGAGATTCACAAAACCAAATATTCCATGTTACATGGCTTTGAACACTTAGGTAAAATAACAATAATAATGATTGAATGATTTCACAATTTTATGAATTCTGAGAACGCTTCAGCATCTTCTTTGACATGGTAATTGTTTCCCTTGATATGAATCATTCCAACTGTAGAGATCCAATGAGAGTTCGGTTCAGGGTAAACCCTGACTTCTCTAGATGGGGATGTACTAATCTAAGGAAGTACTGGTTTCTGGTCGTGGATAGAATTTAGCAGAATATTGGGCCAACAATTTTTGTTTAATCTTTTTAATGTTGGAAATGAATATGGATCTAGTGCTATTGTGGGGGAAGTTTGTTGCACCAACAGTGAGTAAATAACTCAATAGTGTGTGGTGTGGTCGACGTTGAGTCATTTTTTAGTAGAGATAAAATAATTTTTGCAGTGGTGATTTGGTTCGGTGGTGAATTAGGGAAAACAGTGGTGGCTGCAAGTTTCACTAGTGGAAACATTCGTAGTTATATAGGGACGCACCATTTGGTTATGCCCAATGGTGGGTGGAAGAAATTTCGTAAAGGAAATGACAGTGGGGGTCATTATTTTGTCGTTGGGTCACAACAGTGGAGATACTTTTTGGCAAAGGATGGGAATGAACCACCGCGGGCACCAACAAAAATAAAATAAAAAGCATGAATTAAACAAATAATTAAGAAAATTAGAATGACTAAAAAATAAAAAAATTAAAATTTATAATCTAAATTAATTAAATAAATAAGTGAAACTGAAATAAAAAATTGTATTAATAATAGTTTAAAACAATTTAATAAATAAATAATTAAATAATATAATACTAAAAATAAAAAACATAAATTAAATTAAAATCTAAAAATAAAAATATAAATGAAGGGAAATAAAATAATTTCAAACTTGATGTATAAATTGAATTAAAAAATAAAATTTAAATAATGAATTTAAAATTTGAGATTATGCTAAATATAGAAATTGATTAATTAATGTTGAATATCATTAATACTGTAACACCCCAAGCTTCCACAGTACGTTTCCCTTTGAATAATGCAATGACGTGCATTGTACGCAACTTCGAGATTCTAATACACCACAACCAATCAAACTAGCCGTTATGAATAGAAATACCTAATTTTTAAAATTTTTAAAATTTTATTTTTAGAAATGGACTTTAATTTTGGATTCGTAATATCGAAATTAGCTTAGGGTGAAATTTTGGTACTTTTCAGATTACTTTCATATTTTGATGAATAATGAAAATTAATAAATTTTAATTTAAAACAACTTTTTTGAAATAATTATTAGTGATAAATTATTAATTTGAGTGGTTTTAAAGTATATTTAGAATATATTTTTATTATTTAATACAATTTTGGTCATTGGATGAGATTTCACATTTTAACCAGACATAAACCAGTGTCAATCTTTTGATAGTTATTATCTCTTAAAAACATGCTATTTGTTTTGACGACGGGAATTAATTTTTAAATTAATTGATGCAACTGATATGTTTTGAATTTGGTAAAACAGACATCATTTTTGAATTCATAATATCATATATAGCTTAGGTCTAATTTTTGGTTTTTTTCTGGAAACATTCATTTTTTGATGAATAATGAAACCACTTAATGGTAGTTAAAAAACTGAATTTTTCATAAAACTTAATTTTACAGCTTCTATGAGTGCAATTTCGAAACCCCAAGAGACACGGTTAATATCAAGGATTAAAATGTGGCTCATTGAGATGAAAATAATTTTTTGTGAATAGTAACTTTTTACTTTTATTTACCACGGTTAAAAGTAAATAGGGTAATTAAGGGTAAAAAGGATATTAATATTACCCTAACACATGTACTATTTCTATTGGAAAAGTGTATCTCGACCAAAAACAACCTTAGGAATAAAATATTATCATTTAGGTCCACTTGGATTGTATTAGAACATTTATTATTATTTAATTCAAAGAAGAGTTAAAAGAGTTAAATTCAATGTTTATTTACTAGAACATTTTTAATATAGGGTTACATGTAAGAAAAATTCGATTATAAATATTCATTAGAAAACTAAGAATATTTCCTACATAATGATATAAGTTTTATAATTTTTATACATTAAATAATTTAATTTATTTATGACACAATGATGATGCAGTAATTACCATAATAGTGAAAAATTAAAATAATTGATATTATAAATACCCGAATAAATAAAATTGGAGACTTTTATTGAATTAAACTAATTTTATAGGTTAATATGACATATTAGGATTGATTTAATTTACTTTTTTGAAGTAATAATTCTGTTATTAGTTTCAAAAAAATCAATTATTGAATAGTGTCAAAATTGACATAAAATACTTTTTAAAACAAATATTATATTATTAATTGATATTAAATTCATAAAAATATAAGGTTAGGCCAAGAGACTTATATCATGATAGGTGTATCATTAGTGGACCACTTGGGGGTATCTTGGATGTATATAGTATGTTTATTAACCATATAATATAAAATTACAAAGGGACATTGTAAAAGTGACACTAATTAACTGAGAGTTAATACTTAATGATAAGGTTAATATAGTAACCCAAACCTATCTAACTACTATTGGTTGAGTGGTTTTCTATCCATACCAACCTTAACCACTAAATAATCCACTTTGGAGCAATTAGAAACCGAATATGAATTTATTATAAAATAATATTTCTAGCTTTTCAAAAGGTGCCCCTCACCCCTCTTATAAAAGGGCACTCTCCCTTCTCATTAACTCACACCTTTAAAGCCTTTTGGTTCGGCCAAACTCTGTCCAAATACTCTATAAACTTCACTCAATTCATCTTATAGGCCTTACTTTAGTCAGAAATCCAACTTAATGAGCCCTTTTGATCAAATCCAAAGGAAGTACATGAAGAAGAGATAATGATTTCACCAACCTTTTTCAAATTCTTTTCTTCTTCAAATTCTTCGTTATTTGTTTTTCCCATTCTAAAATAATGAATCTAGTATCTACTATATTCTATAATATTATTAATATGTGGTACAACAATATTCATTATTCAATCCGTCCTTTGAATGACATGTCACCATACGTGCGTACGTACGGCTTACCGTCTCCACGTCGTGGTGTAATTGTCATTGAATAAATTATTATTTGGATGGGTATGATAATGATGTGTAATTCATGTAAATAATAAATATAACATTATAATTATTCTGTCTATATGATATACCATTCAATTATATATTATTTTAACATCCAAAGAATGATATTGTCGCTCGTGCGTACATACGGACTACCGTCTCCACGAAAGCGATGAGATTTATTCTCCATCGTATCCATTCAAATATAATTATCATTTAATGAATTAAAAATAATGATTAAGGACATGATATAATTCTGGATATGAATAATATACAACCTAGCCATAACAATCATGGCTTACGTAACAAAGAATATAAAGGAAAATGAGTAAGTTAACACCTAAAATGACGATAATACGAAGATATTATTAAAAAATAAATGTTAAAAGATAATATATGATATCATATTAATGTAAATTATTCTTTTATAATTCAATAAAAATTATTTATCCATTATACAGGAGGTTAACCTACCGTCGACCAAGGAAAAAGTACAAAGTAAGGGGTTTCTTATCTCACTTTTATTTCCATGAGAATTCCATTGTTCAACACTTATTTATTACATGTGGTGTGTGTACTTCCCATGTTTGTATTCATTATGGAATATAAATTAATTCATGTATATTTACATCATCATTATATGATCCTTATTTCATGGTTGTATGTTTTTTATGTTACCAAATCAATAAGGGAATTTGAAATATCAATTTCCACTCATTCGGCTTTACGCATACTTCGTTGATTATTTTACTCCAAGATTATGTGTAGAATCACTATTAACATGATTATGTCACAAATTCCACTCCCCTTTCTGTGGATATACTTTTTATACACTTGATCACCCCATTGATAAATTATCAAGACATCAGTATGAACTTGATAAGATTAATTTTTACTCAATCTCGATTTGTTGAGATAAACATCCAAATCATTGGTGTTGTTTTTACAAGATTATGTGTTAATGTACATTGATTGTTCTACACTAAATATCTTATCATATTTAGTATATTTATATTTTTCACACATAATTATTTCTTTGATTTATCCTTAACCTATGGATACGGCCATTATGAGAGATTTCATCTCAATTTACATTCCATTAAGACACCATTGTTGTTATACACCAAATATCTTTTATGTGGTGTATATAATTTACTTTGACATAGTATATCATGAATCCCTTTATTCTCCTGATATTATAATGTTTTAATTACCTAAATAATTTGTATTCAAGTGTCTCTCTTTTGGTTAGAAACTCTAACTAAAATACCAATTGTAAATGTTTTAAAGACTTATTCTTTTAAATATTTCTCATTAATGTCCATGTTTTAAAAATGGTTTTAAGGATTTATTTATAAGGAAATTAATGTTTTAAAACTAAAACTCCTTCTAAATGTTTCAAAGTGGAATGAGACACTTTTATTCAAAAATCTATTTTTAAATGTCTTCTTGACAAATAGTGTGACTTTTATATGATTTCAAGAAAAAAGAGAGATATTTCTTTCAAATAGTTTTGATGATTATTTTCATCTATGTCAATATCCTTCATTATTCTCGATTGAGGTTAATATTATACAATAAAATCTTCCATATTGTATTTAATGAGTAATGTTTGACTGTGGATGTGCTATTTTTATACCATTTAGGGTTTGTGGATAAGTATTGACATTTCGTATGCTAGTTTTAATATCAATGTTTATGTTATGTTTCAAACTTTTCATATGAGGAATTCATTGGACTTAGTAAGTGACGGGTGGAGCCTGCTATAGCTCCTCGATGCATCAGTAGGTCCCATGAGACAAACTAGGGTCTTGGCACAAGGCCTAGGAAAAATCTTGTTTGTAGTCTTGTAACAAGGCCTTAGCTATGTGGTTATGATATTCTCTCATTATGCATTCCATCATTATGAAAGTGGTTATTGATATTTCAAGTGATTGTTCGGTAAGTAGAATATCCATGTGAATAATTAAATGGAATTATATCATTTTATCTTTTCCATATTATGATTAAGTTCAAGTTTAAAAGGCTATTGTTTTAGTTATAAATTCTTTTAAGTGTTTATGCTTATCTATGAAAGCTTCTGCTATATTGTTATCCTTACTGAGCATCTGAGTTCACCCCTTTCAATGTTTTATTTTTCCCAAAAAGTGAAGAAGTAATTTATGAATGACCTGTAGGGATAGTATGAGGGGATATGAAGACAAGATGTTTTTGTAGTTTTTTTACCTTATGATGCAATGTAAGACTTATGAATATATCTTGTGTTTCCAAGACTACTAAACTAATTGGTCTTTCGAGACTTGATCCTTTGTGATCATGCCAATGTTATGTAATAATGCACCGACTCTGGGTATCTTGGGTCGGGATGTTACAGTTGGTATCATAGGAAGTTTAGTAAAAACCTTGGAATCTAGATTTAGATAAACTCTGATTAGATCACGTAGAACTAAGATGAACTTTGAGGATTAGTATAGAAGAATTTCCTAGAATTTTGGTATTGTAGAGATTTTGTGAGTTTTCTGAGCAATACATCAATGTCTGGATACGAGCAGATAAAGGCGGATCTGGCATAGATGTACCTTGGGGTAAAACCCGAAAACACCGCTTTGAGCTAGACTCGAACGGGAACTGGTGCATGACGACGGGCCTTGCTGCACTCTTGGTTACGACACTCCCGGGGGATATGCTTAAGATAATATACATTTTCTATACTAACCTATTTGAAGTATTAAATATCTAAGATTAGAGTAAATGACCTTGGTTAATCCTAATGTGTTTCAAATTGAGAATATGGTGACATGTTAATCTCTAAATGATTTTATGACTACTGTTACTCACACAAAGCTTTCTGGTTTTAGTCAATGGCTAGATACAAAGGAAGTCATAGTGACTTTGAGAATGATGTACAAGGTGGGAACGGTGGTGGAAATGAGAAACAAAATGGAATGTTGATAGGCATAAAAGAAATCATCTTTATGACATATCAATTTTCCAAAAATATGATCAACAATATATATATTAACCAATTCCCGGAGTCAACAAAGAAGATAAAGGTGATTAATGATAAGAGCTCCAGCAGTGGAGACCATGGAGAAAGGAATCCTCAATTTCCATCATGCAGGAAATGTGGAAGGAGACTCACAGGAAAGTGTCTCAATAGAACAAAGAAATGCTTTACGTGCGGGAAGGAAAGACATAAAGTGAAGAATTTCCGAAGAAAAATGTAGAGTACTATAGAAGAAGATAAGAAAGGTCCCAAGAGTCCATTTACATTCATTTTCTGTAAATGTAGGGGACCTGGCCATTACCCGAGTGAATTCCCTATTCTATAGGATATTTTCTTAGTCAAGGAAGATGCTATTTGGAAATAAATTGTTGGAGAAATGTTTAAAAAGTATTAGTGCTCCTTGTTGATGGGTTTACTTTTGAATAATTTTCTCTTGTATTTTTAACCCCACAGTTTTCCATGTGAGAATGATATTTGAGGAAGAATTATCTTTTCTCTTGTGAATATATTTATAAACAACCATTTGGTTTTATATGATCATTGTGTGTGAGGCAATTATAAGTTATTATAATTTCGGATGAAAATGCAAGGTATGAGATAAGATTTGTGGTTAAATTATGTTATGGTTATTTTGATGGAATTTATCTCATTTTGGTAATGTTATAAAATATAGTTTTTGAAAAAGAACAACATGCAGACCATGTGACAACTCGTCGCGTCGGATAAAGCTGTGGGAATCGAACCCACAACCAAAGTGCGATTGGGATTTATCTCTTACAACTGGACTAAGTGAAGTCCATGGTCAGTGTGACTATTATTTTTAGTTAAATTATTTTATTGATCATTAATAATTTGATTTGGAATCTTATGTCTTATCAAATGAATACCCTTAGTATAGGAAAATTATTTGGTAATTAAGTGATAAATGTTATTTTGGAAGTTGTTCGCTTTGTTGTATGGAAAATAGAATAGTATGGGATTTCATTTGAGAAGTAATGGTATATTTTTATCTATGTTTTTATTGTGGGTTTATAGTGATTTGGGTTGTTTATGGAAATGATTAGGTTAATTAATTTTAAGTATGTGACTTTAAGAGTAATTAATGTCATTTGGAGAAGCAATTTAACGTGGAAGACTACATTCTAATAAGTTTTGAGTTTCAATATTATTTTGGATTATATTGAAGGATTATATGGACAATTGATTATTGAATGGTATTTATTTAACTTTGGGGTATTTATGGTTTAATTGTAGAAATTAAGATTAGTGTTTTTTCTCAAATGGAATATCCATTTGGGGGGGTCATCAGATATTATACTAACCATTTTGGTTTTGATTAATCTCTAAAGTAAAGGAATATATATAGTTTATCCTACGTGGATCATCTATTTCTATAGAAGTTTATTCTAGCTCTTCCATTGTGACCAAGTCTTCTTGAATACTCATTATTAAAAAAAATGAGTTAGTGGTAAAAAGTTATTAAAGAATGAAACTCTACTTAAAATGTAAGTATATCTCTTTCTGTTCTTAGTCAATATCATAAATGAATTCCTCGTCCTTATGTAATATAACTTAAAACAAAAAAATGTTGTCCATTTACTTTTCCTACTGGGAGACTAAGGACCGTTTCTCCCAACACAAGTTTGTGATTTTCTTATTGTTAAATTTCTCCTGATCATGTTTTCTATCCCTATCCATTAGAACTGAACACTTAGTTTTTCATCAATATCCATGTTTTCCTACATGGAATCCTAGTATGGTTTATCTTGGGTGACCATTATACCTATCTTCCTTTCTTTTAAAGTGATAGTTTTATTGACTCTTTTTTCGATGTGCGACATTCCATTATATTCTCAAGAAAAATTTACTAAAAATTGAGAGGATGCAATTTATTGAAGGAGGGGAGAATGTAACACACCAAGCTTTAACAGTACATTTCCTTTTGAATAACTCAGTCACGTGCATTGTACGCAACATCGAGATTCTAACACACCACAACCAATCAAACTAGCCGTTATGAATAGTAATACCTACTTTTTGAATTTTTATAAATTTTATCTTTCGAAATGGACTTCAGTTTTTGATTCGTAATATCGAAATTATCTTAGGGTGAAATTTTGGCACTTTTCGGATAACTTTCATATTTTGATGAATAGTGAAAATTACTAAATTTTAATTAAAAACAACATTTTCTAGAAATAATTAATAGTGATAAATTATTAATTTGAGTGGTTTTAAAGTATATTTAGAATATATTTTTACTATTTAATACAATTTTTGTCATTGGATAAGATTTAACATTTAAACCAGACATAAACAGGTGTCAATCTTTTGATAGTTATTATCTCTTAGAAACACGCTATTTATTTTGACGACAAGAATTAATTTTTAAATTAATTAATGAAACTGATATGTTTTGAATTTGGTAAAATAGACATCATTTTTGAATTCATAATATAAAATATATCTTAGGCCTAATTTTTGATATTTTTCTGGAAACTTTTATTTTTTGATGAATAGTGAAACCACTAAGTGGTAGTTAAAAAACTGATTTTTTCATAAAACATAATTTTACCACTTCTGTGAGTGGAATTTCAAAAACCTGAGAGACACGGTTAATATCAAGGAGTAAAATGTGGTTCATTGAGATGAAAATAATTTTTGGTGAATAGTAACTTTTTACTTTTATTTACCACGGTTAAAAGTAAATAGTGTAATTAAGGGTAAAAATGATATTAATTTTACTCTAACACATGTCCAATTTCTATTGGACAAGTGTATCTCGACCACAAACAACCTTAGGAATAAAATATTATCATTTAGTTCCACTTGGATTAGATTAGGACATTTATTATTGTTTAATTCAAAGAAGAGTTAAAAGAGTTAAAATCAATGTTTATTTACTAAAACATTTTTAATATAGGGTTACTCATAAGATAAATTCTATTATAAATATTTATTAGAAAGCTAAAAATATTTATTACATAATGATATTTTATTTATAATTTTTCGACATCAAATAATTTAATTTATTTATGATACAATGATGATGCAGTAATTACCATAATAGTGAAATATTAAAATGATAGATATTATAAATACACAAATAAATATAATTAGAGACTTTTATTGAATTAAACTAATTTTATAGGTTAATATGACATATTAGGATAGATTTAATTGACTTTTTCCGAAGTAATCATTCTTTTATGAGTTTCACAAAAATCAATTATTGAATAGTGTCAAAATTGACATAAAAGTGTTTTTAAAACAAAAATTATATTATTAATTGATATTAAATTCCTAAAAATCTAAGGATCGGCCAAGAGACTTATATCATGATATTTGTATTATTATTGGACCACTTGGGGGTCGCTTGGATGTATATAGTATGTTTATTAACAATATAATATAAAATTACAAAGAGACATTGTAAAAGTGAAACTAATTAACTAAGAGTTAATACTTAATGATAAGGTTAATATAGTAACACAAACCTGTCTAAATTATATTGTTTGAGTGTTTTTCTAACAATCCCCACCTTAACCTTTAAATAATCTACTTTGGAGCCATTATAAACCCAATTTGAATTTATTATAAAATAATATTTCTTGCTTTTCCAAAGGTGCCCCTCACCCCTCTTAGAAAAGGGCACTCTCCCTTCTCATTAACTCACACCTTAAAAGCATTTTGGTTCGGCCAAACTCTGCCCAAATACTCTGTCAACTTCCCTAACTTCATCCTATAGGCCTTCCTTTAGTCAGAAATCCAACTTAAGGAGCCCTTTTGATCAAATCAAAAGGAAGAACTCGAAGAAGAGGTAATGATGTCACCACCCTTTTTCAAAATATTTTCTTCTTCAACTACTTATTTCTTTGTTATTCCCATTATAAAATAGTTAATCCAGTATCTCCTATATACTATAATATTATTATAAATATGGTACATCCATATTCAGTATTCTATCCATCCTTTGAATGACATGTCACTATACGTGCGTACGTACGGCTTACCGTCTCCACGTCGTGGTGTAATTGTCATTCAATTAGTTATTATTTGGATGGGTATAATAATGATTTTTAATTCATGTAAATAGTATATATAACATGATAATAATTCTTTCTATATGATATACCATTCAATTATATATTATTTTAACATCAAAAGAATGATATTGTCGCTCGTGCGTACGTACGGACTACCGTCTCCACAAAAGCATTGAGATTCACTCTCCATCATATCCATTCAACTATATATATCATTTGATGATTTAAAAATAATGTTTAAGGACATGATATAATTTTGGATATGAATAAGATAGAACATATCCATAACAAATGCTGCTTATGTAATAATGAATATTAAGGAAAACGACTATGTTGACACCTGAAATGACGATAATACTAAGATATCATTAACAAATAAATGTTAAAAGATAATATAAGATATCATATTAATTTAAATTATTATTGTATAATTCATTAAAAATTATTTCACCATTATAAAAGAGGTTAACCTACCTTCGACCAAGGAAAAAGTACTAAGTAAGGGGTTTCTTATATCACTTTTAATTCTGTCAGAATTCCATTGTTCACCACTTATTTATTACATGTGGTGTGTGTACTGCCCATGTTTGTATTCATTGTGTAATATACTTTAATTCATGTATATTTACATCATCATTTTATTATCCTTATTTCATGGTTGTATGTTTTTTATGTTACCAAATCAATAAGGGAATTTTAAATTTCAATTTCCACTCATTCGGCATTACGCATACTTCATTGATTATTTTACTCCAAGATTATGTGTAGAATCACTATTCATTTGATTATGTCATAAATTCCACTCCCCTTTCTATGGATATACTTTTTATACACATAATCACCCCATTGATAAATTATCAGGTCATCGGTATGAACTTGATAAGAGTAATTTTTACTCAATCTCGATTTAATGAGATAAACATCCACTTCATTAGTGTTGTTTTTACAAGATTATGTGTGAATTTCCTTTGATTGTTTTACACTGAATATCCAATCATATTTAGTGTATTTATATTTGTCACGCATAATTATGTCATTGATTTATCCTTAACCTATGGATACGGCCTTTATGAGAGATTTCATCTCAATTTACATTACATTGAGACTTCTTTGTTGTTATACAAACTTTTATGTGGTGTATATAATGTACTTTGACATAGTATATCATGAATCCCATTATTATCATGATATTATAGTGTTTTAATTACCTCAATTATTTTTATTCATGTGTCTCTCTTTTGGTTAGAAACTCTAACTAAAATACCAATTTTAAATGTTTTAAAGACTTATTCTTCTAAATATTTCTCATTAATGTCCATGTTTTAAATATGATTTTAAGGATTTATTTATATGTACATTAAAGCGTTAAAATTAAAGCTCCTTTTAAATGTTTCAAAGTGGTATGGGAAACTTTTATTGAAAAATATATTTTTAAATGGATTCTTGACAAATAGTGTGACTTTTATATGATTTCAAGAAAAAGGGCGATATTTCTCTCAAATAGTATTGATGATTATTTTCATCTATGTCAATATCCTTCATTATTCTCGATTGAGGTTAATATGATACAATAAAATCTTCCATATTGTATTGAATGTGTAATGGGTTACTGTGGATGTGCTATTTTTATACCATTCATGGTTTGTGGATAAGTATTGACATTTTTTATTCTAGTTTTAATACAAATGTTTATGTTATGTTTCAAACTATTCATATGAGGAAAGAATTGAAATTAGTAAGTGATGGGTGGAGCCCGCAATATATCCTCAATGCATCGGTAGGTCTCATGAGACAAACTAGTGTCTTGGCACAAGGCCTTGGAAAAATCTTATTTGTAGTCTTGGAACGAGGCCTTGGCTATGTGGTTATGATAGTCTGGCATTATGAATTCCATCATTATGATAGTGGTTATTGATATTGCAAGTGATTTTTCGACTAGTAGAATATCCATGTGAATAAGTAAATGGAATTATTTCATTTTATCTTTTCCATATTATGCAGAAGTTCAAGTTTAAAAGGCTTTTGTTTTAGTTATAAATTGCCTTAAGTGTTTATGTTTATCAATGAAAGGTTCTGCTATATGGTTATCCTTACTGAGCATCTGAGCTCACCCCTTTCAATGTTTTATTTTTCCCATGATGTGAAGTAGTAATTTATGAATGACCTACATGGATAGTATGAGGGGATATGAAGAAAAGATGTTGTTGTAGTTTTTTTACCTTATGATGTAATGTAAGACTTTTGAATATATCTACTGTTTCCAAGACTACTAAACTAATCGGTCTTTTGAGACTTTATCCTTTGTGATCACGCCAATGTTTTGTAATAATTCACCGACTCTGGGTATCTAGGGTCGGGGCATTACAAATACAATACTCAAATTGAATTGAATTTTAAAAAGAAAGTTGATAAAAAAAAGGCATCAATTAAATTGAAAACATAAAAGTTTGATAAAAATATAATTTTAAATACAATATAAAAAAAATATATAATTAGAAATAATAATTTAGTTGAAATAAAATAAATTAAACCCGAAAAAAAGATAAAATAATTATAGAGACTATTAATTATTAATGTACAATTAATTAACATAAAAAGAATAAATAATTAATTAAATGATTAAAAAAATAAAATGATGTGGTAAATCTGGTGAATTAAAGGCTAAATCAAATTCCCCCACATGTAACCATTATTTTTCCTCAATCAATTCCATGTTTTTTTATTTTTCAAAAGAAAACATATTTATTAAACATTAGGCTCACAAAGAACCATGTAAATCTATTTAAAAGACATCGAGTAATAAAAAAGTGAAAATAATGATTTTCAAAAGAATTATTAAAAAGAGTTCATTACTAAATTCAAAATCCTACAATCAGAATAATGGAGCAAATAATCATTAAATATCTAGGATGTCATGCCTCTTATATGAATCCACCAATTGACCAACTTCAATTCATGTCTATGTTCTATTACTAATAGTGATAACATGTTACAAAAATGGTGAATTAAAAGTAAAAAAACGGAAACCTTCAACAATCACTTTCTCATAGGTTCCAAAAATCATTGTTTAGATTAATTTTTCTGAATTGTTTTATTTATACATCTTAAATTATTTTCAAACAAGTCAATCGAACCCTTCTTGATATGGTGTTCAAAATTCACCTCACATTAAAGAACTCATTTTTACCAACATGTTACTTTATTATTTTAAAATTTTTCATTTTATTTAATTTTACTCATCCATGTAACTTATGAAATTCACTATGTAGATGTACTTATTTGAAATGTACATAGGACTTACACACACATTGTTCCTAGTGTCTCAAATGTTCACTATGGGTTCCCATTTCCCCATTTTACTCTATATTAGATAAATATATTATATTACCATTTATGTTGGCTCCATAAAGTGATTTTTAATATTTTTTAAAATACAAATTATTCACCTAGGTTTAAGTTCAAGTTTCAAGTTTCCTAATGTTATGATCAAAATTTTCACAAATATCTATCCTATATCACTCTCATTTTTAGTTCCTAAATAAAATATTCATAAAATTAGTAACCATCCTCACTCATCAATTACTCATCCATAAAAAATCTTATTCAATGTAACCCTCAACAAATATTAAGTTAAATCCATTAGGAAAGAATGAATTTAATAGCACAATGAATCCTAACGAAACTCAGATTGTGAAATAATTATGAAAAAAATAACCATTTTTTAAAACAAAAAAAATTGGATGAACTTGATGTGATTACATTAATGAACATATTGGCTCAATAACATGAAACATTATTCATTAAAATGATCCAAATTTTAATAATTTATAAAACTCCTACTTACTATTGTACAGTAGTTCCTAGGGATGAACCCAATGGAGGGATATTAAATGAGAGTGCAACCATTTTTTTTTTAAAAAAAGTCCTCTATAAATAGTGGACTACATTTAAATTTAAATTTTACTATATTTTTTAGAATAAGTAATGATGAGGTAGATATTTTATAAATAACTACGTTCTAACTGAAACTATGATTAAGTATGGAAAATAGTTTATGGAAAAACAGGAAACTAAAACTAAGTAAAAATTGATCAAGGAAGATTCTCAAGAATTCTAACTCTACTGGTTGAAATTAAAATTTCTCTTCACATAAATTTAATTTTAATGAACCTTAGAAAAAGATTGATTAATATCCCTCTCTAGGAAATTAATCACATAGAATATTGATTCTTGGAGTTTACCACTCAAAAAATAATCAATATTTGAGGGGAATTAATTCCCATAGAAGAGTTGGTGGGCTTTCATTCGGGAATCCTTCCTCTACAACGATCATTTGCGGCTTGACATCATCTAATCATCAAGTGAAGGATGGCGTCAAGAGGATGATTTAGGTGGTTCTTAAGTGGTAAATGAATCAAACAGCTATGATGTGGCTTGTTCTTCTTTGAGGTGGTAAAGGTGCGGCATCACCTTTTTACAGCTTTCACCTTTCACGGTGAATATGAGTTCAACTTCAGATATGGTCGATGAGTGGTACCAGCTTCAGGTTTATTATATCGGCTTGGGGTTCGAATTTGGTTTCTTTTTTTGTTGAGGATTTTTGGTGGCTTCAAATCTGAAAATGGTGAGTTAGGTGTCATCAATGGGTCATTGAAGCATCTGATTCTTCAAATCCGAGTAGTGGGTTTCTTATTCCTTTGATTGACGGTCACAGCAATAGTGGGTCTAGATGTTGTAGCGGCGGATGGTGTTGAGTCATCATTAGGTTATCCTTTTGGCGGTGACTACATAGTGGATGTAATTAGTGATTTCAATATAGATAACAATAGAAGAGAGTGTTAGAGGTGAGAAATGTTCTAGGGTGACTGGGAAAGGAGTGGAAGGAGATATGCATCAGTGGTTGTTTTGGTTCGATTACTAGTGGTGAGTAGGGAACTCATCGTGGGGTAGATTAAGAGAGTTGTTGTTGGGTTCTTCCCAATGGTAAATTAAGTAAAATGTGCAAAAACAGTGTCAATGGGTAGTGGGACTCACCCTTTGGTTCTTCCCAATAGTGAGTAATCTCATGAGTTTGTCAAAAAATGAGGAGTAACCGTTGGCTTTCCAATGGTGAGTTAGATGCATGGTAGTGACTAAGATGAATGCTTTAAAAAAAATTGTTAATAAAAATAAATAAATTTATAACAATTAAGAATTAAAGATATTGAAAAGGAAAAAATAATTCACTTGATAAAACAAAATAAAATTAAAATATGGATTAATATAAATTTTATATTATTGACTAATTAATAAATTCAAAATAAAAACATAAAATATAAAAACTAAAAAATATAAAAAATAACTAATATTATAAATTATATCATTTAATAATTTTAAAATTAAATATTTATTTAAAATAAAAAAATGGACTCAAATGAATTACATTAATTATTGAAATCAAATTAAATGTTTTATTTGTAACTTAAATTTAAATAATATTAGGATTAAAAAACAAATAATATTAAAAATAAAGTAAAGTTTCTGGTTATAAAAATAATATATAAAGAAACATTTTTTAACTAGAAAAAATATTAAAATTAAAGGGGTCATGTAGAATTAAAATTTATTAATTAATTAGAAGAAAATAAATAGAAAAATAATTTAAAAAAATGTAGAGATTTTAGAATCCAATAATTAAAATTTAAATATATAAAACTATTATTTAATAAATTTAATTATAAAAATACAATAATTAAATTATTTAACTATAACACTATAAATAATTAATAATATACTAAAAAACCTAAATAAAAGATGTGGAAAATCAATAAATTTAAAGACCTTGTCTAATTCCCCCATACTTCAGCATTGATTAACCTCAATCAATTTCATGATTTCTTTTCATTTTAAAAAGAAATTTGTGCCTTTTAAAAATATAGGTCAAAATGAAACATGTCAAGTTATTTAAAAATTAAATGAAAAAAACTATGAGATTGGCTTTTCAAATGGAATGTTGAAAATAAATCCTTCTTAAATTAAAATACCTATAGATGATCAAGAGAATAAATAAGAATTCATTTCAAAGGATGTCATGCCTCGTATATAAAGACACTTAATTACTTACTTAAATTCAAGTCTAAGTTCTAATTCAATGTGTGATTATAGGTTACATAAAAGTGGAATTGAGATCCCAAATAAAGGCACCTTCATCCATCACTTTCTCCTAGATTCCCAAAATCTAGGATTAAAATTATTATTTTTCATGAATCACTTTATTGAAACAACTTAAATGATTTTCATACAGGTCATTTAAACCCATATTTATATGGTGGAAAAAATTCACATCACTATAATGAAATCACTTTTTAAAACTAGGCACTTTATTATTATAATTTTTTGTATTTTACCTAGCCATGTAAATTTTACTAGGCACTGTGAAAATTCACCTATTTTGAATGTACAAAGGGCTTACACCCACCTAGTGCCTAGTGTCTCAGATATTAATTGGGGGTTCCAATTTTCCCATTTTACCCCTAATTCAAAATAATTGTAATGGTACCATTTAATTTGGATCCATAAGCCGATTAACTTATTAATAAAAATGATTCCACTATGTTTAAGTTCATATTTCAAGTTTTCTAAATCTATAATAATAATTACACAAAAATATATCATATATCACCCTATTTATTAGTCCTTAAATAGAATATTCATAAAACCTATATAAAACATCACTCAGTAATCATTCATCCTCAAAAAATTCAGACTAAAAATAAACCTCGACAACATGTATGTTATTATCCATTAAGCAAGACTGAATTTATGTGTATAATGTAGCCAATATTGAAATAATTTTGAAAAATTTGGCCATTTTCATAAAATTAATTTATAAGAATTTGCTGGGATTACATTAAAAAATTTATTAGCTCAAAATATGAAAGCCCTCTTACCCACACATAAAACCCAACATTGTCTCCAAAGTGGAATTAAAAAGTGGAGAAGTCAATTTTACTTTAAAATCTCAAAATAGAGTTTGAAATTAAACAGTTAAGAGATATGTTCAAGGATCACATTAAAATTCAAACAATTAATTTTTTTTCATAATAAATATTTTACAATAGATTCACATGAATTTTTATTAAAGCCAAGGATAATAATATTTCAATTAATTTAAAAAAGTAGCATGTGAAAATTGAAGTTCACTATGAAAGGAGATTGAAAATGTATTAATATTTGATTCAATTATATTTTCAATAGAATAGAAATTTTTTATTTTAAACTCCTTAAAAAATAATAACTGGGAAGAATAGTAACATAAAAGAAAACATCAAGGGGTTTAATTACCCCAAAATTAATTTTATAAAGAGATTAAATTTAAAAGAAATGCATCTGAAAGCATTCCAGTAAGAAATCAACATGATGTAGAGTTTCTTGTAATAGTAATACATCAATATAGAAATATAGAAGAGTAGAAAAATGGATTTACATATAAAAATATGGAACTAACTTAATAAATTTTTATCCAATGAGGCTCAACCCAGTAGCTACTTGTGATTTGAGAGAAAAGGGAATTCTTCTACCCTATTGACACTAGTAGAAACCTTTTTAATGTATAAAGAATAGGGAGATAATGAACATTCATTCAATGGAATTTGAATAAAATATAGAGAAAGAAGTATTTTTTCTTATCAAAACAAAAAAAAGTAAAAACTAAGAAAAACTATGGGTTGACAACCATGAAGCACTGAATTTTATGTCTTCAGTTTGACTACAGTGAGAATCAGTTTTCTTGAATATAAATAATTTCCAATACCTTTGGTTTTCCTTCAAAATAAAGTTTGACTATTTTACCATTCACAGTCATTGGGTTTTTTTCTTCTCCTACAATTTCTCTAACTCTATTATTTAACACTCTAACTACATTGAATGGTCCTGACCACATAGATTTCAGCATTCCTAATGTGTTTAAGTCTGGAATTAAAGATAAGGACCTTATATCTAGGTTTGAGTTTTCTATTTTGAATGATACAATCAGGAAATATTTTGGAACCAATCATTGTATATCCTTGAATTATCATAGGACTCTCTCTTAATCCCATATAGCTCACTCAACTAAAGTAATGTCTTTTCTCTAAAAGTCTTAAAATCAAAATTTAAATGTTTAACATCCCAATATTACTTGTTCTACAAATCCATAGGCAAATTAAACCATTTTCCAGATAACATTCTGAATGGAGACATATAATTTAGGGTTTTTAAAGTTATTATATTTCCCCCCAAAGCATCATCTAAATTTAAATACTATCCATTCCATTAGTATGAATAATTTTTCTCTAGAATCTGTTTCAAATCCATGTTTGAGATTACTACATGATCACTGGATTATGGATGGAAATTAGTTCCAATCCTTTGGATGCATTCATATTTCTCCATAAAATCCTTAAATTTTTATATTTTTAAATGGATTTAATTATCAGTTATAAAATATCATGTCACCACATTCCTTTAAAAGATGTTCTTTTGATAAATTTTATTACACTACTAGCTTGATTATTGGTCATTGTTATTTCCTAAACCCACATATATATATAATCAATATAAACTAAGATATTCTCATTCCCATGATATGATGGGAATGGTCCCATAAAATGTAATCCCAAACATTAAAAAATTCTACTTCTAAAATACCTTTTTTGTGGAATTTCATGCTTCCTTCTAACATTCTCATGACTTAAAATCTATAACAACCAACTAAATAGCTCTTATAATTCCTGAATAATGTGGGCCATTAAAACTCATCTTGATGGAATTTTAGATTTGTCCTCTCTCCACCATGATTTCCTCCCCAATGTGAGGAGTGAAAAATCTATAGTATTGGGAACGTATCTTTTTCTAGCACACACATTCTCAAGATACCATCAACACATATCTAAAATAGAAAGGGATCATCCCAAATATAGTAAATAAACTATGAAATGAATTTATTTCTTTGTTTTTTTTTGAAAAATATATATGAATGACACTTTCTTCTAGAATGTTGGAAAATAAAACAAATTAAAAAGACTTCTTAACAGAGACAATGAGAGACATTAATTCAGGAAAGAGAGAATTTATCACCCTTGTATCTTCATAATGGGTATTAGGAATAATATAAAGGTGGACTTCAAATAAATTCCCAGCTCCGTAATTGTCTTTAATTTTCATTTCAAACTCTTGTAACAATAGAATCCACCTAATAAGTCTAGGTTTGATTTCATCCATAGAAAATAGATATTTTAAAGAAGAATGGTTAGTGAAGATAATTACTTTAGATGCTAAAAGGTACTACTTATATTTATCTAGAGAAAATACAACAACTAATAGATATTTCTATGTAGTGGTGTAATTCCTCTGGGCCACATCTAGCAGTCTTCTAGAATAATAGACCACATGTAACCTTTTATCTCTCATATTTTCTAAGATAGATCCAACATCCATGTCACTTGCATCACATGTTAGTTAAAAGGGAAGTTTCTAATATGGTGTAGTAATGATAGTCGACGAAGTGGGTTTTTCTAAAACCAGATTAAATGAGTCTGGTAAATATTGATCAGACATAAAGGGTTCATACTTGAAAAAAAAAGAACAAAAGGGGTTATTAGTTTTTCAAAAGGCTTTTATAATCCTCTAGTATAAACAAGCATGCCTTAAAAATCATTTGACACCCATAACATTTTCAGGGGTAGTCATTTTTGAATTATATAAACCATAAAAGTGTCTACCTCTAAACCCATTTTATACACCTTATATACCAGCACTATTCCTTTAGTGACCATGAACTATCATTTCTCCTAGTTAAGAACTAGGTTGTTCTCTAAGAATCATTCTAGCACCAAATCCAAATTTTTCAGACAGTTTTCAAATGTACTACCAACTATGGAGAATGGATATATGAAAACCTCTATAATACTCTCGATCATATTAGAAACAATACCAATAATACGTATTTAAAATGTAGTGGGGACACCACATGATCCAAATGGAATCCTCCAGTAGGCAAATGTCCCAAATTGTAATGTGAATGTAGTTTTCTATAGCTCCTCTAGGGCTATATGAATATAGCTATAACTAGAGTAGATATCCTGAAAAGAAAAGAATTCATTTGAAATAATCCTTTCAAGAATATAGTCAAGGTAGGGCATAAGAAAATGATCCTTCCTAGTGGATGAGTTAAGCATCTGTTAATTTATACAAACTCTTTATTTAATTTCTTTCCGTATATGAATTTCACCATTTTTATCATTTTTTATTATAGTGAATCCACCTTTTTAGGGACTACTTGGATGGTACAAAACCCAAGATGTATCTTAAATGGGATAAATTGTTCCAATGTGCAGTAACCTGATAAATTCCTCTCTCACAAACTCTTTCATGTTTGGGATTTTTCTCCTTAGACATTCTGTCCTAGGATTGTGGTATACATCCATACGAATATTGTGCATGCAGATGGAATGGCTAATCACTTTAATATCATCTAAAGACCATTCTATTGCATATTTATATTTCTCCAAAACACCCAACAATTTTCCCTCTTCGGCATATTTTGGTTCTGAAGATATTATGAAAGGTACTGTTGAATTATCACCCAAAAATGATTATTTCAGCTGTGTTGGGAGTGGAGTTACTTCCAAAGTAGGTTTCTTTTTTTAAAAAAAATAAGGATCTTGGGCCTGAGAGGACAAATATCTTCATCATGACTCTTTTAATGAGTTTTAAAACTATAAGGGTTTACAATTTATTGACTAGTTTTATTATTTACATCACTATTGTCCTCTGTAGAAAGCTCACTTTCAAATGTTTCCAGTTCATAATTCTGAAAATTTATGAAGGGAAAAACATTAATTTTCTTTATCAGCTCTTCCTATATAAAATAATTTTTTTAATGGTTATTATTATAAGAATCAAGATAAATATCACTTGATAATTCATTAAGTTCAATAACAGTAGATAAATAACCAAAAATATCAAAATCATTACTGCTATCCAATTCTAGTAAATTTTCTAGACTATCAATTTTAGTACATTCAACAGCATGTGAAAGGTCATTTTCAGTTTCAAAATATATTTTTTCCGCAAAGGGTTGTTTCTCATAATCTTTTAAATTTTCAAGTGTTTTTTAAACTTCTATGGACTCTACCCTAGAATTACATTCATAGATGTTTGTCCCTTAACATTTTTAAATACATTGAATTCTTCTTGCTCCCCAATTTGAAAGATAAATTTACCCTTATAGATAACAAAGATTGCTCCACCAGTGGACAAGAAGGGCCTACCCCTGATGATGGTCACCTCTTGGTCACACTCCATGCCTAGTAAAAAGAATATAGCTTGTAGAGACATCATCCCAAATCTAACAAATAAGGAACCTACCCTTTCTACATTTTGTGTGAGTTAATGATCATCCAATTGTACGATGATAATGGTGGGTTGAATATCAGTCAATCTCATCAATTGAAACTGTGATAATGGGAGAATATTAATAATTGAAACTATGCCACAGAGATAGTATAGTTGACTATTATTCCATAATGTATTGGGTGTGACAAAGCTGCCATGGTCTTTTAGTTTTTGAGGAATCTTATTTTGAAACACAACACAACACTGTACAGGGAGGCTTTCTGTAGAAAATTATTCGATATTTTTTTATTTGAAACAATTTTTTAAGAGACTTAAGATACAGTGGAATTGGAATAAAGGCTTTGAGGAAATGGATATTCACATGGAGCTTGTTTGGGAGCCCAAAAAAGTAGAGAATCTTATCCTTATTGTTACATTTGGGTTTCAAAATATTCTGGGAACGGGATGGGTGTAGAATAGTTCCTATGAATAGAAGGCATATCCCCTAATACAACAAAATATTTCTCCATAATTTTTTATTTTTTATGTTCCTAAATATTTCATGCTTTAATATCAGGTGAAAAATTCAGATTTTATTAATTTTTAGTATTTTTCTCTTGATTTTCATTTTGATAATTCAACAGATTTTGATTTCTAGACTCTTTTTATTTTTCAGTTTAGGAATTTTTAATATCTTTTATAAATGTTGTTTGAGTGTTTAGCCCACTTCTAGTTACTAAAATCATTAAATTCTCCTTAGGGTTGATTTCATATGATCTAAGAAGTTTTACACTATCCTAAGAAGACATGTATCTAGATAGTCACCCCATTTGTAACTCCAAATTGTGATTTCTTACATCATATTAATATTTACCATATTCATTTTTTGATTTATGATAATAAAATTTTGCTTCTTGATATTAAAATATTTTAATCATTTGATCCATTATGTTATGTGTTTCCCCTCAAAATTCCCTTGGGAATTGGATAATTCACCCCTCTTTTGATTTTGGTATTGTTGTCTTGGTTGGTTTTGGTATGTAGGGGCATCATGTTTTCAAATCGTGCCTTATTCCTTACTAGAGATATTTGGATGGTTCCTATAACCTTGTTTGTAATTTTTCAAAATGGGATCTTCCTTATTTAAAATCCTTGGACCATAATTAGAAATGTTTTCATTTTCTTATTGGGTAGGCAAGCCAAAGTTTGGAACTATGTTTTCAGTGTGCCCAAACATAACACACTGAGAACATTACTCCCTGAGAGATTGGTTTGTGTATTGAAAAATCACCTAGTGTGCGGATTTTTTTGACTTTTTTGTTCATTAATGATTGTTTTTGGTTTGTTATTTCGTCAATTTTAGATTTCATTTCCATTCCATTACCTGTGTTGTTATAATTTCTGTTCACTCTTTTCCTTATTGAATTTTGTTGTTGAGAATTCAATGAAATGTTATTGGAATTTTTTCTAAAGTCTTCATCATTATTTTCATTGTAATTTCCCCCAATAGAATGGTCAACCATATTTTGACCAGAAAAGATATTCATTCAAAGAAGGTTTCCATGAGAATGTGGGATAGGATTTGATGGCGGGAAACTTCCTAAGAAGGTCCCTGAATCTATCCCAAGACTCATGAAAGTCATCAACATCCTCTTGAAAAAAACTAATAATTTTAGTTCTCAATTCCCCTTTTAGTCTTTAGGATCTAATTTCATTACAAATGAGTTATAAAATTGGTCCCAATTTTAAAAAATGTTCTCATAGAGAATCATGAACCATTTTTTATCATTCTTTTTATGTAAAAATCGAAATACTCTCATTCATCACTCATGTTTAGTGAGTCCTAGTAGAGGATGATTTTTCACATTGTTTTAGAGGTCTCTAATAAAGGCTATTGAGTCATCATTATAGATATCATGGAAAGTAAAAAAATAGTGATAAGTGGCACTACTTAAGTTAACTATTCCTAGCTCTAGAAGATAGTCTGATTAAAAATGGGTTATTTAAAACATGAGGGAGTTGAAACTCCCTCATCCTAGGCCTATAAATTACTTCATTAAGTTTAGTATTACAATTTGGGAGGTTAGTAACAGTAAGAACTCTATCACCTATGTTTTACATTTCAATTTTATTTTTCCTTTTCATGGAACATATGTGTTTTTATATTTCTATATTTAAGGGAACTATTCTACCAGTTGAAGTTCTAGTACTCATATAGTAAGAAAAAATATATAATATATAGTATAAAAATTTAAAAAAAAGTTCAAGGAAGAAAAAATAAAATAAAATATATAGAAACAATTCAGTATAAAAATTAGTATTGACAGAACAATTTTTGAGCAGTTTTCAATTTTCAATTTTTTTGGAAATATTATTCATATATGAATTTTTTAAAACTAATTTTTTTAGTTTTGAAAAAATTGGTCTTTTAATTATCTCCCTAGTAACAGCACAAAAAACATGACATATTTGTTATTGATAATGTTACAAAGGATAATTATTTATAAACTCTTACAAACTACAATATAGTGGAATGTAAGGTCGAACCCAAGGGAAGAAATAAAAAATGTTTACAGAACCAAATTTATAGAAATAAGACACACTATAAATAGTGGGTTGAAAATATTTTAATTTAATTTAAATTATCTAGGGAAAAATATTTTATTTTATGTTATAATTGTTTTTTGGAACTAATTGATAAAGGAGAGAATATGATAAAAAATTTATATGAATTTAATGAGAAATAGGGATTAAGAAAAATAATTCAAATAATATTCCTAATGAATTAAATCTACCTATTGAGATTGAGATTTTCTTCACATTAATTTTATTCTGAGCACACCTCAAATAAATATTGATTAATATCACTCACGTGGAAATAAATCACATATATGATTGAATCGTAGAGTTCACCACCCCAAGAATCATCAACTCAAATATAAATTGAAATGAATTCATTCAAATAAAACTCACTGTAATATTAAAAAATTTCAAATTTATGTTTGAATAAATCCCCTCAATTTTAATCACCCAGATTGATCTAGAAGTTTTAATGTTTAAAACAAGAAGCATAATATAATTTTATAGAATTTGATATTGATCTCGCCGATAAATTTTGAATTCATTATAAAAATGGTGTAAAGAAATAAATTAATAATAAAATATAATTAAAAACCCCAAAACAAAATAAATATTTTCAAATTATCATTTTCATAATAGAAATTTTAAATAGTCAAATTACAAACATAGGAAATTGAAAAAAACAGAGAAATATCTTCCTCCCAAATCCTATGTTGTTGCTCTTGTATGGTCATCATTGGCCAGTCGTTCCACTCCTTCTCCCTAGGTATCTAAGAAAGCGAGATGTGAATGTTTGAATCTTTTTTCTTCCCACAATTATAATGTCCTCTTTTGTCTCTTCATTGGTCCCCAATGAAAAGCACTGACTTCTGTTGGTATTCTCAGTCACCGAAGTCATGGATTCATCCTCTATCATCCTTGTTGAATTAGAATTACCCTTGTAATTGAATTCCCAATGGTTAGTGAAAAGGAATTGGATCCCATTCAGGATGGATTTTAAATAATGAAAACAAATAATAATAAATACTTTATTGAACGTTTTTATAAATTTTTAACTTTTATAAAAAAATTATTTAATTCATTATTGTTACAATTATTATATTACTTTGAATATTAAATTGTTATGTTAATTAGTTTTTATTTATTATTTAATTATTATTTGTTATTATGATTAATATTAATTCACTAATTATTATTTTAATTGAGTTTTTTAATTATTTAATTTTAAATAAATCTTTTATTAATTATTATTATTAATTATATTATTTAATTATTATAATTGTTAATATTTATATTTCTTTAAAAAATATTATCAATTTTATTATTTTTTAAAGATTTAAAATTTTTTGTTATTTTATTAAGTTAAATCATTTACAATTATTTATTTTATTTAATATTATAATTATTACACATTTAATTATTTAATTAATTATGTTTATTTATTATAATGGTAATTATTATTATTATTAGGTTTATATTAAATTACTAACGTTATTAATTTTTATTTATTTATTCAAATATATTATTAATTATATTTTTATATTTTTATGTTTTTTTTAATTACTAATTATTATAATTATATTTTTGTTATTATTTATTTAGTTTTATTATTTAATTAATTATTTTGTTTTTTATTTGATTTAATTTTCCTCTGTTCATTTTTTTTCTCTCTACTTTACTGGTTGGGTGGACTGTTATTTTTTTTCTCCAGATCGGTCTGTGGACTCATATTCTTCCGAGAACAGCGGTAGGGGTGACTTCCTCATCAGTAGTTATTATTCATCTTTGATGGATCCTTCATTTGCTCTAGGTAGGGGTTCGAGTGGTGCTTATTTTGCATCAGTGAGGAGTTCAACTGGTGGTTTTGGATTCTCCGATGGTGGATGGGGATACATCAGGTTTTATTTTTCAAATGTGTGAAAGGGAGACAGCGTCAATGCTCGGATGAAAGTGGTGGCTTCGGACGGTGGTGACTTTCTTTGGTCAATGGTGAGTCCTTTTTAATATACTCTGTGGAATTAGTGGTTACAATAGTGAGTGGTTTTGATGATGCTGGCGGTGGGTTACAATTGATGGCGGCAGAGTATCCTAGTGGCGGTGACATTTTGAGATCCAGTGAGGGTTCGGTTCAAGGTCAATGACTTATTCTACAGATGGGGATGTATAGATCTGAGGAAGTGGTGGTTTCTGGTGGTGGGTGAAATTTAGCAGAATCTTGATCTGATGTGGGTGTTTTATTCGTTTTCTAATGGTGGGGAGTGTAGAATCACCACTACAGCGGCAGAAAGTTGTTTCCCTGATAGTCTGTAAAGAACATGATGTTGGGTGGCTTGGATGAGGGTGATTTAGTTTTCTGGAAGTGAGAAAACAATTGATGTGGTGATGAGAAGGTTCGATGGTCTATCTGGGAAAATAGTGTTGACTACGGGTGTCACCGGTGGAAACATTAGGGGTTATCCAATGACTCACCTTTTGGTTTCTCCCAATGGTGGGTAAAAGAAATTTGGAAAATGAAATGACAAGGGTGGGTCATTTTACTGTCTTTGGGGCACAACTGTGGAGATGATTTTTGGAAAAGGATGAGACCGATCCTCTATTGGCACCAACAATATTAAAAAAATTCAATCAATAAAATAATAAATAATATTAAAGTAATATTAAAAATTAAATTAATTAAAATTTAAAAACAAAATTTATTAATTAAATAAACGAAACAAAAATACAAACATGAATTAGTTGGAGCTTAAAACAATTGAATAAATAATTAATTCAATAACATAATACTAAAAATTTAAAACAATACTTAAATTAAAAGCTAAAATAAAAAATAAAAATATAGAGAAATTAAATAATTTGAAACTCAATGTATAAATTGAATTCAAACATTAAATTTAAATAATTAAATTATTTATTAAGATTATACTAAATATTAAAACTGATTAATTAATGTACAATATCATTAGTACCATACCGAAATTAAAATAAATTTTTAAAAAAATTGACAAATTATATATAAAAATAAATAGACAATAATTAAATTAAAAACATGAAATTTAGATAAAAAGAAAATTTGAAATAAAATATGATGAAAAGATAAATAAGAATAAATATTAATTAGTTGAAATATTATAGAATTAAGTAATAATAAATTTGAAATAATTTTTTAGACTAATAAATTGTTAACGTAAAATTAATTAACATAAAATGAAGAAATAATTTATTAAATATTTAAAAACATAATAAAAATATGAGGAAAATCATGTGAATTAAAGTCCACATCAAATTACCCCACAATTACACATTGATTTTCCTCAACCAATATCATGTTTTTTTATTTTTGATACAAAAACATGTTTTTTAAACATTCAACTCACTAAGAATCATGTAATGATATTTAAAAAATAGAGAGAAACCAAAACTAAAATACATTATTTTCAAAATAATTTTTAAAAAGAGCTCATGTCTAATTTGAAAAACCTACTAGGAGATTAAAAGAGCAAAGAATCATTCACTAATAATGATGGCATGCCTCTTATATGAAGCCACTAATTGGCTTACTTCATTTCAAGTGCATGTTCTAATACTAAGAGTAATTACATGTTACAAAAAAGTGGAATTAAAAATTCTAACAATAGGCACCTTCAATCATCATTTTCTCATAGGTTCCAAAAAGAGTGGTTTAAATTAATTTTTTTGAATCACTTTATAGAAACAACATAAATGATTTTCAAACAATTCAATTGACCCCTTCTTCATCTGGATTTCAAAATTCCCCTCACCAATATAAACTTATTTATTGAAAACTACACACATTATTGTTTTTTATTTTTTAGTTTTTTAAATTTTACCCAACCATGTAACTTGTGAAAAGAACTGTGTAGATGAAAATATTTGAAATGTACATAGAGATGACACACACACACACAATGTGCCTAGTGTCTTAGATATTCACTGTAGGTTACCATTTTCCCATTTCACTCCAGATTCAAAATACTTATAAGATTACCATTTCAGTTGTCTCCCTAAGGTGATTATTATTATTCATTAAAATAAAAATGAGTCACCTAGGTTCATGTTCATGTTTCCAGTTTCCTAATGTTATGATCATAATTCCACAAATATCAATCCTATATCACTCTCATACTTAGTTACTAATTAGAATATTCATAAAATCAGTCAGCATACTTACATAGAAAACATTCATCCCCAAATATTTCACACCCAAAACAACCCTAAAAAAACTATAATGTTATTATCCATTAGGAAATACTAAATTTAAATTCATTATAAAGACTTAAGTACCTCATATTGTGAATGAATACTGAAAAAATAACCATTTTCTAAACCAACAATTTAGTGGATTTTTATGTTCTTAATTTATGGAAAAGATTAATGTAGTTACTTGACACATTTATCATTTAAATGATCCAATGTTTAATTATTTAAAGAAAATCCTACTTACTGTTGTATTACAATTAATAGGGTTGAACCCAAGGGAAGGCTATTAAATGAGAGTGAAACCATATTTTAAAAAAAATGCACTGTTAAAAGTGGACTATTTTTTTAACTTTTTTAATATTTTTTGGAAGAATTAATGATGAGAAAGTTATTTGTTAAAGAACTAGGTTGTAATTGGAACTCTGATGAAGCAAAAAAAATAGTGTATGAAAAACCAGGAACTTAAACTTAGTAAAATTTGATCAAGGAAGATGATCATGAATTCTAAATCTACTTATTGAAATTGATATTCTATTAATATAAAATTAATTTTAACTCACCTAAGAAAGAGTTTTAATAATATCCCTCACAATGAAATTAATCACACATAATATAGAATCTTGGAGTTCATCATAACAAGAATCATCGAACTATGATGAAATTTTAAAATAGTTACAATGGAATAAAACTTGCAGTAATATTCCAAATTTTTTGAATTTATACTTCGGGAGAGGTATTCAAGATCAATATCTTCGATTGATCTTGATGTTTTAAAGTTTGAAACAAAAATTGTGAAACAATATTAACAAATTCAAAATTGATCTCACCAATAAATTTTGATTTCATTATAAAAAATAATGTGAAGATATAAGAATTAATTTCTAGGATAATTATAAATCCCCAAGCTTAAATTTTTAGTCTAAGATCATAATTTAAACATGATTTAACATTTTTATTACAAAATAAAAAAGAGAAATTAAAGTGAGCGGGAAAGAAATATCCCTCTAAATTTATTATACATTTCCCTATGGTCTATCACTATTTCACTATCCTGGATATCCCTCAGTCTCCAGTCTATGTCTCTCTCCTACTTCTCTGCTCTCAATTCAGAATGAATTATCGGATCAATACCACCCACATGATTTGAATTCATATAATATGAATCTTTTTTTCTCTCCCTATTGGTCACCAATAGAAAACCTGACTACACTATTCTTTTTCCAAATCTGAAGACACGTGGTAGTTGTCTTCTACATTCCATGTCAATATATAAATACACTTCTAACTAACTTCTTCTAGATCTTGGGATGAACCTAGACACAATTCTATCGTGTACCTATATCAAAAAACAATATGTAAATAAATTTAAATTAAAATGTTGAAAATAATATAAATTTTAAAATTCAATTAATTATACAGGAATTGATTATAAAATTTGTTATGAGTATATTAACTAAAATTTTATTTATCAAATTATATCATTTATCACATTAACTCAAAAAATAATAATAATTCAGTTGATTTATCACGGAATGTTAATGGAATTGAGCCCATGTAAATATTATGGTGATCATCGTTGTTGGCTATTGGAGTTTTCAGTTAGTGACCAGGTGTTCTTTAATGCATCACCTCGGTTGAGTCATCGATGGCTGGGGAGCCAAGTGAAACTTATTCCTTTTTTGTAGGGTCATTCGAGGTTGTTGATCAGGTGGGGAAAGTTTCATACCATTTTTCACTTCCCCTACAAATGATTTTAATAAAAATTTTGTTTCATGTATCTCAGCGATGAAATTATTTATCTGATACATCTCATGTTCTAAGCTAGAATGATCTTGAAGTTGAACCAAATTTAAAGGTGATTGAATGAATATTCATGATAGTTGATTCTAAAACAAAGTTACATCGTGGGAGGATTATACCTTTGGTTTGTGCACTATGGTATCATGGTTCTGATTTTAATGAGACATAGGAGAGGGATTCACATATGAGAGTGTAGTGGCCTCATCTTTTGGACTTGGAAGCTTCTTCGTAGGTTTTTTGGGGATATAAATTTTCTTTTCTGGGGAGGTTGTAACATCATATTACTATTTTTAGGTATTTCTAGACCCCTATTTTTATGGATATTGGTTGGGTTTCATTTGGGGTTATTTTGTGTTGATGTTTTTAAGAATTTTGGAATATATGGGCTAGTACACAGTTGGTGAACATTTTTCCCAAACTGTGCTCCCTATCACAGAAAACCGTGAAATCCAAGGTAGTGGTGTTTTTCATTGTTAGAAAAAGTTTAATCAATACATGCATCCTATTTGTGAAAACCATGCATCCCATTTATAACTGACAAGTGTCTTTCAAACATTTTTTCTAAACCCTAAACCTTTTCCTAGGAAACCGTGCGGAGAGGATTTTAAATGATCTTAAATTTTATAAAAATTCTCTTTACCCCACTTGTAGGTCCTCAATAGACCATAATGACCGAAAACCATTTTCTCTTGAACTTAGACCTCCAAAAAAGGATTCTTGGACCCTCATATCCCTCTCAGAAGTGATTGGATGCTAAATAAACACCCTTTGATCTTCTCATGGTTAGTTTCCTCATTTTGATCTCTTTCTTTCGTGTCCTCTATTCTTCTCACTAAGGGCTTATGGGTCCCCATATTGATTTATGGATGTAATACGCTATCTTATGGGATATGAAAACTATGTTTGATTCTTGTTTTCATGATCATCATTGTTTTTCGACAAATCTCGTTTAGGGTTTGGTGTTGCAAGATCATTTGATTATGGTAGGTGGTTCGGTTACGATGTTGATTCATCTATACCCTAAATTACTATTTTAAATTCAATTGATGAATTGAATAAAATTTCATGGTTTTGTATTAAATGTGTTTCAATTATTTTTTTGGGAAACCCCAATTCCATTGAATTGAATTTTTTAAGAAAAATTGGTTTTTGGAATTAAATTGGAAAACCCCCCAATTCCCTTGAATTGGGGTATGTTTGTTGAAATTGTGAGATTTATATTTTTTAATTTAAATTGTGAATTTTATGGAAATTTAATTTATTAAATTCTTGAATTTAATTGTGGAAATGGTTTTTATGGAATATTTTTAATAATGACACTTCTATTAAATTGAGGGTTTGTTTCGAAATTGATGGAGTTTGTTTGAAAATTAAATTGTCAAATTAAATTTGTGAAATTGGATTGTCAAATTGCGTGAATTGTTTTAATTTACTAATTTGTGAAAAATGGAATAATTTTTTTATGGAAACCTTCTAGGTTCATATTTGTGAAAATGCGTGTTTTTTTGTTAAAAACCCTTTATGGGTTTTAAATGGGAAATTGGAAATTTTGAAATGGAAAAAAGGGATTTATTTGTATTTTAGGAACTCTTGAAATAAATTTCAGATTGTTGTTTTTTACTATAGAAGACGAAACCCTTAGGTAGTAAGTGAGTTATTTTGGGTGGAATGTTATGATGTACAATGTTCTAAAACCTCATATCGGCACATCCCATTACTTAGGTGATGGTGATGAGTCCCCTTTGGTCTTACGACCAAAGGGATTCATGTATATATTTTTTGTTTAATTATGTTGGGTCCCTATAGCCTACATCCATCCTATATATTTGTAATATGACCATGTTTCTCCCTAGTTTGTATTTCAAATGAATATATTCCATTTTTAAGAGCTTTGTACATTCCTTGTGAATTTATATAAACTATTTTATAAAAAAGAGATTATTTAACCATTTTGTAAAAGTTCCAGTTTTTAAAGAACCCTTTTATTAAAGGTAAATTCCATCATTTGAAATGTATTTCCATCATTTGAAATGTGATCCATGAATTTCTAAATTATTTCCATATTTTGATGTTTTAATATTGATTTGTGTAATTATTATTTTGAAACACCAAACATGTTTATTTGAAAAATTTAAATCACATTCTTAGTTAATTTGATATTGGTATCTCGTTATGGAATCTTTGGAATAAATCCTACTAGTTTTTTGGATCACAGACTACGTGTTCCTCCATTTGTCTTAATATTATATCCATCCAAGTTTGAGAAAGGGGATGGGGTCACTTTGAGGTGGTTCGAAATATTGAACCATGGACTTGTTTAGTTGCATCAGAGTTGGTACTTGGGATGTTTTTCCTATTTTCTAGTACATGTTTATAGTACATTGGGTTGTTATACCAATTTTACTTTTGGTACATTACTCCCAGTGGAGTTTCCTTTATATACATAATGATTTATTATCTTTCTTCAACATTATTAGTGGAATGATCATTCCCACATTCATTTTTGTATGATGTCGGGTGCAAGTTGTCGGCTCATGGGGATCATGAACTCCCTTTTGGCTATGACAATATTGGATAGTTTGTAAGGTTATGAGGGTACCCACACAGGTTTGTGAAAAACTGGTATCAAAGGCGTATGTTTTTCAACTTTATTTGAAGTTAGTATGCAATTGTGAAATCTCGTCGGGACTTTGGAGGTAGTTGCGATTGAGTACCTAGCTAGCACCCACCGCAATGAACCATTACTCACCAGGGGTTGTTAGGTAAATACGTCTTGTGGATTAGTTATATTATTATCCTTATTTTGATTTGGATATATTGAAATCCAAATCTTTTTTGTTCTATCATTTGGGATAAAATTCACTTATTGTTCTATTTGAGTGTAATATGATGCCTTCCTTGTTTTTTGTTGATGTTGTGTAGCATTATTCTTCTAAGAAGGAATGAAAATAAAATATAGGAGAAAATTATTATGGAACCACAATGACTGAATCCAGCTGTGGATCAGAATCTAGTTACGGTGATTGTGCGCTCTGTCCAAGTTATGGTACAAGAACCACCTCCATTTCTCATTCAGGCACCAGCTGTGGAACCTCAGAGGGTTGTTCCAAATATTTGTTCTCGAGAGTTCTATTGAGATAATCCTACACCGTTCAGATTTTTAAATTAACATCATAGGTTGAGGAATTATTGAGCATGATGGATCATTTTTTCATGTTCTTGGACACACCTGATGAGATCAAAGTGAAGTGTTCCACCTTCGTGCTGGAATGATCAAGTAGGAAATGGCGGGATACTATGGTTATGGTGAAAAATCATGAGGTATTATAGTGTAAATACTTCAATGCTCTTATAGTGTATTTTAATTATCAGGTTTTCTAGTGGAAGATACCTTCTTATGATGATGTGCTGGAAAGAGAACTTATGTTTTAAATAGACGCGGATGGAATGTCAGGGTTATTAGGAGCTTCTGTCTCTCCAAGTGGCAGTGACAGTTCCTTCGAGGGAAAGAGGAAGCGTGATTATTCTCAAAGAAGTTCTCAATAGTAGTGTCATTCTAGATCTATTTTCCTTTCAATAATATATCCTTTTATTTTCAACCAATGTGGAAATGTAAACCATTCAAATAGGGTTTTCAATGAGTCACCCAATAACTGTGGCTCCTATAGATTCTCAAAGCACTTGCAGTGATTCTACCATTTTTATTTCAATCTGCGTAGTGGAACTGGGTTATTAGAACTCCTAAAACTCTGTGGAAATCACATGATTCATGTATAAAGTTTTAACATTAATATGAATCCAGAACGAAACTAGTTCACGTAGTGGAAGAGTCTCTAGAGGAAGTGGATACAAGTATAGCAACCGTGAGAGGTACCATTACAATATCTTTATCATTATTGAATGATCTATTTTATACTGGAGCATATCATTCATTTATTTCAACCCATAAATTTAATCTTCATAATTTTTATATGGATATTTTATCTTATACATGTGATATTAATACACCCCATGGACTGAAGAGAGAGTAGGGTCTTCATAGTCCCACTTGTGTCTTATATTTATTTGATGTTGATATTTATTGGAGCTTTCCGGGTCTCAACATGGAACCTCTTGATGTCATTTTTATGAGGGATTTTCTCATTTCCAATAAATATCAGATTGATTTTCTTCTTCGATGGGTCTCCTTTACCACACCAAGTGGTGTCCTTCATGTCTTTCAAAGAGAATGATACTCAAGATCAAGTAGAGCCAGACCTTCTTATCCAGAGTTGGGGAAAGTAATATCATGTTTTTCTTTTGATCTAGAGAGAGAATCTTTGTGTGGTGATCTCTCTCCAATTTTCATCGAGTTCCCCGATGTGATTCCATCTTACTTCTCTGGTGTTCCACTGGTGTGGGAGGTTTATTTTTCCATTGACTTAATATCAGGTACTCAACTAGTATCTATTCCCTCTTACCACGTGGAACCTAATAAAATGAAAGAGTTCATGTCCCAACTGGATGGTATTATTCAGAATGTATTTATTTGCTTGAGTGTTTTAGAATAGGGAATATCTATAGATCCAAATAAGGGGAAGGTTGTTGTGACCCAGAAACAACCACATAATGTTTTCGAGATTTGGATCTTTTTAGATCTAGTTGGGTATTATTTTTGATTAATTAATCACTTCTCAAAGTTTGAATTTTCTATAACTATACTAACTCATAAGGGAGTAAATTTTTCAGGGAATCGGAAATTTCAAAATTCCTTTTTTGAGATGAAACATCATTTGACTACTATGTTAGTGTTAACTCTTCCAAAAGCTTGGTAGGGCTATGTGGTCTTCTATGATGAATTAGGTTCAGGTTTGGGTTGTGTTATTATGCAAGGTGATCCTGTGGTTGCTTTTGGATTTCAAAATATTATGCAAAATGAGATGAATTATCCCACCCACTACCATGAACCTCTAGCTATGATTCACGCTCTTAAGGGTTGGAGGCATTACATTTATGGAGGAAGGATAACTATATATTCATAGAACAAGATCTTGAGTTATATCTTCTATAAAAAAATTTGAGTCTCTGCAAGAGGCATTGGGTGGAATACCTTCCATTGTTTGATTTCAACATCACCTATTGCCCAGGGTAAAGGAATGTTATTGTTGATTCTTTGAGTAGGAAACTTCTGACCCAGGAAGAGAAAGAATCATTGAAAGAGTAGAATTTGATGATTTTCTTTGCATAGTTTCATATTAGAGTTCAGTAGAATGGGGTTGAAGTTTCCTTGGCTAGTGTCTAGTTGTAATCCACTTTTCTTGAATTGGTTTCTTAGGGTTAGAAACTTGGTAATGAGTTTCATGGAATTAGAGACTCTCTTTATGGTTTGGAGACTGGTTTTGATTGTCATTCTCCAAAGATGGAATTATATTCTATTGGAATCTCTTTGTTGTGCCATTAGAGGAAAATAAATTTGTTATAGGGGATTTTCATAGTACCTAGTGGGTAGTGAACCCAAGAATCATAAAGATGTTATATGACATGTGGTGGTAGTTCTGGTATCTACGTATGAGATGCGGCATTGGTGAGTTTGTCTCTCGTTTCTATATTTTCCAGTAGGTGAAGGCTGAGAACCAGAAGCCACTGGGTTTTCTTTATCCACTTCCACTCCCTACATGGAAGTGGGATGATATCTCTATAGAAATTGTGTTTGGGTTTCCACATACCTAGAGAAAGAATAATTCTATATAGGTTGCAGTCAATTGACTGAATAAATAGGCCCACGTCTTACCCATTTGGAAAATTTTAAATGGAGAATGGGGTTTAATTGTATTTTATGTTGTCTTGAAATAAATTTTTCATAATTTTTTTACTAGAGTTCATGTAGGCCTTAGGTAGTTAGTGATTTATTTTGATATTCACTTTACGATTTATAACATTCTAAAACCTCATATTAGCACATCCCATTCCTTAGGCAATGGAGGTCAGTAATCTATGGCCTTAGGGCCAATGGGGTGTGTGTATATATTTTTAATTTCATAATATCGGGTCCCTATAGCCTGGAACTATCATGTTTTTTTTTGAAAAATGACCATTTTTCTCACTTGTTTGTATTTAAAATTTATATATTCCATTATTGTAAACTATTTTACATTCCTTGGGAATTAAATAACATCTATTATATAAAAGTGTTTATTTAATCTATTTTTTTGACAAGTGTCATTTGTGTATAGCATAGTTTCAATAAACGTAAATTCCATCGTTTGAGATTTATTTCCATCATTTGAAATGTGAAGCATGAATTGCTAAATTATTTCCATACTTTGAAATATAAATCAAGATTTGTGTAAATATGCTTTTGAAATTCCAAACATATTTATTTGATAAATTGAAATCACTTTCAAGGTTAATTTGATATTGGAATCTTATTAGGGAATCATTGGGTGAAGTCTTACTGGGTTTTGGCCACACCCTACTTGTGCCTTTAGGTGTTTATAGATAATATCCTTATAGGTTAAATCAAGGTAAAGGGATCACATGGAGGTGGTTCTAGTTGTTGAACTATGGACTTGGTGAGTTGTGTCTGAGTTGGGACATGGGCATTTTTTCTTGTTTTTTGGTACCTAGTTGTATTACTTTTGGTTGATATACCAGTTTGAAATTTTATACATTACTCCTAGTGGATTTTCCTTTGTATGCATACTATTTTTTTATCTTTATTCCACATTGTTAGTGTAAAAATCATTCCCAAATTCATTTTTGTTTGATGATAGGTGATATTTACCATCTAGTGGGGATCGTGAATTCCCTTCGGGCTTTGTCATGTCTGGATTGGTTATCAGGTTACCAAGGTACCTAGTCTGGTTCATGATAGGGATCTTATTATATTCCATTTTTGTATCTCATAACTCTAGATTTGTTTTCATGGCACATTTTCTTTAATTGTTTATTTTTTATGCATTTCTGATACCATGCTTCCTATTTTTGGTTAATTCTATTTTTTTTATGGTTATAATTTTCTTTCAAATCAATTTATAAAATGGTTTGAAACGTATTTTAGAATGTAAAGTGATGTTTATTTTATAATACAGGGAATTTATAAATATTTTTTGAATAAGGAAAGGGATTTGATTTTATTTCCAACAATTTATTTATGTAACCTCTCTTTGTGGATTGAAAATATTTTTATTAATAAGGTTTTGTTTATACGCCTTGCTTACTATACAGTGGGGTAATTTTTTTTAAAGTAATTATGGGATCTTTTTTGGTTTTACTTTACTTCCAAGAGAAAAACTTATTTTCTATTTATAATTCAAACATGAATTAATGAAATTGATTTTTAATTGAAATGGCCCCAAATCATTATTGAAATCATATTAAGTGTGTTCAGTTTACACCCAATATTCACCATTAGGTCTACGGAGTTCTCATGTTTTTTCAGGAGATGGTGGTTTTTGTTGTCTTTTATTTTTGGGGTGGTCATTTATTTGAAAAACAGTTTCCTTGTTTTCTTTTTTTATTATGTCTATATTTAGTGATCATGTTGTTTATAATGATTATGATGTTTAGTTTTGGATTTTATTAATATCATGTACCGCTTTATTTTGATGTCTTCATTAATATTGAAATTTCCTATTATGAGAAATGGTGTCCAATACTTGGATGGTCTATTCCTAATTCATGGTAAAGACTTCACCATTTTTTTCTCTGTGTCTTTGTGAAACTGTTCCCAAGACTAAATTCTTGATATTAAAGAACTAGTTTATATCCTATGAAAGTTGATAAAACCCTTTGGAAAAAACAATGGACTAGTTTGAGTGACATATTAGGTCATCCCAAGATGGTTTGTTATAAACAGTACCAATCCTTAAGATCTTAATGGGGCCCTAGTATCTTAAAACAATCTCTAATTATTTTTATAGTCAATTGGTATATTGATAGGAACATTAGGTCGAAAATGGTAAGTGTATAAAGTGTCTAAATTTGTCTCTCTTACAATGATCATTGAGTTTCAATAGGTGTTTTAGATTTAAATAATGAATGAGAGTTTTTTTATTTTTCAGGATATTCTGATCCTCATTCAGTATGTTAGTGATTTTGGGGGACTCTTGATATTTTTGGGTGAAATTTGAAGAAGGGGAAAAGTAATATGGTTAGATAACATGATCTAGAAAACCATGCAGAGTCTATGTATATAGATCTATAGACCACTGTACAATTTGTTGCACAGTTGGTGCATAGTTAACCAACTCAGGTAACCAAACAGTACACATTCCTTTTTTTCCCCTATAATTTTTTTTAATCCCATAGATTTTTAATTGACACAAATTGATTTTATCATTGGTTTGAGGTTAGATGAGGGAGATTTATGGCGAGTTGATGTTATTGGGTGATGTTTTATGTTATTTTTTGTTCCTTGTTGCATGAATTTATGTTTTGAAATTGGTTTTGTGTTTTGGGTAAACTGAATTTTGGATTAAAAAGGATAATTTACTAGTTTATTTTTATATGAAACTAATTTTTTAATGAAGATGGAATAAATTTCAGTTTTTATGAATTTTTTTAAAGGTGATTAGTCCTCATAATTTGTTTTTATTTAGTAGTATTATTTTCAACTAAAATGGGCCCTTGTAAATTGTTTGAGTTTATAAAAATAGATGTTATTGTTTCTTGGTAAGAGATTTTAACCTTCATGAAATTATTTAAAATTTGTTTATTTAGTTATATGAATTTTGATAATTATTTGTAGAGGAATAAAAATTAAGGTATCTAGTTAAAAATGAAAGTATTTTTCATGATAATGTTATGAAATATAAGTGATCTTTATGGAATCTTTGGGTTTATAATGAAACTCATATAGTGTGAAAGTCCTAGTACGATCATGTAAACACACCTCATAGGGGGTGAATTAGGTGTGACTAATTTTTACCAAAAAACAACTCATTATTTTGAGTACATTCCACCCCTTGGGTCTTCAGATCCAATTCCAAATGTTAATATGTAAATGGTTCACTTACAGTTTACCCTAACATACACCTATATTTAATGTAGATACTAAAAGTAAAGGTGGCGTATGTGTTTTTTCAAGGTTCAATCCCAATGTGGGAATCCTACTCCATTTCAGTTTCAATACCCATTAAGACATATATTCTCTATTAAAAATATTAATTTCAGTTATAGTTAGTGGACAAGTATTATCCTAAAATAGAATTCACCATATTATACAGGTGGGTCTTCATATTACATAGGTAACATTCCTTCACTATATTATACAAGTGAAGGGATATTTATACTTAATCCCACAACCATTAAACCAGAACCACTCTAGCATGTTCATATCAACCTTTCTCTACATTATGTAGATCACAAATTCAAAACATATTAGGCTCCTCATGGAATTTCATACATCCACTTTTCAAATCTAATAATAAACAAAAAAACCTTAATTATTACAACTCAAATTTCCAAATATATAGTTCTACAATTCATTCAGCAATCGTGGATTCAAATTTCTCAAAATATATCTACAAATTCCACACTACAATATCCCCAGTATTATGAAAGTAATACCTTAAATAAGTTGTCAACATGGTAAATTTTCTTATGACATGAGAGCTTCTCAAAAAACATTTATATCTTCCAGTTGAATCTATACCTTACAATGTAGCTCAACCATTCCTTTACTTTTAATTAATATTTAATAACAATTGTTTTTTTATATTTAATCATTGTAAAGCACACAACTTTCATCTTCTAATTTTTTTCATTTATTTCAAGATTTAATGAGATCTCAAAATCCATCATTTTAGAGAAGTTTAAATTATAAGGCTTCCATCTCATTTAGCATTGATATCCCTTGAAACAATCAGGGAGACCTTCTCTTAACAAACTCAAATAGCTCAGGTTATAATGATATAGACTTCAATGAATGGATCAAGCTTTGATGTAACTTTATCATCATTATTCATGATAATAAAATAAAATAAATTTATAATTATCAAGAACAATTATTTTTTGTTATTCACATTTGATATTTCTCAAAAGAAAATTCTATCATGGATTTCCAAGAATCATTATATTTTAAACTTCATTACATGGATTTATCATCTTTAGATTTCATTTTCATTAAAATTATATATTATGGATACTCAAATTTCAAACATTAAAATGTCTCAAATTATTCTTGCATTGAACTTATTTTTCATGGCTTAAATATCATATTCCTCTTTAATTAAATGCATAAATCACATTCTATTTAAGGTTTTGGTGATGTTTTTAACACTTAAGAATGGATTTAGAATCATCGCATTGAGTTTCATATTTAGATATTAAATTTTGAAAATAAAATTTTCCATCTATAAATTCTCTAAATTATCTTAAAACAATATGTATACATAGGTAGGATTGATGATTATGAATATATGAATGTTGTTGACACAAGAATCAATCATGGTTATGTAGAAATTCATCATGTTTATGTAGGTCAGACAAATGGTTATGGAAGTCTTCCTAATGGTTACACATTCTAGGATGATGTTTACAAATATTAGGAAATGATATTTATTTATACATGGATTCATAAATTTTCATCCCAGATATTGTTTATATAGATTATTAGATGATTCATATTTAATAAAGGGCCTTATGTTTTTTTCCACTCAACAGCACTAGAGGATGGTTATATAGGATAGTGATAATCCCTATACATAATATAGGTGTAACACCCCGAGATTTTATGAGAAATATTCTTTTTAATTTATGTGATGTATTGGGTTGTATGATACCCCAAGATTATCTTGCTTTATACGAAACACCGTATTATCTTGCAGTATATGAAACACTAATCTTTGATCGTGTTACACACAATTTCATTTTTGTTTGATAGTAGTTATTCTACGCAACATTGAGTATATATATATATATATATTCTATGTATTAATGAAATATAGTTGGATTTTGATATACGCAATAGCAAAGGGGTCGTGCACTACACACAACCCTGACATGGCTTGCATTACACGCAATCACGACCTTCCTCGATAGCGTGTGTTGTACGCAATACCAGGTTTTACGAAGCAATGATATATTATTATAATATTATTATTAACTAGACATTATGAATATTATTAACTAAATTTTAAATTCTATAACATTATTATTCGTCTTACACATTTTCTAGAACATGGTATGAGAACAAAATAAATATTTCGGGAAAATAAGTATTTTTCCAAAAATGCAGTTTTGCCGCCTTTTGATGGAGCACCCACTTTAAATTTAGTTTTTGAAATGTTTATAAGTTCAATATGAAAAAATAAAATTCTTCTTTGGAATCAGGATATAAAAATTTACTTTGGATAAATTTTTCATATTATTCTGATAACTTTCATATTTTAATGAATAGTAAAAACACGCTATATTTTAATTAAAATCAGATTTTTTCATCGCAATAAGTTATGTGGTTAAATTATAATATTGAATGGTTTTAAAGTATAAATAGAATATATTTTCACCATTTAATATAATGTATGTCATTAGCATTGATTTTACATTGAATTCGTAAGTTAAATCAAATCAATCTTTTGCAATGTTTTAAACAAAACCCCCTTTTCTTTCGACAATGGGATAATTTTTAATTTAATTTCTACAACATATGCGTATTGAATTTGGAAAAATGGATTCCATATTTGAAATAAGTGGGTCCAAATTATATTAAAAGACTACTTTTAATTATTGGGAATTATGAATAGTAACTACGGTAAATTTTATTTACCATCGTAAAAGGTAAATCGGATAATTAAGGGTAATATAATATTATAAAATTACCTAACACTTGTATTAATATAATTGGATGATTATAATTCATCCTAAGTCATATTTGGGTCGAAATAGAATCCATTAGAACCCACTTGGAGGTGATTAAGACCTTTAGAATATTTTATTTAAAGGAAAGTGAAATATATCTCACTCAAACGTTAATAATTAAAGTATTTATAATATAAGGTTATATAGAATATAAATTCGGTTATAAATACTCATTTGAAAGATAAAATGTTTTTCTTTATCATGGTAATTTCTTTGTAATTTTTAAGAATTATTTAATTACCTTATTGGCTTATACATTAATGATGCAGAAATTATTTATTTAGTAAAAAAATCATTAATATTGTTATTATTGAAATAATAATACATATTAAAGGGCTCACAAACCTGAGCAAAATATATTGGTAGTGTATATGTACACCATAAGCATCCAATGACCGAATTAATGACCGTTTGGAGTCTTATAAAAGTGATTATGACATTTATATTATTTTATTTTATATGATGTCAAAGTTGTCACCTTCATAAAGTATCTAATTATGGATAATTTACAGCACATAAGTAATTATTTATAACAATTTAAAATTTAGAATATTATTACCACAAATAAAATTTAATATATTAAATAAGGATAAATCATGTTGATAATGTTTAAAATAAATTCCCTACATGTCTAAATTTTATTGGTTGATGAGATTACAACCATATCTCATCTAATCTTTGAATATGATTCATTTTTGGTGGTTTTTATGTGGGGTTATATTTATTATAAATTACTATTTTTATGATTTCCAAAGGTGCCCCTCTCCTCCCTTATAAAAAGGTCACCCCTTCCCTCTTCTCTTCACACCCTTTTGAGCCTTAAAGCTCAGCCAACCCCTTCCCATTTAACTTCTCCACTTCTCTAGAAACATTCTGGAGGTTCTGGTCTTCTCAAAAGACCAACTCTACTTCCGTAAGAGAAGGCTTAAAAGAGGTACATCGAAGAAGAGGTAATCTCTTCTTCCGAATATCTCAAGATTCTCCCTTCTTCTACTTATTCTTATTTAGTTGTCTCATTATAAATTAATAACATCCGTATTACTTATATACTGATATGTTATTATAAATATTAAACAACCTTATTTCACCATCTATCCATCCTACGGAAAACGAAATCACCACGTGTGGTTACGTACGTAATACCGTCTCCACACCGTGGTGTGATCTGTTTTCGACCACCACCTTACTTGGATGGGTATAAGAGTGTAAATAAATAACTAGATATTATTATTGTTAAGTGATATTGATTATGAAATATTATACATACGCTTCAATACAATTCCACAATCATGGGAATGATATCATTGCTTGTGCGTACGTACGGACTACCGTCTCAATGACGCAATGAGATTCATTCTCCAGGTTAACCATTCATGAATGATTATAAAGTATATATAATGAATAACAATGAAATATATGACATAATAATGATACTGGATTTATGTATATATATATTTATGTCATTCACTTAATTCCATTCAATTCGACAAGGAAATGAAAACAACGTTCATGCGTACGTACAAATTACTGTCTCCATGAACGGTGTATTTCATTCCATTTATCGATCTATCATATATATAATTGTATCTTCTGAATATATATTATATATAAATCATTTTTTACATTCTGGAATTATGTAAATCAGTTTATAAGTAATAATATCATGATCAACAAGTCGAAATACGTACGATAAATGTAAAGATTTTACCCAAAATGCTGCTTTAACATGGAATTTACAAAAGAATGGGTAATATAAATTCATAAGTGAACCATATATGATATCATAACAATGAATATGATTATGTAATAAGTCAGTGACATTATTTAAATCATTATACAGGAGGTTCAGATACGTACAAAGCATATCGGACCTAAGGTAAGGGATAATGTTGCAATTTCAATTGTTTTCTATCCGAGATTGCTTATACGTAAGTATTTACTGGGGTTATATTTATCATCCATGTCCATGTATTATAAAAATGTTTTCATGTATGTTTATAGAAATTTTTACCCATTTTTGACTCTTCATACATGGTACGTAAGGAATATTTCTTTTACGAGGTACTTTATGACTTTTCCAGCAAAAGTACGAGAAGAATGTTTTTTTAACTTATATGGTATGAAATGATTTTTACAGTTTCATAAAGCCTTATTTTTTCGATGCTTAATCCAAAAGATTTCATGAATATTTTCAAAAAAATCTTTTACTTTTAAAATTTCATGTCATTTTTTGAAAATAAATTGACTTTAAAGAAGAAAGGATATTTTCCTTATGAATTCATCTCAAGTGTTTTATCATAAATATTTTCCATCTATGATTACATTATTTCAGATGTGTATGTTTCATGTTTAATGTCTCTATGATTTATATGGTTTCAATTTTCTTATTATGAAATGATATCCATTTTTTATATGGATTATGTTATGATGGGATGATGTTTATGAAACCCCTTGTATTTTTTGGGTTATGATTAATGAATTATGTTTATTTTGTGGAAAATGTAAGAATGATTTAATTATGAGATGGGTGGGACCTTTATATCCCTCCAATGCATTGGGTAAATATTTATATCTCATGATATAGACATGGATGGAATGGTAAGTTAATCTGGTTCAATGTTACAGGACTGAAATGAGGAGTGAACTCGATTCAGAATGGGACTTTGTCCACTAAGATGGTCTTGGCAGCAATGCCTTGGCTACTATGGAAATAATAAAATGTTCTGAATGGTTTCTACAATTACATGTTTTCTTCCCATTATATTTTATCATTATTGATGTTCCATTATGATATATGCCTTACGTACTTCCACGATTTATGTCTTTGCTCAAGATTTTGATGTTTAAATTTCATGTTCATGTTTTTGCTTTAAAATGTTTATGGATTGTTTTATGTTCACTATGTTTGCCCTTACTGAGCATTTGAGCTCACCCTTTTTATGTTTTCATTTCCCTAGGATATAAGGAAAGGTTTTATGTAATAAAAAAAGGAATATATTTTTGGGAGATGTTGATGATCTTTTACCAGGATTAGAAGACTATGTTCCATGCTTCCAAAGGCACTAAACAATTACGATCCTTTGGTTTCTGTTTTTGTTATGTATTATGTATTCCGAAAAAGTAATTTAATGTCCATGTACGTCAAGATTTGGGCCTCTACAGTTGGTATCAGAGGAATGTTTTAGTTAACCTTTGGAATCTAGGATGCGAAAACCATAGTGAGATCCCTAGAGATATTTCTAAGGTATGTCTAGGAATGTCACTAAAGTTAAATATAAGTATAGGTTATAGTCATAGGATTACGGTAAAGGTAATAGTATTAAACCTAAGATGTTATATATTTATGGTACTCCCCCTTTATTATGTTTTTATAACTAGCATGATTTTTTCCTCTCACACTATTCTTTTTGAGTTTTAGATGATGGGTGCAACCTGAAAGAACTGTATTGATCAATGTAATGGATGATGCAATGATTTTCCTCCTGAACAAACCAATGTTATGGGATATGGAGTGGAAAATCTTATTGTTATACTTACAAAAGCTATGGATCATTATGGAGTTCCATATGAGCAGTGGAGGGAACAATAATCTATGAGTCCTTCAAGAGGCAATGTCCACCTTCTTTCAATGGGTCTTCTGATCCACTTGTTACTGAACAATGGATAAGTACCATTGAAAAGATATTTTCTATACATCACTATTGAGAACATGATAAATTCATTATAGCTGTTTACTGTTTAGAAGGTGAATCAGACCAGTGGTGGACTCTAATTATGAATACAAGGCCCCAAGATGAAATTCAATCCATGGAATGGGACGAGTTCAAGAACATGTTTTTCAGTAAGTACATCCCTCTTATTCTTCGAATAAAGATGAAAAAGGAGTTCCTTGAGCTTAATCAGAAGGATGATGAATCTGTTGGTATATAAGATGAAAATTTTAAAGAGACTTGCAAGGTATGCATCTGGTTTTATCATCAAACCTAAAAGTAAAGTTGATTGATTCTTTAGTGGCTTAAAACCAAGTCTTCGAAGGGTATTAGCTATTAGAGACTTCAGTTGCAGTGAAGAAATTGTGTGTTGTGCTATCAAGGTAGAAGTGAATGTTGGTGTTACATATCCATCTCATATTTTTGATAAGAAACTAAAGGTGGAGTTCAAGGAGAAATCTCAGAATAATGGTGAAAAAAAGATGAATATTCCTTTATGCTCAAAGTGTGGAAAGAAGCATGGTGGATATTGTCTTAAAGGGACTAGAAAATGTTTTAAGTGTGGAAAAGAAGGTTATCGAGAAGCTGGGTGTCTAAGTAATGGAAAAAGGGTTGCTAATGATGTGAATAAAGAAAAGAATGAAGAGAACGCACCACCAACACTTCAATGCTTCAAGTGTAAGGAAATGGGGCATTATGCTAATAAATGTCCTAATCCACGAGTTAATGATGATCAACATGAGAAACCTCTTAAGGAAAAGGATAAAGGGAAGTCTCATTCGATCACTATTTTTGATGTTGAGTATGAAAATGATGTTGTGTAATGATTAAGTGTTTATGTAATGGGTTTTCAAAATAGTATCATGGAATCTCATTTATGGTATTGTAGAAGTTTGGAATATCTATGTATTGGTTTTCAAAAATTATATGGTTCTGGTTACCATGAAAAAGTGATTGAAATATTTTTGGATAGCAGAAGAAATGCGCATAATGAAGGTATAAGGAGAAAATATTATGTGTGATAGTAATAATGATCTCATGACTAATATAAGGAAAATGTGATATCATGGTTTTTGTATATAGAAATTTTGGGATTTTGGTATGTGGATAGAGTTAACTTTTGACAGCATTCATGTTTTCACTAAGGTTCAATGGGTATTCATTTTTCAATAGAATACATGATTAATGTATTTACATGATTGGAATGTGATAAAAAAGATATATCGGGGATAAATGATGGTATTCAAATGCTTGGTAGATGAAATTTCTAGTAATTGTTTTCTTTATACTATAATCTTGGACATAAGTATTTTGGATAAGCCTAATGATTTGAAATGGATTATGTTGGACATAAGTTAGTATTGTTTAAGGCTAGAACTGTTTTTGTTATTATTGATGGAATGTCAAAATGATGTAATTTTAGAAAAAGGACAACCTGCAGGATGGGCGACAACACGTCGCGTCGGACAAGGTTGTGGGAATCGAACCCACAACCGATGTGCAATAGGCCTTTATCGCCTACCACTGGCCTATAGGATGTACCTGGTTAGTATAAATTAGTTTTAATTTTGATAAGTGGTATGAGATATGAAGTATAAGTCCATTTTAGGAACCACATACGATTAATCGACTTATGTATATTTAATAACTTTTGCTGACCTTTTGTTTGAGACAGATGGAATGACCCATCATTCTATCACATGATCTGCTAACACTTCAAGAATAAAAAATTCAACTTGATTTCTTTATGATATGAAGTGGAAATTTTTCAAGGCACGAACAACAGCGAGATTGAACCAAAATCATGTAAGTATTTCTTTTCATTCATCAACTTTAGGGAAATGATCTTAAAAACAACAAATTTTGTCCAATTTCCCTCATATCCGAGGAATCAGATAATACCTTAGATCATCACAAATTTATGGCTTTGTGATTGTTGGCTTTTTCATAGCCATTTTCTTTAACACTCTCCATCAGAACATGATGTTTAGATATATCTTATATATCCATATTTTCACCTATGTTCTCCCACGAGGAAACCTAGCGATGAGTTAATTTGGGTTACCATTATGTTTCATACAACACATTATAAAATTAATTTTATTATTCGTTTTTACAATGTGGGTTTCTATTAAAGATACTTTCAAGTAGTCAACCATTTATAACCCCGACAAATTTCGAGGGTGAAATTAATTTTAAGGGGGGTAGAATGTAACACCCCGAGATTTTATGAGAAGTATTCTTTTTAATTTATTTGATGTGTTGTGTTGTATGATACCCATGATTATCTTGCGTTATATGCAACACCGTATTATCTTGCAGAATATGCAACACTAATCTTGGACCGTGTTACACAAAATTTCAAGATTGTTTTATAGTAGTTATTCTACGCAACATTGAGTATATATATATTTAATTTATTAATGAAGTATGGTTGGATTTTGTTATACGCAACAACAAAGGAGTCATGCGCTAAACGCAACCCTGACTTGTCTTGCATTACACGCAATTGCGACTTTCCTCGATAGCATGTGTTGTACGCAATACATGGTTTTACTAAAAAATGATATATTATTATAATATTATTATGAACTAGCCATTATGAATAGTATTAACTAAAATTTGAAATTTATAACATTATTATTCATCTTACAATTTTTCTAGAACATGGTATAAGAACAAAATAATTTTTTTGGGTAACATAATTATTTTTTAAAAATTGCAGTTTTGCCGCCTTTTGATGGTGCACCCACTTTAAATCTTGTTTTTGGAATGTTTATAAGTTCAATTTGACAAAATAAAATTCTTCTTTGGAATCAGGATATAAAAATTTACTTTGGATAAATTTTTCAAATTATTCTGATAACTTTCATATTTTAATGAATAGTAAAAACACGATATATTGTAATTAAAAACAACTTTTTTCATTGTAATAATTTATGTGGTTAAATTATAATATTGAATTGTTTTAAATTATCAATAGAATATAGTTTTACCATTTAATATAATTCATGTCATTATCATTGATTTTACATTGAATTCGTAGGTTAAATCAATTCAATCATTTGCAATGTTTTAAACAAAAACCCGTTCTCTTTCGACAACGGGATTAATTTAAATTTAATTTTTGCAACTTATGTGTGTTGAATTTGGAAAAATGGATTCCATAATTGGAATTATTTGGTCCAAATTATATTAATAGACTACTTTTTATTTTTGGGCACTATGAATAGTAACTACGGTAAATTTTATTTACCATATTAAAAGGTAAATCAGGTAATTCAGGGTAAATATAAAATTATAAAATTACCTAACACTTGTCTTAATACAATTGGATTATTATATTTCGTCCTAATTCATATTTGGGTCGAAATGGAATTCATTAGAACCCACTTTGAGGTGATTAAGACCTTTAGTTTGTTTTATTTAAAGGAAAGTGAAATATGTCTCACTCAAACATTAATAATTAAAGAATTTCTAATATAAGGTTATATAGAATATAAATTCGGTTATAAATACTAATTGGAAATCTAATTTTATTTTAATTATCATGGAAATTTATTTGTAATTTTTAATAGTTATTTAATTACCTTATTAGCTTATACATTAATGATGCAGAAATTATTTGTTTAGTTAAAAAATCAATAATATTGTATTTATTGAAATAGTAATACATATTAAAGGGCTCACATACCTGAAAAAAGTTTATTGGTAGTGTATATATACACCATAAGCATCCAATGACCGAATATATGACCGTTTTAAGTCTTATAAAAGTGATTATGACACTTATATTATTTTATTTTATATGATGTCAAAGTTGTCACCTTCATTATTTAATAAATATAACATTTTAAACATTGAGTATTTTTGAAGCTAAATCCGAATAAATGTATTATTATGAAAAATATAAAATTTATCTTCATCCTAGTATTTTATTTTTAATTTTTATACAACAAATACATATATTTATTAATTATACAAAACATTTTGTAGTAATTATTTTATTAATAGAAATATCAAATAAATTGTATTACAAATAGTAAAATAAATATTATATGAACTATTTAATGTTCTCCACTAATTTTATAGATTAATATGACATGTTAAAAACCTATTAAATTATTTATTTATAATATATCCTTTGTGTGTATTTTATTTAAATTCAAATAAATGAATAGTGTCAAAATTGACACTATTGTTATTTTATAAAAATAACATGTTATTAAATAGTTTAAAAATCAAAAAAAAAAATAAATTATAAATTGAAATTTATATAGTCTAAAATGTCATAAAATATATAATTATGGATAATTCATAGCACATAATTTATTATTTATAACAATTTAAAATTTAGAATCTTATTACCTCAAATAAAATTTAATAGAATAAATAAGGATAAATCAAGTTGATAATGTTTAAAAGAAATTCCATACATGTATAAATTTTATTGGTTGATGATATTACAACCCTATATAATCTAATATTCGAATATGAGTTATTTTTTGTGGTTTTTATGTGGTGTTATATTTATTATAAATTAATATTTTTATGATTTCCAAAGGTGCCCATCTCCTCCCTTATAAAAAGGGCACCCCTTCCCTCTTCTGTTCACACCCTTTTGAGCCTTGTAGCTTGGAAAAACCCTGCCAATTTCCCTTATAAACTTCCCTAGAAACATTATGGAGGATCTTTTATTCTCAAAAGTCCAACTATACTTCCTTAAGAGAAGGCTTAAAGGAGGTGCATCGAAGAAGAGATAATCTCTTCTTCTGATTCTCTCAAGTTTCTCCCTTCTTCTACATCTTCTTCATTAGTTGTCTCATTATAAAGTAATAACTTCAGTATTAAATATATAATGATATGTTATTATAAATATTAAACAACATTATTTCACCTTCTATCCATCCTACGGAAAATGGAATCACCGTGTGTGCGTACGTACGGAATACCGTCTCCACGTCGTGGTGTAATCTGTTTTCGACCACCACCATACATGGATGTGTATAAGGGTGTAAATAAATAACTAGATATGATTATTGTAAAGTGATATTGATTCTGAAATATTATACATATTCTTCAATATAATTCCACGATCATGGGAATGATATCATCGCTCTTGCGTACGTACGGACTACCGTCTCCACGACGCGATGAGATTCATTCTGCATGTTAACCATTCATTAATGATTATAAAGTATATATAATGAATAATAATTAAATATATGACATAATAATGATACTGGATTTATTTATATATGTTTGTATGTCATTTAATTAATTCTATTCAATTCGATAAGGAATCGAAAACAGCGTTCATGCGTACGTACGACATACCGTCTCCATGAACGGTGTATTTAATTCCATTTATCGATCTATCATATATATATTTGTATAATCTGAATATATATTATATATAAATCATGTTTTACATTATGGAATTATGTAAATCAGTATACAGGTAATAATATCATGAACAACAAGTCGAAATATCTACGATAAATGTAACGATTTTACCCAAAATGATGCTTTAATATGGAATTTACAAAACAATGGGTAATATATTGTCATAAGTGAACCATATATGATATCATAACAATGATTATGATTCTGTAATAAGGCAATGACTTTATTTAACTCATTATACAGGAGGTTCAAATACGTATGAAGCATATCGGACATAAGGTAAGGGATAATGTTGGAATCTCAATTGTTTTCTAACCGAGATTGCTTATACGTAAGTATTTAATAGGGTTATATTTATCATCAATGTACATGTTTTATAAAAATGTTTTCAAGTATGTTTAATTTCTTTTATACCCATTTTTTAATTTTCCTACATGTTATGTAAGGAATATTTCTTTTACGAGGTAGTTTTTGACTTTTCCAGCAAAAGTACAAGAAGAATGTCTTTTAAACTTATACAGCATGAAAAGGTTTGTTCGGGTTCATAAAGCCTTATTTTTATGAAGATTAATCCAAAATATTTCATTACCTATTTTCAAAAAAATCTTTTTCTTTTAAAATTTCATGTCGTTTTGTAAAAATAAATTGATTTTGAAGAATAAAGGATATTTTCCTCAATAATTCATCTCATGTGTTTTATCAAAACCATTTTCCATTTTAGATGACATTATTTCATTTGTTTATGTTTCAAGTTTAATGTCTCTATGATTTATATGGTTTCACTTTTCTTATTATGAAATGATATCCATTTGTTCGATATGGATTATGTTATGATGGGATGATGTTTATGAAACTCATTTTATTCTTTGGGTTATGATGAATGAATTATGTTTATTTTGTGGAAAAAGTAAGAATGATTTCATTATGAGATGGGTGGGAGCTATATATCCCTAAAATTCATTAGGTAACGATTTATATCTCATTATAAAGACATGGCTTGAATGGTAAGTTAATCTAGATCAATGATACAGGACTGAAACGAGGAGTGAACTCGATTCAGAAAGAGACTTTCTCCACTAAGATGGTCTTGGCAGCAATGCCTTGGCTACTATGGAATTCATAACATGTGCTAAATGGTTTCCACAATTAAATGTTTTATTCCAATTATATTTTATCATGAATGATGTTCCATTATGATATATTCCTTACGTAATTCCACAATTTATGTCTTTGCTCATGATTTTTATGTTTAAATTTCATGTTCATGTTTTTGCTTTCAAATGTTTATGGATTGTTTGATGTTCACTCTGTTTTCCCTTACTGAGCATTAGAGCTCACCATTTTTATGTTTTCTTTTCCTCAGGATATAAGGAAAGGTTTTAGGTAATAAAAAAAGGATGATCTTTATGGGAGATTTTGAGGATCTTTCATCAAGATTAGAAGATTATGTTCAATGTTTCCAAAGGCACTAAACTATTACGGTCCTTTGGTGACAGTTTTTGTTATGTATTAAGTATTCCGCAAAAGTAATGTAATGTCCATATACGTCAAGATTTGGGCCTCTACAATAGGACTTATCCATGTTTTCTATGATTCAAGAATATAGGTTCAAGTCTTCTTTAATCAATCTTTGTCCTTCGGAATCCTTCATCCAATTGTAAATAAACAAAAAATACAATATCCAAAATATCACGTACTTCAATGATGGTTATTAAAAATTCTTCACATCCAAAACAAGTATAGAATCTTCAAGATTTTTTTCTTTACACTAAGATACATACGAACTATTATAGGTACTACTCAAAAACATTCATACTTTTATTCCACATGAAGAACATATCTCCAATAATCTCATTTAATGGGTTTCTCGCCAAGAAACAAACTTCATTCATCATGACCCAAAAACTTCGGTGATCTTCAGTAACAACCCAAGATTTTTTTTCTAAAAATAAATAGAAATGCATGGAACTTTTTTTTTTAAGTAGATATTTTTTAATACTTTAAAACATAACTTTTCGACTTCTATGTTCTGAATTTCAAGAAACTGTCATCTACAATTGTGTTTAGTCTGTTATTTGTAGTCTATTGGAACCAACTTGTTTTTTGGTTAATAGTAACATACCATTATTAATAATTATATGACCCTAATAAATAGCAAAAAAAATTTATGGCTTTAAGATAATAGCATCTAGGGTAATTTTTCATTGTGATATAGAAGTAGTTACAGAATTAGAATTGTTAATTTTTGAATTAAGTTTGATTTTAGTCAAAAATTATAAAAATAATATTTAGAAAAATATTTTTAAAAAATGGATTTAATTTTTGAAATCTACTCATCGATAAATGGTTAGGCTGAAATTTGGGAACATTTTCTGAAATAGTTGATTTTTCGGTGAATAGTAAAAAATACAGTTTTTAGTTTCCATATGTTAATGACATCATTAATGATATAATAATTATTTCATTAATCTGGTCGACTTTTGTATAGTTAAATAATATTTTAGGTGTCCCAATTTGATTATACCATGAGAAAATACCATGGGCAAGCCCATGGTTTTGTAAATACCACTCATGAGATGTCCCTTGAAAATTATTAAATTAATCCCTCACTTTTTCTATAAATACCAACTCTTCCCTTCATTTAATTCATTCCCAATTCTCCCTCAACTAATCTCTGGCCTCCTTACCTTCATAGGTGTTCTACCAAGGTTTCCTCAAGCCCCCAAGGTCCCAAACATCATGTTCTAAGGGTTACACTACAAGGTAAGAAAATTCTCAATTTCTTTCTTTTTCCTTTCAAGTTCTCTTTTTTGTGGTAAAATTTTCAAGATTCCATGCCATGTTCTTATTTACTTATTCCTCTTGATATATTCTGTATTATTATTAATTTATAGATTGGTAACCCTTGTTCCCTATCTTTTTAATTTTTTTAAAACTCTGTCGCACAGTTGTTGGGCTACTGAAATTTTGTAAGAGATTTTTTCACTTATTCTTTTATTTTGATTTCCGTCCTTATTCTTTCTTCATATATCCTACCCCGCGAGTCATGAAATCTCCATAAATCATGTATTTTATGAATTTTATCATTTTTATGGAAAATTACTCATCATTATTCTTCTCCTCTCCCACTTATTTGAAGAATAAAAACATTGTCCGTTTGTGTCGAAATATCGACATCGTGGACGATGTGATTTCAATTTCCATTAATTATTTGAAGTATGGTAATGAAACCATTTATATGGTTTCACCAGGTTATAATATATGTTTCATGACTCACCCATGTTTCTGGAATTATTTTTTACTCATGGTTCAAATTTATAATACAAAACGTGCTTGTTATTATCAAAGAACCACTAAAATGATCTAAACGAACATCATTAATGTTTAAACTTATGAATAATCCACATGAAAGAAGTCAAAATGATAAATGGTATGATTTATTTTAATAGATATATGTAAATAATATTCAATTCCAATTCTTTATTTTCACTTCCAATCAACAAGAACATCCATCATGAACCAGTCTTGGAAACCATGTAAAGAATTCACCAAAAAACAGTACAACGGAAAAATACTAACAATTAAAGGGTGAAATGATGTTATGAAAAGATCATAAAATATGATATAAACATGAACATGTTTCTATAAAATATTAATAACACTATTTTTACCATTATACATGAGGTTTAAACAAGTTGAAAGTAAGACAAAACTGAGGTAAGGGAATTCTTAACCCGATTTCCATTCTTTGCGTTAACCTTATACTTCATTATTTATGTGCTATTTAAATTGTTTGTGTGATGGGTTATATTTATATTTTTTTTTATTATGTGTATTTATAGTATATATAAATTCTCCATCCACTCTATTTTTTCTGTCTTCAATTGTATGATATTTATAAGGGGATTTACTTTAAAAATCCTCTTTTTAAATTTGTTTTTACAAAATTCCAAAGCAATGTTTTATGGAATTATTCATGTTGTATTATTATGTTTTGGTTCATGGAAATTATTTATTATGAAGGGTGGGACCTATATATCCCTCCAATTCATTTGGTATGAGTAATTTAGAGTTTGGTCGTATGGTTACTCCAAGTGTAACTGCGATGGTAACACAAAGTAAGGTAGCTATGAGGGTTAAAAATTTTAAGGTAGCCATGATGGTTACAGGATTATTTGAGTAATTCCCCATGATACCTTTTTGATTATATTTATGTTCTCATGTTTTTTTGGACCTTGTTTGAATCTCATGTTACAGAACGTAAGTATATTGGAGTGTCACGCATGTCTTCTAAAATTTTTTTCATACGTTACGAGTATTCATGGACTAATGTGCTCTTTCCTTCATTTTTCATCCCTTACTGAGATTTTGTGCTCAACCCAAGTTTTTAAATGAATTTTCACTGGTTAAAGGATGTGTAATAAAAGGAAGGAAGACACGTTAAATGTTGAATAATAGTCAAGGAATCTTGTTTTAAGTTTTAATGATTTATATTTTGAAAAAAATGGAAACTATTTTTATGGTATCCACTCGGTAACAATGTGTAATGTTATGAATGTTTTGTTCTAATTCCCTAAATCTCTAAACATGAAATGATCCTCAATGTAAAAGGAAGAGTTTTATTGACTAAATTCAAGATTATGAATGTAATAAGGATGGTTCCTTAATGTTGGAATCAGAGGATGGTTTAGATAACTTTAGGGGTTAGGGTAATGTTAATAGAATAGCATAAATGATTTTTACTCTTTGTTTTATTTGAAATGTTATAGCATTTAAAGATTACCACGTTGCTCTATCTAAGACATTTTTGTTCAGAATGGTTGTCCAGTGAAGGAATAGGGATGCTGAAGAGGAGAGGCATCGATAGAATGAAATCCTTCCGGAACTACAGTCCGGAATGGTAGGGATTTGAACCGAGCAGTTAGTGACAGTATTGGCTCATCTGACGCAGACAAAAAATGGTGGTGGCATCCATTCAAGAGAACCAATATAGTTACCACAACGGAACATGATAGTAGTGGAACATTTTATGAGACAACATCTTCCTGCATTCAATGGATCTTCTTACCCGGTAGCAGCTGAAGGATGCATCAATGGCCTAGAAAAGATATTCGATGTTATGGGATGTTCAGAAAATCAAAAGGTAAGTCTTTCCATTTATCATTTTGAAGGGGAAGCTGATCAGTGGTGGTCAAAATTAAGGAATATCATGGGTAGAGAGGATTTTGATGCCATAGAGTGGGATGAATTTAAAATTATTTTCCTTGAAAAATATTTTCCTAAGGTGGTGCGTCTTAGAATGGAGAAGAAATTCCTTGAATTGAAACAGGATGATGATTCAGTGGCTGTGTATGAAGAAAACTTCGCGTGACTGGCGAGGTATGCACCAAACCTTAATCTGGATCTTGATATAAAAATCAACCGCTTTTACTCAGGACTAAAGACATGGTATCGAAGGCCATTGGCCTCCCGTGAATTCAAAATTTATGGGAAACTTGTCCGATGTGCTGAGAGGGTAGATATGGAGTTTGTTAATGATCATGTTCATTTTGGAAACTAAGAGAAGAAGAGGTCCATTTGGAAAGAAATGGGTAAAAATCATCCAATGAAATCTGATTGTAAGAAAATCATGTTTCTATTTTGGGAAAAGTGTGGTAAGAAACACCCAGGGGAATGTCTTATCAAAACTGGGAAGTGTTTTAAATGTGGTATGTTTGGACATATGGTAAGAGATTTCAATGAAAATGATCCTTTGAATAATCCTGATTGGAAAATTGTAAAGTGTTTTAACTATGGTGTGATGAGTCACTATGAAAATGTCTGCCCAAAGAGAGAATCGAATGATGAAAAGAAACCAGACTACAAGAAGAAAGGTGTAGTCAGATCCTTTGCGACTACATCAGCAGACCTCAGGCCATCCAAGGAAGTTGTATCAGGCACTTTGTTTGTTCACTCATATTTTTCTAATGTTTTGTTTGATACAGGGTCTACAAATTCCTTTATGTCTGAGAAAGTTACTGATTAATTGGAAATAACTCCTCAACAAATGAGACATGAACTTTTTGTTAAAACACTAGGGGGGAAATGTTATAGCAAAGAGGAATTATAAGAATATTTCTATTTTGTACTATGGAAAGACTTTACCTGCAAAACGTTTTGTTTTACCCTTAGTCGAGTTTGATGTTATTCGGGGGATGGAATGGATTACTAATTATCATGCTAAGATTGATTGTAGAGCTAAAGAAGTTGTTTTTCAGAAATAGTTTCAGTTTGTATACAAGAATGAACCCATACAATTGATAACATATCAGGAAGCTGAGAAACTATTGAAAGATGGAAATGAACGTTATCTTTCTCATATTGTAGGAAACAATGGAACTATTCAAATTAATGATGTGCCAGTGGTAAATGAATACCTTGATGTTTTTCATGATGAGTTACCCTGTTTCAGACCTAATCGGGAAGCCGAATTCACAATTGACTTAGATTCTGATGTTAATCCAATTCCAAAACATCCATATTGTATGGCTCCAATAGAACTTCTTGAATAGAAAAAATCAATTGCAGGATTTGCTTGACAAAGGCTTCATTTGTCCTAGCACTTCACCATGGGGAGCCCATGTTTTGTTTGTTAAAAAGGAAGATGGTTCAATGAGACTTTGAATTTATTATAGATCTTTCAATAACATCACTGTTAAAAACAAGTATCCTTTTCCTCATATTGATGACTTGTTTGATCAGCTCTGGGGAGCTCAGTACTTTTCAAAGATTGACTTGAGATCTGGATACCATCAGATGGAGGTGAAAGAAGATGACATCCTGAAAACAGCCTTTCGTACTAGATATAGGCATTATGAATTTGTTCCTATGCCATTTGGATTAACTAATGCACCTGCTGTATACATGAATCTTATGAATATAGTATTTCATGGGTTCTTTGATAAGTTTTTGGTTGTATTTATTGATGAAATTATAGTATTTTATAAAAATAAAGAGGAGCATGAAAAACATGTAAGGGTTGTTTTACAAACATTGAAAGAAAAGAAACTATATGGAAAATTCAGAGTGTGTGATTTTTGGTTACAACAGATTAATTTTCATGGGAACCTTGTAAATACGGATTTAATAAGAGTTGATACCACCAAAACAAAATTAGTTGATGAATGGCCAAGACCCACAAATTTTATAGAGATTCGTGGTTTTCTGGGGTTAGAAAGTTATTATTGATGGTTTTTTAAGAACATTGCATGGTTATGTAGCCCGATAACTAAGCTAACATGAAAAGGGGTTAAATTGGTTTGGACAGAAGAATGTGATGTTTGTTTTCAAGAACTGAAGAAGTGATTGGTGAATGCTCCAATTTTGGCCTTACCTTCCTGGAATGGTGAGTTTGTTATCTACAGTGATGCTTTTTTTAAGGGACATGGTTGTCTATTGATGCAGAATGATCAGGTAATTGTCCATGATTTGAGACAATTTAAACCTCATGAGCTAAATTATCCCACAGATGATTTGGAATTAGTAGCTTTGGTTTTTTCTTTGAAAATTAGTATACATCATCTATACATAACCAAATGCCAAATATATACTGACCATAAAAGTCTAATGTATATATTCACTCAGAATGAATTAAACATGAGGCAGAGAAGATGGCTAGAAATGATAAAGGATTATGACTGCACGATCAATTACCATCCTATGAAGGCAAACAAAGTAGTGCATGCCTTAAGTCAGAAACATCATGCATCATTAACCATGCTACATTTGGAACATGATTCCTTGATTAACGATTTGATGAATTTTAACTTTGAAGTTGTGGGTGTAGGGAATAAATCTATTTTGTTTCAGGTTTCAATGGAGTCTTCGTTATCAAAAAGAATTAATAAAGTGCAGAGGGAAGACCATGAGATACAGAAAAAGGTAGAATTGGTTAAAATGGGAATGTTTCCAGAATTTAATCTTGATAAATTTTATTTTTTAAGATTTTGAAAAAGGTTGTGTGGGCATTCTGATTCCCAGTTGAAGAACAAATTGTGGTGTGAAGCTCATAGTTTTCAATTTTATGTTCATCTTGGTAGTACTAAGATGTACATAGTCCTTAGGGAGTATTATTGGAGTGATGGAATGAAAAGGGATATTACTGATTTTACCATGAAATTTTTGATGTGTCAACGTGTTAATGATGAGCTACAGTTACTGAAGGGGATGCTTCAGCCTTTGCTAGTGCTAGAGTGGAAATGGGAGAATGTATCCATGGACTATGTGGTGGGACTACCAAAGAATTCTCGAGGTGACAGTGCTATTTGGTTTATTTTTTATAGGCTAACAAAGTATGCACATTTTCTATCAACTCAAGATATAATTTCTTTGGATCAGCTTTCTCGATTATACCTCATAGAGATTGTTAGGTTACATGGATTTCCTCTTTCCATTGTGTCTGACTGAGATCTCAGGTTCACTTAAAACATTTGAAAGGGACTATAGTTGTTGTTGGGCATAGAGTTAAATTGCAGTAAAGATTTTCATTCTCTATCAAATGGGTAGTCAGAACGAACGATTCAAACTATGGAGGATTTTCTTCGACCTTATTTAATGGACTATCAGGGAAGTTGGGATCAATATCTTTCATTATTTGAGTTTTCTTATAATAACAGTTTTCATTCCACTATTCAGAAGGAACCTTTTGAGGCCATGTATAAAAATAGGTGTCGGACTACAGCGTTTTGAGATGAATTCGGTGAAATAATGTTGATGGGGGAAAAATTAGTTGAAGAAGTGGCTGAGAAAGTGAGGATGATCCGGCAGCACATGAGAACATCTCAGAGCAGGTAGAAAAGTTATGCAGATAATACAAGGAAAGACTTCTCTTTCGAAGTAGGTGACCATGTTTCCCTTAAAGTCTCTCATTGGAAAAGTGTGATGTGTTTTGGTAGGAAAATAAATCTAAGTCAATGGTTCATCAGTCATTTTGAAATCATGGAGAAATTTGGAACAGTTGCATATCGTGTAGCTTTGCCTCTGAGTTTGTTTTAGGTACACAATGTTTTTCATGTTTTGATGTTGAGAAAGTATGTTCCAGATTCGTCACATGTCTTGAGCGTAGAAGAAGATCAGCTTGAAGATATCCTTTCTTATAAAGATTAACCAGTTCAAATTCTTGATCGAATTGAATAGGTATTGCGGAATACGTTAATCCACCAAGTAGAGGTTTTGTGGTGAAACCACATTGTTGAAGAAGCAACATGGGAGTCTGAAAATTCTATGAGGGAAAAATACCCTTATTTGTTTAATAAGTAAATAAAATTGTGAGGAAGCAATTTCAAGAAGGTGGGAATAATGTAACACCCCAAGTTTTTTTTAAAATAAATATAAATTCATGGAACTTTGATTTAAGTATATATTTTTTAGACATTAAAACATAACTTTTCTACTTCTATGTTCTGAATTTCAAGAAACTCTCATCTACAATTGTGTTCAATATGTTATTTAGAGTCTATTGGAACCAACTTGTTTTTTTGGTGAATAGTAACATACCCTTATGAATAGTCATATTACCCTAATGAATAGTAAATTTTATTATTATTTTATTTTATTAAGGCTTTAAGATAATATCGTCTAGGTTAATTTTTCATTATGATATAGAAGTAGTTTCAGAATTAGATTTGTTAATTTTTGAAATAAGTATGATTTTATTTAAAAATTAAGTTAATAATATATAGAAAATTATTTTCAAAAAATGGACTTCATTTTTTAAATCTACACTTTGATAAATGGTTAGGGTGAATTTTGGGAATTTTTCTGAAATAGTTGATTTTGTGTGAATAGTAAAAAATACAGTTTTTAGTTTCGATGTGTTAATGACATCATTAATGATATAATAATGATGTAATAAATATGGTCGACTTTTGTATTGTTAAATAATATGTTAGGTGTCCCATGTGGCTTATTCCATGGGAAAATTTCAAGGGCAAGCCATGGTTTTGTAAATACCACTCATGAGGTGTCCATTGAAAATTATTAAATTAATCCCTCGCTTTTCCTATAAATAACAACTCTTCCATTAAATGAATTCATTCCCAATTCTCCCTAAACGAATCTATAGCCTCCTTACCTTCATATTAGACCTCCCAAGGTTTCCTCAAGCCCACAAGGTACCAACCTTCATGTTTTAAGGGTTACTCTACAAGGTAAGAAAATTCTCAATTTCTTTCTTTTTCCTTTCAAGTTCTCTTTTATGTGGTATAATTTTCAAGTTCCCATACAATGTTCTTATTTCCTTCTTATTCATGATCAATTCTGTATTATGATTAATTTCTAGATGGGTTTCCCTTGTCCCCTATCTTCTTAATGTTTTCTAAAACCTTGTCGTATAGCCGTTGGGCTGCTGAATTTTTGTAAGAGATTTCTCACTTATTCTTTTATTTTGAGTTCCTTCCTTATTCTTTCTTCATATATCCTTACCCAAGAGTCATGAAATCTCCATAAATCTTTTATATTCTGTATTTAATCTTGTTTATGTAAATGTACTCATCAATATTCTTCTCCTCTCTCACTTATTTAATAAATAAAAACATTGTCCGGTTGGGTCGAATTGTCGACATCATGGACGATGTGATTTCAATTTCCATTAATTATTTCCAGTCTTGTCATGAAACCATATATATGGTTGAACCAGGTTATAATATATGTTCCATGACTAACCAATATTTATTTAATCTGTTTTTACTCATGGTTCTAATTTATGTGACAAAAAAAGGTATTTATTGTCAAAGAACTACTAAAATGATCTAAACGAACATCATTAATGTTTTAACTTATGAATCATCCTAATGAAAGAATACAAAATGTTAAATTGTAGGATTTATGTTAATGTATTTATGAAAATAATAATACATTCCAATTCTTTAGTTTCAATTCCAATCACCAAGAACATCCATCATGAACCAATCTTTGAAATCATGTCAAGAATTCACCCAAAAACAGTGCAAGGGGAAAAATACTAACCATTAAAGGGTAAATTGATGTTATGAAATTATCATATAAGATGTTATAAACAAGAAAATGTTTCTATAAAATATTAATAACAATCTTTTAACTATCATACATGAGTTTTAAAAAATTTAGATGTAAGACAAACCTGAGGTAAAGGAATTCTTAACCCGATTTCCATTCTTTGGGTTAACCATATACTTCATTATTAATGTGGTATTTAAATTTTTTGTGTAATGGGTTCTATTAATATTATGTTCCATTTTGTGTATTTACAGTATATGTACATTCTTCATCCACTCTATTAAGTATGTATTCAATTGTATGATATTTATAAGGGGATTTTCTTTAAAAATCCCCTATTTAAATTCGATTTTACGAAATTCCAATGAAATGTTTTTATGGAATTATTCATGTTGTATGATTATGTTTTGGTTCTTGGGAATTATTTATGATGAAGGGTGGGACCAATATCTCCCTCCAATTCATTGGGTATGAGTAAGTTGTAGGTCGGCCGTATGGTTACTCCAAGTGTAACTTCGATGGTTACACAAAGTAAGGTAGCTGTGAGGGTTACAAATTTTAAGGTATCCAAGATGGTTACAAGATTATGTGAGTAATGCCCCAAGATAAATTTATGATTATATATATGTTCTCATGTTTTGTGGGGACCATGGTTGAATCTCATTTTACACAAATTATGCATATATGAGTGTCAATCATGTCTTCTGAAAATGTTTTCATACGTTACGATTATTCCTGGACTAATGTGCTCTTTCCTTCCTTTTTCATCCCTTACTGAGCTTTTGTGCTCATACCACGTTTTTAAATGATTTTTCACAGGTTAATGGATGTGTAATACAAGGAAGGAAGACACGTTAAATGTTGAAGAATATTCAAGGAGTCTTTTTTTACGTTTTAATGATTTATATTTTGAAAAAAATGGAAACTGTTTTTATGGTATCCACTCTTTAACAATGTGTAATGTTATTAATATTTTGTCCTAATTCTCTGAAGCTATAAACATGAAATGATCCTCTTTTCAAAAGGAAGAGTTTTTTTGACTAAATTCAAGATTATTTATGTAATAAGGTCGGGTCCTTATATCTTCTCTCATCATTTTCAAATTTATGGTAACTATTCATTTTCATGTTCAATGACATCAACTTCATTATCCTTTAGAACACATTGAATTTCTTAATATTGACAAAAAATCCAATTCTTACTTATCTGAATCCAAGGACACTCCATTCTCTCCCTTTAATTTTTTTTATCAATTTCAAAAAAAATCCAAATTCAAGGTACCTTTCCCCCTAATTAAAATAAATATAGAAGAATAATTTTATGCTTATTAATTACAAGGTAGGGAAGAATTAAGGATGTTATTATTCTTATCTGTCATGTACAAAACTTCCATGAAAGGTTTCCTCTTCTCAAACTAACTCTTTTAATTTTAATAAACTTATTTTCCATCTATTTTAATTTTATCCTCTTTCAATGTTCTCCACAAATTCATGAGAGAAGGTAGGTAACATAATTTCTATTAGAAAAGTGATAATAAATATCCAACACTAACTCTACTTAATATATCTCGGTGTAGAAAACAAGAGTGGTAAATTTAGAAAAAAAATAATGTTTATTTTCTCAATTCAACATGGAACCAACATAAACATTCAATACATATGGGATTCTCAATCATATTTTAATGGATTTTTATATACCTTAAATACACTTGAATACACACATAAATACATTTAATGTGAAATATATATCATATAACACCCCTTTTTACTATTTGTTTTATTTATTTAATAGTATTTCAGGGTAATTTATCTTTTTTATATTTTAGGCTTGAATTTTATAGTTTTATTGAGATTTTATTTTGTGCATAGTTTTCTCATCATAAGAACATGGTTTGGTAGACCAGGAATATGACCCTTCCCAAGGTTACTCCTCTACACGTGGGATAGCATTTATAGTTTAGACTAATCCTCCCAACTATACTTCTTTAGAGGAATCATAAAATTATTTTTTAACATGCATGGTTAATTAGAAAGGGTAACATATACTTAGTTTGATTCCCATGGGAGGTCAGGTGGAATGAATTTCATTTGAGTGCGTGTGAGGGTGGTGGAACATGATTTTTGAATCATTAGTAGAAACTATGTAAATTAATCATGTATTGTGTCGCAACTTGCATAGTTCCATCTTCACGGTTGGCACATGATTTATAAAATCATGTTTTCAAACCATGTGGTATTCCTAGATTTAAATTAGAGGTGATTTTTACTATTTTCCCTCCCATATTTTAACACCATTTCTCATATCCTTCTCTATCAATCATTTAATAGACTCTACGGAACTAAAGGGAGTCTCCAAATTTCCATTTATTCAATTATTGGATCTTCCTAGATTTCAAGAATTTTTTAAGCTAATTAATCTTATTTATATCTTTTCCTCGTATCCCCTCTTCCTTATTCCTTTAACCCTTTAATTTTACCTCACCTGTGGAAACCTAGTCACTATATATGTGGTATTAGGGGTTTAATTTTTTCTAATCCTAAATTTTTAGTGATTTTTGGGTTATATAGGATGATTCTCAACTCATTTGGGAATCCACCATGTAATTTGAAATATTTCGGAATAATTCCCATCATTTTTATGTAGGTGTTTCTATGTCATACCTATATTATTAAATTAATGCCTCCTTGTGTTCAATAAATTTCTTTTTAACGAAAATGATATTTATGTATTGGATGTTTGGAATAGAAATATAAATTGATTCATTGAAATTATCACATGTCATTAAATTTTTTTCTATTTTTAATTTATATATTGTTTTTAATCGAATTTTTTAAATGTGACAACTGTTTATAAAATATCCCAATGAGATTATTTAATGGGTTTTAATAGAAAATTTTGTCCTTGAGATGTATTTTCTATTTATAGATGAAATTTACATGTTTTTAAAGAATGATTTTTATTTGAAAAATGGTTGTGTATCGATATTTAAAAAAATCAAGGGATGAATTTTTGATAAAAATTTAAGCACGCAGTATTCCAAGTCAGTTTCCACATAAAGGTCCAATTTGGAAAAATATAAGGGGTTTATTATTTATGATACCCTATTGTATTTACCCAATGTTTGTTTCACCCTCTGTGGTTTGATTATTATTATATGGTGATTAGATGAATGGTGTGAAGGGGGTGTTATATGCATGGATGATGGAGTTTGTGTTTGAGATTACTTGTTCTTTACCTTAGTACTATCATGATTTCTTTCTCTCCTCTATTTTTTGTCAAGGGAATTTTAGGTATCTATGTAGAGACTTGGATGAGTGTATACCCCATATATCAATTTTTCTCTTACTAAGGGGTGAGTTAATGTGGTTTTTAATTACTTTGGGGATGGATTATAAATTCATGGAATCTTTGGGAACTTACGATCATTATAGGAACCCGTTATTTTGATGAGACTCTCAGGGTGAATAAGTTATTTAGTGTTGTCCTAGGGTATGTGTCGCATGTTTAGGGTTATATTACTTGAATACCTAGGTTAGTATCCCATGATCGTTGTTAATTTATATGTAGATCAATATATGGGATTCCATTTCTAGTATCTCATTATTCTTTCATGACTTATTGGGCCTCTTTTGTTACTATTTATTTTAAAATTCCTTCTTTATCTTCGGGTTCCACTATGATTGTAATCTTTTATCCATGGGTGGGTATTCACATGAAATGGGTTTAATGGTTATATTTAAAAATATGATTTATAGAAATAGGAACATTTTGTTTTAGTTTAAAAAATGATTTTGAATAGGTTTAAAAACGTTATTTTTATGATTTTGTGGAAATGAAAATTGTTTTGTTTCAGTTATTTTGGATTTTAATCAGATGGGATTTAAAATAAAAAATTATTTGGATTCTTAAAATAAATTTTGTGACTTATTTAAATTTTGGGTTATAAACTATAAAAAACTATATTTTCTTTATTTTATTTCAAACTAAAATTCATGGAATTTTTAATAAAAATAATTTTATATACTCATTAGTGATATCATACTGATCCTATTTTCCCACACCCAACATACACACCCATGTGTGTGTGTATCATGTTTTATATAGGTTCCTGAATTATTTTTATCATGGTTATCATCCCTTTAAATCCATTGATGGTGAGTTGGGATGTGGAGGGAAACTGTGGGTTGTAAATATGTACTTGGGTAGTTTGGTTCAAGTTGTATCCTTATTTTGATATGTTTATGTATCGAACAAGACTACCTTCTCTTTTTCCTTGCATCCAAATTATTTTTTTTCCATTTTTATATATACTCTTAGAAAATGCTAGTATGTTGATACAAATGGGTTGAATCATTAACAATAGTTATGGATATTTTGGTTCGATTTTCTATTTTGGTTATGATTATTTGATGTTTCATAGAAATCCAATGGATGGATGGTCCATGTATGATTCATAGTAATATATTTTCCCTATATTAAATCTAATTAGAGGGTAAAATAATTCTCAAGTGATTTTCCTAGATTCCCATGCACCAATTTCCTTCTTTTGGTGATAGGGGACACCATTTAGGTCATGTGATGGATTGGGTTGGTTGTAGTGTCTAGTCATCCCATGACATTTCAATAACAAATGGTATTATTTACTAGGTTTAGTGTAAGGGAGAATGTTTTTATGGATATTATCTTGTTTTTTGGGGAATGTCATGGTCGTTTTGAGATAGGGTTGTCAGAACTTGAGATGTATATGTGAGGAGAGCTTCGAGATATCTTTTCTAGTCAGAACATCAAGTTACTAGGGGTAGTCTAGTTTGTGTCTTTTATTTTAATTTTTTTATGACTCAGTGATGTATATTTATGTAAGGGGACGACATTTGAATCCCTGATGAGTTATAAAAGTGATTTTGGGGATTCTATATGAATTTTTTGGTAAATCAGGAGTAGGAATGGGGTTTCTCTATTAGCCACATGGTTTGTTATGTTATATTGATCATGTGAATATAGTTCTGTGAACTTCTAAAAGACTATCACATTATTGGAATATGGTGATGTGGAATTTATTTAGATTATTCCTCTACTTCTGTTTTGTGTTTTTATTGAGGATTTGATTCCTAAAATTTTTTGATGATGGTAAATTTTATTATTCTATGTAATTTAATGTTTAATATGTTATTCATTGAATATTATTTCAAATATTTTGTTTTCAGTGTTTAAGTGATGAATTTTTCTTCAGTTAAAATTTATATATATTTTAAAGGACATTCATTAATGTGATTTTAATGTAAATATTACCTAAAAATATATTTCTCAAGTGATTTATTATGATGATCTATTTCAGAATAATTGTATCATAATGCCATATATTGTATTAAACAACAATTATTGAATTCATATTATTTATAAATTTATTGATTTTTCTTGTCTTGAATTTTTATTTTTATTAAAATGGATCATTTTCGTTTAATTACTATTTCTATGTGTAAAAAGTTTCTGAATAATGTAAATATATTATAGAAAAAAACTTGGTTATGTCCTATAGCGACCATGCGAGGAAGTCTCCAAGCGGTCGATGGATTGACCACAACATCAAAACTTGAAGTTTTTGTATAAAGAAAATAGATATTTCACATATTTCAAAATTTGAAAATTTAATCCACTTTAGTAATAAAATACCAATTTACCCCAAGATCAAAATTACAATCAACCGCATGAATAAATTAATAAAATTATAGAAGTTGCTGCATAACCAAATTCAACCTATCGTGTGTGTAAAATTTTTGAAATCTCCATAACCTACCATGAATCTCTCCCAGAAATACCATTAGGTAATCATCCATGATGCTATTCATTCATCTTTAATAAACTAATCCTAAGGCCAATGTAGATACCTTCCCCTAATCTACTACCAATTAAAATCATAACCACTCTCCAACCTATCAGGGATGTTATGTGCAGTCAACTGCATCTTCAACCAATTCAATTTAACAAAAATGAAAACTAATTGATAACATAGGGGAGCATAAATCTTCCATTCCAATGTAATTAACGGACCAATGATGATGGTCACTAGATGAAACCCAAACCATGAATTTAATTGAATATGGGATTTCATTTTATCATGAAGGAGATACTGAGCCAAGCATCACTAAAAGATGAATATGAATGAAATTGAAGAGGAATTCATATAGATTATGATATGACCAGCACCAATTTCATCCTTTAATGAGAATATATGATTAAAGTATAATGGTACAAAATCCCAATTCAATCCATCTGATGATTTCTAAATAAGACACCTAACATGGATCCACCGATTGACGACAACTTGCTTGAGGTTGAGCTCACTGATTAAAGCTTGATTATGAAGATGAATGAAAAACAACTTTAATATATGACACTTTATATGGAACATAAAAATATAATAAAATGTTATAATACATTCTTGACTATGTGAGGAAAAATAGGTTTGGGAAACACTGTTAAAGATTAGTAGACCTGGTTTGGAGATAGAATGTTGATCAAGATCGTTAGTTTATGATCAAAATAGATTCATAATAAGTTGACGTAATCTAGTTGAAACTGAATTTAGATAGACACAATGATGAATGGATAATGTGATTTATGGAGAATCCAAGTGAGGCTGAGATCAAGTATGTTTGGATTGAAGTTGGAATGTGGCTATTTATATAAAATTAAAGGGATTTTTTTATTTTCCCGAAATAGAGATTAATAAATTATGAATATGGATACTAGATCACCCATCTTGAACACTTGTGATGACATGTGAGGATGTACACAAGGTTATCATAAAAATTCCTGAATAAATGCATGATGTAAGTGAATCACTTATATGAATGATTCATTCAAGGGGCTCAACATCTTTCAAAAGTTAATAAATGAGATAAAGTATTACATGTGACTTTTAGTGGAGGACTGTTTTGATAATGATATTTTATTAGTCATAAGGGATTCAAAATAGAGAAATACATGGCTAAAATATATTTTTATTATTAACATGAAATATAGCTTGACCACACCCGAGTACAATCATTTGAGGGTAAATTAAGACTATGCTTGAATTTGAGAGGATATTAATGAAGTGGAGGTAAACTTTTGGACCATTATGATAATGGGTGGGACCTTGAAGTTCTATTATACTATTCTTTTGAAGAATAAATACTATGGTGGAATTTTTCCTAAAGTTTATTTGTAATTTAGAAGGTTATTTTATGATTATTTAGTTCCATTTGAATGATTAGAAGCTGCATTGAATTGTTCATTAGTGTCCACACCTGATGGATTTAACAAGGGACCATTCTACTAATTTCCATCTACCCACGTCCATGTTTTGGGATAATACTAATATTTAAGACCTAGTGGACATGATCGTTTAATCTTTTCACTCCATCCTATGTGAATATAACCTATATTTTTAATTTTCTAATGAATTGATGCTCAAATTGTTTAAAAAGAAAACTGGAAAGAGAATCCAATTTTTTAATTTGGATGTACTAATAGGATGAAATGAAGATTCCATAGAATATTATAATATTCCAATAGTGTTTCAAGTAGATTCCATTACTTTCTTGGGGAAATTTACATGTGTAGGGGAGCACATTCTTTAACATGATCTTTTCATGGGTCTCCTTAGGGGGAATATTCCAAAATATTCCTATATATAGGGGGAAGTGTATTTAGTTAGGACGGCTTTAATTGATCCATAAATGAAGGGGATAGTGTAAAATGAAGGTATCATATGGAATGTAGGGAGATATTTTACGGAGGTATGACCATGGGCTCAAGGTAGGGAACGACACACTTAGTCTTATTAAGAGGAGTATCATCAAACAATTGGGGGAGATATATAATTCTAGAGAAGTTCTTGGGATTTATGATTGATGAATGGGAGTATAACTGATCAAAGTGAGAAGGGAGCAGGAGGGGGATATACTCAATAATATAATATTCTTTTCTCTCTTCTTTTCCTTTTTTTAATTTTCATAGATTATATTCAATTTAAATTATTAATTCTTTCGGAAATGAACTTGATCATCAGCTTGATTCTTTATTAAGAATAATATTGTGTTGGTAATCTACTGAATTCATTCATGTAACATTTTTAATAATCGCCTCTCCCAATCACCAATTTCATATTATGTTTTTTAAAGTAAAATATTGATCTATGTTATGAATGATCTTGATCAAAATTTATTTAACTGCTTATTTTTCTGGGATTCATCTTTCAAGTGAACAGCTCTTGATAGTTTCACACAAGAATCAAGGAAATTTTAATTCTAGTGGTAATTAGATCATCTTAATTAAATGGATGAATTATAAAGTTGGAAAATAGTAAGAATAAATCACTCATAGGTTGATCAACATACATAGTTGGTTACCACATTTAAATCAATTACAATGATTTTTGTGCATGAATGAAGGAAAATACTTATTAAACTAGACAATAAAAATTACACAATCAATTATATTATTTTTTTTCTTACTATTTGATTTGTTTATCTCCTTTTTGTTGGATTACATCCATCCACACTTCATCACCAACACCAACATAGTTTTCTTTAATCAATACGTCACCACTTCTCCATTGTTTTTTTTGTGTTTTGTTATCTTCCCTAGTCACACACCACTCACAAGATTCTTTCTCATGGATTGATCTCTTATCACCAGAAAAATATTTCTAAGTGGATTTATAAAGATTTAATTTGACTTGAACGTATTCAAAAACCTATGATCAAAATAATACATTAGCATCATTAATAAGGACGTCATGCGAAACCAAGGAAATTAAACAATTAAAACAAATAAAAATAATTTTAAAAAAATAAAACTAATTTAAAAAAATAATTGAATCAGTTTTTTTATATATACAAGATATAATATAAATAATTTGGAACATTGTTTATCTAAAATTAGCAACAATTTATGTTCTCTCAAATTGAAAAATAAAACTAAAATTTAAGATTGAAGGGAAAATTAATATAATCAACAAGATAAAAACATTAATCCACCTCCACCGAGAAATGAAATTTTATAGAGGACTAGCCTTATAGAATTCATGTTGAATATGGTTTATAACAAACCATCCTATATTATGCTTACACAATGATCTATAAACTATAAAATAAACAATCAATGTTGTGCATGTTTTTATTTTTCAATGGAATTCCCAATCTAGACACACTTGACATTATTAATGACATATACTATCTCATATAGTAGCTACCACAAAGAATACTTAGTGAGGAAGAACATAAACTAAGAGTGTTCTATTTTATATCAAGGGAAAATTTATAACTTTGTTTAAATAATAATATTAATATATGTTTGACACTTTGGAGTATTTTAATAATGATATTACCCTGAAATTATATAATAGAAGGATAACCATCGAAACTAGGCACAAAATCACTAGATTTTTTCAAGATGAGGGAGATCAATTCCACAAAAGGTGTGATGGATTAGGAGGTTTACTGAAGTAGTGCCAGTATCACCAATTCACTCAACATATTATTATGAAATCATTCTATAATAGCCTCATGTCATATCACTAAACACTTTTTAAAAAATCAATAGGAATATTTTTTAGTGATAGAAAATTTGAGGATCTAAAACAAATTTTCAAAACATTGGATGAAATAAAAAACATAAGTTCTCTAGAGGAATAAATAATATTATAATAGAAAATAGAACATTTTACCACGATTAACTCCAAACTACTCAATTTTATCATGAAAACAATAAAAATACCATAAGGGGTAAATTCCACCATAAAGGCATGTTAGGGAATTCAAATTAATGTTGCTTAAAATTTTTATTCCATTGAAATATGTTCGAATTGGAAATTTTGATACATATGGAAAAATGATTAAAACTATGGATGGACCATTGTAAAAAAATATAATCATGCCTATCAGAGTCATCCAAATGTATCATGGCGAGATTAGGGAGTTCTATGACCTACTTCTCTCTAGGATATTCACAAAACCATAAGAAATAATTCCAAACACATATAAAAGATAAATCTTCTTATTCCAAAAGGAATTTTTACTGATAAGCATCTTCTGATCTGGATCATTATTTTATGTAAAATAGACTCCAAAGAGAAAATTCTTGAGGCTCAATTTGGTAAACCAAAATCCCAATATGATAAAAATAGAGCTTTTACTGATACTAGGATAAAAACGGGGAATCATAAATGGAATAGCTAGGTAGTGGAAATTACATAATGGAAAAGTAATGTTTCCATGAACCATTGATGTTAATAATAGGTATAATATAATGAATATTACAATTAGGAGTGGTCTACAAGCCTTCTCAGAATCTAGGGATGTCCTAAATCTTCTAAATATGGGAAACTAGATGAAAATTAGAACCAAAATCACGAAAGCATTAAAACTAAAAATTAGTATAGCCTTGAATAAGTCACCTTAAACTCTAATGATATCACTAAAAATAATATGAAAAGGGATTGGAAAACAAAAACAATATTGTGGAGAAAAATATTGATGATGAAAATGATGGAATTCCAACTATAATAAAAAATTTCACCCAAATAATTATTTTCCATAAAATAATAAAGAAAAATAACTTTGAACATGATTTACTGACCTTTCTAAGTCCTCTTGAAAAACATTAAATTGCAACACATTTTATTGGGGATTTACTTCAAAAGGTATATTATCTCAAATCATTAAAGAAAATTTATTCAAATAAGAACCCATTGTAATAAGTTTCCACCTATAATCTCTTTGTGGAGTGTTGTCTTGTCTTGAAAATTTTGATGCCTCCCAAACTTCAATGTCCATGGAGTTTTTTAATGCATATAGTTTAGGGTATAGTGGCATGCATAACTCCTTATGTGATCATGGTGAAGGAATCAATTTGATACCCCTTCCACAATTCCATAACACTAGATTAGGATTTATATAACCCACAATTATTGTTCTAATACTAGAATAATGACCCATTACCCACAAAATAGAAATAAATTATGATTTTTTAGTAGGTGTAATGAAGATTTACCTTTCTTATTTTATAATACTCGATATAGAGTGTGACAATAAAGTATCAATAATCCTTGGTAGGCCCTTCCTTGCCACAGGAATAGCTGTTATAGACATGTGAAAATGAAAATTGATCTCCAAATAAGGATATAAACATGAGGAGTTTCATGTTTTTAAAAGAACATATGATCTGTCAACAACTAAAATGTGTCCATGTGATGAGAATCAATTGATTAAAAAAATGTAATTGAGAAATAAGAAATGTTTTAAAAAAATATTGATAATATAAATAGTAGGAAGAAGTATATATTGAAACAATCATAGGTATTTTTCCATGGAAAGAGAATGACATTGTTGATGTATTTTTCGGAGAGATTACATAATACTAAACAAAATTTTACTTAGAAAACATTTTGAACATAGTTAGAGAATCTATATGTGAGGAGAAAATTCATGGTAACAATAGTGACGAATAAGATTACTTCTTCATAGCCTTCGTTAAGTGTATGACTCAATAACTTAGGACCCATTAGTAATAAAATCAATAATCAAGACAACAAGAACCATATATAGAACTCAAACCCCTTCCTGGTAATTTTAGATAATCATTCATGGGTGAGTTCTCAACATTGCTTATTATAATCACATATAAGTTAGAAGTGTCCCAAGAGGAGAGTTAATTGTCTTTTTTGATGAAATTAAAATAATTCATTGGTTGGTCCATATTTTAAAGAAGGGAAAAATTATTTCAAACTAAATTAACAATATTACCATTGATACAGACCACAGAATGAGATTGGAGAGGAAGAGAAGGAAAAATCTTAACATGACAAAATTGATTATAAAGGAATTGATCAGATTACGAGATTTTGGGATCATTTACCCCATTATAAAAATTTTATGTGTGATACATTTCCATGGTTTTCGATGAATGGGGTTTCACTACTGTGACAAATGAGAATAATAAAGAATGTTATTTTAGGAAAGTAATAAAGTGGTGGGTATACATAGATTATAATTAACTCAATCCTACCACTACAAAACACCTCTTACAAATTCATTTTTTGAACAAATATTATATACATGTTGTAGAAATGAGTTATTTTTTTATTTATGGTTATTATAGTTACAACAATATTTCCATAGATTCTATGGAAAAAGATAATATCACTTTCACAAGTCTATTTGTTTCATTTTCCTATCTATGAATTCTATTGGCTTGTATGGTGCTCCCAACAATTTTCAAATATGTATGATTGAAATTTTCTTTGATATGTTTAAAAGAATAATTGTGACATTAAAAGATATTTTATTCATTTTTGGAAGAAATTTTTTAAAAAATTAAATAAAATTTAGAAACTAATTCAGAAAATTTTGAATAAAAAAATCATGTTTTGAACTTGGAAAAGTAACAATTCATAGTCACAGAATGAATTTTATTTGGACATAATTTTTCAAATATGGGAATTGAAGTTAATGATTCTAAAATTTAGGTTTTTTTAAATCTATCATCACCTGAAAATGTTAATGTAATTAGTATTTTCATAGTCCATGTCGATTTCTATAAGAGATTCCTCAATGACATTCCCAAAATCACGAGGCCTTTATTCTCACTTATTTGTAAGGAATCACCCTTTTAATTTGATAATAAGTGTTTAGATCCATTTAATTTCCTTATGTATAAGTTCACATCTTCATGAGTGATTACTACACTAGACAAGAAAATACATTTCCAAGTGATATTTGGTGCAAGTGATGTAGCGGTGGGTGTTGTTTTGGGGTAAAGGAAAGACAAGAGGTTGTATATAATTTAAAATTCTTTTAAGTTGTTGTATGATATCCAAAAAAATTAAAATACCAATAAAAAATAGTTGGATTAAGTTATGTTTTATATTAACAAGTTTAATCAATATTTTTTTAGGTCAAATGTTATCAGTTTCAAAGAACAACTTCCTCTCAAATATCTTCTGGCTGAACAAATAAAAATTGTGGCTTCTAAGATAGACCCTTCAAGTATAGGAATTAAAATTTTAAATCTAGGATTAAGATGCGATTAAATATAGTTATTAACCACTTATACAGGTTTCCCAATTCTCAATATGAGGAACTAAACAAAATAAATACCTTCTTTTACTATTGGGTAACTACTTTCTTCTTTAGTTAAGAAATCATCTAGGTTTAAAAATTAATAAATAATTTATTCTATAGTAGTAATTCCCAAGGAACATTTAGAAAACCAGAAAAAAGTTTATTTTTTGATTTAAAATATTTCTTTTGGGGTGATATTTTTCTATTTAGAATATTTGATGATGTCATTATAAGGTGATGTGTGGATAATGAGTAAATTCTCCCCATTCCTGAGAGATTTACGTTTCCACCATGGTATGGAGATAATGGGGGAGATAAAACTACTTATAATATCATACAAACTAGTTTCTACTGGCCAATTTTATTCAATGATTCTCAGAGTCTTATGATAGGTTCAGAATAGTTTCAAAAGATGAGAAATTTTGGCAGGAAATAGGAGCTGCCCCAAAATAGGATTATTGAGTTGAATTCAATGATTTCTGGGACTTATCCATCATAAGGACATTTCACATAATCTAATGGGAATCAATAAAAACTTGTTTCTATGAATTATTCATGCTAATGGATTGCAGATGTAGGACTTCCAAATAATATTACTACTAGTGTTATCAAATTCATCAAGAATAATAATTTTTCAATATTTATAGTTCATAAGGAATTAATCAAAGATTATATAAGTCCTTTAAATATTTATAAGTTTAAATATTAAATGGATAAAAATGGGTGTTCTCACAATTCTAGAATAACCTATCACCCTTAGTCTAATGGATAGGATAAAATTTCAAACATAGAGATCAAAAAATGGATTAGATGCCATCTAAAGGTGTTATTAAATGGTGTTATTGAGCTGGTTGGAAAAAGAACTGACCATTTCTCAGCAATTCTCATAAAATTTAATATTTGTTTGAGGAAAATATTAATGTATTGGATATCATATCCTTTCAAGAAACATGATCCATCACTAGTGTTAACTTAGGATTATAACTTCAAAGTTTCATGGTAACTAACCCATGTTTATATTGTTATTTTATATTTTACTCTTTCTTTTAATAATAATAACTCCTATTTATATTCTCTGAGCAGTTGAAAAAAATTGAAATTATACTACAATACAATATACTGTGTAAAGAAACTATAAATTCACCCTTGTTTTGGAGTGACCACAAGAAGGAGTTGCCTCTTGTAACATTCCAAATAAAATTTAACTAAATAAAACATTGGTTTTTATACACTTTTATATTTCATAATTGGGAAATTTCAATTTTTGGCAATCTGGGATGTCATGGACTTCTGATTTCTTTCAAGGAGGCCAGTGAACATATCTGTTTTATTGATGAAATTATGGATGAGGGTCAAAGGGATACTTTTGATGATATTATTTTATATTATGATATAGATAGGTGATTGTTTTCTTCTTCTAATACAAGGGGGTTTTCATTAAATAAATTCAACCAGATTTCTACTCCTCAAGGGAAGCATGATACATAGAATAAAAAGGTATGGTGTAATTGTATTCCTACTACGTTCAACTTTCATGTATAGCAGATAAGAATCCAGGATATTCCTACATATGAGAATGTGAGGAAGATAAGAATTAACCTGACTTCTAAATGTCATTGGTGGAAGATATACAGGGAAGAAAGAACTAATCATCTTTTCTTTGAGAGTCATTGGGACAGAGCAGTACAGAGATTCTTTTTAGTGTTTACTGGTATTTTGTCACTTGATCTTTCTGAAAATTATTTTATGGAAAGATGGTTCCATGGTATTATAGGTGAGGGACCCAAAAAAATTAAAAGATTTGTAATCTTATGTGCAGGTTGTTGGTTAATCTAGTGGGAAAGGAACAAGGCCATGTTTGAAGGTATTATTTCCACGGAATGGTCCATATTTATGGGGATGAAATCACTGCTGATTGATCTGGTTAATGGTTTTAATAAATGGAATGTTGCTCCTTCATTGTGATCCTTGTAGGGGAATGATTCTTTGATTCAACAACCTTTTCATGCGATGAGTGGGAATTGGGTCAAGTGGGTGGCTCTAAGCACAGGTTTGAAGATTAATTTTGATGGTTCATGTTTGATAGGTATTATACAAGGATGGGGGTGGTTCATGATTCTTGGGGGAGTGTCCTGCTTTCCTTTTCTGTATATTTTGGGAGGGGAAATTCGGTTCAAGCAGAAGACAAAGATATGAATATGGGACTTGTTTTTTATGCCCAGAAAAATATTATGCTCAGCCAGGATGAAACTGATTCATTAATTGTTCATGATTCAATTGATTGTAAAATTCCAACTCCATGGTTAATATCTTGTTCTATAAGAAATTGCAAAGCATCCCTCAACAACACCAACATTTGGATTTCTCATGTGTGGTTGTAGGGAATCAAAGAGTATGATTATCTTGCTTCATTGGCGGTAGCGGATCAAGGTAATCATTTAATTTGTTTATCCATTTCTTGATAGTTGTATTCAGAGGGGGATAATTTGATTAGGGGGGTTAATTGGGTATCCATTATTTTATCCCCCTAGCCAGTTTTTCTTTGTATTCTTCTATATTGTAGTTTTTCTTTTCTTAAATGCAATTGCAATGTTGACTGTGTAGGTACATGAATATAGTATGTAAAGGAACATATCAATTATATAAAGGAGAATATATCTAGATAATCTCTAATGTTAAAATATTCCACTTTTAAGGGAGTGTTGTTATAAACTACGAATTTAATTCTTTTATTGTATGGTGTTGGGAATCAAGTGTGTGGGAATCCATATTACTATTTAGAACCAATATAAGTGAATCTTCTTATATTAAGATGGTTTCTTCGATTTTTGATAACTTTGATGCTGAATTTCATTTGTAACCATGTTTCAAAATTTTTTTCACACATTAAAATATCGTTCATTCAACTTCTCCTATAGATGATTTTCATCCTGGTATATTTTGATAAAAATTGTAACTTTTTGTGTTAGAAATTATAAATAAAATCATGCTATTTTTTATTTATGTTCTGGTTAGTCTAGTTAATGAGGAAAACATTATGTGAAGATTCGTGTACCCCTTTTATCATACTATGAATTATTACATTGTCAATTTGTTTTGAATAAAAATCTTCTTTTTATTACGATTTAACATTGGGGAAAATGTTATGTTTTAGGTGAGTGGGATAGTGGTCTTTAATTTTTTTTAATTTTAAATTATTGAATTACTTTTGTCACAAAATAAACCAAGAAAATTCATAAAAACAAATACTTTAAAAAATAAGGTTCCTTGAGGTATAAATTGCCTAAAATTACTATCTTTTCTATTATAAATCACTTTTTGGTTACTGAGGTTGATGTTGAGTCTATAATTATTAGACTTTCATGATGACTGAGTGATTTTAACCACTCTTTTTATAGAAATTGATTCTTAGAATAGGGAATGGGTGTTTTTTAGTATAGTTCCTTACGGATTAGGATTTCGAATAGGAGGAAACTTAATCTTTGATCTAGAACCTATGTGACTAAACTGTTGTGAAATATAACACCACAGGTATAAAACTCAATAGATGGTCATATAAGCCCTTTGAATCTAGTGTAAAATGGGAAATTGGGATCCCATAGTGAATCTATGGGATATTAGGTAATAAAAACAACAACAAAAATACACATGTACATTCAATAAGTATTTTGGGCATTCATGGCTACAAAAAAATCAATAAAGTACCTAATTGTCAAAAATTATTTCATTAAGTTGTGGATAATATTGAACCCAAATGAAGATTGTGAAAATTGACTTATAATATAATAATTATAGTTGAATAAGTTAAGTGAAAAATATATACCTGATTTTTGAAACCTATGAGAGATTGATAATTAATGGTTCCTCTTATTAAGGTTTTAATTCCACTAAAATCTACCTTTGTCTACATTTTTTGTACTGGAAGTTAAATTTGAATTGAAGTATTTTAGTGGTTAATTTCATATAAAACACATAAAATATTGAAGGATTAATGAGAATTTACTTTCTTCTCATATGGTGTGTATTTGAATCAAGGTAGGACTTATTCTGAAGATTTTAGGAAAATCTCAGCCCACCTCAAAATCATGTTCCTTATAAATCAATTTTTCAACATGATTCATTTTAATCTAATAAATGAAATATTTTTTTTCTATGTACATACTTAAATCATGTAATTATTTAGGACAAACAAATAGTTATGTACGGGAGAATTTCATAAGGTGTTTATTTAAAATATTTTTTATTATTTATTTCATTTTTTATTGAGGTTTTGATTGATATTTTTTTTGATAATGGTAAATTATATAATTATGGGTAATTTGATGTTGCACATATTTTTAATTGAACAGTATTAAAAAAATTTTGTTGGTGTTCAGGAGAAGAATTATTCTTGAGTTCAATTTTCTATATATTTTAAAGGAAAACCATTTTTGTGATTTTGTGGTAAATATTTAATGAAAATATATTTATTAAGTTATTTTTATGAGGTTTTGATTTTGAAAATGATTCTATCATAATTACATATTTTATATTAAACAAAAATTAGGGAATTCATATTATATGGAAATTCATTGATTTTTTATTATTTATTTTTATTTTCTGTTGAAATAGATCATTTACACTGAGTGATGATTTCTATGTGAAAAGAGGATGGCATCATCTAAGTAAATCCAAGAAAAAATTAACTAAGCCTAGAAAATAGAGTCGTTGCATGTTCAATAATTATCAAAGGAATACTACCAAAATTAGTAAATACCAGTCAACCATAGGATCAAAATTCTAATTGATCCTGAGTGTGAATTTATAAAAGTATGAGAGTTGCTGCAAAACATACATTAACCTGTCATGTGGAAAAAAATGGAAATCTCTTGGGAATACTATGCCTCTCTTATCAACCTACCATAGGGGTATCATCCAAGTTATCACGCCTTCATCTCGATTCGAACACACCTATGGACGAAGTGTATGCACCCCCTCAAGCTACCAAAAGTGAAAATCCAGAATGCTCCCCAACATACCATGGGGGGTTAGTGTGGTCAACTACATGTCTAAACTGAAACACATTTAACAAACCACAAATGAAAAATTATTGAACACATATGGAAGATATAAACTTTTGTTCTCATGAATTGAACCATCCATAGAAGAGGATCCCCATACAAAACCCAAATTGGGAAATAAATTGATGGTTAGATTTTAATTGATCATAAAGGAGATGTTAAGTTGATATTTACTTGAACAAGAATAGGAATAAAATTAAATAGGGAATTTAAAAATAAATTGATATGACTTTCACGAATTACAACTTTTAATATGACTAGATAAATTACGGATAAAGGCACATGATCCCAATTGAAGCTGACTGAAGCTTGCTAGTGAAGACACTAAATGGAGATCCAGTTCTAAAAGATGAGTAGAATAAGGCTGAGATCACTAATTAAAGCTGGATTATGATCATTATTATGGAATCATTTTAGGTTACAACACTACTGATACAACTGAGTAAGGAAAGTAAGGGTGATGATCCAAGCTTCACTGTGAGAGGTGAAAAGAGGTATAGGAAACACTATTGATGATTGCTGGACCTAGTTTGAAAATTAGAAGTAGATTTAGATCTTTAGTTGATGGTTTTTAAAGATTAAAAATAGTTTATTAGATATTATTGAAGTTTAATTAATCTAACCACAATGCCAAAGGGATCTTGTTCTTTCTGGAGAAGAAACATGATGCTAAGACTAAGACTAGTTATGATAAAATTTGACTGTGATTTTTTTATTAATGAATGGAGATTTTTTTTATTCCAAGTGTATAAATGAATCGATGATGAATATAGAGAATCATGCTCCCCACTAGAGTGATTGTGATGATGTGTGATGATTCACACTAGTTTCTCTAAAAAAGGCCTCAAATGGTGACACAATATCATTCAATAGATAAAAAATTAGATCATGAATTATCTTTGATGAGTGATAGTGGATCATGATGATGAGGATCTTTTCCAAGTAATAAGTGATGGGAATTAGAAATTTCAATCTTAACTAAATTTTAATTGTAAAAATGGAATATATTTTGACCCCACCTAAGTATAATCTGTTGAGGATGAATTAAGAATAAAGGGAAATCCAAGAGGATTTTCATAAAGTGGAGTAATTTTTTTATCATTCTTATGATTGTAAGGGAATTTAAATTAACGTAGGTTGTTTTTGTGAGCAACCAATTTTGACTTATAATTTTAAGTGAATATCAGTGTGAATTTTGATGGAGATATTAAGATTATCATGTACCATCTAAATGATTAGAAGCTCATTTGAACATTTTGTGTGAGTTATCACATGATTGATTTGATACATACTTGCTAAAATGATTTCCATTTACCAGTACCAATTCATGGAATAATCCCAATACTTAAGACCCAATAAACTAGTTTGTTTAATCCTGACACTCGAACCTATGTGAAGGGAACCATTATTTGCATATTTTTTAAGAGCTCAAGCTTGGATCATTGATCAATAAAACTAGTGATATCAAATAAATTTTTATTTTTAAAGTGATGAGGATATGTAGGTAGGATTATAAATCATTTAATGATGTTGAGAGAATGTTTTTAGTGGATTTTGTTACTATTTGTCTGACAATATTACATGCAGGGGAGCACATCCTATTAGTATAGATTCACTGGGGTCTCCAATGGGGAAGATTATAGAGAATTCCTATATGTGATAGGAAAGTGAATAATTTTTGGAGGCCTTAGCTTAGATCATTGACTAGGGATATGGTTTATAGTGAAGGTTACACATGGAAGTCTTGAAGATTTTTTTAAAGGCATGAGAATGATCTCAAGGTAGGGATTTGAAAGCTTGTTTTTATCGAGAGAGAAATTATTATACTATTAGGGGAGATATAATATTCTATAGGAATTCAAGATACGTCCGATCGGGGAATTGGAGGAGAACTTATTAGTTTGAGATGTGAGAAGGATGGTATCTACTCAACAAAAGAATATTCCTTTATCTATTATTCTTTTTTCACTCATTTTAATGGATCATATTGTAGTGAAATTTTTAATTCTTTGTTGATTGAACATTATCAATAGCTAGACATTTTTAGGGGAATAATATTGTGTTCGAAATCCATTTAATTTATTCAGGTGCAATTTTTTCTAGTCACTTCTTCCAATCATCAGTTTTATAATCTATTTATCTAAAAAGAAAAACAACATGTTATATGATGACTCGTCTTGATCAAAAATTTATTTAACTACTTATTTTTCAAAGATTCGTTTACAAATTAAACAACTCATGAGACTTCCACGCAAAAATAGAGGAAATGTTTTTGGTGATAAATCAATCATCATCAGAGAATGAATACATTCTACAAATAGAAAATCATATGAATAAATCACTCATAGGTTAATTATCTAACATAGTTGGTTATCCACATATAATTTAGTTTTATTTATTTTAATTCATGAATAAAGAGAAAACCTTATAAAACCCGCTAATAAAAATTCCCTAATCTACCATCTGATTGTTATTAAATTATTTTTGATCAAATTTTTATATCTTTAATCCTACCTTTCATCCAGACGACATCTTCACTACCAACATATTTTTCATTCATCACTACATCACCATTTTTTCATTATTTAATGAGTGTAATTTATATCTTCCTTACTCACATAAATACTCACAAGTTTCCTTAACCATTAATTAACCCTAACTCACCACTAAACTTGTTTTAAGTATGGTTATAAATAACTAATTTGACCTAGGAATATTAATAACAAACCAGGATCCTAGTAACAAGTCATGAAAAAACCATTTATTCAAATGGTCCAAAATTATGCATCACATCTAACTGTATTGTTTTGATCCCTCATGGTTTTGGATTAATTGAAAATTGGTTCCAACTTATTTGAGATAAATTCAAGGTAATATTGATATCTATTTTAGTCTCTTAAAATTAAAAATGTTCATAGTTTGGTATGACTTTTTATTCCACATATTTTTTAAGGTTTGTTAAACCATTTAGTTGAAAGGGGAAATTGTACGAAGAATTTGGTTTCAAAACTAGTTTGACTCTTTGTCTTTTTGAAATGATTGTCGTCTTTTACATGAGACATTTATTAGTGTGGTTGATTTTGTAATGGTATCCTAGTAAATGTTTTAGAAATTTAGGTGTAAATTTATGTAAATATATTGAAATGAATATTGTAAATCTATATATGATATCGAATTGTAATAAATAGAATTTTTTTTTTGAAATTTTTGACTTGTAATAAAGTTTTATAATAGTTCATATAGTATTTAAATTAAATTAAATGTTTGTAATGTTTTATTATTTTAAATTAAGGGTGATCTATTTTTTAAGTGTATGAATTTGAAAAATAAAATTTTAACTCATGTTGAAAATCAATGCTTGTCAAGAAAATAATATTTTATAATAGCTGAATGGTGTGTATTAATTTGATAATATAAAATTTTTGGGATTTTCACTTGGTTTTAAATGGGGACTATATTGAGTAACAGGTGGTATATGAAATTAATAAATTCATGTCTAGTGATATTTCAAATATTCCTCGAATAATGGAAAAGAAATAAACTATATGTCTTGGATCTACGAATGGTTCTCTCAATGAGCCCTTTTTATCCCCCAAAAAAGATTCTTTTGTTCTGGACTCTGCCTAGGATCTGAAGGGAGTGGTAGATTTGTTAAATTATCTACTCTTATATCATGTCTTTTTTTTGATAATTGGGTCAACATCAATGATTTTTGAATTTAATTTTTTTTGGGTTCTTAAAGTGGATTGGAATTTGGTTAAGGAGTGGTAAGATACTTATAGCATGTTTATTTTTAGTGATTCTTGAATGTTTCATGGGATTATTATTATTTATGGTTATTCTTTTTCAATGAATTAAATTCTATTTCTTGGGGAAAATTTGGTTTAAAGGTTGTCCATTTTTTGGGCTATTTATTTTAGTTTCAGTTTTGGGAATTTTGATGATGATTTTGGGTGGGTTGAATAACAATGAAATTTGGGCCCATTATCAATTAATTAGGACTGAGGTTTATTTTGGGTGAGCACCTAAGGATGTTTATTTTGTTTTGTGGGTTCTACATGAGATAATGGCCCATGGTTGAATTTCTAGTTTACCTATATTGAGTGATGGCCTCTGGTGAGTGCCCATGTTGTTTCTTTTTATGGATTGGTTTTGAGTGTTGTCTTGTATTGTTTTGGAAGGGAATGAATTTAATGAATCCTTTTTTATGATATCATTTGGGGTAGTTTGAATGATTTTATGGGTGTTATATCTATTTGATTTTGATCAATTAACTCGTATTGGTTAGCTATGTTATGTGTAGTGGGCATGTTTATTTGTGACAGAATTCCCTTAACAATGATTCCTTTCATTTCACCATGTTAAAAAATTCTAAATTTTCGTGAGACGTTGATGGGTCTCTATCCTCTTGGGTATTACAGTTTTATGGTTATGGTTTGATCAAATTTTGTTAAAATTTTTATGTTAATTCCCTTAACAATGAAATTTTGATGTTTCATGGTGCAGTTATGTTTCATGGTCACTGCATGGTTTTCTAAAAAATACAAAATGACCCTTCCATATGGGAATATTCTTTACATGGTTTAGTGCACACAGTTTAGTCTAAACCATGTAGGTACCCTTAAGTAAATGGGTCCTTTGTTTTTTATCATGCATCATTAACAAACATGTGTAATACATAATTAAGGTGAGTCCTAGGGGAATACACACATATTAACATTCTGTGTGACTTTTCAGGAGGGTGGGTGCATGTTATTTGTGCACAGTTAGTAAAAATCATGTGAGTTAACTATATGTTGAGTCATAACATGGAAATATTCATCTGTGTGGTTTATAAAAATGCATGGCCAAGCCATCCGAGAAATCCAAATATAATTTAAAGGTGAATTTACCTATTTTAATTTCGATATTTTAAAAACTTTTATTCTGTCTTCCTACTTTACTCATTAAGACGAATCTAAGGGTATCAAGGGTTGATCAAAATTTATTCTCATTCAATTCTTAGTGTCTTATGGATTTTAAGTGGTTTTCAAGGTAATTACTCTTCTTTCTCCCATTTCCTCTTCTCTTATCTTCCTTCTTCCATTTCCCCTTTATTTCCTTATCCATTGGCACCCTAATTTATGTACAGTTCAAATTAGGGGTTTGGCTTTTCTAATATTTAGGTTTGGGTTATTTAGGGCATGTAAAGTTTGATTCATGGCTCGTTTGGGTATTCACCATAGAAGGTGATGTGTTTAGACATTATACTAATAATTTTGAGGTAGTTATTTCAATTTCCTTACTATATTATGCATTTCATCGATTCTTGAGTGTTAGAAATTCATTTTTAATTCAAGGAATATTTTTTATTATGATTTTTTAAATGTAAATATAAATTTTTTATTTGAAATTGTGGCTTGAAGTAAAAGGTAATTTACTATGGAATTTTATATTATTTTATAATTGAATATTTTAAATGTGCCAAGTGCTTATAAAATTTTACAATGGTTTAATTAAAATGGTTTTGATAAAAAATATTCTTTGATTCTAGTTTTATATTTTAATTGGAATGTTTCATGTTTTTAAAGAATTTTTTTTTCAAAAATAATGTGTGTCTTGAGTTATAAAAATTATTTTGAATGGATGAAATTTTGATAAAAAGGAAAGGGCTTGGCATTCCAACTTAGTTTTCACATGAAGGCTCATCTAACACATTATAAGAGGTTAATTCCCTATGATACCCTCTTGGATTTACACTATTTTTATTTCACCCTATGAGGGGTTTTTATTATTGTATGGTGATATGATGAATGATGTGAAAGGGGTTATTCTATGAAAGGGTACTAGTGGTGATGTCTGAGATTTATTTTTTCTTTATCATGTTAATTATCCAGATTTCTTTCTCACCTCCAAGATAGTTTGTTCATGTGAATGATAGGTAACTTATTAGATAACTGGTTCAGTGAAAACCCCTTGTGTATATTATTATCTTGCTATGGGGTCATTTAAAAAATAAGAAGTGTGATCATAGGGGATTTTCTTTTTAGTATACCCTCATTCTTTCATGACTTTTGGAACCTCCAATGTTATTATTTATTTTTATTTTATTATTGATCTGTTGGTTCAGTTTTAATTATGATATTTCATCCATGGGTAGGTATACACATGAAATGGTTTTAATGGTTGGTTTGAAAATATTTTTATAAAAAATACAATCTTTTGATTTTTTTTTGAAGAAGTGTTTTATAATGGAATAAAAAAGGAATTTTTTATGACTTTCATTAAAGAAAAAATGATTTTTTTTGTTCTTTATGATTTTAATCAAGATGGATTCAAAATATGAATATTGTTTAGATTATTAAAATATGTATTTTTTTATTGTTTTCATTATGGGTTAAAAAAGGGTAAAAACATTTATTTATTTATTATATTTAAAAATATCATTCATTTCATGTTTAATTATTGGAATTACATAGTCTCCTTGTAAATATCCTAATGATCTTGTCATCTCACATCCTACATACACACCTCTATGTGTGTATGAAACTCATATTTTTTATATAGGATTTTGGTTCCATTTCATCTTGGTTATTTTTTATTTTGGTCTATCTATATTGAGTTGTGTGGGGGAGGGAAACCATGGGCTTCATTGAGGTACATGGAAATTTGGTTTGAGTTATGTCATTATTTTTATATATTGATGTATTGACCAAGATGTCCTTCCCTTTTTACTTTTACCTAGTTCATTTTTTGTTTAATCTGGTTGTATTTTTATTTTTGAATGATGTAAGTATATTGATGCAAATGGGTTGATTCATTATTACTAATTATGAATCATTTGGTTTTATTTTCTATTTTGGTTATTTTTATTTTTTCTTGCATGGAAATATAAAGTATGGATCATCCATAATGGATTTTTGGAAAAAATATGTATCATGTGATAACAATAATTAAAGAATGAAATTGTTTCCAACTGTGCTACCTTGATGCTCAGGGACTAGTTTCTATTCTGTAGGGATCAAGAATTCCCATAAAGACTTGTGACAGGTCAATTTAGGTGATGTATCAAGTCAGACCATGTTAGTTAAATAAAAAATTCTATTAGATCCTAGGATCATGTTAAGGTCCTATATGTTCTTCGGGATTATCTATTTTTAATTGGTTTAGTTCATGGTAGTTTGTAGATAGGGACATCAGACCTTTGGAGGAAGGTATGAGGGGATCCTTGTGATCACCTTCTCATTCAAAACCTCATGTTACCATGGGTATTCGTGTTTAAGAATTATATTTTTATTTTTTTTAAAAGTTAATGTATTTTTATATGAGGTTAGTATATTTTAATAGTCAATGATATTTTCAAATGATTTTAGGTTTTCCCTGCTCATTTTAAGATAAAATAGAGATAGAACTAGGCCAACACAATTATCCTACATAGTCCGTAAAACCATGTGGATACCTTGTAGATGGTTTTATAAGCTTCTCATAGGATGTCACATGGTTGGAAAATTGTAATTATCCAAAATATGATAAATAAAATTAAATTATTAATTAATATATGCCTTATTTTAGTAATGTAGTCATATAAAACACATGCAAAATATTTCATTTGTTATTTGAGACCATTATAAAATCTGTCCAATATTATAAGTTTGACATTGAATACTATAAATAATAATTACGGCTGATAATATTCATTCTACAGTGACCATTAATATTAGTATATCTAAAGGGTTATAATCAAATATAATTGATAAATAAGGAAGAAGTGATGGACTCAACTAGTAGAATCATACCTTATGAAGAACATTTTTTAGATCGTCTAAGGGAGATGGAATCACTGGTTTTTCTCTTGACTAATCCCAATATTGGAATCAATAACTAAACAAAAATGAAACCAATTATGGTATAATATCAAGATTATATATATCACTAACCAAACCACGTCCATCAAACCACCCCAAGAAAGTACTACCATCACAGACCTTATGTTTAAGGAAAATAAAGGTGTAATAAGGGGTTATGTATCTATACCCTATTAGTATGAATCTATATATTTTATTTCAATTAAATAATTATTATATTGATCTATTTTAATGGTTACTTAAACATGATTATATAATTATTTTGATAAAAATTTGATTTGATTAAAGGTAACCAAAATTTCATTCTGGGGAAATATATAGTTTCAATTAAACCACGATTTTAAAAAAATCCATGAGTTTTAGAATAACTGTAATTTTCATAAAATGTTATTAATAAATAATATTTAATTTAATATAAATACTAATATATTTTAATTAAGTCCCATTTAATTTTTATAAGGATCGGAATGTTGATTATGTCGTAAAAACATGCTTTTTTTTATAATTAAGGATTTTTATTTATGAGAAAAATAATATATTTATAAATTTTTTTGGTAAAATAAATAACATTTTTTAAATGATTATTTCAAAATTAGTTCATTGTAGATGTTTCATAATTTTCTAAGGTGGTTGAAATTTTGGGTGAAAATTAGATATGGTATAAATAAATTTTTTGCATTATGACATCAAAGTGGCCCAAAAGTGAACTAATAAACACTATAAAAGGAATCTATGAAAATATTGGTTTTTAGTTTAAATTAATTTATTTTTCATGAAATTTAATTAATTTTAAAAAACTATTATGAATCCTCCAAAACCTATATTATAATATAATGGTTTCAAAAATTTAATTATGAGCATGACTCACTCCCACCTCATGAATGGTATTATTTTAATCAGTTTGGTTATTAACCAAATAAAATATTTGAATCCTACCCTTTTAGAAGAAACCATGGAATAAAACCATGGTATGAATTGTGTTTTTTGGTTATTTTATTTCAAAGATTCCAAAACCTAAGTTTAGAAATTAATTAAGTATTCATCATTTTTGTTAGAAATCCCACCGAAACTCACATTCATATTCACCCAAAACCCATTAAAAAATTATCTTCCTATATATATATCCCTCTCTAAATCCCTCCCAATGTATCCCTGTGATCTTAAAAATCACCATTAAAGCTTTTAGAATAACCCTCCAAAGGTATGTAATTCTCTTATTTTTCCTCTTTATTCAACTACATTATTTGTTTCAATCCTATTTATTTCCAACTATTCATATTTTCATGTATTTTTACAAATACTTCTACTTCCATTTTGATTCCTAGGTAATGAGAGACCATTTTTTCTCTCATTAATACCTTCCATGAACCATTATGTACCCCCATTATATTGTTGAAATTATTCCAAACATTTAGTTTGGGGATACCCATCCCCATTTCCAATAAAATTGTATTCACCTAGTTGTACCAATCCTTAATTGATTAAGAACTTATAGGTGTGAAATCCACACTCTTTAATCCTGGAATTAAAATATACAAAATCTGTTTTTATGTAGTATGGTCTATGTGGAACAAAAAGGCATGTACATGAAATAAATATGATGTGTGAGACTAGAATTATATGACACTCCAATGCTTTGGGTAACATTTTGGTCTCATGAGATACCATGTATAGTTAATTGGATGTTAGCCTAAGAACACTATGTTATGATGTCTCAATGGTGGACCTTGACTTATACATATAATTTCTTGTTTTATTTTTTTAACATATTCTTACGATTCAATGATGTTATCATTTTATTCAATACTTCATCAACAATTATCATCATTATCACCTTTTTATGACACCATTTTATTCCCCTTGAATCACATTTACTACCTTACTTTATTTTATTCTTTGATTATTCCCTTATAATTCTTTATAGTTCCCCCATTTCTTATGTACATCTATGGTCTATACCATGTAGTATTAGAAGATCAATATATTTTAACAGCATGTTATGGAGTTTTTAAATAATTTCTCGGTATCCCTTTTTCAATCTATTGTGTTGCGTAGCTAATTTTTTGAATACACTAGGCCTCTTGATCTCTAGGATTTTATTAAGTTTATCTTTATATAATAAATCATTAAATAAAGTGTATAAAGAGTATGGGTTATCTTAGTTAGTATCTGAGAAAGGTATAGTTATTTTTTGGATTGTTATTAGAAAACCATAGTGAGAATCAAAACAATAAGGCTAAATCTGTGAAAATATCCCTAAATTTTTGTATATATAGATTTATTGGTTTTTTTAGAATAAAAATACCTTTATGAATAAAAGAAATTGGATATGGATATGGAATAGATGTACCTATGTGTAATATCTTTGAAAGGAATCATTTGGTATTAACTAAACTTTTACCCGGTACAGGATAAATAGTCGTAAGACTACACACCTCTCCCGAAACTCCTGAGGGGTATGTTTTTATTAATGATGTGTTTTTTATAAACAATTATGAAGGGAATAAATTTTTTTATGAAATTAAATTTCAATAAATATGTTATGGATAACTATGATTGAAACCTAGAAAATTATATGTTAAGGAATACATGTCATTTATAGGTTATTCCTTCAGCATTCATAATTTCCATTTGTTATGTTTAATATTTTTAAAATTCTCATAACTAATATTCTTTTTCTTTAATCAGTATCCAGAAATAGGAGGAACTGAGTCAACAACCAATGATAAGGTGAATGTTATGACTACCCAAATGAAAATACCAACCTAATATGAGACATAATTAAGAATTTTATGAAAATAATTACTCAATTAAATAATGTTTTTAATATAAAAAATGATATGGAACACCCAGATCCCCCTAATGAAGAGAAAATTTAAATTTAGGCCTTTATGTGATAAAGGCCACAGACATTTAGAGGTACTTATGATCCCTTAATAACAGAATAGTGGATCATTATCATTTAAATGATCTTCTCTATAAATAAATGATTCAGACAAGAGAATGTAATGATAGATATTTATAATTTAATGTGGGAAGCTAATCAATGTTGTACATTTTTCAGGAATATGAATCCTAAGGAAAAAATCAAAATGATAGAGTGAAATGAATTCAAGAAAATGTTTCTCAATAAATATTTTTCTGTCACTCTATAAAAAATTGAATACAGTGGGTAAATTTACCTCAAGAAAAAGGAGGATGAATCCATAAGGGTGTATGCATAAAACTCCAAAAGACTTTCATGATACACCTTTTTATTTTTCATTGACCAGGAAATTAATTTTTAAAAATTCTTTAGTGTTTCAAATACAAATCTATGAATAGAATTTACATTTTTATACTATTAGATCTATGAATAAATTTTATAATATTCCCTCAAATTAAAATAGATACATGATATTTTCATGGGTATCATGGGACTAGAGATATAAAGTAGAGAATATAGTTTAATTCTAGGGGATCTGTATAAAAATATCATGGTGGTAAGAAAGTCCAACTTCCTACATTCCAAATTTTTAGGAAAAATAGTCTTGAAATTTTCTTGAAGGGAATAATGGAATGCTTTAGGTGTGTTATGGAGCGGCACCGAGATAGAAAATTTCAATGGGATAAACCCTCAAATGTGATAGAAGAAATTAATTCTCTATTAAATACATATCCTATAATCTAATGTTTCAACTACAAGGAATGAGGACACTATGAGAACCAATATACTAAGCCAATGGTTATCGAAGATAACTGATGACAACAACCATTAATGCCTAGAGAGAAGGGTGAGTATATTCCATCACAATTACTGAGGCGGATCTAGACAATGAACTAGTGAGGGGTAAATTTTTTATTCATTTATCAATAGTGAAAGTACTATTTTATTCTGGTTTTATGCATTTTATCATATCATGAAATTTTAGTAAAACTATTCAAACACCACCTCAATATATGGTAGTTGAGTTATAGATGAAAGAAATAAAATGGAAAATTATATTACTCTATGTTTATAACTTCTCCGTTATCAATATTTTTTGGCTTAATTTCCTATATAACCTTCTGATACTTCCCTTAGTGGAATTTGATTATTTTCATGGTATGGATTATATATCCTTTTATCGATTGAATGTAAATTTTTTGGATAATGAAATCACCTTATATATTTTGAGTCAAACTATAGTTGTATACGATAGTATGGGGGATGATGAATATCCATTTGAATCATCTTCTCAAGTGAGGATATTATTTCTTTATGAGAAAGGGTATCTAGCTCAAATGATCGAGATTCAGGAAATGATCATCCTTGATGAGATCCCCATTATATGAGAATATGTTGATATGTTTCCAAAATAATTTCCTAGTCTTCTTCAGAACAGGTAGGGTGAGTTCTAGATCAAATTTATACATGGATCTTTTCCAATATCCAAGTCTCCCTAAAGAATGGTAAATTTGGAACTTGAAAACCTAAATAAGTGGCCATAATAGAATCTAAAAAAGGGTTTATATTCCCTTGTTCTTCATAATGGGTTGAACCAGTCCTTCTCATCAAGAATAAGGATGTTATAATGAACTTATTCAATGATTATTGTGAGCTCAACAGGGTCACGATAAAGAAAATGTACCCGCTACCAAGGATTGGTGACTTGTTCGGTCAGTTACATGGACCCCATTAAATCTAGAAGGTGGATCATTGTTCGGGATATTTTTAAACAAAGGTAAAAAGGGATGATAACCCCTTAAATTATTTTCATATAAGATATGGGAACTACGAGTTCATAGTGATTCCATTTGGACTCACTAATTCTCTAGCTATATTCATAGACATAAAGAATTAAATATTTAGGGATTACTGAGATAAATTTTTGGTAATATTTACTTATAATATTATTATCTACTCCAAAATCAAAGAGGGACATGAGGATTCTTTTACAATTATGCTGAAGAACATGTCAAAGGAAGATTTAAATGCTAAGTACAATAAATGTGAGTTATTTATAGAGTAAGTAACATTTTTAGGGTGTTTTATCACCAACAATGGTATATATATATATATATATATTTATTTATCCTTTGAAAATATAGTTAATTAAAGGATATCCTATACAAATAATTTTTATATAAATCCATAGATTCCTTGGATTATCTGGGTATTATCATCGATTTGGGAGAACATTTTCTTGATTTTCAGAACCACTTTCAATAAAACTCAAAACTAATTAAAGCTTGTATAGACTAAAAAATATAATGTGATCTTTAAAGATTCAAAGAAGATTTTAATCACTATTCCTATGCTAAAATTTTCCACCACTGGGGATGGATTTATGATCTCTTATGATATGTCCAAAAAGGGATTAGGTTTTTTACTAATAAAAATGAAAATTTAATAGCTTCTTACTCCATCCAATTAAATATACATGACCAGAACAATCCGATGTATGATTTGGAATTAGATGCAGTGTTATTCACATTGAATATTTGAAAAAGTATCTCTATTGGTATAAGCATGACATATATACAGATTATAAGATCCTCAAGTATATATTCACACAAAAGGATATCAATTTGCTTCAATGAAGGTGGTTAGACCTAATCAAGGATTATGGTTGTTCAATATATTAACGTCCTAGGAAGGAAAATAAAGTGGTAAATTCTATGAGTAAATATAATACCACAACAATATCCAGGATGAGGATTTAAATGAGATCTAATATTAATGGACATGAAAAGTATGGAATTGGGAATCATAAAATAAATGTCATACTACCTTCCTCTAGTAACCTCTAAACCATCCATTCTTGATAGAATCATGGACTGCCAAAAAGATGATGGGGTGCTATAGATAAATGTGGAAAATATTCTGAATTTCAACATTACTGAAGATGGGGTTAAAAGTTTTGGAACCCAGATATGAGTCCCAAGAAAACAAAAACTAAATAAGGAACTTATGGATGATTTTAATAGCTGATAATTATATATTCATCTAGGAATTACTAAATTATATATATATTTAAAGCCCAAATTCTATTGGGACAACGTGAAAATAGTGATTGTAGAATTTGTATCCTAATGCTAGGTATTCCAAAAAGTCAAGGATGAATGAAAATAGTATAATGGTATCATTCAACCATTTCCCATAATAGTATGGAAATGGGAAAATATAATCATGGATTTCATCATAGGACTCCCCAGGACATCTAAAGACAATAGTGTAATTTGGGTGGTAGTTGGTCACCTTACAAAGTTAGTGCATTTCATTACTATCAATGATTATTTATCTACTAAACAAATCACTCTGATATACATAATATAGGAGGTATGACTAAATGGTGTAACACTATCCACTATATTTGATCAAGATCCAAGGATTACCTTTAGGTTCTGGAGAATATTTCACATGCATTAGATATAGAGATGTGTTTCAATAATTTTTGTCCCCCTCATATGGATAGTTATTCTAAGAGAAAAATTCAAACTCTAGAGGATATATTGAGATCGTGTTAAATGGATGTACGAGTTTATTTTGATTATCACTTTCCTGTGGTGGATTTCTCATATAATCATAGTTTCCATTATACAATTTAAATGGAACCTTATGAGGATATGTATGGGAAGAGGTGCAGAATTGAACATGTTGGGATAAAGTTATAGACTGAAAGATAATGAGACATGGTCGTATATAATAGATGATAAAAAGGTTCAAAATATTCAATTTTAAATAAAATATTTGAAATGTAGATAGAAAATATATGTAGACAATCACTGCCGAGACCATGTTTTTAAGGTCATATATAAGGTATTCTTTCTTATATCACAATTAATGATAGTCATGAGTTTTGGAAAAATGAAAAAATTTATTACTAGTTAGATCATCCCCTTTGATGTCCTTGATCAAATCAGAGTTGTGTCCAAGTGACAAGCACTCCCACCTAACCCTTATCAAGTATATTATGTGTTCTATATATCCCTCTTAAATAAGTACATACCAGACCCCATGCATATATTGAATCTTGAGGTGGTACTTTGGAGAATGATATTTCATATGAGGAGTATCCATTGAATATCTTAGATCATAAAGACGGAGTTAAATGAAATATGAAAACTCTCCATGTTGGATTAATATGGTGGAACAACTAATTTGAATAAGAAACATGGGAACTAGAACAGATAGTGAAACATAAGTATCCTCATCAATTTTAGTTTATGAATTGAATTTTTCAGGGTGATATTTCTGAAGGATAGAAATATTTAATGACCCAAAATTTTATAAATGACGTTCCCTTCAAAATTAATATATTACATATTAAGTAATATAGTTAAAGAATACACATTCATTATATTTAAGTTGATATTTTGTTCTATTATAAAATATAAACATTTTTTTATTTTAAAAGAACATTGAAAATAATAACCATTGTACAAAATAGTAATTCTATAATGGATGTTAATATGATTATATATTAAGGATTATAAAAAAATCTACATGACACTGAAAGAAGAAGATATGGCTTCAACCAGTAGAATTGTACCCTATAAATCCCTTTTTTCGAGTTTATGAGAGATTTGGAATCATTAATATTTTCCCTTCACTAAGCCCAATTAGATATTCAACAGTTGAATCTCAAGGCAACCCGTTTATGGGAGAATTTAAAGCATTAAGAGATCATTTCCCAAAACAAGTTCATCGAACCAACCTAAGAATGTACTATCATTTCTCACATTACCCTTAGGGTGTATTCTAGTGTAATTAGTTGTTTTGTATCAAGACCCTAGTAGTATGAAATTTTATTTTTTGAATTTAATAAAATAAAAATTGTATTTATCCCCTTTCAATTTTTATTTATTCATGATTAATGAGTTTGATTAAAATTTGTTTTTGTAAAAATTAACAAATATTTTAATTTAGGGAAATATATAGTTTCAAAATAAACACTATTTCTAATAAATCCAATTAATTTGGAATAAATTTTCTCTCACGAAATAGTATTATTAAATAATATTAATATAAATATAATTGGTAATATAAATTAATGAACTCCCATATAATTTTTGTAAGTGTCAAAACGTTATTCATGCTATAAAGACAAAAAAATTTCAATAAATAAGAATTTTTATTTAAGTGGAAATTTATATATATTTATAATTATTTCATTAAAATAAATAATATTTATGAAATTAGTAAATCCAAATTAGTCAGTGGTTTATTTTTCTTAATTTTCTATGACAGCTGCATTTTTGGTTAAAAATTAAATACATTATAAATATATAGTTTGTATTATGACATCATAATGGCCCAAATTTTTTGTAATAAATTATATATAAGAAATAAATGACAGAAAAAGATTTTAAACTTCAAAATAAGGGAATTTTGAAGTAATTTAATTAATTTTAATAATCTATAACGAATCCCCCAAATCCTATATTATAATTTAATGTTTTAAAAACAATTATTTATGAACATGAATCACATCCACATCATGAATGGTGTTATTTTAATAGATTTTAGTTCATAACCAAATAAAATATTGGGAACCAATAATATTTGGAAAAACCCATGGTAAAAAATAATGGGAAGGTTTTTATTTTGGGTTATTTTATTATTTAGAGTCCAAAACATATGTTTAGAAATTAAAAAATAACTCTTATCACTTTTTCTATAAATACCCACCCATAGTCTCTTTCCTCCTCACTCAAAACCTATTTAACATTAATTTACTCTCTGTATGCCTCTCTAAATCTCTCCCAAGGGGTCCCCAATATCTTATGAAGATCCTTTGATGCTTCTAGAAGCACCATATCAAGGTAAGGGATTCTCTTAATCTTCATCCTTATTCATGTACATTATTTGGGTTAAGCATTTTGATTTCAATTTTTTCATTTTGATTATTATTTTTAAACAGAAATTTACAATTATTATTATTCCAAAGTAATTAAATACCACCTTTCACACTAATTAATCCCCTCCACGATCATTTATGAACACCGATTATACTACTAAAATTATTTTGTTATTTTCAAAGAAAAACATTTCTTTTATTAATAATTGTCCCCATTTAAAATTAAGGGTATTCATAAAGTTTTATCTATCGTTAATTTATTGTGAACTTTCATGTCCTTAACCCAAAATCATGAATTAGGGGATTAAAAGTTATTAAACATTTTATCGTGTTGTGTGATGTACATGGAACACAATTTAATGTACATTAATGATTATGACCGGTGGTCCCATAATTATATCACCCACCAATACACTGGTAATGTTTTTATCTCACGAGATTCCTTGAGTGGTTCAAGATCAGTTAGCCTAATCACACCATGTTATGAAGTCTCATCAGCTATCCTTGAATTATTATTATGATATCAAGTTTTATTTTGTTTCCATATTCCTATGATGTCATGATGTTATCATCTTATGACATTCTTCGATGAATATGATTAAGATTATCACATTTTTATATCTATCTTTTATTCCTACCTTACTTCATATTGGGGTTTTATTATTACCTTATTGGTATTTATATATTGTCTCTTTCTTATGTACATCCTTGGGTTTTCCGATGCAGCATTAGAAGATTAGTGTATTTTAAGGTCATGTTATGGATTTTTTAAAGAATTTCATTGTATCCCTATTTAAATATATTATGATATGTACCTAATTTCTAAAATAAACTAGGAATATAATTATTTGGGATATTATTATGTGTATATTTATATAATAAATTATGAAATAAATTGTATAAATGATATGGGTTTTCCTACAAATGTCCCGAAAACCCATATGTCCAAACTATGTGTTACATTAAATCCCTTCAAACTATGTTTTTTTCATCTTGGTTTTTTATTTATCCAAAATTGGTTCCCAAATATTAGAGACGAATTAGAGAGTGTCTTGATGGTGATTTGAGGTTATGATAATGGATTTGTTTTGAGGGTTTGGTATGATATTTTACTATGTCTTGTCTGTTTTTAATGTATTAATGTCCCATTTACATGAAAAAGATATTTTATAGTGCATTTGGTTTTAAAAACAGTTTGGGTGTTTTTAATTTTTAAATAATTCCATTCTTGTACATTAAACATTTTATAATGTGGTTTAGTTTATTATGGTATCTGTGGAAAATTTTGTGAAATTTATTTGAATATTTTTAAAACTATTTTGAAAAACTTTTGTTCATTGGAGAGACAATTTTAAATTAAAATAAAGTGAAAAATAATTTTCAAGACAAATTTGTAATATAATAATGTAATAAAATGGTTAATTTAGTTCTTAAATAAATTAATTTTTTTCTATGGTTAACCTATTTTAAAATAATGTTGGTATATTATAGAATGTTATTTGTAGGAAAAATTAAATTTCTACTAATGTTAGAAATAAATTATTTTAAAGAAAATAAATATGTGTTATTACTGGAAGGATCATTTTGATTTTGTGATTTGATATTTTTTATATTTCCCCTTAGTTTGTAAGGGGGTTTTATTTTTTAAACATCTTGGACAAGAATTTAATATATTAATGTCCTACGTTATTTAAAATATGCCTCCTAAAATGGTTAATAATGAAATTACGGTGCATATTTCTAAAGATGATCATCCTGATTAGCCCTTTTATGCTATAAATGGATTTTTTTTTCATTTCTAACTCTACATAGACTCTGAATGGAGTGGTGGTTTTAGATATTTTTCTATACTTATATCATTCCATTTTCAGGGTTTTTTTTTCACTTTCAGGGGGTTTTGATGATTGTTTGTTCTGTGGGTTCCTTGAGTGAATTGGAATTTTGTTAAGGCTTGGGAATATTCATTTATGGTGTTTCGTTTGGGTGATTCTCAAATAATACATTGGATGTTTTTTATTCATGGTAATTCTTAGAAATTTATTTTTTATTATATTTATTTGAGATAATTTAGATTTGAGATTAGAAAGTTATAGTGAGTTTCCTTATGGTTCTAGTTGTGGGCTTCATAAGGTTGGTTATAGATAGGCTAAACATACGAGGCCATCGGGTCAATACATGGGTAATGAGGAACAATGTTTCCTTTCTGTGAGAAAATAAGGGAATAATTTGTTTAGGGGATCTTCATGAGATGATGTCTCATTGTTAACATCCAAATTTACCCTTTTGGAGTGATGGGTCGAGGTTATCACCAATGTTTTTTTATTACTGTTGGGTTTTAAGAGAATTATTCAAGTTTTGAATGGGAAGACACTAATGGATTCCTTAATAGTTTTATGAGGTTATTTTTGGACTATTTGGGTGATCTTAATGGTGGTACCTCTTTGGGATTTTGATTGTTTCCTTCGAGTGGTTGAATATGGTTAGTGGATAGGGATTTTTTGTGATGTCCTTCTCTTAGTAGTGTTTTATTTTGCTTCCCCAATTAAGAAGAATTATAAATTTTTAAGATACCTTGATGGGTCTCCAATCTCTTGGGTCCTATGGTAAGATGGTTTGGTTTTGATTGATGTTTCATTTTGGTTGGTGTTGTTTAACAATATGAATTCCATTGTTTGAAGCTTCTTTTGGATAGTCTTGAGATTGTGGACTATATTTAGTAGAGTATTTATAGTTACCCATATTTTTCATACATTGAAATGACAGATTAATAGTTAATATTAATTTCATAGAATAATGATCCATTCCAAAATTGTATAGCTCTAGTGCCTTTCGAAACATAGACACATAAAAAAAGGTTCTTAATAATTCTACAATGTATCCCACATATATCCTTATAAATAGAACCCTTCTTTGACATATAATACATAATACCTTTCTTTATAACATGTGGAAATTAAAAAAAGGGTGAGCTCAGAATCTTATTAAGGATAAACAAGGGAGATATAATTGATTATATAACAATAACGTGAACATATGGGTATAAGAACATGAGTATAACAATTAAAAAGCATACAACAGAAATCATAAATCATAATTTTGAGTAATGTAATAAATATTGGTAGTTTATAATACATGAATAATAAATGATTCAAATAACATCATCCATGGAATTAGTACATTGGCATAATACATGGAATTATGGCATACACATAAGAATTGAAAATCATTTCCTTAGTAGTCAAGGGTCTTTTCAAAGACTATAATAGTGGAATGGGTTCACTTCCTAAACAATCATAGAAGTAAATTTTAATTCTTAAGACTATCATAGAAAACAAATACCCATACTGAACTGGATTCACTCCCTATTCATGTCCTATTTATCTCATGTGATATTAATCTTTACCCAATGCATTGAGGGAGATATAGGTCCCACCCATCACATAATGAAAATCATATATATGTGTTCCACAATATCATACAACATTCTCCATATCATATCTATGAAAATAAATGGGTTTTATAAACATTTCCTCATATTATAACTCATGGAAATGAAATGGGTTTCATAAACATTTCATCATTTCATCAAAACATAACCTGTGGAAAATAAATAGCTTCCATAAACATTGAATCATGTTATTTATAACAAATAAAGATAATGAATAAGGATGGTATCCTTGGATCATATCCAAATTAAACCAAAATTGAAATCAATTTTTCTTCTTTGGAGAATAGAAATACTATTAAAATATTCATAAAATATTCTTAAAAGAAATATCCATTCCATTTTTATGATCACTTATATAAAAAACTATGAAAAAATAAAGGAAAATTTTTTATTTGAAAATAACCTTTTAAAATTGTAAATAAAGATTCAATTTATGTAATATTAATGACAATGGTGAAATCTATTCATGAGATATAGGTTAAAAAACATTTTATCCATTCTTCTATTAGAAAAGCTGCAAAGTATCTCATTTGGAAAATGAAAAAAAATAATCCTTTCAAAAAAAATTTATAAAAAGTAAAACATGGTTAAAAATGACATTAAAAAAATCATTTTAGAATAGTAATAACATTATTTAATATATTTTTCGAAAACATGGATATAAAATAAAAAGGGTTTTCAAACGAAGAGAGAAATGAAATCTGTTTTCCTTAAAAATATATTTTTGGTCTATTGAGTATTTAAGATAAGAAAAATGAAATGGAAAAAATTATTTTCAAGACATAACCATAGTATAAAATTATTCATGATTATACTGATATTTTCATTATAATATTTGATCATTATAACTTAATCATAAAACCCCAATAAATAAAGAAATTGTAACATAAATCCTTTACCCTGAGTTTTCCTTTCTTTGAATTAAATCCAAACACTTTTATAATAAGTATAAATTTATTATAATACAATAAAATAGTCATTTTTATACATATAATATAATATATGATCCCTTTATAACATTTTAACACCCCTTTATCTATAATTCCTTAAAATCATCATTTTAATGTGCTAACTTTTCTTTATCTTGAGTATTTCAGTTCAGTGGTTCTGTTCCATGTATAATGATAATAGTTAAATAATAATAAACTTGTTAATAATTATATTAATATAATATATATATAATAATTATATGAATATTTATAGACATCCATATATATTAGAGAATTGAAAATAAAATATACCGTTCATGGAGACTGTTGGCCAGATGCACACGTGAATTTTGTTTTAATTTTTCAACGGATAGAACTAAATAATGGTAAATATTAATTAAACATTATAATATCATTATTATATAATATATATTCATTAAAATCATATCTATTACTATAAATGTAAAATATAAATGAAAAAAGAATCACATCTCTTTATGAAGGTGGCAGTCTACAGGTACGCACGAACAACGTTATCATTTTCCAAAGGAATTGATGGTAATAAAGAAGAAATGATATTCACATTAAAAATTATCATTTTTTATAAATATCATATATAATTATTAAACCCTTCATAATACTCATCCATAAAATATGGAATTGATAAATGAAAAGTATCTCTACGTGAAGATGGTAAATCCTATGTGCGCACGAGTGATACTTTCACATTTCATTTTATGGTAAAGAGGGGGTATAATAGTGTTTTAATAATAATAATAAAATTTATGAATATTTAGGAAACTTAATTTATTAATTTATATAAAATACCTCATATTTAGATGAGGTATAATAGATTATAAAATAAAGTGATCAGTTAAGGTGATTACCTCTTCTTTGAAATGGCTCCATTAGATCGTAGCTAAAGGAATGTAGTGTTTTTAGGAAGAAAAAAAACTTATAGAATCTTTCTATGGAATTTTATAATTAAAATTAGTAGATATTTTTGGGATATAATGACCAATTATGGGTAAATAATTGAGGTAGGAGGTTCCCTTTTATAATTGTGGTGAGAGGCACTTTTAGAATTTCTCAAATAATTAAATTATAATAAAATAATTATCAAGAAAAATCAATCTGAATGGATATATATTTATAGATAAGATAGGATAGGGTTTTAATCCCATAAATCATTATAACTTATACCTGTTTTTATGTTATTTTAAACCTTATCATTTTGATTAACCCTTTGTTAACCAATTTTAATTTTAATTACCGTAACAAATATTTAATATAAAAGGGTTATAATCTTTATATAAATGGTTAAACTTGGCCCATATTTGTACAGGTTATGAAATTTTCAACTATATAACATCCATATTTAATTATTTAATGTTTTATATTATTTTTAAATAACTTAATAAAATATTATTTGGATAAAATATCATTATTATGAATTTTAACAATTTTCATTTAATTTCACTTAAATGAAATAAAGTAAAATTTATAATTAGAATGAAACATTTAAACATAACACTAATATTTCATATTAAACTATCAATTTCATTTCACACTATAACTTATTAAAATTAGATATGTTTTGTATTTTTAAAATTATTTATTTTATTTGTCAATTAATTGAATAAATATTATTTTAGCATTGTGTTAGAATTTAAGGTAATTATATAATACCAAAAAATTATAAAGAAATTTTCATAATGAATATAATTTCATTATTCACAAAATTAATATTAATATTCGTTCATAATAAGTGTTTTTACCTATTGGAAAACAATAAGTATATTTAAAACTAGGAGGGTGACATTTTGAAACTTTATTTTATTTAAATAATATATCAGTCATTTTCAGGGAAAAGTTTCCATTAAAATAATAAAATTAAAGACTAATGTTATAAGGGTCGAATTAGATTCTTCAAATTATTTTTATTATGAAAAATTATGGACTTATCACTTATTTTTAATCTATATTTACCCGATTTACCCCATAATGAGGTGATAAATCTTACCACGATTACAATTCATATTGACTAAAAATAAAAGGGTCCTAATTACCAAATATTATCCTAATGATTATAAATATATAATTAATTTTCTATAATTAAATACCTATAAATGGAAGAAATTATTTTTAACTTAAGTGCGCAAAATGGAATAAAATCATCTTTTTATAAAAAATATTTTTAAGCATAAAAATAGATTTATTATTATATTATTACAATAAGATATATATTAAATATAAAAAAATTCAAGTAAATAATATATAAAATTTATTAAAAATCATTCACTAATATTGATTAATATAAATTATTGATAAAAATAAATTGCAGGCCTAAAAATAATTTTTCATAAAAACATCACTTTTATTTTCAAATAATTTTTTTTTCAATTCTAACCATTTGAAAACAGATGAATTGATTTTATAAATATGTAGTCTATATATTTTTCATAACTTATTTATTAATATTCATACCCACTAATCCAACAACTAGGTGGTAATGGATATATAATATTTTAATAATGGTATGTGGTTTGTTTAAACTCGGTGTTGTGTGTAATGAAAGATACCGAAGAAATGAAATTATTTAAAGAGAAAATTTTCATAAAATTATATGGGTGTTACATTATAATTCCCTTAAATTAATTTTTCCCTCTAAATTTTTCACTCTGACATAAAAATATGAGGATACTTTTTCATTATTAGATCCTCACGTTCTCACATAGATTACTCAAATTGATGGGTTGACCACAAAACATTAACTTGATGAGTGGTCTTGTTTTATAGAACATTCTTTATATGATATAGAAAATATATTGGTTATTCTCAAAAACTACTGATATGTAAACCGTGGTTTGAACCAGTACTATTCTTGATAATATATTATGGAAGTTTAAACTACATCTAATTTTGTTGACTATATATATAAGTAATTTAAACAATCATTAAAACAATTGACCAAATATTGCGACAGTTTAAAAAACCAATCATATATCCTTGAGTCTATTCTATAGAGTCAGCAGTAGGATGATGATTTAAGAAAAATTGGTGAAACCCTTTATGGTGGGGAGACAGTTTCTGGTTGGTCTCTCCCTTTTAATGGTATTCTATGTTTTTGGAATTAGTTTTTAATACCAAAATCTATAATGAGATTAGTTTTTCTCAACTGTAATAGTTCTACATGGTGCATTCTCCCCGGTACTATGAAGATGTATTACGACATGATATGCAGATTCTGTTGGCCATATATAAATCCTGACATTGCAGATTATGTGTCCCATAGTTACTCATTCTATCAAATAAAGGCAGAGTATTAGAAACCTTTTGGTTTTCTCTAGCCTCTTCTGATTCTAGTTTGGAAATTAGACAAGGTATCCATGGAATTTTTTATTATACTTCCATGGATTCTCTAGGGGATTAATTCTATCTAGGTGGTGATTTATTGTTTGAAAAATTTATCTCACTTCATTCCAATAAAGGACACCAATATAGTTCAATATATGGGTATGATGTGTGCGTATGGGATCATATGGTTATATGGGGTTACTTGAACAATTTTTTTTAGATAGGGATCCTAGGTTCACATAAAGGTCATGGAGGATTCTCTATGATGTTATGGTAACATGGGTTAGGTTTAGTACAACTTATCATCCACAGAAAAATGGACAAAAGGACCATGCTATTCAAATCATGGAGGATATGCTCTGTGCCTATGTCTTGGATTTCAATGGATCTTGGGATATATTTATGGTACTAGTTTAGTTTTCTTATAACAAGAGTTATATGTCATCAATTAGAATATCTCCCTTCGGGGCTTTATATGGTCAGCCATGGATTCCACCCATCTATTGGGTAGAGGTGGGTGAAGCATCTTTGATTGGATCAAGTCTTATTCAGGAGACATTACTTGGGCTTTACGATATAATTTGAAATTTGGTTATGGAATATACTCAATAGAAATAATATGTGGATTGTCAACATCATCCTTTGGAGTTTTCTATAAGTGGATGTGTTTTCATGAATGTTTCTCCTTGATTGGTTAATCGTCATATTGGAAAATAAGGAAATTTGGATATGAAATATGATGGATCATTTGAGGTCACTGAAAGACTGGTGAGGGTTTCTTATTGGTTTAGAATTTTTTGTTTTTTATGAGTATTCATGATATTTTCCACATATCACGGCTTAGGAAATACCCTCTCGATCCCTCTCAAATTTTGAGTTAGGAAGAGAATGAGTTAGTGTCAGAAATTTCTATTGTGTAGCCTCCATTGGATACCATTAACATTAACATCCCAAGTATGTAATGAATAATATATATTTTTATTTATTAATTAAATAGTGTTTAGAGGCTTAAAATGAGAATAAATCCAATCTTAAGCATGAAATACACTAATATTTTTAATATAATGTTTTACTGCCTTTTAATGGAAAACCATTTTTAAATCAATATTTTGACCATTTTATAAGATATATTTGTAAAAATAAACATATTCTTTATGATTGGGACATTTAAATTTACATTGGATAAATTTTTGGTATTTTTCTTACAATGATCATTTTTTAATCAATAGTGAAAAAATACTGCATTTTACATCAAAACTGCTTTTTCATCTAATTTAATTATATGATTAGATTATCTTTTTAATTGGTATTAAAGTTTAATTTGAATATATTTTTACCATTTAATCCAATGGTGGTCATTAGGATTAATTCCACTTTGATATTTGGCCTAAACTAATGCAAAACTTTTAACAGATATTGTTTCACAAAAACCCGCTATTTGTTTTGACAACGGGAATTATTTTTTAAATTAATTATTGAAATTTCTGTGTTTAGAATTTGGTAAAATGGATTAAATATTTGGAATCATAAGGTCAAAATTATGTAATCAAGGCACTTTTGTTTTTTGGACATTATGAATAGTTACGACGGTAATTATCTTTAATTAATGAGTAATCGGGTAGTTAAGGATAATAAAATAATATCATAATAATACAAAATGACACCAACATGGGTCCTAATTCTACTGGTTGTCTCATGGAAGACCATGGGATTCCTTGTTCCAATCTTGGGGACCCCATGGAATCACTTTTGTGGGAAAGAGACTTTTTATCTTTTTATTTTTTAAAAGAAAGTAAATATAACAAAGAATGTATCACCTGATTAAAAAATTTATTATTTTGTCTAAATAGATGATATTATGGACTAAAAATATTCATTGGAAAGCTAAAACTATTTCTTACATCATAGTATTTTTTCATAATTTTTATACATTAAATAAATTAAATTATTTATGACATCATGATGATGCATCGATTACCTCATTAATAAAGGATTTAAATAAAATGAAAAGATAATGGTAAAGCTATAACTTACACTTTTCAAAGACCTATTGGATGAGTATATTTAGAACCCTTATCACCTTATCCTATAAATACATCGATGGGGTACCTTTAAAATCCGAAACTCAGTTGAAAATAAAGTAACATTTTGTAACTTTCCAAGAGTGCCCCTCATCTCCTCTTATAAAAGGCCCCCACCTCTACCTCCTTACCCACACTTCCAAAGCCTTTGGCTCGGCCAAACCCTGACCATTTTGTCTCTCCACATCCCTCTATAACTCTTAGAATCCTCACATTGGGCAGACGTCTTCCCAAGAAAGCCTTTGATCTCAAATCAAAAAGAGTTACACGTTTTAAAGGTAGTGTTTTCTCTTGTGTTCTTATGTTTTATTTTTCTTCTCCAACCCCCTAAACTATTTTTCTTCATTTCTTTTGTAACAAAAACAGTATCTTCCATATACTAGGATTTTTTTATAAGAATTATTCGATCTACACTTACACACACCTACATCTAATGGTTAAAGAACATACTGTTTCCGTGGATGGCGAATTTCTGCCTCACGAAACGATGATTGTTCTATATTCTTTTAACACCTTAAAAGGTGGACATTATGATGACACTATATTTATATATGACATATAATATTTTTATGTTTTACTTAAGCTTCTGTATTTTTCATTTATGGCATACCTTTATGGTTTCCATTATGGGTAAACGCGATATCTTCATTTTAGGAAGTGTGGACTACCGCCCCCTAAAAGTGATTTGATTCGTTAATACCATATGTGGGACATATAAAGGATGTAATTAATGATATTATATATGATATTATACTGGAATTATAATATAGATTTATATCATTATTATTTCATTCCATAAAATATGAAATAGAAATGAAAGTAGCGTTCATGCGTACGTACGACTTACCGTCTCCATGAATGGTGCATTTCATTTCTTACCTCTAAACGTTATGTAATATTATAAATTCATGTATATACTGGATATATATGATATATATGATATCTACATCATGAGTATAACTCTGGATATAATGGATACACGAACAACTTGTAATTATAAAGAGTTTATTTTTTACTCAAGTACCAAGGATCGTTAAAACAACTGTTATTAACTTAAATAAAGACATAGTGTTCATGACAGGGTAATAAGTGATATATAAGGAATAATGAACTTGAAAAAGGTTCATATGAAAGTAGAAATTAGCTCAAGTTTATTATTCAGGAGATTAAAGAACGATCGAGTCAAGTCGGACACGAGGTATGAGACTTCGCCTCAATCTCCTTTCATTGAGGCATATTTTGTTTTATACACAACATTAGTTTATACGGTGTATAAACCCCTTTGACTTTTACATTTATCCAAAAGGAATATTTTTATATGAATCATTTTACTAAATGAAAAAAGGGAATGTTTTTTTCGTACGTATGCGGCGACAACAACTTCTCCTCCACCGTGACTATTATTTGAGTTTCGGATTCCTCTACAAGCCATACCTTTTTTTAAAAAGAAAAATAAATACCATGTTTTAATTTTCTTTTATTTTAGTATTGGAAATGGTTTTCATAATTTTCATATATCAATGTGTTGTATTGATATCATGTGATTGAAAAGTGGAAATGTTATGTTTACTTTATGCATGTTTTATGTGATACGATTATGTTGTGGTTCTTGGGAATTCTTATGAATACGGGTGGTTCCGTGACAAACTAAGGGCGGGTGAGCCCGATATAGCTCTCCAATGCATTGAGTAACGCAAAGGAGTTAAACATTAAGGTTTCTCCGAAGAGATTTAGGGAATATATTGTGATGGGTATTCCAAACGTAACGAAGAGGGTTACTCCCTACGTAAGAATGTTATGAATACCTCATGTTACCTTTCTGTCTTATGATTTCTATTATTTATTCATGATTTGATGAGGTATGTTAAAGTGCATATGTTTTATGAGTAAAGTATGATTTCATTGATTCTTATGTATACATGTAAACATGTTTCCTTTCCATATATTTATGTCCCTTACTGAGCTTTTTATTCTCATCCCATGTTTTTGAATTGTTTTTCACAGGTCAAGGGAAGGGTACATGATATGATGATAGTGTCAAGGAAGTGTCAAGAAATAATCCAAGTTTTATTTTATATATGTTTTTGATGATGGGAATAAAATGAATACTATCTTTTATTGTAACCATATTGTTTAAATGTGGGATGTAATGGATGTTTTATGATCCAATTCTCTAAAACTCTAAACCTGAAAAGATACTCAAGGTGTATTCTTGAAATATCTCAAGATTAAGTAATGTATAAGGCTGGGGCCTTATAGTTGGTATCAAAGGTCTTTTTAGATAACTTTAGGAGTAAGAATTCTATTAAATGATTATCCAAAAATATTTTTTTGAAATGATGTAGCATTTGAAGATTACCATGTTGCTTCATCTAAGACATGTTTGTTCAGAATGGATTTCCGTAGAGGAAACATGGAAGCAGTGCTAGGAAGGCATACAGAAGGAAATAACCTTCCGAATCAGCATCCTGAGTTGGTCAGAATTGGAACTGAACAGTTTTTTGCAGTAATGGAGTAGTTGAATCAGGCGACAAATGGCGGTGGTATCCATGCATGAGATCAGCCAGATCAACCACCGAGGAACATGTCAGTGGTGGAACATTTCATGTGGCAACATCCCCCATCATTTAGAGGATCATCTGACCCTATGCTAGTTGAAGGCTGGATTAAAGAAATGGAGAAGATTTTCAATGTCATGGGGTGTTCAGACAATCAAAAGGTTAGTCTTGCTATTTACCGTTTGGAGGGTGAAGCAGATTAGTGGTGGTTGATGGTTAAAAATATCAGGGACGCTGAAGAGATTGATGCTCCTGACTGGGATGAATTCAAATGTATGTTTCTTGAGAAGTATTTTCCTAAGGCTGTTCGACTTAGGATGGAAAAAAAATTCTTGGAATTGAGGAAAGAGGAAGAATCAGTGGCTGCCTATGAAGAAAGGTTCACTCGATTGGCAAGGTATACTCCAAATTTAATTCGAGACCTTGATAGTAAAATCAATCATTTTTACTCAGGATTAAAGCCAAAATATCGAAGGGAATTGGCTTCTCGGGGGTTCAAAAGTTATGAATGTCAGGACCCTACCCTACCCGGGCTTGAGCCGCAACTACCGCAAGCCCGCCTCCATAGGCCAGGGGGGGAAACCAGCGCCGAAGGCACAATAACTCAGGGAGACCTTTGCCTAAGCACCTGTACACACACACACAGCAAAATCAATGCAACAGTTTTGAGTAAAAGTAAAGAGAATCAAAGAAAAGGAAAGGGCAACTTCTATATATATATACCAAAAAGTGCATCGACCTCTACATGTACAAAGAAAGCTAAAGGTACACTGAAAGGTAAAGGGGCAAAACACGCACCCAATCAGAAAAGTGCCACAACCCGGCAACAGGTAAACAAAAGAAAACAGCTAGTAGGGTCTGCCACTTTGAACCCGGCCACGACCACCATACGTGGTCCAAGCTCCCAAGCTCTTACCCTCCACTGAAGTCACGCTCCACCTGTCCATCGTCTGCAAGGGAACACCAAGTGCGGGCAAAACCCAAGCAGGGGTGAGTATAAATATACTCAGTAGGATACCCCGAAGGCTCGAGGGAGAAACATAAGGAGGTACTTAAGGGTGAGAAGTAGAGCGAACATAAAAGTAGAGGAGTACAACTGAAAGTGCAGTAAGAGTACAGTAAAGAGTCCAGCTCAACCCAATAAGAGGAAAGAAGGTGGACTCGTCCAGGCGCAAGGAGCTGGACACGGTGAGAAGATGAACTTCCCGTCGAGTCTTCGCTACCTATAGCAGGAGAGTAGACTCGTCCAACCACGAGAAGCTAGACACGGAAAGCACGTGGCATACCCCGCGCGTCTTCACCTCTCCTAGAAGGAGAGTAACCAAACCCAAGAAGTGGGTACTAGAGCAAGGTATATATAAGCCCATATGCTCAACAAGAAGCCCGAACAAACTCGTATGGGGATCTCCGTCCCGTAGCTCAGCCCAAGAAAGAGTAGCCAACAGTCCCAGAAGTAAACTCCATCGATGCCCAGCATCCCGCGCGTCTGCCCCGAACCTCAAGCCAAGGGGCGCCATCAATACACCTCGACACTATCGCTTTGGGTGGCACTGACTCGCCCGCACGGTTTTATGCCGCGTCACAAGGACGCATCTCGGTGGGGGAAAGCGCTCCTCATACTTGAGATTTCTGGGGGAACGTCAACCACAACTCGTCACTACCCCGCAGTCGAGAGGTTTGCTCAATGTCGACAGGCGACCCCCTGCCCAGCCCTGCTGGAGGATCCCTGGAAGTCAACGGGTTCCCACTACAGGGAGACCCAGAAAGTCGACAGGTGCCTCACTGCCCAGTCCAGTAACAGGGTAATCCACTAGAGGGTGACCCGGATAATGTTGGCGATGGGACCACTGCCCAGCCTAGCTGGAGGTAACTCGGCGTCGGGGACCACTGCCCAGCCCATCTGGAGGTAAGCCCGGCTTCGGGGACCACTGCCCAGCCCAGCTGGAGGTAACCCGACATCGGGGACCACTGCCCAGCCTAGCTGGAGGTAAGCTCGGCACTGCTCTGGCCATCCCTGCTGGATGGTACTGCTCAGTGAACACCGCTGTACTGGCCATCCCTGCTGGATGGTAACCCACTGACGAGCCTTGCTTGATACAACCTCAGCCCTGCTGGAAACAACCTCAGCCCTGTTGAAACAACCTCAGCCCTGCTAGAAACAACCACAGCCCTGCTGGAAACAACCTCAGCCCTGCTGGCACAACCTCAGCCCTGCTGGAAACAACCTCAGCCATGCTGGAACAACCTCCTGGGTAGAGGATCGGTGCCCGCGTAAAGTGTTGGTCACACCAAAACCACAAGATCTAACAGGGAACACAGAGCAACGAGAGAACTCCCCAGGCCTCACAAGGCGATCACGCTCCTATCCGCTGTGTCACTATCAAAGTGGTCCGAGACATCTCATCCTAGAATGTGGGGAAACCACCCACACTGTACGAACACCCGTAGTCGCACACGGTGTCGCAGTCCGGTGAGAGGGGCACGGTACTGAAACCCCTCACAGATGAAGAAGCAGAGCAACCAAACCATCTCTGCCGGCCAAAACATTGCGAACAAGACCAGGGGGAGACCACTCAACCCTATTGGTCAAACAAAAGAGCACCAGGCCCGGGGAAACTCCACCCTGCTGGTCAAACAAACAAGAACAGAGGAACCCTCTACTCGCGAGAGGTCAAAAGTAAGTAGAGCATGTCACGACACACACGTGGGGCCCACACGACGTGTGGCCCCAAGTCAACCCCAACTGAGTGCACAAACATCCTCTGTTTCAAGCAACCACACGTACATCCAAGCGCTCCCGCATACTCCCAGAGTATACTTCCTATCCAGCCCTAAGGCTATCGTGCACCCGGCACCCAATGTCAATGCGAAGGAGTGACATAACAACTCCACCTCAAAGGCCCAGGCACGACCAACCACATTTCATGAACCATTTGTATCACTCTCCCAAGAGTGCGCGATCACACGCCAAGGGTCCACTACATACAAGGTAGGGCGAACCACCACTGGCGCACCTTCCATGCTTCCACATTTAACAAGATCGCGCAAGAAGCTCCGTACAACCAAACGGATCGCACCGTTGTAATCCTCGCAGAAAAACACGCGAGATGGACTACTTACTCACCTCGAACGGACATCCAACGAAAAAGTCACCAACACCGCCTCACGCCCGAACGACGTCCCGTGATCCTTAGCCTCAGCCTTGAAAATGGTCGGGCGCATCGCACCATTGCAATCCCCTCGGGAAAACACGTCAAAAGCACTACTCACTTGAGTGCAACGGATATTCGGAGAAAAAGGTGCATCCCGGCGCACCGCACTCGAGCGGTGCCACGTGGGACCCGCATCCCGGTCCCGAAACATAACGAACGGATCGCACTGTTGGGATCCTCTAAAAAAAGTACACGAAATTGACTATTCACTTATCCAAAACGGACACCTGGTGATAAAGCTGGAAATCAACGTCAACTCCCGAAAACAGCCCTCGCGGGGCCTGCACCATCGTGCGAATTACAGCGGGCAGATTGCACTAACGCGATGCCCTTGGAAAAACATCCAACATCGACTGCTCGCACGTCCCGAATGGACGTCCGAGGAAAAAGTCACTAAAAGCTGCACGCAGCTCAAAAGATGGGCCATGGGTCCCACACCTCAACTCCAGCTTTAATGCCCGGAACCACCCTGGAAACCTCCGCCTCGACGCTAGGGTTCCAACGCCACTATCGGCGCTTAAATCGGACATCGGACGCGTCCGCGCCATCCAATACAAGAATCTCGGGAAAAACGCTCGTCCACTTAAAGACATGTCCCGCCTCCGCGACCCCTCGTTTCATGACTCAAAAATTCCAGAAACCATCTCAAAACGTTCCCCTCGACGCAAGTTCCACGCCGCCACTGACGGCGCACAAAACGGACGCACGTAGCGAAAGCTACGGGCGTCGGAAATTCCAAAGGGGAAATTCCCTTGGGCCGGATCGGCCCGGTCTGGCCGGTCCACCCATAGCCGGCCCGGGGCCCGGCCGCGGGTCCGGTTCAGTCCGCCACGTCCAGCTGGCCGCGGCCTGTCTCCACAAACACCGACAGGCCTTGACAGCCGGTCTCCTCTCCCCGCAGCGAACCGCGACATGCGGGTCACGGTCGCGCCGCACGCGCGGTCGCGCACCCCGCGACCCCCTTCCCTCTTCGCGCTACGCCGGCGCCGCCCGAGACCCCACCGACCACAGCCGCCTCCACCATTCTGCCCCGCATCCGAGATGTGCCCACCGCCTTGAGACGCTCCGCCGCCGTCCGGCTCACCGCGCTACCGCCTGGAGCCGCTCCGCCGCCGCGCATACCCGCCAGAACACCCGAGAACCCCTCCAAAAACCAGCAAACTTCCACGATCAACCCCTGCCTCCTCCAAGCTCGGATTTTAATTCCGAAAGAAGAGATTGAAAGAATAAAATGTTTACTATGCAACCAAGGAATTTTCTCGAAGAGAAATCATCAAATCGACACTAAAATTGTGGTTCAAAAGGTGGTTCAGGAATTAAAATGCAAATACACAACCCTACGTCGTGGGTGTTGCCCGAAGCTTCGCCTCGAGGGATCTGCCACCGCGCCACTGCCTTGCCGGAGAGGAGGAGGTGAGGATGAGCTTCCTCCGTCGTTGGGAGCTTCTGGCACCAGGGAGAAAAGGGAGAGGAGAAGGGGTGGGTTAAGTGTTTAAATAGAAAACACTTAACCACCCGCCCGACGGCCCGAACCCAAACTCCTGGCGGGGTCGGGATTAAGCCCCCCCTAGGCTAAACACTACCTCCCGAGCACAACGGCGGTCTCAAAATTTTAATCTGAGACCCCATTCAAAAGTTATAAAGCTGAACGGCCAAAGCCACCAAATTACGAAAACGCCCCTGGGGCCATTTTCACAGACGGCCCGCGCCCGCAAAACTTATACCCCTCCTAGGGTAAACGACATGCTCTGAACTCAACGGTGACCTCGGTTTTCCAATCCGAGACACCGTTTAAGAGATACTTTCATTTAACCATTAAACGAATAAATTAATTAATTAATTTATCCGTTTAACGTTCCGAAAGCAAGCGAGGGGTCCAAACATCCGGCGCCGACAAGTTTTATGTCGTTCCTAGGGTAAACTCCTCATTCCGGACCCATCCGTACACTCAGATATCTGATCCGGATCAGTTTTTAGGAGTTATCTCATTTATTTGTTGTTTCTAGTGTGAACACAGAGAAAATTTAATTTCGGCCACTCTAGGGCTCAGAATCGCATGCCGTCTGAAGGCGCTGCTCTGAAATATCATCAAGAATATTACAAAGTCTTTTACAGCAGAAACCGGGTTCTTACATCATTCCCTCCTTCAAGATTTTCATCCCCGAAAAGCAAAACTAGCGAGAAACACAGGGTACTAAGCCCACACCTGGCTTTCCCATACCCAGAAGAACCCACGCACAGCTCTGTGCCTCCGCACACAGACCAAAGGATTGATCTGTTCACGCGAGGTCGGCCCTTGCCGATGTCGTGCAACCATTCCAGACTTTGGGGTTAGGGCAAGGCATTAGGTTACCTCTCCATCACTTTGCACAGTTTCAAATGGCCCAAAGGCCCTTGGGGGTAGCTCACCTCCCCGGCCAAACCTCTGCATCGCAAGCCGCGACTGGAATCACCGGCAGCACCTGAAACAAGGCCCAGTGATTCCCTCCTTCAGAATATCCATATGGTGAAACACCCAAGGATATCTGGTCACGCAAGGTTCCACAATCGATTCTCTCTTACATGCTCAACAGGCGAAGGAGCCAACACCATTGACTAAAGGAAAAGGTCTCATGCCTTTTACCTTACCAACACAGGGTTACACCCGACGCCCTGCGTCACCCTGGTAACACCTCAAACAAGGGGCAGGGAGGAAAGGAGTTCACACACAGATTCTAACAATTATACTGCAAAAAGGTAGAAGAGCTGTAGAGCGTACCTCTTATCACCTCATGCTCTGCAGGATAATAGACATCCAAAGCTCGCGGCTGTCCTCAGTCCCAACTGTCAGCTCCTGGAGCCTAACGTGGACCACCTAGTGGAGATGGCAATACCTCGTAACGTCGTCCCCCACTACCATCTCCTCCCGCTCCTCTACTAGCACCACCTCTATGGGTACTACTCTGATCACGGAGCTTCCTCTGTCGTGGTGGTGCACCTGCTGCCTGCTCGAAGCTCTTAGCAACTCAGGTCGGGCAGTCTCATGCCAAGTGACCTCGCTCATCACAAGCATAGCACCAACTCTCTATGGGATGCACTGGTGCCCTCCGGCGCCACTGTGGTGTAAGACCATGCCCCTGAGTCCAGTTGTCAGTAAGCCACCTGTGTCGAGGTTCTGCTTGCCGACACACAATATCCGCAACAGACTTCTCAGCTCCAACGTGCCTGCTGCCACCACCAACACTAGAACGCGAAAGGAAGCCCTCTGTCACCAGTGCCTGCTCTAGCACCCCGACATATGTGGAAATTCCCAAGGGTACTATGACAGCATGAATCTCTCGGCGGAGACCCTGCTCAAACATCCGTGCTCGGATTTTGTCGTCATGGACCAAGTCCGGGTAAAAGCGTGCACGGTTTGCCAAACTAGCCGCGTACTCGGCCACCGTCATCCCTCCCTGCTGAAACTGCAAGAGCTCCTGAATCTAAATGGAGCGCAAGAAGGAGGGGAAAAACTCCTCACGAAACAAAAACTGGAAGTCGCCCCACGAAAGTGAAGACTCTTCAAGAAGGTGAGTCACCAGACTCCACCAATGCCAAGCTTATCCACGAAAAAGGCTGGCTGTCAAAGCCACTCTCTGATCTATCGGTGTCTGCACAAGCCTAAAAAGGCTAACCACTGACTCGAGCCAAACCTCTGCTGCCTGAGGGTCTGGCTCACCACTGAACCTCAGTGGTCTCTGCCGCTAAAACTCACAGAGCGCGCTCAACCTGCGCTCAAGCTCAGCCTGCTCTGCTGAAACTGCCTGCTGCTCAATAGGTGGGGGGTGCTGCTACCAGCCCTCCTAGAGAAAAGGGCTCGCATGATATGTCCTGGACTGTGGCCTCGTAGCTCAAGGGGTCGTCGTCAAGAACCAAAGCTGGTATCCTGGCTGGCTTTCCTCGCGGAGACATACTGAAAATTATCAAGGAGTGTCGCGGTCAGATGAGCATATATGTATATACCAATAACAACAACGATGGGGAGCTGACTCAAGAATGACAGTCAAGACTCAGTCCTATGTTATGCACAAACAAATTTTCCCTGCAACAAGTGTCTCAGCATGCCGATTCGACAAGCGGGTTATCAAGGTCCTAGTGAATGGATACGTCGGTCGCCGCACCATCACTGGACTCCCTGGCCTGAGAGACGCTCTCGAGACACGTTAACACTATTTCCCTAAATCCCAACCAATTCCTCTTTTAGGGACGTCCGAACAGCATCCCAAGGAACAAACCACCTCTGATACCACTTTGTCATGACCCGACCCTACCGGGGTTCGATCCACAACTACCCCCAGCCCGCCTCCATAGGCCAGGGGCTGGTGACCAGTACTGAAGGCACAATAACTCGGGGAGGCCTTTGCCTAATCACCTGTTCACACACACACATCAAACTCAATGCAACAGTGCAGAGGAAAAGTAGAGACAAGAAATGAAAATGAATGGGCAACTTCTATATATATATACCACAAAGTGCATCGAGCTCTACAAGTACAGAGAAAGCTAAAGGTACACTGAAAGGTAAAGGGGAAAAACATGCGCCCAATCAGAAAATTGCCACAACCCGACAATATGTAAACAAAAGAAAACAGTTGGTAGGGTCTGCCACTTGGAACCCGACCAGGACCACCACACGTGGTCCAAGCTCCCAAGCTCCTACGCTCCACTGAAGTCACGCTCCACCTGTCCGTCGTCTGCAAGGGCACACCTAGTGTGGGAAAAGGCCAAGCAGGGGTGAGTATAAAAATACTCTTTAGGATACCCCGAAGGCTCGAGGGAGCAACAAAAGGAGGTACAGAAGGGTGATTAGTAGAGAGAACAGAAAAGTAGAGGAGTACAACAGAAAGTGCAGTAAGAGTACAGTAAAAAGTCCATCTCAACCCAACAAGAGGAAAGAAGGTGGACCCATCCAGGCACAAGGAGCTGGAAACGGTGAGAAGATGAATTTCCCGTCGAGTCTTCACTACCTATAGCAGGAGAGTAGACTCATCCAACCACGAGAAGCTAGACATGGAAAGCACGTGGCATACCCCACGCGTCTTCGCCTCTCCTGGAAGGAGAGTAACCAACCCCAAGAAGTGGGTACTAGAGCAAGGTATATACAATCCCATATACTCAACAAGAAGCCCGAACAAACTCATAAGGGGATCTCCATCCCGTAGCTCAGCCCATGAAATAGTAGCCAACAGTCCCAGAAGTAAACTCCATCGATGCTCAGCATCCCGCACGTCTACCCTGAACAGCAAGCCAAGGGGCGCCAACACTACACCTTGACACTATCCTCTTTGGGCGGCACTAACTCGTCCGCACGGTTTTAGGTCGTGTCACAAGGACACGTCTCGGTGGGGGAAAGAGCTCCTCGTACTTGATAGCTCTGGGGGAACGTCAACCACAACTCATCACTTCCCCACAGTCGAGAGGCCTGCTCAAAGTCGACAGGCGACCCCCTGCCCAGCCCTGCTGGAGGATCCCTGGAAGTCAATGGGTTCCCACTACAGGGAGACCCAGAAAGTCGACGGGTGCCTCACTGCCCAGTCCAGTAACAGGGTAATCCACTAGAGGGTGACCCGGCTAATGTTGGCGATGGGACCACTGCCCAGCCTAGCTGGAGGTAACTCGGCGTCGGGGACCACTGCCCAGCCCATCTGGAGGTAAGCCCGGCTTCGAGGACCACTGCCCAGCCCAGCTGGAGGTAACCCGACATCGGGGACCACTGCCCAGCCTAGCTGGAGGTAAGCTCGGCACTGCTCTGGCCATCCCTGCTGGATGGTACTGCTCAGTGAACACCGTTGTACTGGCCATCCCTGCTGGATGGTAACCCACTGACGAGCCTTGCTTGATACAACCTCAGCCCTGCTGGAAACAACCTCAGCCCTGTTGAAACAACCTCAGCCCTGCTGGAAACAACCACAGCCCTGCTGGAAACAACCTCAGCCCTGCTGGCACAACCTCAGCCCTGCTGGAAACAACCTCAGCCATGCTGGAACAACCTCCTGGGTAGAGGATCGGTGCCCGCGTAAAGTGTTGGTCACACCAAAACCACAAGATCTAACAGGGAACACAGAGCAACGAGAGAACTCCCCAGGCCTCACAAGGCGATCACGCTCCTATCCGCTGAGTCACTATCAAAGTGGTCCGAGACATCTCATCCTAGAAAGTGGGGAAACCACCCACACTGTACGAACACCCGTAGTCGCACACGGTGTCGCAGTCCGGTGAGAGGGGCACGGTACTGAAACCCCTCACAGATGAAGAAGCAGAGCAACCAAACCATCTCTGCCGGCCAAAACATTGCGAACAAGACCAGGGGGAGACCACTCAACCCTAATGGTCAAACAAAAGAGCACCAGGCCCGGGGAAACTCCACCCTGCTGGTCAAACAAACAAGAACAGAGGAACCCTCTACTCGCGAGAGGTCAAAAGTATGTAGAGATGATCACGACATGAACGTGGGGCCCACAGGACATGTGGCCCCAAGTCAACCCCAACTGAGCGCACAAACATCCTCAGGTACAAGCAACCACACATACCTCCATGCGCTCCCGCATACACCCAGAGTATACCTCATCTCCAGCCCTAAGGCTATCGTGCACCCGACACCAAATTTCAATGAGAAGGCGTGACATAACAACTCCACCTCAAAGCCCTAATCATGGTCAACCACATCTCATTAACCATTTGTATCACTCTCCCAAGAGTGCGCGATCACACGCCAAGGGTCCGCTACAAACAAGTTAGGGCGAACCACCACTAGAGCACCTTCCATGCTTCCACATTTAACAAGATCGCGCAAGAGGCTCCACACAACCAAAGGGATCGCACCGTTGTAATCCTCGCAGAAAAACACGCGAGGTCGACTACTTACTCACCTCGAATGGACATCCGACGAAAAAGTAACCAACACCGCCTCACGCCCGAACGACGTCCCGTGATCCCTAGCCTCGGCCCAGAAAACGGTCGGGCGCATCGCACCATTGCAATCTCCTCAGGAAAACACGTCAAAAGAACTACTCACATTAGTGCAACGGATATTCGGAGAAAAAGGTGCATCCCGGCGCACCGCACTCGAGCGGTTCCACGTGGGACCCGCATCCCGGTCCCGAAACATAACGAACGGATTGCACCATTGCGATCCTCTCAAAAAAGTACACGAAATGGACTATTCACTTATCCAAAACGGACACCTGGTGATAAAGATGGAAATCACCGTCAACTCCCGAAAACGGCCCTCGTGGGGCCCGCACCATCGTTCAGAATTACATCGGGCGGATTGCACCAATGCGATGCCCTCGGAAAAACACCCAACATTGACTGCTCGCACGTCCCGAACGGACGTCCGAGGAAAATGTCGCTAAAAGCTGCACAAAGCTCAAAAGATGGTCCATGGGGCCCATGCCACAACTCCGGCATTAACGCCCGGAACCACCCTGGAAACCACCGCCTCGACGCCAGGGTTCCAATGCCACTGTCGGCACTTAAATCGGATGTTGGACGCGTCCGCGCTATCCAATACAAGAATCTCGGAAAAAATGCTCGTCCACTTAAGGACATGTCGCGCCTCCGTGACCCCTCGTTTCAGGAAATAAAAATTCCAAAAACCATCTCAAAACGTTTCCCTCGATGCAAGGTCCATGCTGCCGCTGACGGCGTGCAAAACGGACGCCCGTAGCGAAAGCTACGGGCGTCAGAAATTGGAAAGGGGAAATTCCCTTTGGCCGGACCGGCGTGGTCCGGCCGGTCCACCCACAGCCGGCCTGCGGCTCGGCCGCGGCCTGTCTCCACCGACACTGACCGGCCTTGACAGCCAGTCTCCTCTCCCCAGAGCGACCCGCGACATGTAGGTCGCGGTCGCGCCGCACGTGGGGACGCGCACCCAGCGACCCCCTTCCCTTTTCGAGCTACGCCGGCGCCGCCCGAGACCCTGCCGACCGCATCCGCCTCCGCTGTTCTGCCCCGCTGCCGAGACGCGCCCACCGCCTGGAGCCGCTCTGCCGCCGTCCGGCTCACTGCGCCACCGCCTGGAGCCGCTCCTCTGCCGTGCCTACCCGCCGGAACACCCGAGAACCCCTCCAAAAACCCGCAACCTTCGACGATCAACCCCGGCCTCCTCCGAGCTCGGATTTTAATTCGTAAAGAAGCGATTGAAAGAATAAAATGTGTACTACGCGACCAAGGAATTTTCTCGAATATAAATCAACAAATCGACGCTAAAATTGGGGTTCAAAGGGTGGTTCGGGATTTAAAACGCAAATACACAACCCTACCTCGTGGGCGTTGCCCGAATCTTCGCCGCGAGGGATCTGCCGTCGCGCCGCTTCCTTGCCGGAGAGGAGGAGGTGAGGAGGAGCTTCCTCCATCGTTGGGAGCTACTGGTGCCAGGGAGAAAAGGGAGAGGAGAGGGGGTGGGTTAAGTGTTTAAATAGAAAACACTTAACCACCCGCCCGACGGCCCGAACCCAAACTCCTGGCAGGGTCGGGATTAAGCCCCCCTAGGATAAACACTACCTCACGAGCACAACGGCGGTCTCAAAATTTTAATCTGAGACCCCATTCTAAAGTTATAAAGCTGAACGCCCAAAGACGCCAAATTACGAAAACGCCCCTGGGGCCATTTTCACAGACGGCCCGCGCACGCAAAACATATACCCCGCCTAAGGTAAACCGCATGCTCCGAACTCAAAGGTGCCCTCTGTTTTCCAATCCAAGCCACCGTTTAAGAGATACTTTCATTTAACCATTAAACGAATAAATTAATTAATTAATTTTTCCGTTTAACGTTCCGAAAGCGAGCGAGGGGTCCAAACATCCCGCGCCGATAAGTTTTATGTAGTTCCTAGGGTAAACACCCCATTCCGGACCCATCTGTACACTCGGATGTCTGATCCGGATCACCGTTTTGGTGTTATCTCATTTATCTGGCGTTTCCAGTGTGAACGCACTGAAAATTTAATTTCGGCCACTCTGGGGCTCGGAATCGCACGCCGTCTGAAGGCGCTACTCTGGAATATCATCAAGAATATTCCAAATTCTTTCAGATTAAAAAACAGTTTCTTACAATGAAAATCTTGTTCAATGTGCTTAGAAGGTGGAAATGGATTTTACCGATGATCAAGTGTTCTATAACAACCATCAGAAGAAGAGACCGAGGTGGCAGGAGAAAGGAAAGAATTCTTCAAAAAGGACTGACGGTAAGAAAACTAAGTTTCTAGTTTGTGATAAATGTGGTAAAAGGCATGCTGGGGAATGTCTTCTAAATTCTGGAAAGTGCTACCGATGCGGCAAGATGCGACATAAGGCTCGTGGTTGCACTGAAAAAGATCAGGGTGATGGTAAGACCAAATTTCATTTACAGTTAGTGAGATGTTTTAAGTGCAATGACATGGGTCACTCTGCAAACGAGTTTCCGGCAAATAGCTTGAGTAATGGGAAGAAGTTAGACTACATACAGAAAGGGGTGGTGAAATCCTTTGCAACTACTTCAGAAGATGTCGGGCCATCAAATGATGTTGTATCAGGTACATTGTTTGTTTTTTCAGATTATACCAGTGTGTTGTTTGATTTGGGGTCTACACATTCTCTCATCTGTGAAAACATTTCTAGTAAAATGGGAATACCACCTCAAGAAATGACTCCCGAACTTTTGGTAAAAACACCTGGGGGAAATGTTGAGGCAAAAATAATTTCTAATAATCTTCCTATCCTTATCTGTGGAATAAACCTACTTGCGAACCTTATTGTTTTACCTCTAGTAGAGTTTGATGTTATTCTGGGTATGGATTGGCTCTCTATTTACCATGCTACGATTGATTGTAGAGCTAATGAAATTTCTTTTCATAAAGACTTTCAGTTCGTGTACAAGAATGAACCCTTACTATTGATAACATATCAAGAGGCTGTGAAAATTGTCAAAGATGGAAATGAATGTTACCTTTGACATGTTTTTGAAAACAAGGGAACTATTCAGATTAATGATGTGCCAATGGTAAATGAGTATCCTGATGTTTTTCCTGATGAGTTTCCTGCAATAATACCAGATCGGGAAGTAGAGTTTACTGTATACTTAGTTCCTGATTCTAAGACAATTTCAAAACCCCCTTATCGAATGGCTCAAATTGAACTTTTAGAGTTAAAGGAGCAATTTCATGATTTATTAGAGAAAGGTTTCATTCGACCTAGGACATCACCATGGGGTGCTCCTGTTTTATTTGTTAAAAAGAAAGATGATTCTATGAGACTTTGCATTGATTATAAATTCTTGAATAACATCACTGTTAAGAACAAATATCCTTTGCCTCATATCGATGATTTTTTTATCAGCTCCAGGGAGCTCATTATTTTTCAATGATTGACCTGAGATCGGGGTAACATCAGTTGACGATAAATGAAGCACATATTCCGAAGACCGTGTTTCGTACAAGATATGGCCATTATGAATTTTTATTAATGCCTTTTGGGCTAACCAATGCACCTGCTGTATTCATGGACTTAATGAATAGAATTTTCCATTAGTTCTTGGATAAGTTTGTGGTTGTTTTCATTGATGATATTGTGGTGTTTTATAAAAGTAAATAGGATCATGAAAGGAATTTAAGGGTTATTTTCCAAACCTTAATAGAAAAGAAATTGTATGGGAAATTCATCATGTTTGAGTTTTAGTTGCAACAAATTTCTTTCCTTGGTCATATTGTTTCTAAAGATGGGATAACTGTTGATCCTGTAAAAACAATGGTTGTTGAAGAATGGCCAAGACCCACAAATGTAACTGGGATTTGTAGCTTCCTTGGTTTGGTAGTCTATTACAGAAGGTTTGTTAGAAATTATTCACAGTTATCTAGTCCAACGACGAAGCTAACTCAGAAGGGTGTTATGTTTATCTGGACAAAAGAATGTGAAGATTGTTTTTAGGAACTGAAAAGAAGATTGGTGAATGCTCCAGTTTTGGAACTACCTTCCAAGAATGGTGAGTTTGTTATATACAGTGATGCTTCATTGAAAGGACATGGTTTCATCCTAATTCAGAATAATCATGTAATTTCATATGCTTCACGACAGTTGAAAACTCATGAGGTTAATTACCCTACACATGATTTGGAATTGGCTACTATTGTTTTTGCTTTAAAAATTTGGAGGCATCATTTGTATGGAGTAAATTGTGAAATATATACCGATCACAAAAGTTTAAAGTATATATTCACTCAGAAATAATTGAACATGAGATAGAGGAGATGGATAGAATTAATCAAGGATTATGATTGTACAATTCATTACCACCCGGGAAAAGAAAATAAAGTGGATGATGCTTTGAGTCGAAAAAGTAATGCTTCATTATCAATGTTGCATTTGGAACGTGATACTTTCGTTAAGTATTTGATGAAATTTGGCATAGAAGTTTTTGGTGAAGGATGTTCTTTTGTTTTGTTTCAGGTATCAGTGAAATATTCTCTATCTAACAAAATCAAGCAAGCACAGAATCAATACATCGAGTTTTAGAAAAAGGTGGAGCTGGTTCAGAAGGGTAAGTTTCCTGAATTCAACATTGATAATGATTTTTTTTTGAGATTTGGGAAGAGATTTTGTGTGCCTTGTGATTCACCGTTGAAGAGAGAGTTGTTATGTGAAGCTCATAGTTCTCTGTTTTCAGTTCATCCTGGCAGTACTAAGATGTATAGAGATCTAAGGGAGTATTACTGGTGGGATGGAATGAAAAGAGATATTTCTGATTTTACTGTGATCTGTTTGACTTGTCAACAGGTTAAAGAAGAGAGGCAGTTACCAAAAGGGTTGCTTCATCCTTTAAGAGTGCCCGAGTGGAAATGGGAGAATATATCCATCGACTTCATTGTGGGATTGCTGAAGACACCCCGAGTAAATAATGCAATCTGGGTTATTGTTGATCGTTTGACCAAATCTGCTCATTTCCTCGCTATACGAGATACTTTTTCCCTAGATCAACTTTCCCATTTGTATCTTAAAGAGATAGTCAGGTTACCTGGAGTTCGTCTCTCCATTGTATCTGACCGTGATCCCAGGTTCACTTCTAACTTTTGGAAAGGCCTTCAGAAGTCATTGGGTACTGAATTAAAATTTAGTACATCTATTCATCCTCAAGCAGATGGGCAGTCAGAACAAACAATTCAGACATTGGCGGATATGCTACGTGCCTTTTTTATGGATTATCAGGGAATTTGGGACCACCATCTTTCTTTGGATGAATTTTCATATAATAACAGTTTTCATTCCAGTATACAGATGGAACCATTTGAGGCGTTATATGGGAAGCGATGTCAAACTCCAGATTTCGGGGATGAAGTGGGTGAAACGAAGCTTATGGGACAAGAATTGGTAGAAGAGTTGGCAGAAAAAGTTTAGTTGATACAGAAACACATGAGAACAGCTCAGAGCAGGAAGAAGAGTTATGTGGACAACAGGAGGAAGGATCTCTCTTTTGAGGTAGGTTATCATGTTTTTCTCAAAGTTTCACCATGGAAAAGTGTGATACGATTTGGTAAGAAAGGAAATATGAGTCCAAGGATCATTGGACCATATAAAATTCTAGAGAGAGTTGTATCAGTTGATTACCGAGTGTCTTTACCTCCGAGTTTATCCCTGGCACACGATGTTTTTCATGTTTCAATGTTGAGGAAGTACATGCTAGATACATCTCATGTTTTGAGTCCAGAGGTAGTTCAGCTGGAAGAGAACCTATCTTATGAGGAACAACCGGTCCATATTCTTGACCACAGGGAGTAATTGTTATATAATAAGTTGATTCATCAGGTAAAGGTTTTGTGGGAAAACCACATGATTGAAGAGGCAACATGGGAATCTGAAAATGCAATGGGGGCTAAATACCCCCACTTATTCGATAAGTAAATAAATTGCAGGGATGTAATTTTATAAAGGGGGGAAGGATGTTACATCCCAAGTAAGTAATGAATAATAGATATTTTAATTTATTAATTAGATAGGGTTTGGAGGCTTCAAATGAGAATAAATCCTATATTAAGCATGTAATACACTAATATTTTTATAAGATTGTTTTACTGCCTTTTGATGGAAAACCATTTTTAAATCAAAATTTTGACAATTTTATAAGCTCTATTTTTAAAAATAAACATATTATTTATGATTGGGACATTGAAATTTACATTGGATAAATTTTTGGTATTTTTCTGACAATGTTCATTTTTAATGAATAGTGAAAAAATACTGCATTTTACATCAAAACTTCTTTTTCATCTAATTTAATTATATGGTTAAATTATCTTTTTAATTGGTCTTAAAGTTTAATTTGAATATATTTTTACCATTTAATTCAATTTTGGTCATTAGGATTAATTTCACTTTGGAATTGGGTATAAACTAATGCAAAACTTTTCATGGATATTGTTTCAAAAAAACCCGCTATTTGTATTAACAACGAGAATTATTCTTTAAATTAATTATTGCAATTTATGTGTTTTGAATTTGGTAAAATGGATTACATATTTGGAATCAGATGGTCCAAATTATGTAATCAATACTCTTTTGTTTTTGGACATTATGAATAGTAACGACGGTAATTATCTTTAATTAATGAGTAATCAGGTAGTTAAGGATAATAAAATAATATCATAATAATAAAAAATGACACCAACATGTGTCCTAATGATACTGGTTGTCTCATGGCCGACCATGAGATGCCTTGTTCCAATATTGGGGACCCCATGGAATCAATTTTGTGGGAAAGTGACTTTTTATATTTTTTTTAAAAAAAGAAAGTAAATATAACAAAGAATGTATCACTTGAGTAAATTTTTTTTAATATTGTCTAAATATATGATATTATGGACTATATATATTCATTGGAGAGATAAAAATCTTTCCTACATCATAGTATTTTTTCATAATTTTTAGACATTATATAAATTAAATTATTATTGACATCACGATGATGCAACGATTACCTCATTAATAAAGGATTTAAATAAAATTAAAAGATAATGTTAATTCTATAACATACACTTGTCAAAGACCTATTTGATGAGTATATTTCGAACCCGTATCACCTTATCCTCGAAATACATAAATGTGGCACCTTTAAAATCTGATACTCATTTGAAAATAAAGTAACATTTTGTTACATTCCAAGAGTGCCCCTCCTCTCCTCTTATAAAAGGCCCCCACCTCTACCTCCTTACCCACACTTCAAAAGCCTTTGGCTCGGCCAAAACCTACAAATTTTGTCTCTCAAAATACCTCTCAATCTATTAGAAGCCTCACTTTGGGCAGATGTTTTTCCAAGGAAGACTTTGAGCTCAAATCAAAAAGAGTTACCCGTTTTAAACATAGTGTCTTCTCTTGTGTTCTTATGATTTATTTTGCTTCTCCAACCCCCTAAACTCTTTTTATTCATTTATTTTGTAACAAAACCAGTATATTACATATACTAGGATGTTTTTATAAGATGTATTCGAGCGGCACTTACACACACCTACAACTGACGGTTAAAGAGATACTGTTTCCGTGGATGGCAAATTTCTGCCTCACAAAACGATGATTGTTCAATATTATTTTAACACCTTCATAGGTGGCCATTATGATGACAATATATTTATATATGATATATTATATGTTTATTTTTTTACTTAAGCTTCTGTATTTTTCATTTATGGCATACCTTTATGGTTTCCATAATGGGTAAACGTGATATCTTCATTTTAGGAAGTGCGGACTACCGCCCCCTCAATGTGATTTGATTCGTTAATGCCATATATGGGATGTATAATGATGTAATTAATGATATTATATATGATATTATACTATAATTATAATATAACTTTATATCATTATGATTCAATTCCATAAAATACGAAATATAAATGAAAGTAGCGTTCATGCGTACATACGGCTTACCGTCTCCATTAACAGTGCATTTCATTTCTTACCTCTAAACGTTATGTAATATTAAAATGCATGTATATACTGGATATATATGATATATATGATATCTACATCATGATTATAACTCTAGATATAATGGATACATGAAAAACTTGTAATTATAAAGAGTTTATTTTTTATTCAAGTACCAATGATTGTTAAAATGACCGTTATTAACTTAAATAATTACATAGTGTTCATGACATGGTAATAAGTGTTTTAAAAGGAATAATGAACTTGAAAATGGTTCTTAAGCATCTATAAATTAACTCATGTTTATTATTCAGGAGATTAAAGAACGATCGAGTCAAGTCGGACACGAGGTATGGGACTTCGTCTCAATCTCCTTTCATTGAGGCATATTTTGTTTTATACACAACCTTATTTTATACGGTGTATAAACCCCTTTGACATTTAGGTTTATCCAAAAAGAATATTTTTATAAGAAGAGTTTTACTAAATGACAAAATGGAATGTTTTTGTCGTACGTATGCGGCGACAATTACTTCTCCGCCGCCATGACTATTATTTGAGTTCTGGCTTCCTCTACAAGCCATACCTTTTTAAAAAAAAGAAAAATAAATACCATGTTTTACTTTTCTTTTATTTTGGTATTGGAAATGGTTTTCATAATCTTTTTATATCAATGTGTTTTATTGATATCTTGTGATTCAAAAGTGGAAATGTTATGTTTCCTTTATGCATGTTTTATGTGATACGATTATGTTATGGTTCATGAGCATTGTTAAGAAGACGGGTGGTTCCGTGATAAACTAAGGGAAGGAGAGCCCGATATAGCTCTCCAATGAATTGGGTAATGCGAAGAAGATAAACATTAAGGTTTATCCGAAGAGATTTAGGGAATATACTATGATGGGTATTCCAAACGTAACCAAGAGGGATACTCCCTATGTAAGAATGTTATAAATGCCTCAATTTACTTTTATGTCTTATGATTTTTATGATTTATTCATGATTTGATGAGGTATGTTAATGTGATTTTGTTTTATGAATAAAGTATGATTTCATTGATTCTTATGTATACATGTACTCATGTTTTCTTTCCATATTTTTATATCCCTTACTGAGCTTTTTGTGCTCATCCCATGTTTTTGAAATGTTTTTCACAGGTCAAGGGAAAGGTACATGATATGATGATAGTGTCAAGGAAGTGTCAAGAAGGAATCCATGATTTATTTTAAATATGTTTCCGTTGATGGGAAAAAACGAATACTATCTTTTATTGTAACAACTTTGTTTAAATGTGGGATGTAATGCATGTTTTATGATCTAATTCTCTAAAACTCTAAACCTGAAAATATCCTCAAGGTGTATTATTGAAATATCTCAAGAATAAGTAATGTATAAGGTTGGGGCCTTATATTAACTATAATGTAAATTTATTTCATGATAAGACGATTATATTGTTTATAGTTTTATGATGACACAAATTAGATTCTCATGAGACTTGGTTGTGTGAGTTGTTGATGAAGGAGAAGGGGCATCATATATTTTAAAAACGTTATTCTTCCATAAGTCTTCCTAGGGAGGGAAAATATTATGTTAGAGTTTTCTTAAAATCCTGTTAGCCACTTTTAGGTACTTATCTACATAATTTTTGTTTCCCTCTTTATATGGGTGCATATTAGTACTTTTGATGATATAGATAATTTTTTGTGGAAAATTCCCTAATGTTCAGGGATGTATGTTTTTTTGAATTAAAGGAGTCTGGGTATAAATGTTTTAAAGGGTTTTCATGGTTCTCCAAGATTTTCGATAACAATAGAGTTGATTTTGGTATTTCAAGAGAAATAGGTATTTTCACTTTCTTCAAGATAAATACATATTGCATAAATTGTTTCCATGCTATGTATTGTCACCAGACAGATGTAGTGAGATTGGTTTAGAGCATGAACCTCTTACACATCATGAGAAGTTTACACATTGTGTAAAGTTTTTATATGTCGTGTGTTGGGTATCAGGTAAGTAAAAGGTGTGAATACTACACATCATGAATATATTACACACTTTGTAACGGAAAATCAGGATTTTTTTACTCGAGGTGATAGGTTTTTTAGCATATTTTGGTTTTTTGGTTTACACAACATGAAAAGGGATTACACATCATGTAATCCTTTTGATTTTTATTTTTAGGGAACTTCCCAACTGGGATTTTTTCATTCAGACATAGGCTTATTCCGTGTTGACCTATGATCTCTATCATTCAATTTTGGAGACCTCTTATCCTTCCAAATTGTTTCGTTCAGTGATTAGTCGTCATTTCAGTTATGGTACATTTCAATAGGTGATTAATCCTTCCGATGCGTCATTTTCATTGATCATCGTAGCTATTTGGTGTTTTATTATTTGATATATTGCTTTATGATGATAGTCTTATTTATCCTTTTTATATCCACTGCATGATCTTCCTCCAGAGGCTAATCCTTGTGTTGGTTGTGGTGTAGCATGCATGGTTCTTTAAGGTAATTTGTGGTTTTTCATCATCGATAACCCCCTTTTCCTTGTTCAATTGATTCTAAGATATGAGGATTAATTATAGGACCTCCATTTTTTAATTATCATTATTCCTTGTTGTTGGATCCTGTTGTAGGCATGTGCGAACTGAGATTGAGGTTGGTGGTTCTATCATTATCCTATATTTCATTAATTATATTGATCTAGTTTTTATAAATTGTTTTAAAAATGAAATGGCATGATTGATTGATGGATTTGTGTGTGTGGAATGGGTTTTTGATAAAATATGATTTTTCCTTATTTTGGTAAAATAAAAGGTATTTTCAAATCATTGTGAAATGGATTTCTGAAATGGTTTTCAAAGAATGGTTTTGATTAAATGGTTTAGAAAATGTGGCACGTGGGAAGCCTTGGGTATTTGGTGGAAGATGTGACTTAGGGATATCGCCTATGTATTGTTATGGGTTTACTCGTGAGGTATTCCAATTCTACCTAGGACAATTTTTATAGGGAATTGTTTGACATTTTTGGGGTTCAATCATGGGGTTCTCCTATAGTCTCTAGGCCTTTTGTTCTCAGGACCTGATTTGTATTTTGGGAATTCACTCATAGGGTGTTTCTTGGTTTTTAGGCTTGTGTTCTAAGGAAATGAGTGTGCATTGGTCATTGATTTTGGTGTGATTAGTGTGATATCCTAACCTATAGTGATATTTTGCATGATGTTAAATACATTCATATACATTGGATTTAATATTATATGTGATGCATGAATTGATTTTATTTTAATTCATTAATGTATATGAAATGAACTGAAACTAATTCACTTGTATTATTTTGGAAATGTAGAAAATGGTAAAATTAAATATTTTTCCATGCATTGGATATAAAAACTATTAAATTGTTTATTATTACTTTTTTATTTAATTTTGAGAAGTTTCAGATTATTGTAAAAACACTTTTTATGGAACATATAGGTGGGATCCTACTGAACCTATTTGCTCACACACTATGAACCCCTTTGGTAGTGCATATGCATTTTTGTGTATTTAGATGCAGTGAAAGGAAATATGTTGTAATGTGATGATTAAAATTTTTTCAGCTGACTTTGTGTAGCTAGTGGTGATATGGTGGGAGTTTCCTATGCTATCACATATAGTAGTTGGTTTCTATTTTAGATGTCCTTTGACATTGGATGATTACCTTGGAATTTCTGGAATGTTTTTGAGTTGTTTCATTTCCTCTGTATTCTTTGAATTCTGGAATATGTTTATATCTTATTTTTTTCTCTTTGTTGTACATATATTCCATATTTTTTCTGTAGGTTGGGTTAAATCATTCTATCTGGTTGTTGTTGACACTTGGGTTCTAGTCGCCAGCCCGTGGGGATTGAGAATTCCCTTAAATAATGTGGTAATTCTGGTCAAGTACTAATTTGTGAGATTATCTGGCTCATGTTCATCATAGAATACTTTCATGGTATGTTAATTAAAAATAATACTATATACAAGGAAAACTAGTTCAAAAAATATAACACATCTCAAAGAGTCTGGATTTATAATAAGAAACCCTCGCATCATCATTATCTTGTGAATTGTCAAACCAAGAAATGTTAAACAAGAATTGGGATTTTAAATCACATATATTGAAATAAAAATAATGATAAAATAAAATCATGGCCAAAAATATATACAACAATAATGAAACAAGTGGTGAATAAGCATCATATAATAATGAACAAGAATTAAGATGCAAATACTCTTATATTGGTTCCGGATTCATTATGCGTGTGCACCTAACTTCCTAAAAATTTAAATAAACTTTATTAAAAACTTTCTTAAGGACCTTTTTAATATATATTTCATTTTCTATGGTCTATTGATTATCATGTGTTATTCATTTACTAAATTATTTTTTTTATGTTGGTTACTTTGGGTTTTCTGGTCAATTTCTCTAAAATATCCTTGGTATATTTATCATGGTAAATTTTTTTGTAAATTAGTTTCATAATAAACAAAATTATAGAGGTGTACATATTTTATTATTTAATTAGCACAAAATTTATATGGTTTCTTAGGTTTTCCGAAAATGGACTCAAATTAAGAAAGGTGCCTTAAAATGTTCATTTAAGGCAATTAAGATTACTAGGATCTTTTATTCTCAATATCCCTTATATAATGTCTAATATTATATTTATCAAATATTAATATTGTCATAAATAAACATTTTATACATTAAATAATTTTTAAAATTCTACTGTGTTAGGAAATAATGGAAAACAAAACATGTTATTCCATGGAGGCGATATTCCGCATGTACAAATAGAAGATGCCCACTTTTTTATAGTAGGGAGGGAGGTAGAAAATAAAATAATATATCATTACATAAAGTTAATGTTACAATTAATATAATAAATCATTTATGGAGGTAGTATTCCACACATACGAATTAAGACCTTTTAATTTTTCAAATGGTTTTGGGGAAAGGTAAAAAAGAGTGATATTCTATTAGTATAATAACACTTCATAATATTAATAATACTGATTTTATCATACATTCATTTCATACAATATATTATAGGGGTAGAAAAAGAAACAATTAAGTGATCTCTGTTGAGAACATTACCTCTCGTTTTGGATGTTCTTCTTTTGGTAACACATTAAGACTCCTTGGTTTGGTATTTTGGAAAAACCAAGTCTTCTAGGATGTTGGAAGGCGGTTGTGGAGAAACAAGGGAAGAGTTTTGGTGAATCTAAATATTTGTAATAGGTAGAGAATTTTGGTGGAAGTGACCTCCTTTAATAAGTGAGGGAAATGGTATTTTTGTAAATACTCATTACTTTTTCAACAATGTGCGACACTATTCAAGGGTCAATAGATCTAAAAGTGAGAAATAATGAATTTTGGGGAGAGATAAGGTCCATAAATCCCCAACCAATTATTTTCATGCATTTTTTAAACATGTTTCAAGTCTTATTCCACAAGAGTTTTATATTTTACCATATTTTGTTATACCTTGGTGATACGATTTTATCTATGTAATTTACTATTAATGACTAAAAATAAAAATGGAATTATTAGATAATTTTATCCTACTAATTAAAAATGTGAAACACATAATATTAAATAAAATTTCTATGCATAAGAAAATTTAATTTTAACATAATTGTATATAACACGTAAATATCTATTTTCAAAAAAGAGTGTATTTTTAATATAAATTGTATGTGTATAATATAATTATAATTTTATTTTATTTTTTTAGATATAAATTGGTTTTTTATAATATAAATCAAATTCATGTAGATTTAAAATAAATAAAAAAAATTTCCTAATTGATATTTAATTAAAAGAAAATACATAAAATATTTTCATTTATTGGAAAATATTACTTAAGTTCATAAAATATTAATTACAGGTTCTATAAATTAAGAGTAGTATTTCAAAATGTATGGTTTTACTACTTAAATACATATTTGATCAATTAAATTAATTCTTCATCTTCCCTCACCAATTAGTTTCTTTATGTCCTCCTTTCCCAAATATAAAAAATCTTTCAATTCCTGGAAGACATTTCCCTATGTGTTTTTTCCCACATTCTTGATATGTAAGAACTTGAGTATTTTTTCAATCATCATATTTTGCTCATGAATATACATGAGGAATAATTATTCTAATATTTGTTGTGTTTGGAAACATACTAATTTCATGTGGTTGATCATAATTATTAATTTATATTTTGGAATAATCACTAATTTTTCACTCCAACTCATCTCCTATTTAGCAGCTTATTGGGTGAATCACTGTATTGTCCACAGAATTTATTGTCAACATGGTTCCTTTTGGATTCATATATTACTTGAATTACAAAATACTATCGACAATAATACTTAATTTTATAATCTTAAAAAAAGTGAAACTATTAACATAAAATGAATATATCATAAATGAAATATGGCCCATATCCTATAAATTTATATGTTCCAATATAGGCTATTCATTGTCTATATCCTAGTGGGTTCCCCAGACATACCATAAATATATAATCAAATACTTCATAATTTTTTATAGAGATCATATTATCAACCAGAGAATATCATCTAGGAGTTTCTAGAAAGGTGTGTATTATTAGTCCCATCCATTATGCAGCATGTAAAGATCGAGTTAATACTCAACCAACCTTTTTAATCGTAATTACCCCTAGGTGAATCAGCGCCACAGCCACATCAACATTATTGTAACTAGATAGTGATTTAATTTCTTATAGAACTACATAATATTTAATGTACAATAATATAATATTTTTCATATATTTAGACCCAATACTTTGATTTTCTCTAGATTTCTCTCATCATATTCCCCAAAAAACATAAAATATAAAATATTACCTCAACTAACCTAAAGGGTTACCTATACCTTTTAAATTATGATCAACCATAACTTATTAACCATTTATGAAATTTATAACTCTTAAATTATCCTTATCCAATAACATCCTAACATCTAAGGTTATCAAAACCCTTTTCTAGTACGAACTGTAATAGCCATAATGTAACTATCTCATAAATACATGATTTATACCAAATATTTAATTATATACATTTCCCATGACCTTTTAGGTTTAGAGACATAAAAATTTATGAAAAATAATTAAATAATAAATATAATCTATTTCTCAATTAAGGTACATTTTTCAACTATATATAAATCAACATAATCCATAATAAGTATTCAATATCTCCGACATGTTATCTGCATATGTTATTCTTATAGAAATACCATGTTTAATAATTTTATTAATATCCTAGGGAAATACAAAAATAATAAGGGTGAGATAAAATGCTCAGTAACATAAATAATATACGAGAATCTATCATATAATAAACAACGTCTGAATAATAGGGTAGGAAATAAATGATAATTAAATAATTCTAAATAATTGATAACATGAGCATTGAAAAAATCATGGATGAGAAAACAATATAAACAATCGCATGGATAACAACAAATGATTTCATACATATCAAGGCCTTATTTCAAGACATTTCATATCATCTGGGTCTTGTTCCAATACATCTACTTTCTTTCAAGTCCAGAGTAAAGGCATCAAAAAAAGGGTATGCATACACCAAATACTCCAACTAGTTTCATTCATGAGACCTACAGATGCGTTGAGGGGATATTACACGCCCCATGATATGAAATAATGTAGATATATATGTGAATACACAGTAATATTCATATTCACAATACAATGAATTGTAACCTTATCAAAGGAATGATAAAAAGGTAGCAGTGAGGAGTACTTTTATAGAATAGGGATGTCAATAGGAAATGATCCATGAAAAAAATCATTAGGATAAAATTTAGATACATATAAATTCATTTGGAATGTCAATTTTATATAATAATTAGTTAAAATAATTCAACTTAGTATAATAGTGTTCAAGAATAATCATTATGACTCAAATAAAAGAAAATGGAGTTTTGAGAACCGCTTAAAAACATTGTATTTTGAAGGATGAATCATTGTATAAAGGGGTTTTATAATACGGAAATGTAAATATCCGATAAAATAATAGAAAATATATCATAATATAGTCATGGGTCAGAACATACCCAACTTATATAAATAAATTTTAAAATGAACAATCATAAATCAATGACTAAAAGTTAAGTTAACAATAACCCTTACGGTTTAGGTAACACTTGAATTGAAGGAAAAATAAATAAAGGATGGTGATTTATATATTTATATTTGATGAATTAAATTAAAAATATAGTATAATAATTTCATTATTATTAAATCAAAAGAACAACAGATATAAGGAGAAATGGTTCACCAAATATGACATGTCTCAAAGAGTCGTAATTGTGACAAAGAAAATCTTACATCACCATTATCTTTTAATTTGTAAAACCATGAAAGGAAAAGATTTAGTTGGGTTTGTAAATAAAATATATTTAATAAAAATTATATTAAAATAAATCCATGTCCAATATATATATGAAAAAAGGAAATGAGGGGTAAGTATGTATTATATCTCAAAAAAGTAATAATTGAGATGAAAAAACTGTTACCTTAGGTGCTGATTTATTATGTGTCTGAAACAAATTTTCAAAAAAATTAAATTAAAAATTTAAAAATAATTATTAAGAAAAATCTTCAACTATATTTAGTTTACTCAGGTTTATTTATTACTATGTGTTGTTCATTTATTAAATGTTTTTCACTTATATCGGTTACATTAGGTGGTTAGGTAAATTTTGCTAAAACATCCTTGGTATATTGGCCATGGAAAAATGTTTTGTAAAATAGATTTATAATATCTATAATTTTATATTTGAATTTATTTTATTATAATAAATTGATAAAATTTATATAGTTTCATATTTTATTACAAAATGGAATCAAATTATGAAAGATTACATGATATGTTCTATTTAAGGTGGTTAGGTTTACTATGGAAATTTATTTTTAATATCACTTATATAAATAAAATATTATCTTTAATAAATTTTTATATTTTCATAAATTAAAAAATTATACTTTAAATAGATTTTTAAATTTTTTCATGTTATGCGTAAATAGAAAACAAGACACATCATACTGTGGAGGTGATTGTCTGTACGTAAAGACGGACGACGTTCAATTTTTTCATAGTATTTGAGGGAGGTAGAAAATAAAATAATTTATCATTTAATAACAGTAGTTATGTTATAAATATTATATTTTTAATTAAATAATTATTTTTATCAATCCATGTAATGTGGTTATAAATAATTGAAAACCTCATTCATAGTGACGGTTGTCTGCACAAACGCATGATGATGTCTTCATTTTTTGATTGGTTTTATAGGATGGTTTAAAAAAGTGATATTAAATTAGTATAATAACATTTCATAATATTAAAAATACTTATTTTATCATAATTTCATGTATTAAAAAATATTTTAGTTGGTAGAATAAGAAATAATAAGGGATCTCTATTGAGAACATTACCTCTCCTTTTGAATGTTCTCCTTTGGGTTACACTATAAGTGTAACACCCCAGTAATTTGTTTGATAATTTTAAATACATTAAATTGAGAAAAATAATAATTTAAAATTAAGTGTTTATATTAATAATAATTATTATAAATAATAATAATTTATCTCTTTCAAATTAACTGATTAATATCCAAAAAAAATTATAATTTTAAACTATAATTTTGTGCAAAAGAATATTTTATTTTGAATATATGTATTTTATTAATAGATTATTTAATTAAATATTTTAAAAAATAATATATAAATTCTATTATATTTATTTTGATAAATTATAAATTATTTGGTGATTATACTCACCATTAATATGACACCCCATGATTTTATTGTATATTTCTTCTTAAATAATTTCAATTCATTAGATAGCTTATAATGCATTAAATGCCAAGTCTTTATGAGAAAACACATTTTTATAGTTATATCCTAGCCATTAAACTTCACTTTTCCAATTTTTATTTTGAATTTCGAAAAAAGAACAAACATGGTTGCGTTCATTAAGTTATTTAGTGTCTGGTAGGATCATCTAAATTTTTGGTGAATAGTAACGTACCTTATGAATAGTAACATACCCTCAAAAATAGTAATATACCCTTATGAATAGAAATATGGCCCTTATTAATAGTAACCTCACCCATGAAAGTATAAATAAAATTTATGCACCTTATAAATTATGGTTAATATTTTAAAAATTAATAAATAAGTCTTGGTATTTTTTTGAGCAATAAATATTTAATTTAAATTTTGTAATTAATAAATTTATTTAAAAGAAAATTAAATTTCATAAAATTAATTCCTAAATAAATATTTTTCTGTCCTATGGTTTTAGGATAATCTAACGAGACCTTAGATAATTTTTTGGGGCATTATTAAATCAGTTATAATTATAAAAACTTATTTTTCGAGAAAAAGTGATTTTAATTAAAAATTAAATTTATCATATTTAGAAAATTGATTTTATAAAATGGAATATATTTTTGAATCCTACAAATCAAAAAATGGTTGGGGTTAATTTTGGAGGTTTTTTTGAAATACTTAAATTTTTGTGAATAGTTAAAATCAATAATTTACGAAATATGATAAATAAATGAATTTTTGCATCATGTTTGTGTCATGAATGATGTAAAGGTCCATTCATTCAATATCGCTTATACTTATTACTATTTTTAGTCATAATAATAAAGTCTATTCATAGTCTTGATCCAAAATAATAAAATAGTGATTAAAATAATGGAAATACCCTCTTCTCTTCCACTATAAAAAACACCCCTCACTCCCTCTTCTCTTCAATCCTCTAATACCTGATGATTCTCAAAGTTCTGAAAAAATGCTCTTCCTTAGTCCATCCCCATGTCTAGGATACCTTGTTCTTTCCAAAAGGGAAAATCCACTTCCCTTAAGGAGGTTCTCATGGAGGACAATTCAAGAGGTAAACCCTCTCCCTTTTTTGTTTAATTTCATTTTAAATTTGATTTATATTATTATTTTCTCCTAACCTCCTATTATCAATTGATCATGATAACTCCAGTATCATCTATATAATTTAATTATATCAGGTATATTTAATAACCATTATCAGCATCCTTACTCACCCTATTTTATTTAATAATTTAAATCGTTGTCTTGGAGGTGCCGATTTACAACCTTCATGGATGACGATGTTTCATTATTCAAATTATTCTTCAAATATATTCATGAAACCATTTTAATGGTTAATAAATATTTTAAAATTTATTATATAACCCTTTTTATGTTCTGGATTTAACATATTTACAAAATACTAAACGATGAACCAAAATGTGTTCGTTATGATCACTAACTGCCGTAATAATTTAAACGATTATCACTAAATGAATTATCTAATGATTCATCCTAATAACATGTAAAAAATGATATAAATAAATATTTAAAATTATATATTTTTATTAATAATTTATAAATTCAATTCTGGATAATTATATCTATTCCACATGAACATTTATTATCATTCTTAAGTATACTGATAGTGAAAACCTAGGAAACAAATGCTCTCGAGTGATAAATTTGTATATTATAACTCATAAAACAACAATAAATGAAATTATGATAAATTAAAAACATGTAGATAAGGTTCTAAATTATTTATTTAATATATTTAATCTAATTATTTAGGACATTAAGATCAAGTGAAGAACACATTCAGGTATAAGGTAAGGGGTTTCTCATCTCACTTTTACTTCCATGAGATTTTCTTTATTTGGAACATATTTTTTGTATGTGTTGTATGTATACTAACATTTTGTATCAAATATCATGATTCTCTTTATATTTTTTGTATTATATGATTAATTTTATGATTATTAACTTTTGGACATATGATTCGATTGATTACAATATGGTAAGGGACTTTGTCTCAATTTCCATTTCATTGAGACTTACTTGGTATTGTGCACCTAATCATTATTATTTGTTGTATCTAATACCCATTTAAGATCATTTTTTATTTGAAATTATAATTCGATTAAATATTCATATTCATGTTTCATGGATATGATTATTGTCTTAGCCATATACCATTTTACATACGGTTTTTATTTTTATTTCTATTTAACTGAGGAAATATTGATGAATCTGTATCTTCTACTTAATACTAATATTGAAAAGGAATATTGTTCTTGTATCAAATATAATTATAAATAATTATTTGGACTTTCAGTGATGGTAGGGGCCTGCTATATCCCCTTGATGTATCGACATATCTCATGAGAAAAAATAGTTGGTGACAAACCCTTCGAGTTTCATTCAAAAACATAATCAGATGTGTTTCTATCCACATACATAAATTGCCTCAACGTTATAATGGTTCATGTCCCGGATAAATGACATCAAAATGGTAAGCATTCTCTTTATTCATAATTCTGTTATTACTTTCCATGAGTTTTTCACGGGGACAAAATCTATGGATGCATTTTCATTCTCAGTTTTTGATGGTGTGTGTTTTTATTTTTCACCACACTATATTGATTTTGTATAATTTATTATGATGAAATTATTATATTTTATTACTTCCAATATATGTAACCCTTACTGATCATTTTAGGTCACCCCTTTAATTTTTTACCTTCCCCATGTTATGAAGAAGGTATCATTTATTTGGTTTTAAATGATGCGGTTTATTAGATTTTGTGATGTATTATATGTTGTTTTCTTCTCCCAATATAAAATGGGTTCCATGTTTGTATCTGGTTTCTTCAAGATTACTAAATTTATCAGTCCTTCAGGATTTTATTCCTTATAATCATGCCAATTTAATAAATTAATGCACTAACTCTGGGTTTCTGGGGTGGGGCGTTACATTAAGTCTCCATAGATTGATATTTTAGAAAGAATATGAAATTTTGGTAATGGGGTGAGGGTTTATAAGAAACAAGGGATGAGTTTTGGTAGATCAAAACATTGTTAATTGGTAGATAAATGATGTGTAAGATATCTCTTCTTATAAGTGGATATTGGAAAATTTCTGTGAACACCCATTACTTTTGCAATGATGGAATGAAACTATTCAAGGGTAAATTGATCAAAAATGTTTTAAATATTGAATTTTTGGTTTATATAAGGTGAAAAAAGATTCTACCATTCATTTTCATGAACATTTTAAACAAGATTAATTTATTTTGCAACTATATTATTACATTTTACTATTTTGGATTTTACCATGGTAAGTATTTTTTACCTAAATAATTTACTTTAAATGGATAAAAATGGAATGGAAATTATTAAATAATTTAGATGTAATGATTCCAAATTTTAAACCCATTTTATCAAAGAAAATTTTCCTGTGTAAGAAAAAATAATTTTAACAGTAGCACATGTAACGCATAAAATCCAATTTTTAACAAAAGTTCATTTTTAGATTAAAATGTATATGTATGATAAAATTATCATTTTTTTATTTCATTATATAAGTTGGTTTATTATAAAACAATTTGAAGTTACATACATTTCAAAAAAAAATATAATTTTACCCAAATAATATTTAAATAAATGAAAAGACCGAAAATAGTTTTATTTATTAGAAATATTACGTTAGTTGATAAAATGATAAATTAAGTTATTATAAATTCAATATATAATTTAAAAATGTATATTTTTACTCCTTATATACATATATGATCATTTAAAAGGATTTATAAACTTCTAGTCCATGCTTCAATAATGTTTAAACAATAAAGTTTACATTTTTGGTAAAAACTGCTTTTTTATTATTCAACTAGAAATCAAATATTTCAGAAAAAACCAAAAAAAACAATATTAAACTAATAATGACATGGTTATTCCAAAGATATTAAAATTTTCAAATTAAAACTATAAAATTTAAGAATTTCAAATTTAAATAGAAACATAAAAATATAATGAATAATGTTTTAAGTGTTCTTATTCTTATTTACTAAAAATTACTAATTAGATTGGTGTGAATATATTATCCCTGTCAAAATATATTTATTAAACAATAATTGTAATGTTTTTAGTTTCTGAAATTATAATTACATAGCACCTGAAAATGAAAATTTTCTGGAAATTGTTTTTAACCATAAAATGATCTTATAAATAATTTTCTATAATATTTGAGTTTATCATTGAATTTGTGCTTAAATAACACTTTATTATTCTTTCTAATTAGATTTAAAAATTAATATTACTTAAATTTATACCCTCCAATTCAAGGGATACATTTTAATGGTCTCATTTTATACTTTTAATATTATCTTCATAAAAGCTATCACACATTCATTTCAGTTTGATGTTGTATGTGGACAAGATATTAAACAAAATATTTATTTAAAATAGAATTACATATTAAAATCTCAATGTGTTATAGTTCTGAAAAATTTTATTATTATAAACTTACTTCTAGTGATTCATTTTTCATTAGTGGAAGGTGTATATTTTTTCATTATAATAAATAGAATTAGTCACTTTGACTATTATGAAGAAAAGTATTTTTAAGTCTCTCATACTAACACAAATGATGTGGATGATTCCCCAACTTGAGGATATGTTATTGATGGTGTATTTTCTGTTAGGAATTGGGTTTGATAACAAATGTTTTATCAATATATCCAATAATTCAATGCAACACTCAACGATGAAACACATCAACAAAAAATATGACTTTATCAAGGAGATAGTAGAGCATAGAGAACTAAAAATAGAGTTTTTCTTAACAAAGGAATAAGTCACTAAAATATCAATGAAATCAAGGTCCAATGAAATTTTTTAGAAATTTGTATTAATTTTGGGAGTGTTACCTCTCACAAAATAATTATAGGTATATTCTTTATAGTTCCCTCTTTCATTTGATTGATTTTTTATAAAAAGGCGAGCAAAAATCCCTGAACCCATCCAATGTAACATGTTATTGGGATATTTTATTAAAATAGTAAGTGTGTGTAAGCTAAAAAATCATTAATTAATTTCCATTACAAATACGTGTGAGTGGCTTCTATTATATCATTTCATGGAATTAGAAGAAATTAATTTTGGAGAGTTTTTTAATTAAGAAAAGAAAATTGATAGAATTTTTTATGGATGAATTTCTTTTTATTGGTTTTTTATTGTAATGTTGTAATCAAATCCAAATGGGGGATTGAAAATACGAATTTGAGAACCAATGAAGCATTATGATGGTGATTTAGTGTTTGACACCAAGATATAGAATTATCTCACCATTTTAACTCTATACTATGATAATTTTTGAACATTATCTCTCATGAATATCTAAAATGAGAATGTGTTTATCTAAATAATGTTTTATAGATTTTTTATTTGAATTATTATATTTTATAATGTGATATTATGTTTCATACTGTAATTGTTGTAAAAATGAAAACTATAATTGTTAGAGGGAATTTAAGAAAGTTTAAATAAATTTTTAGGATCATTTGATCCAATTTAGGAATGTTTAGAAGCTATTGAATTTAGACATGAGAAAGAGAGGATGAAATATGTATTGAACACCAAATTAAAAAACAAGTTTTTTATCCATTATAAACCCATTTTTGTCAATTTTTTCACTAAATAACGATTTATATTGTGATTATTATATATTTTCCTGATTATGGATAACATTTAGAATCATTGGAACATTTTTTGGGTGATTTAAAGACACGATAAGATAGTCTATTGATCAATAGGTCAACATAAAATGTCCATTCGACTAAAGGATATGAAATATGTTTTGTCTAGTACAACCCACTTTTTAGTATTGTTGAATCATAAAATAGTTATGTATAGGTATAACAATATCTATTAAAATTTTTTATAAATTGAATGAAAATTTGGAGTACAATTGGAGGTTTTTTGGTTGAGTTGAAAAAAAAAAATCAGAACACTCAAGATGTTGTCAAACTAGTTCTGGACATCTTATAGAACATTTGTTTTTTAAACAATATTACCCTACAAATAGAAGATTCAGGTGATCATAAGATCTAATTAATATTTATTCATCACTTAATATTCATATTTATATTTTAATGACCTCAATTAGTGGTTTATAAAAATAATTATATCTTTCATAAATTGAAATTTTTATAAATAAAACAACATATTACAATTTATATGAGGTTAATTTAATGAATATTTGGTCAATGGTAGATATTTGTTCATAAAGTAAAAAAGATTAAATTTGTCTATATAAATGAAAAAATATGTGTTCAATTTTCTTTTTGATTATTTTGTGGATATTAATTTAATTATCAATCATTAAATCCGAACATTCCAGTATATAAACTACTAGTGAAGAAAATGTTTCTCATTCAAATACATGGGGGAAATAACCTACAATCCTGGAATGAGTATATGTAAATATAGAGATATGGGTTTCTTTAGTACAATTAAAAATATAAATATATATTTTTAATTTGATAAAAATTTTATCATAGAAATTTCCAAGAAGAGAACTTTAATAGTTTTTCATGGTAAGAGTCTTATAATATTTCAGTTCCTTTCTATATATTTAGAGATGAAACATGAGAATAAGATTATATTCTTTAATTTTATGACATATCATGTATTTTTTATTGTTTTATTAACTTAATTTATCTATTATTCCTTAATAGTAATGAGAAAATAAAATTTTAACCCTGATGGGGATCACTGAGTGGCTGTAAATAATATAATAAGTTATATTAAAGGATTAATTATGTATTCATAGTGTTTGGTGGGATTTTTTATTCGGTTTAATGGGGATAACACTTATCCAAAATCAATGAGAACATACAGCAAAAACAAAACACAAGATCTAACCAATCCATTTGAATTGATATATATATATATATAATGAACATGCATTGATTTTAATCGTTAAAAAACTCAAATTTCTATCTTTGTTTCCAATAAAGAAAAGTATTGATACACGATCTTGATGGAGATATCTTAGTGGTAGCTGAATGAATATCACCTCCAAATCTATCCATGGATTGGGTTAATTTTCAATAATGCTTTTTTTTAGAATTCTTCTTCACTCCATAACCTACTAGGTTCTCTATAAAATGGGGATATGAATGAATGATTTTGTTTCTATGGATTTTTTTGGTTCAAAATATGTCCACACATCCATGGTATTTTCATTAGTTTTATAATAATAATGTATACTCCTTGAAATCCCCTTAATGATATTGAAAATTTCATAAATTTTTATTTTGAATTATGTTTCATCATTCCACTCATTTCTAAAACCATTGAATTATGAAATGCATTGATAACACTTTATAACATTCATCCAAACATGAATTATATGTTTAGTTATTAAAAGTTTAACTAAACTCCTTTGAATATCTTCAATGTATATTAAAACAAAAAAATGATACCTTACAATAGAATAATCATAATTATTGGATTAAATATTGAATATTTCATATTATATGATAGATAGGGACATGGATACTATAGTATTCATGTCACCAAATACAACAAAAATAGTATTAATATAATAATACTGTTTATATTATGATATAAGCTCCAAAAAAGTAGTTTTATGTACAAAATGTTTCCTATGTGATGTTATTTATTGTAAAATGTCCATAAATCACACACTTTCACAATAATATCATGTATTTTATACAAATTTAATCTTATACAGACTCATATATAAAAACTTGTAATATTATATGCAAAATTTCTTTTGGTATCCTCCCAAACTTCTAGTGGATAATTTATTAAAAGGCTCTCATAATTTCGTAGAAATATTTTAAAAAAATTAATCATCATCGATGAAATCCATTTCTATGACCACATGTTCGTTAATAGAATTATTAGTAATTATTAATTCTATAATCCAAAATTATAAGGGGTGAACTATAGTAAAGCATTAGTACGACTCAAGCTACAATATTAACTGATATGACCTTTATCAAACACAAGTATCTTCACACTTGTGTCTACCAGATATATCTCAGATATCATACATAATCATATAATCACTTATTCTAATACATTTAATGACCATAATACAGGTTTTATGTCAATATCATATAGAGATAAAAAAACATTATCAATTCTTTAAGTAATCACTTAATAAAATGTATTGAAAAAACTCATTTCATTCATCCATGTAAATGAGTGCATCACATGTTACCCACTAAAACAGACAAGAAAATCACATTTCTCTTAGAGACATATATAATTTTTTATTATTTCTCAATCAATGTTCTAGATTTCATACCCATCATATAGGAGGAAAAATCATATCATGATTAATAAAAACCTACCACATGATTAGAAACTTACTCATCCCAATGGAATCCCAGGTCATTAAGATTTTATTCCCAAAAAAAACCAATTTATAATAGAATTTAGTTTTTCACACACCCCTTAGGAATTATAAAAAATATAATATCAAAAGAATGTAAACATAGAGCCATTGTATTAATCAAAATATCCCTACCAATCATAGGAAACATCTTCCCCTTTACCTATAAATATGTCCCCAAATTCATTTCTTTATAGTAGAAATTTATTATAGAAGATACCACCCCACAATTAGTGGGAATCCAAGGTACCTAACATAGTTTTTAAAATAACTAGCCTCGAAGACAATTTTTTTTAAAGACCTCATCCCTAGTTGCTTGTAGTAGACATCTTAATTTATTACATTAGTACTGTGAACAAGAAATCGCATCCCAAATTACTGAATAGTTTTGTAGATTTGGAAAGATAGCTACAAACATAAGTATTAAATGAAAATTTAAAATGAAATACATCATAGAAACTACATTGGAAACACCCATAAACTCCTAGATTATCCCTACAATTCATTTATAATATACATCATTTCATCCTGGGGAAAAACAAAACTTAATAAAAGGGTGAGTTTAGATACTCAGTAAGGGTAATAAATATAGAAGAAGCTATAAACAATATTCATAAAAATTAAATAAAGGTGTGTAACTAAAATCACATTCCATTAAAAAATAATCTCAAGAAAAATATGGTAGGAATAATAACTGATTAAATAATGCCATATAAATAATCACATGAGTATGAAACTTAACCATTTATATTATACTAGTTGAATAATCACATGGATATTCAATTACTTGTATCATAATGAGAGAATACATAATTTTGGACATCCAAAACATACCATCAAATCTTCATCCAAGAAACCATCCACAAATGGGTAAAAACCCATTCTAGTATTTATCGTGAGACCTACCGATGCATCGGGGCCCCACCCATCACGTTCTATGTCCAATAAATTCCTCATATTTTTAATAATATATTTAAAAAATATATATTTAAATCAAATTTTAAAATATTAATTTTTAAAACATGATTGATAATCATAGATGAAAATACTTTAAAATAATTAATAAATTCTTGAGATAAATAACCTTTTACTTTGGAAAAAAAAGAGTTCTTTTGGAAAATCATTTGAAATTGTCATAAAATTAAATTGAAAACATGAATATTAAAAAAAAATTAATGATAATGAAATAATATTTCAGTCATAAATGAAGTCCAACATGTAAAAATATTATTTAAGAAACTTTATAATTATCCCATTTTAGTGTGGTTTAAGAGAAAACATAAAAGAGTCTTTAAAACGGAAAATACATAATTGTTTGTACCAAACTAGAAAATAAAAAATCTTGTTTTTCATGAAAAAAAGTGTTATTTTTGAAATATAATGGTTTATTTAAATATATTATGTATGGTACTTGAAAATGGGTAAGAATTTTGGATGTTCCCTTTAAATGGGATTGCTTAACGAGAATGATTGAAAAGGGAACCTTATAAAATATGTATTTACCAACTAAAGAAATATAAACTAATCTGGATACATGTTTTTTGAACAGATTCATATAATTTAGATGAATTATATAAAAATAAATAAGAATTACATTGGGGTAAAGAGATAGAAATCATAACCTAAATAAAAAGGGCAAGAAGAAGAGAATCGAAGGTTGATATAAAATAATCATAATAAAATTATAGTATATATAAGATAATAGATATATCATTAATGTTTGGATAGTTTAGGTAAGTAAATGATATGAAAATAAAAGAAATTGAAATAAAATTAAATGATTGAAAGGGGATTTTTCCTCTTGAATTCCTCTTCATGAGAACTTCCTTAATAAACATTGAAATGGTATTTTAGTTGAGACCAAAATAACCATAACGTAGATGATAGATTTGGGAGAGTTATTGGGCAGAAATTGGTCAAGATTCATCGCTTTGGAGGTGTGACAAGAATGGGTGGTGAGGACTGGTATTTATAGTGGAGGAGGGGGTGTTTTTGAATATTTTATTCATTTTATTTGTTTTGGCTCAAAATTATGAATAGATTGAAAATTGTAACTAAATATTTTAAACTAATGAATGATAGTTCATGATTATTGTTATTACATCATCAATGAATCAAAGAATAGTCTATTTAACTTATAATGTATATATACTGTAAATTATTGTATTTTACTATTCACAAAAAATTCATGTATTTTTTAAAAATAATAAAAATTCACCCTAAACATTTTTCAACATGTATAATTAATAAAATTAACTCCATTTTTGAAAATAATTTTCTAAATATGAGAAATTTATTTCTTTATTAAAATCATCATTTATTCAAAAAATACATATTTTAAAATTATAACTGATTTTTTGACACTTTGTAAAATTATTTAATATCTCAGAAAGTTATCATATATTCATAATGAAAAAAATATTAATTTATGTAACTATTTTATGATAATATATATCCTTTTAAATCATTATATTAATTAAAAAATTGTAAATAAATATTTACATTTCAAAAAAATACAAATACTTAATTTATCATTTTTAATACATTTATTTACTTATTCCATGATATAAATATATCATATTTTCATTTATGTGATTCAAAAAGTTTATTTATAATATCATAAGTGAGATCAAATTAAAATCATAAATAGTCTTCTAATATAATGAAATTTATTGTTTTATAAAAAATGGGATTGTTCACTATTCAATGCAAAATAAATATTTTTCAAAAAATACCAATTTTTCACCCAATTATAATTTTTTCATTAAGATTTTAAAAATAATGTTTATTTTGTTTAATATAATTTATAAAATTTTAAAATTTTAGTTTTAAATCAATTTCTCCATTAAAAGGGAGTACAACTAACATTTGAAATTATAGTCTTTTATGTGTAAAATTGTATTAATTATTATATTAAACCTATAAAATTTGTTATTTGAATTTTAAAAAAAATTGACTGAATATTCATCATATAAGTTTCATTATGACCTTTCAATAATAGTGTTTAATTTATTTTATTAATATAGAATTCCATTGTTGTAATAAAAATAGTTTTTTATAAAAGCACATCTATTTAGGTTCAATTGATTTTTATTTCCATTTTTAATTAATTGGTAACCAAGAAATTTTTTTATAAATTTGTTTAACATATATTTTCATAATTTTCATTATAAATTTGATTCCCTCCATTCCAATGGCTTGGTGATAACTGTTGAGTTAATAATGATATCTTATGACTTCTCTGTTCCTTATGGTTTTATGTTTTGAAAATCACAAACACTTTTTCTATGTTCTAGATATATTTTTTTCTGTTTTGTATTTTTATTATGATCCAGAATTGTCATTCTATTAGACTTGCAGATCTGTCACTCTAATTTTCCATTTTGTTATACTTATAGATCTTTCATTACGATTTGTCATTCAATTTTTATGATCCCTATCCCTATGTTTATATGATGCCAATCTTCAATAGTGATTCTGGTGTATATATGATGTCGATCTTCATTACTGATTCTAGTGTATATATGATTCAGTTTTATGATTCCGAATCAGGTTTATATACGATTTATTTTTATGATTCTGAATCCGGTTTATATATGATTCAGTTTTTTGATTCCGAATCTGGTGTATATGTGATTCGGTTTTATGATTCCAAATCTGTTGTATATGTGATTCAGTTTTATGATTCTGAATCTAGTGTACATATGATTCATTTTTTATGATTCTGAATCTGGTGTATATGTGATTTAGTTTTTATGATTCTGAATCTGGTGTATATGTGATTCGGTTTTTATTATTCCGATTCTAGTGTATATGTGATTTTGATTTTGTGATTCTGATTCTGGAACAAATGAGATACCTATTTCAATCTGTTTTACTTTTCCTTATGAATCAGTTTTCTTGATAATGTTAGAGTTGTTTAAATGTATCATTCCAATGATATCAGATTCTACGTTTTCCTATAATAAACATTTCTAATTAACTTAACATCGTTTCTATTACTTGAAACAAAGTCATACAATCTGTTATCAACTAATCATTGTATGTATGCCACATATCCAGGTCCCTCCAAAATTTAAGAAAAAATATGACCATTGGAGAGGAGCCGACTGTTGGGAAATTTTGCATATAAATACAAGCCCATTTGAATGAGCAAAGGATGTTAACTTCGACAACTGACTTTGACCAGAAAAAACTGTGAAGTGATTTCTAGAGAGCTATGCTCTTACAACTCTCTGTGCTTCATGAATATGTTTTGAAAAACTTATTCAGGCGTGAATAACTTGTCCAAAATTTATTTGTGTAGACTCCGATTGTGTTAATCATGGGTTTCCGGGTTTTGAAGACATTCTGATTTTCTTCTAAATCGTGGGCATGCAGGGATATCAAGACAGATACAGATCATCGGATTGAGGGCTTACCTGGGTTTGGGAAAGATATAGTTTCTTGAAATTATAAATCAAGGAACCTATATCCACGGTTTTTGGATACCCTTATCTTTGGGTTAAAAGAATCTTATTGTTACTTGTTTACTATTACAAGTTGTTTTAATTCCGAAGTTGTATGTTAACTTTGTTAAAGTTCGAAAGTATATCCTTCTTATACATTGTAACTTCGTTACTATGATTATATTATAGATTATATACACTTTATGGTAGAATCATTCTTTTATGAAAATAGAAAAGGTTTCTTTAAGAGGACATGTAAATGTTTGTTTAACATTGATAAACATAACTTTAAAGGTTCCAACGTAATTTTTAATGTATACATTTAACCCCCCCCCCCCTCTTGTATTTGAGCATCTCATTTTTACATATTCGATCCTATAATTGGTATCAGAGGAGGTATCTGAAATATAACGACCCATACTTTACATACATTGTCAATACTTCAAAATTGAAGCATACTTATTACAACATATAACAAAACCATGAAAGGACCGTATAGGTATAGTGTCTTTAGAAACTGGGAAACATAAACAACTGGTTCAAAAAGCATCTACAATGTCTCCCATTTATTTCATCATATCTATAGTCCCTTTTGGCATATATTACTTAATAACCTTCTTCCTGACCTGGGGAAAGAAAACATACAAAAGGGTGAGCTCAAATGTTCAGTAAGGGTAAACAAAAGAAATATCAATCACATCTTAACCTGCAAAAGAGATCATAATTTCATAACATGGGATAAATCATGGCAGTGAAATGTAATCACAATAATCATAAATTAAAACATGATACTTCATGGCATACACACATAATCATAGAGAAACATTTCTTGTTAGTCAAGACTCAATGCCAAGACTATCTTAGTGGAGAAAGTCCCTTTCTGGACCGAGTCACCCTCGTTTCAGTCCTGTTTCACTGAACCGGTATAACCTACCGTTCCATCCATGACTATCTAATGAGATATAAAATCTTTACCCAATGCATTGGAGGGAGATATAGGTCCCACCCATCTCATAATGATACCATTCTTATGTGTGCCACAAAATCATAAATCATACATCATTACATAACCCATGTAATACAAATGGGAATCTTAAACAACATGACATCATAATACAATTCATATAAGATAGAGGAATTCATAAAAATAATTCCATCAAAACATAATCAAATCAATGTATTAATAGGGATAAAAACAGAACCCTTTATTATCTTAGATGGAAAATAATTTTGATAAAACACTTGAACTCCATTCTTGAGGAAAATATCATTTCTTCTTCAAAAACATTTATCCTTTCATAACATGTCATAAAATTTTAAACTAAAAGAAGTTGATTAAAAATAAACTTGAAAACTTGTAAAGGAAGCTTCTTGGAAATAAGGTTTTAAAAATCCATTCATGCCGTATAAGTTAAAAAAACATTCTTCTCGTACTTTTGTCGGAAAAGTCAAAAAGTACCTCGTACGAAAAACAACAAAAGATTCCTTTCATATCTTTTACTAAAAACTCACAGAAGTGTAAAATTGGATATAAACTATTGTAGAAAGATATAAATGTTACATATTGAGGAAACATGTATGTGGTTGATAAAATACACCCCAGTAAATAACAATGTATAAACAATCTCGGATAAAAATGAGATTGTGAAATTTCCCTTACCTTATGTCCGATTTTCATTGTAATTGTCCTAACCTCCTGTATAATGATTTAAATAATGTTATGGACTTATTCCAGAATCATACTTATTTTTATGATATCATATATGGTCATATTCTTAGCTTCTTAGTAGTAATATTTCATTGCTACTTGTTATTCGGGTGTTTATAACTTTTTGTTCTTATGCGTTTTTTGTCGAATAAATCTTTATTCTTCTATTTAGGTTATAGATACCTCATTTACAGAATGGTATTAGTGTAATATATATCATATTCATTCATTCAATTCATTTATATAATCATTATGAAATGACGATCATGTAGAACGAGTCGCATCACATCGTGGAGACGGTATTCCGTACGTACGCACGAGTGATGATATCGTTCCTATGATCGTGGAATTGTATTGGAGTATATTTATACTATTTCAGAATCAATATCACTTTATAATAGTTATATATAGTAATTATTTACACCATTATACCCATCCAAGTAAGGTGGTGGTGGAAAATAGATTACACCACGGCGTGGAGACGGTATTCCGTACATACGCACGCGCGATGATTTCTTTTTCCGTAGGATGGATAGATGGTGAAATAGGGTTGTTTCATACTTATAATAACATATCAGTATATGAGTGATACTGATGTTATTACTTCATAATGAAACAACTAAAGAAGAAAAAGTGGAAGAAGAAATAAAGATGAAAGAATCGGTAACGGACATTACCTCTTCTTTGAAGTGCTTCTTTGAGACCACCTTTTAGGGCACTAAAATGGGTCGTTGAAGAAGACCAGAACCTCTAGGATGTTTCTAGGGAAGTGGAGAGGAGGAATTGGTAGGGTTTGGCCGAGCTAGAAGGCTCAAAGTGGTGTGAGGAAGAGGGAGAGGAGGTGTCCTTTTATAAGGGAGGAGAGGGGCACCTTTGGAATAACAAAAACTATTATTTTATTATAAAGTCAAGTTCGGTTATAAATAGCTCCAAATTGATATATTTCTAAACTAAGGTGGGGATGGGTCGAAAGCCTCTCATACAATAGAATTTAGACAAGTTTAGGTTCCTATTTTAACCTTATCATTTAGATTTAACATTAAGTTAAATAATTTTACTTTTACCATGTCTTCTTGTGTTCTTATACTATAAGGTTAATAAACTTACTATGATCAGCCAAACAAACCCCAATTTGTTTATTATTAATATATATAACCTTATCTAAGTCATTTGGCCGAACCTTAGATTTTTAGGAATAAAATAACAATTACTAATATAATATTTGTTTTAAAAACTATTTTATGTCAAATTTGACACTATTTAGTAATTGATTTTTGTGAAAATATAACAGAATTATTAGTTCGAACCAAGTTAATTAAATAAATACTAACATGTCATATTAACCTATAAAATTATTGGGATTCATAAAAAGTCTCAAATTTCATTTATTTTGGTGTTTATAACATCAATTATGTCAATATTTCATTAATAAGATAATTACTGCATCATCATTGTGTCATAAATAAATTAAATTATTTAATGTCTAAAAATTACAAATAAAATACCATTATGTCTAAAATATTTTTATATTTCTAATGAATATTTATAGTCGAATTTATCTTATGTATAACCCCATATTAAAAATGTTTTAGTTATTATACTTTGATTTTAACTATTTTAACTATTCATTAAATAAAATAATATTAAATGTCATAATCTAATCCAAGTGGACCTAAATGGTCATATTATATTCATAAGGTTTTTTTTGGTCGAATTAAACTTATCCAATAGAATTAGGACATGTGTTAGGGTAATAGTAATATCATATTTACCCTTAGTTACCCTATTTACTATTAACCGCGGTAAAAAAAGTAAAAAGTTACTATTCACAAAAAAATTATTTTTATCTCATGGAACCAAATTTTACATACTGATATCAACCGTGTCTGTCGGATTTTCAAAATTCTATTCACAGAAGCGGTAAAATTAAGTTTTATGCAAAATTCAGTTTTTAACCTACCACTTAGTGGTTTCACTATTTATCAAAAATTGAAAGTTTTCAGAAAAATACCAAAATTTCACCCTAGGCTAATTTTGATATTCTGAATCCAAAAATGAAGTCCATTTTGAAAAATAAAATTTATAAAATTTCAAAAAGTGGTTATTACTATTCATAACGGCTAGTTTTAATAATATTTTAATAGCATATCGTTGTTTAGTGAAACTCGGTATTGTGTACGACGCAAGCTATCGAGGAAGGTTGCGATTTCGTGTAAAGAAAGCCAAGAAAGTGTTGTGTAGAAAAAGATTCCTTTGATGATTTATATAACATAAAAGTCTCGGGTGTTACATGAAATATTTATATTCACATATAAGTTTTCTTGCTCAAGTATTTCTTTTCTTAAATCATTCATATTTGTATTTAATCTTTTACTTCTAAAAAGTTTTTTGGAATGAAATGTCTTTTTAGTATGGCAGGCATTCATGTTGGATCCTTATATAATCTCAATCCTACTATACCACCGATCTTCGATGGAAATGACTACGAGTGCTAGAGAGATAGAATGAAGACCATTGTGATAAACACAGGTGAAGAAAACTACATTATGTTAACTGGAGATAATAATATTCCTGATAAGGAACTTAGAACCTTTAATAATCTAGAAAAGGTGGAATATATTCTTAACATTAAGGTATGTAATACATTGCTATGTTCCCTAAATAGAAATATTTGTAGACTGATTTCATCTAATTAATCTGTAAATAGTATTTATAATATGCTTGATGTAACTCACTTTGGAACTTCCAAAGTAATTGAAACAAGAAGTGCTATGCTCAGGGCTGAGTGTCATGGTTTCTACTTAACATATGGACAACCCATATATAAGGTACACCAAAGAATCATGACTATTGTTAATAGCTTACAATCCATGGGTGAGAATGGTTTAGATGATGATGCTCTTTTAGACAAGATTATAGACCTCAAGCCTAACGAATGGAAATCCAAGAGAACTGCTATAGATAAGAATAGGAAAGTTACTCAAATTTCTCTTGTTGAACTGTTAGGAACTCTTCTTCAACATAAAACTAGAATGAAGAGAGATTTTGATAATATTAAGAAAAATAATGGAAATGGAGGTTTTTCTTTTACAACTACTTCAAATAATATGAAAGACAAGACTCCTGAGAAAATCACAAGATCTAAAGCTAAGAATGTTGATGTTCAATCTGAATCTAGTGAAAGAGAAACTTCAGAAAATGAGTTATCCAATATTACTCAAAGGATGAACAATATTGTTGGATAGAAGAACTTTTAATATAGATACAAGAAGAAAGATGGAAAAGATATGAAATCTGGAGAAGTGACTTGATATGAATGTAGAAGAACTGGCCATATCAGACCTAATTGTCCATTTAATAAAAAGTGAGACAAGAAAGACATGAATTCCGAAAGAAACAAGAAGAAGTTATACAGATCAAAGCATAAGAATGTATTGAAAGGCAATGACACTTGGAATGCTAGTGGTGGAAATTCTTCTGATGAATATTCAGAATATTAATTTTCTGGGAAAAAAATATGTGTCTAATAGCCAGAGCTCCATTTCAAAATCATTGTCTTATGGGTAACATACGAACTGCTGAATCTTTAACCAATATATCTTTAAGTGAAAATTTTCTAGATAGAGGTTTTTCTTCAGATGAAGAACCTTCTTCATAAGATAATGATAATAATTTTCCTTCAAATGAGGATGTTTCAAAATTTTCCAAGTTGTTAGAAAAAAAAATTGTAAATTTCTAAAAAACATGATAAAACAAACTCTAGAGAAAAACTTTTAACAAAATAAATTTGGGATCCTTCAAAAGATATTGATGATAAAAATTTTCCTTTAAAAAATATTTCTACGAAACATGGGGAAGTTAATTCTGAGAAGGATAAACATTCTAAGGATGTTAAAAATCTGTTTTTAGAAAATGTTGTTTTATAGGATAAACTTAACTCTAAATCTATTGTTCTTGAGGATAATAATTTAGTCCGGAGACTAATATCTAAAATATTTTCCTTGAAGAATCTTCTTGAATATTTTACTTATGGTAAGGAAAATTTTTACAAGATGTATTCTCAGATCTGAACTCATGGTAACAGTCAGGGATTGGGTTATTCTCATGAAAAACCTATTTTTAAAAATAATTATTTTGTTTCTTCTAGAGCCCCTTCTTTTACTAAATGACAAAGAGGTGGGCATTGGAAGAAAAAAATTTCTTTAAAAAAATTTCAATCCCTTGGGTTTTATAATTCTTATTTTTCTGAAAAAATTTGGTTACCCAAGCTTTTATTATCAAATAGTTCCATATCCAAGCAAGTTAGGCTTCCGGAAGCCTAAATCATTCTTTTTCAGTTTAATGAAAGAAGTACCAACAACCTATAGTACATGGATAGTTGATGTTCCTAGAACATGACTGGTAATAAAGACTACTTCAAGAAGATTTTAAAAACAAAAGGTGGAAAGGTAACTTTTGGTGATAAATTTCGAGGAGAAATTGTTAGTATAGGTAACATTTTTCTTCTTGGTAAAGCTATTATTTCAAATGTTAATTTTTTAAAAGGCCTTAGGCACAACCTCATAAGAATAAGTCAATTATGTAATTAAGGTTACCTTGTGAATTTTAGAAATTATAAATGTTTAGTTCACAATTCCAAGGATGAGATTATTTTCCCAACCCTTCGGCATGAGAATGTGTACACCGTAAACATAGAAGACCATATAAGGGATGATTTACCTTTCCTTAGTGCATTTTGAAGATAAATCATGGCTTTGGAATAGGATACTAGGACACTATAACTTAAGGAATATTTGTAAGCTTTCTAAGAAAGAACTTGTTCAGGATCTACCGGAACATAAGTTTGATTCTTCAAAGGTCTGTGATCCTTGTCAATATGGAAAGCAACATAAATCTAGCTTTAAATATATAAGGGAATTTACAGCATCTAATGCCTTACAGTTAGTACACATGGATTTATTTTTTTCAACACATAATGGGAGTGTTGGAGGCAAATACTATGTGTTTTTCCTAGTTGATGACTACACTAGATTTACTTGGGTCTATTTTCTCGCAATAAAATATAAAGCATTTTCTTATTTCAAAATATTTATAACTCAAGTTAAAAATGAGAAAAACATTCCATTTATAACTATTCATAGTGATCCTATTAGAGAATTTGAAAATTATGATTTTGATACATTTTGTAGTAAAAAAGTTATTACTCACAACTTCTCAGCTCCAATAACTTCTCAACAAAATGGTGTTGTCGAAAGAAGAAATCGCTTTCTTCAAGAGATAAAAATAACCATGTTGAGTGAATATTCTATAGCTAAACATTTTTGGGCTGAAACTGTAAGTACTTCTTATTATACTACAAATCTAGTGTTAATAAGTCCGTTTCATAATAAAACACCTTATGAGTTGTGGACTGGCCGAAAACCAAAAGTTTCTTACTTCAATGTTTTTAGTTGCAATGATTTTATCTTTAATACCAATGATAACATTCATAAATATTCACCCAAATCCAATGAATGAATTTTCATAGGTTACTCTACTAACTCTAAGGCATATAGAGTTTTTAATAAAAACACTTGCACTGTGGAAGAAACAATACATGTTAATTTTGATGAAAATTATCCTTTTGTTTTCAAACTACCCAAATATTTTCCGGATATATTTTCTAAAACGGATCACCAACCTTTGATAGAAGATCTTTAAAACAAAGATAACGTTCAAGAAATTTTTTTAAAACATTAACTCTTGATGATTTTGTACCTTATGTTGATGAATAGGTTTTTCAATATCCAAGTCAGCTGTTTATTAGGAATCATCCTAGTGATCATATCATTGGAAATTTTAATCAACTAGTAAGAACTAGATGTTCTTTATGAAATGAAGTTGAACATATTTCATTTCCATCCCAATATGACCAAAGACTCCTAAAGAAGCCTTGGGTAATGAAGATTGGATAATGTCTTTGCATGATGAACTCAATGAATTCATAAGAAATAATGTTTTGACCTTGGTTGAGAAACCTAAGGAAACCTCTATTATTGGAGTAAAATGGGGTTATAAAAACAAATGCGATGAAAATGGAGTTATTGTTATAAATAAATCAAGTTTGGTTGAAAAAGTCTATAACCAACAAGAAGGCATAGACTATTAAGAAACATATGCTCCTATAACAGGACTTGAAGCTATCTGTATTCTTCTATCCTTTACAGCTTTCATTAATTTTAAACTCTATCAAATGGATGTTAGGTGTGATTTTCTTAACGGTTATGTACAGGAGGAAGTATATGTAGATCAACCCCCTGTATTTGAAGATAAAAAATATCCAAATCATGTTTATAAACTTACCAATTCTTTATTTGGATTTAAACAAGCCCCTAGAGCTTGGTATGATAGACATTCAAGATTTTTGCTTCAAAATAACTATGTTAAGGGAACTGCTGATCCAACCCTTTTCTTTAAGAAAAATAAAAAATATTTTTTTATTGGTCTAATTTATGTTGATGACATCATCTTTGTATCAACTCCGCGATCCTTCACTGATTCCTTTGCAAATCTTATGAAATCTGATATTGAGATGAGTATGATGGGCGAGTTAGCATTTTTATTGGTTTTCAAATTTCACAAAAACTAGAGGGAACGTACATATCTTAACATAAGTATATCAAATATCTTCTAAATAATTTCCGTTATGACAACACTAAGAGTATAAGTACTCCTATTGTAACCTCTATACTCTTGATTTGATGAATTAGGGAATCATGTAGATCAAACATCTTATAGAGGGATGATAGGAAGTTTACTGTACTTAACAGCTAGTCGACCTGACTTAATGTTCTAAGTATGCTTATGTTCATGATTTCAAGAAAATCCTAAAGAATCCCCTTTAAAATCTGTAAAAATAATTTTTCAGAATTTAAAGGGAACTATATATTTGGGACTATTTTACTCCTCCAGAAATGATTTTGAACTTAACAGTTTTTTGGATGATGACTTTAGTGGTTGTAAAATGGATAGAAAAAGTATATCTGGAACTTGTCATTTTATAAGAGATTCCTTAGTGTCTTGGTCTTGCAAGAAACAACATTCTGTAGCATTTTCCACTGCTAATGCTGAATATATAGCAGCTAGAAGTTGTTGTGCTCAAGTGTTGTGGATGAAACACACACTCACAGACTATGGAATGAGTTTTTACTAAGACTCAAATTGTGTGTGATAACACAAGTTCCATTTACCTAAGTAAAAATCCTATACATCACTCTCATGAAAAACACATAGATATTAGACATCACTTTCTTAGGGATCACACTCTTAAAGGAGATATTATTCTTCAATTTATTAGAATGAAAGATGTACTTGCTAATATTTTCTCAAAACCTCTACCTTATGATAGATTTTAATATATCAAACAGAAACTAGGATTGATTTCTGTAAGGTAGTCATTCATATCTACTTCTTGTTTAAATCATTTCCTAACTTTGAAGTACTCCTTATTTCAAGGGGAGTACATATGTTTGTTTATTTCCTTTCTTTAAATTATTTTTCATTCCTTAGGAAAAATTTTCAGATTTGAAAATGTCAGATTTGAAAATGTTAGATTTGAAAATTTCGGATTTTAAAATTTTGTATTTGAAAATTTCAGATTAGAAAATTTCATATTTTAAAACTCCCAAGAAAAATTAATATAATACCGGTAAAAATCTCAGAGTACTCCAAAAGGTAATATTTCATAATCTTTATCTTATGTTTTAGTTGTTGGTATTTCAAAATTTATTAAATTCTGGTTTACCTTACCTCAAAAGATTAGAATTAATATTTTCTATATCCATTCTCAACCATGAGATAAGATTGGGTATTTTGTTAGCTGTCTGATTCTCTTATGGACGGTGAAATGTCATAGCTATGTCTATATAAGGGGTTCCTCATTTTCAAGTATCGCACCACTATTACTGATCTCAGTGATGAAGTTTTTTTGCCGTCAAAGGTTTTTTTCTGAAGTTCTCTATCACCCAGAATGACTCCTGAATCCTCAGCAGATTAGATGTCGGTTAGCAAGGAGATTATGGACCGGTCAATCTTTAGGGAATGGTTAGTGTTCCTTATGTTCTTTAAAAAATATCACTCCCTCATCTCTGAGGTGATAATATCTAATGGATGGGAATGTTTTTGTGTGGCTATGGAGAAATCATAGGTTCTAGTTTATCCTAACCTCCTTATTCAATTATATGAATCTGTTATGTTCTTTGAAAAGAATGGTAAGGCTCTGTTTAAGTTCAAATGATATGATAAATCATATACAGTCCTCTACAAGAAGAAAGAAAATGTTGTTAACATGCCGTATGATGGGGAGGCTATTCTTTGCTCTTAGAAACTCCCTAAAAAAGAAGGCCCTTTTAAATGATTCAAGGATTTGGATTTTCTCGGTCTTAAGTATGTCAAGAATCTGAAGATTAAAAATCTTCAACAAACCACAAGATGGTGGCTCTCTAGATACAAGTAATTCTTATTCCAAGAAAGGGAGATAAGGATTCTCTGAATATATGTGATATATTTATTTTATATTTTCATATCAACTTAAAGAAGATCAAATTGGTGAAGTACATCTTTCTCACTATTCAAGCAATAAAAGGCGGAACCATCAGATCTCAGATCCTTATGTATCCACAAACTATTTCTAGGATAATTATTATGTGTCTTCATGAACGGAATGTTCCATGTCGATCAGTCTCAAAGCCTTTCATGATACTGTTTCTTAGTGATGACACTCTAAGAAGGATGAAAGTAGAATTTATTCCAAAATCAAAAAACATTGAAGAAATGTTTTTCCATAACAAGGGTGATGCTCCGGAATCATCAAAGTCAGTTCCTAAGAAAATGAAACTTGAATTACCGAGCGTGCCAGTACCAGTTCCTACTAATTTGGTTTCAGCACCTACTCCTGCAAAGAAATCAAAATCTTATTCAAAATCAACAATTGAAAATTGGATAGAAATGGAAGCTACTTGAAAGGAATGAGATCTTTCTTTTGATCTAAATACTACAGAGGCTAATGCTCTAAAAATTAAACAAGATGAAAATCTTGAGAAATAAAGGAAGGAGAAGAAGTTAAAGAAGAAATCATTGGAATATCTTGTTTTTCAGTCTCTTCTAAAAGCTGTAGAAAAGAAATCTCATGAATTATTCGAATCTCATGATGTTCATAAGAAACTGGTGGTCCCTCCAGAAATCAAAAAATCTAATAAAGTGGTAGATTTATCAAAACCAGTTCATGAAATGGAAGATCATATAATCCAAAGTGATGATGATGATGTTTTAAGGGAAGTGGAAGATTAGGTTGGAACTTCTTCGAGTTCAGTTTCCAAATCTATTTTAGTAGAACAAGTCGAAGAACAAGTTGAAGAAGATCTTGAGGAAGAAATAGAAGGTGAGTAAGAGGCTGAAATTGAAGATGATGAAGAAGTAGATAAAGAACAGGTTGAACAACAAAATTAAGAAGAGGAATAATATCAAGAAGAAGAGGGACAAAGAGGTTATCAACATCCTGTGTTTGAAAAAGAAGAAGATGAACAGGGAGATTTAAATTTCTTTCAAGTTTCAGATGAAAAATCTCCAATTCAAGCCCCACTTAAAGGAAAGTATATTTTGATTGATACATCTTATAATGAAGCGCCTCAGAATTCCTCTAAGAGAATATAGATACAAGATTCCTTAACACCAAGAGGAGTTCAGAAAATAAAATATGTTTCAGGATGTGAATCCTCTTCATCTGTCGAAAATTATTTTGTTAAGTTATCTTTAAGAAATTTGTTCAGCACCATTCCGATTCTTTCAAACATTGATGCCCGGAGTCAAACGATGCATTAAACCCTGAATCAAGAGACATAATTGACCAACATGATTATAGACATGGTTGTCAAGCAAGAAGCAAACTTCAGTAATCACATGATTGATTACAAAGCTCAGAAGATGACTTGTAAGAAGGTCTTTAACCGTACCAGAAATATCAATGAAGAGCTAAGACAGTTCGGTGACTTCATGGATTCAACCAAAGGAGCTTGTAATACTTGTAAAACTAAGTTAAACAAGGTCAAGACATCAATCTCTGAGAACTATTGTCAACTCAATTCTGTTTCTCGATTTGTTAGTAGTGAGAAGGAAGTCATAACCGAATTCGAAAGAAAGGTTGTCGCTCAAGAAGAAAGGATATTTTATTTAGAGAAGATGAATCAGGATCAAGATATCTTATTGATACAGTTTTAAGAAGATCATAAGGAAGTGATGAAACTCAAATCCCTAATAAAGAATTTGTTGTATGAGAAGAAGAAGAATGAATGAATTTTTTTACATTTCGATGTTTTGATGTAATATAAACATTATTTCTAAAATTTTCTTAAGAAATTTCTTCCATATATTTCTTTTTTTTAATGTATGCTTGATTAACCTTATAGGTACATCTTATACTTCTCAATTCCTTTCCCTCTTTTTGAAAATTACAAAGGGGGAGAATTTTTTTAAAGGAATAATTTAATCTCTAAGAAGGATAATCTATTAAGGGAGAGTATGGAAAGAAAGGATATTGTCCATGTAAGGGGAGTTTTCTTTTAAGACGAAATGTTTATCTAAGGGGGAGTTATTCCCTTAAGAAAACCCGACTACAAAGATCAAGAATATTATCCTTAGGAAACATAACCTAGGGGGAGTTAGTCGTATTTTTCCAAAATATTATTCAAAAGGGGAGATAAGTTTTTTATACTTGTTTATCTAATTCAATATATTCTTCCTTAGAAGAGTTGTTTGTGCATTACAAAAAGGGGGAGATTGTTGAGTCAATAAGTATATCTTATGACTTCTCCATTACTTATGGTTATATGTTTTTAAAATCACAAACACTTTTTCTAAATTTTAAGTATTTTTTTTAAGTTCTGTATTTTTTTAATATCCAGAATTGTAATTCCGTTAGTCTTACAGATCTCTCATTCCGATTTTCCATTCTGTTATATTTACAGATCTGTCATTATGATTTTTCATTCAGTTTTTATGATTCCAATTCCGGTGTATATATTATTCCAATCTTCAATAACGATTCTGGTGTATATATGATGCCGATATTAAATACCGATTCTAGTTTATATATGATTCAGTTTTTGGATTCCGAATCAGGTGTATATATGATTCATTTTTATGAATCCTAATCTCGTGAATATCTGATTCAGTTTTATAAATCTAAATCAAGTGTATATGTGATTCGGTTTTTTGATTCCAAATCCATTGTATATTTGATTCAGTTTTATAATTCCGAATCTGGTGTATATATGATTCAGTTTTTATGATTCTGAATCTGGTGTATATTTGATTCAGTTTTTAGGATTCTGAATCTGGTGTATATGTGATTCAGTTTTTATGATTCTGATTCCGGTGTATATTTGATTACGATTTTGTGATTCCGATTATGGAACGAATGGGATACCTATTTCAATCTGATTTACATTTCCTTATGAATCTATTTTCTTGATAATGTTAGATTTGATTAAATGTATCATTCCAATGACATTAGATTCTATTTGTTCTTATACTTAACATTTATCTTTTATTTAACATCGTTTCTATTACATGAAACGATGTCGTACAATCTGTTATAAACTAACCATATTATGTTTTCCACGTTTCCAGGTCCCACCAAAATTTAAGGTAAAATATGATCATTGGAGAGGAGCCGACCGTTGGGAAATTTTTCCAATAAATACAAGCCCATTTGAGTGAGAAAAGGACTTCTACTTCGACAACTAACTTTGAAGAGAAAAAATGTGAATTTATTTCTAGATAGAGAGGCTCTGAAAACTCTCAGTGCATCGTGCAGATGTTGTGAACAACTTTTTTAGGCATGAAAAACATGTTCAGACATGCTTTGTGTAGACTCTGATCATGTTGGTCGTGGGATTCTGGGTTTGGAAGACAGAGGTTTTGAATTCCTTCTAAATCGAGGGTTTGCGGGTATAGCAAGACAGATTTCAATCTTCAGATTGAGGGCATACCTGGGTTTGGGAAGACAGTATTTCTTGAAAATATAAATCATGGAACCTTTATCCAAGGTTCTTGGATACCCTTCTCATTGGGTTAAAAGAATATTATGGCTACTTTTTTACTACTACAAGTTGTTTTAATTCCGCTATTGTATGTTAACTTTGTTAAAGTTAGAAAGTATAACATTCTTATACTTTTTAATTTCATTACTTTGATAATATTATACATTCTATACACTTTAAGGTAGAATCTTTCTTTAATGAAAATAGAAGTGGATTATTTAATAGGTCTTGTGAATGTTTGTTTAACCTTGTTAAACATAACTTTAAAGGTTCGAAAGGAATTTTTAAAATATACAATTCACCCCCTCTTGTATTTTAGAATCTCATTTTTACATATTCGATCCTAAAATAACTATCAAAATAATTTTTAATCAATTATTTAAGTTTGATGTTCTTTATAATGTACACTATCGATGAAGATAAATTTAAAAAGTGACTTACCGTAAAATCTAGGGGCATTATATTCTTCCCTCCTTCTATAAATTGTGTCCTTGCAATTTAAAATCACACTTCACAAAAATAATGTCTCAATCTTGAAAATATATTTGTTGAAATTCATCATCCTGAAAATGGTTTATAAAACTCCCTCATACAAATAGTTACATAAAAATGTGAAGGTCACCATAGAACTAATATTTTGAAATAGAAGAAAAGTCATTAAAATATGGTGATGGAAGAGAAATCCAAATATCATGTTCTATTAGAGAGTAATAGAGAACATGGTCTTTAGAATATCTACCATCACAAACTTGTAAATTTGTGATTGGTTAAAAGACCCTCTATTTTCAGAAATAAAATTAAACAGATGACGTTTTTGTTCTAATTTTGTTTTCCAAGTGTTGAGTGATTATTTTAATTTTTAGATAATCACTTGAGAAAGTGTGCATAGTTGATTACTTTCTATGTCATAAGTATAATATCATCCTTTGGGTGTGCTACGACATATTCTCATTTCATCCCTCATACATGGAAATGAAAATTCAAAATAAATATTTTACACCTAATGCACTTTCATGAATCATTGGATCCACCAGTAATTCCTTATGCATTTAAATATTTACTAAAACCAAAATTATTTGCATAAATTATCCAGTAAATCATACTTTAACCTCACATAATAATATCCAATGTTCAACTAAATCAATTCAAGCCTTAAGAATCATCCAAACTACATCTATCCGAAGTCACATTCCAAAAAGGTATCTAAATTTACATGACATGCTAAACATTTTCATAAATAACCTAAATCACTATAAATCCAAAATAAAAACATGTTTTATTAAAAAATACAATTAAACATTTATTCCTTAAAATATTCTATGTCTTCAGAAATAAAATTAATCAATTAATTACCAATCATTTTCCAATACCAAGGTTATATATTTGATAAAACAAATGTCCCTAAAATCAAAATAACTTTTATCTATAAGATATAACAAATATGATAATTAGGACTTCATGTTGGCTAGTGATATGTGTTGCACCATTTTGTCCCTTAGGTTGTGGATTCAAACCCTATGGCCTTTCCAGACATGATGAGATTTCACCCAACCTACATGATGCATTTTTTTATAAAACTATTTTAATATAACTTCCAAAATAGATATGATGAACATTACTAAAATAAGTTTAATCACTAATGTCATCAACAAAACCCTAATAAATTAATTTCCACATAGTACTTTCCTTGGTCTATAAATTATCCTATAGAATAGGTAATTGACTCAGGTAATGAAAATATTCCACATATTTAAAGAAATGAACTAAAAATGGATTCTTAGGATGTGGTTTATTTCCTTCCTTCATACTATTCAACATTCCTCATCAATTATTTGATTTCTTTCCTTTTTTCCCACATATAAGAGATTTCACAATTCCATTAAGACACGTTATGTGGTTTATCCGTCCACATTTGCTGCATGATGGAAATACAGATTTATTTTCTCCATGGTCTCCACCACCAGAGCTCTTAGAAAACTCCATCCTTCTCTTATTTTGTGATTTTGGGAGTTGGTTAAGGTATATGTTGTTAAAATAATTATGTTAAAACTAGTTATCTGTGAACATGATATCTTTCACTTCAATCAATCTCCCATTTGGGTTATAATCTACACATCCATGTCCATCATGTTCAATGTTAACATGACTCCATTGGGTTTTACCCATTGACTAAAATAGAAATCTTTGTGTGAGTAACAATATTCATAGTGAGAAAAATATATAATCATTTATAGGATATCATGACACCTTATTTTCTTCCTAAAGTACCTTCTATTTGACCTTGGGTATTTATATTCATTATACATTCAAATCCTTCATTATGGGTTGTAAAGAAAATGTGAATTATCCTAAGCATACCCTATGAGAGTGTCAAACTAGGTGCACAGTAAGGCTATTTTTCATATACCAATTTGCACCGAGTCATGCCTAATGCACCATGTTGGTGTTGTCACCCCTAGATACATTTTTTCCAGAACCACATCCACTTGTAGTATCTATACAATGATGTATTTCTAAGAAGACACACATAATATATACCTTAGAAAAATCCTAGGATATTCTTCTATGTTTTTTACTTAAATACTATCTTAGGGTTGTGTTCTCCAGTCTAGTATTTCCTAAATCAAGTTTCCAATCTATCTACTTAAATTTCTCTAATACCAAATGTAAAGACCCTGACCCCAATAGCTTGGAGTCGGTGTCTTACTTTGTTATATTTTTACTACGAACAGGAATTCACATCCCAAATGACTTAATAGTTTAGTATCATGGAAGGATCGATAGAAACATAAGTATTACATTAAAAAATGAAATGAAATATAGCATAGAAACTCCATTGGAAATGCCCATAAACTATTATATTACCCTTTCAAGTCATTCAAAATAAAAATCTTCGCATCCTAGGGAAATATAAAACATAAGAAAGGGGTGATATCATATGCTTATTAAGGGTATAAAATACAGTAGAAGCTATCATAAATAATCATAAACAATAATTCAAGGTGAATAACTAAAAATACAATACATTAAAATATAATCATGAGCATAATATGGAAATAATAATAGCTGAGTAAATAATTACATATAAATAATCACATGAGTATGAAACCTAATGGTGGATATTCTACTAGTAGAATAATCACATGTATTTTAAATTACTAGTATCGCAAAGAGGGAATGAATAATTTTAAATTTCATAGAAATTCCTTCAAGGATTAATCCAAGAAACTATATATAAAAGGGTAAAAGCACGGTGTGGTTTGTCTCATTAGTCATACTGATGCATAGAGAGGCAATAGTGGGCCTCACTTGTCACATTCTGAGTCCAATTCATTCCTCATATTTTGAATAACTGGTTTAAAAGAAATATTTAAATGAAAGTTCCACATACCACCTTTAAATATTTTAATCACAATCGAAGATTAAAATACTCAAAATAATTGATAAATTATTGAGAGAAATATCGTTTTACTTTGGAAAAAGGAGTTCTTCTGGAAAATCATTTGTATTTTTTATAAAATAATATCGTAAACATGAATATACCATAAAAGGAAAGGTAATGGAAATGAATTTATTTTTGAGGTATAAATTTTTTCCATCATGTAAAAATATTTTTTAAGAAACAATAGAATTGGGCCACTTTAGTGTTCTTTAAGAGAAAATATAAAAGAGTCTTCAAAAATAAAAATTCATAATTGTCTATAAAAAACCAAAAAATAAAAAATATAGTTTTTATAAAAAATATAGTGATATTGGAAAAATAATTGTTTCTTAAAACAGATTATATAAGGTACTTGAAAATGGGGAAGAAATTGGGAAGTTCCCTTCAATCGGGCTTGCTTAACATGAATAATTGAAAAGGGAACCTTATAAAATATGTATTTCCCCATCAAAGAAAGATGAACTAATATGGATAAATGATTTTGGAAAATATACAAGAAATTTAGTGGAATTGTATAAAAATAAACAAGAATTACTTTAGGGTAAAGCAAGAGAAACCATAACCGGAATGAAAAATAGAGATTCGGGAAGAAACCCTTACCACTATGAAAACAATCGAACCGTATGAACCATAAAATCAATAATCATCAGATGAAACATTTAATAACATGAATATAAATATATTAATGATATGATACATCAAAGGGTAGTATACATACACTTGATTCCGAAAATAGTGGTGAATAAGCCATATCTCATGGAAATAAAAGTTATATTCGAAAACTCTTACCTAATGTCTGAATGTGTTCTTTATATGCACTTAATGTCGTGAAAAATGAAATTAGATTCATTAATAATTTAATTCATAAACAATAAACCATGTATTTTATTTATTTTAATTTGATTAAATTCATTTATTGCTTTTTTAGGAGTTATAAGATTCTATTTCATCATTCGAGAGTGTTTATTTCCTTCGTTTTCATGATCGGTTCACTTATATACATGTATGAAAGATCATGTGAAAGGGTAATAGTTATCTAGAATTGAAATTGTTTATTATTAATGATCTCTCAGGAGATTTAATGGTCATATATATCATTTTTCATAGACATGAAGATGATTCATTTGATAAATAATTAATGATAACTACTTAGATTATTTGGGCATTTTTTCGATCACCATGAACTAGTTTTGTCTTATGAATTAATATTTTGTATATATAATGGTTCCAGAACATTAAATATGTTTTATTACATATATTAATGTCTGGTTTAACCGTAAAATTATTTGATGACCAGACATGAAGGTGGAAATGAAAAACTAAAACTCATTATCCTCGAAGGCGGTAAATCGACACCTCACAGACGATGTTTTCATTTTTAGAGTAAAAATGGGAAGAGAAGAAAATAAACTGTTGAGATAGCATAATAATAATAAAATTATATTATATATAAGATACTGGAGTTTTCATGCATATTTTGATATTTTAGGTAAGGAAATGATAATAAAATAAAATCAAATGAAAGGCAATTAAATGAATGAAATGGTATTTTACCTCTTTAATTCCTCTCCTTTAGAACCTCTGTAAGGAACATTGAAATTGTCTTTTGGGTGAGACAAAAAATACCATAATGTGGGGGAGAGGGTTGGGATAGGTATTGGTCATAAATTGGAAAATCATATAGGCTTTGGGGGTATGAGGAGAAGGGGTGATGAGGGTGGTATTTATAGTTGAGGACAGAGGTGTTTTTTGAATATTTTATTAATTTGTTTATTATTTTGGATCATGACTATGAATAGTTTGATCATTAAAACTAAATATATAAAAATAATTAAGGGTAGTTCAAGGTTATGGCTATTAAATCATAAATTACTTATGGAATAGTGTATATAACTTATAATGTATATATTCTGTAAATTATCATATTTTACTATTCACAAGAAAAATCAAGTATTTTAGAAAAGTCCCAAAAATAACCCATAAATTTTTTTCAATGTGTAGAATTCAAAAATGAAATAAATTTTTTAAAAATAAATTTCTAAATTTGAGAAGAGGAATTTTACTCGAGTAATGGCCAGATTCTATATATTTAAGCCAATTAACTACAAATGGATTCATAGGATGTGTTTTATTTCCTTCTATAATACTATTCATTTTTCTTAGCAATTATCTGATTTATGTCTTTATTTCACAAAAATAAATCATTTCCCTAATTTTTAATGGCATGTTCCTAAGTGTCTCCTTCCACATTTCGTGCATGATGGAAATTGATCCTTCTTTTCTCCATGGTCTCCACAAATGGAGCTCTTATATAAATCTATCATTCTCTTCTTTGGTGAGTTCGGGAGTTGGTTAAGGAATATGTCTTTACTAATATTTCAGGAAAACCAATTAGGCATGAACATGATACCCTTCACTTCTATAAATATTTTATTTGGTTTCTCATCACCACCACCTTGTCCATCATTTTGAATGTTAACATGACTCTTTTGGGTTCCATCAATTGACTAAAATCGGAAAGCATAGTGTGTGTAACAACATTCATAGTGAGAAAAACATAAAATCATTTATAGGAAATCATGACACTTTATTTTAAACCTAAAACTCCTTAGGTTTAACATAATTTATTCATTTACATTATATATTCAAATCCTTCATAATTTTTTATAATGAAATTGTGAATTATCCTAAGCGTATCCCATGGGAGTGTCAATCTAGGTGTAGAATAAGGCCCAATGTCATGTACCAGGTTATATAGCGTTAGGCCCAATGCACCATGTTGGAGTTTTTCTCCTCGGTACATCAGTGTCAAAACCACATCTACTTTTAGTATCGAGACAGGGATTCATTTCTAAGAAGATCTAGATAATGTCTACCCTACCAATAATCTAGGATGTTCTTTTATTCTTATCCTTAAAGTATATCTCAGGGTTATGTTATATAATCTATTATTTCCTAAGCCTAGTTTCCAAATTCTCTGCTAAGCATTCTCTGATAATAATGTAATGATCCCGACCCCAATAGTGTGGAGTTGGTACCTTACCTTATTACATTTTCACTATGAATAAGCGTTGGCATCCCAAAGTACAAAATAGGTTGGTAGCTTTGGAAAGATAGATACAAAAATAAGTGTTACATTACAACATAAAATGAAATACAACATAGAAAATCCATTATAAACACCCATAAAATCCTTGATTATCCAATCAAGTAATTCATAATATATATCTTCACATCCTGGGGAAGAATAAAATATATGAAAGGGGTCAGATCAGATGCTTAGTAAGGGTAAAAAATACATAAGAAACTAACATAAATAATCATTGATAATAATGCAAGGTGAATGATAAAAAATGAAATCCCTTAAAACATAATCGTGAGCATAATATGGAAAGAATAATAGAAGATTAAATAATGACATATAAATAGTCACATTAGTGTCAAACTTAACCATGGATATTCTACTAGTCAAATAATCACATTGATTTTAAGTTACTTGTATCATAAAAATGGAATATATAATGTTTTACATCATAAAAATAACCTCAAGGCTTAATCCAAGACATCATACATAAATGGGTAAAAACCCTATCTAGTTTGTCTCTAGAGACCAACTAATGCATAGAAGGGATATAATAGGCATCACCCATAACATAATAAATCCAATGAATTCCTCATATGTCAAATAATCAATTTAATAATATATATTCAAATAAAAGTTTCCCATACAACTTCTAAATATTTGAATCATAATCATAGATGAAAATAAACTAAAATAATTGATAAATTATTGAGAGAAATACCCTTTCACTTTGGAAAAAGGAGTTATTTTGGAAAATAATTTTTATTTGTTGAAACATTTTATTTTAAAGATGAATATCGCAGAAAATAAAAGGTTCATTCAATGAAATTATGTTTGATCCATAAATTATTTCTAACATGTAAAAAGTGTTTTTAAGAAACATTAGAATTAAGCCACTTTAGTGGAGTTTAAAATATAATATAAAGAGTTATTAAAATAGAAAAGACGTAATTGTTTGTATAAAACCAGAAGTGAAAAAAGCTAGTTTTCATGACAAAAATATGTGTTTTTTTAAATAATTGTGTCTTAAAAAATATTATGGATGGTACATAAAAATGGAAAAGAAATTTGGAGGTTCCATTTAATCAGGGTTGCTTAACGGGAATAATTGAAAAGGGAACCTTATAAAATATGTATTTACCCATTAAATAAAGATGAATTTATCTGGATACATGATTTTGTAACATAGACATATAATCAATATAAATTAAAAAAATTAAATCATAATTTTATTGGGGTAAATAGAGAGAATGCATAACCTGAATGAAAAATGGAGGTTTGGGAAGAAACTCTTACCACTACGCAAACAGTCGAACCGTATTCCCTATAAAATCAATAATAAATAGTTGAAACATTTAATACCATGAATATAAATATATTCATTATATGATACATCAAGGGTTATTATACGTACCCCACACACAATAAATAGAGGTGAATAAGGCTTATTTAATGGAAATAAAAGTGAGATGAGAAAACTCTTACCTTATGTCTGAAAGTGTACTGAACTTGCCCTTAATATCCTGGATGATGAAATTAGATCCATTAATTATTTAATTCGGACCCAATTAAACATTTATTTTATTCATTATAATTTTATTATGTTCATTAATGGACTTTTCGATGACTTATAATTTTCAATTTTACCATTTGGGAGTGTTTGTTTCCTTGGTTTTCATGACAGGTACACTTGTATATATGTATTAAAGATCTTGTAAAATGGGAATACTTATCCAAAATTGTAACTATTTATCATTAATGAGCTTATAGGATATTTACTGGTATTATATGTCATTTTATTTCTATGTATGAGAATGATTCATTAGATAAAGCATTAATGATAACCGTTTGGATTATTTTGGTGCTTTTTCGATCACCACGAACTAGTTTTATATTATCTATTAATATTATGTATATATACTTGTTATATAATATTAAATAATTTTTATTACATATATTAAAGTTTTTTTGACCATAATTGTTTTTGGCCATACTTGAAGGTGGAATTAAAAAAAATGAAAACTCATCGTCCCCCGAGGCGGTAAACCTACACCTCACAGTTGATGTCGTCATTTTTAGAATTAAAAGGGTAAGAGAATACAATTGAAGGTTGATATTCCATTATCATAATAAAATTCCATTACATATATGATACTGTATTTTTCATGCATTTTTCAATAGTAGAGGAAAGGAAATTAAAAGAAAAGAAAATAAATTGTATGAAAATTAAATAAACGAAAGGGGATTTTTCCTCTTCAATTCCTCTCCTTGATAAACTCATCAAAGAACATTGAAATGGTATTTTTTGTGATACCATAAATTCCAAAACGTGGGGAATAGGTTTTTGAGAGGTAATTGGTAGAAATTGGACAATCTTCAAGGCTTTTGAGTTGTAGAGAAAAGGGGTAGTATTTATAGTGGAGGAGAGGGGTGTTTTATTTAATATTTTATTCATTTGTTCATTATTTTGGATCAATACTACAAGTGGATTGAACATTATCACTAAATATATTAATATAATGAATTTGAGTTTGATATTATGGTTATTACATTAGCAATGACTCAAGTAATAGTGTATTTATCTTATAATGTATAAATAATATAAATTATTGTATCTTACTATTCGCTAGGAATTCAAGTACTTTAAATAAATCAAAAAAATTAATTCTAACCATATTGTAATCTGTAGAATTAAAAAATGAACACCATTTTTTGGAAATAATTTTTTAAATATGGTAAATTTAATTTTTAGTTAAAATCATCATTTATTCGAAAAATACAGATTTTAAAATTATAAATTATTTTATGACACTTTGAAAAATTAATTATGGTCTCATAAAATTATATTATAATAATAAGATTAAAAAAATATTAATTTATTAATTTATTTTATGAAAATAAATAATATTTTAAGTAATTAAATTAATTATAAAATTTTAAATAAATATTTACATTTCCCAAAAATACTAATACTTAATTTATTATTTTTAATAAATTTATTTACTTTTCCCGTGATATAAATATATCATATTTTAATTTATGAGATTCAAAAAAATATATTTATACTTTTATAGGTGAGATCAAATTCAAATCATAAATCGGCTTCTAATATAATGAAATTGTTAGTTTTATAAATATGGGGATGTTCACTATTCACTATAAAATAAATATTTTCATAAAAATAACAAAATTTCACCCAAATATAATTTTGAAACTACTATTTTAGAATTAATTTTTTTTCATTAATATAATTTATAAAAGTTTAAAATTGTAATTTTAAAACAAGTTCACTATTAAAAGTCCGTAAAACAACCTTTATAAAATATAGTCTTTTATTCGTAAAATTTAATTTATTCTTATATTAAGCATATCATACTTTTTAGTTGAATTTAAAAATATTTTATTGAATATGTAACATATAAGTTTCATTAAAATTCTTCAATGAGAATGATTAATTTAATTTATTATTATTGAATGCCATTATGGTCATAAAAATAGTTTTTTCTAAAACACATCTTTTATGTCCAATTGATTTTTATTTTCATTTCTAAATAATTGGTAACCAAAGAATTAATTTTATAAATGTGTTTAAAATATATTTTTTTAATTTAAATAATCCATTTCCTTCCCTCCATTCCAATGGCTAGGTGATAACTATCATAATAGTATTTAATCATTTGTTTAATATTAGTGTTCTATATAATGTACACTATCAAAGAAGATAAATTTAAAAATTGAAATACCATAAAATATTGTGGTGTTGAATTTTTAATATTCTATTTAAACTCCATGAATTTCATTGGACTAAAAAGGAGTTCAATATTTTTAAAATTTACTCTTTTCCTGGAGAGACACTCATATAGATTAAGAACATCAAAAACATTAACACACTCATACATTGACGCATGAATAAAAATGAGAAGCACAATCATATTAGAATATATAGATGATTTAATGACTAACTTGTAACACCCCATGTTTTTAAAAGAGTAATATATGTTCGATAGTGTATGTGATGCGCAACGTCGAACCCAAACAAACAATGATTATTTAAATATGAATGATTTAACTGTTCTAATAAATTTGATTATATGCGTAGGATTAAATTATTTATTGAATATATATATATATATTATAATAATCATAAATTAATTTATAAATTATTAATAAATAATCACTCATATTTTTTGGTAATGTCATTTTGTTCTTCAAAATACGTTTTCTTCAAAAATAATTTTTATTTCTTTTTGCGAAAAAATTATATTTATATTATAGAAAATTTATAAAATTTATATAATAAAATGAGATATATATTTTGTATCATCATATAAAAATTAACTAAGAGTTATATTTTGGTATTTTACATAAAATATAGATTTTGCGATGAATATTGTATATTTTTTGTTCTTAGGTAAAATTGTCATTTTTTTTGATGAATTAAGTAATATAAAAGTCCCATTATTATTTTAATTTGATTTCATGGTAAAATAATAATTATTTAGTTATATTAAATCCATTTAATTACATTAAAGTCATCTTTACACTGTATTTTTGAATAAGTTTATTTTTAGGCTTATAAAGCATTTTTCTGAGAACTTTTTTAAAATGCATAAAGTTTCTCCATTATAATTAATTAAATTAACCCCTAATGAGAAATTATTTTAATGAAATTTTTATTTAATATATCTATGTTTATTAATTCAAATTCATATAATTATGATTAGTAGTTACATAGTTAAAGAAAAATCATATATCCCTTGCAAAATGCATTTTTCAGAAAACTTCTTTTCACCATGCTTATGGGATTTTTGTTAAATTAAATTATTCCAACCCTATGAATTTATTTTGATGAAATTGATTCCATATTTTTAATCATCATAATTAATATTAGGTGATATGGTTTACATGATTTTTTGACAATATGAATAGTAATCATAGTAAATATTTAATACAATATTAAAAGTTAAAAATATGTAAATTAAGGGTAAAAATTATTTAACATGTTATAGGAATAAAGATACCATAATAGTGTGAATATATATTTTTGAATTTCAATATAATAAAGACTATAATTTTTTGGTAACTTTTTAAATCATTAAATGATGATTTTGATAAAAATAGATTTTTAATACGTTAAAACATAAATTGTATTTGCAGAAAAATATGGTTTTAATGAAGAAAAATATTATTTCATTAATTAAATAATTTTTTAAATAATATATATTTTCATAAAATTTTATTATTACATATCGTATATTAAATATAAAATATAATATAATATTACGAAGTGAAAATGTAAATTTTATAAGGATTAGAAAACAGAAAATGTCAAAAATAGAATTTTTTCAATACATATGGATTTTAAATGAAAATACAAATATCTCATATTTAGGGAATTATTTTGATAAAATAAAATTCATTTTTGGAATCATCGCATAAAAATTATTAAATTGTGATTTTTTTATAATTTTCAGAGACAGCCAGATTTTCAGGTAAAAATTAAATATGGTATAAGTATATGGTGCGTATTACGACATAATAATGACCCAAAAGAGATTTAATATATTCCATATAATGTATCCGAGACCAATTCATTGTTTCCCCTTTAATGGAATATTTTTTGGTTATTTGATTAATTTTATAAAGCCTTTATGAACCCTCCAAAACCTATATTATATTTTAACGATTTCAAATCATTTATTTGTATACATGACTCACTTTTACATCACAAAGGGTAATTTGTTTTATGATTTAGGCCCTTTGACTTAATATATAATGAAACCCACTTATCGTTTTCATAGAACATGGTCAAAATCCATGGGAAGGATTATATTTTTGGTTATTCTATTATATAGATTCCAAAATATAATTTTGGGAAATAATAAATAACATCCATGTCATTTCCTATATGGACCCACCGAATCTCCCAATGTTCCACTAATCACTCAAGAAGATCCTCTGAATATTTTTGGAATCATTCCCTCGAGTTAAACGATCTCCCTCTCTTATTTTTATTCAAGCATCTCTTTTATGTTGTTCCTCTTAATTTAAAATTGTTCATGTTTTGGTTTGTTTTTATACATCCCAGTTATTTAAATTTATATGTACATGTGATGAGATACCCAATTCACTCTCATTAATCCCGCCCATGAACCTTTATGTAGACCCATTATTTTTCCGAAATCATCCAACGATTTTTCATACTGAAAGTAAGGGACCACTACATTTTATTTTCAATTCAAGCACCTTCTTTGTGACCAAACTTTTTAATATCGTTTTTTATGTTTTAATTACCTTATAAAGATACATATAATTTAAAAATGACTTCATAATATTGAGATATCATTTATCCCCTCTCATTATATCATTTACCTAAGTCATGATTATTCTGAAATTTAATAAGGGACCCTTTCTTTATCCTCTTTATTCAAGAATCTTGTTCATTTCACACCCTTAATTTCCAATTTCTAATGATGGGATATATTTTAAAACATCCATATTAATTTCTATTTTATTTAAACATTATGATAGACCTCTTTCTCTCTCACTAAACCATTTTATGAATCTTTAAGTACTATCGTTATGTTGCTGAAATTTCACTGTGATTTTTTCATACCAATCTTTTGTATTGTGAATACTATATTTATTTCAACTCAAGGTTATTAACCTATACATACCTATAATTTATTTATTGGGGCCTTTTATTTATGTATTCCAAACACTTTAATCATGAAATTAAATGTAATGAAATATGATTCAATATTTTATGATCTATGTGGCACATTTATTCGTGTACATGATATTAATGTAACGGGTGTGACCAAAATTATATTGTGCTCTAATGCATTGGGTAATTTTTTAGTCTCAGGATACATCATACAAGGGATTATTTAGTGAACCAAATCTATCAGGGTACTTTTTCCATCATGTTATTATGTCTTAAAATTTATCCTTGACCTATGTTTATAATTTTATGTTTAAATTTCTTCCCACATTTCCCATGTTTCCTTTATGTTACCATGAAATATGAAGCCTCATTATTCATAATTATGATTATCACACCTTATATTATCCATTTATGTGACCATTTTATACCATTTAATACTTTATTCATGTTATATATATTTAATTTTCCCTTACTGGGTTTTATAGAACACCATTTTCTTATGTACATCCCCAAGTTATCCCATATAGTTTTAGAGGAATGATGTCTTATAAGATCATTTTAATAACATTTTCAATAATTTCATTTTATCTCATGTTCAAGATGTTATTATTTGTACATAATTCCTAAATACAATATACTTCTCGATCTTATGGGTTGTATTATATGTATTATTGTGAAATAAATCATGAATTAATGTGTAATAAAGACACGGGATATCATATTCCTATAAAAATTTTAAATTCAACCACCAACATTTCCCATATATATCTATCTAATAAGTACTGTAATGACCCAAACTTTTTAAAATGAAACTCCCTTTTTGAAAAATTAAATTTCCTATCAGGTAATTTAATCATAGAAAATACATGAACTATTGGGTAATTATATAGTATTTCAAATTTAAAAAACCATTAAGCATTGTAACCATTTATAATATAATATTTGATTGGTTATTTTATAAGTAGTATGTATAATGTTTTATAATAACTTCCAACTGACCTAGATGGAAGAAGTGGTGGTCTTGTCCAGTACGATTATACCCCAGGAAGCCAATTTATCAAAGCATCCAAGGGAGATTTAATCAATGGTATTTTCCATTGACCAATCCCATGTTTATATTAAACAATTAAATCACAAATTAAACCATTTATGGTATAATTTCATGTTCAGTGAGATCATGGTGCAAACTATGTTTGCCGAACCACTCCATGAAAATCTAACTATCTCACACCTTACCCTTAAGAAATTCTATAGTGTAATAAAAGACTGTGTATCTAGACCCTAACTGTATGAATTTGTGTATTTTAATTTTTAATAAAATAAGTATTATATTTATCCCTTTTTCATGTTACTTTTTAAATGATTAAATAATTATTTTGATAAAAAATAGATTTTGATGCGATGAAACACAAATTGTATTTTTGAAAAATATTTAGCATCACTCATGAAAATCTTATGTTGAATTCAAGAATTTTTTAAATAATGATATTTTTATAAATTATAATTATGAAATAATATTTATTTAATATAAATGATAATATAATTTTAGGAAGTTAAATGTGATTTTATATAAGGGTTGGAAAACTGTTATTTAAAAAAACCGGTATGTTTCAATAAATTTGGATTTTTTATTTAAAATTATTAATTATAATATTTATAGAATTAATTTAAAAAAATTATTATTTTTTAAATCAATACATATAAATTATCCAATGGTGAATTTTATATTATTTTTTGAGAATGTCAAATTTTTGGGTAAAAATTAAATAATGTATAAGTATACGATATGTATTATGAAATAATAAAAGCCTAAAAGTGATGTAATAAATACTCTAAATAGTATCCATGAAAAAATTAGGATTCGTTTTAAAATAATGTGTTTTTAGGTGATTATATTTTTTTTATAAACCCTTAATGAATCCTCCAAAACCGATATTATTTTTTATGGTTTTAAAATCAAATCTTTAATAAATTACTCACTTCCACATCACCATGGGAATAATTTTAATTATTTTAATTATTATCCTTATAAAATATTGATAATAAATCCTATTTTTTATAAACCATGGTGAAAATAATGGTATGTTTTGTGTTATTGATTATTTTATTATATAGAGTCCAAAACCTATGTTTCAAAATTAATAAAGAAGTATCATGTCTTTTTCTATATAAAATCACTCAAAATCCAATTTCTATTCACTCAAAAGTAATTTTGAATGAATTTAATCTATCATTACCTTTCTATAACCCTCCCATGGTACCCTAAATTTAATAATAATCTCCTTCCAAGCTTATAGATGTACCCTCCCAAGGTAAGGGATCCTTGCCTTATCCTCTTTATTCAAGCACTTTCTTTATATCATTCATTTTGATTTCCTATTTCTCATGTTGGTATATGTTTTTATACATACCTTTTACTATAATTATGATTAAAATTTAATGATATACCACTTTAATTCTCATTCACCCCTTCTATAATCATTTATGTACACAAGTTATAGTGCTGAAATTAACTTACGGTTAACTATGCCAAATATGTGTATAGTGAATACCCATATCCATTTCCACTCAACGGAATTCACCAAGTTATATGTATCCTTAATTTATTTGGGTTTCACATGTATGTAACCCATACTCCTTAATCATGGGTATAAAATTGATGAAAATATTCTTATATTGTATGACTATGTGGAACACTTATGCATATACATGTTATAAAAGTGACGGGTGGTCCCAGAATTATATAGCCCTCCAATTCATTGGGTAATGTTTTATCTCATAATAATTCATGTATTGTGAACATGAGGATATCCTAAGAACACTATATTATGTTGTCTTGGATGTTATTCTTGACTTATTTTTTTGTAGTCTTGTTTTATGTTGTTGCCACATTCCTATGTTGCCTTTAGATTATCATGTTATATCATGTCGTATTGTTAAATATTATTATCATCACCCATGTTATGTTACATTGATATGTATTTTGGATAAAATTTACCACTTTACCTTATTCTATGTTTTTTTTATTCCTTTACTGGGCTTTATAGCTCACCCTTTTCTTACGTATGTTCTTCTATTATCCCATGCAGTTTTAGAAGATCTAAGGAATATAAGGGAATTTTTGTGAGTTTAAAAATAATAATTTTAAACCTATATTTCAAGTTAATGATCTATATACCTGAGATCATAAATACATCAGGCCATCTGATCATCTATGTTTTTATTAAGTGTATCTTTGTGTAATAAATCATGAATTAAGTGTTGAAAAAATATGGGTTGCTTAATATCAAAGAAAAGTCTAGTTATTTTTAAGAGTTAGGATTATAAAACTTTAATGAAACAATTAGGGATAATAATAAACATAGGAAAACATCCCAAAATTTTGATAATTTATAGATTATGTTTTTTCCAAGAAAATAAATCAATGTATGGATATTACAAGTTGATTTGTCTCTAACACATTTGTACCTAGGGGTAGTAACCCAGAAAAAGAGGCATTGAGTTGGACTCAACCATCACCTTGTACATAAAAAGGGGCCTTGATACACACATGGTTTATCACTCTTGGGGGATTTTCCTTGAAAAATTCATATTATATTTACAAACCATTATTAAGGGAAAATAATTTCCACAAGATTTTATATTTGGAAATAAATTTTGGATAAATTATTTTGAATCAAATAAATTAATAGGTTAAAAAATATATGTCATTCATGAGTTATTCGTTTAATATTCATGTTTTCTAATTTATGTTCTTAATATTTTAAATATACCCATCACTAATTTGTCCTTTATTTTTAGTCAATGGCTGGAAATAGGAAAAACTATATCAACAGCCAATGTTAGGGGAAATGTGATGACTTCCCAAATGAGATTTTGAACCCGATGGAAGATGGAGTCTGGAACTTCATGATAATAATTTCTCAATTACCTCATGTTTTGAACTGAAACCAGAATCATTCGGAATTCCCAAATACCACTAAAAAGGGTGTGTTTCAATTGAGAACATGATGCAATAAAGGATTATAACTTTTAGTGGCTATTTTATTCCATTAATCATAGAAGAATGGATCAACTCCATTGAAAAGATATTATCCATCCGTCAATACTCTAAGAAAGATAATTTCATGTTGGTTGTTTATCATATGGTATGACAATCATATTAATGGGGGACATTTGTAAAAAAATATGAAGCCCGGGGAGGATGTTGAAGTGATGTAGTGGAAGGAATTTCATATAAAGATATTAGATTAATATTTTCCTGTCACTCTCAACCTTAAAATAGAGAGGGATATCCTTAACCTTGATAAAAAGGATGAAAAATACATCAGGGTGTACGAGGAAAATGTTACAATAATTTCATGATATGCCTCTAACTTTTTCATCACACCTAAAAGTAAATTTTCCCGCTTCTTTGGTACTAGAAATCCAAATTTATGAATAGAATTTTTTATTCGAGACATTAAAATTTATGAGAAAATTTTATAATGTGCCTTAAAATTTGAAATTGAAATTGCAAAATCTTAAGCGTCTCTTGGGACTGGTGACCTGTACTGTCGTTGAAGTCCGTAAAAGTTTAAAATTTATATTCCTACTAACTACTGTATATGTGGCAAGCTGGGCCGAACCCACAGGGAAGGCTATTTGGACCACTAGACTTCTAAAAACTAACTAAAGATCCCACTGTTGTCAGTAGTGGAATAGATTTTATGTTTATTTTAATTTTTTTTAAATTTTTTAAAAAATTGTAAACTAATGAAACACTACAGTCTTTATGAGTTTTTGTACTAAACTATTATGAAATAAAAACAGACTAAGAACAATGATAAATAGGGACAATAAATGTTGATAAATGAAAAATCAAGAAAAATGCATGGGGAAAAGTCTTCATTATACTGGTTTTATAAGTATTCTGGTTCACATTAAAGTTACTGCTTTGCACCACCATAAAGAGAGTGACTTATCTCCCTTGCCAAGAGTTAAGTCACACATGCTGATTGATTTTGGAGTTCGCCACTCCAAAACAAATCAACTGTCAAATTTTCAAAACGATAATGACAATTGGACGAACTCGCCATAAGTCCCGAAGTAATTGTGATTTGATTATTTTTAAAAGATGCTTCCACGATCAATCTTTGCCAATTTGATAGTGGAGTTTTGAAAATTAAGTTCTAGTGGTGAAAATCAATTGAATGAACTCAGCATCAATCTCACTGATTGATACTGAACACATTAATGTATGAAGCAGAATGGAAGAAAAGTAACTAGTAGAAGTTGTAATTCCCCGAGCTCAATGGTTTAGCCAATTAACTTGTCACCGGTCAGTTCCACCGATTCCCAAAAATTCATTCACTTTAGCACCGTACATGTTAATTTTATCAGCAACAGGCATGTCACACTAGTTTTTCCCTCGTCGCTAACTCTAGATGAGTTAGTTGGAAGAACTTGGACATGTTTCCGCCTCTTGAATGAACCTGCACATATTAAAAACAAAATGAAATAATTAAAACTCAACAAAAGTAAATTAATTTGTTACAGTTATTATTTTATGTTTATTATTATAATACTTATTAAAAAGTAATTAAAGTTAAATAATAAATATATTAAAATGATAATTTTTATCTACTTTAATATTTTTTATAAAATTATCAACTTAATATTACTATGGGAATACATAAATTAATTAAGAAGTAGTTAATTTAAATAAGTTCATAAAAACTAAAAAAAATTAGTTTAACATTTTTAACTAATTTATTAAAAATTGACAACATGAATAAATACGTAATTAAGATAATATATTAGATTGTATTGATAATTTTATTATTATTATTTAATCAATTAAATTGCTATATTAATTCATTAATTAGTCAATTTTAATTTAATAATTATAATTAATACTTTAATTTTAAATATTCTTAAATTAGTAAGTATATTTCATAGTTTATTTATAATTATTATTAATTATATAATTTATACTATAATCAGTATATTAATTTATTTTTAAAACTTATTATTAATTTAGATTTATATTTTAATTTATAATTTATCGTTTCATTAATATCATAATTGTTTTAAATTTATAACTTTTATAAATTATTTTATATTTATTTGAATTAGTAAAGTTAACTTTTATGTAAAGTTAACTTTACTTTAACTTTACTTTGAATTTAATATTTTATCTTATTTTTGTTTTGCTTTTTTATTATTATTGTTTTTATTATTATTTATTATTATTTCTATCGATCTTTCTTCTTCCCTCCCCCAAATCGGCGTAGCAAGGGGGAGGGGTAGGGCTTCGGCACTGCAACCCGCTTCTTCTTCCTCTGGAGGCATTACTTAGCAGCCTCTTCACATAGCAGTGCAGACCTTGGCCTTGATCTCCCTCCAACAGCATGGTGCTGCGATTCCCCTGACGACGCCTCACGTCGACCCGGCTCCTCGCCTCAGCTCAACGATGGTCTTCCAGCAGCAGCGGCATTCCACATAGCGGCAGTCCAGCAGGTGCAACGGGTTCACCTCCTCAACTCCATCAGTGCACAGTGGCGTCTCTAGGTCCAGTTAGCAGCGTCTCTTCAACACAGCCTCCAGCTTCAGTGGCGCCGATCTCGGCTCCCCTCCAAAGAGAATAAAGCCACAATTACTTCCACAAGAAACCACAACAGATGCGAGCTCCATTGGACGCGGTGGCTCGGTTGCAGATCCAGATACCGTGATGGGTTCTGCTCCAACTTGCGGCGACTGTTCAGAAGCAATAGGTTTCAAGCTCTCAAAACTAGCAGCGGACTTCCACTCAACTCAACATCAAGCAGCGGGAGTGAGGATAAAGGAACAGTGAGAGGGAGTAAAACGGTGAGGTTAGAAAAGGGAAAAAGGTGGCTGTAACAGTGAGGTAGATATATCGGTGAGGAAAGAGTATCAGTGAGGTTGAGAGTATGTGTAGCTGTAAAGGTCACAACGCTCCGGTTAAATAAATTAAAAGGCCACTCATAGTAAAATATCCCCCGTTACATAAAATTATGAAAGGAAAGAAATGGTGCGCGAGGGTCACTAGTACACGATATTAACAGTGAGGTGCGAGGGTCACCAGTACAATTTACTAACGTTGACCCATGTAAAAAGGAACGTTAAAAATTAAAACTTGTGTTATTTTTTTAAACAAGGATTAAAAAAATAATTACAAGAAATATAAACACCATTAATTTATAACATAACTTTAATTAACCTTTAAAACATTAATATTTTTAATTGACAACACCAAAATTATAAACTGAATAATTGTTAAACTAAATTAATAAAAGACTTAAATTTAAATAACTAATCAAATTAATTCAAAGAAGCCGTGAAAAAAATTGAAGAGTAACGGTGACACAAATAAGTTTATCCGTGAGATTGGGGTTAAAAATTAGAGTTACCGGTAAGAAAAGATAATGGTGACAAAGGTCACATGGTAAAATCAAGGTCACCGTTACATCTCAAAACTAGTTACTGCTAGAGAAAAAATAAAGCAGGCCACCGTTAGATAGTAATGGTAACCTGGTTACCGCTAGTTATAGACTACTCACTGATAGGATAAAACCAAATGAAAATAAATTAATAATTAAACAACATACATTAAATAATATAATTAATGTTTAAAAACTATTAATTAATTAATTAATTAACTATTTTAACACATAAAATTAAAATCAAACTACTTTATTTAATTAAAATAACAAATTATTTACTTAAATGATTAGCAGGATGTCTAAACAAATTAATTAATATAGGTAACCTATTCTAATGTAACTAAAATAAAAAAAAGTATTAAAATAATGACTAACTTTATTAAATAGAATTAAAATGATTAAATAATTGTTTTATAAAAATGTCAGTTTAATAAAAAGTCAGGAAGAGTTAAATTAACCAAACTAAATAAGACATAATTAAAGTTGATTAGTTTAATAAGATTAAAATTATTATTTTGAAGACTAAAAATACATAAGTAGTTATAAAAATTGATTATTAGATAAAATTAAATATAATAGTACAAAAGTACAATTATGTATTAAAAAGTTATTAAATAATTAATTAAATCATTAAAAATTAAGTAAAAAGATGTAGCAAAACAATTTAAAAATAGAGGCACATCATTTGGAGACAAGAAGTATAGAATGGAATTTAATCCCGGTGGTGTGATGGAAATATCTCATGGTTTTAAGAAATTGTATCATCTCACTTATCAAAATTTTGGGAAGAAGCATCATAGAAATTTCTAGATGGGGAAAAGGAAGTGTTTTTGGTGTAGGAAGGAAGGCCACCTTGCTATCAATTGATGATGATAGAAACTCTCCAATTTTATGGAATAACGTAATTCTCTAGTCAACCCTTATCTTATAGTATAATGTTTCCACTGGAAGGAACAAGGAAACTATGTGAATCAATGTCCTGACCCAACGGTTGTTGACAGCCACCAAAAAAATCAACCACCAAGGCCTAGAGATAACGAAAAAGCTTATTCCATCACAACTACTGAGGTGGATCCTTACAATGAAGAGGTAATGTGTATTCTAGTTATTCATTCGTGGATTGAGAATTTAATATTTGATTTTGGTTCTACTCATTCTTTCATATAAACCTTGTATAGTAGAAATATTCAAATTCCACATCAAAACATAGAAGTCAAGTTATCATTGAAGATATAAAATGGTTAAATTGTTGCATACCAAGGATCTCATACCCTCTCCAAATTTGTGGGATGAATTTCCCAAAAAACCTTTTGATACTACAATTAGTGGTATTTGATGCTATTATGGGCATGGACTGGATTTCCTTGTATATATCCAACATAAATTTTTTAGAGAATGAAATCACCCTCCATATTGAAAATATCTCTCTGGTCATATACAAGTGAAAAGAGTAGGATGAATATTATTTTGTACCATCACATCAATATTGAATATTATTAACTTATTAGAAAAATTTTCTAGCTCAAATTATTGAGACTAAAGAAAATATTATCCTTGATTTCATGCCCATTATAAGGGAATTCATGGATGTGTTTCATAAATAATTGTCTAGTATTCCTCCTATCCATGAGGTTTAGTTATCAGTCAAACTCATACCTGGAGTTTTTTCTGTATCCAAAACTCCATATGGAATGCTCACTATTGAACTTAAGGAGGTAAATAAGTAGCTAAAGGAGAATCTGGATAAAGGGATTATATCAACAAGTGTTTCACTATGGGGTACACCAGTCCTCTTCATCAAGAAGTATGGGCCAATGTGCATCTACATTGATTATCATGGTCTCAATAAGATCATGATTAAAGAAAAGTACCCTCTTCCAAGGATTGATGACTTGTTTGATCTTCTATGTGGATCCCAATAATTATCTAAGGTGAATATTTGGTCGGGATATTATCAAGATACTATGAAGGAGGATATACCACTGAATTTTTTATTCATTCAATGTATTGGAACTATAAGGCCATAATGACATCAATTACACTCACTAATGCTCCAACAGTATTCATGGACTTAATGAATTGAGTCATTGGGGATTACCTTGAAAAAAAATTGGTAGTCTTCATAGATGTTATACATATCTACTATAAATGTAAGGAGGAATATGAGGTTCATTTAAATACTATACTGTAGACCATGTGGAAGGAAAATTTTTATGATAATTATAGTAAATTTTATTTTTAGTTGGAGAAAGTTACTTTATTGGGGGATGTTATCACCAATAATGGGATATTTTGGATCTATCAAAATAAAAGAAAATATAAGAATAGCCTAGGCCATAATATATGATAGAAATGTCTAGTTTCCTTAAATTAGTTGGGTAATATCCTTGATTTTTAGAAACATATATGATTTTCAAGCCTATAAACCATTATTACTCGGAAGGGATTCATGTTTTTATAGACATATAATGCGAAGAAAGCTTTAAATAGCTGAATAAGTGGCTAATAACTACACCTATGATCACTTTACGCACTATTGGGGAAGGATTTGTGAGTTACAGAGATGCATCCAAAAAATTATTGTGTTGTGTAATAATTCAAGATGAAAAAGTGATAACCTATTCCTCCCATATAATAATGATCCAGGAGTAGAATGTAATGTCTTGGATTTTAAGTGTATTATTTTTTAAAATATTATATGGAATTATTTCGTGGCCATACACGAAAATGGAACATCATTTCGAGGCCTGGTGAGCCTGAAACGGTGGTTTTCACTTTTTAAGTTAAGTAAGTCGGCACTTGTGCATGGTTGTGGCAGTTTCCTAACGGGTGCCTAGATTAAAAATCCGAGGCACCGTTGTAGTCGGGACGATGACTTTACTTAAGAATGAGTCTAACCTCGACCGACGCGGGTTGAGGAAAAATGTTTATTTTCAGACGTTTTTAGTAAAATAAAAATAAAATAAATTGCTAAATGCTTATTTTATTTTATGGAAACATCCGCTGCAGTGCAGCGACGTGGAATCTGTTTCCTTATTTAATGACCCATCATAATGACTCAAGAATGGAAAGATAGAGTCATTAATACTGCAGTGTATCTTAAATTCCAAACATATTTCACTTTTTAATGGGTTAAGCGATTGGTGGTGATTAACGAACTTTTGGGAGAAATCGATTGAGGATCCGCGGAGCACTGGAGCGAACCCTTAATGGCGAACGACGACGGATCAGAGTTAAGAATCGTGGGGCCAACGATGTTTAAGGATCTCGATGGCGGCGGCAGCTCGACACCTTCGTTAGCGATTGATCACAATTCTTGTAGGGGTTTGTTATTTAATTTCCTCTTTCCCCGTTCTAGATTTAAAACGACGAACGTGGATCAACCATGAACAAGTTGATCCACAGATTCCTACGTTCTTATAGAAGGGATTTTTTTTTTGGGATGATCTCGGGGATTTGATCCAAGTTTTGTTTTATTGTTTGATCCTGATCCATTTAAGCCTACTGATGGGAGCAGATCAATGTTGTGAAGAACGACGGTGGAGGTTCGTTCCTCATGTGTTTTATTGGATTTCTTTCCCCATTTTTATTTTCTCTCGCATTCTTTGTCTTCTTCGCGGGGCAAAAAACAACAGATCATTGCGCATCCGTTCTACGATGCAATGATCCCAAATCGAAGTTTTAGCACCACAACAAACTTGTAGAGGTGCGACAACAATGGGAGACGACGAATCAGACTGAATCGGGAAAAACCATTCTTCGATAATTCTTCGCTCGAGAAGATCCAAACATGTTTTCGGATCCAATCGGAGGCCTGAAAACAACAGAAGCAGCTTCGTGGTGTCGGGGCGACCAAAACTTGAAGGTTTCATGCCGATCAGACGGCCAAATCAAAGATTAGAGTAGCTCGGGAGGCGCACCGGCGAAGAGCATCCTTTCTGAAAATTTCCAGAATACACGGCGTGTACTTCAGAGGAACATGTCGTGTAGTACTGATAACGGCGGCTAGGGTTTGGGGGTCAGAGAGGAATCACACGGCGGTGTCATACATTCCCTGACGCTCGGCGTGTATTTTGGTAAATACACGGACACATGATGATCTACACGGCTTAAAGTGACACTGCGTGTACAGCATGGCAGAGGCGGCTACGCGGAACCCGGCGTGTTTCTAGGGGGGTACACGGAAATAGGTTGTAGTACACAGGTTGATGACCGTGTCTAGACCCATGGTTAGTTACATGGGGCCAACCCCAGTCACTTGGACATGGTGTGTACAATGTTATACATGCTGTGTACCATGTTTTTCGACATCACCAGCCTTACGACATGTGTCGTTGTACACGGGCAGTACCTGGGGTCCGACAACACGACGTGTAACTTTTCTATAGACCGTTTACTTTTTGGAAAACGACATAGTCCTCGTTTTCACAATATATTTGAAATCCTTCATATGGGTTAGTTTCCCTTCATCTCATTCCCCTGAAGGTCAGGCATCATTTCCTCACACAGGAGTATGATCCCTACAACAGGACTTTCTGTGATAGAGTCAGGCATCCATTCGAGAGGCCCGGATTGAGATCCTCTATCCATTCTTGACCCTAGGTAGAGTCAGGCATCAACGTGTCCAACACTATTGGGTTTTTATCCTTTACCTAGCTAGTGTATCACCAAACTGGTGAATCCTGATGAGTAGCGTTATCCGCCATGGCCCTGGCATTGATCCTCATCTGTGTATTGTGATCTTTCCCACTCAGGAGTGTGTCTCCCATAATGAGTGCTTCTATTTATCGGAAATCTTCCCACTCAGAATTGTGTCTCCCGTAATGAGTGTGACAACCTTCCATGACGGTTCCCGACAAATGGTACTTCTCGGATGGACGTCATCAGAGCTGTAAGACTCATGTAGTGTGTTCTCCCGGGACGAGTGCTTCGCGGAATCATCGAACTGAATCCCTGACGGGGGTATGCGGTTGGGCGACTTGTCTCTAGACTATGGTTCTGGGTTTTTAGTATATCTTGTTTGTTATATATATTCTGTAGACATACACTGTTAATAGCTAATTGTACCTTTATTTTGTGTACTGTTTTGTGGTTTTGGGGTCCTCTACTTAGTATTGTTATACTCACCCCTGCACGGGCTTTGCCCGCACGTCTGGTATCTTGTGCAGACAAGAAGACTTTTGACAGAGTCCATGGTGGACAATAACAGGACCACGCTTTCTGGGTTCCCTACAGGCCGAGGCGTTCCTACGGCTACGAGCATCAGTTCCAGTACCTTTTGTGTTTACAGGTTGGACATCACAGTTCTCAGACTCTTGTTATTGGTGGGAATGTATCCTGGCCCACTTTACATGTTAGTACTCTACCTTTCGTCATCCTCTGTTGGTTGGGTTTAGTTTTATGCATGCTTTTTTGTTTCTTAGTTGTTTTTTCATTTCAGCATTGTGGGCGTGGATATGTGTGCGTGTGTACAGGTACATAGGCAATGCCTCCCATGTTATTAATGTGCCTACTCGGTGCCAGTCACCAGCCCCTGGCCTATTGGAGGCGGGCTTGGGGAGTCACGGCGTGGGCCCCACTGGGACGGGTCATGACAGAGTGGTATATGTAACACCCCAAGATTTCATAGTATTTACTTCTTCAAAACAATTCAATAACTTGCACTACACGTAATACCGAGTTCAAACGCACCATGACTTACCAAACAAGCCGTTAAAAAGTGGTTATGAATAGTATTAACTAAATTTTGAACCTTATATAATCCTTATAATTTTAGAATCCATATTATGAGTTTTTTAAACATAATGTAAGAACAGATTCTTTTGTTTTCAGATAAAATTAGTATTTTTCAAAAATGAACTTTTACCAACTTTAATAGTGAACCCTTTTTAAATCCAATATTTTAAATTTTTATATTCTATTTGACTAAATAAATTTATTCTTTAGAATGGGGACATAAAAATATTTACAATGTAACACCCCAAGCTTCCACAGTATGCTTCTCTTTGAATAATACAGTAGCGTGTGTTGTACACAACTTCGAGTTCTATCACACACTACAACCTATCAAACTAGCCGTAATAAATAGTAATACCTACTTTTTAAAATTTTATAAATTTTATCTCTCAAAATGGACTTCATTTTTGGAATCGAAATATCGAATTTATCCTAGGGTGGAATTTTGGTACTTTTCGAATAACTTATATATTTTGATGAATAGTGAAAATTACTAAATTTTAATTAAAAACAACTTTTTTAATCAAAATAATTAGTAGTGATAAATTAAGAATTTGAGTGGTTTTAAAGTATATTTATAATATATTTTAACCATTTAATACAATGTTGGTCATTGGACAAAATTTCACAATTAAACCGGACATAAACAAGTGTCAATCTTTTGATAGTTAATATCTCTTAAAAACAAGCTTTTTTGTTTTAACAACGACAATTAATTTAAAATTAATTTCTGCCACTTTTGTGTTTTGAATTTGGAAAAATGTATTCCATATTTGGAATAAGGATGTTAAAAATTTGTAAATAGGTAAATTTTATTTTTCGGCATTTTGAATAATTATTTCGGTAAATATTTTAATTACCATGGTTAAGGGGTATATCTGGTAAATAAGGGTCAGAAAATAATATTATAATAATAACAAATTACCCTAAAACGTGTCTTAACCTTATTGGTTGATACATTTCCGACCATATCCATCTTTGGGTCGATTTTGGGACCCCATGGAGCCACTTGTAAGTGATAGGGACACTTTATTTTAATTAAGTTAAAATGAATACAAAAATGACAAAGCATATATCTTTTTGAAAAATATTTTTTACATAGGGTTATATATGTTGGATTTTCGACTATAAATATTAATTAGAAAGATAAATATATTTTCTACATAATTGTATTTTATTTATAATTTTTAGACATTAAATAATTTAATTTATTTATGACACAATGGTGATGCAGTAATTACCATAATAGTGAACAATTAGAATAATTGATATTATAAATATCCAAATAAATTTAATTTGAGACCTTTTATAAATAGAATTAATTTTCATGGTTAATATGGAATGTTAGGATTGATTTAAATAACTTTTTTTTAAGTAATAATTCTGTTATTAGTTTTACAAAAATTAAATATTGAATAGTATCAAAATTGACTTAAAAGCGTTTTTAAAACAAATATTATATTATTAATTGATATTAAATTCCTAAAAACATAAGGCTCTTCCAAGAGACTTATATCATGATAGGTGAATTATTAATGGACCACATGGGGGTCTCTTGGATGTATATAGTATGTCTATTAACCATATAATATAAAAATACAAAGATACATTGTAAAAGTGAAACTAAATAACTATGAGTTAATACTTAACGATAAGGTTAATATAGTATCCCAAACCTGTCTAAATTCTATTAGTTTAGTGGTTTTAGACCCATACCCACCTTAGACATTAAATAATCCACATTGGAGCCATTATAAACCAAATATGAATTTATTATAATATAATATTTCTAGCTTTTCTAAAGGTGCCCCTCACCCCTCTTATAAAAGGGCACTCCCCCTTCTCACTAATTAACACATTCAATGCCTTTTGGTTCGGCCAACCCCTGCCCAAATACTCTCTCAACTTCCCTAAATTCATCTTACAGTCCTTCCTGTAGTCAGAAAACCAACCTAAGGAGCACTTTTGATCAAATCAAATGGAAGAACACGAAGAAGAGGTAATGATTCCAGCACCCTTTTTCATGTTCCTTTCTTCTTCCACTTCATCTTTCTTTGTTATTACCATTCTAAAATAAGAACAATATTATATTATATATACTTTAATGTTATTTTTATCATTTTACAACCTTATTTCAGTATTTTATCCATTCTTTTATGACATTTCACCATACATGCGTACGTACGGCTTACCGTCTCCACGTCGTGGTGAAATTGTTATTCAAAACATTATTATTTGGATGGGTATAATAATGATGTTTAATTAATGTAAATAATAAATATAACATGATAATTATTCTGTATATATTATATACCATCCAATTATATATTATTTTAATATCAAAAGAATGATATTGTCGCTCGTGCGTACGTACGCACTACCGTCTCCACGAACGCGATGAGATTCATTTTCCATCGTATCCATTCAAGTATAATTATCATTTGATAATTTAAAAATAAAGTTTAAGGACTTGACATCATTCTGAATATTAATAAGATACAACCTATCCCTGACAACCACAGCTTATGTAACAAAACATATAAAAGAAAACGAATAAGTTAACACCTGAAACGACGATAATAGTAAGATATTATTAACAAAGCAATGTTAAAAGATCATATATTATATCATATTAATGTGTATGATTTTTTTATAATTTAATAAAAATTATTTCATCATTATACAGGAGGCTAACCTACCCCCAACCAAGGAAAATTACAAGGTAAGGGTTAATTTTACAATCTCTTTATTATCCGAGGTTGTTTATTCGTAATTATCTACTAGGATCCCTTTATCATCCACATCCATGTTCCTTAAAAATGAATTTAAAAACAATTTTATTATTTACTAGACAATGGACTAAATTCATTTATACCCTTATGTGTTTCTAAAGGAATCTTTCCATCATTTTCCAAACAAGGTACTTTTTAACCTTTTCGACAAATTTAAGGTAAGAATGTCTTTTTGAACATATACGGTGGGTGCGGTTATTTTCCGCCGTTATAAAATCGTTGAAGCTTCCCTTAGAAGCTTACAAGAATATTTTCAAAGTATATGTTTTATTTTATAATTATGTGACTTTTAAATTATTTCAAAATGAATATTTTGAGAATTATTGAAAGGTACTCTTTATCAAGATCCTAATTTTAAATGTTTTAAAGATATATCTTTCTAAATCATTTTAATTAATGTCTATGTTTTCAAAATGATTTTAAGGATTTATTTATATGGACATGAATGTTTTGAAATGATATTTCTTTTCAAATGTTTCAAAGTGGTATGGGACACTTTGATTCAAAAATCTCTTATAAATTACTTCCTTTATAAATGTGTGACTTTTCAATGATTTCGAGAAAAGAGATATTTCTCTCAAATAGTTTTGATTTCATCTATGTCAACATCCTTTGATGGATTTTAAGCTTATTTGAAGTTGATTTATTATGATACAAAACTTTTGTATTGTATTTATGGTTTTGTGATATGTTTTACTGTGGATGTGTTATATTTATACCATTCATGGTTTGTGGAGAAAGTATTGACATTTCGTATGCTAGTTTTAATACGAATGTCTATGTTATGTTTAAACCTTTTCATATGGGAATGCATTGGACTTAGTAAGTGACGGGTGGAGCCTGCTATAGCTCCTCGATGCATCGGTAGGTCTCATGAGACAAACTAGTGTCTTGGCATAAGGCCTTGACCAAATCTTATTTGTAGTCTTGGCACGAGGCCTTGGCTATGTGGTTATGATAGTATGGCATTATGCATTCCATCATTATGAAAGTGGTTATTGATATTGCATGTGATTATTCCATTAGTAGAATATCCATGTAAATAAGTAAATGACATTATTTTATTTTATTTTTTCCATACTATGTTGAAGTTTAAGTTCAAAAGGCTTTTGTTTTAGTTATACATTACCTTAAATGTTTATGCTTATTTATGAAAGTTTCCGCTGTATTGATTACCCTTACAGAGCATTTAAGATCACCCCTTTCTATGTTTTATTTTTCCCAAGATTCCAAGAAGTATATTGTGATTTATATACAGGGTTAAGATAGGGGAACAATGGAATTCATAAAGGATTAATAATGTTGTTTTGTATGTTATGAAGTGTAATGTATCATTCATGTATGTAATCTATTTTCCAAGACTGCTAAGTTGATCGGTCCTTTGGGACATGATTCCTTGTAATCATGCCAATGTATGAAAATAATGCACCGACTCTGGGTGACTGGGGTCAAGGCGTTACTGTTGGTATCAGAGGATGTTTAGCAATAACCTTGGAAACTAGATTTAGATAAACTCTTATTAGAGCACATAGCCCTAAGATAGTCTTTGAAGATTATTATAGAAGAACATCCTAGAATTTGGGTATTGTAATGATTTTGTGAGTTTTCCGAAAAAAACATCCATGTCTGGATACAAGCAGGTAGAGGCGGCTCTGGCACAGATGTACCTAGGGGTAAAACCCGAAAACACCACATTGAGCTAGACTCGAATGGGAACAGGTGCACGACAACAGGCCTTGCTGCACTCTTGGTTACAACACTCCCAGGGGATATTCTTAGTATAATTGTCATTTTTTTAGAAACCATTATTAAGGGCTCGTGAGTATATACTTACTCAAAGAAAACATTTTTTTGATTATGGATTATATCCATAAACTGTTCAATTTTCTTTATGTATTTTACAAGTTTGGAATTATTCATTGCAATTCATAAACTGACCTAGTTTATGATTTTGTATAGAAATGGTGCCCAACACAGGGAATGTGAACTCCAGTAATACGTATGATCCAAAGAGTAAGAAGGATCGTATCTTTCATGGTATTCAGCCATCATTTAGAAGTGAAATAGTCTCCCATGTATTATCATCATATGATGAAATAGTATCATTTTTGGATAAAATAACTAAAGAGATTACTGAGTCCTATGGCTTTGATGGGAAGCAAGAGAAGAAAAGGATGGAAGAGAGAAAGATGGATAAAGGGAATAGGGAAAAGAAGAATTTCCCCCATATGTGATAACTGTGGGAAAAAACACCCTGGAACTTTCCTGAAAGGAATTGGAGTTTGTTATAAGTGTGTAGGAAAAGGGTACCATGTACGTGACTGAAAGGGTAAGAAAATGGTTTCAAATTTACAATGCTTCATTTGCAAGGTGTTTGGATACTACGCGAACCTATCATCAGACTATGCTGCAAATTATTCTATTGGATAAAAATCAAGTTATGATACTACCGCAGATGAAGAGGAATGATTAGAGTTCTTATGTTGATTATGTCATTTGAGTGTTGTATCAGCAATGTAATTGTTATAATAATTATGGAGTATATAAGGATTGTACTGCAGTTCTATTTCATTGAGAATTTGAGATTTTATGGTACTAAGAAAAGTGACGCTACAGCAAGTTAAACTTCTTTGAAATTACATGTTCGAAGAACAGATAAACCTTAATATGGTCCTAATATTGAGGTACTTATTTTGGAATAAGATATGGTTTATTTGTGTAAATTATATTGGATATTTTTGACTTCCTTGAAACCGATTAAAGATTTGTATATTCCATAATTGTTGGAGTTTACAACATTTTTGGATGGATGAGGTATATCCAACATTCTATTCGGAATAAGGGATAATGAATATAATCAATAAGGATTATGGTAATTCATGATGTTTCAGTGTTTTAAAAAAATACTTGACGAAGGTATTCATATGATATTAAGGGGTAAAAAGGATCTACATTATGTTTACCTTCCTTATAAATGTTGGACTGTGAGTTTGGGCAGAAGTATTTTGGATTATTCTAGTTTGAGATTAATTTTGGATTGCCAAAAAAGGACAACCTGGAGGTGGGGTGACAACCTGTCGCGACCGGCAAGGCCGCGAGCCTTGAACCCACAACCGAAGGGCAACAAGGGTGTATCACCTACCACTGGCCCATGAGATGTCCTGGATTAAATAATGTAGTTTATTTTAAGATGGTCTAGAAGATGAATTATAAATTCATTTTTTTAACACCAAACCAGTAGGATAAATAGAATATTTTTTTTATGTTTTGTTATCTTTTAGAGTGAAATATGAGTTTGTGGTAGAAAATAGTTAAAAGATGGAACTCTACTTTTCAAGTATATATTTTTATTCTCCTCATATTCTATGAAGAAATTAATTCTTATACTTTATTGAAGGGATATTCAAACCAAATTTTTTTATCCTAATACCTTATGTTTTGTTGAACCGATGGCATTTTAAATCCTCATAGATTACTGAATTTAAGGACCTCAATTTTAAACTTGTTTAAGATTGATGACCTCAATAACCACCTATAAATATTTACTTTTTTCCTCCAATTATATGTCTCTAATTTCCACCAATGTTCTCCTAATTGAGATCATAATTTGGTGGTGACCCTTTCATTTCTCTTTTCCTGTTATTATGTCTAAATTTTATTAACCAAATTTCTGATGTGGGTTTTCCCACAAAGATATTTTCTATTTTTAACCTTTATTTTCGAAGAAAAATATAAAATTGTGAGGACACAATTTATTGAAGGAGGGAAGAATGTAACACCCCAAGATTTCATAGTATGTACTTCTTCAAAACAATTCAATAACATGCACTACATGTAAAACCGAGTTCAAGAGCACCATGACTTACCAAAAAGCCGTTCAAAAGAGGTTATGAATAGTATTAACTAAATTTTGAACCTTATATAATAATTATAATTTTAGAATCCATATTATGAGATTTTTAGACATAATGTAAGAACAAATTCTTTTTTTTCAGATAAAAGAAGTATTTTTCAAAAATTCACTTTTACCAACATTAATAGTTAACCATTTTTAAATCCAATATTTTAAACTTTTATATATTAAATTTGACTAAATAAATTTATTCTTTATAATGGGTACATAAAAATATTTACAATTTAACACCTCAAGCTTCCACGGTACGATTCTCTTTGAATAATACAGTAGCGTGTGTTTTACACAATGTCAAGTTCTAACACACACTACAACCTATCAAACTAGCCGCAAGGAATTGTAATACCTAATTTTTAATATTTTATAAATTTTATCTCTCAAAATGGACTTCATTTTTGGATTCGTAATATCGAATTTAGCATAGGGTGAAATTTTTTTACTTTTCGAATAACTTTTATATTTTGACGAACAGTGAAAATTACTAAATTTTTATTTAAAACAACAATTTTAATCAAAATAATTAGTTGGGATAAATAAAAATATTGGCTGGTTTTAAAGTATATTTATAATATATTTTTACCATTTAATACAATGTTCGTCATTGGACAAAATATCACAATTAAACCGGACATAAAGAAGTGTCAATCTTTTGATAGTTATTATCTTTTAAAAACACGCTTTCTGTTTTAACAACGGTAATTAATTTTAAATTAATTTCTGTAATTTCTGTGTATTTAATTTGGAAAAATGGATTCCATATTTGGAATCAGGATGTAAAAATTGTTTAAATATGTATCTTTTATTTTTAGACATTTTGAATATTTACTTCGGTAAATTTTTTATTTACCATGGTTAAAGGGTAAATCTGGTAAATATGGTTCAAAAAATAATATTATAATAATAAAAAATTACCCTAAAACGTGTCCTAACCATATTTGTTGACACATGTCCGACCATGGGAATCTTTGGGTCGATTTTGGGACCCCATGGAGCCACTTGTAAGTGGTAGGGACACTTTATTTTAATTAAGTTAAAATGAATACAAAAATGACACAAGCATATATCATTTTGAAAATAAATTTCTACATAGGGTTATATATGTTTTATTTTCTAATATAATTATTCATTTGAAATAAAAAAATATTTCCTACATAATGGTATTTTATTTCTAATTTTTAGACATTATATAATTTAATTTACTTATGACACAATGGTGATGCAGTAATTACCATAATAGTGAAAAATTAGAATAATTGATATTATAAATACCCAAATAAATTTAGTTTGAGACTTTTTATAAATACCAATAATTATCATGGTTAATATGAAATGTTAGAATTGAGTTAGTTAACTTTTTTAGATGTAATAATTCTGTTATGAGTTTTACAAAAATCAATTATTGAATAGTATCAAAATTGACATAAAAGAGTTTTTAAAACAAATATTATATTATTAATTGATATTAAATTCCTAAAAATATAAGGTTCGTCCAAGAGACTTATATAATGATAGGTTTATCATTAATGGACCACTTGGGGGTCTCTTGGATGTATATAGTATGTTTATTAACCGTATAATATAAAAATAAAAAGAGACATTGTAAAAGTGAAACTAATTAACTATGAGTTAATACATAAAGAGAAGGTTAATATAGTGACCCAAACCTGTCTAAATTCTATTGGTTTAGTGGTATTAGACCCATACCCACCTTAAACTTTAAATAATACACTTTTGAGACATTATAAACCAAATATGAATTTATTATAAAATAATATTTCTAGCTTTTCCAAAGGTGCCCCTCACCCCTCTTATAAAAGGGAACTCCCACTTCTCAATAATTAACACATTAAAAGCCCTTTGGTTCGGCCAAACCCTGCCCAAATACTTTCTAAACTTTCTTCACTTCATCCTAGAGTCCTTCCTTTAGTCATAAAGCCATCCTAATGATCTATTTTGATCAAATAAAAAGGAAGAACCCGAAGAAGGGGTAATGAATTCACCACCCTTTTTCAAGTTCCTTTCTTCTTCCGCTTCTTCTTTAATTGTTATTACCAATATAAAATAATAACTCCATTATATTATATATACTTTGATGTTATTATAAACATGGTACATCCATATTTCAATATTCTATCCACTCTTTTAATTACAGGTCACCATACGTGCGTATGCACGGCTTACCGTCTCCACGTCGTGGTGTAATTGTTATTCAAAACATTATTTATTGGATGGGTATAATAATGATGTGTAATTCATGTAAATAATAAGTATAAAATGATAATTATTCTGTATATATTATATACTATCCAATTATATATTATTTTAATATCAAAAGAATGATATTGTCGCTCGTGCGTACGTACAGACTACTGTCTCCACTAACGCGATGAGATTCATTCTCCATCGTATCCATTCAAGTATAATTATCATTTGATGATTTAAAAATAATGTTTAAGGACTTGATATCATTATGGAATGAATTATATACAACCTATCCATGATAACCACAACTTATGTAACAAATATATAAAAGAAAACGACTAAGGTAACACCCAAAATGACGATAATACTAAGATATTATTAAGAAAGCAATGTTAAAAGAACATATATGATATCATATTAATGTATATGATTCTTGAATAATTTGATAACAATTATTTCACCATTATAAAGGATTTTAACCTACCCCCAACCAAGTAAAAGTACAAGGTAAGGGTTAATTTTACAATCTCTTTGTTATCTGAGGTTGTTTATTCGTAATTATCTACTGGGATACCTTTATCATACACATCCATGTTCCTTAAAAATGCATTTAAATTTTTTTACTATTTACTAGACAATGGGTTAAATTCATTTATACCCTTATGTGTTTTGAAAGGAATATTTCAATCATTTTCCAAACAAGGTACTTTTTAACCTTTTCGACAAATTTAAGGTAAGAATGTATTTTTAAAATTATACGGTGGGTGCGGTTATTTTCCGCCGTTATAAAATCGTTGAATATTCCCTTACAATTTTATAAGAATATTTTCAAAGTAAATATTTTATTTTACAATTATGTGACTTTAAAATGTTTTCAAAATGAATATTTTAAGAATTTATGAAATGTACTCTTTATCAAGATCACAATTTTAAATGTTTTAAAGATTTATCTTTCTAAATATTTTTAATTAATGTCCAAGTTTTCATAATGATATTAAGGATTTATTTATATGGACATGAATGTTTTGAAATGATATTTCTTTTCAAAAGTTTCAATGTGGTATGGGACACTTTGATTCAAAAATCTCTTTTAAATTACTTCCTTTATAAATGTGTGACTTTTCAATGATTTCGATAAAAGAGATATTTCTCTCAAATAGTTTTGATTTCATCTATGTTAAAATCCATTGATGGATTTTAAGTTTATTTGAAGTTGATTTATTATGATACAAAACTTTTATATTGTATTTAAGGTTTTGTGATATGTTTTACTATGGATGTGTTATTTTTATACCATTCATGGTTTATGGAGAAAGTATTGACATTTCGTATGCTAGTTTTAATATGAATGTTTATGTTATGCTTAAACATTTTCAGATGGGAATGCATTGGACTTATTAAGTGATGGGTGGAGCCTGCTATAGCTCCTCGATGCATCGGTAGGTCTCATGAGACAAACTAGTGTCTTGGCACAAGGCCTTGACAAAATCATATTTGTAGTCTTGGCACGAGGCCTTGGCAATGTGGTTATGATAGTCTGGCATGATGCATTCCATCATTATGAAATTGGTTATTGATATTGCATGTGATTGTTCTATTAGTAGAATATCAATGTGAATAAGTAAATGGAATTATTTCATTTTATTTTTTCCATACTATGTTTATGTTTAAGTTTAAAAGGATTTTGTTTTAGTTATACATTGCCTTAAATGTTTATGCTTATTTATGAATGATTCCGCTGTATTGCTTACCCTTACGGAGCGTTTGAGCTCACCCCTTTCTATGTTTTATTTTTCCCATAATTCCAAGAAGTATATTGTGATTGAATGCAGGGTTAAGACAAGGGAACAATGGAATTCATACATTATTATTTATGTTTTTTTGTATGTTATGAAGTTTAATTTAACATTCATGTATGTAATCTATTTTCTAAGACTGATAACCTGATCGGTACTTTGGGACAAGATTCCTTGTAATAATGCCAATGTATTAAAATAGTGCACCGAATCTAGGTAAATGGGGTCAGGGCGTTACAGTATATGAGGTGGTCGGTTCTACCTAAGGACCAAGAGTCTATGAGTTTGGTTCGGGGAAACAATGTTGAGTGTTTCGGGTTCAACATTCAGGAAAGACACTCCAGTGTTGGTGCGGCGGCCGACATATCCATACACCAGGACTCTGATAACCTGCTGTTTGACTCGGTACATGAAAACACGGGTTGCGGGGGAATAAAAGGTACATGCATCATATAGGAATGGTTTGGGTTTTCCATGTCCTTTGTGTTAGCTATCTAGATAAACTCTTTGACCATGATACATCTTGTTTCCTTACAGGATGCCTCCGCAATGAATACCCACTAGGATTCAGTAGCACGATCACGAGGATGACCCCCTTAGTGATGAGGCTTAGATACAGGGACCAGTTCCCCAGGCATTTCCACCAGGTGGTGCACCAGTTATGCCACCACCAGTGGAGCAGCCAGTGGTACATGCAGTACCGACCGGCATGGAGTGCAGGCATAGTGCGCTCCATGAGTTCCAGATATAGAGACCCCATAGGTTCTGAGGATATCCCGAACCTCAGGCTACTGAGGACTGGCTTGAGGCAGTGACTAGAGTCTTCCTTCTAGTGAGGACACCAGCATACCATATGATTATCCTAGTTGCGAGCCTTCTTCAGGGTTCGGTGGGATGATGGTGGAGTCTGACCACACAGACTCCTGATGTGGACACTCCTTCATGGATGGAGTTTGAGCGACTCTTCAGGGAGGAGTTCTCACTGGTTATGCTGAGAGATGTACGAATCCAAGAGCTTCCTTAGCTCCAGTAGGGCAGTATGACAGTAGCTGACTATTCATCGAGGTTCACCAACCTCGCTAGGTACTCGATGGATATGGCCAGGGATCAGTACATCAGAGCTCGGACCTTTGAGTGAGGTCAATGATAATATATCCAAGTTAGTGTCGTGCCTCTATGCATATCGACTTATGCTGGAGTGCTCGAGCATGCATTGGTGAATGAGAGCTTCTTGGCAGAGTTGAGACAGCCGCTGGCAGTCAGCTGTAGGCAGACAAGTGCAGTGACCCCGGTAGCAGGGATCCAGCGTCAGGCACAGGGACATGGATGTGGGAAACATCATAGGATGACCCAAGATAGGGAATCAAAAGTCCAGGGATCTCAGGATGGATCCAGTCAGCCTAGGGAGAAGTGATTCTACACATGCAATGGTAGGGTACATCTCGTTGGAGATTGCCTGACCTGTCGAGCTGCTAAAAGGGAAGCAGTGGATGAACCATTGAGCTAGAGGCACAGAACAGAACAGTCAGACCCACCAGGCAGCGGACGTGGTAGAGGATCAGGGAGAGCTATAGTTGGTGGTATACAATTCGACTTACATCCACCACCACCCCCAGGAGGTCCGCACCAGGCTCTGGGAGCTGGGGGACAAGGCCGGGGACAGCTCCATGCGGTCGAGGAATATGACTCAGGGACTCCACGGATGATTCAAGGTACGATATGTATCTTCTCTACCTTAACTTCTGTGCTTATAGACACTGGTGCCAGACATTCCTTCATAGCCACAAGTCTTGCATGAAACATCGAGATTCTGTTAAAACCATTGACTTGATCCTTACGTTTTGAGACACCTACGGGAGGAGACTCGACGATCACACACCTTTTTAGATAGTGTGTTCTTACCCTTGGAGGTGAGAGTTTCGGTTGGAACCTCTTCGTTGTAGCATTGAGGCCTTACTACGTCATTATCAGTATGGATTGGTTATCATTAGTCCATGCCCAGATTGACTGTTTTATACGAGGAGTGCGGTGTGTCCGCCGTGATGGAAGGGGATTTTCTTTTTTCAGAGAAAAGGAAACCCAGGCAGCACAAAATAGACTTATGTACAGGATGGTGCATCCAATTGCTCATGAGTTCTCTAGCCTTTCCCTCAGAGAAGTGGATGTTGGGAGCTCCTAGTTCCCATCAGTAGTGGAAGAGTATGAGGATGTCTTTCCCGAAGATGATCTAGGATTACTTCCCCTCCGAGAGATCAACTTCTACATCGACATACACCCCAGGATAACCCTGATTTCCTAATCAGCATATCAGATGGCTCCCTCGGAGATTCACGATCTGAGGGTTCAGTAGGAGGATTTGCAGAGCAAGGGTTTCATGAGACCCAGATTCTCACCCTGGGCGGCCCTAGTCTTGTTTTCCATGAAGGCATACGGGTGTCTGAGGTTGTGTGTGGATTACCGGCGCCTGAACCAGGTGACAGTGAAGATCATGTATCCACTGCCAAGAATCGATGACCTCTTAGATCATCTAAGAGGGGAAAAATGGTTTTGGAAGGTTGACCTTCGATCAGGCTATCACCAGCTAAGAGTGCAGGATGAGGATATACCGAAGACTGCTTTCAGATGCCTCTACGGTCACTATGAGTACTTGTTGATGCCTTTTTCCATGACGAATTCCCCCAAAGTATTTATGGGACTGATGAACCAGATCTTCCAGCCATACATGGACCAGTTCGTAGTGGTCTTCATAGATGACATCCATGTGAAATCGGTGTTAGAGGACGAGCACGCGAGACACTTGTGGATGGTTCTGGACGTGCTCCAGGAGAACCAGCTTTATGGGATGCTCTCAAAGTTTCAGTTATGGATTCATGAGGTCCAATTTCTGGGACATTTCATCTCAGCAGATGGAGTATCTATGGACCAAGAAATTGGGGAGGTTGTGTTAGCATGGGAGTCACCTCGGAGCGTGATGGAGGTGCGGAGCTTCCTTGGGTTGGTAGGATATTACCGAATATTCATTCCTGATTTCTCTCAGAAATCAGCACCAATGACGGCCTTGACCAGGAAGGGGAAACCCTTCATATGGACCGAGAAGTGCCAGCAAGATTTTGAGCAGCTGAGACAGAGTTTAATGAGTGCCCCAATCTTGAGATTTGCCGGAGGAGGGTGTCGAGTACGTACTTTTCTGCGACGCACCAGGGACTGGGCTTGGCTGTGTCTTTATGCAGCTGCATGCAGTGATTTCTTATGGTCCATGCGAGCATAGGCCATATGAGCTGAACTATGCGACCCATGATCTTGAGTTGGCAGCAGTGGTATTCACATTGAAGATGTCGTGACACTACCTGATGGGTGATTGGTTTATCATATACTCTGACCACAACAGCCTCATGTACATCTTTTCGCAGAAAGATATAAATCTGCACCAGAGGTGATGGAAAGAGTTCCTCAAATACTATGATTAAGAGATCATCTATACTCCTAGAAAGGTGAACAAGGTGGCGGATTCTCTTAGCCGAAGGTTGAGCTCACAACTGTTGAGTGTGGTGACACAATAGTTAGCCACGTTGCAGTTATCCTTCGTGGATAGAGAGGATACAGCTTACCTACAGTCGATGGTTGTCACCCCTCCACTCTTACAGCAAGTTAGGGAGGCACATCTTGGGGATGTCGACTGTGTGGCTTTACGTGCTCAGTTATCTATAGGACATGCCCCTGATGGATATTCACAAGGTGGAGAGAACGTAATTCTTTTAAGAGGATGCACTGTTGTACTAGTGGCGTTGTAGGAGGAGGTCCTGAGGGAGTTTCATAAATCCCCTTTGGCGGTTCCTACTTGGGTGGAAAAGATGTATCAGGATCTCCGAAGATAGTTCTGGTGGTCATGCATGAATAAAGCAGTAGTGGAGTTTGTTTCTCGATGCCTCACATGCCAGAAAGTGAAGGCTGAGAACCATGTTCAGCAGGATTAGCTCAACCCCTAGAAGTTCCAGAGTGGACGTGGGATATAATATTGATGGAATTTGTGACAGGCATACCATGGATAACCAAGGGGCTTGATTCCATCTGGGTGATGGTTGACCGACTCACCATGTCAGCCCACTTCCTAGCTATCAGGGATCAGAGTTTTGTAGAGACCTTGGGATTCCTCTACGTGCAGGATATAGTTTGACTTCATGGAATCCCCTTGACTATAGTCTCATATTGAGATGCTCGCTTCACATCCCATTTGTGGAAAGGATTTTAGGAGGATTTTGGGACTCAGCTACGCATTAGCACAGTGTTTCATCCCCAAACTGATGGTTTGACAGAGATGACCATTCAGGTTCTAGAGGATATGTTGTGATCTTGTATCATGGACTTTGGTTGCACCTAGAAGGACCACCTACCACTGGTGGAGTTTGCGTACAACAACAACTACCACTCCACCATTGGTATGGATCCGTTCGAGGCCTTATACGGGAGACCCTACCGGTCACCGCTTTACTGGACCGACCCCAGAGAATCAGCACTCATGGGTCCAGAGTAGGTGCAAGCTACCACAAAGAAGGTGCATATCATTCGAGAGCAGATGAAGACTATACAGAGCCGGCAGAAGACCTATGCTGACCAACGATGGAGGCCTATGGAGTTCGAATAGGGGGACCACATCTTTCTTCGGGTCTCACCTCGACGATGGTTACAGAGATTTGGCTATGGCAGAAAGCTATCTCCGAGGTTATCAGACCGTTCCAGATACTGTGCAGATTTGGTGAGGTGGCGTAACACCTAGATCTACCACCACAGTTGCATTGGGTACATGATGTATTCTACGTGTCGCAGTTGAGGAGGTACATGCATGACCCGTCGCACGTCATCGACTGGGGAGAGCTAGACATCGGGATGGAGTGACCTTTGCTGAGTACCCAGTGGAGATCGCAGATCGGCAAGAGAGGATCATTTGTGGGCGATTGATTCCCTTGGTGCGCATCTGGTGGCAGCACAAGAATCCTCAGGAGAGCACATGGGAGTGGGAGGCCCAGATCCATGCCCAGTACCCTCATCATTTTGGGTAGCCTTTGTTTTGGATTTTCGGGGATGTAAAGCCCCAAGGTGGGGAGAATGTAATGTCTTTTATTTTCTATTTATTATTATTTTTAAATATTATATGGAATTATTTCATGACTGGGAGCAAAAACGGCACATCATTCCGAGGCCCGGTGAGCCCGGAACAGTGGTTTGCAGTTTTTATGTTAAGTGAGGTGGCACTTGTGTGTGGTTGTAGAAGTTTTTAAACTGGAGCCCGGATAATAAATCTGAGAGCATCGTTGTGTCCGGGATGATGACGTTACTTAAAAATGAGTCTAACCTTGACCAACACTGGTCTAGGGAAAAATTTTATTATTAGAAGTTTTTAGTAAAATAAAAATAAAATAAATTCCTAAATGTTTATTTTATTTTATGGAAACATCCGCTGCAGTGTAGAGACAAGACATATGTTTCATTATTTAATAACGCGTCATAATGACTGAAGAATGGAAAGATGGAGTCATTAATACCGAAGCATATGTTAAATGCCAATAATGTCTCCCTTTTTAATGGGTTAAGAGATTGGTGGTCATTGATGATCTATTGGGAGAAATCGCTGGAGGATCTGCGGAGCATTGAGTGAACCCTCAAGGGTGAACGACGACAGATCGGAGTTGAGAATCATTGTGCCAATGACTTTGAAGGACCTCGACGGCGGAGTTAGTGCAGCAAATTCATCAACAATCGATCACAATTGAGGTCGGGGTTTGTCATATAATTTCCTCTTTCCCCGTTCTGGATTTAAAACAACGAACGCGGATAAACCACGAACAAGTTGATCTGCGGATTCGTGCGTTCTTGCGTGAGGGATTTTTCATTGGGATGATCTCGGGGATTTGATCCATGTTTTTTATTATTTTTTTATCCTTCTCTGTTTATGCCTATTGATGGGAGCAGATCAACGCTGTGACGAACAATGGCGGATGTCCGTTCCTCATGTTGTTTTATTAGATTTCTTTCCCCCTTTTTCTCTTCTCACACATTCTTCATGTTCTTCATGGGGAGACGAACAAAGGATTTTTGTGCATCTATTCTATGATGCAACAATCCCAAATCGAAGGTTTGGAAACGCAACGACCTTGCAGAGGTGAGATGACGATGGGGGATGACGAATCAGGCCAAATTTGGAAGGACCCTTCTTCGAGCATTCTTCGTGCGGGAAGATCAAAACATGTTTTCGGAGCCAATAGGAGGCCCAAGAACACCGGAAGCAGATTTGTGGTGTTAGGGCCACCAAAAGATGAAGGTTACGTGGAAATAAGATGGTTATTTCAAAGATCAGCGCAGCTCAGGAGGCAAGCCGATAAAGAGCATCGTTTCTGGAAATTTCCATAATACATAGTGTGTACTTCTGAGGAACACGCCATGTAGTACTGAGGACTGCGTCTAAGGTTCAGGGGTTAGAGAGGAATCACACGGCATGTGACCCTGGTCACACAACATGTTGGACTTTCCCTGAAGCTCGGTGTGTATTTTGTGAAATACACAGACACGAGATGATCTACACGGCTTCAGGTGACACGGTGTGTACAATATGGAAGATGCGGCTACGCGGAAATCAGCATGTATCAAGGGGGTACATGAACATGGGTTGTAGTACACAGGTTGAGGACCATGTATGGCCCCATTGTTAATGACACGGGGCTAACCCCAGTCACTCATACATGGAGTGTACATCATACTACTCACCGTGTACCCAGTTTTTCTACACGACCAGCCTTATGACACTTGCCGTAGTACACGAGTAGTACCCGGGGTCAGACAACACGGCGTGTAACTTTTCTACATGCCGTGTAATTTTTGGAAAATGGAATTGTCCTCTTTTTCACCATATCTTGGAAATCTATCATTTGGGTTAGTGCCCCTTCTTCTCATTCCCCTGAAGGTCCGAAATCATTTCCTCTTACAAGAGTATGATCCCTTCCGCAGGACTTTCTGTGATAGAGTCAGACATCCATTCGAGAGGCCCGAATCGAGATCCTCTATCCATTCCTGAACCTAGGTAGAGTCAGGAATCGATGTGACCAACTCTATCAGGCTTTGATCCTCTACCTAGATAGTGTATCACCTAACTGGTGAATCCGGTTGAGTTGCAGTATCCTCCATGGCCCTGCCAGTGATCCTCATCTGTGTATCGTGATCTTTCCCACTCAGAAGTGAGTCTCCCGTAATGAGTGCTTCTATATATCAAAAATCTTCCCACTCAGAAGTGTGTCTCTCGTAATGAGTGTGACTACCTCTCGTGATGGTTCCCGACGAATGGTACTTCTCATATAGACATCATCATAGCTGTAAGACTCGTGGAGTGTGTTCTCCTGGGATGAGTTCTTCGCAGAATAATCAAACTGAATCCCTAATAGGGGTATGCAGTTGTGAGACATGTCTCTAGACAATGGGTCTGTGTTTTTAGTATATGTGGTTTGTTCAATAAGTTCTATAGACATACACTGTGCATAGCTGACTGTACCTTTACTTTGTGTACTGTTTTTGTGGTTTTTGGGGTCCTCTAATGAGTATTGTTATACTCACCCCTACACGGGCTTTGCCCGAACGTCTGGTGTCCTGTGCAGAATAGAAGCCTTTTGACAGAGTCCAGGGTGGACCAGGATAGGACCAAGATTTCATAGTTCCCTACAGGCCGAGGTGTTTCTTTATCTACGAGCAGCAATCCGAGTACCTTTTGGGTTTTCAGGTTGGACTTTGCAGTTTTCATACTCTTGTTTTTTATGGGATTATATCCTGGGCCAATTTACTTTTTGTTACTCTACCTTTCATCGTACTCTGTTGGTTGGGATTAGTTGTATGCATGCATTTTTGTTCCATAGTGGTTTTACATTCCATCATTGTGGGCTTCGAGATGTGTGCATGTGTACTAGTACATAGGCAATGCCTCCCATGTTAGTAAAATGCCTACTCGGTGCTAGTCAGCAGCCCCTGGCCTATTGGAGGCGGGCATGGGGAGTCATGGAGTGGGCCCCACTGGGACGGGTCATGACGTAGAACTACCCGATGTATGATCTACCATTTTTAGCAATGATCTTCATGTTAAATATTTGGAGACATTATCTCTATGGATAGAAGTCTGGCATATATATGGATCATAAAAGCCTCAAGTATATATTCACAAAAATAAGCTTAATATGCACCATAAAGGATGGTTAGATATGGTCATGGATTATGGTTATTCAATCCCTTACCATCCTGAAAAATATAACAATGTGGAAGATACTCTAAGTAGAATGGATCCTACAACCATATCCAATATAAGGATTTCAATGTATCCAATCTTCATAGGCACGAAAAGTCTCGACATGGGAATAATAAAAGAATATTAATCATACCCTTCTCAAATAATTACACAAACTTGAATTCTTGAGAAGTTCAAGGAGTCCCAAAAAGATGATGAGTTGCTAAAAAATGTGGTAGTGAATATTCCACAGTTTAACATTGTTGAATATGTATTTATAAGGTTTAGAACCCCAATATATGTCCAATAAAAACTATAGTTTAAAAAGGATCTTATGGATGGTGTTCATATATCATCCTTATTTATTCGTCCAGGAAGCACTAAGATGTATATGGATTTGAATAAAAACATCAAGTGGGATAACATGAAGATGGATATTGTGGAATTTGTATCTCAGTGTTTGGAATGCCAAAAATTCAAGGAAGATGATAGAAGTATAAGGGTATAATGCAACTATTTAATATACTAGTATGGAAATATGAAAACATAAAAATGGATTTTTTTTGTAGGAATCCCTAGGAACCCTACATGTAATAATGGCATCTTAGTGGTAATTGATCACCTTAAAAATTAATCATATTTCATTGCTATCAATGAATATTTATCTCTTGACCAAATCACCATGATATACATAAGGGAAGTGGTAATAATACATGGAGTTACACTCTCTATTATATATGATCGTGATCAAAGGTTTACCTAGGGGTTTTGGATAAACCATCAGTATGTGTTTGACAGAGAAATTAGCTTAAACACTTTTTATCACCCTCAGATAAATGGTTGGTCTGAAATGACCATTAAAACTATAGTGGATATGCTAATATATTTTTCAATGTATTTTCAAGGATGATGGGACAATCTCCTTCCTCTAGTGGAATTCTCATATAATAATATTTTATAGTATAGCATTCAATTGGAACCTTATGAGGATCTGTATATGAAGAGGTGTCATACTCTAAAATGATAGGATAATGTTAAAGGGAGGAAGTAGATGGGGCCTAATATTATCCAATGAATTATATAGAATGTTCCAACTATTCATCATCAGAGGAAATCCTCACAAATTCGACAGAAAATATACGTAAACAATAATTGATGGATCTTGGAGTTTAAAGTCACAGATACAGTGATACTCTGTATATCTCCATGGAAGAATGAAATGAGGTTTTGGAAGAATGGAAAGCTTTCCTAGGATACATCAGTCTCTTTGAGATCCATGGTTGCATCGAAGCAATGACCTATTGACTAGCACTACCACATAACCTATCTTAAGTACATGATATGTTCCATTTATCTTTATTAAAGAAGTAAATACCAGACCCCACATATTTACTAAAATTAAGAGGTGGTATTATTGGATAATGATCTTTCGTATGAGGTGAAGCTGATGAAGATCTTAAATCACAGAGACAAAGTTCTACAAAACAAGATAACTCACCTAGTCAAAGTGTTGTGGATAAACCACATTGTTAAGGAAGAAAAATTAGAACCAGAATAGGTGATGAAATAGAAGTTCCATCATCTATTTTAGTTTAAGAAATAAAAATTTTTATAGTTAAATTTCTTAACGGGGAATAATGTAATGACCTAAAATATTATAAATGAAACTCTATTTTTGAATGAATAAATTCCTTAATAAGTAATTTGGTTATAGAAAATTCCTGCACTAATTTTTTTATTATATAGTTTGTTAGATTTAAAAGACTAGTAAGCATCATAACCATTGATAATATAGTCGTTTTATAGTGATTGTATGAGTATTATATATTAAGGGTTATTGTAAAGTCTAATTGACACATATAGAAAAAGTGATGGTCTCGACTAGTAGGATCGTACCCTATAAATCCAATTTATCAGAGCTTCCAAGGGAGATAAAATCACTAACTTTTTCCTTTACTAATCGGAAGATGATATTCATCAACTAAATAACAAGAGAAACTGTTTATTGTAGACAACTAATATTAACAAGAACATGACCCAAACTGTGTTTGTATAACCACCCCGTATAAATCTCACCGTCACTCACCTTACCATTATTTCATTCTATAATGTACTAAAGGGATATGTATATATACCTTAATAATATGATTTTTTATTTTTTTATTTTTTATAAAATAATGGTTATATTTAACCCTTTTTAGTATTTCTTTTTTAATGATTAAACCATGAGTTTGATAAAAATTAGATTTTATTACGATGAACAAAAAATTTTATTTTGGTAAATATATAGTTTCAATCATGAAACTCTTTCGATGAATTAAAGAATTTTTGAAATAAAATATAATTTAATTAAATATTATTATTATTAAATAATATTTATTAAATATAAATGATAATACAATTTTACAAAGTCAAATGTAATTTTTTATTTAGGAAGGAAAATTTTTATTGTAAAAAAATGAATATTTTTCAATAAATATAGATTATTTATTTAAAAGTGTAAATTCTCCTATTTAAACATTTTTTATAAAATACATATTATTTTTACGAATTAAAACATCAAAAATATCCAATAGTGTATTTTTCATAATTTTGTGAGACAATCAAATTTTTGGGTAAAAATTAAATATGACATAATTATATGGTATGTATTATAACATCATAAAATACAAAAGGTGATTTAATAAATAATGTAAACAATATAAATGACCAAAGTTCTGTTTCCCTTTTAAAATAATTTGTTTTTAAATTTATTTCACTAATTTTATAAAACCTTAATGAATCCTTCAAAACCTATATTATATTTTCAGGTTTTAAAATAAATTCTTTATAAACATGACTCACTTCCACATCACCATGGGAATTATTTTAATGATTTAGGATCATGGACTTGTAAAATATTTAAAATCAATATTTTTAGGTAGAAGAAATGAGAAAAATCCATGGTTTGGTTTTTTGTTTTGATTATTTTATTATATAGAATCCAAAATCTATGTTTAGAAATTAATAATTATTTATCCTCTCTTTTTTTATATAATGCCACACAAAATCTCATTCGTCTTCCCTAAAAATAAAAAAATCATGAATTTAATATTTAATTATTTCTTGATATCCCTCCCAAGGTTCCCCAATCTCTTAATAAACTCTTTCCATTCTTTTATAAGTTCCCTCTCAAGGTAAGGGATCATCTCCGTCTCTTCTTTATTTAGGAATATCCTTTATATTATCCCATTTTATTTCATATTGTTCATGTTGGTTTATATTTTTACACATCCATATTAATATCCAAATAATTCTAATGTAATTAGAGAACCCTTTATCTCCCATTAACCCCTTCTATAATGCTTTATGTAGACTTGTTTTGCTGCTGAATTTTCCCGTTGATTTTCAATGTCAAAAATCTGTAATGTGATTTACCATCTCCATTTCAACTCAAGGGTATTCACCTAGTTGTACTTATCCATCATTTTTTGGGATTTAGATTTATATAACCTTCGATCCTTAATTATGGGGTTAAAATTAATGAAATGTATCATTATATTTTATGATCTTTGTGGCAAACTTATGCATATACATGATATGAAAGTGACGAGGGGGCCCATAATTATATAGCCCTCCAATTCATTGGGTAATGTTTTTATCTCCTGATATAACATGTATGGTGTAAAATTGGTTATCCTAATAACACTATGTTATGTTTTCATGGTGGTTATCCTTGAATTATGTTTATTATGTCATGTTTTATGTTGTTTCAACATTCCTATGTTGCCTTTTTGTTATCATGTTATATCATGCCGAAATGTTAAATATTATGATCTTCACCCTTATTATGTAACCTTTATATGACTATAAGATCATATGTATTTCTTTAAATTTTTATATGTTTTTTTATTCCCCTATAAGGATTTATATCTCACCCTTTTCTTATGTACATCCCCAGGTTATCACATGCAGTTTTAAAATAACCAAGGAATATAAGGGAATGTTTCAGAGTTTTTAAACAATAATGTCGAATCCATATTCCAATTTAATTTCCAATGTACATAATTTCGAAAATAAAATAGGACTCATGATCTTCTGGAGTTTTCTTAACTGTATCTTTCTATAATAAATCATGAAGTTAAGGTGTAATAAAATATGGGTTATCATATAGATCCCAATACCTATGAGCAAAGAATAAGAGGTGTTGAGATAATAGATATCCATACATCAACCCTCTAAAAGATCACATTAATTCCCTTTTGATCAAATCATGTTTTTTGAATTTTACCAAAACATGGCATTTCTCAAAAGACAGTGTCAGCACACATCACTAATGGATAAAGTAATGTTTTTCAAGGAATTACATCCCTCAATGGAAAGAATGTTTTTATACATGTAAAGATAAAATTCCCCTCAATTTTATCTTTTCCGCTCACTTTTTTCTCCACAATTTTATGTTAACCGTAGCATTAGATTAATTTAAGAAATAAAATTGCTTCTCTATCCCTTATAGGATAATGTTGTAAAAATTATCCATCTTTTCAACATAATACAAATCACATTTCTGGAATTCATTAATTTTTCTAGTAAGTTGTTGGAAGAGGCTAAACCTGAAGTTGCAGCCTCAATTCCACAAACCACACTTTTGGCATTGCTTTTGTGAAGATATCGATAGTATGATATTTTGTTAAAATATATTCCAACAAAACATCACCACCAATAACCTTTTATTTTATAATGTTAAACTTGATATTAATATGTTTTGAACTTTATTGTGGGAAATTATTTTTAGTAAGATCAATTTCACTATGGTTATCACAAAATTCTTCAATGGTTTGAAAAATTCAACATTTAAATATTCCAGATGAAATTTTATCCACAACATCTAGGTACACACCAGTATAATAGCAACATATTCTCATTATACTATTCTCAAAGTTACTAAACTCTTATTCTTATTATTCCAACTCACACAACATTATACTATGTATAATGTTCCTCTAAAAGTTAATTTTATATCATTGTAATCACTATGCCAATCGATATTAATATAGCCAGGAAAGTTTATTTCAAAATTAATTTTTTTTATAAAAGCCCATTTAATTTTTTTTCCTTTAACACATCTCATAATTCTCTTTGTCGAAAACATATTAGATTATTTCAAATTAATTTGAAAACTGGCACACAAATTCAAAGCATAAACAATATTAGGTTTTGAGGTTGTGAGAAAAGGAAAACATTATATCAGCTTCTAAAAATATTTCTAATTCACACTTTTTCCAATTTCATATTTACTCAAATTTTTAACACTGAAATGGGAGGTGAAAATTATTTTGATTAATTCGTACCAAACGTTTTTCCCAATTCCCTAAAATAATTTTCTTGAGATAATAATATTTATTTTTCCTTTTGTTAAACTTGTAAACCTAGTTGTAAATTTAATTCTACCAACATTGAAATCTCAAAATTCATATTCATTTATTTCTAAAATTATTTACAATTTTTTTATCCCAATAAAAAATTATATCATCCACATAAAAAACTAAAATTAGGGTATTGACGTTAACTTATTTCACATATAAGATTCTATATACTTTTCCATTAGAAAAAATAAGAATTATCAAACAATTGTCACATTTTGAATACAGAGAATTTGGGGCTTGTTTTAACCCATACAATGACTTATTAAATTTACAAACCATGCTTCCATCATTATCAAGTACAAATCTACAATGTTGTTTAATATAAACTTTTTCTTTGATCTCACCATTTCGAAAATATGACTTTACAACTATCTGATAAAATTTTTAATTTCATTGTGCATTCACTACTAGCAACATTCTAATAATTTATAACCTTGAAACTGGGGTAATGGTTTATTAACAATTACCACCATCCACCTGTGCATATCCTTTTTAAACAAGCCTTTTTTAATTTTTTGAAACTTCTCCATATTTATTTAACTTGTTTTCTATAACCCATTTTGTTCCAATAACATTTTTATTTATATACATCGAAGAAGTTACCAAGTGTTTTTTTCCATATGATTTAACTATTCATTCATTTCATCAACCCATTCTTTGTGTTTAACTACTTTTGAAACTAAATCTAGTTCAACCTGTGAAATGAGTGATGTCTGATTTTATAATCTCATTCTTCTTCTTTTCTAAACCAGAAAATTTTGATTATAAATAATATTTTCAGTTTCAATATGTTTTTCCAAATTAGTAAATTTAAATGATTCATTTCTAACTTCTCTTTCCTTATTATGGGATTCTATGAATATTGACAAGCTTTTTTTACTCAAATTCACTTTCTTTTGAAATTTTCAGTTTTTATTCCTCATCATTTTCAGGATTCCTTATTAAGAAATTCCGGTTTTCGATATCTTTCACATCATATGAATCCAATAAATTTTTCAAACACTTGTTCCAAATTTTATAACTACTTTCATTAGGTGAATATCCCATGAAAATTGTTTTTTGTCAAATTTTTCAAGATCTAGATTTTCTTTAGTAAACATGGACTTCTACAAAATTGAAGTGTTTCAATGAGGTTTTTTTGTTATACCACATTTCATAGAAAGTCATATTAGATTTTGACCTCAACAAAAATTTGTTTTGAACATGATCTGTAGTATTAATAGTTTCTCTCTTGTTGAACATTGAATTTTTTTATTCTACTAACATGATTCTTCCCATTTGCACAGAATTTCTATTTTTCCTTTCATCCAACCATCCAACGGCACAAAAGCATTCAAATTTTTATTTTAATAATAATAAATCCCCCTTTTAAGAGAAGAAGGGAGAACCCAAATAGAATTAACTGGATTAAGACATATCACGACCTAGAGAGCACATAGAGTAAACCGAACTGACAACATAGAGAAGCCCCACCACAACATTTTTTCATTTTATCTACGTTATTGTTTTTGTGGATTGTAGGGAGAACAATACTAATGTTTGATTCTATTATTTCTTAGATATGATTCAAAATCATTAGATATTAATTATGTATCATTATTTATTCTCAAATTCATTATATAAACCCTCATTTCCCTATCAACATCTTTTATGGAAAATCTGAACATCTCTATAGCCTCTTACTTGTGTTTAATAAACATGATGTTGGTCTGTTATACTGAATCTCAACATTCATTTGGATTTTATAAGTTATTTTCTCTTTCTGAGAAGTTCTAAAAACATCTTCTTCTCTTCTCTATGATTATGGAAAATTTCAAACATCATCAACTTTAGAAATTTTTTTCCCTACATTATTCCAAAGGTGACTAAGTATATGATTCACCAACTTGTTCTCATCCTTATCACTTTGATAACATGAGTTATCAGGTTCACTAATTTGAAAAACTTTTCCACTAGGTCTTTCTCCTATTATAAACAATTTTCCTACTTCCACAGTATTGGTGATACAATAATATTTAATGAATATCACTTCTTTTTCATCATCACAATGTTGACATACAATAATTATGTTATGTTTTATCCCATAACAAAACAGAAATTCCTTATATTTCAGTTTTTCTGAATCAATCACATCGATTCTGATACATATGATTTTTAAGGAACTATCATTTCTCAAAGTAAAGCTCCTCCATCCTGATTTTCAATATCTTTTAAGAGTTTTAAATCTCCTGTCAAATTTGATGAACAATCACTATCAAGTTTCCATGGTTTTTTTACTCTATTTCAAATCTGTCTCAATAACAAAAGCTCTTTCCTCAACCTTATTATTTCTAGATTCCTATTGTTTTATACTATAATAAAATTATTCCGAAAGGAGTGTCATATATTTTTCAAAAAAATTGACTTGGTTGATCACATCTTCCATAAAATCCTCTAGAAAATCAAACTGAAATTATTTAGAATGTTTCTAACAAATGTAAATTTTACTTTTCTTACTCTCTATGATTTAGGGAAGTTTCTCATTATACTTCAAACATTTATTTCACTCAGTTTAATCCTATTTCCAAGAAAATAAATTTTATTCCAAAAGTTGTAAGATCTTAGGCCATAAATTCAATACAACCAAGAAACCTATCAAATCATGGTTTTCTATAGAAGAATGATATTTCCCTTAAATAATATTTTTGAGGATCAAAAAATATATCACCTTCAGTTACTCCTTAGCATGTGACAACTTTACTTTGGGATTAATTTTTAATTTTTGTAGATGCGATAGGTTTTCATGTCCCTTATCAACCAAGGATTTCCGAACACTTTTCTATACATCTAAAATATTAGAAAAATCAGAAAAAGTTTAGTTTAGTTGGTGTATATTTCACCTGATTCATGGAGTGAGGTTTTTCTATTGCTTTGGATGATTCAACTTTTAATTCTGAAGCCTTGATTAAATTCTAATTCAACTTTATTTAAGTATTTTTGGTCGCAATAAATTTTTATTGTTACTTCTTGACATCCAATTCCTTAGCATGCAACTTCTTACTCAGATCTTCAAATATCATTCCTTGTTAATAAATTCTAAGTTTGTAACTTCAGAACTCCTCGATATATTATTTTTCATTTTTGAAAATATATTTTCCGACTTCAATAACATTTCCACTACCTTTATTCATAATTATAATTTTTCTCTTGAGAGTTATATTTTTCTCAAGACCTGAAATAGGATCTGATCTGAACTGATACTATCTATAAGAATTCATAAACTCCTTCACATTCTTCACTATCTGAGGAATATTTTGTTTTCTCAACTTTTTCAATGAAGGTTCTGAAATTTTCTAAACATTCATCTTCTGAAGAATTGTTATTAGTTGAGTCTAAATCAAAATTTGTACTCAACATACTTCAATTGTTTCTAGAAAACTTATTATTATATTTTTTGGATTACATTTTTAATTTAGAATTTTGTTTGCATCTTCCATTGATTTTTTTCCTCAAAATCATCTTGATATTCAATAACTTTCTTCATGGGGAAATTCATAGTAAAGTTTCTGATTCCAAAAAACTCAAAACATTTGAGATGAATATTTATTCCATACTTTCTTCTTCATATTCAATAATTCTTTTTGATAAGAGATATGATTTTATTATTCAACTCAACATCCTCCATATCTTTGAAATCACATGGATCTTTATTTTCAATATCCTGATTTTTTATTTTTTTGATAGCTTAAAAAAATATTTCATATTTTGTCTTTTTTTTAAAACTATATATTTTCTCATTTTAGAAGCAATAAGATATTTATTCAATTAATTGAAAGATAAATCATTTTTATCTTCTAAATAAATATTTCAAAATCAAACATATCCAGAAATATTCTCACGAGTTTCTTTACAATTATAGAATCTTCCCTGACATCTCCAAATCCTCTGATGTTACAAACAACTTTATTTACTCTTGTGATGTACTCATCAATTGTTTCTTCATCTATCATTCTGATATCTTCAAACTTTCTTCTCTATATTTATATCTTTTCATCCAATATTTTCGTATTCCCTTTGAAAATACATTAGAGATTTTCCCACATAATCTGATTTTTTAAGACTAATCACCTTCATATAAACATTTTCTAATAGTGACATAAGAATATCATTTCTTTATTTTCCATCATCTTCAATATTTATATTTTTAGAAAAAAATCATGGGAGAATATTTCAAAATGCGTGGAAACCCAATTGTATTAGTATCAATAACTTCTTACCTAAGAGATAGGTGATATGGAATCATCCTATTTTTTCAACCATGACAAGTTTTTCCATTAAAAGTATAAATTCATCTACTTTTTATTGAATTGATAATTTCCATGATAAATATTTAACAAGGGAACCTCGCTTTGATACTAATTGAAGTTCCAAAGGATCAAATAACAAATTAGAAGAGAGGATTATATCAGTTGTTTGCTTTTAACAAATTTAAACTTAAGGAAAGTTAACCCCTAAATCTTTTTAATGTTTATTCCTTATAAACTTTTAGAAAACACAAATGCATATAAAATAGAAAATTAAACATTGAACAAAATAATTACAAGGTTTTTCCTCAATGTGAGAACCTATATCCTTGTCATAGCCACTTCTATGGGTCTATAGAAATACACTATAATGAAGAAGTGAATAAAAATTCATTCAAATGTCATTAGACACCTTAAATCTCTAAATAGGAATGGTTATTCAGGCTCATGTCGATTTAAAAGATTTTGTTAAAAAAAAATATGATCCACAGCCGAATTTAATCAAAAAAACTTTCAACTCTATAAATATATGTCTGAAAACTCAATCTAATGTAGCTAAGACGGATGGTCCTCAATCTGATGAACCCAATTTTGATACACCTTTTTCAATCTACACATGTATATCAATAAAACTCTCCTCAAACTACTTCTCAAATATCCGACTGATATCCTCAATCTGATTCTCTATTTATTTTTACTAAACTTGCCTCAGTCGGATGTTATGATCAGAAAACCTAGTCTAGAAACTCTACTTCAACTTGAAACAACTTCAGTTTGAAAACCCACTTCTGACTCAAATTCTACAAAGTATCAACTTTTTTTCACTAGTAAACAGTGTAGAGTACCATTGTACATTACACCTCTATTTATAGGTGGTATAGAAATAATAATGGTAATAAGATGAAATTATTTTCCCACTCAACAAAATTCACATATCTCCAAATTTTATTCACATTTGAACTTCATCTTTGAATGCTCAAAACATACCCAGATATTTTAGTGTCTTCATCAAACATCTTTTATTCTCCATTATATCTCCATTCCCAACATTACTTGAATGGTAACATTTCAAAATATTTGTCCAATAATTGATTTTTTAGAACAACTCTGTCTGGAACATTGTTCATTATTTCAATTTTTTTAATCCAAAATAAAACATAACAAAATGTGATTTTTTTGCTCTGATGCTGTAGGCCAACTGGAAAAATAAAATTTTACATCATGGTTGCAACTTCTAAAGACATTAGAAACCTTCAACCACTATAAAGTAGAAATTCCACTATATCTTGTGAAAATTCATATTTATTCCAAATTCTCAGTCTGATAGAACTTATCAGTATGATATAACATATCAATCCAATAAAACTTCTTGTTCCAATAGAACTCCTCAGTTCGATGGACATTTTGGTGCAGCTTTTGGAAAACATCAATTTTTTTATACTTAGAAAAAATTGCAATTACCTTTTCTTCTTCTAACACAAACTAATATCATGGATACTTCATGATTTTTATGAACATGAATGTATAGAAAAGAATCATCGGACATCGATTTGGAAAGTTCTTATCTTTACAACTTTCAACAATTTCACACACAAAAACTTTTCTTCATCTTCACAAAAAAAAATTTATTCTAAAATTATTTTTGCCTAATATTAGTAAACAATTTAATATAAAAAACATTTGAAGATCTTCATTTTATCAAGTTATTATTCAATAGATTATTTTTCTGATGCATTTTATCTTTGTACAAACTCGGACTTAATCACGTTAGCTAAGATGAGTCTGGTCTGGTGTGTCTGATCACCAGCTTTGCAAACACTTACTTTATCCATATTCATAGAAAATTCTTAACAAAATAAGTTAAAAAATTACATCAATAAATCTTTCACCAGATTTGAAAAATCAATATTTTATAAAAATTTAGTTTTCAACAAAAAGAAACTTTTCTAAAACAAAAATATCATATAGGGTCTTTTATTAGTAATACAATATTCATTTTGGAAATGATAATGAAACTTGATTGAATCGAAGTGAATGATGAACTATAATAATATTGGTCTATTTATAGGTAAATATAACCATTTAGAATGAGATATATTGGCCGGTACCACTAGTTTGCATTATGACCATTAATCAACAAAACATTTGGTCATTGTTATTGTTATTGGTGAAAAATATTTACTGTTGGTATTATTTTATAAATGTATTTTTGTAAAAAAATATAAATATATTATTAAAGGTATGTTTTATGATAAGTTAATATGTTTTAAATAAATTTCATTTTCATGAATTTATCATACAAAACACTTTTATATGATCATATAAATTAGGAAAGTCCTTTGTAAGTTTTGTAATAGTCAATAATTTCGTTATGTCGTAAAAATGATTAATATTCAATAAATTTGGATTATATTTAAAATAAATAATTATCATATTTAGAGTTTTATATTGAAAAAATAAATTTCATTTTTGGTTTCTTCAAATAAAAATTATCTTATAGTAAATATATTGTAATTTTCTAACAAAAATACTTTTTGGGGTAAAAAGTGAAAATAAAAGGTTTATGAAAAATAATAATTATTATGAAATAATCATTATATGATCATGATTTAAAATTTATTTACACTTATTATTAATCAAAATTTATTTATGGAATGGTATAATTCATATGGTGTAACACTTAGAAACACATGCTTAGCATTTTGAAAACAATGATTTTACCTTTTCTAAAAAAATTGTTTTTATGAGTTATATGAGCATCACATTAGAATTCATTGTTTACACTTTTATAAAATTAATAAAGTAAAATGGATTGAATATTTTTAATAATAAGGTCAAAATTAGTTAAGGATTTCATTTTCATTTATATAAATATAAATGACACTTTGGTAAAAAAAACGTTATCGTGGTATAGGTAAAATAATGTAAAGGGTTAAAATTAAAAGGTAAAGACATAAGCCAGCTAAAAATTAAAAAATTAAATGGGTTGTTTAGGTTTGTTTTACTTAAAAAAATTACAACATTAGTTGTCAGCCAAATTTATTGAAATTAATTCCTCCCAAAAGTGGATATCTTTTAATACAAAATAATCATTATTTAATCACTTAAAAAACCCCTCCTCATGTATAAATACCCCACATTACCATATCACCTTCCAAAAAAATACATTGAGAATGAATAATATCTCAATTTATCTTCCAATAGTATCTACAAAGTGGTTACAATGATCAACGGAGTCCCTTTCTAACTTTAATAATCATCTTCCCAAGGCAAGGGGTCTCTCACTCTATTTTGTTTTCCATTCATGAATCTTCTTTGTATTTAGCCTTTTGAATATTAATTTTTTTGTGTTTTTAAAACTTAATAAATTTCCCTTTACTATCCAATTTATTTTTTTATAATTAGATATCATTTATCCTTTCTTGTTATAACCTTTACCTAAGTCATTACTATTCCAAAATTTAGTAAGGGATACTCTCCTTCTCCTCTTTATTCAAGAATATTCTTTATGTAATTACTATTTATTTAAATTAATACTGATAGATTGTGATTTTCCACATACCTATTACTACCCATATGATTTAAAATTAATGAGATACCCCTTTCACTCTCATAAATTCCTCCCATGAACCTTTATGTTCCCTCGTTATGCTGTGGAAATTTACCTGCAATGTTTTCATACAAAACCTTTGTACTGTGAATACCATTTCCATTTACACTTAAGGGTACTCAACTAGACAAAGTTATCCTTAATTTATTGGGGGGAAATACCTTTATTTATTCTGCACTCCTTAATCTTGGGATTAAATATGATGAAATATGTTCTTATGTTATATGATCTATGTGAAACACTTATCCATGTACATGATATGATTATGATAGGTATTCCCAGATAGCACTCCAATGCATTGGGTAAAATTTTAGCCTCATGATATTCCATTTATGGTGCACATGAGGTTATCATAATCACATTATGTTACTATTCCTTGGTGTTTAGCCTTGACTTATGATGTCATGTTTAATATTGTTACCACATTTTCATGTTACCTTTATGCTATCATGTTGTACCATACCTCATTGTTCATGACTATTATTCTCACATCTTATGTTACATTGTTATTCCTATTTAACAAAATTTATTTCTTTATCCTAATTCATACTTTATTTTTTCCCTTACTAGTCTTTATATGTCACCTCATTCATTTTTTGTCCCTAGGTTATCCTATGTAGTTTTAAATGAGATGAGGAATATTAAAAGCACGTTATGGATGTTTTCAATAATGTGGTGTTAACCCGGTAAAAAGTTGATATTCCATGTGCCTAGGATTATAGAATACAATAGGCTTACAAGACTTTTCATGCATGGGAATTCCTAGTCGAACAACCATGCGGAGGTGGAGAGCTAATTTCACGATGAAGATGCTGGGGAGGAGCAGTTCCAAGTAGTTGGTCTGGGTTGTATGTAATGTTTGAAGCCCACAGGAAATGAATTACTCTAAGGCCTATAGGCCATGAAATACTTACTACTATGTTCATTTTAAGGGTTCCACCTCACCCCTTTAAAGGTGTATTATCAAAATCAATAAAAAATGAAGGCATTCGGGCCATTGGAAGAGGAATGTATAATTAAGGAAATGGTGGTCATGCTACCATTCATCATGACCGACATTAGATGAGAAATTCCATTGACTGATAGATTTATATTTTTCAATGTTTTGATTATAAATCATTGAAAAAATTATAATTTTTTCACTATTCAATAGTAGAAGTCCCAATTTTTTTTATCGATATGAGAACAAATTCCCCTAAATCCATAATCCCTAACCTCATGATTCCAAGATGTAACGACCCAAAATTTTATCAATGGAATTTCCTTATTATAATTATTTCATACATCACATAGTGAAACCAAAAAAACATTATTATCATCAATGAATAATGATAAATTAGTCAACAAATAAACCAATAAGAATGCAAAATATTATAGAAAGATAATAAATAGATAATAAGATAATAAGAATTGGTAAAAATGGATCTGCTTAATCAACTAGAATGACAGCACTCACGAACAAAGTTGTTGACATAAAACATAATATTAACAATATAATATTCATTTTTAAGGTAAAGTTATATATAAAATTCATATAAAATATAAGTGAATGAAGAATGAATGAAATGAGTGTAATTTACAGAAATTAAGAAACCTATATCATTGGAATAGTAACCTGATCATTAGAATTGTAATGTAACTATTAGGAATAGAAATCTAGTCATTAGAATAGTAACAAAAACTATGAAAGTATCAATAAAATTTAGGTATCTTGTAAATGAAAATATGATATAAGTATACCACGGTATAAGTAAATAAATGTTTTCAAAATGGTAAATTAATTATTGGTATTTTTGTAAAGCACAATTGTTTACTTACAGTTTTATGATTAATATAAAGATTTAAAAGAAAATTTATCTTCATAAAATAGATTCATAATTTAATATTTTATATAATTATAAGATAATTTAATGTGACTTTAATTAATTTTTCAAAGTGTCACAAAATCGATTGTAATATTAAAAATGATATTTTTTGAATAAATGATGATTTTTTTAAAAAAATATATTTCTCATTTTTAGAAAATTATTTTCATAAAATGGATTCCATTTTTGAAATTTACATATAAAAAAATTTTAGGGTGAATTTTTTAGATTTTTCTAAAATAGTTGAATTTTTAGTGAATAGTGAAGTACACTAATTTACAGTATTTAACATTATAAGCTAAATACATGAATTTTTGAGTCATGGATGATGTAATAATAATGTAATAACCCATTATACTAAATCCAAATTCACTAATTATTTTACATATCCATAGAAAACAACATTATTGATAGTATTAAGATAAAATAATAAACTAAGGAATATAATAATAGAAAACACCCCTCATCCCCTCTAGATACCACCCCTTATCATCACACATTCTAATCCTTTTAAATTGTTAATATTATGCCCAATTATTTTATCTATACTCTTACCCACGTCCAATATTCATTGGTATCAACAAAATACCCATTCCAAGTCCCTTAATGGGGTTCTTAAGGAGATGATATTCAAGTGGTAAAATCATCCTTCTTTCTCTTTTAAATTTGTTCTTCCACCTTATCATCACCCCCCCATATTCAAAGTGAAATGATAAATCCAGTATCATATATATAATTTAATTTTATTGTGTTGATTTAATATAAATCATCAAATCCCTTCTTCCTTTCAAATATTTTAAAAAAGGAAACATCATTTTTAGGATGTCGGTTCACCACCTTCGTGGATGATGGGTTTCATTTTCCATTACTGCCTTCAAGGATGGTCATCAAACCCATTATTATGGTTAAAATAGATTTTAAAATGTATATTATAACTTTTTCTTGTTTTTTAACTATATTATAGATATAATATTAAATAAAAAGGAACTATTTTGTGATGTTCGTAAAAAACAACAAAAATAAAGTAAACAATTATCATTAATGTTTTCTCAAATAAAAAATCTTTATACTAGGAAAAAAAGGATATATTTGACCATTTAAACTTTTATAAGTTCATTAATACTATATAATTTCAATTCAATTTAATTGTCTCTATTTGACAAGAACGTCCATAATTTTACACAAGTAAACCGACCTTGAAACCATGAACAAGCACTCCGAGAATAAAGAAATTATAACTTATAAATCATCCAAATGGCCATAAATTAAATTAATAAAACTATAATATATCAAATACATATTAATAAATTTATAAATTATTTAATTAATGGATATAATTTTATTATCCATGACATTAAGTGCAAGTGCAGAACATATTCGTAAATAAGGTAATGGATCTCTCTAAATCTCCATTTTTCTTTTTGGTTACAGTCCCTCTCCCTTTACCAAAATTTATTTATTAATTATTCCTATATAATTATTATAAATTATGTTTATATGTTCAAAAAATATATATCATGTTTAATTCACACTTATTTTATGGGGAAATACATTTTTTAAAAGGTTGTATTTCTCAATTCCTCCTAATAAGGAAACTTAGTTAAAGGTAACTTCTATATATCTTACCCAATTTCAAGTACAATATATAAAATATTTTAAGAAACCATTATTTTTATAAAATAAATAATTTTATAATTGAAAACTATATTAGTTCATTTTTTTGGAGAAACAATTATTCCTTTTTCCTCTTTAAAATCTCTTTAATATTTTCTCGTAAACAACACTAAAGTGACTCATTTCTAAAGCTTCTTAAAAACATTTATCAGGTATTCACATCCTTTAGACAAAATTATCAGGATTTATTCTTATTTTATTATTTTATAGAAATGATGTGATCCCTTTTTTCAGGGATATAATTATGATACACCCTTTGGTTATTCATTATGACAGGATTGCAATGCCCATTTCATTCCATGAGTAACCCTTATGCTTATTCCTTATGTTTAATTCTTTATGAGACACAAATATTCACGAACTTATTATTATTGGTTTTACAAAGTTAATTTTCAGTCTCATGAGATGTCATGTATTGTATTATAGAGTAATCCTAATCCATTATGGGGATTTTCCACCATGTCATATAGTCTCATAAGTTATCCTTGACTCATGATTATGTCATGTAATATGTTGTTGCCACATACCAGTATTTATATGATCATATTATTCCATGTTATATATATTATGATTAAACGTGTTTATTCATTAGTCAAGCCTTTTATTTTATCATGGTATTCCTTCTAAAACATCTGTTATGATTTATTCCTATGTTTATTCCTTTACGAGTATTGTTAGCTCATCTATTCGTTTATATATTTCCCCAAGTTATCATATGTGGTTATTAGAGCTCAAATGGGGTTCGGATCGCATAATAGAGATTATATAAATATGTTTTAAAATTTTAGTTTCATATTTTTTAATCATGTACCTAGTATTCCAAATACAACAGACTTTTCAATCCTTACTTTGTATTTTATGGATAACTATTCTTAAAATCATGTAATAATTTTTGTAAAATTCTAGGGTATCTATAGTTGGTATCGAAGTACAATCTATTTATTTTTGGGGATTATGAATTGAAAATTTTAGAAAGAACCCTAGGGATAATTCTATCACCATGGATAACATTGATTGAATCTTAGGGAATCATAAGTTAGGATATAATTTTCATTTATATGTTATTCCTTATATGTTCAATGTTTCCTTTTTATATGGACACTATCTAAGTATTTAATCCCCCTAACTATATTTTACTTCTTTTTTTAGTTAATGGTTGTCAATAGTATAAATCATTCCAACAATCAATGTGATAGGTAATGTGTGGATTACGCTAATTAGATTATAAACCTGATGGGAATGGTAGCCCTTAACTTCATGATAGTACTAGCTCGACTAGATCAAGTTATGAATAATAACTTGAGTTGTGTATAATTCCCTCCTCCTAAGAAATAACAAGTTTTAGTCAAATCCTTTATACCAAAAGGCCTCCTATATTTAGTGGATCTTATGACCCCCTAATCGTGGAACAATGGATTAACTCCATTTAGAAGATATTATATGTCCTTAAATGCACAAAAGAATTGAAATTCATACTGGTGATCTATATTTTTTGATGTGTAAGATGATAAGTGGTGGACACTAATCAAAAAAACAATGTCTAAGGAGGAAATTGATCACACGGATTGGAAATGATTCAATAAAATATTTTTCAATAAATATTTTTTGTAAACTTTCCATATTATGATGGAGAGGGAGTTCCTCATACTGAAGAAATGGAATATGATTCTATTAGGGAATTTGAGGAAAATATGACAAGGCTTTAACAGTATGCCTCCATTTTTTTCATTGAACACTTAAAGAAAAGTGGATTTCTCCCTTATTGGATTAAATCCATTTGATAACAATAAGAAGATTTCCTAATCTTCCCTAATGTTTGAGATGGAGATTTGTGACTCTCAAGGGTCTCACAGGATTGAAGATAAAAATAGTAAAATGGAGTTTAATATGCAAGGATCAGCAGATAAATCCCATTAGGGAAAGACAACCCAACAAGCCTCAGGTAAATATTTTGGGAAGAAGAATCTTGAGAATTGTATAAAGGGAACTAGGTGATAACACAAATGTGGAAGAGAGGGGCATCTGGCTAATTTTTTCCTATGGGATATGAAGAAGCCTGCAAATATAGAATAATAAAGAGAGGTTCAAATCAACTCCCAGCCTATAGTGTAGTGCTTCAATAGAAATTGACATGGTAATTATGTGATTTAATTCCCTGAGATAAGGTTTTTCTAAGGAAATTAACAACACACCCTCCAAGGTACCAAGGAAGGGAATATTCTATCTCTTCTGCCGATGTGGATACCTACAATGATGTGGTGATAGGTGCACTGGTTATTTATTCAAGAATTCTAAATGTACTATTTGATTCTGGTTCTACACATTATTTAATATCTTTCATGTTTATTAGAACAATTCAAACACTGTATCAAAATATGAAGGTTCAGTCATCTGTGAGAACAGTTAATGGCAAAATTATTACATCTAAAGTATATAACTCTACCTAGGTCAATATTTGTGGACTAAACATTCCCTAAAATCATTTTTTACTTTTTTCTTTATGAAGTTTGCTGCAATATTGTGCATGGATCGAATATTTTTTTACAAACTCAATATCAACTATCAATAACTAGAGACCACTCTTCACATCCCATGGTCTCCTCTAATTCTATACAAGTGTAAGGAGGATGATGAATCTCCTTAAAAATCATTATCTCGATTGTGGATATTATTTTCCTATGATCATATATATATAGCTCAAATGATTAATAAAAATGATAGGATCATGCTCGAAAACATGCCCATTATGAGGGACTACGAAGATGTATTCCCTTAAGAATATTTTGGTCTTCCTCTTAATTGAGAGAATAAATTATCAATTGATCATATATATGGAACTCTTTACATATCAAATACTCATTATAAAATGTGAATTACTGAGTTGGAAAAACTGAAGAAGTTGTTATAAGAGAATCTGGACAAAGGTTTTATATGCCTGAGTGCTTCATTGTGGGGTGTGCCAGTCTTCTTCATCAAGAAGAAGGATGGATCAATGTTCCTCTAGATTGAATATTGTGAGTTCAACAAAATCATAATAAAAAAAATTGTCCCCTACCATGGATAGGTTAGTTGTTTGATCAATTTCATTGGGCCAGGTATTTCTCTAAGGTGGACCTTTGGTCGAGATATCACCAATTAAAGGTGAGGAAAGAAGATATTACCAAGACTGCATTTTGAATGATGTATGGAAACGATGAGTTCATAGTTATGCCCTTAAAACTCACTAATAATCCATAAATATTCATGAAATTAATGGATATATTCTTTATAGATTACCTTGACAAATATATGGTAGTATTTATAGTTGATGTTTTGATATACTCCCAGATAAAGGTGGAACACAAGGAGAATTTGAATACTTTGCTAAAGACTTTGCAGAGGGGAAACATTATGAAAAGTATAGTAAATGTGAGTTTTTAATGGAGGAATTATTATTCTTGTGTCATGTTATCACCAGTAAAAGAATATCTATGGACCCTTCCAAAATAAAGTCAATTGACGAGAGGCCAAGACCAACATCTCTAATAGAGATCTGTAGTTTCCTTGGTCTAGATGGGTATTACCAATGATTTATGAAGAACTTATCACAATTTTCATGCCCGATAACCAAGATGACTCAGAAGAGAGTAAATTTTTTCTTTGATGGTGAATGTGAAGACTACTTCAATGAGATTAAAAGCAGTCTTCTCATTACACCAGTACTTACACTACTAACAAGTGGGTAAATGTTTATAGTATACAGAAATGCTTAAAATAATGTTCTAGGCTATGTACTAATGAAAAATGATAAATTGATAATCTGTACCTCAAGGCAGTTGAAATTTCATGAGAAACACTATCTAATTAATGATCTAGAATTGGCATGTGTGATCTTCACGATGAAAATATGGTGACATAATCTCTATGGGGAGAAGTGTGAGATATATATTGATCATAAGATCCTCAGATATATATTCACATAGAAGAAGTTAATATGCACCAGTGAATATGGTTAAATCTCATCAAGGATTATGACTTCACAATTAACTACCATCCTGGTAAAGAAAATAAAGTGAAAGATGCTGTAATTAGAAAGGATCTTGTAACATTATTAGTGATGAGAATTGAGATTAATTCAATATTTTATGACATTCAAAGGATGGAAATGGGAATCACAATTCAAGAAAAATTATCATTAATTTTATAAATGATTAATCAAATATCCATTTTATAGAAGATAAAGCATTCTAAAAGCGGTGATGTGGAAAATTAGAATAAGTTGGAGGCTATAAAAAATAGGAAATCCTCATAATTAACACTTTACGTGGAAGGAGTTGTAAGATTTGGTTCATGACTATGTGTACTATAAAATCCTAAGATAAAGAAAGAGTTTTTAAATGATGGATGTAAATTGACCTTCTCCATTAACCCAGGGAAAATAAAGATGTATCGATGTCTTCGAGATCACCATTGGTGGGACAATATGAAGAAGGATACCATTGAATGCACATCAAGGTTCCTAGTATGCCAGCATGTGATGTTTTAAAAACAAAATTCTATGGTAATGATGAAACCCTTACCCGTACCTACATGGAAATGGAAAAAATAACCGTGGAAATTTCCACATGAATTTTAAATACATCCAATGAAAATAATGCTATATGGGTCATTATGGATCATCTTATAAATATTAATAACTTTATTATGATTCGAGAGGACTTCACACTATACCAAATTGCATGGATATATATCAAAGAAGTTGTGAGCCAACATGGGTTACCATTATCGATTTTATCTGATCATGAGTCGAGATTTACCTCCATGTTTTGGAAAATTTTCCAATATTCTATGAATAATGAGTTGAAATTCAGTATGGATTATCACCCTCAAATAGACTTCAAATCTGAATGAATTATTCATACATTGGAAGACATGTGGAGATCATGCTCAATGGACTTCCAAGGAGGATGGGATCATCATCTTCTACTAGTTGAGTTCAATTACAACAATAGTTTCCACTCAAGAATCCAAAATGTATCCGTATGAATCACTTTATTGGAAAATATGTAGAACACTTGCATGTTGGGATGAGGTTGGTGAATGTAATCTATTAGGACCTGAAATGGTTGGGGATATGGACGAAAATGTGAATACCATCCAGCTCCATATTTCGACATCCCAAATTCAACAGAAGAGTTATGCAGATAATCATCGACAGGATATAGAGTTTGAGGTTAGAGAAATGGTATTCCTCTGTATATCTTCTTGGAATAGGGTCATGAGATTTGAGAAGGAAAGCTAAGTCCCAAGTACATCGTCCCCTTTGAGATTTTTGATCGTGTCAGATTCATGGCCTATAGACTAGCACTTATAGCAACTATGACTCATGTACATGATATATTCCACATATCCCTATCGGGGAATTATATACTAGATCACTCACATGTACTAAATTATGAGGTGGTACAGTTGCAAAATGGGCTCTCTTATGAGGAGCAGTTAGTAAAGCTCTTGGACTATAGAGATAAAGTTCCATGCAAAAAGACTACTCACCTGGTTAAAGTACTAAAAAGGTACCATAAATATGATGATGTGATATGGAAATCATAGTAATTGATGAAGAAGAAGTACCCACACCTTTTTTCACCTTATTATTTAAAATTAAATTTTACGGGTGAAATTTCATAAGGGGGAAGAATGTAAAAAACCAATATTTTATCAATAGAATTTCCTTCTTATAATTATTCCATACATCACATTGAGAAACAAATAAAAAATCATTCTTATAAATGAAGAATGAATCATTAGTCAGTAAATACACCAATAGGAATGCCAAATATTACAGTGGGATAATAAATAGAGAATAAGATAATAAGAATGGGAAATTCTGGATATTTTTGATCCACTGGAATGACTGCACTCACAAAAAAAGTTGTAGAAATATAGCATAAGGTTAATAATATAATATTCATTTTGAAGATTAAATTATATATACCCTTGAGATAAAATATACGTGGACGAGAAATGAATAAAATAAATGGTATTTATAAATGTTAAGGAACCTATACCATTGGATTAGGTATCTGACCATTGGAAAAGTAATCTCACCATTAGAAATAGTAATATAGCTGTTAAAATAGTAAACTCACCTATGAAATTATAAATAAAATTCGGGTATCTTATAAATTAAAATATGATATATTTATATCATTTTATAAGAAATTAAATGTTTTAAAAATGATAAAATAAGTGTTGGTATTTTTGTAAAATGTAAATGTTTATTTGAAATTTTATAATAAATAAAAATTTTTAAAAAAAAATTTATTTTCATAAATTATATTCATTAATTAATATTTTATTATATTATAATAGTTAGATAATTTTATGAGACCTTAATTAATTATTTAAAGTTCCATAAAAAATATTTTAATATTAAAAAAGGTATTTTTCAAATAAATGATGATATTAATTAAAAAATAAATGTATCATATTTATAAAAAAATTTCATAAATTTGAGTTTATTATTAAAATATACACATCGAAAAATTGTCATCGTGAATTTTTGGGATTTTTCTAAAATAGTTGAATTTTTGGTGAATAGTAAAACACGTTAATTTATGATATTTAACATTATAAGACAAATACAAGAACATTGAGTCACAGATGATGTAATCATGATGTAAGAACCTATTATATCACAACCACCTTCACTAATTACTATAATTGGTCATATGAATCAATATTATTGGCAGTCTTTGTCACGACCCGTCCTCCGTGGCCCGTGCCGTGACTACCCCAAGCCTGCCTCCCATAGGCCAGGGGCTACCGAGTAGCACCAGAAAGGCATATCCCTATAAAAGAAAGGAATTACCTTTAAATCATTACAAAAACACAATCCAATAACAAAACAAGAAGTTACCACGAGGTGAACTGCTGTAGTAAAAAGTGTACTGAAAGTAAAAGGGGCAGGAATACGAGCCCAACATAAAAGTACAAGTACAACTAAAAATAGAAAATTGCTCATAGATCATCCAACAAGGATAATATTTGAAGGGTAGTTACATATCATCTCCACAACACTCAATGTCATCCAGTCTTCTCCGTGTACCTCCTGGTCCAAGCTCCCTTAAGTCTCAACCTAGCTGCTTGTCGTCTGCACAAGACACAACAAGGTGTGGGTAAAACCTGTGTAGGGGTGTGTATAACAATACTCAGTAGGGTCCCCGAGACCCCCGAAGGTCTCCTAGAGTTCCACAAAGGATAAACCACAAATCAAGACCTCAACCACAAAGCACGAAGCAGTCAACAACTCTACTTCGGTATATGCCCATACATATACCTAAGTAATCAAGATATACTCATCTCACACATGAGGGAAGAATAACACAAAGGTAAAACCACAAAGGTAAACGTACCACAAAGGCAACACTACAAATATAAAATCAAGAAGGAGAAGGTAAAACAAATGTAACACCACGAAGGTAAAATAATCAACTCACACCAGGTATATAATTAAATCAAAAAAGTATAGATGATTAGTTGAGAAGCAAGATCATCTTATTCTATCGAGAGGCACTACTACTGACTATACAAAGTCTGGATCACACAGGATCTATAGGGATTAACCCCCGCTGACCCACACAGGATCTGACCCACAAAGGATCGGTATGCGCTGACCCAAACAGGATCTTTGAGCACTGACCCACATAGGATTTGACCCACATATGATCGGTATGCGCTGACCCACACAGGATCACTGAGCGACGACCCACATAGGATATGACCCACAAAAGATCGGTAAGTGATTACCCACATAGGATCTCTTGGTACTAACCTCCGTATGATCTATCTCCAACTTCCGCCTCACAGCCATCCACTAGATTCCCGCACTAATCATGCCTGATTCCGGGAGGATCCACTCTTCAATCCACTAGTTTCACCTCAATCGCCACTAAGCTCCACGAAGAAGTATTCCAAAAGACCACCATGTTGTAAGGGTTCCAACTCAATAGACATCACGTAGATCAGACGTACGGTCTGTGCTTTTTAAGCGTTTCAGTTTCGAGTACCTGGTTGGATTCGGGTTTGATCCAACCTGGTTGTACTCCAAAATTCTCTAAAACTCAAGTGGAGTATACCAAAATGACTACATCATCCTATAAGTTCCTGCACCGTGGAAGGTTCTTCAAACAGATGTCTGGTCTGCTAGTTACACCTCATTCAGTGAAACGGGGGTGATCACACCTTCATCTGACCGGGCTCGATCAGACCCGCTAGTATATTCCGAAGGGACCGATTCCCAAAAGGGATACCAATGCCACTGACGGCCTGTCAAATGGATAGCCGGTTCATCAGTTACATGTGTTTCTTTATTTGGGGATCGGTTGGGTCTGGGCCTGGTCCAAATCGGTCAGGCCATCCCAACGCAATGGGTCTCAGGGTCTATTTGACCTCGATCGGGTCCGGCCCGCTATGATTTGGCCTGGTTTACTGGGTTCAGACCATCTGGGTTGGCCCGGTTTGGATCGTAGGCCTGGGCCATGGTTGGCCAGACCCGTTAGGTGGGACTCGGCCCACCCGTGTTTTCCCACTGGGCCGCAGGTCTGGGCCGACCTATTGGGAAGGTTCAGTCTGCTCGACCAGCCCACATCCGCTAGAAGGCAGACCGGTCTTCCAAGCTGGCCCCGCCGGTGAGGGGCCATTTCAGCTAGGGGGGGGGGGGGCGCTGCCCCCCCGCCCCCACGGAATGGTCAGTCTTTTTTGCCGACCGGGGGTTCTCCAACATGGAGAGGTGTGGGGCCTCACCGCTCTCCACCTGCCGTAGTACGCTGGTCGTGGCTATAGCCACCGGCGGTGAATGTGGGCGTTGTACCTTGTCCTGCGTGGAAGGCTCGGACCGGCAGCCTGCAGCCAACGTGGTGCACCGTCATGCGCTGCCCTCCACCTCCCAAGTCCAATTTCTATGGGTCTCCTCTGGACACCACTAGACACCCTTGGCCACCACCAACATGGCACGCCCGTGGTTCGATGGTTTCTTCCGTGCTGTCGTCGTCTTCTTGCCGCCATTACCCTGGGGAAAACGTCCCCGAATAACCCAACTTAAACAGATCGGCAGTGGTTCCGGGCCTTGTTCGTTTGCCCTACACCCTCCACATTAATATGATAATGAAAAGAAGCATGTAAAAGATAAAATATTAACTTTAAACAAATCCCCTACCTCTTGATTGTTGGAGAACTCCCACAATTGAGGAAGAGTCGGTATTCGCCATCCCCGTAACAAGCTGCCAATGTTTTCACTCAAACATCATCCTTTGGTTCATGTTTCGGTGTTGCTTGTCATTTCCTGCTGGAACCAGCTCCATCTTCCAAGTGATTGGCATCACGGGAAATTTTGAAAACTCCATCTCTTGGTGAAGCTGTGCCAATACCTCTCCCTATGCTCCATATAAATATGAGAAGGGGAGGGTGAGTAAGACCCGTGGAATTAATGGGGGTTCATTTAATAGGAACCGTCTTAATTCCAACGGCACTGTTAGAAAGGATTTGAGGACTGAAGCCATTTAATGGCTTGATGCGTCATTGGTCCCGCCACTGTCACTTGTCTTTTGGAGGAAAAGAAAAAATGAAATAAAATAACAAATTAATTTTATTGTACTTTTAAAAAATCCCAAATCTTAATTTTTCTCCAGAATTACTGTGGTCAAAGTGAATCCTCCTATAAGTGAATCCCAGTGATGCAGATTCAATATTGCCCTCATATTTTCAATCCGAGCACTGGTTCAAAAGGTAGAAAACACAGCCCTCGCATTTACTGAACGTACCTTAAAAAATTATGAAATTCATTTCGGGCACACAGCCCCTCGAATTCATGCACCATCTATTTTCACAGACTTGTAATTGTTCCATATAAAAATTAAAAAAATTACATGGAAATCTAGGTCTTTACATTCACCCCACCTTAGGGATTTTCTTCCCCGAGAGAACCACTCCTATAAATCCTCAATCTCCACTGGAACCTCTGTAAACATCGCCCCTTCATCAATGTCCAAATCGTCATTGTCGATGACGTGAGATGGGTCAGGCACTTATCTCCTCATCTTGGATACATAGAAGATGGCGTGAACCCTCTCCAACTATGGTGGCAGTGCCAAGTGGTATTCCACCTCACTAATCCTTCGACGTATCAGAAATCATCCAATAATCCTCGGTGATAACTTGTCACCTAGGCCAAATCTCTGCAAAACTCGTCGAGGTGAGACCCATAGGAAGACATGGTCTCCCAACTTGAACTCCAAAGGTCTTCGTCTCTTGTTTGCATAAGACTCATGTTTGCTCAGTGTAGTCTTCATCTTCTCCTTTATGATATGAACCTTCTCAGCGGTATTCCATACCATCTCTGGACCCATAAGTGTTGTCTCCCCTGGGTCTATCCAGCATAGAGATGATTTGTAAGGTCGACCGTACAAGGACTTGAATGGTTCCATACCGATGGTTGAGTGGTAGATGTTTATGAATGCAAACTCAACCAAGGGAAATTGATCCTCCAAACAATGGCCAAAATCTTGGATGAAATCACAAATCCTGTCCTCTAGTGTCTGAATGGTCCGCTCTGTCTGACCATTTGTATGAGGATGAATGGTGGTGCTCAAATGTAGTTGAGTCCCCAATGCCTCCTACAATACCTTCCACAACCGGGATCTAAAACGTGTTTCATGTTCAGAGATGATAATCAATGGAACCCCATGAAGTCGTATAATCTCATATGCATAGAGGCATCCCATGACCTCTACTGATCCCTGCTCTCGGATAGGTAGGAATTTGGCAGACTTGGTGAGTCGGTCAATGATCACCGAGATGGAATCATGTCCCCCACACATATGTCGAATCCCTGACACAGATTTCATATAGATACCATCCCACTTCCACTCTAGCACCTCTAGTGGTTGTGCTGAGCCTGTTGAAACCTGATGCTCGACCTTTACTTTCTGGGAAGTGAGGCAGCCTGAAAGAAACTCTTCTACTTCCTTCTTAATCCCTAGCGACCAGTACTGGTGCTAGAGGTCATGGTACATCTTCTCCACACCTGGATGTACCTCTAGAGGGGACGTATGGAACTCCCTAAAAACCCCCTCTAATAGCTCCACTAATACCATGGTGCGTCATCTAAAGAGGATTACGTGCTCCACACCTTCATAAAATCCATCAGGTGTCTTTCCTAAGGATATCTGAGCACGTTGAGCCTCACAATCAATGTCCCCATGTTGTGCCTCCTAAACTCAATGAAGATGTTTTGGAGTGATAGTCATATTATGGAGTAAAGATGCTCCATCTCCATCCACAAAGTATATCTGCAACACTGCTAGTTTCCATGTTTCCTCACACAAAAACTATAGACTAGACCTCCTACTGAGTGCATCTACTACCACGTCCCCCTTCCTAGTATTGTAGACTATCTCAAAGTCAGAGACCTGGAGGAACTATAGCCATCATCGTTGTCTCATGTTCAGGTCATTCTGTAAGAAGATATAACTGAGACTCTTGTGATCTTAGTAAACAGTAAAGTGGTCACCCATCAAGTAGTGTCACCACATCAACAAAGAGAAGACTGATGATGCTAGCTCCAGGTCATGGGTGGAGTAGTTCTGCTCATGTTTTCTCGACTGTCATGAACCATAAAATATCACTGCTTTCTTCTGCATCCGGACACATCCACGTCTAGTCCCTGACCCATCATAGTAGACTACATACCCAACACCCTCTTCTGGTAGCCTCAATATGAGGACACTTGTCAGTCTTTTCCTCGGCTCCTGAAAACTCTACTGGAATCTCTTCATCGATACGAAGGGATGTCCCTTCCTTTTTCAATTCTTATACGATTGTCCAAACTCAAAAAAGTCGGTTAGGAATCTTTGGTAGTACCCAGCCAATCTCAGGAAACTCTGCACCTTAGTCACACTCTTGGGTGGCTCCGAAGAAAGCAGTTCCTCTATCTTCACCGGATCTACCACAACTCCATCCTACTTGATATCGTATCCTAGAAAGTGGAATTATTGTATCCAGAACTGGAACATCAAGAGCTTACCATAAATCTAGTGCTCTCAGAGTTTATCCAGAACTATCTACAGATGGTAAGCATGATTGTCCTCCATCGCTGAGTACACCTAGATGTCTTCGATGAATACAACCACAAAGCGATCAAGGTATGGGTGGAAGATCATGTTCACGAGTTCCATGAACATTTCAGGGGAATTGGACATGCAGAATGGAATAAAAAAGAACACATAGTGGCCATACTAACATCTGAAGTTCGTCTTCTGCACATCCTCATCTTGTACCCTGATCTGATGATAGCATGATCTGAGGTCTATCTTCGAAAACCAACAATATCCCTTCAACTGATCGAAAGGATAATCAATCCTCGGAAGTGGATACTTTTTCATTACAGTCACCTGGTTCAGGCATCGATATTCCACATAGAGTCTCAAACTCCCATATGCCTTCTAGGAAAACAAAATCGGGGCTGGCCATGGATAAACACTGGGCCTTATGAACGCCTTGCTCTGCAAGTCCTTCAGCTGTACCTGTAACTCACAAAGCTCTACGGGAGCCATCCGATATGTTGGTTTAGATATCTGTGTAGTCATGGGGTACAGATCGATGTAAAAGTCAAACAATCTGGGAGGAGGTAGTCTCAAAACATCATCAGCGAAGACATTGGCATACTGGTCCACTACTATAGGATAGCTCAAATTCTAAACATCAACTACCCTGAGGGTAAGGATAGAAAACTAATTAGTGATTAGTTGAACCCTCCTCTAAGTTAGTCCATATTGTGATGCAAAGGTCCCCTATCACTGGTGAAGTACAACCTAGTCCCATCCTCATGGACACACCGCACTTTACGCCGAATACAGTCAATCTGAACATGGACTATGGATAACCGATCCATACCCAAGATGACATCGTAAGGCCGCGACGCCTCCACTAGAAGATCCCAGCTGAATCTCTCGCCTCCTAGAGTAAGCTCACACTAGTGTCACTAGTGCGTAATCTTATAATCCCCTTCCGTAGGAGTCTCTAGCAGTAAGGATCGAACCAACGGCTCCATCGGAATCTCTAAGCCCCGAATGAGGGTTGTGGCAATAAAAGAGTGACTGGAACCTATGTCTATAAGTACTCTAGCTAGGGTGGAGTAGACATAGACCGTACCTCTAATCATATCTGGAATTTCGTGGTCGTATGCCTAAGATACTTGGAGCTGAGCCCATCCCTATCCTCCATCTCACTATGGTCGGGGTGGACCACCTGGAGGTGGTGGCAGTAGAACCTCAAATCACTGCCCACCACCTGCTGCACGGACAACTCCTCTACCACATTGGTCACTCTACAGACCTCCTCGCTCGAACCACTGCCTCTAACTAGGTGGTCCCTCAAATGTCTTCTGGTTATCCATATGGAGGGTTAGGCAATCATGAGCCATGTGACCCCACCCGCTGCACGAGTAGCACTGCCTGATCCTCAACTGTCCTCCTCTATCCCATGATCCCCTAACCACTGACCCTATATCTTGAGGTCATACACTAGAAGATATGGCCCTCTTGGGCCCCTGCATCATCTATCTACATACTTCTGTGGATTAATCTTCTACCTAATATCTGATGGTGGGTCTCGTTGTGGGGGTCTTCTCATCTTGGAAGATCTCTACCAAAATTACTCGCTCTATCACCACAGCCCGTGTCGGAAAGATGAGTGATATCATCGATGCTCTGATCTACCATTGGGGGTTATCGCACCTTGGTCTGGCCTAGTTTAGTCGGTCATGCCGGTATATTCCAAAGGGACAGCTTCCCAAAAGGGATCTCGACGCCACTAATAGTGTGTCGAACAAACACCGAGTTCGTTAGTTACGAGCGTTTCTTTATTCGGGGACCGGTTGGGTCTCGACTTAGTCTTACTCAGTCAGGACGGACCGACGTAATGGGTCCCGGTGTCTTCCTGACCCTTCTCAGGTCTAGCCTATAACTCCCCGACCCCAGAAGGCCAGAGTCAGTGCATTATCACTTATCATCAGTATTATCACAAAAGATCATGTCTCGAAAGACCAAATAGTTTAGTATCCATTGAAGTACTAGATACATTCATAATGTTTACATTACATCATAAATGGAAAACTACAACAAGATTGTTTCCATAGACAACACTGAGATCCCATAGACTATCTATGCAGGTCAGTCATAGTATACTTCTTCGCATCCTAGGAAAAATAAAACATAGAAAGGGGTGAGCTCAGCTTCTCAATAAGGAATACAATATAGAGGAAACATTAATAAATAAGCATAATCATTTAAGGAAATGTATAAGACTAAAACAAAATCCTTTAAAACTTGAACATCAACATAATATGGCAATGATAAAATCAAATAATGCCATTTACTTATTCACATGGATATTCTACTAGTCAAATAATCACATGCAATATCAATAGCCACATTCATAATGACGAAATGCTTAATTCCAGACTTCATTACCACATAGTCAAGGCCTCATTCCAATACTACAAATAAGATTTTTCAAGGCTTTGTGACAAGACACTAGTTTGTCTCATGATACCTACTGATGCATCTAGGAGATATAACCTGCTCCACCCGTCACTTACGAAGTCCAATGCATTCCTCATATGAAAAGTTTTAAAAATAACATAAACATTTGTATTAAAACTACCATAGGAAATGTCAATACTTTATCCATAAACCATGAATGGTGTAAAAAATAAAACATCCATAGTCAAACATATCACAAATCCTTAAATATGATAAGGAAGTTTTGTATCATAATAAATCAATTTCAAATAAACATAAAATCCATTAAAGGATGTTGACATAGATAAAATCAATACATTTTTTAGAGAAATATCTCTTTCTATTTTGAAATCATTCAAGAGTCTCATAATTATAATGAAAACATTTATTTTGAAAATATTCTTATAATCTTGTTAGGGAAGCTTCGATGATGTTATAATGGTGTAAATTAGTTTCACCTGCCGTATAAGTTAAAAAACATTCTTAAATTAATTTTGTCGAAAAGGTCATAAAGTTCCTTGTTTGGAAAATGACGAAAAGTTTCATTTCAAAACATATAAGGTCAAATATGGGTATAAATGACTTTAACCCATTGTCTAGTGAATAGTAAAAATGTTTTGAAATACATTTTTGGGAATCATGGATGTGGATGATAAGAGGTCCCAGTAGTTAATTACGTATAAAAAACCTCAGATAATGAAGAGATTGTGAAATTAACCTGTACCTTGTAATTTTCATTGGTCGAGGGTAGGTTAAACTCCTGTATAATGGTGAAATAATTGTAATCAAATTATACAAGAACCATATATAAAAATATGATGCCATATAGGATCTTCTAATACTGTTTTTGTTAATAATATTTTAGTATTATCATTATTTCGGGTGTCAACTTATTCATTTACTTTATATTATTTTTTATGTGAGTCATATTTTTTATGGATGGGATGTATCTTATTCATATCCAGAATGATATCAAGTCTTTAAACATTATTTTTAATCATAATACGAAAATTATTCTTGAATTGATACGATGGGGAAAGAATCTCATCGCGTTAGTGGAGACGATAATCCGTACGTACGCACGATCGACAATATCATTATTTTGATATTAAAATCGTATATAATTTGATGGTATATCATATATACAGAATAATTATCATGTTTTATTTATTATTTACATCAATTATACATCATTATTATACTCATCCAAATAATAATGTATTGAATAACAACTACACCACAACGTGGAGACGGTAAGTCGTACGTACGCACGTATGTTGACATGTCATTCAAAGGATTGATAGAATAATGAATATGGTTTTACCATATTTATAATAACATAACACTATATAGATGATACTAGAGTTATTATTTTAGAATAGAAACAACAAGAAAACAAGAAGTGGACGAAGAAAAAACATGAAAGAGGTGGTGAGATATTTACCTCTTCTATGGGTTCTTCATTTTGATTTGATCAAAAGGGCTCCATAGGATGGATTTCTGACTAAAGGAAGGCCTCTAGGATGAATTTAGGACTTTTGGGAGGGAATTTGGGCATGTTTTGGCTGAACCAAATGGCTTTTAAGGTGTTAATTAGAGAGAAGGGGAAGTACCCTTTTATAAGAGGGGTGAGGGGCACCTTAAGAAAAGATAGAAATATTATTTTATAATAAAATCATTTTAGGTTTCTAATGCCTCAAAAATAGATTATTTAAAGGCTAAGGTGAGGATGGGTCGAAAACTTCTCAACCAATAGGGTTTAGATAGGTTTGGGTCACTATATTAACCATATATTTTATATTTATCTATTAGTTAAATAGTTTGACATTTACCATGTTTCTTTGTATTTTTATATTATATAATTAATAAAAAACTATAAACATCCAAGAGAACCCCAAGTGGTTAATTAATGATAAAAGTTTAATTATATAAGACTTAATTGTGAACCTTAAATTTTTCGGATTATTATATCAACCAATAATATTGTGTTTGTTTTAAAAACTCATTTATACCAATTTTGACATTATTTAATAATTGAGTTTTGTTAAACTCTTAACAACTTTATTAAATAGAAATAAACAAATTTAATCAACCCTAACATGTGATATTAAACTATAAAATTAGTGTAATTAATTAAAAGTCTCAAATTGGATTTATTTGGATATTTATAATATCAATTATTTGAATCTTTCATTAATACAGTAATTACTGCATCATAATTGTGTCATAAATAAATTTAATTATTTAATTTATAAAAATTATAAATATAATATTATTATGTAGGAAATCTATTTAGATTTCTAATTAATTTTAATAGTCCAATTTATATTGTGTTTAACCCTATATTAAAAATGTTTTAGTTATTAATCTTTGAAATTAACTCTTTTAACTCTTCTTTAAATAAAATATTAATAAATGTCCTAATCTAATCAAAGTGGACCTAAATGATCATATTTTATTACTAAGATTGTTTTTGGTCTAATTACACTTATCCAATAGAATTAGTACATGTGTTAGGGTAATAATAATAACATTTTTACCATTAACTACCCAATTTACTTTTAACTGTGGTAAATAAAATCAAAAGTTACTATTCACCAAGAATAATTTTCTTCTCAATGAACCACATTTTACTTACACATATCAATCTTGTCTCTCAGATTTTTGAAATTCAACTCACAAAAGTTCTAAAATTATGTTTTCTGTTAGTTTGCAAATGCACTTTGGAGGATAGTAAAAAGTTCAATAAAATACTTATATATCTAAAATTATTATAAACCGACTCCAATGAATTACATTTAACATATATAGGTATTATGTATCTATTTTTACCTAAAATAAATTTAAACAAAATAAATGATTACTTAAATAAAAATTTTGTTTTAAATTATAACTCAGTGTTTTTCACTATTCATCAAAAATTGAATGTTTTCATAAAAATACCAAAATTTCACCCTAAGATAATTTTGATATTACGAATCCAAAAATGAAGTCCATTTTGAATGATATAATTTATAAAATTTCAAAAGGTGGGTATTACTATTCATAACTGTTATTTTGATTGGTTGTGGTTTGTTTGAACTCAAAGTTACGTACAACACAAGGTACTATATTATTTAAAGACAAACATACCATGGAAGCTTGAGGTGTTACATTATCCTATCCTTAAAATAATGTCTTACTCAAAATTTCAAAAATATTAATTCATAAAAATATTCGGTTGGTTCTTCATCATAAGTTCTTCGGGTTCCTAGATTGCATCTTCCATCTTATGGTTTCTCCATAGAACTTTTACCAGACGAGTCGTCCGGTTTCTCAACACTTGTTCTCATGTATCAAGAACATAGAAAGGATGTTTCCAATAAGATAGATCAGGTTCCAGTTATAATTCCTCATAGGTGAGTACATGAGTTGGGTCAGTCATGTATTTTCTCAACAGTGAAACGTGGAACACATCGTGAACTTTGGAGAGACTTCGCGGCATTTCCAAATGGTAAGCTACAACCCCAATTCGTTCTAGAATTTTGAAAGGTCCAATGTACCTGGGAATCAATTTACCCTTCTTACCGAATCATATAATTCCATTCCATGGAGATACATTCAAGAAAACATGATCTCATACCTAAAATTCCGAATCCTTCCTTCTATTATCAGCATAGCTCTTCTGCCTACTTTGAGCTAATTTGACGTTGGTTTGGATTACCTTCACCTTTTCCATAATTTCCTCCAAATGTTCCAGGCCTAAGAGATTTTTTTCACCAAAATCATCCATACAGGTTGGTGTGAGATATCTCTTTCCGTATAACACTTCATATGATGTCATATGAATACTTTAATGAAAGCTATTGTTAAATGAAAATTATTCCATAGGTAAATATTTATCCCACATACAGTGAAAGTCAAGTGAGCATGATCTCAAAATGTCTTCTAAGGTTTCAATAGTCCGTTCTGATTGTCCATCAATTTGGGGGTGGTAGGCAGTGCTCAAATGAATATCAGTATCCAGGGATTTCTAAAGACTTATCCAGAATCTTGATGTAAAACGGGGATCACGATTAGAAAAAATCGATTGGGGTACTCCATGAAGTCTTACAACATCATTAATATACAGTCCTGCTAAATGTTAAAGTGGTAAATCTTCTCTTATTGCAAGAAAATGTACTGACTTGGTAAGATGATCAACAATGACCCATATTTCATCATTCCTTCTAGGAGTCTTTGGTAGTCCCATGAAAAGGTCCATCATAATATTATCCCATTTCCACTCAGGTGTGAGAAGAGTTTTCATGACTCCTCTAGGCTATTTCCTTACTGATTTCACTTGTTAACAAACCATACATCATGACACAAAATTAGAAATCTCCCTCTTCATGTTTTCCCACAAAAATTGTTCCTTCAAATATATATACATCTCAGTGCTACCCGGGTGTATAGAGAAACTGGAACTATGAGCATCATCCAACAATTCCCTATTTAGATCAGGTATATTGAGTACAGAAAGTCTCTTCCCAAATTTCAAAATTCCATCTTCATACACAAAGTCACTCAGTATCCCATCATTCATATCTTTAATCTTGTTTTGAAACTCTTCATCATCGGTCTGAGAACTCATTATCTATTCTAGTAAAGATGGTTTGGAAACCATTTGAAAAAGTATTGATGTTTCACCTTCAATGGTTATCCCAGTGTCCAACATTACTAGATGCTTGTATATAGGATCCTTTTCAACTCTCATCATGTTAAGAACTCCATGATCCTTTCTGATCCAAGCATGTTCCACCATATTTTCCTTCCCCGAGTGGTAGTGTATTGTGAAATCATAATTCTTGAGTAGTTCAAGTCATCGCCTTTGCCTCATGTTGAGTTATTTTTGTGAGAAAATATACTTCAAAATCTTGTGATCGGTATATATCTCACATTTTTCACCATAGAGATAATGTCTCCATATCTTCAAAGAAAATATTACAGCTACTAACTCAAGATCATCAGTTGGATATTTTTCCTCATGAATTTTTAGATGCCATGATGAATAGTCAATAACCCTATCATTATGCATAAGGACACAACCAATTTCTTTCTTTGATGCATCTATATAAATAACAAACCCATCATTCCCCGATGGTAGAGTCAAGATAGGAGCATTGAATAATATTCTCTTCAATTATTTAAAACATTCTTCACACTCTTTTGTCCAAACAAATTTAACCCCTTTTCGTGTGAGCTTTGTTAAGGAGTTAGCCAGCCGGGAAATGTTCTTAGACCAAATGTTGATAATAACCTGCTAAACCAATAAAACTACATACCTCAGTTACACTCGTTGGTACTGGCCATTCTGGGATTTCTCATGTCTTAAAAGGATCAACAGAGATTCTATCCATAGAGACAATACGGCCATGAAATGAAATCTCGTAAATCCAGAATTCACTCTTACTAAACATCCCATATAATTCATGCCTTCTGAGAGTCTTTAGAATAATTCTCAAGTGATTTTCATGATCTTCGTAGCTTTTGGAGTATACCAAGATATTATCATTAAATAAAACTAAAATTTCATCAATATATTCCGTGAAAACTCTTTTTATTAGATCCATGAAGATAAGGGGTGCATTAGTCAACCCCAAAGGCATTATTGTAAACTCGTAATGCCCGTACCTGGTTCAAAATAATTTTTTGGGAATGTCTTCCTTCTTCACACACAACTGATGATATCTTGATCGAAGGTCAATATTTGAAAAGTATTGAGCTCTATGAAGTTGGTCGAATAAATCATCAATGCGAGGTTGGGGATACTTGTTCTTTAATTTTATATCATTGATCTCCCTATAGTCAATGCACATCCTCAAATGTCCATCTTTCTTCTTAACAAAAATAATAGGGGCTCTCCATGAAAAAACACTAGGGAGAATAAATCCCTTTTTACTCAATTCCTCTAGTTGTTTCTCAAGTTCCACTAATTCCACAGTGGCCATTCTATGATGGGTCTTCAATAGGGTCCTTGATCCAAGAATTAAGTCAATGGAAAACTCAATTTATTGTTCTGGAGGATGTCCATGTAAATTCTCTTGAGACACATCAACATATTCTTGCACAATAGGTACATCCTCTATTTGAACATTCCATTCCTCACCCACAGTTATTTCAGTCTCTTCCTCCCCAATAATTGAATTTAGTTGAGCTACTGGGGGTGGATCTTGATAAGAATTAGGTGATGATGATAAGGTACTCTTTATCATCAGAAAAAATTGTAACCTTCTTCTTCTTGTAATAAATTTTGGAATCATGGTCAGAAAACCAATCCATACCGAGGATTATATCAAATTCAATCATGACTATGACGAAGATATCATCAGATAAATAATTTTTATATGCCTTAATGGGAACTGATTCACAAAACATTGTTTTAATGATGCTTCCCTTAGGAGTTTTGAATAAAAACTCCCTTATAAAATAAAATTGGAAATATCTAATTTTCTTAGAAAACTGGGTAGATATAAAAAATGCGATGATCCAGAATCAAATGAAGCATTGAAAAAACATGAGGAAATCATTAAATTACCTGCCACTACGTCTTTTGGAGCTTCAACCTCATCAATAGTGATTTCATAAGCTGGACCATGATCCCTTGGCCTTTTATGAGGTATATTCCCCCGACACTTGGGACATTCATTCACATAATTCCCCTTTTCTCTACAATTATAGCATTCAACATCGACAGCCTCTTTATTCCCCTTTCAATCACGAGCTTGGTATCCTATTTCACCACACTTGTAACAGACTCCCATTCCATTCAGGAAAGTACTAGGGTGTTTTTCCCACATTTATTGTAGGATGGATATTCAACTTTTCCATTCTTCCCCTTATTTCCATTTTTAGAGTGTTCGGCGGATCTCTTCTTCTCTTTCTTTTCTTTAAAGTCGTAAGACTTCGAGAATTCCTTTTCTATCTGGATAGCACTTTAGAGAATGTCTTCATATGACGGTAAGGATTGTGAGACTAATGCTCAACGGAGAAATAGTTTTAACCCATCAATGAAATGATCAATCTTACATCCTAGGTTACGCATTTAATCTGAATCATGCCTCGCTAACCTTGTAAAGTTAGCTTCATATTTTGGGACATTCTCATCCTACTTTTTCCTCAGACTAAGAAATGGTCTTTCCATATCCTCTCGATGGTCATGAGAAATGTATTTTTATAAGAAAATCCTTTTAAACTCCCCCCATTCAATATTTGATACTTCATCATCTTCATTTTTGTTTTTAATCAATAACCACCAATGATCAGCCTCTCCATTGAGGCGGTAAACTGCCATGACAACTTTTTCCCTTTCGCTACTCCCCAAGGTGTGGAATATTTCCTCTAAGGAATTTATCCATTTCTCAAATACTAATGGATTTGTTCTCCCATTGAATGTTGGTGGTTGTTCCCTCATTAAGAGATCTAACTTTGATCCTCCATGCTGGGGATCAGGGTGCTCCATACGAGTAAGGTTATTATTCATAACCTGAGTGAGTTGTCCCAGTATAGAGTGATAAACTGATCAGCACTAGTTGTATCACTATCTCCACTATAATTATCTTGATTATGAGGGAAATCCCTATATGGTGTGTGTGCATTGATATGGTTTCCATTCCTTCTACTAGGCACCATTTCTAAAGAATGTCATACACTGAATTAGTTTATGAATCGCAATACATAAATCCAAACTTCTAAGACACTTAACATAAATTGAACAGTTTGTGGTTATAATCCATAATCAAAAAAAATGTTATCTTTGGGGAATTATATACTCATAAACCCTTCATAATGGTTTTTAAAGAAAATTATAATTATCCTAAGCATATCCCCATGGATTTTCGTAACCAAGAGTGCAGCGAAGCCCATTTTCATGCACCAGTTCCCATTCGAGTCTGGCCCAAAGTGGTGTTTTTGGGTTTTACCCCTAGGTACATCTATGCCAGAGCCGCCTCTACTTGCTCGTATCTCGGTAGGGATGTATTGCTTGGAAAACTCACAAAATATCTACAATACAAAAATTATAGGAAGTTCTTCTATACTAATCGTCAAAGTCTATCTTAGGGTAATGTACTGTAATCAGAGTTTATGTGAATCTAGATTCCTAGGTTTGTACTAAACTTCCTCTGATACCAACTGAAACGTCCCGACCCCAAAAGCCAAGAGTCTATGCATTATAACGTATCATCGGCATGATCACAAAATATCAACTCTCGAAAGACCAATTAGTTTAGTAGCCTTGGAAGTACAAGATACATTCATAAGGTTTACATTACATCATAAAATGTAAAACTACAACAACTATGTTTCCATAGACAACACTGATATCCCATAGACTATCCCTTCAGGAGAGTCATAATATACTTCTTCGCATCCAGGGAAAAATAAAACATATAAAGGGGTGTGCCGAGATACTCTGTAAGGATAACAATATAGCTGAAAATTTCATAAATAAGCATAAAAATTTAAGGAAATGTATAAGACTAAAACAAAAGCCTTGTAAACTTTAACTTCATCATAATATAGAAAATTTAAAATCAAATAATTCCATTTTCATATTCCCATGGATATTCTAATAGTAGAATAATCATATGAAATATCAAAAGTCACTTTCATAATGATGGAATGCATAATGCCAGACATCATAACCACATAGTCAAGGACTTGTTCCAAGACTACAAATAAGATTTTTTCAAGGCCTTGTGCCCAAACACTATTTTGTCTCATCAGACCTACCGATGTATCGAGGAGCCATAGTGGGCTTCACCCGTCCCTTACTAAGTCCAATGAAATCCTCATATGAAATGGTTTAAACATAACATAAACATTCATTTTAAAACTAGCATACGAAATTTCAATACATTATCTATAAACAATGAATGGTGTAAAAATAAAACATCCACAGTTAAACATATCACAAACCCTTCAATACGTTATGAAATTTTTTTGTCATAATAAATCAACTTCAAATAAGCATAAAATCCATTAAAGGATGTTGACATAGATAAAATAAAAACCTTTTTTAGAGAAATATAACTTTCTATTTTGAAATAATTTAAGTGTCACATAATTATAAAGAAAACATTTATTTTGAAAATATGATTATAATCCTGTAAGGGAAGCTTCGATGACATTATAACAGCGGAAATAACCCACACCCGCCGAATAAGTTAAAAACATTTATACCTTAATTTTGTCGAAAAGTTCATAAAGTGCCTTGTTTGGAAAACGATGGAAAGATTCCTTTAAAAACATATAAGGTCAAATAAGGGTATAAATGGCTTTAAACCATTGTCTATTGAATAGTAAAAATGTTTTGAAATACATTTTTAAGAAACATGGATGTGGATGATAAAGAGGTCCCAGTAGATAATTACGTATAAACAACCTCGGATAATTAAGAGATTGTGAAATTAACCCTTACCTTGTACAATTACTTGGTCAAAGGTTGGTTAAACTCCTATATAATGGTGAAATAAATGTTTTTAAATTATAAAAGAACCGTATTCATAAATATGATATCATATAGGATCTTCTAATATTGACATGTTAATAATATTTTAATGTTATCGTTGTTTCGGGTGTAAAATGATTCATTTTCCTTTATATTATTTGTTTTGTGAGTCATATTTTTTTATAGATGGGATGTATCTTATTCATATCCAGAATGATATTAAGTCATTAAACATTATTTTTAATCATAAAATTAAAATTATACTTGAATGGATACGATGGGGAATGAATCTCATTGCGTTCGTGGAGACGGTAATCCATACGTACGCACGAGCGACAATTTCATTCTTTTGATATTAAAATCATATATAATTGGATGGTATACCATATTTACAGATTAATTATCATTTTATATTTATTATTTACATCAATTATATATCATTATTATACTCATCCAAATAATAAGGTATTGAATAACAACTATACCACAATGTGGAGACGGTAAGCCGTACGTACGCACGTAGGGTGACATGTCATTCATATGATGGATAGAATAATGAATATGGTTGTACCATATTTATAATAACATCACAGTATATAAAATATACTGGATTTGTAATTTTATAATAGAAACAACAAGGAAAGAAGAAGTGGAAGAGGAAGAAACATGAAAGAGGTGGTGAGATATTTACATCTTCTTCAGGTTCTTCCTTTTGATTTGATCAAAAGGCCTCCTTAGGATGGATTTATAACTAAAGGATGGAGTCTAGGATAAAGGCAGGATAGTTGAGATTGTATTTGGGCATGGGTTGGCCGAGACAAATGGCTTTTAAGGTGTTAATTAGAGAGGAGGGGAAGTGCCCTTTTATAAGAGGGGTGAGAGGCACCTTAGGAAAAGCTAGAAATATTATTTTATAATAAAATCAATTTCGGTTTCTAATGGAAAAAAATGAATTATTTAATGTATAAGGTGGGGATGGATCAAAAAACTCTCAACTAATAGGTTTTAGATAGGTTTGGGTCACTATATTAACCTTATGATTTATATTTAACTTTTAGTTAAATAGTTTGACATTTACCATGTATCTTTATATTTTTATATTATATGGTTAATAAAGTTAGTATAAAATTTTAAGAGAACCCAAAGTTGTTCATTAATGATACACCTATCATTATATAAGTCTTTTGGCAGAACCATAGATTTTTAAAATTATTATATCAACCAATAATATTGTATTTGTTTTAAAAACTCATTTAAGTCAATTTTGTCATTATTTAATAATTGATTTTTGTTAAAGTCCTAAAAACTTTATTAATTCAAAATAAATACATTTAATCAACCCTAACATATAATATTAACCTATGAAATTAGTGTAATTCATTAATAGTCTCAAATTATATTTAGTTGGATATTTATAATATCAATTATTTTAATCATTCATTAATACTATAATTACTACATCATCATTATGTCATAAATAAATTTAATTATTTAATGAATAAAAATTATAAATAAAATACCATTAAGTTGGAAATATTTCTATATTTATAATTTATATTTATAGTCGAATTTATATTGTGTGTAATCCTATATTAAAAATGGTTTAGTTATTAAACATTGAATTTAACTCTTTTAAATCTTCTTTAAATAAAATAATAATTAATGTCCTAATCTAATACAAGTGGACCTAAAGGATCATATTGTATTCCTAAGGTTGTTTTTGGTCGAATTACACTTATCCAATAGAATTATGACACGTTTTAGGTTAATAATAATATCATTTTTACCTTTAATTACCCTATTTACTTTTAACCGTGGTAAATAAAAGTCAAAAGTTACTATTCACTAAAAATTATTTTTATCTCAATGAACCACATTTTACTTACTGATATCAACCGTGTCTCTTGGATTTTCGAAATTCAACTCAAAAAAGTAGTAAAATTAAGTTTTATGTAAATTTGAAAATGCTCCTAGGAGGATGGTAAAATGTTCAATAAAATATTTATATATCTAAAATTATTATAAACTGACTCCAATTAATTACATTGAACATATATAGGTATTATGAATCTATTTTGACCAAAAATAAACTTAAATAAATTAATTATTATTTAAATAAAAATTCGGTTTTAAACAATAACTCAGTGTTTTTCACTATTCATCATAAATTGATTGTTTTTAGAAAAATACAAAAATTTCACCCTACATAATTTTGATATTCCAAACTCAAAAATGATGTCCATTTTGAAAAATAAAATTTCAAAAAGTGGGTATTACTATTAATAACGGCATGTTTGATTGGTTGTGGTTGGTTTGAACTCGATGTTGCGTACAACACAAGCTGCTCTATTATTCAAAGGGAAACATATCGTGGATGCTTGGGGTGTTACATGACCTGCTAATGGTCAGCCCAGTTCACTGGGTTCGGCCCGTCCGAGTCAACCCGGTTCGGTTCGCGGGCATGGGTCGTGGTTGTCTTGGCCCGTAAAGTGGGGCTCATCCCACCCGCACTGGCCCATTGGGTCGCGGGTTCGGCCTGGTCTGCCAGAAGGCAGACCGGTCTTCCCAGCTAGCCCTATGGGTGCGGGTTCTTTTTAGCCGGCTGGTGGGGTGCTGCCCACCGCGTAATAGTCGACCGGTTTGGCCGAACAGGGGTCTTCCAACCTAGTGTGACACGGTGTCGTGCCGCTCTCCACCTTCCGGAGCCCGCGGCCCATGGCTGTAGCCGCCGGCAGCACCTGCGGACACTGCCCCTTGTGTTGCGTCACCGGATCGAGTCGGTAGCCTCCGGACTCTACAGCACATCATCGTGTGCCGCCCTCCACCACCCATGGCTGGTTTCCACATGTCCCCCACGACCCCCTCCGTCCCCCGCCGTCCTGACACGTCGGCGGTTCGGCGGTTTCTTTCGTGCTGCCGTCGTCTTCTCGATGCCATCATCCTGAGGAAAACATCCCCGAAGAATGCAACTTAAATGGAGCGGCACAGGGTCTGGGATTTGTTTGTTTGTCCCGCACCCTCCACGTTAATATAATTATAAACGGATGCAAGAAAAAGATCAAATATGAAAATTAAACAAACCCCCTACCACAAGATCGTTGGAGAACTCCTGTGATTGAGGAAGAGTCCGTGTTCGTTTTCACTACAACAAGACGCCAAAGTAGCCACTCAAATGTCGTGCTTCGGTTCGTGATTCGGTGTCTCTCATCACCGCCTGCTGGAACCAACTCCGTCCTCTAAGTGATTGGCGTTACAAAAATTTATAGGAACTTCGTCGTTTGGTGATGTTCTATCAATACCACTCCCCATGCTCCATATAAATAGGAGAGGGGGAGGGTGAGTAACGCATGTGGAATTAATGGGGTTCATTTAATAGGATCCTTTCTAATCCCAATATCGTTGTTTCAAAGGATTTGAAGAGTCAATCCATTTAATGGTTTGACACGTCATTGGTCCTACCACTACGGCTTGTCCGTTGGTGGAATAGAACGAAATAAATAAAATAACAAAGGTATTTTATTATTCTTTTAAAAAGACCAAAATATAACTTTTTATCCAGACATATTGTGGTTGAATTGAAGCATCCCTTAACTGAATCCCAGTGCAGTGGATTCAACGGTGTCCATGGATTTTCAAACCAAGCACTAGTTCAAAAGATAGATAACATAGCCCTTGCGTTTACTGAATGTACCTTAAAAAAAGTTCATAAATTCATTCCAAGCACACCAGACCTCAGAATCATGCGCCATTAATTTTTCAGACTCATAATCGTTCCATATAAATAAATAACATACGTGGAAATCCTAGCCTTTAGAGTTTTGAGCCAAAATAATAAACTAATGAATATAATAATAAAAAACATCGCTCTCCTCCCACTATAAATACCACCCTTCCCCACCCCTTCTTCTCACACATTATTAGACTTGTATCATGTCAATATTCTTCCCAATTCCCTTACCAAGCCACCTTACCATATCTAGGAGCTATTGTTATCAACAAAATACTAATTCCAAGTTCCTTAAGGAGGTTCTAAATGAGATGATATTCAAGAGGTGAAATACTCCTTCATTCTATTTTAAATTATTTATTGATTCTACCTTATCCTCACCCCTATCAAAAGTGACCTGAAAAATCCAGTATCATATATACACTAAAATGTAATTTTGTTAATGAAATATCCATCATTAAACCCCATATTTCTTTATTTTATTGTAAAATGAAAACATCGTTCGTGGTAAGTCGGTTCACCGCCTTCATGGATGACAAGTTTCATTTTCTATTATTGCATTCAAGAATGGTCATAAAATCATTATTATGGTTAAATAAGATTTTAATATGTATATTATACCATGTTTGATGTTTGGAAACTACTTTATAGATATAATAATAAATAAAATTAAGAATAGTTTGTGATAATGGTAAAAAACAGTCAATATAAACTAACCAATTGTCATATATGTTTGATCAAATGAATTATCCTCAAACCAGTAAATTAAATGATATATTGGACCATTAAATCATATTTATGTTCATTAATACCATATAATTCCACTTCTGGATAATTATTATCATTTTAAAAGAACTTCCGTAATTGACACAAGTAAACTGACCATTAAACCATGAAAATGAGAACTCTCGAAACGAAAATATTTAACATTATAACTCATCTAAATGGTCTTAAATCAACATAATAAAATTATAATAAAAAATATTGATTGAAATTTCATAAATTATTTAATTAATGGATTTAATTGTATTATTCAAGACATTAAGTGAATGTGTGTAACACATTGTGACATAAGGTAACAAATCTCTATGAACCTCCATTTTCCGTTTGGGTTACGCTCTCTCTCCCTTAACACAAATGCATTTCTTCTTTATTTTTATATAATTTTTTCTATGTTCATTGTATATGTTCCTTAAATATTTATCCATTTCAATTCATCATTCTTTTATGGGGAAAACATGTTTTAAAAGGTTCCCTTTTCAATTCCTCCTGATAAGGAAGCCTCATTAAAGGGAACTTTGTCATTTCTTACCCATTTTCATGTACACCCCATAAATTATTTTAATCCACCATTATTTTTCTAAAATCATTCATTTTATCATGAAGAAACTATCTTAGTTCATTTTTGGTTTTATACAAAAAAAATATGTTTTTGTCCTCTAAAAATACACTTTAATATTTTCCCTTAAATTGCATTAAGTGGCTCATTTTTTAAGTATTTTAAATGCTCTTTTTTATATATTCACTTCAGTCAGAAAAAATTATGCAGGATCTATTCTTATTTTATAATTGTCCGAAAATTATTTAATCCCTTATTTCAGGGATCCCATTATGATATACCCTGTGGTTATGACTTTTTATATGATTATAATACCCATTTCATTCCACAGGTAACCTTTATATCTATTCCTTATGTTTGATTCTTAATGTGGCACACATATGCATGAATATGTGATGATGGGTGCACCTAGATTGTAAAGACCCACAAATCCTGTGGAATATTTTTTCTTAAAAACATGGGAATTTTACGAGTCCGCATTTTTTTACGGCGCTTGATTCCAAGGCCCGGTGTTCCCGGAATCAATTTCTAAATTTTTGTTCAGGTACGTTCAGTAAAAATACATGCGGTATTTTATATCTTTTGAATCGGTGCTTAGAATTGAAATCCGAGGACATCAATGATCTTGTAGCGCCGATATTCTCTTAAGGAGACCTTTACCGCAGTTGCATTTTGTTAAAGATGGAAGTTAATTTTTAGGGATTCTTAAGAAATTAAATAAAAATTATGTGTGACATAATTTTATTTAAGTGGTTGTTAAATCCTCCAAGGGGAAGTTGGATGTGGGGCCCACCCCTACATATCCTCCCATGGGAGGATATTATGTGGTGGGGCCGACACGATCATCAAACTCCTCAACTCCCCTTGAACCCCCTTTAACGCTTGGAACTCACCATAAATGTTTGGGAGCCTCATCACTTTCCACCTTCCCTCTTTTTACTGCCATCACACCAAATTAATTAATGAAAATTAATTAACTTGAAAAATATTGAATTCTTTTTGCATGGAAACATATAAAATAATGGAGTTTCCATTATTTGATTTTTGGCATGGCGATTAATCTTTGGGGAATCTTGGGAGAACTCTTGGAATAACACCATCATCTCGATGAAGAATGCTCCACGACTTCTATGAACGTGAAGCAACACCTTCTACCTTCTTCAACCGGAGTAAGGGAAGAACCACTGCCCATGAAGTACACCATCGGTGTCGACTCGACTCGACTTCACCGAGCTCTACCTCCTCCGACATTGACGGAACGACATCTTTAATCTGTGACTCATCAACGTTCAACGACAAATACGAGGTATGGGGTTTTGATTATTTTAATGTATAAATTGTACCCTCATTCCTTGTTGATTGTTTGGGATCGATGATGGACACTTTTTATCGCCTAATGTAGTGGTTGAGGGCTAAACCAACACGGCCGGACACCCCTCCGTTGGTTTTTGTTGATTGGCGTCGGAGTCAAAGCCGAAAGGGCGCGGTGTCGTCACACCGTGCCGGAGATGAACCATGGGAAGGAAGAGGCGTCGACATCGGCGACCGGAGGTGGTGGCAGTAGCGACGGCCGTGCGCTGGCCACGTAGAGGGAGACGGGCGGCCGCTCGGGCCGCCCGAACTATAGAACAACCGGTCGGCCAATCCGACCGGTCCGCCTATAGGAGCCAAGATACATGAAGCCGCTGCATGGAGGAGGACGCGGTCGGCATCTATGGGCCGCTCAGCTGGGCGAACCTGCTGGCAGCCTGCCGGCCGGGCTGGAGAACCGCGGCCCCTGTAGGCGCCGTGTGGAGGAGGACGCAGCCTGCATCCGCGGGCTGCTCGGCTGGGCGAACCGGCCAGCCGCCTGCCGGTCGGGCTGGACAACCGTGGCACCCACAGGCGCTGTGTAGGGATAACCACGGCCCGCAGCACGGGCCACGTGCGCCGGGCTAAACCGGTCGGCTACGACCGAGCGGGAAGAGGAGGGGGGCACTGCTTGGCACCATCGAACGAACTGGACCGGCCCGCAATGCGGGTCGAGTCTGTTGGTGCACCGCGCCCCACCAGGCCAGGCCGACCCCAGCCGGGTCAGACCCGCCAAGTAGGGTCGAGCCGAGCCGCCAGCCCACTGGGTTTGACGGGTCGGGCCCATCCTTGCTTAAATATGAATAAAATCAAGACCACACATTCGATCGACGTGCCGTCTATGGAACTGGGACCCTCACGACAAGGCGGTCCTTTTTCGATACTCTAAATGAGTCTCAGAAATTTTTTGGAAACTTGTCGGGTTCGATCAAACGTAAAATCCAACCAGGCCTCTTGAATGGAAATTCCAATAACTCTCAGACTGGGCATCTGATTGACGTGTTTTCTGTCGCATTGGGTTTATTTTGGTGATATGGAACTACGAGATACATCAAATCGAGGCTTTGTGATAGTTTATGTTTCGATACTTTGATCGAGGAGTGGACCCTCCCGGAATCGAGCGTGCTGTGTGCGGGAACCCAAGTGCTGGCTGCGACGATTACAGTAATGAAATCCTACATGTGTTCAACAACGATGACTACTGTACCGAAATCCTACGTGGCTTCGACAACGATGACTATTGAACCGGAATCCTCTATGGGTTCGACAACGATGAATACTGGACCGGGATCCTCCGTGGGTCCGACAGTCTTGACTTTTGTTCATGTATCCTGTGTGGGTCTGACAGAGTAGCTAGTCGTGTATCCTGTGTGGGTCTGACAGCTTAGCTGGTCCTATATCCTGTGTGGGTCTGACAGCCAAGAAGAATCAGTGACTACATCTGATCATCTCTATCACTCTACGAAAGATGTATACATGTGTGAGCTGATTTATGTATTTCAACCATTATCATTTTGGTGATTGACTTTACTTCCGATGTGGACTAGTTTGTGCTTGGGATTGAGAGTTGGAGAAGCACCATGATTGATAACATAGCTATATGTATGGTAATATACCTATTTAGGGTTTGTTGGTACTTCGTGATTGTATCCTTCTTATATGGTTTATCCTTTGTGAATTCTGGGAGACCATCGGGGGTATCGGGGTCCCCTATTGAGTATTGTTATACTCACCCCTGCACGGGCTTTGCCTGCACCTTGTTGTGTTCTGTGCAGACAACAGAAAACAGTGATCGAGGATGAGGATGACGGATAGAGGCTGCTCAGATCTAGACTAGATGGGACGTACCGCAGGGATGAGCTGTTTGATTTCTATACCTACCCTTAAGGTAGGATTTCCCGGAGGACGATCTGGGAGCTGTTTTTCCCTTTTTACTTGTACTAGTTGTTCAGTTGGGTTTTTATACTGTCCCACTTTCTTTCAGCACACCTTACTTTTTCTATTTTAGTACTTTTTGCCTCTACTAGTTGTGTTTATCCTGTTTATGTGATACAGGTTAAAAGGAATTTCCTTCCATTTTTATCAAGATTTTGCCTTTGGTTCTCGTCGCCAGCCCCTGGCCTATGGAAGGCGGGCATGGGGTAGTCACGACACGGACCCCAAGGATGGGTCATGACAAATTAGTATTAGAGGATGCGGTTCTACCGCAGAACTTGGACTCTGATTCTTTTAACGACAATAGTGTTAAGTGTTTTGGGTGTGGTTTTTAGTTTAGGGAAACTGGTGTTGGTGCGGCGGCCGACGTATCCATACACTAGGACTCTATCTTCTGATCTCCAACTCAGTGCACGAAAACACTGATAGCATGAGTGTTTCCTTTGAAAAAAATTTCTTCATGATTAAATTGTGTCAGCTCCCCAGGTATACTGATTTAACCATGGCACACCTGTTTCTTTTCAGGATGGCCCCACGAAGGCAGCCAGCTAGGGTTCTGAGTCTTGTACGATATGGTAGTGCACCGAGTGTTGAGGTCTCGATGCAGAGCCCATCATAGTGGAGGTACCCACGATACCACTACCCACTTGGACACCAATACCACCAGCTCCAACAGCAGAGAGTGCACGCTGCATGAGTGAATTGCATGAGTTCCAGCACCATAGGCCACCCAAGTTCTGGGAAGAGACGGACCCACAGGCAGCTGAGGATTGGCTGGAGGCTGTCGTGAGTGTTTTCAGATTTGTAGGGACACCCGCTAACCTCATGGTGATCCTTGTAGCGAGTCTCCTGCATGTGGTAGCAGGCAGATGGTGGAGCCCGATTCTCCATGTGCATGATGGGGCATGATTACTCTGGATAGACTTTGAGAGTCTCTTTCACTCAGATTTTGTTCCATCCACCCTTCGTGTGGTGCGGATTTAGGAGTTACTTCATCTGCAGTAGGGCAGCATGACAGTAGCATAGTACTCAGAAAGGTTCACTGACCTCTTGCGCTACTCCACAGATATCGTACGGGACCCATTATTCAAGGCTCAGACCATTGATAAGGGGATCAGTCATGAGATCAGGGCTTCGATGATTCCCCTCAGCATCCCGACGCAGGAGGGGATGCTGGAGAGAGACGTTCTAGTGGAGAGTTTTATCCCTGAGCATTCATCAGTAGCGAGGCTCACATCAGTATGACACATAGCAGAGACTTATGTAGCCGTCAGTAGATAGATGATGTAGAGGTCCAAGCAGACCTGGACATCAGGTGGGAGACCTCATGATACAAGTTCGGTTGTGCGGGGCACACGAGACAGAGAAAGCTATACAAGGAGAAGACAGTGCTATACATGCGGTGGGCATGGCCACATGGCTCATGAAAACCCGACCCACAATGCAGATGATTAGATGACAGTAGAGATACCTCCTAGGAAGAGGTAGAGGTTCGACCGTGGTGGTCCACCGAGAGAAGGCGGACATGGAAGAGGAGCTGGCCGAGCAGTGGGTGGTGGACGACGTTTCAAGGATCTACCACCACCACCACTATGAGGTCCACCCCAACCACAGGGATCTGGCAGACAATGGCAGGCTCAGCTCCATGAAGTCGAGGCCTAGGACCACGGTGCACCTTTGATGATTCGAGGTACAATCTGTGTCTACTCCACCCTTTTTGTAGTTCTTATAGTCACATGTGTGAGTCATTATTTTAATTCCACTGCCCTCGTTCAAATCTCTAAGATTCCGACAGAGCGGTTGGCTCGATCCTTAAGGCTAGAGACTCTTACAGGAGTAGACTCAATGATTACACACTGGTTCCGGCAGTGTCAGCTTACTCTAGGATGTGAGAGCTTCGGCTGGGATCTTTATGTAGTGACGTCGAGGCCTTACGATGTCATCTTGGGTATGGATTGGTTATCCATAGTTCATGCTCAGATTGACTGTATTAGGTTCAAAGTGTAGTGTATCCACATGGATGGGACCAGGTTCACCTTCACCGGTGAGAAGGGAGACTTTACAGTGCAGGATGGATGCACACAGAGGAGGGGGAAGCCAATCACACATTAGTAGGCTAGTATCATCCTCGGAGTAGTTGATGTGCGGATTCTGAGTTTTCCTGTTGTGGTGGATCAATATGCGGATGATTTCCCGGAAGAAGATCTAGGACTACCTCATCATAGAGAGGTATACTTCTAAATTTACCTATACCCCAGGATGACCCCGATATCCACTCCAGTATATCGGATGGCTCCCACCGAGCTTTGTGAGCTATGGGTACAGCTGGAGGACTTACAGGGGAAATGATTTATCCGACCTAGTGTTTCATCCTCGGTATCACAGATTTTGTTCACCAAGAAGGTGGATGGGACCTTGAAACTGTGTTTTGACTATCGTCGCATGAATCAGGTGATCATGAAGAATAAGTACCCACTTCTGATGATTGAAAACCTCTTTGATCAGCTCAAGGGAGCACGATGGTTCTCGATGATAGACCTTAGGTTAGGCCATCACCAGCTCAGAGTTCGAGATGAGGATGTGTAGAAGATGGCCTTCTAGTGTCGGTATGGCCATTATGGGTTCTTGGTTATGCCCTTCAGCGTAACCAACACTCCGGAGGTGTTCATGAGTCTCATGAAGAGGATATTCCAGCCTTACCTCGATTGCTTTGTCATTGTCTCCATCGACGACATACTGACCTACTCGAATATTGAAGAAAAGCATGCCTAACATTTGTAGGTAGTACTAAACACACTCTGGGAGCACCAGATTTATGGTAATCTCTCGAAGAGCCAGTTATGGATTTGAGAGGTTCACTTCTTGGGTCACATCATCTCAGAGTCTGGAGATTCAGTGGATCCAGCGATGATCGACGTAGTACTTTCTTGGGGGCCACCTAGGAGTGTGATGGAGGTGCAGAGTTTCCTGGGACTAGATGGGTTCTATAAGAGATTTGGGACAGACATCTCAAGAGTTGCTGCACCACATTCAACATTGACAAAGAAGGGGAAACCCTTCGTGTGGTCTGATAGATGCTAGAAGATCTTTCAAAAGCTGAGGCAGAGGATGAATAGTGCGCCCATCTTGAGGCTACCGGAGGAGGGCGTAGGGTAAGTAGTTTACTGCGACACATCAGGGACCGGAATCGGGTGTGTCCGGATGCAGGAGTGAGCAGTGATCATTTATGGTTCATGGAAATTGAGAGAGAACGAGAAGAACTATGCTTCCCATGACCTGGAGTTAGTAGTAGTGTTCTTTTCCTTGAAGATGTGGCGGCACTATCTGATGGGTGAGCATTTTACATTCTACTCTGACCAACATAGTCTCAGGTACATCTTCTCATAGAAGGGCCAGAACCTATGATATCAACAATGGCTTGAGTTCCTCCAAGACTATGACTTTGAGATAGTCTATACTCCTGGGAAGGGGAACGTTATAGAAGATGCTCTCAGCAGGAGTTTAGGCGTTCAGCTACTAGGAGAGGTGAGAGGGAAGCTGGCCGCATTGTAGATATCCTTTGTGGATAGAGAAGGAGCAACCTTTCTACAGTCTCCCACATTCCCTCATCCACTTCTTCAGCAAGTCAGAGAGTCATAGTGTGGGGACATTGAATGTGAGATGCGACGTGTTCATATATCCTTCGGGCGGACTCTTGATGGGTTTTTTGAAGGCGGAGAGTATGACATCCTCATCAGATGACATACCATGGTACCAGTTTCACTACATGAGGAGGTGTTGAGGTAGTTCCACACTTCCCCTCTAGCGGTACATCTAAGAGTGGTGATGATGTATCAGGGCCTCAGACGGCAGCACTGGTGGCCAGTTATGTAGAAGGTAGTCGCAGAGTTTGTCTCGTGATGCCTCACTTGCCCACAAGTGAAGGTGGAGCACCAGGTTCTTGCAGGCTTGGTTCATCCCATAGAGGTCCCATAGTTGAAGTGGTATGAGATATCAATGGATTTCATGAAGGGACATCCATGTACATCCAGTGGACACGACTCTATCTGGGTGATTGTCTACCGACTCACCAAGTCGGCCCACTTCCTACCGTTCAGAGAGCAGGGCTCGGTAGAGAGCTTGGGACGCCTCTACGTACAGGAGATCGTACGACTTCATGGTGTGCCATCGAAGATTGTCTCCGATCAAGATTCTCAATTCACTTCCCAGTTATGGAAGGGGTTGCAGGAGGCTTTTGGGATGCAGCTTTGCTTGATCATCGCCTTCCATCCTCAGACGGATGTCCAGACTAAGAGGACCATTCAGACTCTCGAGGACATGCTCTGTTCATGCATCCTCGACTTCAGTCGCAGCTGGGAGGATCACTTACCCTTGGTAGAGTTTTCTAATAACAACATCAACCACTCTAACATAGGGATGATTAAGTGGCACTGTATAACCGACCTTGCAGATCACCTCTGTGTTGTACTGACGTAAGAGATTCAACACTTGTTGGACCCGGGATGGTCCAGGCTATGACGGAGAAGGTGCAGATCATCCAGGAGCGGATTAAAACTACACAGAGCAGGCAGAAGTCCAATGCAGATAGGAGACGGAGACCACTGGGGTTCAAGGATGGTGACCACGGTTTTCTACGGGTTTCACCTCGATGAGGTATACGGAGATTTGGCTTAGGCAGAAAGTTATCTCCACGATTAACCGGACCGTTCCAGTTCCACTATAGAGTAGGAGACGTGGATTACCACATATCTTTTCCACTTTAGTTGCACTTGGTGCATGACGTCTTCCATGTATCTTAGCTAAGGAGATACGTGCACGACCCGTCCCACATCATCGACCATGGGGAGCTGGACATCGATGATGGGGGACATTCACAGAGGTTACAGTGGAGTTTGAGGATTGACAGGATCAGGTCCTACGTGGACAGTTGATTCCTTTAGTGTGAATTCTCTGGCAGCACGGGAACCACCAGGAGAGTACATGGGAGTGGGAGGCTCAGATGCGTGCTCAGTACCCCCATTTTTTTTCCATAGTGTGTGTAGTAATTTATGGGGACGTAAATCCCTGAGGTTGGTAGAATTTAATGACCCAAAAATCTTATGAATTTTTTTTCTTAAATTAATGGGAATTTTACGAGTCCGCAGTTTCTGACGGCGCTTAATTCTGAGACCCGGTGTTCCCAGAATCAATTTTTGAAGTTTTGTTCTGGAACGTTCAGTAAACGTACGAGCGAGATTTTATATCTTTTGAACCGGTGCTTGGGATTAAAATCTGAGGACACCGATGAACTCACAGTTTCGATATTCGCTTAAGGAGACCTTTACCACAATTTTTTTTCCAAGGATGAATGTTATTTTTTGGGGATTCTTAATAAATTAAATAAAAATTATGTGTGACATAATTTTATTTAAGTGGTGGTTAAATCCTCCAAGGGGAAGTTGGAGTTGGGGCCCACCCCCACATAACCTCCCATGGTTGGATATTATGTGGTGGGGCCCACACTACCATCAAACTCCTCAACTCCCCTTGTACCCCCTTTAACTCTTGGAACTCCCCATAAATGTTTGGGAGACTCTTCACTTTCCACCTTCCCTCTTTATGGTGCCATCACACCAAATTAATTAATTCCAATTAATTAATTTGAAAATGTTTGAATTGTTTTTGAATGGAAAAAAATAAAATAATGGAGTAGACATTATTTTATTTTTGACTTGGTGATTAATCTTTGGGGAAGCTTAGGAGAACTCTTTGAATAACAACAACCTCTCGACGAAGAATGCTCCACGTATTCGAATAACATGAAGCAACACCGTCTACCTTCTTCAACTGAAGCATGGAAGGGAAGCACTGCCGCCCACGAAGTACACCATTTGTGTCGACTCGACTCGACTTCACCGAGCTCTACGTCCTCCGACATTGACGGAATGACGTCCGTCTTCCGTGACTCGTCAACGTTCAAAGACAAATAAGAGGTAGGGATTTCATTATTTTAATGTATAAATTGTACCCTTGTTACTCATTGATTGTTTGGAATCGATGATGGCCACTTTTTATCACCTAATGCAGAAGGTACGGGCCAAACCAACACGGCCCGACACCCCTCCATTGGTTTTTGTTGATTGACATCGGAGGCGAAGCCGAAAGGGCGCGGTGTGGTTGCACTGTGACAGAGAAGAAACACGGGACAGAACAGGTGTCGGTGGCAACCGGAGGCGGCGACGGCAGCGGTGGTCGTGCGCCGACCGCGTGGAAGGAGACCGGTGGCCGCTCGGGCTGCCCGGACCACAGAAAACTGGTTGGCCAATCTAGCCGGTCCGTGTGTAGGAGCCGCGGTGCACGAAGGCACCGTGCAGTGGAAGATAGTGCTCGCATTCGCAGGCCACTCGGCTGGGCGAACCGGTCGGCCGCTTGTCGGTCGGGCTGGAGAACAGCGGCGGCCATAGGCGCCGCGTGGAGGAGGACGCGGCCCACATCCACCGTCCACTCGGATGGGTGAACCGGCCAGGTTGGATAACCACAACGCCTGTAGATGCCGTGTGGGAAGAACCACGACCCGCAACACGGGCCGCGTAAGCCAGGCTGAACCGGCTGACAAGGCAGAGGAAGAGGCGGCACCGCTTGGTGCCCTCAGGCAAACCGGACAGTCTCGTAGCATGGGCTGGGTCCGCAGGTGTGTCATTCCCCACCAGGCCAGGCCAACCCCAGCCAGGTCGGACCTGCCAAGCCGGGTCGGGCCGACCCGCCAGCCCACTGGGTTTGATGGGTCGGGCCCGTCTTCACTTAAATGTGAATAACTTCAAGACTGCATGTCCGATCGAAGCGCCGTCTATGGTACTGGGACCCTCGTGACAGGGTGGTACTTTTGAGATACACTTTGTGTGTCTCAGACAAATTTTGGAAAACGGTAGGGTTGGATTGAACATAAAATCCAACCGGGCCCCTAGAATGGAATTCCAATAACTCTTAGACTAGGCGTCCTATTGACGTGCCGTCTATCGCGTTGGGTTACTTTTGATGAGATGGAACTACAAGATACATCAACTCAAGACTTCGTGCTATTTGATGTATCGAAACTTGGATCGAGGAGCGGACCCTCCCGGAATCGAGCATGCTGTGTGCGAGAACCCTAGAGCTGGCTATGACGACTACTGTACCGGAATCCTACGTGGGTTCGACAGAGATGACTACTTTACCGAAATCCTACATGGTTTAGATAGTGATTACTACTGAACTGGAATCCTCAGTGGGTTCGACAATGATGACTAATGTACCAGGATCCTCCGTGGGTCCAACAGTTATGACTTTTGTTCCTGTATCCTGTGTGGGTCCGATAGAGTAGCTGGTCCTGTATCCTGTGTGGGTCTGACAGCTTAGCTGGTCCTATATCCTGTGTGGGTCTGACAGCATAGATGAATCAGTGACTATATATGATCATCTCTATCACTCAATGAATGATGTATTCCTATGTGAGTTGATTCATGTCTTTCAACAATTATCATCGTGGTGATTGACATTACTTCCTGTGTGGACTGGTTTGTGCTTGGGCTCGAGAGTTGGAGTTGGACTGTGATTGATAACATAGGTATATTTGTGGGCATATACCTAAGTAGGGTTGGTTGATTCTTCGTGATTGTATCTTTCTTCGGTGGTTTATCCTTGGTGGATTCTGGGAGGCCTTCGGGGGTCTCGGGGTCCCCTAATGAGTATTGTTATACTCACCCTTGCATGGTCTTTGCCCGCACCTTGTTGTGTTCTGTGTAGATGACATACAGTAGTGATCAAGGATGAGGGTGATAGATGGAGGCTGCTCGGAGCTGGACGAGATGGGACGCACCATAGGCACGAGTTGTTCAAGTTCTGTACCTACCCTTCAGGTCGGATTTCCCAGTGGACGATCCAGGAGTTGTTTTTCCATTCTTACTTGAACTTTTTGTTCATTTGGGTTTGTATACTGGCCCACTTACTTTCAGCACACCTTACTTTTCTGTTTTAGTACTTTTTTCCTCCACTACTTGTGTTCAGACTGTGTTTGTGATACAGGTTAAAAGGCAATGCCTTCCCTTTTTATCACAATTATGCCTTTGGTGCTTGTCGCCATCCCCCAGCCTATAGATGGTGGGATTGGAGTAGTCATGGCACGGGCCCCGAGGACGGGTCATGACATAGATAATGCTCCAATGATTGGGTTAATTTTCAGTCTCATGATACGTCATGTATGGGATTATGGAGTAAACCTAATACATTATGTGACTTTTTCCACCATGTGATATAGTCTTGGCAGTTAGCCTTGACTCATATTTATGTTATGTTATATGTTACTACCACATTCCAAATTTTTAATGATCATATTTTTCCATGTTCTATATGTTATTATTCCACATGTTTATTCATAATCCATGCCTTTTCTGTTTTCATGGTATGCTTTCTAACTCATGTGATATTCTTTATTCCCATGTTTATTACCTTATTGGGCATTGTAGCTCATCACTTCCTTTATTTATTTCCCCAGGATCTCCTATAAATCTATAGGAGCTCAAAGGGATTTAGGATCTCTTAATGGAGATTATATAAAAGATATTTTTAAATTTTAGTTTCATGTTTTCTAATTATGCACCTAGTCTTCCAAAGACACTAGAATTTTTTATCCCTGGTATATATTTTATGTATAATTATGCTTAAAATAATGGAATAATATGTGTAAAAGGATAGGGTCACTACACAATACCTCTTCCAAATATACAATACATTTTTCTTTAAATCCCAAAAATTTCATATTTGAACCTTCCTAATAAATAAATCCTAGTAATTTAATGAAACACCACTAAAATATAAAGGTTTTCTAAATAGGAACATTTTTTAGGCCATATAGATATGAACATGGAATATGAGTGATGATTAAATTAGGAAACATTTTTAAACATCTCTATGTAAAAACACCTTGATCAATTCTACCAATAACTCTATTATCTCTACCACAAATATTAGTCTATGTAAAACATACACCCATATATCCTATATCCTAAAAACCAAAAAACTCTATTTCTTCTTGGAAACTAGACATCTATCTCCATAAAAGAACTCATCCACCCAATTTACATGAGTTTCTAACAATCTCATTAAAGTATTCAAAACATACCCATGGTAAATAAAAAACATCCCTCAGATATCACATCAAATTCCAAGACTCTTGAAAATTTACATATTGGTTCCATGTGATGCGGAAGCGTGCGAGGGTGGGTGATATTTGTGGTGATCCACATGTACACTTATGATCTTCGAGCAATATCACATGATCTCCGAGTGCTAGCACAATGAGTCGAATGTCTTCCATTATTCATTATTGATTTCTCGTTCTCCGATCTTAAATAAATATCTCATTCACTTATCGTTATTGAGAGGTAGAGAGAAGGAGGAGTTGAAGGAGAATTTGTTGTGCACAACAATTCTCTATTCACAATTTTGGATACTCTACACAATAGACATATTCATCTTTTTATAGAGTTAAAATTTAAGTTAAAATATAATTTAATTGCATAGTGGACATTAAATAACATTGATTACCTTTAATAAACCCCATGACACATGAAAATAATTATATTATTATTATTTTGTGGTGAGCACCAACTTGTGCAAAAAAAATATTATGTAACAGTCTTGTTAATTTATATTTTTCACCAGACTCAGACTTGGTCTGTTCGAACTCCTCTATCATTTATTGAACTACCAAATAAATATTTTATTCGTAACTAAATATTGTATTCACAATCATGAGAATAAATATTTATTAAAATATTTGATAAATAAAATAAATATTTTATTCAAATGTCGGAGATTAAATATTTATATAATTCTTGTGATCAATATAAAATGATTAAAATTATACCTCAGACTTGAGAAAAATATTTATTCCATTAAATAAACTCAAATAGAATTTAATCGGGGTCAATGAAATAACTTAGTGTGGGAAACTTTAGGATTATTCCTCGTTAGCATTAGGGAAGCTTTCTGAAAGTCCAATATTACTGTATAACAATGGGTCAAGGTGCCCAAGAGAAATAACTTAATGTCGCAACTTCGATAACCACATATGAATGATCATTGTGTAATATAATTTCTTTGTCATAATATCTCGTCAAACAGGTTGCATAACTATGTCACCAACCAATATGCTAGATATATATTTCATTAAATATCTGAAATAAACATATTGTTATATCATGGCCATGGAATTTAATGTGATTTTTCTATTTCAATTAAATTGAAGATATATCAGATTCTATAAAGATGGAAGTGAAAATTCCTTCTTCTACTTATTCATTAATGACATGTCCCTCGTGATGCACCCAACATATTCAAATTCTCCGTGAATTGTTATCATCATTGTTTACGAAATACATCTTAGTACACGAGTTGTAATATTTATTAATAATCATCCTAAAATCTAAGTATCGTCACACATGCTTGTAGATATGAGTATCTGATAACACCAAGACATGTGGAACTACTACTAGTGGGTTTGTTCTCATAATCTATCATATTGGAGATTACGAAGTGGAATCATCATGAGAAGAAGCCTGATCATCTTATGAGTACTCGCACTTGACAGTCTATGTACTATGTGTCCCATCATAGCACGTTATCCAACCAAAAAAAATTATTTGAAAAAATCTTCAAAGAACATCAAGGTTCTCATCATAGCGGGGAACTGTTATGACTTTATCAATACGATGTATACTCTAGAAAATTATTATATTATATTCATTCATAACAAAAAACTATATATAATAGGAAGTTTTGTTAATATTCATTTTCTTCTTAATATAGGGAATTCTCAAGTGTGGCCTTTTCGAACCCTCCACACCAAGAAACCCCCCCCCCCCCACGAAGGAATCACTCTGAAGAGGCCATAGTTTGGAAGGAGCTGATGCCATCGTAGATGACATAGCATCCGTGAGGTTTATGGACCGATAGGATATGGTTCGACCTAGAAATCTGTCAGTATAAGTGGGTGGCGCCTCACATCCACCTGGTCAGAGACTGGGTGACCCGAAAAGATAGATGGATCCCTGGGGAGAGGCTCGCCTTGAAAGTAGACTCCTAGGATTCAAGCCCTAAACCTCACAAATAAATTTCGATTTCGGTAACTCACCATCACCATTGCACAACCGCCAAATAAGAAAGTTTTATTAATATTAAATACATCAAATATTCTTGTAATCAAAGTACATATAGTTGGTCCTTGTACACCAACTGCAAAAAACTACCACTTGTACTACAACCAACTGCCTACAACCATTAGTCTGCTAGACCTCACATGATAGTCCAATTTCTGATGAGTCAAAGATTTATTCAAGGGGTCGACCACGTTGAATTTCTGGTAAATACTACTCACTACAACTTCACCTCTTTGAGAAAATCTCTAAAGAGATGATACTTTCGATGTATGGGCTTTGTCCGCAGATGTGATATTGTCTCTTTTGTAAGAGCCACCACTATAGTATTATCACAATAGAGTGTGATATGATCTTTACTATTAGGTTCCTCATCAAGATATTGGGTGAAAATGCACATCCATACTATTTATTTAGCTACCTTAGATGTTTCACTATACTCGGACTCTACTGTAGAATCATTAACCACGACCTTCTTTGAGCTCTTCTAGCTCACAACACCTCAATTAAAAGGGAAGATGTCTCCCATTTGTGACTTTCTGGAATCTTGATCAGTTTGGAAACTAGAATCTTCATGTCCTATGATGATTATATCGTCATCTCCTCTATGAACCAATAAAATATCTTTAGTACACCTCAGATACTTAAGGATAGTCTTGACTTCCAACCATAAGCGTTCAGCTAGATCAGCTTGATATCTTCCTACCACACATAATGTATATGGTAGATTCTACCTAGTACATATCAGAACATAAATTAATGAACTAATCTCTGATTGGTATGGAATCCTTATCATTCTATTTATTTCCTCAGGTGTCTGAGGACTCATTTTCCTAGAAAGGTGAATGCTATGTGACACTAGAAACAATCCCCTCTTGGATTGTTTTATACTAAATCTCTTTAGCATCTTATTAATGTATGTAATTTGAATTAGTTTGAGAAACCTATAGGATCTATCATGATGGATCTTGATCCCATGAATATATGTTGTCTCTCCAAATTCCTTCATATAAAATCATTTATTTAACCGTTCCTTGATAGATTGTAAGACTGGTATTTTGTTTCCAATGAGTAATATGTCATCAACATATAATATTAAGAAAATTAATTCACTGCAACTAAACCGTGTATAGACACAGAGCTCGTATATGTTCTTTATGAAATGAAATTATCTTATGACCTCATCAATATGAATATTATGGGACCTATATGCTTTCTTTAATCCATAAATGGGTCTTTGTAACCTTGATACCTTCTTGGAACTTGTTGGAGTCACAAACACTTCTGGTGTGTCATATAGACATCTTCCTAAAGGTTCATGATAAGGAATGTTATTTTGACATCCATGTTCCAAATCTCATAATAATGGAATGATTCAATGTAAAGTATAATTTTGATGTCTTTCAGCATTGAAACTGGTGAAAAGGTTTCATCGTAGTTAATTTCATAATGGTGTCTAATCCCATTTTCAACCAATCACTCCTTATAGGTACTGAATTGTCCTTATATGTCTAGTTTATTCTTGAATACCCATTTGTAACCATTGTAATTTACATCTACTGGAGGGTCTACCAAAATATAGACTTGGTTTTGGTACATAGAATCCATTTCAGAATTCACTGCTTCTTGTCACATTGCAACATCTGTTCCACTTAGTGCATCCTTGTTGTCAGAGGATCATCATTATCAACTAATAATGAGTAACCATCATAGATGACTATAAAACCATACCGTTCTGGTTCTCTAACCTCTTTAGTACCCCTACGCAGTAATTGTGTCTTTGGAATAATTTCTTCTTCCAGAGGGCTTTCTGTAATTTTATCCTAATCCAACTCTTGTATATCGTGAGCCAGGAATTCATTAAATTCTATCTCACTCATGCCATCTCTTATAGAGACAAGATCCTCCTCCAGAAATGTGGGACATCCATCAAACACAAACTTTTTGTCTAAAGAATTGTATATATAGTATCCCTTTGTTTCCTTGGGATATCCTTTAATGATACACTTTGTTCCTTTGGATGAAATCTTGCAACCTGAAGAGGCCTTAATAAATGCATCATAACCCCACACATGTATGTAAGACAACATGGGTTTCATTCCATTCCATAATTGGTTTGGTATATCGTCTGTTTCTTTAGTTGGCACTCAGTTTAGTACGTAGGTTTTTATTTGTAATGCATATCCCCAAAAGGATAATGGAAGACTTGCATGAATTTTCATTGATCTCAACCACATTGATATGAATTACTTAAATAGGCTCTTTAGCCCTTTCACCTTTCAAACTAAATAGGACATTGGTTAATTTTTCTTATAAACATGTGTGACATACATCAAGTGGTTTTAGTTCAAAATAATATAAATATCTATATTGATGTAATTTAGAGAAGTGTTTTTTATTTACATGACCTAGTAGGTGATTCCAAAGTTGGGTGTGTTATGAGTTGTGTGAAAAAACATTGTTATCGATTGCCATTATTTGGGTTGTTTAATCCAACACATAAAGACCGTTATTTAAATGTGTCTTACCATAAAAATTATATCTTTATAAAAGAAGAAAAGTTTATTCACAAATTTGAAAATAAATCCATCTATATCAAGCCTGGATACAGAAAAAATGTTTTGGTAACTTAAGGCACAAAATAAAAACCCTTTCAAACCAAGATTATTCTAGTTCAAAATGGGAGGTGGTGTTCTCCAATAGCTACAACAACATTTTAGTTTTGTTTCCTAGTCGACGATATAGCTCTCCTCGGTCAATCTTTCTGAATCTACATGGTTCTTGTATTTGAATACATATGTGAGCAACACAAGCTGTATCCAATAAACGATTTGTAGAAACAGATAAATTTCACTTGATACCAAATGCACCCGATGATTCCCCTTCTTTAGTTGGGTGTAGGTTTTCTTCCAGTGGCCTTTCAGGACACATTTGAAATAGATAGCATAATGTTACCTTATTTTCCCCTTGATCATCCTCTTCTTGGAAGGGAATGAAGAATCTTTGGGCTTAAAGATATTCACTTTTGTATTCCGTTTGTTCACTATAATGTTGAATGGTTTTTCATACTTTTTATCCTTATGTACTTCTTCATTAACTGTTATTATCATGGTTTTTGAAATACATTTAAGTACATGAGTTTTAACGTTCATTAATAATAATATTAAAGTATAAGAACCATCACACACACTCGTTGATAGGAATATCCGATTTCACCAAATACCCTAAGTTAAAATACCATGCTCATCAATCTCACTACTAAAACAGAAAGGGGGAAATAAGTTTAAATGGGGTGTTGACATATCATAGTGGTGCCTCACATTCCAAACTGTATGCAAAAAACCCAGCATTACAGTTTCCTGCAACGTGTGTGAAGTGTCGTTGACAGTTTAGAGACATATTCGACCCTCCCCCTTAGGTGAACTCCCTCCTCCAGCTTCCCCCCCTTGCGGTTTCTATTGCTCTTTTGAGTTGATCTTCATGCAGGTAAGAATCTATTCAACCCATCGCTAAAATAACATTGCAGCACAGTTTAGAGACATATTCGGTGCTGCACTATTTCAGTTCTGTCTAATATTTCGTTTTTTTCATGTCCATTTTTTATTCATATTTGTATGTATTTTTTCAATATAAAAATAATATCATTTACGATAAGGTATCACTATATATACACTATTTTAGCACAATGGTTGCTCCATTTTAGCGATTTGGGTTGGAGATTCTTCGAGATGTTTTATTGAGTTTAATTATTGGTTCCTCGTGTTTTTTATTTATGACTCATGAACATAGAGCAAGAGAAACACAAACCAGATATACACAAAACATGGACCCATAGTCTATAGACAAGTCACACAACAACACAGCCTCACTAGATATTCAGTTCAAAGATTCCACGAACCACTCATCTAGATGAACTCACTCAACGAGTCTGATATCTCTGACGGCGTCCGTCCGAGAAGTACTATTCGTTGGGAAAATCCATGAGAGGTAAATAAACTTATTCCGGGAGAACGCACTCCTGAGTGGGGAAAGATCACGATACACATATGAGGACCACACCGAGCTTCATGGACGGTCCCACACACCATGTGATACCCGTATGTCAGCCAAAACCCTTGCTGCCGCCACCAGTACCACATGGCGTGTTCTTTGGGATACACATCGTGTGTTCTAGAAAAATCAAAAAATGTGAACCTGGTTCCCTGTGCCTCAGAGATGCTCTGATCCTCCATCCGATGATTCGTTTTCCACGAAACACCAAATCCATAGTTTCCCTGCCATGCTATCGAAGCTCTAGTAGGTCTCGGTAGTCCGATTGGCCCCGGAAACTTGATTCGATCATCTGAGCGAAGAACTGTCGAAGAACGATTTCTTCCGAACCATGTCGATTTGTCTTCCGCCAGTGCCTTCAAACCTCTGTTGATTCGTCACAATATCATAACTCCAATTTGGTGTCCTTGTGCTGTGAAACAGATGCGGAATGATATGAAAATGTCCAAAAGTAAACTCTTGAAGCTGGCCCGTGTCGGTTTATGTTAGGCCCTGCCTAAGGTAAAGATTCATCTTTGAACACAATGGCGCGATAAAATTTCTGATCTGAGCACCAGTTTAAAAGTTATTCCACTTTTACAGGAAAACTACTCACGCGCACAATTTTAAATTTTAATTTATTTCAAACATTTATTCCAGGCACTCTAGGCCTTAGAATCACACGCCATCGAAAGGATTGGTCTTGAAATAATTCCATATAATATTTTAAAATAATACATGGAAAATCCATGATATTTCATTCTCCCCATCTTAGGGCTTTGCGTCCCCGAAAATCCAAAACAAGGATACACAAATAGGTGTGGGTACTAGGCATAGATCTAAGCCTCCCGCTCCCACCTGCTCTCATGAAGATTCTCGTGCTTCCACCAGACGTGCATAATGGGAATCGATCACCCACGATGGATCCTATCCTACCGATCCTCAATCTACACCAAGTACTTAGTAAAGGTCGCTCCATCCCCGATGTACATCTCGCCGCAGCCAATAACGTGTGATGGGTCATGCACATAACTCCTCAGCTGTGACACATGAAAGACATCATGTACCCAGTGAAATTGCAGTGGTAGAGCTAGGAGGTATGCCATCTCAGCATCTCTGCACAGTATCTGGAAATGTTCAATGGACCTCAGAGATAACTTGCCGCCATAGCCAAATCTCTGTAACCCTCATCTAGGTGAGACCCGAAGGAAGACGTGGTCTCCCTAATCAAACTCTAGAGTTCTCTGTCTCCTATCTATATAAGAATTCTTCTGGATTTTTGCAGTCTTCACTCACTCCTGAATGATCTACACCTTCTCGGTGGTATCTCACACCATCTCTGGAGCCATGAGTGCTGTCTCTCCAGGGTCGGTCCAGCAAAGCGGTGACCGACATGGTCTCCCATATAAATCCTCAAACGATTCCACACCAATGGTGGAGTGGTAAATGTTATTGTACAGAAACTCCACTAGTGGTAGGTGGCCCTCCCAACTGTGACCAAAGACCAAGATACAGGCCCACAACATATCCTCCAGAACCTGAATGGTCCTCTTCGTCTGACCATCGGTCTGGGGTTGGAATGATGTGCTCAAGTATAGATACGTCCCAAAAGCCCCTTTCAATACCTTCCACAACCTGGATGTGAAGTGAGTTTCTCAATCCGCCACTATTGTCAAAGGGATGCCATGAAGCCAAACTATCTCCTGCACGAAGTGGCGTCCCAGGCTCTCTACAGAACTCTGCTCCATGATAGCTAAGAAGTAGGTTGAATAGGTTAGTCGATCAAAGATCACTCAGAAGGAAACATTCCCCTTGGACGTCTGTGGTTAGCTCGTCACACAGTCCATTGATATTCCATCCCACTTCCACTCTATAACTTCCAGGGGTGAGATAATCACACTGGAACATAGTGCTCCGCCTTCACCTGCTGGAATGTAATACATCGAGAAATGAACTCTGCTACTGTCTTCTTCATGACTGAACACTAGAACTATCGTTGTAGATCTTGATACATATTCACCACTCTAGGATGTACAACCAATGGGGTTGTACGAAACTCCCTCATGACATCTTCAAGCAACACCACTGGTACAATAGTGCGTCCTCTAAAAATAACTACGTGCTCCCCACCTTGAGAATATACATTAAGAGCATGTCATGGGGATAACTGAGCATGTAAAACCTCATAGTCGACATCCCCAAGTTGTGCCTCCCTGGATAGTTGTAAGAGTGGGGGAGTGAAAACCATCGACTGATGGTATGATTCATCCTCTCTGTCCACGAAGGATAAATGTAATGAGGCCAAATATTCCATCACCTCACTCAACAACTCTGATCTCAATCTATTGATAAAAGCATCTGCTACCTTGTTCCCCTTACCAATATTATAGATGATCTCGAAATCATAGTCGTGGAGGGACTCTAGACAATTCATCTATATCAGATTTAGATCCTTTTCCGAGAATACATACTTGAGGCTCTTGTGGTCAGAGTAGAAGACAAACCGCTCACCCATAAGGTAGTGTCGCCACATATTCAATGTGAAGACAAACTCTACCAACTCGAGATCATGAATCTCATAGTTATGCTCATGCGGCCTAAGATGACACGAATCATAAGAAATCATTTCATATCTCTGCATCATGACACAACCTTGCCTGGTCCCCAATGCATCACAGAAAACTATGTACTCAACACCATCCTCCAGCAATCTCAAAATCGGGGTGCTCATCCAAATCTATCTCAACTACTTGAAATCCTGCTAGCTCTTCTCCTTCCACATGAAGGGTTTCCCATTCATGTTCAAGGCTGTCATTAGTGCTGATATCCGGGATAAATCAGGAATGAATCTCCAGTAATATCCATCCAACCCATGGAAGATCTGTACCTCCATCATGCTCCGAGGTGGCTCCCATGCTAACACTACCTCCACATTGGCAGGGTCCACAGCTACCCCATCTGCTAAGATGACATGTACTTGAATGTGGACCTCATGAATCCAGAACTGGCACTTTGAGAGCTTCCCATAAATCGGGTGCTCTCAGAGTACGTCTCGAACCGTCCATAGGTGTTTCACGTGCTCCTCTTCTGACGCTAAGTACAAAAGGATGTCGTCAAAGAAGACCACTATGACTTGGTCTAAGTATGGTTGTAAGATCTGCTTTATAAGTCCCATGAATACTACGGGGGAGTTCTTAACACCAAAATACATCCCCGTGTAATCATAGTGACCGTAGTGGAATCTGAAATCCATCTTCGGTATATCCTTGTCCCGTACTCGTAACTGGTGGTAACTTGATCAAAGGTAAAACTTCGAGAACCACTCTGACCATCTTAGATGATCAAAGAGGTCGCCGATCACCGACATTGGATACTTGTTCTTCACCGTCACCTGTTTCATGCATCGGTATTCCACGCAAAACCTCAAACTCTTGGCTACCTTCTTGGAAAACAAAACCAGGGCCACCCAGGGTGAAACACTAGGTCTTAAGAAACCCTTGCTCTGCAAATCCTCCAACAACACCCTCAACTTGCGAAGATCTGTGGGAGCCATCCGATATGCTGGTGAGAAATTAGTGTCGGGCCGGGGTGTAAGTCGATGCAGAAGTCGATCTCCCTGTGGGGAGGAAATCCTAGAACATTTTCAGGAAAGACATCCTCGTACTCAGTCGCTAATGTTGGGAACTGGAAGCCCACAACATCTACTACCTCGACGGTAAGGCTAGACAACTCATGAGTGATCAGTTTCAACCTTATATGCTTGAGCCCATTCTGTGCTGCATGTGTCTCCTTTTTTATGACAAAGGAAAACCTCGTCCCATCGCTCCAGACACACCACACTCTTCGGCTAAAACAGTCAATCAGGGCATGGACCGAAGATAACCAATCCATACTGAGAATGACTTCCTAAGCCCTCGACGCTTCCACCAAGAGATTCAAACCGAAACTCTCGCCTCCAATGATAAGGTCACACAGTCTGCAAAGGTGCGTGTTCATCGTGTCTCCTCACTTAGGTGTCTCCCAGCGTAAGGGAGTCAACGACTCTACCAAAATATCATGGTTTCACACATAACATGTGGAGAGGAATGATTTACGGGAACCTATGCCTATAACTACGACATATAAGGTAGAGAAGATAGAAATCGTACCTCAAATCATCCTTGGAGTACCTAGGCCGTATGCCTCGATCGCATTCAGCTGTCCCCGCCCCTGTCCCCCAGTTCCCTTAGCCTTGTGTGGACCTCCTGGGGGTGGTGGTGGGAGTAGCTCAAAGCGTCTTCCACTACTTCCAGCTCTCCCTGTTCCTCTGCCACGTCCGTCGCCTGATGGGTTTGTCTACTCCACTCTCTGCCTCTGTCTCAGTGGTCCATCCACCGCCACTCTGTCATCAGCTCAATGGGTTAGATAGTCTCTAGTGAGATTTCCTCTACTGTCACATGAGAAGCATCAACTCTCCCCAGGCCAACTGGATCCAGTCTGAGAGCCCTGGACTGCCAAACCCATGTCTTGGGTCCTCCTGTGATGTCTCCCACCTCCTAATCCATGTTCATGACATTGGCTCCCTGCTGCCGAGGTCTCCACCCCGGTCTTCCTGCTGCGGATTGCCACCGGTTGTCTCTGCTCCGCCAAGAAGCTCTCAATCACCAAGGCTTGCTAGAGCACTCTAGAATAAGTCGAAATTCATAGTGCCACGACACTATCTCAGATATACAGTCACAGACCTCGCTCGATGGTCTGAGCTCTGAAGTACTTATCTAAGCCCATATTCATCGAGTACCTGGCGAGGTTGGTGAACCTCGATGAATAGATAGCCACATCAAACTGCCCTGCTAGAGATAAAGAAGCTCTTGGATACACACTGCTCTCAGCGTAATCAGAGATAACTCCTCCCTAATGAGTCGCTCTAACTCCATCCATGAAATAGTCTCCTTGTCACGAGTCGGTGTGGTTAGAATCCACCATTGTCCCGCCGAACCCTGATGAAGGCTCACTCCTAGGATAACCATCTGGTCTGCTGGTGTCATCACTAGACGGAAAACTCTGGTCACCACCTCAAGCCAGTCCTCAAACACCTAAGGGTCGATCTGGCCTTGGAACCTAAGGGATATCTGTCTCTGGAACTAAGGGAGCGCGCTCAGCCTGCGGCCCTCGTCGGTCAGTACTGTAGGTACCAAGGGCTGCTCCACTGGTGGTATAGCAGGTGCACCACCAGGCGGTAATGCATGGGGAATTGGTCCCTGTATCAAAGCCTTGTCACTGAGGGGGTCATCCTCCTGATCGCACTGCTGAATCCTAGTGGGTATATGTCGCGGAGGCATCCTGTATGGAAACAATATGTACCATGGTCAATGAGTATATCTGGATGGCCGACAAAAAGGATATGGAAAACACAACTCATTTTTATATGATACATGTACCAATATTTTACTTCCTCGCAAATATTTATTTCATGTATCTAGTAAAAAAGACGGTTATCAGAGTTCTTCTGTATGGATATGTCATTCGCCCACACCAACACTGGAGTCTCTGGCCTGAAATCCGAGATCGAAACACTTAAAAATTTTTTCACGACTCCCCAGGCCTGCCTCTTATAGGCCAGGGGTTGGTGACTAGCACCGAGTAGGCATGTCACTAACATGTGAGACATTTCCTAAGTACTTATACACACGCACACATCTCCAAGCCCCCAAATTCTGAAATGTAAAAAACCAATGACGAAAAAATTGCATACATACAACTAAACCCAACCAACATAGTATGACAGAAAGTAATGTAATGAAAGTAAACTGGGCCAGAATACAAGACCACCAAAAAAAAGAGTCTGAAAACTACAAAGTCCAACCTGTAAGCACAAATAGGTACCATGACTGCTACTCATAGTCATAGGAGCACCTTGTTCTAAAGGGAACTCAGAAAGCTCGGTTCAGACCTGGTCCACCATGGACTTCATCAAAAGGTCGCTATTTTTCACAAGACACGACACGTACGGGAAAATCCCGTGAAAGGGTGGGTATAAAAATACTCAGTACAGTTCCCTGAAAACCACAAAGAAATACACAAAGTAAAGGTATAGTTAGCTCTAAACAGTATATGTTTGATGAACATAGAGCAAGAGAAACACAAACCAGATATACTCCAAACCTAGACCCGTAGTCTAGAGACATGTCACAAAAAAGCACACCACTTCTATGGATTCATTTCGAAGATTTCACAAAGCAATCGTCTGGGGGAACTCACTCCATGAGTCTAATAACTCTGATGTCTTCCGTCCAATAAGTATTTTTCATCGGGAAAATCCATGAGAGATAGATACACCCATTTGGGGAGAACACACACTTGAGTGGGGAAAGATCACGATACATAGTTGAGGATCACTACTAGGGCCTTGGCGGATACCACGACTCATTCATATTCACCTGTTAAGTAGAGGATCGACGTCGTGTTGGATTAGTCACGTTGATACCTAATGATACCTAGGGTCATGAATGGACAAAGGATGTCATTCCGGGCCTCTCAGAGGGATACCTGACACTATCTCGGAATGTCGTGCTGAAGGGATCATACTCTTATAGAAGGAAAAAATACTTTACCTTCAGTGGAATGGGTAAAGGGTGCACTAACCCAAACGAAACATGTCCAAGATATGGTGGACAAGAGGTTCAAGCCATGATCCAGGATATACATGGCATGTATAAAGGTTACACGTCGTGTCTCTCAACTCTGGGTACTACCCGTGTAGAAAGACCTGAGTCATAAGAACATGTTGTGTAGAAAAGTAAGTACACGACGTGTTGTACGGACCACACGCCATGTCCGAGTAACATGTTTCCATTCATGTATGCGGGTGTGTGCCCGTATAGGGTTGCAACCTGTGTGTGCTATCCTGTGTAATCGGTACATGGGGTAACTTGTGCAATCGGCCTGGTCTGGCCATGAGGTAGAGTACATGACCATGTACTCCATCCCATGGATACACGCCGAGTCCCTCGTAGCCACCTCTTTCATGCCACGTAGGGTTTACACACTGTGTTGCGAAGTCATGTTGTCCATATCGAGTCCGTACACCTCTCATAATACACGCCATGTTTTTTGGATGGTCCCACACACCGTTTGATAGTGGTCACATGCCGCGTGAATCCAATCTGTCACTCGAAACCATAGCCTCCACTGGTACCACATGATGTGTTCTTCGGGAAACACGCCGTGTGTTCTCGAAAAATCCAGAAACATGAACCTACTCTGATTCTCCTTGGTGATGCTCTGATCATCTATTTGACCATCTGTTTGCCCCAAAACTCAAAATCCTAGGTCGCCCCACCATGATATCGATGCTTCGGGAGGTTTCAGGGGTCTGATTGGCCCTAAGAACTCGATTCGATCATTCACACAGAGAACGGTTGAAGAATGATTTCTTCTGAACCATGTCGATTCATCTGCCACCATCATTGTCACACCTCTGTTGAGTCGACATGATGTCTCATCTCCAATTTGGGGTCGTTTCATTGTGAAACGGATGTGCAACGATATGTTGTTCATAACCCGGCAAATAACGCGAAGACCACGATGAACACGAGGTTTAAAGGAGGAAGAAAATAAATAAACAAAAGTGGAGCGCACCTTCACCGTCATTCATCACAACATTGATTCTCTCCCATTAATAGGATTAACAGGCTAATAAAATATAAAATTCAAGAATTATCATAAAATAAAACCCCGAAATAAACCCCCATATTGAATGGAATTTAACACCTTCCCACAAGAACACACAATCCGAGGGTCAACCTGTTTGTGGGTTGATTTGTGTTCGTTATTTAATCCAAGAACGAGGAAAAGAAGAGTCGAAATACTAACTCATACCTCGATTCGATTGAAGAATGATCATCACATCACGTTCTTTGGTGAGGTTGGTCAAATCTGAGATGCGTCGATCGATCGCGTCATCATCGTCCGCCAATGATTTCTCCTCCAAAGCTCCAAAAGAAATCCTCAATTCATTGGGTTAAGCAGATAACTCTATGAACATTTCTTAAGTAGGTATTAAAAGTGGATGATTACGTCACTACAAAAAAAAAAGAAAAATTTAAAATAAAATAATTTATTAATTTATTTTATTTCCATTAAAACATCCAAAAGCCAACTCTTGCTGCTGACCCACACTGGTCGATGTTAGGCCCCGCCTAAGGTAAAGATGCTGCTCTGAAGGCAACAGTGCCCATATTTCTAATTCTAGTGCTCGTTTATAATTTATTCCACTTTTATAGGAAAACCACTCACACGCGCTATTTAAAATTTTATTTTTTTTTCAATCATTTATTCTGGGCATTTCGTGCCTCAGAATCGCATGTCGTCGAAAGGTCTGGTGTTGAAATAATTCCTTATAATATTTAGAAATAATACACAAAAAATCCAATACATTACAAAAAATTGTGACTGGATCTTAGTCCAGGTAAGATTCTATTTAACCCATCTCTAAAATAACATTACTACATAGTTCAATGCCATATTTGGCGCTGCATTTTTGCAGTGCTATCTATTGTTTCGCTTTTTCCTGTCCATTTTGGATTCAAAATTGTAATAATTTTCATAATATAAAAATAATAGCTTGAAATATAACATATCCATTGGAGAATATTTCACTGTATATACACTATTTTAGAGTAAGGGTTACTCCATTTTAGCGATGTAGGTTGGAGATGCTTCGAGATGTTTTATTGTGTTCAATTGTTGGTTCCTCATGTTATTTATTTACGACTGATGTTACAGATGTCTCTTGTCAGGTTTGGTTCTTGTGTACATATTTAGGGTTGTGTGTTTGTGTGTCTATACACATGCACATATTCACATGAGAATATTTGAATCTGTGCATTGAGAGATGTTGTTTTTTTTCAATTAAATAAAATTTGAGCTTAGCAAATGCTAGTGGAATGGCCTGAAGAAAAATATTTGATTTTAAAGTGAGTCTTTGTAGGGGATTCCGAAAAGTGGCATGGTTGTAAAGTGTTTTCATGATTGTGGGTTGTTATTAATGATGATTTTGATGATTCTTATGTTATATGTTTTTTGGTTGGAATATAAAAGACTATAGATAGACAGGTAACTGGACAAGTGTTGCTCTGACTTAGTGTGTGGACTAGATAGGGGTTGTTACTAGTGTGACTATAAGGGAGCCCAAGTTTGGTTTAATTTGTTAGGTAACATATCCAACTAGTATTCCATGAGCGATTCAGTTACCTTTGGAACTTATAGGTTGGAGCTCCTCTCCATGTGTCACAGATTATGGTTTTGGTGTTACATATTGTTTGGTTCCCACTCTAACTTTTATGGATGATGTTGTGATTGTTTCTCTTTGTCCTTATTCATTTTTATTGTTTACATTCTAATGAAATTTAGTCATTTATTCTGTTTTGTTTTATCTATTACATTGTTATCGTTTCATTTCATTATGTTGAGTTTTTATTCTTAGTGTGTTTTTTTATGGTAATCCAAGAAGAGGAATTTCAAAGGCTTGGTTCACATTCATTGAATTTGTAAAGGGGATTTTAAATTGAGTTTTTAAAAAAGTGGTTTCTAAATGTGTCCTTTTAGTAAATGGGGCGTAGGTTGAGAAAATTATTTCCATATTGTTTTCATTTAAAAAGAAAAAAAAAGATGGTGTTTTATAAAAGGATTGATTGTGATGTTAGGTTTTCGTACACTCACTTAAAAAAGATATCATATAAATGTATTTCAAACTAGCATATTTTTTTGTTTGTTTTGGAAAAGAAAAGCATGGACTTCATAGTGATTACCAACTGGGTTTTTGAGCTCATACCCCACTCACACCACTCAGGGTTTGTTTAATGATTGGATTTGCATGTTTTGGCCTTGATTCTACCAATGAGATCTTAGTTTGGATGAATCATGACCTCAGGTCACGTGGGATAGTTATTTAGGTATGTATGTTTTTATTTTTAGTGTTTTAGTACCTTCAACCACATAGGTCATTTCTCCCTTTCCGTTATGATTATTGGTGACAAACAATATTTATGGAAGTTTCATTGGAACAAGAGATTGTTTCATATGAGGGTGTCAGGAAGCGAGTTAAGTGATTTATTTTACATTTATTATATTTTTTGAATGTTTAAATTGTTTAACTTAATATTAAATTGGATATTTGCTTTTAGTGTGGATGTCTGACTTACGGATGAGTTATTCTAGAATTCTAAAATAATTTTGATGCTTATTAAATTATGTTTATCTGAACGATTTCTTTAAATGCCTATGACAGTTGTTGTCATCCTCGGGAGATTAGGGATGATCCTCGGGTCAATGTAATTTCAGGCCAAGTTTCGGTTTAGGTGGTATCCCGGGCACATAAATCATTCCATCTTGAGGATCCCCTTTATTGAAATATGCTTTTTTTATTTTACTTTCTACCCTATGGCTTTATAATAGAAGATCATAAGAGTATATTCTAGGAAACATCACTCCATTATATTGCAATGTTCCATTATGACATCGAACCTCTTTTAGAAATTGATCACACATTCATCATGTTGAAGAATTCATATGAAATTATCATTGATCAATATGTGCGACATGAAATCAATTATAAAATCTATATTATAAATGTGAAAGTAACGGCAATGAGAGGAAACACAACCGCGAATTGAATGTGAACCATGAACTTCCCAATATCAAAATGTTTAGTTGAAAATTTTTCGATCGAAATAAAAAATAATAATCTTTTTCCTGTTCAAACAAAAAAGAGGCGGTCTAGTACCAGCATACCCTCCAGGAATAGTAAATCAAGTCCTTTACATTATCCTTAATGGTGGTGGGGAGTACTCATTTAGATGATTCCCCTCCATAAATGTAATCTCAAGCCTGAAAATACTCCATGTGTGTGTAATATGTCGGGGGCACTGCCATTATCCAATTTCCCCAATTCAATGAAGATAACAACAAAACAACACTCATTACAAAAAAAGGAATGATAATTTACTTATCAACACCGACTGCATCCACCGAACATACCTGAAAATACCAGAAACAAATTAAACAACATGCTAGTAGAGAATTCATATATCTAATGGAACCTACTTGTAACACAAGTGATACGCGAGCATCTGAAAATCATCTACAATGAAATCATTTTCATCATACAACACATGATAATTCATTGTCCTGCTGGTTCCCTACAGCGAAGATACAAATATCAATAGATTATCAGCTCAAAACAGGAAGTCGTGATCGATTTTTTGAGTATACATGTATCCCTGCATGACTGTTTAAGAAGAATTCAAATGCAATGGGGTGACATATCAACCTGTCAATCACCATCCCTGATGAGCCATAAATAGTTTCAGAAACCATCCCCAAAAATCTAAAACCACAACCCATTCAAAAGCACCAAACATGAAGTAAAAACCTAGTAGAAATTTGCCTCTTTTATCCACCATATCACAGTTCTGATGATCTGTTGGAAACAGGCATGCATAATGGCGCTTCTGTACGCCTACAACTGTTACTACAGGAAGGTATCCCTCCTCGATAGAATCATATGCCTTCATTTTAAATAATTTAGCACATTGAAGAGAAATTTGATGAAATAATGAGATAATCAATTTATTATTTTTTGGCTGTTTAATTAGTTGGGTAGAAATGGAATGATTTCTCCATTCATAAATGTCAGGCAATCTATTCTACAGAAATACATTTCTGACCAACTAATTAGACAACCATAAAATAATAAATCGATCATCTCTTTATTTCTTCAAATATGTCCTCAATGTACCAAATTATTTAAAATGATGGAATGTGCTTCTATCATTGAGGGATACCTGCCTCTAGTAACAATTGTAGTGGTACAGAAGAGGCATCATACACACCTGTTTCTAAAATACTTTCACAATTGTGATATGAAATATACAAGTGACATTGTTCTACCATATTTATACTTCATGTTGTTCCTTTGGAATGGGTTCTGGTTTTGGATTTTTGGGGATGGTTTCTGAAACTATATGTTGCTCATTAGGGACGATGGTTTATAGGTCTATCGGTCACCCCATTACATCCGAATGTTTCTTAAACTGTCATGTGAGGATACATGTAATCTAGGATATCTAATAACAACTTCCTATTTTGATCCAGTAAAAAATTTATATTTTTATCTTTGCTACAAAAAAGCAGCTGGCCAATGCATTATCATGTGTTGAATGATGATAATGATTTCACTGTGGAGGATTTTCATAAGCTCATGTATCACTTCTGTAACAAGTAGGTTCCATTACACATATTATTTCACTGCTAGCATGTTAATTACATTTTTTCTAGTGTTTTCAGGTACATTCGGTGCACGCGGTCGATGTTAATAGGTAATGGCTTATTCGTTGTTTTTCCATTGAGTGTTTTTTTTGTTATCATTGTTGACTTTGGGAAATTTGATGATGGTAGTGCCCCCAACATATTATGCACACCTGGTGTATTATTGGGCTCGAGATTACATTGATGGAGGGGAATCATCTAAGTCGAGCCCTCCCTCACTATTAAAGACAATGTAAAGCATGTGATGTACTATTGCTGACGGGCGCGCTCATCCTGGACCACCAATTTTTTGTTCGAACAATAAAGAATTTTTTTCTTTTTTTTATTACAGATGATAAATTTTCATCTAAATGGTTTTATTTTGGAAATTTTATGGTTTATATTCAATCCAAAATTGTGTTGTCTCTCTTTTCCTTTACATTAACACTTATAATATAGCTTTTATAAGTGATTTCGTGTCGCACAGATTGATCAATGATAAATCCGTATGAATTATTCCACATGATAAATGTGTGATCAATTGCTAAAAGAGGTTTGATTTCATAATGGAACGTCACAATATAATGGGGTGGAGTTTCCTGGATTATAATCTTATGATATTCTATTATAAGGCCTCAGGGCAGAAAGTAAACTTAAAAAAATGGATGCATATTTCAGTAAAGGGTTAGCTCAAGATGGAATGAGTTATGTGCCCAGCCTACCACCTAAACCGACACTCATCCTAAATTTCCATTGACCTGAGGATCATTCCTGATCTCCCCAGGATGACGATAACCATCATAGGTATTTAAATAAATTGTTGAGATAAACATAATTTAATAATCAAAATTCTATCGGAATTTTAGCATAACTCATCCGTAAGTCAGACATCCACACCCAAAAACAAATAACCAATTTAATATTATCATAATCAATTTAAACATGCATGAAATATAAAAAAACTGAAAAATAAATCCCTTAACTCGCTTCCCAACAACCTCATATAAAATAACGTCTTGTTTCACTACGCCTTCCACAAATATAGTGCGCCACGAATAATCATAAATGAAAGTGGGAAATGAACTATATAGTTGAAGGTGCTAAAACACTTACAATAAACACAAACATACCTAGATAACTATCCCAGGTGACCCTAGATCATGATTCATCCAAACTCTGATCTCATTCTGAGAATCAAGGCTAAAATATGCAAATCCACACATTCTACAAACCCCGAGTGGTGCGAGTAGGGTGTGAGCTAAACAACCAAGTAGGTAATAACCAAGAATTCCATGATTATCATTACCAAAAAGAAAACAAATATATGCTAATATGGAGAAATACAGGAGAAGGGTGAGGCAACATGATTTTAATCAGGAGGTCCAGGCGGATTGGGTCGAGGGTGGTCCTCCATGTGATTTTGATTTACTCTGTTCTAGGGATGTAGAAGGATCAAGAGATGGTCGTGAGGGTTATGGGTAGGGGACATGCAAGGATGAGGTGCCCTCGTGTTTGGCTGGAGGAATGGAACAAAAACATTCCAGGAGCGCTCTTCCAGAGCCCAGTGTAACAGAGATCTTCAAAAAGCTGCAGAGATATTTGGAAAGCCCTCCTATCATGAAGTAATTTGTAGGGGGTTCCTAAGCTATTTTGGTGGTCGAGGCATCTCCATATGTGAACTGTGCTCATTCTTAGGATTCAGGTGGATCTATAGGAGCTGCTAAACCATCCTCTAAGGGTGTGGCCAGACTGGGGTCAAGCACATATGTGATGGTTGTACGTGATGGCCATAGCAAAAATTCTGACATGGGGATTCATTCACCTGGAAAGAGAAAGTCCAAGGACAGACAGGGGTGGGAGAAGCCTACTCAGGCTAGTTGGCCACTGATCACTAGTCAGGGAACCAACGTGGGAGGATGTTGTCCTGTCTCAAGATAAACAACAGATTCGAAAGTCTATGTAATGAAGATAAGTATTTAGGAAACTCCTACTACCCCTATGAGGCCGAATATGATGGAAAACCCTCAGATGACAGTGTTTTGGGAGGAGCTGATAAGGGTCTGTAGAACCAAAGAAGGGAGAAAGGGAAAAAGAAAAACAAAGACCCGAGGAGCTATATTGTTTCTAAGAAGCCAAAATCTAAGGGCTGTAAAGACTACACTTATCTTCCAAAACTTATGGCGGATCGGTCGGCCAAAAGAAGATGATAAACTAAAGGAATATTAGATTTGACAAGAGGGAAGAGAGGATGCCCAACAGGATGTTGTCATCGTGTCCCAAGTCCAAGTGGAAGGAAACTCAAGGGTAGATTACCAGCATCCGGAGACGCATATTCACATTGAGAAAATGAAAGAAAGAGAGGATACTCATTCCCCCAGACAACAATGTGAAGCAAGAACCCTGGAGAATTACACGACATAAAAAATACAGATTTGGATACTCGGTTGGAACTACTCGTGGACTATTACGAAGAAATGATGAAGGATGTTCTGGTGATCAAGGCAGCAAGGGAAGACATTGATGAGATGATGAGAGGATTAATCCAAGTGGCAGTTACTAGGAAGCAAGATGAATGGATTGATAAGAAAGATTGCATATTGATCAGAGGCTTAAATAGGGGGATTATCAGAAAAGAATAATACATGAAGGCTTGGGAGCATCTAGTAAGGCACTATGAAGATAACATAGGGGAAGATCCAGCCTTCCAGGTAAATTCCCTACCCCGAAAACTATTTAGGGAAGGAGATTCTAACCATCATAGAATTATGTTTAATAATTCAACTGTAACCTTTGATGCTTGATCTATATTTACTTAGGGTTCTCACTCCCCCTTAAAAGTGTTTCAGTAGAAAAAAGTTACTTTGGAGGATTCATACACAAAGGGAGTTTGTTCCGATATGTATCAATTAAACATGCACATGTAAAATCTCATTCATATACTATTATGTATGAGGAATGAGGTGAATGGTGTGTGTGAATTGTGAAGTGAGAAAAGAGAATAGTGTGTGATTGAGGCTCAACTTCCATTCCACGGTAGAGATGCTTGAAAAAGTCCTTCGGCCAAATGCCTCAAATGAGGATATTTTAAGGATTTATAAAAGAATCATGCAGATTGAGGCCACAGAGGAGCAAGAGGTGTGGATAGACAAGAAAGACCGAATCATCACCCAAGGCTTCAACCAAGGAAGAATCACCTTAAAGGAATTCATCCAAATAATGGGTAGAATTGTTTCTCGCCTTGAAGAACTTATTAGGGAGGATCCAGACACGCAGGTTAGTACTCTGTGCTAGGAATTATAAACAGCGTCTAATTCAAATAATCTTAGTCTTTTTTTTAATAATTTTGTGTTCTATTTCAGCACGTAGTTGTCCTTGTGTGCAAACTTTGGTTTCAAAATTTACCTTAAAGTGGCTTAATAAAAATTATATTTTGAGGTGGGATTGAGGATATCCATATGAAATACGCTTACATGTATTATTTCATGTTCAAATTCACACGTGATGAATACATGAGAAGGCCATGAATTTTATAATATACATTCATGAAGATTGATGAAGTTCACATGAAATATATGTTTTATAATCAATATGAATTTTTTTGAGACTGAAGCCAGAATAGTTATTCTATTAGTGTTTCAAAATATTTTTGTATCTTAGTTTTTAGTGCTTAGTGAGGTCAGGTCATCAACAGATGAAAGAATGTTATTCCTGAGCAACATTGTACTGAGATAGATGATTATATTCAGGGATCAGAATTATATGAACAAGTCCAACATCAATACAAAGGAACTATAATTTTATATGCGATAGTTTGATCCAGCAAGCTTGTGGAGGATGATTATAAGATCATTCTATCAGTGGATCAAATCTTATCGGAATCAAGATTTTGAGGTCTTTAATGGGACTCTGAAATAGTGGAAGTCTCTAGTGGGATATTGGAGGAGGATGGCAGGATGCTGGTAACACTATGGGATGCAGTATAAAGATCCTCATGTGGGACTCGAGAGTCACTAGTGTAGGTGAGAACATGTAAACTCTAGTGGGAATATAGAGTGGAACACTATGGGACTCATTGTTGATGGGAATGAGACTATTTCTAGTTGTAACCATCTATATATACTGAAAAATCTGTAACTATGGGTGATTACCAGTTGCATTAAGGACGTAGGTCTTAGTACCAAACCTTGTAAAGATCCTGGCGTGTTTTGCTTGCATTTAGTTATTTTTTACTGGATAAGGGTGAGTATTAAAGGCAATGGATCAAGACTTTAATCAGTCACATAGTTTGAATGTAAAGTAAAAGATTTAAAAAAATAGTATACCACTGATTCACCCCCCTCTCAATTGTATCTAACTATTCCTAGACCACTTCAAAACAATCATCTCAAAAACCCTCATCATCCTATAACTAGGAATAAAGAGAAGAAGGCATAACCCATAAACACGCCTCTTCAAAAAACTTGAGTTCGAACCCTGGGTCAAGAATAAAGATAATTGATAACCTGGGCCCTCATACCCGAGACATCGATAGCGGTGATCCCGTCAAACCAAAAAGATATTAGTGGGTTCATAATCTCAACTAGTTCAACATCCATCCTTGGTACCCGAAGCACACCTAAGGTTTCAGCCATAACCAAGGAACCAAAATCAGACCTCACTAACCATGACCATTCCCAAAACTCCAAAGGACCCAGCCACTCAATGAGACATAAGGAAGCCCAAAAGTATAACTAAGATAAGAGATAACTAGGGTCCAATGAATTACACCTAATAATAATTAACTCAGAAACTCGATCGACTAAATGCCCCCAATATAGGTGATCACACAAACCTGACGGTGCTAAAGATTGTTCTGGGGAGCATGCTTTCAATGATATGATGAAACAAAAAACCAAACCAATCACAAATCCAAGAAATAATCATCCACACCCAAAATCATATTTAAATTAAAAGTAAACATTTCAAAGGTATTGACCAAAAATACGACCAAAAGAGACACAAAATCATCAAATCAAAAGTCTCCTTTTGAACCATTTCAAAACCAAAAAATTAAATTTTAAAACCCATAAACCATTTGAAAACCCATTTTGAACCCCAAAATTTCTCCATTGACCACATTTCTAAATCCCCCCAAACCAACTTCATTTTTAATTCATTTTGAAAAACTCCATAAAAATTTTCAAAACTAAAATTCCTTATACGAAACAGTTATAAATATTCAAAAGACAACCCGACCCATATATAACACATTTTCCAAACACAAATCCTTGTTTGAAAAATTTATGATCAACACCACCTTTATAACCCACATTTCACCCTTTAAATCCATTTTAAATCAAATGTTACATTCAAAATCCATTCAAAACCATTTCCAAATGTACATTTCCATTATAAATTATTTAAAATTTACTCAAAAACAATTTTAAATTTCTAAAAAAGTTCTTTATCAATAATAAATAAGAAATCCAATTGCTCAACATTGTACAACATAAGGCCAAACCAAATAGGACTAGTGACTGCACATGAATTGACATTATAGATTGATGGACCATGTTTCAATCACACATTCATCACTGAGAGTAGCATGAAACCATGTACGTATGATCCAAACACATTACCATATGGTGTGAGATCACCATGTACCACTGGATCAACTCTCGTTTCATCCTAGAACATAATAAATAGATCAAATAGTACAAAACTCCATAAATAAAGCAAAAAAAATTCATGACTCAAAAACCCAACTTCCCATGGTAACTTGAGGTTTAGTACAATCCATAGTTGGACAACATCTTGTATTCCCTCCTAATCAAGCCTCGATGGTCCTACCCCTATCTACCAAACATGCCCAAATTGTTGTACCTCTCACTCTTATATTGGTTTTAATGAAAAAAACACCTCTTATGACTTTAACTATTTCATTTGATGTTACTTTAGTTATTATTGTTTCGTTATCATATTAGGTAGTTAGTTGGTCAATCAATTGGTTCAAGAGGAGTTTGGAAGGCCATTTTGAAGGCCCTCACTGGGCATATCAACCATCCAATTGAAGGAAAACCACCGGTCAACCCAGAGGCAAACCATCAGCCAATTGATGTGACAGGCTGTGCCACTTGAACACTTTCTAGCCTTTTCAGGTTGTCTGTGATGTAAAAATAGTTTTACCCGCATACTACCTCACCCATGGACCAGTTGGTGGAGCCTAGTGTCTGATCGAGGTAATTTTCCCATAAAGTCAAACTATCAGTTACAAGTTCCCGCCTTCGGCTTCTCTCACATTTTAATAGCTCTTTTGGACCCCCAAAACCGTCAAAATCATAAAGGGACCACCAATGGATATAAATATACACCCCAAGATGTCTTGGAAAGTATTAGTTACTTAGCAGGTACATTTTTGTTACTATTGTGCCATCACTTGAGCCATATTTTTCTTATTGATGTATTCATTTTCCCTCTCACTTATTTATCTCTATTTCACTCATTTTTTCATTTCATTCTTACTATGAATTGGGAGTGTACTATAAAGGGGTTTTACTAAAATAAACCTCCACATCCATTTATTCTTCTTGGTTGCTCATTACCACTAAATTGAGTGTTTGAGTTTCTTTCTAAAACCATCTAAAAAGTAAGTGTTTCTCTTTGTATTGGGTTTCTTGATATAACCAATTAAAAAGAAAGGTTTTATCTTTATCTAAGATACCATTAAATCAAATGGATAATAGAACCCTCAAACCTTTGTGGCGAGAATACATATACACTCATATTTATTTTTCGGTCAAACTCATTTATCATCTTACCTTGTCATTTATTTCCCCCTCTGGTTACTATTTAATTTTATTTATTGGATAATTTTATCACTTTATTTATATTAATTTTTAAAAGAAAATTCACCCCTCTATCCAACCCACTCAGACCAATAATTGGTAACATATCCATCCTTGGTTTCTAAACCGTAAATGGTTTCAAGGAATGATCATAATGTATGGACACTTCCTCTAACACCCAATGTGATCTTGAGGGACATTTAATGAGTCGAGTGATATTATTTTATGTATGATATTTTTGTTTTTATAAAAATTACATGTCTACTTTTCCTAAAAGAATTGGTTATCCCATTTAGAAAATTTCCATGCACAGTTATGCACCCACTAATGAATAGAACAAAAAATGGAATCCCAATTATATTGTAGCCTTTGAAGTTGATGGAAAATCCATGAATTCCCTTCATTTTGGGTTTAAAAAAATCAATTTAATCGTAGTTATACATGAAAAATTTCACATGAAATCCTTAAACTTCTTTTTGTCAATCATGAGGGAACTAACATGGTTAAGGTCACTATAATTGACATGTATCGTTAAGACTTTGAAATATTTAATATGCATACTAATGGTTAAAATTAGGTTATGTTCACCCTCATTACTAAAATTTTAAATGTTGTAATATATATTGGTGATTTTATTACTATATAAATGATTATTAAGAATATAATTTGGGTATTTTTCAAGTGCATGATCACCTAAGTTAATGATAATTCAAGAAAAGGATATTAATAACATACCAGTAGAAGAACTCATTGGTTTTCCCATGAAATATGAGATTACCATAAACTCAAAAGCTATAATGGAAGCCAAGTAATTCAAGTAAAAAAACTATTTCCTTTAAGGCAATCAATGAAAATTCTTCTGTTAGTGATGCGGAAAATTATCTTTTTTCCAAGAAGATGAACAACTTCATGAGGAAGAAGAAATATTTTCATCATGACAAAAAGGAGAATCAACATGGAGAAATAGAGGTAACATTAAATGAATGTAAGAAAAAATACAAAATAAAACCAGTGTGCCCAATATTTTAAAATAAGATAATAGAAAATAAGAAAACAAAGTCTTCAAAGTTTCTACATGGAGTGGCAATGGTGACTCCATCTCCTTTATCAAATGAAGTGATTATAGTTCCAAATGTCTCATGGATTAAATTGAGGTAAATAATGAGGATAAATGTATCAAGAAAAAATCCTATGGAGATACATACTATATGGTAAATGGGTTCACAAGACACATGTGTAGTGACTACTCCATGTTTAACCATATTTAAAAGCGTGATGAAGGCCATGTCACCTATGGTGATAATTCAAGGAATAAGATCATAGATATATACACTATTGGTTTTTAAAATCAATCATTATTAAATATGTTTCATATAATGATGCGTTAAAACATAATTTTCATTGTATTATCCAATTGCATGATAGTGGTTTTAAAGTTTATTTTGAAACTAATGTTTGTAATGTTTTTGAATCCAAATGAAATCTATTATTTTCAGCTTGTTGATTTCGAAATGTTTATGTTATTGATTATAATATCTTATTAATTCAACATGTTAAATTTATTATTGAAAAAGATAGTTATTCATGGTTATGGAATGGGTGCCTTGGTCATTGCATAACACAGACACACAATCTCTTTTCAAAATCAACTGAAATAAATCAGTATGTGATTTTCCCAAATTTCATTCCAAAAATGAAATTGTGTGTGGGCCTTGACAACTTGATAAGAAATAAAATTCATCCTTTAAATCTAAAAAGGAAGTACCAACCTCAAATTCCCGTGAGTTTGTAAATATTGATTTATTTATACTAAACCCAGTTGAAAGTATAAGAGGTAAATCTTACACTTTTGTAATTATCAATGATTATATGACATTTACTTAGGTTTATTTATTAGATCATAAAAATGAGTCTTGTATATTCTTTATTTAATATAAAAAGATGGTTGAAATTGAAAAAGGATATAAGATCATTTACATTCAGATTGATCATGAGGGAGATATTGAAAATGAATATTTTGATAAACTTTGATATTTACGCGGTTATAATCATTTTATTCTGCTCTTAAGAGTCCTCGAAAAAATAGTGTTGTCAAAATATGGAATCAAACACTACAAGATATTTTATGAACTCTCTTGAATGAATTTATACTCTCCCAATATTTTTTGGATGAGGTGGTCAATACCTCTTGTTATACATTGAATAATTTTATTGTAATACCCATCCCTAAGAATACCCACTATCTGATTTGAAAGTAAAAAACATAAAGTTGACTATTTTAAGGTGTTTGAGTGTAAATTTAATAATATTAACCCCAATGAAAATTCCTGAAAATTTATTCCGAAATATGATGAAGGTATTTTCCTTGTACACTTAAAATCATGTAAAAAATATCTATAAAACCCCAATATTTTAGGATACATGTCTCTTTAAATAAATTTAATTTCATTAATATGTTTCTTTATATGAAAAACAGAGTTTAAATAAATCAAAACATACCATTGAAATATTATTATGTTATAGTTACCACCGATCCATTATAATATAGATTATTAATAAGATTTACCCCATATGAAAAAATATTTATAAATATTCCATCAAATACAAATGTATTGATTAATTCATAGGAAATAAGCACTCAAATTTCAGAAAAACATATTTTATGATTTCTTCAAATACAATTTTTATTGATTTATTGAGTGAATATTATAATTAATTAATAGAAATTTTATAATTTTTTTGATATAAATAAAACTCTTTTTGAGATCATCATATCAAAATCATCTTACCGTAAAATTTCGAATTTTTTTTGAAAATACTTATTTTTCAGTGAATAGTGAGCACTATTGATTTTTGTAAAACTGTTATTTCATTTCATTAAAAAGTAAAATTATTATTTGAATTTTATCTTAAGTAAAGATAATAATTATTTAATTATATTTATTCTAATAAATTACATTTTATTAATCATTATTCTTTATTTTGGTATAAGTTCAATTTTTGGCTTAAAAAATGCATTTTTCTAAAAACTATTCTTCATTGCATTTTACACATTTATATTAAAATTGATTTCTATAAATTATAGGAATTCAATATTAAAAATTGGATCCCATATTTGGAATCAAGAGGTCCAAATTTGGTAAATAGGTCCCTGTTATTTTTTGTCATTAAGAATAGTAATTTTTGTAATTATTTGTCAAATCAATAAGGGTAAATCGTGAAATTAAGCTTAAGAATAAAATGATAAGGGCTAAAAATATCCATAAAAATGGTATTAATTTGATTAGATACGAATTTTTAGACCATTACCATTAATGGCTCAGCAATATGGAATTTTTTCACCACTTTCGTTTGATAATGACCTCAATATAATTTTAACTAATGAATAAAAACAAAATTTCACTCTCTTCATATTAATATCTATAAATTTATATTGGGAAAAGAATATGTTATATTCAGTTATTTATTTTTATTTGAAATATAAATAACTTTTTTTTATCAAGGTAATTTTTTTTAAAAAAAATTATTGCTAAAATAATTACTTTAAATGATTACACAATACCGACACAGTACTTGGGTAAACAGTAGAACAATCATGTAAATGATTTTAAAAACAGTAAAAGTAATATTTTTGGGAAATTTATATTATCCCAATAATTTTATTGATAGATATAATCTGTTAGGTATTTTTTAAAAGTTTATATTCTAATTCATGTTTCATCTTGATGACTTTAAAATATAGTTAAATGAATAGCTCCAAAAATGACATTAATGATATTTTATGATAAAAAATATTTTATTAAATGATTTAAAATTCGTAAAAACCTATCTTGATCCAAGTTAATGAGATATGGTTTAAAATATAAAACATGGTCCATTTATGGTTAACATTTACTTTTATGGTAACATTATTAACCCTTAAATAATAAAAAACTTTGATACATGGTAATTATCGAAAGTGTTGTGGGGAGGTTAAGAATAAGAGATAAGTGTCAAAAAAATCAATTTTAAATGACTAAATATTATAGGATGAGTGAATTTAAACTTATACTCATACTATATTCAATATATATCAATTTTGAGCCACTTGATCCTGAAAATTAATTTATATTAATTTAATACTTTATGTAATTCCAAGAGTGGCCCTCCACTCATTTATAAAAGGGCACCTCCTTTCCTCCATTTTTCGAAATGTTTTACCCTTATATCTCAGCCAATAACTAACCTAATAAAATAATATATCCTTCCCTATGTCTTATATCTTATGGTATTTTCAAAAGACCACCCTTTCAAGGCTTAATATGTAAGCCAAATGAGGTTTCCTAACAAAGTGGTATAACTCTTTACCTAATTTTTTTAAATTTATTTCTTCATAGAATTAATATACATATATTATAATAATCATAAAATAATAACTCTAATATCATAAATATATTGATATTTTATTATGATTATGTGATAATGATTTTCCACCTCTTTTTCATCCCATTGAATGTGATGATATTACTCATGCATACATACGACTTACCATCTCCACACATATGTGTAATTCATTTTTCATCACCATTTTAATTTTATGGTTATAGATATGGAAATAATGAATATATATATATAATATTTATGACATAACTATATAATATTTATGACATAACTATGACTCTGTAAATAAAATATATCGTTTACCTCCTTACCTTTCTAATAGTTAAAAATGATAACGTCGCTCGTGCATATGTGTGTACTATCACCACCATGAAGATATGTGATTAATTTTTCATGTAAAACATTCATGGATAATTTTAAATATGTATATAATAAATATATATGATATTTATACCATGATTAACTTTATGGAGATGATGGAACCATCAGATAGATACATGGACTGAAACCACCAAACCAAATCTGACATGAAAAATGAAACAATTAACACAAAAAATGATCACTTTAATAAATAATTTTTAATAAAATGGTATTGTAATGTTATTAGTGGATAATATATGATATAATAAGTATGAATATATTTTTTGTATAGAATTATAATAAATCTAAATTTATTATACAGAAATTTAAAATCACTTACATGGAAAGTCGAACTTAGGGTAAGTGATTTCTTTCGGAATATTATTTGTATTTGGGGATTGTTTATGTTTGAATTTACATTGAGCTAAATATTTGATAATTATCTAAAAATAAAGTTCATTTTATTTTTAAGTAATAATACCATTATCTTCTCTTTTCTACTTAAAATTTTCGGAATAAATGTTTTCAAGAAAAAAAGACTTTATTTTCTATTCGGTCAGAAATATTTTTATTCCATGTTCATACATTATTTAAAAGGATTTCAATAATATTTTACGATTATAATATGATTTTTTAAAATAATTTTTACCCATGTATGAATTTAAATAAAAAGGTTTAATAATAATATTCTTTTCATTTTCCAAATGAGTTATTTTATTATTAAAAAGTGTGATCAAAATACTTATTTTAACATACACTACACGAACAACTTTTCTCGCCATCATGACAACTATTTTCATTGATGATTCCTTTAAATGTTTACATGGTTATTTTAAAAGAAAATATTTTCCTAATATTTTGTAAATTTTTAGATTTTAAATAAGTTTTTTCAAAAATAAAAGGTTATTTTACTCAAGAAATGTTCTAGTGAAATTATAAATGTATTTTCACATATGAAAACACCCATTGATGTTACTGGGGATATGATCCAATGATACGATATCTATTATTTCTCTAGATGGTTTATGATGATGAATAATTAGTGTTATGTATTATTGATTCAATACATATAATTGATGATTTATAAGGAATTTTGGGAATAAATAGTATTTACCATTAATAATATGAGGAATTCATTATATGTGCATGTGATGGGTTATGCCCGATTATAGATTGCATGTCGACACATAGATTGGTATCATGAGAAAAAATTATGGTCATGCCATATTATATGATTATTTGATTTAAAACTACTAATTTATTATGAATGATATATTTTTTGAGAGGCCATAATGATAATATTCATGATATATTGGTTGAGAGGCCTTGATAATGAATGAAAAAAATTATGTATTTCTTTTATTAGGAATTCAGTTTTCATTATCCAAGTGTTTTCTATGTTGATATTAGTTGTGGATTCACATTTAAATCAAGTGTCGATAGAATTTCATGTGTTTTGACTACCCACTCTTCTATGTTGATTATTCCATAGTTAAATAAGATAGTTTCCATATACGCAACCCTTCTTGAGTATATGAGCTCACCCTTTATTTGTTTTCCTTTCCCTATGATTTGAAAAAGGATGTTTTGAATGATATAAAGGATGTTATAATGTTTCCTATGCTATGTTTTTTTATATTTATTATTAAATATGAGAATATTTTATGTATATAGTATTTTAAGACTGTAAAAATAATTGATCCATCGATATGGGATTCCCATTATCTTATACCAATATTATAAATTAAACACTATTTCTGGGTAAATGGAGTTTGATTTTATACAGTTTCCATCATCGTATGTTTAGTAGGAACCATGGGAATATGTTTTTTAATAAACATAGATAACCTGCGAATTATGATAACCCTATCTAGTATTTTAGAACTTTTACCATTATGGGGATTTTTATTTTATGGATCAATATTCATAATGATTATAAGTAAAATTGGTGTGTTTCATTCTTTATTGATGGAGCCTATTGGAGAAAAGGAATAAAAACCCATAGTCAATGTAGGGATTTCACTGATGAGAAATCCAATATAGATGGTGTTGGAATTGAGTAGATAATGTCCATATTAGGGTAGTTGACATAGATTATATTGAATAATCTTTCCCTTATATAATAACCTGCTGTTCCACAATATGATTCACTTATGTTGGACAACTTAATGTGAAAAAAGAAACTATCTTTTTATATAACTAAAAATCCATGGGTAGTTGACTACTAGATCATGTCCCTTGTAAAAATATTCCCAGCTTTGGGATTTAATGAAATTTAAAAGGTTATTCTGAAAGTGTATTGTTTAAAAGGAGATTATGATAAATGGTGGTTATTGATCCATAACACTAAAGTGGTTGAAAAAACAGAAATCATGAAATTGAGAACAATTAATGTGATATTCTTTGGGAAATACATCCCTTGTAAACAACACGGTGAAATAGATAAGATGTTACCTATTATAAAGCATAAGTAGGAAAAAGGTGAGGCAAACTATGAGGATAACACTATAAGATTAGCCATACATACTATAGACTACATACATAATCCAGAAAGAAATATTGAGTATTATTTGATCTGGTTAAACTGAGTTTCTTAAGGTAATTGGCTTCTAAAACATTTTCATCATATGATGATATAGTTTTGAGTTCTATTATTATAGAGAAATGAATTTATTGGTCTTATTTCTTCAAGGGAGGTCAAGAAAAAAAGAGGTTGGATGAGTACTAAGAAAAAAGAAATGTGTCAAAGAAAAATAAAGGGAGGATGATATTTTCAACTTGTGATAATTGTGGAAGGAAACACGCAGAAACTTTCTTAATGGGAACATGAGTTTTTTTTGTGGGAAGAAGGGGGTTATAAGGATCTTGAATGCAAGGTAAAGAATGAAACTATTATTATCCAGTTCATCAGCTGTAATGAGATGATTCATTATTCAAACCAAGTTCCCAAGCATCAAGGGAACTTACCATACAAGAAGAAAATGGGATAATACAAGATTATTCAATTACAACAAATATAGCAGAAGTTCTTAATTATATGGTAAAAGGTGTACTTATTATCTACTCTAAATGTGAAAATGTTTTATTTGATTCAGGTTCTGTACACTCTTTTATATCTGAATATTTTTTCAAGGGTATCACATCTCCACCTCAATGATTTGATTTTGAGTTGGAAGTAAAGACTTAAAATGGTTATATGATCATATATCAAGTCTATACCTCCTCTTAGGAATAATTTTTTGGGCACGTGCTTCATGAAAAAAAATTTAATTCCTCTAATAAAATTTGATGTAATTTTTGTCATGTATTGAACCTCCTGATAAGGATCCGACATCAATTTCTGATAAAGGGATGTTATATATGATATTCTAAATCAAATTACGATGGACTATTGGTGTAAAGATGAACCTAAAAAACCCAATTTAAATTGCTTCCATCATATGTATTTTGTAACCTATTTAAAAGGGATATTTATCTCAAATTGTTGGGGAGAAACTCAACATTGAAAATTTTCTATTGTTTGGGAATATGTCGATGTATTTTTTGATGAATTTCGTAGTTTTCCCCAAAATCAGGAAGTTGAGTTTCCAATAGAACTCATACATGGTGTTATGCCTATTATAAATAAGTCTTTTAAAATAGACCCTATTGAGTTGAAAAAATTGAAGAAGAAACTCCATGAGAATATAGATAAGGGATTAATTCATCCTAGTGATTCATAATAAAGTTTACATATTTCTTTTTTAAGGAAGAAATTTGTGTGAATGAATATTTTCATTGATTAATGGGAACATAATAAGATTACTTTTAAGAATAAGTATTATCTACCCTATATTTAAGATCATATTGTTTAATTATGAGGAGAGAAATATTTTTCCAAGATTGATCTTTGATCTGGATATCTTCAGTATAGGGTTATGAAGTAGGATATACCCAAGAAAACCTTTATTATAAGGTAAGGTCATTATTAATTTATTGTAACACAATTTGGACTTATCAAATATTTTTTTTATCTTCATGGATTTAGTGAATAGAGTCTTTAGAGATTAACTTGATTAGTTTGGTTTAATATTTGTAGACAACATTCTATATATTAAATGATCAAGGAACAACATTAAAAACATTTGAGGATTTTCTGATGACCCTGAGGAATGAGAACTTATATTCCAAATTTACCAAGTTTTAATTTTAGATATAAAAAGTATGATTATTTGTTTATATATATTCATGTGAGGGAATATTGGGGGGGTCCTTCAAAGACATAATTTATTGAGCAATAGCCCAAACCAACCATGGTAAATAAGATTCATAGTTTTCATGGGTTTATTAGATACTAGTGATTGTTTAAAAGATATTTCTTATGATTATCTAATTCACTCACCAAGTTGACCTTGAAGGGTGTTAGATTCTTATGGATAGATGAATGTGAGGAGAATAAAAAACCGAAAAAGGTTGATCAATGTTCCTTTTCATACACTTCCCTACAATAGGGAAGAGTTTTTGATATGTAGTGATGAATCAAAGGGACTAGGATGTGTCCTCATATAGAATGATATGGTGACCACTTATACCTCATTCTTATTACAAATGCATGAGAAAAATTACCTGAATCATGATTTGGAGTTGGAAGAAATATTTTTTCAGTTAAAGATATGGTGAATTATTTTTTTGGTGAAAGGGGTGATATATATATATATATATAGATCATAAAATATTGAAGTATATATTTATATAGAAATAGTTGAATAAGCTCTAGTGAATATGGTTGGTGTTGAAAAAATATTATTAATTATCAATATATTACCACCTTGGGAAGGAAAACAAGGTGGATGAGGCTCTGAGTCAGAAATACCATGCTCGCTTGTCCATAATGAGTATTGAAAGAGATCCAATATTTATATATTTACAGAATATGGATCTTGAAATATTGAGGAAAGTGGACATGTCCTATATTTCTCAAATAAATGTTCAACCATCCATCCATTATCAAATCGAGAAGGTGAAGAAGGAAGATGAGTAATTATAGAAGAAGGTGAGGAATATTCTTGAGATCAACCATGATCATGTTAAAATGACAAGGTTTAGGAACCGAGAATGATTTCTTTCAATACCATACTGGAAGGAGTTGTTGGATGAATCTCATAGTTCATCATTCTCTATTCATCCTCTAGAAGTATGAAGATGTATATGGATCTAAAAGAGTATTTCTTTTTGGATAACATGAAAGAGGGATATTATTGAGCATGTATTCTAATGCCTAGTATATCAATAAGTTTAGGCTGAGAGACAAAAGTCTAAAGAGATATTACAACTATTTCCCATACCATAATGTAAATAGGAAAATATTACCTTGTATTTCATTTTCAGACTCCCCAAAACAACAGAAGACTATAATTCTATTTTGGTTGTAGTTGATAACCTTACAAAAGTAGTGATTTTTTTACAATTAGAGATTATTTATCTCTTGATCAAATTAATGGGTTATAAATTAATGAATTTTTTATATTTCATAGCGTACCACTCTGAATCGTATTTTATTAGGATCCTAGGTTTACCTTAATGTTCTAGAGAAGTCATTAGTAGGATCTAGATACAGAGTTGAGTTTCAATACTTCTCATCACTCCCATACAGATGGTCAATATAAGATGGCCATTCAAACTCTAAAAGACATGTCGAGACCTTTCTCTATAGATTTTAAAGGTGATTGGGATCAAAACCTTCTTTTGGTGGTATTTTCTTATAATAATAGCTTTAACATAAGCACTAATATGGCTCCTTATGAAGATCTATATGGCAGGAAGTGAAAACTCCAATCTACTAGGATGAAGTTTGAAAAAGAAATCTATTGGAATCCTATATAGTAGCGAAAATGGCTGAAAATGTTAGATACATTAAATAGCACATAAGTGTATCTCAGAGTCGACAAAAAGGTAATGGTGCTAATCATCAATGAAATATATAGTTAGAAGTCGGTGATAAGGTATTCCATGAATATCTCCTTGGAAGAGTGTTATGAAATTTAAAAAGAATGGAAAGTTTATCCCTAGATATATTTCACCCTTAAAATTCTTGATCGTATCAAGATGGTGGCTTATCACATGGAACATCCACCGAATCTCTCTAAAGTTCATAATGTGTTCTAGGTATCTATCTTGTGTAAGTACATACCTAATCCTTCACATGTACTTAACCCATATGTCATACCCCTGGAGAAATATCTATTTACGAAGAAAAACCAGTGGATATTCAGGATTATAAAGAGAAAGTTCTATGAAACAAGACCACTCACTCAGTCAATTTTTTTGGGTGAAATGATGAAATTGAGGAAGCCACATGGGAACCTGAGGATGTGATGAGGCATATTTAGAGACCCGAAGATTGACGTACATGGACATTAAATTACTTTAGCAGAATACTTAATACATAACAAAAACATACACACAAGGACCGTAATAGTTTATTGTCTTTGGAAACTTGGAACGTAATCTTCTAATCGTGGTGAAAGATCTTCAACATCTCCCATAAAGATCTTCCCCTTTTTTTCTTACCTAAAACCTTTCTTTATATCCTGGGGAAAAGAAAACATAAAAAGGGGTGAGCTCAAATGCTCAGTAAGGGTAAACAAAAGAAATATCAATCACATCATATTCATAAGAACAAGACATTTTGGAAATCTTAACCTGCAAAAGAGAGAATAATTTCATAACATGGGATAAATCATAGTAGTGAAATGAAATCCCAATAATCATAACTTAAAACATGAAATTTTTTGGCATACACACATAATCATAGAGAATCATTTCTTATTAGTCAAGACTCATTTCCAAGACTATCTTAGTGGACAAAGTCCATTTCTGAACCGAGTTCACTCCTCGTTTCAGTCATGTTTTACTGAACCGGTATAACCTGCCATTCTAGCCATGTCTATCTCATGAGATATAAAATCTTTACCCAATTCATTGGAGGGAGATATAGGTCCCACCCATCTCATAATGATACCATTCTTGTGCGTGCCACAAAATCATAAATCATACATCATTTCATAACCCATGTAGTAAAAATGGGATTCTTAAACAACATGACATCATAAAACAATTCATATAAGATAAAGGAATTCATAAAAATATTTCCATCACAACATAATCAAATCCATGTAATAATAGGGATAGAAACAGAACCCTATATTATCTTTGATGGAAAATAATTTTGATAAAACACTTGAACTCCATTCTTGAGGAAAATATCATTTCTACTTCAAAAACACTTTTCCTTTCATAACATGTCATACAATTATAAACTAAAATAATTTGATTAAAAATAAATATGAAAACTTGTAAAGGAAGCTTCTTGTAAATAATTTTTTAAAAATCCATTCATGCTGTATAAGTTAAAAAAACATTCTCCTCGTACTTCTGTCGGAAAAGTCAAAAAGTACCTCGTACGAAAAACGACAAAAAATTCCTTTCATATCTTTTACTAAAAACTCACCGAAGGGTAAAATTGGATTTAAAAAATTGTAGGAGGATAGAAATAATATTACATATTGAGGAAACATGGATGTGGATGATAAAATACACCCCAGTAAATTCCAAAGTATAAACAATCTCGGATAAAAAAAATGAGATTATGATATTTCCCTTACCTTAGGTCCGATTTTCTTCGTAAGTGTCTGAACCTCCTGTATAATGATTTAAATAATGTCATTGACTTATTCCAGAATCATAATCACTGTTATGATATCATTATGGTTCAATTATGACTATATATTTCCCGTTCTTTTGTAAATCTCATGTTAAAGCAACGTTTTGGGTAAAATTATCTTATTTATCGTACATGTTTGGACTTGTTGTTATTGATGTTATTATTACTTATATCATGATTTACTTACCTCCAAAATTTAAATCATGATTTATATATCATATACATTCATTATATATCTAGCATATACAATAATTTATAATAGTACATAACATATGGTGGTAAGAAATGAAACACACCGTTCATGGAGAGGGTAAGCCGTACGTACGCATGAACGCTACTTTCATTTCTATTTTTTATTTTAATGGAATTAAAAAATAATGATACATAGTTATATTATAATTCCAGTATAATATCATATATAATATCATTAACCCCATCCTTTATACATCCCACATAAGGTATTAACGAATCACATCACTTTGAGGGGGCGGTAGTCCGCACTTCCTCAAATAAGATTATCGTATTTACCGACTATGGAAACCGTAAAGGCTTGATATAATTGGGAATTAAAGAAGAATAAAAAAATAATAAACATTATATATATTATATATAAATACAGTTCCACCATAATGGCCACCATGAGAGGTGGTAGGGGAAAATCGAACAATCATCGTTTCGTGAGGCGTTAGTATGCCATCACAAATACATTATGTTCTTCATCCATTAGATGGAGGTGTGTGTAAGTGTAGTTCTAATCCATCTCATAACAACATCCTAGTATTTTAAAGATACTGTTTTTGTCACAAAATAATGTATTAAAAAGATTTTAGGGGTTGGAGAAGTTGAATAAAAGAAAACAACTTAAGAGAAACTGTTACCTTTAATTTTGGTAACTTTCATTGGTTTGAACCAAAAGGACTTCTTGGGGAGTCTTCTGCCTAATATAAGGTTTCAAGGGGGAGGAGACGGAAGTAGGAAGCTTAGTTGGGCAGAGTTTGGACGAGCCAAAAGGCTTGAGGGGTGTGACGAATTGCATAGAAGTGGTCTCCTTTTATAAGGGAGTGGAGGGGCTCTTTAGGAAAGTGTGAAAACATTATTTTATTATAAACATATCTTCGGTTTCAAGAGGTCCAAAACACATTACTGTCGAAGATAAGACGACTCATAATCAAAATAAAATCATACAATAGGAATTGGACAGGTTTTGGATGATATTTTAATCATTTTAATCTTATTTATTTAAATCATTTATTAATGAGGTAAATACTGCATCATTATTGTGTCATAAATTAATTAATTTATATGATGTATAAAATTTATAAAAAAATACCAACATTTAGGAAATATTTTTGGATATCTATTGAATATTTATAGTCCAAAATATAATTTATATATCCCCTTATAAAAATTAATTACTAAACGATATTTGTTAATTCCAATTTTGTCTTTACATTTAATTAATTAATCTAATGTGTCATTGTCTTTCATAAGTGGCTCCATGGGGTCCCAAAATCGACCCAAGGATTCCCATGGTCAGCCAATACTCATCCAATAAGGTTAAGACAAGTTTCAAGGTAATTTTGAATTATTATAATATTCTTTTAACCTTGAATTACCCTATTTACCTTTAACCGTAGTAAATAAAAAATTACTGTAGTTACTGTTCATAATATCAAAAAAATAAAAGTAACCTATTAACATAATTTGGACCCAATTATTAAAAATATGGAATCCATTTTTCAAAATTCAAAACACAGAATTTTCAGTAATTAATTTGAAATTAATCCCGTTGTTAAGAAAGCGGGTTTTAAAAGTTAAAACATTGCCAAAGAATGAATTTATTTAACCTACGAATTCAATGTAAAATCAAGGCTACTGACATACATTATATTAAATGGTAAAAATATATTCTATTTATACTTTGAAACCATTCAATATTATTATTTAACCACATAATTTATTACGATGAAAAAAGTTATTTTTAATTAAAATATAGCGTGTTTTTACTATTCATTAAAATATGAAAGTTATCAGAATAATATGAAAAATTAATCCAAAGTAAATTTTTATATCTTGATTCTAAAGAAGAATTTAATTTTTTCAAATTGAACTTATAAACTTGTCGAAAACTAGATTTAATGTGGGTGCGCCATCATAAGGCGGTAAAACTGCATTTTTTTAAAAATACTTATTTTACTCAAAAAATTTATTTTGTTCTCATACCATGTCCTAGAAAATATGTAAGATTAATAATAATTTTATAAAATTCAAAATTTAGTTAATACTATTCATAACGACTAGTTCATAATAATATTATAATAATATATCGTTGTTTAGTAAAACTCAGTATTGCGTACAACACACACTATCGAGGAAGGTCGCGATTGCATGAAATGAAAGCCAAGTAAGGGTTGTGTGTTATTCAATAATCCTTCATTGTTTCGTATAACAAAATCCAACCATATTTTATTTATACATTGAATATGTATATATATATATATAAACACACTCAATGTTGCGTAGAATGAATATTATAAAACGAACTTGAAATTGTGTGTAACACGATCCAAGAATAGCATTGCGTATACTGCAAGCTAATACGGTGTTGTGTATAGAACAATATAAACTTGGTATGGTGTATAATAGAATATATCAATGAAATTAAAAGAATATTTTTCATAAAATCTCGGGGTGTTACATTCTACCCCCCTTAAAATGAATTTCACCCTCGAAATTCTTCGGGGTTATAAATGGTTTAATACTCGAAAGTTTCTTTAATAGAAACCCACATCGTAAAAAGGAATACCAAAACATGGCTTTAAAAACTAAAGTATGAAATGTAACGGTTACCCAAATTATCTTATCACTGGGTTTCCACATAGGAGAACATAGGTGAAAATATGGATATGGAAGAAAAAATCTAACCATCAAGTTCTGATGGAGAGTGGTAGAGAACATGGCTATGAAAAAGCCAACAATCACAAAGCTATTGATTTGTGATGATCTAAGGTACCATGTGATTAATCAGATATAAGGGAACTAGGACAACATTTTTGGTTTTCAAGATCATTTCCCTAGAGTTGATGAATTAAAAGAAATACTTGCATGATTTTTTTACAATCTCACTGTTGTTCGTGAATTGAACAATTTCCACTTCATATCATAAAGAAATGAAGTTGAATTTGTTATTCGTGAAGCATTAGCAGATCATGTGATAGAATGATGGGTCATTCCATCTGTTTCAAACAAAAGGTTAGCAAAGTTTATAAGTCCATATTATGGTGAGATTAATCGTATATGGTTCCAAAAATGGACTTATACTTTATTTATCATACCGCTTAATAAAATAAAACTACTTTCCACTAACCAGGGACTTCCTGTAGGCTAGTGGTAGGTGATAAAGAGCTGTCGGACTTCAGTTGTCGGTTCGATTCCCACAGCCTTGTCCGACGTGATGGGTTGTCGCCCATCCTGCAGGTAGTCCTTATTCTAAAACTACATTACTATAACATCCCATCCATAATATCAAAAAAAGTTTTATCCTTAAACAATACTAACTTATGTCCAACATAATCCATTCCAATCATTAGGCTTATCTAAAATACTTCGGTCCAAGCTCATAATATAAAGAAAATGATTATTGAAATGTCACATAACAATCACATGAATGCCATCATTTATCCCCCGTATATCATAAGATATATCTTGTTTAATACCTTAATCATGTATTCTCTTAAAGAATGAATACCCATTGAACCTTAGTGAAAATATGAATGGAGTTAAAAGTTAACACTTTCCACATACCAAAATCCTCAAAATTCTATATACTCAAACCATGATATCACATAGTCCTTATATCAATCATGATCTGATCAATACTCTCAAACATTTCATTTTTTTCCTTATACCTTCATTATGTACATATCATCTTTTTTACAAAAAAAAAATATCTCAATCACTTTCCATGGTTACCAGTACCATAAAATTATTGAAAACCACAATAGACCAATACATAAATATTCCAATATTCCACGATACTATATACAAAATTATTTTGAAATCCCATTACATAAACACTTAATCATTCCACCACATCGTTGTCATATTCAACACTGCCAATGGTGATCACATGTGACTTCCCTTTGTCCTTTGCCTTAAGTGGTTGCTCATGTTGATCATCACTAACCCTTGTATTAGGGCATTTATTAGCATAATGCCCCATTTCCTTGCACTTGAAGCATTGAAGTGTAGTAGGTTCATTATGTGTATCCCTTCCTTTGTTTGCATCATTAGACATCTTCTTCCCATCATTGTGGTATTCAAATGCCCGATGACCTTCCTTTCCACATTTGAAACAATTACTTGCGCCTTTAAGAGAATCTCCACCATGCTTCATTCCACACTTTGATGGTAAGGAAACATTCATCTTCTTTTCACCATTATTCTAATATTTCTCCTTGAACTCCATCTTTTGTTTCTTGTCAAAACTATGAGATGGATAAGTAACACCAACTTCCATTTCTACCTTGATAGCACAACGCACAATTTCTTCATAGCAACTGAAGTCTCTTATTACTAATTCCCTTCGAAGATTTGGTTTTAAGCCACTGAAGAATCTATCAACTTTACTTTCAGGTTGGATGATAAATCCAGATGCATACCTTGCATGTCTTGTAAAATTCTCTTCGTATATACCAACAGATTCATCATCCTTTTGCTTTAGTTCAAGAAACTCTTTCTCCATCTTTGTTTGAAGAATACGAGGGAAGTACTTATTGAAAAATAAGTTCTTGAACTCGTCCCATTCCATGGACTCAATTTCATCTCTTGGACTCGTATTCTTGACAAGATTCCACCATTGATCAGCATCAGCTTCCAATCGATACACTGATAAGATGACTTTATCATGTTCAGAACATTAGAAGAACTGAAAATATTTTTTCAGTGGTACTGATCCATTGTTCATCAACAAGTGTATCAGAAGACCCACTAAAAGAAGGTGGACGTTGCCTCATGAAAGACTCAATAGAATATTGTTCCCTTCTCTTCTCATTTGGAAGTCCATAATGATTCATAGCTTGTGTAAGTATAGCAATAAGATTTTTCACTCCATCTCCCATAACATTTGTTTTTTTAGGAGGAAAATCATTGCATTGTCCATTACATTGATCAACATGGTTCCTTCGGGTTCTAGCCATCGTCAAAAACCCAAAAAGAATAGTGTGAGAGGCAAAAATCATGCTAGGGAAAACAACACAATAAAGGAGGAGTACCTTCAATATCTAACATCTTGGGTTACCGTAATTCTAGTACTATAACCTATACATATACATAACCTTAGGGACATTCCTAGACATACCTTAGAAATATCTCTAGGGATCTCACTAAAGTTCTCGCATCCTAGTTTCCAATGGTTGACCAAACCTTTTCTCTGATACCAACTTTAGAGACCTGAAGCTTGACGTACATGGACATTACATTACTTTAGCGGAATACATAGTACATAACAAAAACAGACACACAATGACCGTAATAGTTTAGTGTCTTTGGAAACATGGAATGTGATCTTCTAATCGTGGTGAAATATCTTCAACATCTCCCACAAAGATCTTCCCCTTTTTTTCTTACCTAAAACGTTTCTTTATATCCTGGGGAAAAGAAAACATAAAAAGGGGTGAGCTCAAATTCTCAGTAGGGTAAACAAAAGAAATATCAATCACATCATATTCATAAGAACATAACATTTTGGAAATCTTAACCTGCAAAAGAGAGCATAATTTCATAACATGGGATAAATTGTAGTAGTGAAATGAAATCCCAATAATCATAACTTAAAACATGATAATTTGTGGAATACACACATAATCATAGAGAATCATTTCTTATTAGTCAAGAATCATGGCCAAGACTATCTTAGTGGAGAAAGTCCATTTCTGAACCGAGTTCACTCCTCGTTTCAGTCCTGTTTTACTGAACCGGTATAACCTGCCATTCTAGCCATGTCAATCTCATGAGATATAAAATCTTTACCCAATTTATTGGAGGGAGATATAGGTCCCACCCATCTCATAATGATACCATTCTTGTGTGTGCCACAAAATCATAAATCATACATCATTTCATAACTCATGTAGTAAAAATGGTATTCTTAAACAACATGACATCATAAAACAATTCATATAAGATAAAGGAATTCATAAAAATATTTTCATCACAACATAATCAAATCCATGTAATAATAGGGATAGAAACAGAACCCTATATTATATTAGATGGAAAATAATTTTGATAAAACACTTAAACTCCATTATTGAGGAAAATATCCTTTCTACTTCAAAAACACCTTTCCTTTATTAACATGTCATACAATTCTAAACTAAAATAAGTTGACTAAAAATAAACTTGAAAACTTGAAAAGGAAGCTTCTTGTAAATAATGTTTTAAAAATCCATTCATGCTGTATATGTTAAAAAAATCATTCTCCGCGTACTTTTGTGGGAAAAGTCAAAAAGTACCTTGTACGAAAAACGACAAAAGATTCCATTCATATCTTTTACTAAAAACTCACAGAAGGGTAAAATTGGATTTAAAATATTGTAGGTGGATGGATATAATATTAAATATTGAGGAAACATGTATGTGGATGATAAAATACACCCCAGTAAAATCCAAAGTATAAACAATCTCAGATAAAAAAATGAGATTGTGATATTTCCCTTACCTTAGGTCCAATTTTCTTCGTAAGTGTCTGAACCTCCTGTATAATGATTTAAATAATGTCATTAACTTATTCCAGAATCATAATAATTGTTATGATATCATATATGGTTCACTTATGACTATATATTACCCATTCTTTTGTAAATCCCATGTTAACGCAACGTTTTGGGTAAAATTATCTTATTTATTGTACATGTATGAACATGATGTTCTTGATGTTATTATTACTTATATCATGATTTAATTACCTCCAAAATGTAAATCATGATTTATATATCATATAAATTCATTATATATCCAGCATATACAAGCAGTTATAATAGTACATAATATATGGACGTAAGAAATGAAACGCACCGTTCATGGAGACGGTAAGCCGTACGTACGCATGAACGCTACTTTCATTTCTATTTCTTATTTTAATGGAATTAAAAAATAATGATACATAGTTATATTATAATTACAGTATAATATCCTATATAATATCATTAACCACATCCTTTATACATCCCACATAAGGTATTAAGGAATCACATCACTTTGAGGGGGCGGTAGTTCGCACTTCCTCAAATGAGATTTTTGTATTTACCGACTATGGAAACCGTAAAGGCTTGATATAATTGGGAAGTAAAGAAGAATAAAGAAATAATAAAAATTATATATATTATATATAAATACAGTGCCATCATAATGGCCACCATGAGAGGTGGTAGGGGAAAACGAACAATCATCGTTTCGTGAGGTGTTGGTATGCCATCCCAGAAACATTATGTTCTTCATCCATTAGATGGAGGTGTGTGTAAGTGTAGTTCTAATTCCTCTCATAAAAACATCCTAGTATTTTCAGGATATTGGTGTTGTCACAAAATAACGTATTAAAAAGATTTTAGGGGTTGGAGAAGTAGAATAAAAGAAAACAACTTAAGAGAAACTGTTACCTTTAATTTTGGTAACTCTCTTTGGTTTGAACCAAAAGGACTTCTTGGAGAGTCTTCTTACTAATGTAAGGTTTCTAGGGGGAGGAGAGGGATTTAAGGAGCTTATTTTGGAAGAGTTTGGATGATCCCAAAGGCTTGATAGGTGTGAGGAATTGCATAGAAGTGGTCTCCTTTTATAAGGGAGAGGAGGGGCTCTTTAGGAAAGTGTGAAAACATTATTTTATTATAAACTTATATTCAGCTTCAAGAGGTCCAAAACACATTAATGTCGAAGCTAAGATGACTCATATTCGAAATAATATCATCCAATAGGAATTGGACAGGTTTTGAATGATATTTTAATCATTTTAATCTTATTTATTTAAATCATTTATTAATGAGGTAAATACTGCATCATTATTGTGTCAAAAATAATTTAATTTATATGATGTATAAAAATTATAAAAAAATACCAACATGTAGGAAATATTTTTTTCATTCCAAGGAATATTTATAGTCCAATATATAATTTATATATCCCATTATAAAAATTAATTACTAAACGTTAGTTGTTAATTCCAATTTTGTCTTTACATTAAATTAATTAATCTAATGTGTCATTGTCTTTCATAAGTGGCTCCATGGGGTCCCCAAATCGACCCAAGTATGCCCATGGTCAGCCAATACTAATCCAATAAGGTTAAGACAACTGTCAAGTTAATTGTGAATTATTATAATATCCTTTTAACCTTGAATTACCCTATTTACCTTTAACCGTAGTAAATAAAAAATTACCGTAGTTACTATTCATAATATCAAAAAAAATAAAAGTAACCTATTAACATAATTTGGACCCACTGATTCCAAATATGGAATCCATTTTTCAAAATTAAAAACATAGAAGTTGCAGTATTTAATATAAAATTAATCTCGTTTTTAAGCAAATAGGTTTTAAAAGTTAAAACATTCCCAAAGATTGAATTTATTTAACCTACGAATTCAATGTAATATCAAGGATAATGACATAAATGATATTAAATGGTAAAAATATATTCTATTTATACTTTGAAACCATTCAATATTATTATTTAACCACATAATTTATTACGATGAAAAAGTTGTTTTTAATTAAAATATAGCGTGTTTTTACTATTCATTAAAATATGAAAGTTATCAGAATAAAATGAAAAATTTATACAAAGTAAATTATTATATCTTGATTATAAAGAAGAATTTTATTTTGTCAAGTTGAACTTATAAAATTGTCAAAAACTAGATTTAATGTCGGTGCACCATCAAAAGGTGGTACAACTGCATTTTTTTAAAAATACTTATTTTACCCGAAAAATTTATTTTGTTCTCATACCATGTCCTAGAAAATATTTAAGATTAATAATAATTATATAAAATTCAAAATTTAGTTAATACTATTCATAGCAGCTACTTCATAATAATATTATAATAATATATCATTGTTTAGTAAAACTCAGTATTGCGTACAACACACGCTATCGAGGAAGGTCACGATTGCGTGAAATGCAAGCCAAGTCAGGGTTGCATGTTGTCCAAGAATCCTTCGTTGTTTCGTATAACAGAATCCAACCATATTTTATTAATACATTGAATATATATATATATATAAACACACTCAATGTTGCGTTGAATGACTATTATAAAACGAACTTGAAATTGTGTGTAACACGATCCAAGAATAGCGTTGCATATACTGCAAGCTAATAAGGTGTTGCGTATAGTACAAGCTAAACTTTGTGTGGTGTATAATAGAAGACATCAATGAAATTAAAAGAATATTTTTCATAAAATCTCGGGGTGTTACAGTAGAAGCATCATTAGTTCTTTAAATCGGAGTAAAAAATATTGAGCCTGAAATTATTATAAGGGCGAAGAATGTAACAATTTTAGATTTTATGATATATGTCTTATAAATAGATTTAATATCTTTGTTATACTTCATTACACACAACATTGAGTTTAAAAAAATCACAACACACTATTGAAATATTATTATGTTATAGTTATCACCTAGCAATTAGATTGGTGGGTATGAATAGGATTAACCCAATTATGGAAAATATGTGTAATGATACTATTTATGATTTATTTATTGATTAATTATTAGGAAATTAATACTCAATTTATAGGAAAATATATTTTTTTCTTTCATTAAAAATAGTTTTATTTCTTTTTCCGATAGAATATTATAATTAATTTCTAGAAATTTTATAAATTGAATTTAATATAAATAATATAATTTTTTAAATCAGTATATCAAAGATAACTTGTGGTGAAATTGTGAGATTTTTCTGAAAAGATTAATTTCTCATTTAATAGTGGAAAATACTGATTTGAATATAACTAATATTTATTTTCATTTAAAATTCACATTATTATTTGAATTCTATATCAAACTAACAAAAGTCTTATTTAATTCAATATATTATAATTAATTACATTTGAATCATCGTTAAACCATATTATGGTATAAGATCATTTTTGGGGTAAAAAATCACTACAACATATATAGTCATTTGCGGCAGTTTTTTAGAGGTGGTTTATTAAACCACCTCTATATTTTTTATAAATAATATAGCAGAAGTCTATTAAAAATAACTTCTAAAGTTTTTCTTTTTAAAATGCCGAAACGTCTCCCCCTGATGCCTGCACGACCCACCTTCTCCCCCCTGACCCCTAAGAGACTCCCCCCGCCCCGACGACCCCTGAATCCCTACGCCTCCCCTCAGTGCGCCTCGCCAACTCGCTGCCTCACTGCCTTGACGCCCCTAATCACGGATCACCGCTCATCGCTACTAACCCCCCGAAGCCCTAGCTCTCCTCCCCACTGTAGGTCCTGACATGTGGCGCCGCTCGACACTTCTCGCCGCCCCTCAATATCATCCTTATTCTTCTTATTTTATCCTCAAGTAATAACAATATCACCTAGAGGCCATACTCACACACATGTACATGATATTTTCATCATTTGGAAGTATATGATTATTAACCCTCCACACTATCAAATTGAAATTTGAGAAAATATCCTTGCACCATAACAGTTCACCCCAAACATATAGTTCATTAGATACCATTCTTTTAATTATTTTCATGAATTATATTCTCTATTTTATAATAGTAAATATAAAACATTTTTTGTTAGATAAATTAATAGATAGTTTTTAATTTTAAAGATCATTCATTTTTTGAAAATACCAAAGAATATTATTATTTTCACAACATTGTAAACCCATATTTTTATATAATTTTTTAGACTTTGTTGAATTTCAAAATATTTTTTTGATATAATAAATACTCTGTTGTAACTTCATCACATTATATTTAACATTCATTTTGATAATTTAGTATTTTTGATTTTGAGTTTCTACTTATCATTTGAGGGATTGATTATAATTATTTTTATGATATTTCTTTTTTAAATTCAATTCAGAAAAACGTGCATCATGTTTTCAACAAAATTATTTTAGATCTTTATAGCACAGGTGATTGGATATAGAAAACAAGTGAAAGGAGGAATTTTTAGTGGAAGATGAATAAGAGTTATATTTTACATCATGAATAACCACTATTTTAGTCATGAGATACTAGGAACATTTTTCCATTGATTCGCTTTATTAGAGGGTTTCATTTCTCACACACTAAGTTGAAACATTGAATGTTTCCCTGATTTTTTATTCTTCCCCTTGTTCCTTTTGTTAGTCATATAGAATTACAACCTTATGTCTTCCTTTTATTAATTGGAATAACATCAATTGTTATTCTCTATCATTATCCACCTTATTTTAATAATTTTATGATTTTTTATTTTGAAGAATATGTTCATATTCATTGAATGATGACCAATTTAATCATCGTTAATTTATTTAAAATTAAACCTTATTTTATTATTGGATTATTCAGTTTTCTATTAGCATGTAACTTCTTTGTGATCTCATAGGTCATGATAGATCCATATAGATCCTCAAATAAAATTTTTATAATTTCATTTTCCTTTGGACTATTATATATTTAGTTTTCAAATTTATTTTTAAACCCCAAATTATTTTGATCACTATATATTATATAGTACGAGTATAATTAAGAGATATTCAATTGTTTCATAAGTTGGTAATGTATATAAATGGTTAGTTTTTATAAATTATTTGAAATGGGATTTCAAAGAGGATTAAAGTGACCCAAATTTTTTATTATTTTAATAAGTCTCATTTGTAACTTTCATAATGAACTACTTATAATGTATATAATACCGTCAATGATTTCCCCTTATCTTTTGATTTTTTATGGCATGGATGATATTTTTGGTGTTGTTTATTGCAAGGGTGTTGGAGGTGAGGTTAGATTTATATTACGTTGTTGCATTAATCGTGTAACTTGTTTGATTACTCATCTCCTATTATTTCTAGCATGGGTACACCAGGCATTGAGAAAGAGGTATATAGGCGGGGGGGTAGTGTCACGACCCGACCTTGGGGCCCGTGCCGTGACTACCACAAGCCCGCCTTCCATAGGCCAGGGGCTGGCGACTAGCACCAAGGCGTAAAATCCCGGTAAACAGGGAAGGCATTGCCTTTATAAGTAAAAACCACCACAGAGTCAGCAAGCGGAAAGTAACTACAAGTGCAGAAAAGTAAAGGGGGCCGGAATACAAGCCCAACTGAAAGTAAAGTACAACTCGAAAGGGAAAACAGCAACTGAAAGTACAAGCGGCTCCTGGGACGTCCTCCTCGATTCCTACCTGAAGGGTAGGTACAGATGGCTCAGCTCCTGGATCGTCCACCACGGATCCTACCTGAAGGGTAGGTACAGATAGCTCACAACTCCTCGGGTCCAACTGTCCGCTCCGAGCACGTCCCGCTCAGTGGTCCTCCTCCGGGTACCGACCTACTCCGAAAACCTCAACCACAGTCAGCGCTGTCCGTCGTCTGCAACCAACACAATGAAGTGCGGGAAAAGCCCGTGCAGGGGTGAGTATAAGATACTCAGTAGGGACCCCGAGACCCTCGAAGGTCTCCCGAAATCCACAAGGATAAACCACAAGAAGGATACAATCACGAAGTAACATCCAGTATTGATTAGGTATATTCCCATACATATACCTATGTCACCAATTTCCGTTCGGCTCCAACACCGAGCCCAAGAACAACCCAATCCACAAAGAAGTGTAAACAGTAAAATCCACATAAGATAACAGTACAAGTCCACACGGTTTATAACAAGTTTATGAAATCAACGGATAATCATTACCCAGGTATATGCCCATACATATACCTAAGTTATCAAGCGACCCATCTCAATCATGAGGAAACACAAAGATCATTGACTCAGCTCAAACCAGGATTTTTATTATCGAAACCGTAACTACTGAAGAGCTCCGTCTCTAGAGTGTACAGTGGTCCTGTCACGACTCCGAGGTACTGCTCACTAACCTAAGACTGCTGAGGTACTCCTCCTGTCGAGTACCGCGGGTTTGCTGCCAACTACCGGGCGCTCCGTCCGCTAAGGGTCTGCTGCCAAATACCGGGCGCTCACCCAAATAGCCTACTGAGGTACTCCTCTGACGAGTACCGCGGGTTTTCTGCCAACTACCAGGAGCTCCGTCCGCCGTGGGTCTGCTGCCAACTACTGGGCGCTCCGTCCACTGGGCTAGTCGACTCACTCCAAGTCGAGTCGGTCATGCAGTCATCAGGTCTCAGTCGGCTACACGGTCTCCGTACTCCGCACGCACGTCACCACCGTCGCGGGTCTGTCGCTACAACCACGCACACACACTCCGTAGAGTATCGCAGGTCCGCCGCTACAACCAAGCGCTCCACCGCCAAGGGTCTGCTGCTGCATCCAAGCGCACCACCACTGTCAAGTACCACGGGTCCGCCGCTACACCCAAGCGCTCCCCCGCCCGCTCGTCTCTGGGAGGGTCCACTCCACGAGCTACTGGTCGATACTCCATGTATCTCAAAGTCCAACGAAGAAGTGACACATACGTCCGCTTCGTCAAAGGAGTCTCAACGCAACAGACGGCGCGTCAATCGGACGTCCGGTCTGTGAGTTATTAGCCTTTTCGTCCCGAGGGCCCGGTTGGTTTCGTGAGCGAACCAAACCCGGCCATATCTCAACTGTATCCAAAACTCGGGCGGAGTATGTCAAAAGTTCCGTCCCACTTAGAGGATTCCATCAAAGTCGACGGCACGTCAATCGGACGTCCGGAACTCAAGATATGAGCGTTTCCACTCCGAGGGCCCGGTTGGTTTCGTGAACGAACCAACCCGGCCGTACTCCACCTGCATCCAAACCTCGGGCAGAGTATACCAAAAGATACGTCTCATTAAGAGGAACTTATCAGAACTGACGGCACGCCGTTCGGACGTCCGTAGCTCAAGATATGTGTGTTTCCGCTCCGAGGGCCCGGTTGGTTTCGTGAACGAACCAACCCGGCCGAACTCAAAGTAATCCGAAACCTTGAGTGCGGTATACCGAAACGACCGACTCGATCCAAGGATCGCGTTGCCGCAGACGGTTCGTCATTCGGAGGTCCGAGGCTCAAGATATGGTCAAAAGACCGGAACAGGTTCGAAATGGGGGGTCCGGGTCCGGGCCAACCCGGCCCGAGCCCCCCCCCCCCCCCCTGGGGCGGCGCGGCAGCGCGGCGGCGCGGCGGCGCGGGGAGCCGCGGCGTCTTGTCGCCGCGGGTTGGCTGCACGCGGGGGCTAAGCCCCCGCTTCCTGGATTGGCGGCGCGACCTTTGTGCCGCACCCCTCTTTTTTTTAAAACGCCCCTCCCACGTGGGGGGCCTGATTGAGCGGAACCGGGGGGCCGGCTGCCCCCCTCCCTTCAAAGAAAACCGCCCCCCTTTAAGAGGGGGGGTTTTTACACGCTGGCCGGGGGATTAATTCCCCCGGTTTTAACGGCATCCGGCCGGCCAGCTGGCCGGCCGGTTTTCTCCAACGGGACCGGAAATTCCGGTCCCCTCTTCGGCTTCCGACGCCGGCGGCCCGGCCGTTGGTCTTCTCTTCCTCCGTGGCCCGGAACCGGCCGCGGTCCCCTCGTCCCGCCGCGGCCCGGAACCGGCCGCGGTGTTCATCGTCCGGTGTGGTGCGACGACACCACGCCCCTTTCGCCGTGCCTTGATTCCTTTCAACGCGGCGCGACGGCGTCGCGTTCTTGAAGATTCTACCTTGGTGTGGCGCGACGGCGCCGCGTAAAATATTTGCACGATTATCCGCGTGGTGCGACGGCACCACGCCACTTGCTTTCACCCGCAAGAATAAACAAGAACGATGGAGGGGGGTTCAGCCGTGTTCGTGCGGTCTGGCCCCCCTCACGTTAAAAAATAATAACGCAACTTTAAATAATTCAAAGCTCACGTTAGACTTGCTAAAATTCACGATCAAGAATAAAATAATTAAACCAAAAAGAAATCAACAACCCCTACCTCGGGAATAAGGTTCGAAGATTGTGAACGTTCCGCGGAAGACGACGTCGCGGAGGTCGGGCGTCGCAGAAGCCGTTCGTCAAATCCGATGACGAAGGGATGCGTTCGAAGAGACACGTCGTTGGTGAAACTTGTACGCCGACGAAGGTTGTCCGAGGAAGAAGTGGCGTCCCCTTTCGTTGACACGGTAAACGAAGAATGGAGGTGCGGCGTTCTTCGTCGGAGCTTGAACGTTCTTCGTCAAGATGAACGTTCTTCGGGTTCCTCGTCAGAGTTGAAGGAGAAGAAGGAAAAGCTCTCCACCTCTCAAGAAGACAAACCAATAACCCCAAAATAAAATAAGACAACATCTTATTTTATTATCACATAACACATTAGAATTTCAAAAGTTTGAAATTCAAAAGGTTTAACTCCCATAATTAAAAGTAACTCAAGTCATTTAATTAGGGGTTAAGCAAGTTGAGAGAATTTGAAAGGATTAGGGATTTGTGTGGGCCCCACCACACTTAATCCTCCCAAGGGAGGTTAAGTGGGTGTGGGTCCCACTTCCAACCTCCTTTGATAGGTTTTAACAAGTTATAATAAAATTGTTCTACACAATTTTATTTAACTCAAACTAAAAACCCCAAAACTAACTTTCAACCCGCAACAAACGCAACTCCTGAAAAGGTCTCTTTAAGCGAATATCGGCGCTGCGAGTTCATCGGTGCCCTCGGATTTCAATTCCGAGCACCGGATCAAAAGTTAGGAATTCCCGCTCGTTCGTTCACTGAACGTACCCGAGCCAAACTTCGGAAATTAATTCCGGGCACTCTGGGCCTCGGAATTAGGTGCCGTCTGAAACTGCGCTCTTGTAAAATTCCAAAGAAAATTAACAAAAAAAAAAATTCCTTGAAATTTCCGTGTCTTTACATTACTCCCACCTCAGGGATTTACGTCCCCGTAAAGCTTCAAGTCACACTTAAGGGAAACAAAGTAGTACTGAGCACGCAACTGAGCTTTACGCTCCTATATGCTCACCTGAAGATCTCGTGCTACCCGTGAAGCACCCCAGAGGAAGCAACCGTTCACGTAGAACCTTCTCCTGTCGATCCTCGTTCTCTACTAGAACCTCTGTGCTTGTCGCCCTGTCATCGACGTCCAACTCCCCGAGGTCGATGACGTGTGAAGAAACATACACGTATCTCCACAGCTGAGACAGGTGGTGGACATTATGCACCCGGTGCGACTGAGGTGGTAGGGTCAAGCGGTAAACCTCCTCGCCTACCCTGCTGATGATCAAAAGGGTCCATTGAACTTCGGAGATAACATGCCGCCTCGGCCACATCTCCGAAACCTCATCGGGTTGAGACCGTATAAGAACGTGTTCGTCACCCTCGAACTCAAGAGGTTTCCCTTTTTAGGTTAGAACTGAAACTCAAAACTCATGCTGCCACAAGGGTAGGGTTGACCAACTCAAGAGTGATCGGTCACATCCTCTTATGCCTGAGTTTAACATGTGCTGCCCAGGGTTTCCTTTTCGCCGACCAAGGAAAACCCATTCCGACGTTTGCCTAAAACAGTCAACCGGGGTATGATTTGTGAATCAAAACCATACCCAGATCAACGTCGTAAGGCCTCTACGCTGCCACCAAGAGATTCCAACCGAAACTCTCGCCTCGAGGTCAAATCACACCGTCGGCGTAAGTGTGATTATCGAGTCTCCTCCCAAAGGTATCTCCAGACGTGAGGGTCAAGTCCACGGCTTACCCGGAACTTCTAGGTCTGGGACATGATTCGTGGAAGGGTAGAATGATTGGTTCCTATGTCTATAGATATGGCAGCTCGTGGTAGACATAATTCGTACCCCGAATCATTCTTAGAGCTCCTGGGTCTCACTCCTTGACCGCAATGCAGCTACTCTCCTCCCCAGCCCTCCTGCTCCCTGAGCCTGGCGGGGACTACTATGTCGGGTGGTCGTAACATGTCGAAATGTACACCACCACATGCTGCTCTCCAAGCTCCGCTTCCACGTCTGCTACCCTGCAGATTCATCTGTCCTTAGCACTTCCTCCTCCTAAAACATTTTACACGCCCGAGTCTCTGAGACTGGCGATAGTTTCCTGCCTTTCACTGCTAACGTTCACAACCACAAAGGTTCTCTCTAGCATCCTAGCATAGGTAGGAATGCATAGAGGAAAAGTAATGGTTCGGATGTCCTTTAGACACACTTAGCTCAGAAGTTAGAGTCTAAAGAATTGATCACAATGTAACCAATGAGTACCAAGATTGATTGGTAAGCCACGTTGAGTGCTCTGCTTCCGACCTGTCGTACTGTCGAAGCTGTATTAGCTCCAGAAAACTCACAACCACCTCCTCAAGCAAGTCCTCAGCCGCCTACGAGTCAGGATCACCTCGAAACTTGAGGGATATCTGGTGCTAAAACATAAGTAAGGCACTAAGCCTGTGAGTCTCTGCTACCGGTACCACCGGTAGTGTCTGCTGACCAACAGGTAGTGACATAGCTGGCGTACTACCCGTAGGTACTATCGCAGGTATCGGTTCGCGTACCGAAGCCTAATTACTAGTATCCAAGCTAGGCGTAGAACTCTAGTAACCGCCTCCATCCAGTCCACTGCTGCCTGGGAAATCTGTCTTGCCTCGTATCCTCAGAGGCCTCTACTGCTGGAACTCGTGCATCGCGCTCTGCTAGCGTGCACCGTCAGCTAGTGGCATCCTCTGCCTAACGGGTGGTGCTGCTGCTGGTACACCACCCGAAGGTGCCAACACTGAAAAAGGGCCCTGCACCGGAGTCTCGCTGCTCGGTGGGCCATCATCGAGAACTCTCTCAGAACTCCAGCTAACTATCTGCAAGGTGACATCCTGAACAGTTGTGTCACGGTCAACGATTTAAACCTGGTGAGCTGACCTGGTTTGAGCTGACTTTAAACCTTTTGGGAAACACACACGCAATCAGTGTTTTCGTGCATTAAGTCGGAAATCAGAATTCAGGGTCCTGGTGTACGGATACGTCGACCGCCACACCAACACTGGACTCCCTGGACTGATAACCACACTCAATACGCTAAACATTATTGCTTCACATAGAAAAGATCAGAGTTCGCGGTAGAACCGAACTCCTCTGATACCAATTTGTCACGACCCGACCTCGGGGCCCGTGCCGTGACTACCCCAAGCCCGCCTTCCATAGGCCAGGGGCTGGCGACTAGCACCAAGGCGTAAAATCCCGGTAAACAGGGAAGGCATTGCCTTTATAAGTAACAACCACCACAGAGTCAGCAAGCGGAAAGTAACTACAAGTGCAGAAAAGTAAAGGGGGCCGGAATACAAGCCCAACTGAAAGTAAAGTACAACTCGAAAGGGAAAACAACAACTGAAAGTACAAGCGGCTCCTGGGACGTCCTTCTCGATTCCTACCTGAAGGGTAGGTACAGATGGCTCAGCTCCTGGATCGTCCACCACGGATCCTACCTGAAGGGTAGGTACAGATAGCTCACAACTCCTCGGGTCCAACTGTCCGCTCTGAGCACGTCCCGCTCAGTGGTCCTCCTCCGGGTACCGACCTACTCCGAAAACCTCAACCACAGTCAGCGCTGTCCGTCGTCTGCAACCAACACAACGAAGTGCGGGCATAGCCCGTGCAGGGGTGAGTATAAGATACTCAGTAGGGACCCCGAGACCCTCGAAGGTCTCCCGAAATCCACAAGGATAAACCACAAGAAGGATACAATCACGAAGTAACATCCAGTATTGATTAGGTATATGCCCATACATATACCTATGTCACCAATTTCCGTTCGGCTCCAACACCGAGCCCAAGAACAACCCAATCCACAAAGAAGTGTAAACAGTAAAATACACATAGGATAACAGTACATGTCCACACGGTTTATAACAAGTTTATGAAATCAACGGATAACCATTACCCAGGTATATGCCCATACATATACCTAAGTTATCAAGCGACCCATCTCAATCATGAGGAAACACAAAGATCATTGACTCAGCTCAAACCAGGATTTTTATTATCGAAACCGTAACTACTGAAGAGCTCCGTCTCTAGAGTGTACAGTGGTCCTGTCATGACTCCGAGGTACTGCTCACTAACCTAAGACTGCTGAGGTACTCCTCCTTTCGAGTACCGCGGGTCTGCTGCCAACTACCGGGCGCTCCGTCCGCTAAGGGTCTGCTGCCAAATACCGGGCGCTCACCCAAATAGCCTACTGAGGTACTCCTCTGACGAGTACCGCGGGTTTGCTGCCAACTACCAGGCGCTCCGTCCGCCGTGGGTCTGCTGCCAACTACTGGGTGCTCCGTCCACTGGGCTAGTCGACTCACTCCAAGTCGAGTCGGTCATGCAGTCATCAGGTCTCAGTCGGCTACACGGTCTCCGTACTCCGCACGCACGTCTCCACCGTCGCATGTCTGTCGCTACAACCAAGCACACACACTCCGTAGAGTATCGCAGGTCCGCCGCTACAACCAAGCGCTCCACCGCCAAGGGTCTGTTGCTGCATCCAAGCGCACCACCACTGTCAAGTACCACGGGTCCGCCGCTACACCCAAGCGCTCCCCCGCCCGCTCGTCTCCGGGAGGGTCCACTCCACGAGCTACTGGTCGATACTCCAAGTATCTCAAAGTCCAACGAAGAAGTGCCACATACGTCCGCTTCGTCAAAGGAGTCTCAACGCAATAGACGGCGCGTCAATCGGACGTCCGGTCTGTGAGTTATTAGCCTTTTCGTCCCGAGGGCCCGGTTGGTTTCGTGAGCGAACCAAACCCAGCCATATCTCAACTGTATCCAATACTCGGGCGGAGTATGTCAAAAGTTCCGTCCCACTTAGAGGATTCCATCAAAGTCGACGGCACGTCAATCAGACGTCCGGAACTCAAGATATGAGCGTTTCCGCTCCGAGGGCCCGGTTGGTTTCGTGAACGAACCAACCCGGCCGTACTCCACCTGCGTCCAAACCTTAGGCGGAGTATACCAAAAGATCCGTCTCATTAATATGAACATATCAGAACTGACGGCACGCCGTTCGGACGTCCGTAGCTCAAGATATGAGCGTTTCCGCTCCGAGGGCCCGGTTGGTTTCGTGAACGAACCAACCCGGCCGAACTCAAAGTAATCCGAAACCTTGAGTGCAATATACCGAAACGACCGTCTCGATCCAAGGATCGCGTTTCCGGAGACGGTTCTTCATTCGGAGGTCCGAGGCTCAAGATATGGTCAAAAGACCGGAACAGGTTAGAAACGGGGGGTCCAGGTCCGGGCCAACCCGGCCCAACCCCCCCCTGGGGCGGCGCGGCAGCGCGGCGGCGCGGCGGCGCGGGGAGCCGCGACGGCCTGTCGCCGCGGGTTGGCTGCACGCGGGGGCTAAGCCCCCGCTTCCTGGATTGGCGGCGCGGCCTTTGTGCCGCGCCCCTCTTTTTTTTAAAACGCCCCTCCCACGTGGGGGGCCTGATTGAGCGGAACCGGGGGGCCGGCCGCCCCCCTCCCTTCAAAGAAAACCGCCCCCCTTTAAGAGGGGGGGTTTTTACACGCTGGCCAGGGGATTAATTCCCCCGGTTTTAACGGCATCCGGCCGGCCAGCTGGCCGGCCGGTTTTCTCCAACGGGACCGGAAATTCCGGTCCCCTCTTAGGCTTCCGACGCCGGCGGCCCGGCCGCCGGTCTTCTCTTCCGCCGCGGCCCGGAACCGGCCGCGGTCCCCTCGTCCCGCCCAAGCCCGGAACCGGCCGCGGTGTTCATCGTCCGGCGCGGTGCGACGGCACCGCGCCCCTTTCGCCGTGCCTTGATTCCTTTCAACGCGGCGCGACGGCGCCGCGTTCTTGAAGATTCTACCTCGGTGTGGCGCGACGGCGCCGCGTAAAATATTTTCACGATTATCCGCATGGTGCGACGGCACCACGCCACTTACTTTCACCCGCAAGAATAAACAAGAACGATGGAGGGGGGTTCGGCCGTGTTCGTGCGGTCCGGCCCCCCTCACGTTAAAAAATAATAACGCAACTTTAAATAATTCAAAGCTCACGTTAGACTTGCTAAAATTCACGATCAAGAATAAAATAATTAAACCAAAAAGAAATCAACAACCCCTACCTCGGGTATAAGGTTCGAAGATTGTGAACGTTCCGCGGAAGACGACGTCGCGGAGGTCGGGCGTCGCGGAAGCCGTTCGTCAAATCCGATGACGAAGGGATGCGTTCGAAGAGACACGTCGTTGGCGAAACTTGTACGCCGACGAAGGTTGTCCGAGGAAGAAGTGGCGTCCCCTTTCGTTGACACGGTAAACGAAGAATGGAGGTGCGACATTCTTCGTCGGAGCTTGAACGTTCTTCGTCAAGATGAACGTTCTTCGGGTTCCTCGTCAGAGTTGAAGGAGAAGAAGGAAAAGCTCTCCACCTCTCAAGAAGACAAACCAATAACCCCAAAATAAAATAAGACAACATCTTATTTTATTATCACATAACACATTAGAATTTCAAAAGTTTGAAATTCAAAAGGTTTAACTCCCATAATTAAAAGTAACTCAAGTCATTTAATTAGGGGTTAAGGAAGTTGAGAGAATTTGAAAGGATTAGGGGTTCGTGTGGGCCCCACCACACTTAATCCTCCCAAGGGAGGTTAAGTGGGTGTGTGTCCCACTTCCAACCTCCTTTTATAGGTTTTAACAAGTTATAATAAAATTGTTCTACACAATTTTATTTAACTCAAACTAAAAACCCCAAAACTAACTTTCAACCCGCAACAAACGCAACTCCCGAAAAGGTCTCTTTAAGCGAATAGCGGCGCTGCGAGTTCATCGGTGCCCTCAGATTTCAATTCCGAGCACCGGATCAAAAGTTAGGAATTCCCGCTCGTTCGTTCACTGAACGTACCCGAGCCAAACTTCGGAAATTAATTCCGGGCACTCCGGGCCTCGGAATCAGGTTCCGTCTGAAACTGCGCTCTTGTAAAATTCCAAAGAAAATTAACAAAAAAAAAATTTCCTTGAAATTTGCGGGTCTTTACAGGTAGGGGGATGAATGGGTGTGGAGGGGGAGTGGTCTGTCCAAGGAGGGTTGTGGGCTGTCCAGGGGGTCACAGTGGGATGTCCAGGTGGGGGGGGAGTGGGCTGTCCATGGGGGGTTGCCTATCCAAGGGGGTGGGGGTGGGGGGGGGGGGGGTAGGCTGTCCACGGAGGGGGGTGGCCTGTCCAAGTGGGGGTGGGGAAGCTGTCTAGGAGGTGGGTGGGTGGGTTGTCCAGGTGGGGTTGGAGGGAAGGGGGTGGGATGTCTAGGTGGGGGTTGGGGGTGTCCAGGAGGGGGGTGTGGGTGGGTTGTCCATGTGGGGGTGGGTTGTCTAGTTGGGGGTGGGGGCTGTCCAGGTAGGGGGGCTGCTGAGGGGTGTATTGGGGTTGTAGTGGTGTGGGGGAGGGGAGTATAGGCAGTCTAGGGAGGGTGTGGGATGTCAAGGGAGGGTAGGGCTGGGTTGTCTATGTGTGGGGGGGTGTGGGCTATCTAGGGGGTTTGCTGTCCAGGGGGTGGGGGGGGGGTTTCCTGGTTGGGGAGGGGGTGTGGGATGTCCAAGGGTGGGGGAGGGTTGTCCAGGAGGAGGGGGGGGTGTGGGCTGTCCAGGGAGGAGGGTGGGCAGTCCAGGTGGGGGTGAGGTGACTGTCCTAGTGGGGGTGGGGGGGGGGCTGTCCAGGTGGGGGTGGGCTGTCTAGGTGGGGGTGGGGGACTGTCTAGGTGGGGGGGGGGGTTTCCAGGGGCGTAGGGGGGCTGTCCAGGGAGGGGGGGTGGGATTTCGAGGGGGTGGGGTGTGGTTTTTCTAGGGGTTGGCTATCTAAGGGGGTGGGGGTGGGCTGTCCAGGTGGGGGAGTGCATGTGGGTTGTCCAGGGAGTGGGGGTGGGCTGTTCAGGTGGGGAGGAGGTGTGGGTTGTCTATGGTGGGAGGGTGGGATGGCCAGGTGGGGGGGGGGGGCTCTCCAGGTTGGGTGTGGGGGTGGGCTGTCCAGGTTGGTGGGGGGGGGGGGGGCTCTCCAGTTGGGGGTGGGGTGGGATGTCCTGGGGCGTGGGGGCTGCAAGCGTGGGGGAGGGGGGTGTGGGCTGTCCAGGGAGGGGGTGGGCTGTCTAGGGGGGTTGGGGTGGATTTTTCCAGGTGGGGGAGGGGGTGTGGGGTTTCCAGGGGATGGGATATCCAAGGGGGGTGGGGGTGGGCTGTCTAGGTGGGAGAGGGGTGTGGGATGTCCATGTAGGGGGGGGGGGGGGTCCAGGTGGGGTATCCTGGGGCATAGGGGGGCTGCATGGGTGTGGGGTAGGGGGGTGTGGGCTGTCCAGGGAGGGGGTGGGAAATCCAAGGGGGGTGGGCTATCTAGGGGGGAGGGGTGTGGGATGTCCATAGAGGTGGGGGGTGTCCAGCAGGGGTGTCCTGGAATTAGCTCTTAGCTAGCCTCTCAAGGCATCGATAAGCAACATACCTAGCTCAAAATTTGGAGATGTGTTTAAAATTAGGTGTGTTGTAATTTATATTAATGATATTCATGGTTTACACCAACATTCTTTTGGGTCATCTATAATAGGCTTGAAGTCATGCTAAAATTGGATAGATATTGGCCCCATGAGTCACACAGTTAACTTCATTGGGGAAAGGGGAAATTATCTACATGGTTAATTCCAATTTAAAAATTGGGCTAAGCACTTATGATATCTTTACATTCTTTTATGGATCTTTTTAATTTTCATGCTTTGGTTTTCTAGTGGGTGGGTTCATTATTTACCATATGTATTTATATAGGAAGACCTTATTTAACATATTTATATATTTTATTAACTAGAATATATGAATCTCATTCCATATTTATTAATAATTATGTGTAATTTTTTTTATTATTGTGTAGGTACATTGTGATATACATTGATAAAATCCGGATCACATTACCGAGGAACACACCCTAGTATTTTAAAGGTTTAGAGGAGTTATTAGATTTTTCAGTTTCTAATTTATTCGTTGAAGGGAAAATAAGATGTCGATGTCCTAAATGTAAATTTAGAAGATGGTTGAAGAGAGATGAAGTTTATGAACATTTAATATTGAAGAATGTTCTTGGTCAATATTTTTGTTGGATTTGGCACAGAGAATCAAACATTTCAGAAATGTTGAACACTGATGTCAATCCACATAATGAGCTCCCATCTTCATAGAAAATGGAAAATGACTTGGAAAACCTTATAAATGATTCCTTCGACAATGCAAGACACCACCATCAACATGAAAACATATTAGAACAACTATATGAGGGTGCTACTAATAGCAATGTGAAAAGTGATGTTTTTGAGACAATAAGACAACCAGATAAATATTGTAACATATCAATGGATCATCCTCTTGATTGTATGGAGACTAATGTAAGAGAAAACTTCACCGAGGAAAATAAATTTCATGATTTAGTTGATGATGGAAATAAAGAGTTGTATAGTGGATGTTTGAAATATTCAAAAAACATTTTTTTCTGCTGATGTTGTACCATATCAAATGTCTATGTGGAATTACAAATAAGGCAATGTCCATGACATTGGAATTTTAGCATGATGCATTTCTTAAAGAAAACATCCTTGAGTATTTTTACGATATGAAAAAATTTGTTAACAGGATTGGTTTGAATTATACAATAATAGATGGGTGTCCCAATGATTGTACGCTTTATTGGCGAGAGGATTCAAGTTGACATGATTGCAAAAAAAAATTCTCCTTCTAGATGGTAGTTAATGGGTGATGATGGAAATATGAATAAATATACTACCATTAAGAAGAAGAAAATGAACACACCTGTAAAGGTTTTTCTTTACTTTACTTTAAATCATCATTTTCAAAGATTAATCATGTCATCAAAAACTGCCAAACACATGAAGTGGCATTCCGTATATAATAACAATGATGGGTTAATGTGACATCCACAAGATTAAGAATCATGGAAGACATTTGATTGATTACATCCAGATTTGTCATATGATTATAGGAATGTTCTATTGGGATTGGTTGCCGATGGATTCAACCCATTTGGGACTTTGGGTACCAGTTATAGCATTTGGCCAGTTGGTTTGATCCCTTACAATCTGCCTCTGTGGATGTGTATGCAACAAACGTCTTCTATCATTTCGATGATTATTACTGGAAAAAATTCCTGGAAATGATATTGATGTATACATGTAGCATTTAATTGAATAATTAGAGGAGTTATGGAGCAATGGTATTGAGACATTTTATTCTTCTTCTAAAACAATTTTCAAAATGCATGCTGCTTTAATGTGGATCATTGGTGACTTCCCTGGACATGGAAATTTATCTGGATGGAACACTTACATGGTTTTTTCTTTCCCTATTTGTAACTTTGATTTTGATCCCAAAAGAATACCTCATAGTAGAAAATGGTGCTTCTGGTGCCATTGAAAACTTCCCGATGCATATCATAGATTTTGGATGAACAGATCAAAATTTAAAAATTTCATTGTTCGTAGATCACCTACAAAGTTATTAAATGGTTCTGAATATTGTCACAGTTTGAAAATATTGAAACAAAATTTGGAAGGGTTCATCATTTGAATGATAGCGGGAAACAGGTTCGAAGTGCATCGTCAAGTGAAATCGTAACGCAACAATGGAAGAAAAAAAAATATATTCTTAAACTTCCATATTGGGAATTTAATTTGTTGCGGAATAATCCTGATGTGATGCATATTGAGATGAATTTCTGTGACAATTTTATCTTCACATTTCTTAATGAGCATGGAATGTTGAAGGATTTTCTCAAATCTCGGAAAGACATACAAGTAATGAACATAAAATGTGATCTCTGTCCATATGAGAATGAAAAGTATGATCAATTATTTCAATGAAAAAAAGTGATAAAGATACATTCCGTTGAATTTTAATGCATGTGAAAGTATGTGATGGGTATTCAAGTAACATCTCAATTTATTTTGACGTAAATAATCATAAGTTAAATGAATTAAAAAGTCATGATTCACGTATTTTTTACACTAGTTACTACCATTGCATTATGTACATTATTAACTGAGAATTTTTCTACTGTTGTACTCTACTTCTGCCCATTTTTTAAACAACAATGTGAGAAATATCTACATCCATATGATATTGTCAAATTTCAAAAGAGGTTTGTGTTGAAACTTTGTGCAATGTAGATGATCTTTCTTCCGTCGTTTTTACTGTCATGATGCATTTAACAATGCATTTGGTTGAAAAAGCTAAATTAGGAGGCCCATTTCATTATCGATGGATGTATACAATTGAGAGGTAATTTATTTATATTTTTTTCAGTTAAATAAACAATTTTTAGCACATAATTAGATGCATAATTATGTTTTTTTATTTTATTTCATAGATATCTTGGGCTTTTGAAATCATACGTCAGAAATAAAGCTCAACCAGAAGGCTCTATTGTTGAAGGCTGTTTGGAAAAAGAGTGTCTTACCTTTTGTTCTAGATACATGGATGATATTGAGAGAAGATTTAATCTATTTGGATGTGTGGAAGACATATCAACTCAATCTCAAATACATGGGAAATCAAAAATATTTCCTGCAATTGGCCGATCAGATGGGAGGACCTCAAATGTTACACTGACAGAAATGGAAATATTATAGGCACATAGATATGTTCTACTAAATAGTGAAATTTCAGATCCATTTATTGAAGAGTTTAGGATACAAACAAAGAGGAAAATGAGTGGCCGAAAACAAAATGAGAAAGATATAATGAAATCTATAAATAAAGAACTTGTAGAATGGTTTGCACGATGTGTAAGTTCATAAATATAGCAATAAATATGAATATTAGATTGACACATATATTTTATAATTATAATAAAATATATTTCTTTTTTTAGATCACGAATACGGATACTCGAGCATAATTTTCATAAGATTTGATGTTTCTTGCTCGAGGTCCTCTAAAAGAAGTTTGAAAGTACGACACTTACAATATGAATGGCTTTAAATTTCATACAGCCGATCGAGAAGAGGGTTTGAAAACACAGAATAGTGGTATATTTACATCGGTGAAGTGGTCTAATATAGAAATCTGACCGATATTATTGAATTAAAAAACCATGGGAATTTTTTAATTGTTTTATTCAAATTCAATTGTGTCGATATTATTAGAGGTGTTAAAAGAGATTCCTTGAAATTTACTACTGCGAAGTTCTCTCACTTGATGGATGTTGGTGATTGTGAACTACATGATCCAAATATCTTATCATCGCAAAAAAATGGTATATTATGTGAATGATGTTGTGGATGAAGGGTGGAGTTTAGTTTCTCACATAAAACAAAGAGATATGTAAGATATGGGTGATAAATTGGATTATTTAACCTCTAACATTGAATCTCATCAACAAAAAGAATCATAATTATTTGTCCATCATGATATTGAAAATATTAGTCTAGCAAGGATGAATGATGTGGATGAACTAATGGAGTAGGACACTGTCAATTTTGAAGGAGAAAATGATTGTACGTACAGTTATTCATTCATTTAGCAACCACTTATTTCATTTGTGCAATCATTCATTATCAATGTTATATATATTTTGTTTGTTTGTACTATGCATATGTTATCATTTTTATTTTTATTTCTGCAAATTTTTTTTGAAATATATATTATGAACTTAATTTTATTTGATTAAATGACATGAATTCCAATGAGGAAGTGATAAAATGTTTCATCGACCACTGCGACAGATGAAGATCTATATGTCTCCCTCCCTATGGAATCTGAGCCACCATTCACCTGCCCCATGTTCCATCTCCCCCTACACCATCTCTCACACCCTCTGTGAGTGACCCTTCAGTAGCTCAGTCGTCACCTCCCGCTTCTGGAGCCTCAGCAGTTGGGTAGTAGCATGCCACTTCTAGTTTTTCGCGGGGATAGTGGAGGGTGAATGTTACAAGTACAAATTTTAATATGTATAAATTTATTGAAATTTTTTATTATAACTGTTTGTTCATTAAAGATGGAAACAGTTCCAGTGTAGAGAAAAATATAAAAAGTTCTGATGTATGGAATCTGACTGGAGAGAATATATATGTCCATTTGATTCATATTTGGTCCCTAGGATGACGTCACATAATTATTTGGCCAGATTTTAGTCCTACTAGCCGCGGAGCCCGGTGGCATTGCATCGACTAGTGGTGAGCTGGTAAATAAAAAAAATTAAAAATCATTTAGTTTGAAAACATTTATTGGTTTTAAGATTAAAAATAAATATACAAAAATATTTAATTTTTAATATAATGTTCATACAGGAGGTAACTGAAAGTAGAGATGGAGGTGGAGAGGGTGACGAGCTGTGTTCATAATGAGACCATGATCAGTGTTATTGTTGATATGTTGGATTAATATTCTAACAGTCGGTTTGTATATGTATCATGTGTGGCACATATTTTCCAGCAAACATTTTCATGAACTTAAATTTTCTTGATTTCCCATGTTTCATTTTATGTGTTTTATTGATTTATGATGTTTCCTTTTATGTCATGATTTCTCGAGTGTGGTATGCACCATATATGTCTTGATTTCTCGAGTGTGGTATGCACTAAATATCTGCTAAACACCTGAGTTTCGTGATCCTGTTAAGGTAGAGGGACTGTCCACTTTATTAATAGTAGAGTTTACAAATATCTATTGAACACTTGAATGTCAAACACTACCAGAATTTGTATCTCCGTAAAAGATGAATTTGGTGGCTAAAATCTATAATTAAATCATGAAGCATGTCCGATATGGTTTGGATCATCCTCCCTGACTTCTCATCGATCTGAATATAAAATGATATACACAACTTCAACTATAAACTCATAAACTTCTCTTATAATTATAAATACTATGAGGTAAAATAGGTCGGCCCCAGGTGAACATCCCACTTCAACTATCAACTTTGACACTACCAGAATTTATATGCACTCTAGCTTCCAAAGTACCCAAAAAATCAATCTCCCAAAAGGTTATGTCACGATCATTTCAATTCATGGGCCACAACTACAAACTAAAATAAACTATTAGAGTATTTCATCTTGGGGGTTAAAAGCTGATGAACCCCAAAGTGACTAATTTACCACTCTACATCATAACATATCCTAAGCTAATACCAGATGCATCATATTTCACGAAATTTGTATTGTTATAATCAGGAATTCTTAGGATTAGAGCTAACAACAACCATTTCTTCAACACCGACGAAACATCCTCACACTAGTATGTACAATCAATCAGGAATCCATTCTTGGTAATTGTGGTCATTAGCAATGCCAAGTGAAAGATCTCCATAATGATTCTCCTTTAATTCCCATACAATCCAATAAAACATCAACTATTGATTACATTCCTCAGTTATGACAAATACAAAAATAAATCAGTATACTCAAGATCAACTGCTATCCCTGATTGTGAAACCACTATATCCAATGGTGAAACTTAATGTACATATAATATATTTTATGTACCCAAATCATACTAAACCTTTTATTCAAGTATATATCATATGATTCGGATGAAAATGTTGGTATTCTGGTATTCTTTTTGATGTGGGATGTATGTGGATGTGAAACTAAAATGCTTTTTCTTTTAACGGCACAAGTACCGGGGCTATAAAATAAACTCCATTTTTTTATAAATCTGGCATTAGTGGTGGTTAAAACCACCGCTAATATTTCAATATATTGCTATCCGCAGAGGTTAAAATCGGCGCTACCAACAATAACCTAGTGGCGGTTAAAACTTCTATTGAACAGTTTTCATATTTTTTTTATTATTTTTCGGCGATTATATTTGTTTAAGGGGCGGGTTTCATGGAAAAAATGATGTTTTTTAGCGGCGGTTTTTACCACCGCTAAATATTGTTCATATTCAATTTTTATTTTTCAGTGGTTATATTGCTTTTAGTGGCATTTTTTCCCATCAGAAATGTTTTTTTAGCGGTGGTTTGAACATCCGCTAAAAACAAAATACATTTCCGACGGGAAAACCCCTGCTAAAACCAAGATAACCACTCCGAAATGTGTCCACTACGATGGTTTCCATAAATCACCACTAAATTGAGTAAACCACCGCGTATTGAATGCTGGCACATGATGTACCGGTGGTTTTAAAACCTCTTCAGAATCATATGGCGGTAGTTTAAACCGCCGAAAAATGCAAAAAACACCACCGTGAAATCTTCATTTTCCTGGAGGGAATGAATTTTTCTAAAAACTGTTTTTTCATTACGTTTTACACATTTATATTAAAATTGATTTCTTCCACTTCTAGAATTTGAATACTGAATAATGTATTCAGTATTTTTAATTAGGAGGTCCAAATTTTTTAAATAGGTCCCATTTATTTTTGGTCATTATGAATAGTAATCATAGTAAATATTTCACATGTCGTTAAGGGTAAATCATGTAACAAAGGTTAAAAATAACATGATAAGGCCTAAAAATATCCCTAAAACTTGTATTAATTTTACTGTATAGTTTTTTTTACCATGAACATAAATGGATCCAAAATGTTTCAATTTATTCAAACTTTCCATCGATAATGACCTTAATATAATTTTAAATAAATAATAAAAACAAAATGTCACTCTCTTTATTTTAATATCTCTAAATTTTCTCCATGTGGATAAAATATGATATTTTTGGTTCTAAATGTTCATTTGAAAGATAAATTATTTTTTTATCCTGGTAATTTATTTTTAATATTTAGTGAAGATATAATTACCTTAGATGGTTACACAATTCCAACACTGTACTTGTGCAAGTAGTAGAAAAAACATGTTAATGATTTGAAAAGGTCTAAAATAATATTTCATGGGTTATTTATTGTGTCCTAAAAGTTTTATTTATATACATAACATATCAGATATGTTTTAAAAGTTTATATTCGAACTCCATTGTTATCTTTATGACTTTAAAGTCTAGTTAAATGAATAGTTCTAAAAATGTTTTTTATGTTATTTTATGAAATGATTTAAAATTCCTAAAAATAATAAATTTATAAAAGATAATGGTATTTGTTTTAAAATATATAACATGGTCTCATAATGGGTCACATTTCCTTTTATGGTAAAATTATTAACCCTTAAATATTAAAAAAACATTGATATTATGGTAATTTCCAAAAGGGTTACTAGGGGGGTTAAAAATACGAAATAAGGGTTAAAAATCACTTAAAATTGTAGAAATATTATTTTATGCGAGTCTTTAGACTTATCATTATAATATCTTAAAAAATATATTAATTCTGAGCCACGTTAACCTAAAAATTAGTTTATATTAATTTAATGCTTTAATTAATTCCATGGGTGCCCCTCCCCTCACTTATAGAAGGGAACCCTCTATCCACCATTATTTACAATCAATATAATAATAACACAAAATATTCATTACCCATGTCCTAGAGATTTTTTTATTTCCAAAATACTATCCTTATAAGGACTACAATGCAATCCAAATGAGGTTTCTCAACAAAGAAGAATAACTCTTAACTGAGTACTTTCAAATTTATTTTTTCTTCTGATGAATATAAATATATTGTAACCATCCTAAAATAATAACTCTAGTATAATAAATATAATAATATTTTATTATGATTATGTTAAAAAAAAATCCACCTCTTTTCCACCCCACAAATTGTGAAAACATTTCTCGTGTGTACGTACGACTAACTGTCTCTACACAATGATGTAATTCATTTTTCAACACCATTTTACTTGAATGGTTATAATGATGGAAATAATGAATATATATAAATTTTATGATATGATTTTTATTTTTAAATATAGTATATCATCTAAAATTTTACCTTTCCACTCATTAAAAAATGACAGCATCACTCGTGCGTACATGTGGACTACAACCTCTATGAACCGATTTATTTCAGTCTTAATGTCCACCTTTCATGGTTGATTTTAAATATTAATATAATAATTATATATGATATTTATATAATTTTTAAAATTATGTATATTTTGTAACTATGATAAATATTCAAGGACCGTAACCACCAAACCAAGTCTTATATTAAAAACGAAACAGTTAACACCCAAAAATGACGATTTTAATAAAGAATTATTAATAAATGGGTATAGGAATGGTATAATGGATAATGTATGATATTATAAGTATTAATATTTTTCTGTTATTGAAGCATAATAAATATAAATTTATTATATTGGAGGCTAAACTCACTTACGAGGAATGTAAAATATGAGGTAAGGGATTTCTTTCACAATCTCATTTTATTTCAGGATTATTTATGCTTAAATTTACATTGAGGGAAATTATATGATAATTATATTAAAAACTTTAAATATTGTTTTTAATTAATATTACAATTTTTTTTATCATTGATACTTAATTTTTTTAGGAAAAATGTTTTTATGAAAACCAGACATAATTTTATATTTACTTGGGAATCTTATTCTTCCATGTTGATATTTTCATTAAAAGTATTTAAAGAATATTTTTAATATTAAAAAAAATTATAAATTAATTTTTACCCTTTTTTTGAATTTCAATATATTTTTTAAAAATAATATTTTTACCATTTGTTAAATGATATACTTTTTACCAAAAGTGTGATCAAAATCCATGATTCAATGTACACTATTTAAACAAATTTTTCCACTATCATTACTACTCTTTGATTGGATTATGTTTTTTACATGTTTACACAGTTATATTAAAAAAATATTTTTCCCTAATATTATGGAACTTTTTATATTTTAAATAAGTTTTTTTCCAAATGAAAAGGGTATTTTCCTCAATAAATGTTCTATTAATATTTAAAATGGATTTACATCTATGAAAAAAACCATTTCTGTTAATTGGGATATGATCCAAGGATATAATATTTATTATTTATTTGGATGATGTATTATGATTATGTATTTATTCATTATATTATTGATTCAATATAGATAATTATTGACATATAATGAATTTTGATAATGAATTATATTGATCATTCATAATATGAGGAATGCAGTAGACATAGGAGTGATGGATTAGGACCAAATATAGACAAACCCTTGATGCATCGATAGGTCTCACAAGAAAAAATAGTAGGCATTACATATTATATGTTTATTTAGTTTAAACCTTATCATTTATTAATAATGCTGCCTTGGTTGAGAGGTTGTGATAGTAAGTTTCATGATATCTTGGCCGAGAGGCCTTGACCACAAATGTCTATAATTATGAATTTCCTTTAATAAGAATTCAATTATCATTATCCATGTTTTTTCTTTGTTGATATTAGTAATGGATTCTCGTTTAACTCAAGTGTTCATTGAATGACATGGGTTTTGATTATCCACTCCACCATATTTATTATGCCTTACATACTCATGATTGATTCTGCTGTATATAACCCTTAATGAGAATCTAAGACCACCATTTATTTATTTTCCATTCCCTAGGATTTGAAGAAGGATATTATGAATTATATAAAGGATACAAGAATGATTCAGGTGGTATGTTTTTTTATATTTCCATTGTAATATGGAATTCATGTATATATCTATTTTTTCCAAGACAGCTCAACAGATTGATCCTGTTTGATGAGATTACTTGTATCTTATACTAGTATAATAATGTAAAAATTAGCTCTGGGTTACTAGAGTTGGGGTTTCTAATACTTCACATCATTAATAAAAGGACATAGACTACAGAAGAATCAATTTAAATGAAATTTTATGACATTACCTAAACATAATACCCAAATTGATGATGTTAATGATGAACTAGATTATTTAACACTACATAAACCAACAAATTTTAAATAAATTTAATTTTAGGAATAAGAACCTTTAATCCCATTTACCCAAGGCTTGGGTGAACTAGAAAGACCATTCTTTAGAAAATGGTATCACTGATTTTCATGATGGATGATGTACTAGAAGATTAGTTTTTAATGAGGCTGAACATCATGCTTTTATTTCACACATAGAACATATAAATATTGATGATTCCATTAATAATGAAAATTGGTAACTTTTTATGAAATAAGAGTTAAACCAATTTACATAGAACAACATTTGTAATCTTGTTTATTGACTCAATGAACATCCTATTATTTTAACTAGATGGGTTTTTAATAATATTTTAGATGAGAAAGACAACATCACTAATAAAAAAGCTATAATCACAGCTAAAAAAATAATCAAGATTAAATAGTGTTTATGGTGATTCCATTTCACCCATCACATGTCTTGGTTGCATTTTAAGTTTATTGACATTCTCTTTCCATTTAAATTTTAATCCTTTTCAAATAGATGTTAGAAGTGATGTTTTGAATGGTTTTATTGCCTTTTTTTTGTTGAAAACCTCCTAGTTGTGAAGATTGAAAATATGAAAATAATTTTTTTAAGTAAAACAATTAAATTTATGGTTTGAATCAATTCCCTAGTACTTGGTATGAGCGGTTAACTAAAAACATCTTAGATAAAGATTTTAAAATGGGAAAATCTGATTATACTTTGTTTTTAAAATATATTTAAAATGACTTATTAATGGTTAAAACACATATCAATGATTTTATATTCATTTATAAAAAACAATATCATTGAAATGAATTTTTAAATTTAATGAGAAAATAATTCTAGAGGAGTTGTATGGGAGAATTAAAATTTTTCATTAGTTTTAAAATTTCTTAAAATAAGGATGATATTTTTATAAAATAAATCAAATACACAATTGAACTATTAAATAGTTTTGGAATGGATCAAGTTAAGGAAATACGTACACCTATAAGTAATTATTTTAGGATTATAGTAGATGAAACTAATAAATCAATTGATAATAAGATTTAAAGAGGTATAATTGGGTGGATTCTTTTCCTTACAGCGACCCTGAAAGAAATTGTGATTAGTGTTTGTCATTGTGGTTTTTTTAATCCAATCCTAAAGTAACTTATTTAAAATACATTAGAATAGTTTTCCAATATTTAAAATGTTTTAAAAACATCAGGTTATTTTCTCCAAAAGATACTTCGTTTGAACTTACTAGTTTTTTGGATGTTGATTTTGAAGGATTCCAACTGGATTGGGAAAGCACTCGTGAAACATTCCACCTACTGAAAAAATTATTAGTCTATTAGTGTAGGAATAAAAAAATATATCACTATCAATGGATGAAGCAGAATATATATCCATATTGATCTTTTGTGCCCAAATAATTTGGATGAAAACTCTTGCTTAGATTATAAACCAAATAAGAACATATTCCTAATAAATGTGATAACACTAGTGAAATTAGTGTTTTTTGGAATCCCATTCAACATTCACATACCAAGAACATTAATCTTAGGCACCAATTTTTTAGATATAACTTTCAAACAAGGGATTTATTTTTATAATTTATTAGAATAGATCCTTAATCAGACAACATTGTCATAAATCTCCTTACTTTAGAAAACTTTGATTTTATTAATGGGGAGTTACGTATGGATCTATTTTGATACTCACTTTTGGATTAAGAAAGTTTTATTTTTTATCCTTTCATTTTTTAAAAATATATCACTATTCAATGTGATTATCAATTTCATTATGTATTGAATATGATTTAAATTTTAGTTTTGTGTGTTTTTTATAAAGCTCATTTAGATCTCCTTGATTTTCTTTTATTATCATTGTGGGAAGATCACTAGCTTTATTAAGGGATATTTTTTGCTATGTATGGATTTTATACCCTATGCATGGATGTAATTTTTTTTATTCATTATTCATTACCTATCTAACCTTTGTTTTTGAGTTTTTGATAACCAAAAAATGGGGAGAAAGGTGACAATTCTCTGATTTCTCTAGAGGCATGAAGGTTTTATTATGATTATTTTATTAATTCGAATCCTTTAAAAAATTTAATTATTTAGGTATTTTTAATTATCATTTAAAAATTTAATATTGTGTTATATTAATTATCAACATCTATTGTTTAGATATTCTTATAAAATGATTGATTATATATAATCATTTTAAATTATATTTTAAATTTCATTATGAAATATTGAATTTTATTTAGAAATTACCACATATCTATTTTTTTGAAATGAATCTTGTATTTTTTAAACTTATTCATAACATACATTTTATTTAAAGTATTTATGATCATCAAAAAAGTGGATATTTTTGTACCTACCACTCTCATTGTTGTTTTACTGATCATAGAGACCTCTTATGATTCTATCTGTTTAACTTGATGTTGTTTCAGTTACAAATTTTTGGATAACATATTAGGATATTAGTTGGCCAATAAATAGGTTCAAGAGGATTTTAGAGGAACAATTTGAAGTCCCACATTGGGAATTTCAACTAGTCAGTAGCAGGAAAACCACTGGCCAATTGGTGTGTTGGATACCGGATCTTGCAGACTATCTAACTTCACAAACAACAAAAGGACAAACACTGGACAACTAGTGTACTTGACTGTGGAACCTTCACACTTTATAGCATCACCAACCATCAAGTGAAGGAATGATAGTGGAACCTGCACACCACCTCACCCACCAACCAATTAGTGGAGCCTAGTGGATGACCAATGGATTTTTTTCATAAAGTTAAAGTAGTTGTTTAAAGTTGTCTTCTATAGACTCTCTCACCTCATAATGGATCATCTACATTCATAGAACCTCCAAAATCATCAAGGCACCACTAAGGGATTTAAATATATTCCCAAGAAGGCTTAGAAAATATTGTCCACTTAACGAAGTCATTTTGGTTAATATTATGCCCTCACACGAGTTATCACTACCACTAATGTGAGTGTTTTGGGTTTCATATTAAAACCATTTTAAAAAGTGTCTTTATATATATTGGTTTTCATGCTATAATCAATTAAAAAACAAATTTTTTGGGTATCTTGTATACTGTTAAATACAAGGGATAATAAAACCCTCAAGACTTTTAGGAGATGGTATATATGCACTCATATTGAGTTTTTGGCTAATCTCCTTTATCATATTTCCTCAACATTTATTTATCAATTTGATTGTATCTTAAATTTATTTATAAAAAAAATTATTTCATTATTTATTTTAAATTTTAAATGTAAAATCACCCCCTCTTTCTATCCTACTCGGACCAACACAAATAACAATGAGCTCCTTGAAACCAAGGTATTCTTAAGACCCTAGCCTACAATACTATTTGTAAGAACTGACTGGGGATGCCACCTAAATCGAAAACCGAACTGGCTCTCCACTGACCTGAGGGGTATTCTTGACCCCCCTGGGATGAAAATAAGTATGATAGGCACATAAATTATTCATTGAGTATTATTGCATTGAGATAATCATAATTTAATAAGTAGTGAGATTCTACCAAAATTTTGGCACTACCTTCCTGTAATTCAGATATACACACGAATGTATAATAAGATGTTTAATATAAACAAACACAATTTAAACACGCAACATATATAACAAATGAAAAATAAATCACCTGGATCACCTTTTAATTCCCTCAGACAAAAAAATCCAATCTTTCACTGCAACCTCCACATATATAGTGTGCCACCAATAAACAAAACTAAAAGCGATAAATAACCTATGTGTTTGAAGCCACTGAATCACTAAAAATAAACACTACCATACCAAGATAACTATCTAATGTGACATGAGGTCATGCTCTATCCAAAATCGGATTACATTCTATGAATCAAGGCTATAACCTACAAATCCACGTAGTCTATAAACACCATGTGGTGTGAGTAGGGTATGAGATTGATAAACTAATTGGTAAACACCATAGAGTCCATGCTTTTCTTTAAAAAAATATTGTTTTAAATACATTTAGAAAATATATTTTATTTTTGAGCTATGAAAACCAGACATCATAATCAACCATTTTACAATAATCTCACTCCATATTATTTTTAAATGATAAAAATCACTTTGAAATAATTTTCTTATCCTATGTTGCATATATTAAATGAACACATTTAGAAATACATTTTTTTAAAACCCACTTTAGAAGCTCCCTTAAAAATTCAATCCATCTGAACCATGCCGTTAAAATTCCCATTTTTTACTTACTTTAAAAAACACAAATAAGGAAAACACGATATAAAAAAATGAAACAACAATAAAGTAATTAATAAAATAGTCTAAATAAGATACTAAAGTGTAGAATAAGTAAGAAATAAAAATGAATAAGGGTGAAGATAAAAAATCACAATATAATCCAGAAAAGTGAGAGTGGGAATCAACCAATATGTAACACCACAAGAATATTCCACAAAAAATGGGGAGGAGTTCCGACTTATAGGTTTTGAAGGTAAATGGCTCACTCATAGAACACTGGCCGACAATGTGACCTGAAAAAGTAAACCAATCCTAGGATCCCTCAAAGTCCCACTAACATTGACCCCTAGCTAGTCCACATAGTAAGAAAGAGAATCACCTGTCTGGTTACCATCCTACACATTATTTCCCGTGTGCCAACTAACAAAATACTTCAAAAATAACATCCCATAATAAAGAACATAATTTAAAACCATTCCTCATTTCGAAATCCCCTTTGAAAGACCACATAAAAATCAAAAAAATCCTTGTGTCTATTTCCCAAAAATTTGGTATGATCAAAATATTTTTAAATGAAAACAAAACCATTTAAAAACCCTATTTGAAAACATTTTTGAAAATAAAATTCAAACATTGCATTTAAATTGAAAATATTACCATTTTAGACATTATACACATCTTCACTAATATATATATATATAGATATCTATCACTACATATATTCACATTATCTCATGTGAATATTTGAAGATGTGTATATATATACCCATACATATGTGCACAAGCACCCAACATGTCCAGAGACATTCTTAACATCGGTCATAATTAAATAACATGAGTAATAAATAATTAAACTAAATAAAACTCCTCCAATAAAAAACCCCAAATAATAACACTTTGACCTCATGCGTCACCCAATGAAATTTCATGAATAAACTAATATAATTTTAAAATATATAATTAATTCATGAAAACCACTATAAAAATTTTATAGTATAAAAATATAATTTTTTCTTTGAATGAAGATGGGAATTAAGGAAAAATATATAAGAATCCAATTAGAAATCAAATTTAATTCCTTAAAAACATTATCAATAAACATTAAGAAATATAAATTGAACATAAATGGTATTTATGAATTTAAATAAGTCCAATTTAAATCACAAAATAACATGAAGTATATTAGGGAAAAGTAAAATCATGAAAACACCTACCAAGGGTGAGCACAGGTAATGAAAAACCTCCACCAATGATGGGAAGAAGGTCTTGAGGTAAGTTAACACACCCTAAATATAAAATACTTTAAAATTTGAATATAAATCCCAACTAGGGTTCATATAGGGAAACAATAGTGAATGGGTGGTCAGAAAAACAAAGAAGAAAGAAGAAGTGGAGGAGGAGGAGAGAATAGAACCATACGTAAATGGATATCCACTCGAAATTGCATTAGAAATCACCAAGGGGAGGAGGTCAGAGGAGGGAGAATGTGAACGAGGGAGGTATTCCTTAATGTTTCATGTAATATGGGGTAAAGGAGAGAGGGAGTATTAATTTTGATAAATATAAGTTGTTAAAATTGTATGTTTTTTATTTTTTTTAAGATTCTTGGTGTATCACATGGCTGCCACATGGTTTACCTAAACCATACACCAACCATAGTCCCTTCACATGGAACACATAGAACTCACATTGTTATATTTCATGGTTGTACATCCATTCACAAATAGTATTAAAAACCTCTATAAACCATTGAATTGATTTTCACAGTCTCTACACTGTTTTCACAAACTATGATCTAATAGTGAGGTAAGCCAAATTTCATAAAAATTTAAAACAATTGAAATGGTCAGGCCTCAAAATCCTCAGAAAAAATTAATTCAAATCAATATAATAGTAAATTAAAGTAATAAGAATTTGGGATTCACATATTTGTTTTAGATACATAAACAATATTATAGTCATCCAATAATTATTGGGAGGTCAAGAAAAGAAGTTTTCCAATAAATTCCTATGAGGGTCTGCAAACATATTAGTGGTTGGATGGGGAAGTTTCTATCAAAGGTGGGAAATTATTTCCTGATAAATCTTGTGGCCCAATATATTCTGACATATTTCATGTATTGTTTAAAATAAAATAAAAAATTATTGATTAAATTCATGAAACATTTTAAAATTTATGTTGGGGACAAGATGATGGAAAAAATAAAAAACATGGGTTCGATTTAGTGGCCTCTATTCTCTCTCAATTAGCACTAACCATTTTCTTCCACCATCAACCATTTTATATGACCACTTTCTATCTATCTACACGGTCTTCCCATTGTTATCACCCTCTCAATATCCCCCCTTCCAATATCTATTTCTTGTTTGGGTTTATTATTTCTATTTTTAGAGCATCTATGATATTTGTATTTATATTTGTACTTTTGATATTCCATTTGATTTTCCATTGTCAAAGCTTATCTTTTCTTTTTGTATTATTAGTTGTAATTATTCACACATATAAGATATATTTTAATTTAAGAATGATTTTTTGATATTAAGGTTTAATTAAATCATTATTTAAGGAATTCATGTTATAAATAATGATATTTTTTAGATTATTGTGTGTCTAAGGTATGTATTTTGACTGTATTGTCAATTAGGAATTTGAAGGTTTAGTGGATTTTGAAACTTGAATATGAATTATTGATATTATATATATAGTTTATTATACTGATTACATTATACTTTTTAATTTTTTATAAAATAATGGAAATTAAATATATTCAATGTAATTTTTTTATCAAATATGTTGTATTTCTTTTTTATGAAAATTTTCCTTTTATTTTTTTATTTTTATTTATAAAAGTAAACTTTAAATTAAATTTCTAAATATAATAACCTTTTTTAAATTATTTATATTTGTTATAGATAATAATGAGTCAATGTAAGATTACTGCACTATGAATAAGTGATAAATATAAGGAAGGTGTTGATGTTTTTTTTTGTAATTTTAAAAACAAAATTTTCTAAAAAATGACCTATTTTTCTATCCATGCTTAATATTTTTGAATATAAAGAATTCAAAAATCAATGAAATCGATGATCATTTATATTATCATGGTTTTAATACAATTTAAAATAATTCACGATCTATTGATGATTATGATTTTCAGGATGATAATTCCAATCAAATTGAAGAAATGATTTATGATATTAAAGTAAAATCAAAATATGAAATTAAAAATTATTGAGAATCTATATGGAAATTCTAAAAAAACATTTTATCCATATTTTATGGAATTTAAAGTTTTATCAATGGTGTAATGACTGACTAACATAAAGGTGAAAAATGGATGGAGTGGAAAGAGTTTTATAAAGTTACTACAAGTATTGAAAGATATACTTCTAAAAGACAATGATCATCCAAATTCAAATTATAATGAGAAGAAAGTATTATGCCTGATGGGTTTGGGGTATAAGAACACAAAACACTACTTGAATGATTTTTTGTTATATAGGAAAGAATATGAAGGTCTATGAGAGTGTCCTAAATATAAAATATCATAGTATAAGTTGGAATTAAAATCACCAACTGACTTAAATATTTTAAAGACTTTTTATAATGAAATTTGGTATCTTCCTAAAATTCCGCATTTGAAACATTTATATAAAAATTCAAATGATGAAAAAAGGATAAGATGAAATATATATGAGTAGATATATAATGTAAAGTTATGTCATCCAACTGATTTTTCATAGTGGAATAAAATTGATCAAAAATTTCATATATTTGTAAATGAAGTTAGAAATTGAAGACTAGGATTATGATTTGATGGAATGAATCCATATCGAATATTTAGTATAAAAAATAGTCCATGGTCTGTATTATTTGTAATATACAACTAATAACTTGAATTTTGTATGAATATGAAATATATCATGTTGAGTTTAATGATTTATGGACCAAAATAAATTAAAATGATATTGATGTTTTCATATAACCATTAATTGAGGATTTTAAACTTTTATGGGAGGAAGGTATTATAGAATTTTATTCTCATAAAATGGAACATTTTCTACTACATGTGATGATTATGTTAACTATAAATTGATTCCCAAAGTTTGTAAATTTGTTTGGATATAGTGTTAAGGGGCATAAATATTATCCAATTTGTGAGTAAAAATTTTAATTTTATCAATTACAACACGAGAAAAAATAGTATACATGGGTCATTAGAGGTTTTGACTATGGATCACTATTATAAAATATTAAAAACGGAATTAAATGTCTTAAAAGAATTTTATATTGCTGTAAAACCTTTGTACACCAATAAATATTTTTATATGGTGAAAAAATGACATCACATTCAAAAAGACACGATGATATGGTAATGATAGAAATATTTGGAAGAAATGATCAATATATTTTGAGCATCTGTATTGGAGATATCATGATTCAAATATAAAATTGATGTCATTCATGTGAAGAAGAAAACATGTGACATCATGATTGAATTATTGTTAGATATTAAAGGAACGAATAAATATGGGTTAAATGCAATATTGGACTTAAACTCATAATGAATATGTTTGAAAGTACCTCCCACTCCTAATGGAAGATGACCACACTGACCTCAAACTTTTCATACATTATCTAAGATAGATATAATTAGATTTTTTCAATGTCTCCATGGTATCAAAGTGCCACATGGTTATTCTTCAATTGTAAACCATTTTGTGTCACTAAATGATTTGAAGTTGTTAGACATGAAATGCCATGATTTCCATTTCATGATGCAATAAATCCTACCCATTTCATTGCATAGAATATTTTTCATCCATGAGAAAATGATTATCATGACGGTGCTCTATTTTTTCAATTCAATTTTTAACAGAGTGGTTGATTTGAATTCATTGAACAATTTAGAGATTGATGCAATTTCTATACATTATCAACTTGAAGTGTATTTTCCTCTATCTTTGTTGATATCATGGTGCATTTAATGGTTAATTTGGTGTGCAAAATATACATTTTTAGACCTTCATATCTATGATGTATATATCCTTTTGAAAGGTTTATGAATATATTGAAGGGATGTGTTAATAATCATTATCGACAAAAATCCTCCAATATTGAGAAGAATATTTCTAAAGAGTTTGTTGATTTTTTTACAAGCTACTTATTTGTATAAGAGAACATTGGCTTGTCTACATATCACCATGAACAAGTCAATTATGGGGGAAAGGGGATTTGTGGATTGAAAGTAAAATCATTAATAAGTGAGTAGATAACGAAAATATATTTATTCATATTGAATAAGATAGGTGATGCTCAACCATATATACATTTTCATATTAATGTGTTAAAACAATGTTATCCAATGAAGAATGATATGAAGATTTTAAATAAACGTAATCAACATTTGTTCCATATTTTAAATAGACTATGCATGGTAGATCATATGTATGGGAAACATTGAGATGGTTAGTAGGAAACCCTTGTTTAAATTTGATAACATGGTTTTGGTATTAATTTAATGGTTATACATTTCATATGAAAGACCAGGATAATATAAGTGTTATTTATAATAGTATTGTATTTGTGTTCATAGAAGCAATGATTTTTTCAGATTACAAATAAAGAAACCCAATCTCCACATCAAGTTCATATTACATAATCATTAAATAAATATGGGAGGATTATTACATTATGTTTTGAGTTCTAGTGTTTAACTATAAATGGGTTGTCGATAACAATAGTTCCAGACATGATGAATTAGTTATGCCACTATTTTATATAAATAAATTGGTATAAAAAACTGATCCTTTTATCATGGAAACACATGAAAATAAAATTTTATAAATTATTGATCCATCAAATATACAGTGGTTTATCATTTTATATGAATTTTTTTTTGGTGATGATTATTTAAGTGAGATCCTTACTTCCATGAAATGATTAATATGGAATATTGATGTGGATTTCATAGACATGGTTTGTTCCATTTGTAACAATCATGAGGATATAATTTGGGGAAAAAATCCTTGAGTATTTTCCTAATATCACTGTTATCATTTTTTTATTTTTTTATTACATTTTAAAATTTCATAAAATGTTAGATATATTTATTTTTTACATAAAACACATATTATAACTAATATGATAATTTTTTAGATTAGTCTTGTTTTTTTGTTTTACCCTTGTATTTTTTGATTTTATGGGAAAAAATTAATTATAATTTCTTGTCAAGACACATCCACCGAGGCCCGTGCCACAATTACCCCATGCCCGCATACTAAAGGCGAGGGGCTGGCGACTAGCCCTGAAGGCATCAACCTACAAGTTGGAGGAATTTTCCAAGTACGTGTACACACGCACACTCACAAACCCAACCCATGATAGTGAAAAAAAATGAACATGCCATTAATATAACTAGAGAGACTATAACAGTATAAACTGGAAGTGAAGGGGCCAGAATAAAAACCTAACAAAGACAGGTGTAAAATAAGAAAGTAAAAAAGTCCCTTAAAATCTATACACTGAAAAACCTACATGAAGGGTAGTTGTAGAGTGATTTCTGGAATCTATAGGAGCATGCCTCTCATTTATGATCTCACTGGGCACCGCCTGGTCCTGGGCCACCAAGGCCTCTGTCAAAGTGTCAATCATCTGCACAAGACATGACATGTGCAGGAAAAGTCCGTGTAGGGGAGAGTAACAAAATACTCCATAGGGACCCAAAACCACATATAACGAACACAAATGAAAAGTACACATGAAGAAATAGACAAATCACATAGGTATAATCTAAAGGAAGGAAAGCAAGACTAATAGTCGTAATGCATAACACGTTATACTACTGAAACACTCATCACGAATGAGTGCTTGGGGCTACTGGATCACCTAGACCCACTCTTAATATGGGCCAGCTGGATAACATAGAACCTATATTCACTTAGGCTAGATGGATCACATAGACCTGCTCGTCTCTTAGGATAGCTAAATCACTTAGACCCTCTTGTCTCTGGGGCCAGCTATATTACTTAGACCCGCTCGTCTCTTGGGCCAACTGGATCACTTAGATCCGCTCATCTCTATGGTTAGAGGGATCACGTAGACCTACTCTTCCATTGGGAAGGCTGGATCACATAGTCCTGCTCATCTCTTGGGCCAGCTAGATTACATAGACCCGCTCACCATAGACTTATCGATATAGCAAACCGCATGATTCCCGCTCATAGTGCGCTTGATTCCATGAGGGTCTACCCCTTAAGGTATATTTCATATCTAAACTTCCACAAAAGTCCACTTATTGTGTACCAAAAGTACCACCTCATTTTGGGGGTCCCAACACCAAAAACATATCGTCAATCAGACATATGGTTTGGAAGTTATACCTGTTTTACTAAAAAAGGGACTGTTGGGTCAGAGTCATGTCCGACCCATTCTGGTCGACCCAACCCGATGCAGGACCTTCACGCTAGGACTTCCCGACCAACTAGGATGGCCTGAAAAACTATGAGTGTACTGTTTCATCTTTCCTAGACACGGCGGTGGTCGTCGCATCTGCCCCTAGTTATTGCAGTGATTTCGCTGTGTGACCACCCCACGGTTCACCGTGGGGCCCTCCTGTCGCAATCCCATTTGACCGCAGCCCTCTGGATGCGAGGCAAGGCTCGATGTCTCATCTGCCAAACCCTCGCCACTGGTAGTTCCCAACAACCCTTTTTCACCTCTCCGGGATGGTTTCCATAGGGTTCTCCACCACCACGACGCACCGCCCTCTACACCACTGCAACCTGATGGTCACGACATCCTCCACCCGATGTGGTGCCTCGCTAATGTCGTGGTCTCGCACCACCACAACCCAATAGGTATGAAAGCCTCCACTACAACGCACCACCAGCATGCACTGGATCTCTCAAGCGACCACTACCTCATTCCGCCTCTGCCGCTGACCTTCGAGTTCGAAACCCCATGTCGTCGCGGCTTCCTTCCACATTATCCATTCGCTGGCATTATGATCCGCCTCCATGTTGTGATCATTGAGATATTGCAGAGATAGAGATAAGAGGAATGAATAATGGGTGAGTAATAGGCTCACATGAACCCCCAAGGTTGGCAGATTAGGCCTTATTCGTGTCGGATATGATCCGTCCATCTATGAAATTAAAGGGTGGATATACAAAGATTTAAATAAAAACACAGATTCAACATGAATCTATTTTCCCAATTTTTTACCCCAAAATAAAAAGCATCTCACAAGAAACAACTAACCATGGATCAACATGTTTGTGGGTTGATAAACACACGTTGTTTTAGAAATAAGGAACCAAAAATAAAATCACAAAGAAAAAACCCCTACCTGGTGAACAGGTTTGATTGGAGGAAGGATTCGTCACTGAATATGATCCATCTGCAAATGTCCTTGATTCATAATCGAGGTAGAGATCTCTCGAAGAGGAGGTGGAGTTCTCAAAGTCTGTGTTGATCGGCGTTCATCATTCGTCTATGATGATCCTCCAATGATTTATAGTGATTTTCCAAACCTAGATCTGATCTCCAACTCATCTTTTCCCCTCTAAATGGGGAAATGTGTTGCAGCATTCCTATTATTCTGAGTTTCCACCATTACACTATTTCATTTATGAATAATGTTTCTATTACTTTATGTTACAACTTCATTATGTGACGTATTATATGGAATTAAATAGTTGGCACGTTGCTTCACTTTAGTGAAATTTTTTTGAATAAAATAATCTTTTTAGGTTTATTTTATTTTTTCTTAAAATTTCCAAAAAATAACTTTTTCCATCAACCTGCACATGTAGAGGTTATGGACATTATTAGGTAATTCCATCTTTTCAAATGCAATGGTGCACTCATATTTTTAATTAGCCACACGTTTAGAAGTTTCCAAAACTGTGCACACATACCATTTTAATTATCTTAAAAAAAGTCCAAATGTTTATTCCCGACTCATTGGTCCTCGGAATCATGTTACTTATGAGAGGTTGGTCTTGAAATAATCCCATATAATTAAAAAAAATTATATGGAATTTCATGATATTACATTACACCCACCTTTTGGGATTCATGTCCCTGTAAGCTAAAACAAGGGCTAAACAAACACATGGGGGTACTGAGCACGAATCTAATACTCCCGCTCCAAAGTGCTCTCTTAGTGATTCTAGTGAAACCATCAAACAAAAACCATAAGAGTCGGCCAAATGTGAAGGATCTAATCCTGTCAATCCTCAACAACTACCGGGAACTCTACAATCATTTCCCCAACATCAATGTCCAGATCACCCCGGTCAATGATGTACGATAGATCATACACGTACCTCCTCAGTTGCGAAACATGGAAGACATCATGAACCCAGTGCATCTGTTGGGGGAGATCTAGGTGGTATGACACCTCTCCAACTCTGCTCAGAATATGAAAAGGGATGATGTTTCTCAAAGAAAATTTTCTACACCAACTATATCTCTATAATCCCCATCTTGGTGAGATCCGAAGGAATACACGGTCTCCCTCCTCGAAACCCAAGAGCCTCTTTCTGCTATCAACATAAGATTTTTTCCTGCTCTATATAGTCCTCATCTGCTCCGGGATGACCTACAATTTCTCGGTGGTTACCCGTACCAACAATGGACCCATGACTGATAACTCCCTTGGTCTGTCCAACATAAGATTGATCTGCAAGGTCACCTGTAAAGCACCTCAAATAGTGCCATACCATTGGGGGAGTGATATCTATTATTGTATGAAAAATTCACCAGTGGTAAGAGATCCTCCCCACTATGCATGAAGTCCAAGATACATGCACATAGCCTGACCTCTAAAACCTGGATTTTCCTCTCTGTCTAACCATTGGTTTTCTAGTGTAAATTTATGCTCAAGCGAAAATGAATCCTGAATGCCTCATGCAATCCATTCCATAACAGGGATTTAATGCATGTGTCTCAATCTGAGACAATCGTCGATGGGACCCCATGTAGTCGAACTATCTCCAACACGTAGAGGCGTTCTAAGCCCTCTACTGATCCCTACTCTCAGATGGGTATGAAGTGGACGACTTTGTGAGTCGGTCAATGATCACCCAGATAGTAGTGTGGCCCCTAGATGTACGTGGTAATCCATTCATGATGTCTATTGAGATACCAACCCACTTCCACTCTGGTACCTAAAGTGGTTGGGTCATGCCTATTGGAACATGGTGGTCTTCCTTCCTTTGCTGAAAAGTTAGGTACCTTGAAACAAACTCTTCCACCTATTTCATCATCCACAACCACCAGCACTATATCAAAGCTCCGGGTATATCTTTTCCAGTTTTGGATGCACCTCCAAATGGAGGGTTGGAACTCCCTTAGAACCTCCTAATGCGACTCCACTGGCACAGTAGTGCCCCTTTGAAAAGGATGACGTGCTCCCCACCCATTGAAAATCCATGAGGATCTTTTCTTGAGGATAAATGAGTATGCCGGGCCTCGCTCTCAACATCCACAAGTTGTGTCTCCCAAAATCACTGTAATAGTTTGGGAGTGATAGTCATCGACTGAAGGTGAACTACTCTATCATCATCCACGGAGGATATATGCATCATGGCTAACTTCTTTCTCTTGCATCAAGGCACAACCCTGTCCTGTTCCTGATGCATAATAGAAAAATACATACCCAATTCCCTACTACGGTAGTCTCAAGATGGTGGCATTCGTCAGTCTCTGCCTCATCTCCTGGAAACTCTTCTGAAACCACTCTTTCCACGTAGAGGTATATCCCTTTCTTGTAAAAGCTAATAAGGGTGATTATTCACTGGAAACGTCAGGCACAAACCTCTGGCAGTATCCATCCAAACCCAAGAAACACTTCACCTCATTCATGCTCCTGGGTGGCTCCCAACGAAGCACCTCCTCGATCATTTTTGGATCCACCGTGACTCTAGCCAGCGATATAATGTGTCCCATAAAGTGGAACTCTCGATTCCAAAACTGACACTTTAAGAGATTTCCATAAATCATTTTCCCTTAGATTGTGTTCAGTACCATCCGCAGGTGTGTAGCATGCTCCTCCTCAGACGTCGAGTACACCAGGATTCCATCAATGAAGACCATGACAAAAAAAATCAATGTAAGGCTGTAAGATCCTATTCATGAGTCCCATGAACACAATTGGGGCATTGGTCACACGATAAGACATCACCAAGAAATCATAGTGTCTATACCGGTATCTAAAGGCAATCTTCAGTACATCCTAATCCCGTACACAAAGATGATGATAGCCCGATTTGAGCTCTATCTTTGAGAACCATTTCACTCCCTGCAGCAGATCTAAGAGGTTATCAACCCCTGGAAGTGGATACTTTTTCTTCATAGTCACCTGGTTTTGGAACCTAAAGTCCATGAAAATCCTCATACTACCATATTCTTTCTTGGTAAACAAAATTGTAGCTGCCCACAGTGAAACCCTGGGTCATACGAAGCCCTTCTTCTACAAATCCTCCAATTGTACCCTTAACTCAAAAATATTTTTTGGAGCCTTCCGACATGCTTGTGTGGATATCAATTCTGTTATTGGGTATAGATCAATGTAGAAGTCTCCCTCTCTACGAGGAGGTAAACTTGGGACATCCTCCTGAAAGATGTCTTTGTACTTGTCCACCACTACAAGAAAGTCAGGACTCCTCTCATCCACCGCACAAGGGGAGAGGCTATCCAACTGGTGAGTGATTAGCTACACCCTCCTCTATTAAATTCTATCCCGCGCTGTAAGAGTTCCCTTCATGCTGGTGAATGAAAACCTGGCCCTATCCTTTCGGACACAACGCAGTTTTCTCCTAAGACAGTCGATCTGAGCATAAACTATGGATAACCAGTTCATACACAGGATGACATTCTAAGGACTCAAAACCACTACTAGGAAATCCCAGCCAAATCTCTCACCACCGAGATTAATCTCACCCTACTAGAAACAATGTGTAATCGTCGAAACCGCTCCTTTAGGAGTCTCTAATTATAAGGATCGAGCCAACGGTTCCACTGGAATCTCTGAGCTCCGAACAAGGATCATGGAACGAAATGAGTGACCGATACCTGTGTCTATAAGAAATAAATATAAGGTGGAGAAGTTACATATTTTACCTCTAATCATCTATAGAGTGTCATGGTCATAAGTCTCCATCACCTGAAGCTGGCCTCGTCCTAGTCCACTGGCTCCTGATGCCCATGTTGGACCACATGGTGGTGGTGGTGGTAGAACCTCGATCCTCAACCCACATCCTGCTTCTCTTAACTCTCCCACTCCACATATTCCCCCCTACATACCACCTTCCTCGACCTTCTACCTCTGTCTCAGTGGTCCCTCGACCGTCCGTTAATCATATGCATGGCGAGTCGGGCAGTCACGAGCCATGTGTCCCTGCTCGCAGCACAAGTTTCACACCCTGCTCCTCTGCGGACTCATGCTGCCCCGGTGGTCTCGTACCACCAACCCTGCATCCTGGGGTTGTACCCTGAAAGTATTGACCCATTTGGGACTTGGTTCTAGCTACCTACTACCCATAGATGAAGGCTCCACCGCTTAGTGTCTACTGGTAGCTCCTGCTACTGGCGCCTGCTCGACCAGGAAGATTTCATTAAGAAGGGCTTGCTCTATCACCCCAGCCTAATTAGGGATGCTAAGATATACCACGGACACCCTGATCTCTCAGTATAGTCCTTTTTTAAAACCCTAGGCCTAAGATAATGGATCTCGTACCATATATGTAGAGTAGTGAGAAAGCTCAATTAATCTCGTTGAGTACCCCGACACTATCATACCACCCTATTGTAGGTGTAGTAGCTCCTCTATGTGCACTAAGTGCAAATTTTCTGGGAAGAAATCCTCAATAAAGAGGCACTCAAAGTCTATCTTAGTGTGGGTCGCATCATCGTGTGTCTGGATCATCATGGTACATCATCTACCCACTGAGCCCTGAAGAAGGCTCATGGGTAAGATCGACATCTGGTCGAGAGGCGTCCTCACTAGACAGAACACTTGTGTAATTTCCTCAAGCCAACCGTCAGCCACCTGGGGGTCTGTCTCACCCCTGAACCAGAGAGGTCTCTACCTTTGGAACCCGTGTAAGGCATTGATCATGTGCACGTACTCTACTGGTAACGCTGGTAGGAACTGTTGATCGGCGGGTGGAGGGAACACTGGTGCACCACCCAGTGGGGCCATTTCCTACATCACTCCCTAAATAGAAGCCACATCGCTACGTATACCATCATTACGATCACGTACCAGAATCATGGATGGCCGTAAGCATGAATGAATCTTGAAATAGATCAAGATGAAATACATTCAAAAGATTATCCCTGGTGAACTGACTCTGACTAAAAAGGATAAGAGAAAACATTAAATTCATATATAATGAATGCAACCAGAGATTTCATCTACCATGTTGAAAAAAAAGAATTCAGGGTTCTAGTGTATAGATATGTCAGCCTCCTCACCAAAACTAGACTCCTCGAGTCTGAAGGTCAAACTCGAAACATTCAAAACTATTTCCCCAAAACAATACCAAAGACTCCCGGTATTTGAGGTAGAACTGACAACCTCAGATACCATCTGTTCATGTCCCATCCCTGGGGCCCGTGCCACGACTACCCCAGGACAGCCTCCCAAAGGACAGTGGATGGAGACTAGTGCCAAATGAATAAACCTAAAAGTGGGAGGCGTTTTCCAAGTATTTGTACACAAGCCCACTCACAACCCCAACCCACAATACTTAAAAGGAAAATGAGGATACTACTAAGACAGCCTCAAAGAGTATAACAGTACAAGATGAAAGTAATGGGGCCAGAATACAAGACCAAAAAAGATAAGCATAAAAAAATAAAGTACAAAGGTCCCTGAAAATCAGTCCACTGAAAACCCTACCTAAAGGGTAGGTGTAGAGTGACTACTGGAAGCCGTAGGAGTACAGATCTCTTATCTGATCTCATCAGGCACTTCTTGGTCCTGGGCCACTAAGGTCTCCGTTGAAGCGCTGATCATCTGCCCAAGACACGACATGTGAGGCTGAAGCCCGTGTGGGGGAGATTAAAAAAAATACTTAGTAGGGACCCCAAACCACAAAGAATGACCATAAATGGAAATTGCCTGTGAAGCAACAGACAACTCACACATGTACAATCTACTGGAAGGAAAGAAAGGATAACAACCGTAACACATAACACCTTATACTACTGAAGCACTCATCCCTGGTGAGTACTTGGAGTAACTAGACGATCTAGACCCGCTCCTCACATGAAACAAATGGATCACTTAGACCCCCTCATCTCTTGGACCAACTAGATCACTTAGACCTTCTCATCTCTTGGGACATCTGGATCACTTAGACCCACATGTCACTTGTGCTAGCTTGATAACTTAGACCACCTCGTCTCATGGGATATTTGGATCACATAGACCTACTCATCTCTTGGGCTCTCTGGATCAATTAGACCCGATCCTCTCTTGGACTAGATGGATCACTTAGACCTACTCCTCATAGTCTTCTCGATATAGCCAGCCGCTAGATTTCTTCTTGTAGTGCGCTTGATTTCAAGAGAGTCTACTCATAAACCCATTTGTGCACTCATAATAATCCATGAAATTACACATAGTGTATAAGAAAAGGAATGCCTCATATCAAGGGTCCTAACTCCTCAAGAATCTCTTCAATCGGACATACAGTTTGAATGTTATGCACATTTTACTGAAAAATGGTTGGTTGGGTCCGAGTCCGGTCTGACCTGGTTGGGCCGACCCGACCCAACCCTAGGGCCATCGACTCAACATGGTTAGGGTCTGTCCCAGACAGACTGGGACATAGGTCTATCCCCCTGGTCCATGGGCCGTCTTTTTTTGCCTGGATGGGGTGGCAGTCGCCACATCCACCCCCTAGTCTGCAGGTGTTTTTACAGCGTGACTGCCCCCTGGTTCACCGCAGGGCCCTCCTATCACGATCCCATTGGACAGTGGCCCTTCAGCCTTGAGACACAACTCACTACTGTGTCCACCAAAGCCCCACTGTTGGTAGTTTCCGATGGCCCTTATGGCCTCCCCGGGACAGTTTTTGTTGTGTTCTTTACCACCGTATATCGCCATCGGCGCGCTGCCCTCCACACCACCGTGGTCGGATTGGTGCGACCTCCTCCACCCGAAACAGAAACCTCAATGGATCTATGGTATCACACCGCCGTAGCCCGATGATCGCGGTCTCCTCCTCTACGGCGTGCCGCCGACACATGCTACCCCCCATATGCGGCCGTTGCGGCTTGTGGCCTCTGCCACCGGCCGTCGAGCTGGAATCCCCAAGTCGCCACGACCTCCTACCATAGTATCCATCCACTTTCGTTGCTATCTGTTGCCTTGTTGTAATCATTGAGTTGTTGTGGTGACATAGATCAGAGGATTGAATAACAAGGGAGGAAGAGCCTCACATGAACACCCAAGGTGGACGGATCAATCCTTTTTCATGTTGGCTATGATCCTTCTATGTATGAAATTTAAGGGCGACTAAAAAAATATTTAAATCAAAGAACATATTAAACATGGATCTATATTATCGATGTTTATCCCAAAATCAAAGACATTTCTCAAAAATATTAGCTAAAGATCAACCTGTTGGTGGGTTGATCGATGCTCGTTGTTTTAGAAAGAATGAATGGGAAATGAATTCATAAAGAATATACCCCTACCTAGAGAACAAGTTCAATCATAGGAAATATTAGTCGCTAAAGTTGATCCATACATAAAATTAATCAATCCATCGTCAAGGGTGGGATCTCTCGAAGTGAAGGGGGAGTCTTCAAAGTTGTTGGAAATCATTGTTCTTTGTTTTTCAATGGTGAACCTCTAGAGATTCAGGGTGATTTTCCAGATCCAAATCTGATATGCAATTCCTGTTATACCATTATATGGGGAACGTGTTGCAATGTTCCTATTATGCTGAGTCATTGCCATTACGATGTTTCATTAATGAAACAATATTTTTGTAATATTGAATTATAGCAGCATTACACGACATCGTTTAGGTAACGAAAGAGTCGGATTGTCACTGCGTTGCAGTGAAACAATTTCAAATAAAATAAACTTTTTATGTTTTTTTTCTTAAAACATCTGAAGATTAAATTTTTATCTCAAACATCACCAGTTGATGTTAATCCCACTCTTAGGTAATATCATCTTTCTATACACAATGCTACCTTCAAATTTTTAATTCGGGCACCCATTTAGAGGCTTCCAAAACATTGAATGTGTGCCATTTTAAATAACTTAAAAAAGTTCAAAAGATTATTCCGGGCTCACTAGGCATTAGAATCTAGTTATTTTTGAGCGTCTGGTGTCAAAATAATCCCTTATAATATTAACAAAAATTACATGGAATTATGGGACATTACATTTCACATATTAAATAATAATAATATTTTTATAAAAGACTATATTCACTTAATATTCATTTTGATGTAAAAAATAGTGTAATATATTGCAGCATTTTTACTATTCACATAGAATTTTGGAGTAACTCTACTCCAAAATGGTGTATTACATTGGAGATACTATAAAAAATATGATAAACGGTGGTATTTTTAGTATTTTTTTATCATTTTAAAATTTCAATTCAAATTTTTATGGAATAGTTAGATTTTATCCCTTGGTTTATGCCATTTTATCACTCATTAATGTTGTTTGATTTTTATTAAACTACATTAACAGATATGAATAAAAATATTTTTTGTTCAATTTACTCTTTGTTGGATCACTTTTCTTTTTATATTTAATTTTTCTATAATAGTTGGATTTTTATATTTGTGTAATAATTTTTTGTAACTTTTATTTATAGGATAATGTCAGATCAAACATTAAATTCAACATGAGATTTTGGGAAATACCATACACATACTTTTATTAAGGTGCTTCCTCATACTTTTTCATAAGATCCATTTAATTTCATAGGGGAAAATAATATTAGGGTTGGTAAACATGGAAGCCCATCTTTACCAAAAGTAGCAGTTTCTTGTAGTTGGGACCAGTAGATACCAGTTAATTCAAATCCATATTTTTGTTATTTTAGAAAAAAAACTTTTTCAGGTTAAGTGAGAACCCTACTAAAATAACCAGATCAGATTAAAACCAATAGAAAATACAAAAAAAACAAAAAACAAAACACAATTCAAACTTAAAATTAATTAAAAAATTCCATCCCATCCTACTATTTCACTATCACCAAAACAGTGCTTCTCATTCTCCATGTCATTACCAGAACCAGGTCATGAATATATTGAAAATTCAAATTTCAAAAATCAAACTCAAAAAATTATTGGGCCCAACCCCAACATCCTCAGGGCATGATATCCAATATTTTTCCTCAAACCACCACCCTAAATGTTGATCAACCCATAAAACTGACCAACTCATTAGTGAGATCACTTAATACATCGGAGAATCCCAAAATAAACTCCCCATAATCCATTAGATCATAAAAAGGAAACATTGTCCCTGATCAAACAATAATCAGATCGAGCCGCTACAAAAAAGTTTCTGACAAACCATATTCATCAGTTAAAATGTAATAAGAATCACCAATAGGGACCCAAAGGGGGATAGTCCAATTCCTGATTTTCCACCCAGAACCCGTTGTACACTAAAAAAACACCTCCCAAACCACCTTGGATACCACAACAATAGACTGAACGGGAAGGGAGCGATTCACTATACCATTAGAGAAAAGTTGATTTGATGAAGGCCTTGTTATAGGTCCATAAAAAGAACATAATAACTACCTTTTATGACCCATGGAACCTGAAAAAATCCATTGAAATTTTTTGTGTCCAACATAAACACATCAATAATATCTTTTCCGGTGTAAAATGTACATTAGTGAGACAAAATCAAGGATTCCCATTTCACCAAACAAAAAAACACAATAATAACTAATACGAAACCAAAATAAAAAAAATAAAAAAGTTCCATAGATTACAAAAAATTGAGGATTAAGATAAATAAACACAGGAAGAGCCTCTTGTAATGTCATCACCCACCCAAACATCACATCCTAAATCCTCCTTTAGAACTACCGCAGTAGAGAAATTCGGGGGGGGGGGGGAGGAACAGGGTTGGAAACTAGAGTGTAGTTGAAGAAAGGTTGGGAAAAGACATTGGCACATGAAATACACAATCTGTGACTTCTGGGTCACTAACGACAACTCAACCAAAAAATCCAAAACCTTCCCTGAAAACTATCACTACGGACCTGATAGAGGTCGAAACATAGAAAAAGATGGAAAGAGCAGAGGAAGAGGCCCCTTCATCTTCAATAGAATGAAATAACCATAAATAAAAAAAATGAAAGCACTAGTAGATTGAAGACATGATTGAATGAACACCAATCAATAGGAAGAAGACAAATACCGAACCTAAGGAAACACCGTTGAAGAGAGAGATCCCAGATGAAATGAAGATGAAATCTAAGGGACTCCAGAAGAAGGAATACAGTTAAGAGGTGGATATGGGGAGGCACATCTAGATATCATGTAATAATTCCCTATATAAATCACCATATAGGGGAACCCTAGTTCGAGAGAATGGAGGGTTGAAAAAGGACAATGGTTGAGTTTGATGATAATGAAATTCCTAGGGGTCCAAATTTAATACAATTTACAACTCCTATTATAGTAAAAGATTATTATTTTTTATTATTTTGATTTTCAATTGCATAAGTGTCTAAAAAGAGAAAATATATCAATTACAAGTAACTATTATTGTAAGACCATTTTTTATTATTTTAATTATCCTAATTTTTTATTAATATAGGTTTCCACCTTCTTATCAGATGACATATGATATACATAACACTAGATCACTATGGAATTAATGTTTAGCTTTGGATATTATGATATATAATGATTTTATGTCAACCCTCACATCATATTTATTTTTGGGTAAGACAAAAAAAATCTATATGACATGTAACCATTTCTAGATGAAGATACATAGAAACAGTTTATTGAAAGGAGACCAAATGAATCATTTTTTGCAAGTGAAATATTATATTTTACATTTTTTTATAATAATGTTCATATTAATGATTTTTTAATTTTTAATTTATAGTAAATGAATAGACATCATCTAGAGATCCAACCCAAAAATATATACCCTCATACTTTATCGTGTGGAGGGTATATGTCATTGGAAGAAAAAAATGAAATCTAAAAAATTTCAAAAATTGATAGATGAGTCTTTAGGATCTGTAGAGGTTGATCCTCCTTCCCCCAGTTAGAAATAAAAAATGAAAGAGGTCCAAATTGATCAATAAAGGAAAATATCATATAGAATATTTGAGGTTTGTAGCCGATAGGATTATAAGAAGTTATTTAATTTATTTATGTTATTTAAGTTAATTAAAATATTTATATATTGTGATTCATTAATGAATTTTTCAAATATTCTATATAGGAATCCATTGAGGATAAGATCACACATGGGATCTTTATTCCTATGGATTAGAAGGATATTTTAGCTATTGTATTGGGAATGACTAAACACCCGGGTCGTGTATGAGGATGCACAACAGATGTATCAGTATATTTTTTTGGTTGTTCTAAATCTTCTTAAAAGGAGGGTGTATATAAAAGAAAAATATAATATTTATGAGCTAATGTTTAGGAACTGGGTGTGATAATGGAGGATAGTATCCGAGCTTCAATGCAATCGATGTCTGAAGACATTCAAAGATAGATTTAGGTTGCATCTCCCACTCCTCCACCTCCATCCGCAAATCCCACTCATCCACATCCACCTACAGATCCGAATCCTTCACCTCTAATTGAAAATCCCACTCCTTCACCACCTCCTAATTACCCATATCCTAAATCTCCTCATCCACAACATCTCATTTATTTTTAGTTATATGTTGAGGATCCACAACCTAATTTTGTTGTATATGTGATTATATATTATATTAGGGATGTCTTTTATCATTAATTAAATAGCAATGAAGATGCTTAGGGTCACAATGCAGGATATTATAGATAGACCAACAATAGTACCATTTATTATAGATGATGTCACTACATTTGGATAGAGTATCATCCATTTTTTAGATTTTCCATCAAAACTTATATGAAAAATTAGTATGCATATATTATATCCTTTATTTTATAATGGTGTTAATTTTTTTAAAAAAAATTAAAATTTATATATTTATCTATTTTTTAATAGGAATAATTTAATGTTAAATACATACTATATAAATAAAAAAAATTATTGAATATGTAAGTTGGATTATTTGAATAATTGTATATATTATAATGATATTTATTTTTATTTCGTACATATTATTTTCAAACAGGGCATGCTATTGCATTAGAGAGGCAATAGGAAAGAGGATCAGGAAGATAAAATATGTAAAAGAAAAGATGAATTATAATTTATCTTTACTATATTTTGGATGAATGTAGTTAAAATATTATTTTGAATTGAAAAATTATTTTTAAACAGAAATTTTTCATTCATGAAGTAATGGAATGAAGATAATATGATCTATGATTATTATTTAAAATAATTTGAACCTAGATAGTTACAAAATTCCATATGGTGATATTTTATTATAATTGTTCCTTTAATATTTTCTTCCTTATATTGAAAATACATGAAAAATGACTTCTTTTTTATTTTTTTCTTTTTAATGACAATAATACTTATAATAGACAACATATATTTCAATTAGAAAGATAATGGGTGGATTATTTCATAGTTTTGATTTAGTTTTAGTTTAGTTATAATATATATTGTTAAATTTAAATTCCAAATTAGTATGTTATAATGATTTGAATTTGTGATGACAGTTTCTAGTTGTTTTCTGGTATTTTATTTGTTCTTTTATTTTACTGTTTAGTTAATTATTTTATTTAATTAAAAAAATTATTTTTTACATTCGATATTATATAACCACTGTGAATTTTTTTAAGTTAACATTCACGTTGGTTATATAAAAACTGTGGTGTAAAATTATTTTAAACATGAGTTATTTTAAATAACCAATGTGATTACTAGTTTTGACATCATTTTTTATATAACCGATGGGGAAAATAACTGCAGTAATAGTTTTAGGCTAGTTTATATGTATATTTTTTGAAAATCGAAGTTCAAAAACATTTACAACATCTTTTAATAATAATCGTCATGAATAATTTTTTTTGAACATCATATATAATAACATCTCACGGTAAATGATGTTCAAAACCCCAAAAATCATATGAAAACCCTTTTTACACTATTGGTTATTTGATTACTATGAAGATAGGTAATATATCTGGTGATGTCTCGTAGAAGAGGGTTTTATCTCTATATTTTATTTATATAATTAATTTTTTTGGAGGAAAGTCATTAGAAATGTTCTTCTAGTTTTACCATTTTTTTTTAAATCATGTTTTCACTTCACAAAAATTTCTACAATTCAGTAACACTGAGAAAACAGTTTTTCATGCATGATTTTGATCTCATTAAGTTGCACTAATTTAGATATTATGTGGGAAGAACCTAGTTCTATTTCCTTTTTATATTATTAGTTAGAAGGATGTATTTTAATTTTGGTATAGTTTGTTGGATACAAATGTTTTTCAAGAAATATTTATGATTTCTTAGGTTATTTTTAGGTGACATAATGAGATTTTTTTCAAAAATAAATTCTGCCCTAAAGTGGGTTGGATGAACTGGTCTATCGATTTTAAAGAAATTTGGAGAAATCAAAAGGAAGAAGTTTATTTACTGTGTAACATGTTGTAATTAATTATTGGATATTACTGACAACTGGGACAACTAAGGTTAAAATTGATGTTATGGTGTTTGATGAATACTGGGTGGTTGTAGGTGTTCTTGGTCGGTGCTCCCTAGGCCAAGCTTTAGGAGGCAATGAAAAAAACATTACTGTATGTTGGAGTACTATGCTTTCAATGGATAAGATAGTTTTTTGGGTTTGTGTTTTCTGAAGGTTTAGAGATTGTGAGAAATTGAATTAGAGTCAAATTTTCTTTCTTTAATTATTTTTAGACCCATGGTATTCATTGTACTAGGGATATTGTTGGAGGATATTAGGTCTTCTGAGTATTTATTTTTCCAGTGCACCTTTTCCCTTGTGAGGATAGAAGGAAATATATCATCACATCATGATTCCAAATTCAAGGATATTTTCATGTTCAATTTTGTTTTTATGGATTACCTTTTTCCATTATTCCTTTGATAATCATGTATTTTTACCGTTAATATATTTTCTTACTTGTATTCAATAAATTATATCAAAGAAAAAATGTTTGAAATTCCATGTGATATACATTAGATGGACAGTCCATATAATAATTTTACTTATATAAATGGATTCAAATGAGTCTGATAATAATTATTTGAATATGTGTATGTCCTTTCAATCCATTCTCAAGATCACCCACGCATGAAATATAAAACCTACACCAAAATAGAAATTAATAACATGTAATATTTATGTGTACCATACTCTGAAGAGAAAGTGCAACATTTCAACCATAATCACATGGGCATGATAGAAATCACTAATGGAAGAAAAAGGACATCCCATCTCTATAGTTTATCCATGGGATACACCGAATCATCTAACATTCAGATGGGATCCATTCTTCTTCCATGATGTGCTAGCACCTATCAAAAGGAATGAAGAGGATGAAGAGAGATACAAGTTTTTGGGATGCTCTACCAAACAACATGAAAGCCACAAACACCTACTCCCATCACATGGATATGATATATCTAATCACATGTGGATGCTCCTTGAGTTTTAGTACATTTACTCATGTGTTATGACACACGAATAAATTCTTTTACTTATGCCTTCACCATAAGAATCCTTCTCCTCCCTTGAATTATATCTCATATAAGTCATTAATAAATTATTGTCAATATATATTATTAAACAAAGTTATAGGTAGAATGAAAATATTCAACCATAATGCCTGAAAAACATAATTTACATAAAAGACAACACAACAAACACACAAACATCACATATATAAGACTTTAGGGAATATCTCCTTTAATATCCCACATGCACTAAATCCTAATTGACTTAATGATATTTCAACTTATATTTTATCATATAAAATAACTTATAAAACCATATACAAAACTCATCTTGGATATTATCCAAAACATATTTGTAAAGTTATCATTAACATCACCAAGTATCACATAATTTGGAATAAATTATGAATACCCCATCCAAAATAGTTTTGGATTTACTCTAAAACAATTTTAGAGTAGGTTTCCAAGATGAACTCAATCACCATTCAATTAACCAAAAAGTGTGACCCCACAAACCTTGATATAAATTACAATAAATACGAATATATGGATTCATGAATGTAAGCAAAGAGAGGCATAAAGAAAAGTGTCAATGCTGCTCAAGCTATAATGGAATCTGGAATGATATCCATCAAATAGATGTATCTCTATACATGTGTCCACCAGTCTATATCATATGAAAACATGCTTTCTCATATTTCCCGTTTATCCAAGGCATCAAGTGACCATAGTGCATAGATCATGTTAATCCAATAAATCCAACTCATACGTTCTTGATTCTTAGAGTATCGAATAAATTGGTCAGTGAATATATCACATATCATTCAACCTTATGGTTAAGTACATCATATGTCCCTTATCTGGATAGATATATAATATATTGGTCAGGTCACACAATATCATAGTCTATCTCAATTGAGAGACAATATATCATACACAACATACAAGATGAAAAATCCAATCTTAGTTAGGATTTAACAGGTGACATAATCAATGACATGCATAACTATCCCCACATTAGATATGTCTATATGTAAACTTATGTATGTAGGGAATCAATATATAAATTTTATCATGATAGGTTTCTCACCAACCTTAGGTAGTGGGGACTCAAATATGATTCATTCACCCCTTGAAAACCAAATAAACATGTATAACATTGTATGTGGTATACCTAGTTAGTCCTCTAGATCAAAAAAACCCTTTTGCACCTCATGAGCATATTTTGTATCTCTATATAAGAATCCTACTCATGATAAAATTTACATTTAACCATAAAATTTTATAATTACTTAATAACATTGATTACGAATAACTCAAAGACGTACATTGAGAGGTCAATTATCATTACACTCAAAAAATATATATCAATATATATATATATGCCGCCAATGTGAAATAATGATAAAGTGAAGATTTCCTTTCATCAATTATGATGCAATTATTATTCTTAAAACTCATATAAGAATATTTAACAAACCCAGCATAAGCCTCAAATTATCATATTATATATAATGAACTGCCAAATTAGCCTTATGTCTATTGTAGTTTTTCGGTTTTGTTAACTCATCACATACATTTATAATCCCTGCCATATCTCTATGTGACTATAGGATGAATCCCTACAATAAACCTTTTAGTTATAAATATTTATGAATTAATCAAGCTGGAATAATGGTGTTATTTAGGAATCATATTCCTAGCCATTTAAATTTTTGAACACATTCAATCTTCTTAACATAATAACATTAAATGTTATGATGAAAATGTTTGTTGTTTACTCAGAACCCTCTCAAATTTTATCACCATCATAATTGGAACCATTTCCATAATTGTTTCCCTGAAATATTGTAACTACTTACATTATTGTATAACACTACGTCCTAAAACTTTTTTTGGATAAGGTGATATACATTTTTTCATGATAACTAATGTAAATCCTTTACATTTATCTTTACCACAATACCCAAATGTATTCGAGGATATAAAGTGTAGTATACTATATAATTTGACAAGTAAAATCCTATATTTATATCAACTTATCCATGATAACTTTAACATCCCTCCCTGCACCCATTTTCTTGGGAAGAGTCAGCAGGTGATAATACCCTTAGGTGACATCGCCAAGACCCCAATTGCTGGAAATAAATTCCAATGACATTAAGAAAATTTGAAGGATGATTTTACCTTTAAAAGATAAACATCCAAACCTTAATACATTAACCAAACGAACCTCTATATGATGAAATAGTAAAAAATACGACATAAAAACATAACTAATGATATATAACCAATCCAACCACCATATCACTGTTCAATCACAAACCAAGTGACATAACCAAAGGATAAAAAAGACAAAAAAACCCAAAGACTCCAAACACATCAAACTAGTTGTAACATCCCAGATCTGGGTGCCGCCCAAAGGTTCCCCATACCTGGTTGGTCACATAGTCTCAAGAGAATTTCCTCGAATGCCAGAGGCTTCCAACTAGCTGTGAGAGTATTGGGTGTGATAGTAGGAAAACTATTCCCTCATAGGCAGAGTAACACAACAGAAACAAATAGTAAACATAACTGGAAGCTGGAATACCATACAACAGAAGTAAAAAATTGAAGAATGACAGTATAAAAAACTGTAGGATATATAAATAAAAGATACATGCCAAACATATATAGGAATGAATCAAAATAGGTCACAATACTAGAAATACAATACTGAAATAAATGTACAGAAAATAGTAAACTACAACAGCATCACAAGCCTCAGCTTGGTCCCATGCTCTCCAGCTCCAACATCAATCAAGTACACTATGATGAAGGGCACCTTACCTTATCTATACCTACAACCATATAATCTTTTTGGGTCTAAAACCATGACCCATATAGTGTGTGAGGTGAATCCTAGTAGGAAATCACAAAAAAGATCAATTCCTAACTATCAATGAATATATATAGCATGTAATATGCAGAAAAGAAGCAGTAAACTAGAAATTACTCAAAACTAAACAATCCTATAATTTTTAATTACATTTATTTTTGTTTAATAATTATTCAATCCATTGAATAATGTAACCCCGGGATCTTTCCAGAGCTCTGTATCCCCCTGTGTAATAGTAATAAAGCAGATGCCTCAGAAGACCATCTAAACAAACAAGTGAACTAAGTCCAAGCTTGTTCTTTGGATTGGCAGTCTTTTCATAATCATTAAATCAATCATTCATAAAAATCCTCTATGAAGTCTCTCACGGTCTAACCACATTGGTTTAACATAATACTAATCAGTTGAAAATGACCACTTGGGATGCTCTCATGGTTAATTCCCCTAGGTCCACATGGCATCAATAAATTACAGATGACCTATGGGTAGCTCTCAAGGTTAATACCCCATGGGTTAACCAAGTATAAATAATCATAAACTTCCTCCAGGTATCTCTTACAGTCAATAGACCTTGGGTCAAAATCTATACCAAGGATCTCATGGTCTAGTGTAAATAAACATGGAAACCCACACATTTTTCCTAGTCTAAGGATCTCACGGTCCAAGGAAGATCAACTCACATACAACCATCATTAAAGGCTCTACATGAATTTCAAAATATTACATGGATTTGCTTTAATGAAAGCATAAAAACAGGCATCACATATATCTAATCAACTAAATCTTAAAAACTCAAGGAATGGAAATCACGGTATGCCTCATAAGCAACCTAGGACAAATGTCCAATAAAAGTAAAACAAGGGAACACGCCCATGGGGTGTCCCATAAACAGGGGTATACAATATTATGCATAGGCAACAACCCTTAATTAAACAACCAAACTATGGTATGTATTTTTTAGGGTCAAAATCCAAAATACGAAATACCCCAACATGGGTATTTGGAACGTTAAGCATATATAATACAAATACAATTAAAGAAAGGCAAAAACCACCTACCTTGATGTTTTACGATGAAGACTCTTGAAAATATTCCCTTGAATCGGCCTAGAATGACGTAGATCTATAAAAAGTGTAAAAACAATCAACCCTAGATAACTCATGAGTGATGAGAAATAAGGAAGAGAACCTCTAAAGAAAGAGAGAAATCACCGATGGTAATTATATTAAACTAGTGGTGTCTCAATCGGATCTTGGAAGGAGGAATGAGAGGAGCTCAAAGATCTTCGGTCGTATGACGCTCTCCTATACGAGACACAGGAAGAAGAAGTTCGTTCTGAAGTTGAGACATGACCATTTTATGATTAAACAAATAAAAAGAAAAGTACACAGTATGTTCATTTAAAGTACATGACCTGTACTAGCCTCAACTACCTCCCGCTTTAGGCGGTCAGCCAGGTCACCCACACGGCCATGTACTCGACCGTTACACAACCAGTACACAACTACACACTGTATTTGGGTACACGACTTGTACTCAAGAGTACACAATGTGTACTTTTAAAAGTTCCGAACACTTCCTTTTTCCTAAAAAAACCTAAAATAATGATCAATACCTGAAATAAAGATCCAGGTTCTTACAAACATCCCCCCTTAAAGCAATTCAACCTCGAATTTCCCTTCCAAGGGTGGAGAAGATAAGAATTTAAAAAACTCTAGCCACTGGGATTGTACATTGGCCTCCCTCTCCAATGTCTTGTCCTATACTCACCCATGCTACCATAACACCCATACTATTGGAACATAACGACCATGAATAACCTTCGTGTTGTGATCCAAAATCTGAATATGCTGCTGATCGAAGGATACGTCCACCTCCAACTCAACCTCCTCGGGTTGAAAAACATAAGACGAGTCTGAAAAGTAATTCCATAACTGAGAAACATGGAAGACGTCATGCAAACCCTGGTACCTTTGAGTTAACTGAAATAGATAGTTAATTGACTTGACTCTCTCTAAAACCTCAAACAACCCAATGTATCTTGGTGAAATAATTCCCTGTCTCTTGATCCTCTTGTGTCCCAACCTCGGTGTGACATGTAAGAAAACCGGATCTCCGACCTAAAACTCCAAAGGTCGTTTCCATCAATCAACATAATATTTCTAGAAAGACTGTTTAATATACATCCTCTTTCGAATCAACTCCACATGATCAGTGGTCTCTAGGAAAAGATGAGGTCCCAACATAGATGTATCTCCTACCTCCAGTCATCATAGGGGTGATCAACATGGCCTACCGTACAAAGCCTCATATGGTTCCATCTGAATCATTAACTGAAAACTGTTATTATAGGAAAACTACACTAGGTTTATATGTCTCTCCCAAGACCCCTGAAATTGAGGACACATGCTTGAAGCATATCCTCCAAAACCTGAATCGTGCACTCAAACTGGCCATCTATCTGGGGATGGTATGTTGTACTTAGAAGTACCTGTGTACCCAACGCCCTCTATAATCCCTGCCTAACACAAGAGGTAAACCGAGAATCCCATTATGAAACGATAGAGTGAGGAACCCCATGAAAACGTACATTCTATTAGATGTACAACCTTCCAATCTAATCAACGCTGAAGGTTTCCTTGATTGGAAAGAAATGTGAAACCTTTCTGAGCATATCGATAACAACACAAACAACATCATTACCTCTAGGAGACCTTAGTAAACTTTTCATGAAATCCATCATGACATCATTCCACTTCCACTCAAAAATGGGTAAATTCTGTAAAATGTCTACTGGTCGCTGATGCTCCACCTTCACCTGCTGATAGGTGGAACATCTTATAAAAAACCCACAACATCCCTCTTCATAACTAGACACTAATACTGACAGTGTAGATCTCGATACAGCTTGGCTACACCAGCATGAATTGCCTAGACTAAGGAATGAAAATACCCCATCAACTCCCCACATATGTCTGCTGACACCCATACGCACCCATGAAAATACAAGATCTCATCCACATTTATGGTCAACCCAAGAGTAGGGTCCTCTCCAGACACACTCTCCCACAGGACTAGAACTTCAGAGTCTGATAGCTTCCTTATTCTCACTCGATCTAGAAGATTAGAGGTAACATCTATAGAATAAAGAAAATTTTTTCCCTGTCTATCTTGAACCTCCAAATGCTTTTCAGAGAACAGAACCATAAGCTTCCACTCACGAATTACCTCTTAAACTACCAATATATGAGTCCTCCTGCCCAACAACTCAGCCACTAGGTTTCCTTTCCCAGGCATGTTGTCCGGATCAAAGTCAAAGTAATGAAGGTACCCATCCCACCTCTACTATTTCAAATGGAAATCACACTGAGAAAAGATATACTTGAGAATTTTGTGGTCAGTGAATACCAGAAAATTATCTCCAAAAAGATAATATATCCAATAGCATAAAGAAAGCACAACTATAGCTAACTTGATATTGTGCATTGGGTAATTCTTCTTATCTGGCCTCAACTATTGAGACCTGTATGCAACGACTCCTTCCCCCTGCATAGGCACTACTCCTAGCCCGATACCAAACACATCACAGTAAATGGTGTAACTCTTTCCTGACATAGGAAAAATCAGTATTATTGTGGAACTCAACCTCCCCTTTAGCTCTTGAAAGGCTAAATCACGTGATTCTATCCACAAGTAAATTGCACCCTTCTTAGTCAGGCATGACAGTGCTGCTGGAAAGCATGAATAGTCATAAATAAAGTGATTGTAGTAACCAGCCAGCCCCATAAAACTCCATACCTCAAAGACATTCTTTGGATAATCCCAAGAAACTATTGTTTTCACTTTCTATGGGTCTACTAATACATTCGTATCCGAGATAACATGACCCAAGAAGTGAATCTAATCCACCCAAAAGTGGAATTTTGAGATCTTTTTATACAACTGCTGCTATCTCAGTGTACTCAAAATTATCTAAGGATGGGTGGCATGACCATGTTGAGTGTGAGAGTACACAAAGATATCATCCATGAAGACTACCACAAAAGATTCCAAGTAAGGATGGAACACTCAGTTCATTAGTTCCATGAAAACTACTGGTGGGTTTGTGAGAATGAACATCATAACCAAATACTTGTACATACCATACATGCTCTGTAATGCTGTAAGATGTATATTTGATTGGTCTTACTAAAACTTGATGATAACCGGATCTCATGTAAATATTTTAGAACACTCAGGCTCCTCGAAGTTGATTAAATAGAACATCAATCCTCAGAAAGGGATATCGGATTTTGACTATCAACTGGTTCATCTTCTGATAGTCCACACAATGTCTGAGGGTTCTGTCCTCCTTATTCAAAAAAAAAGATAGACAAACCCCAAGGAGATGTACTAGGTTGGATGAAACTCTTTTCCTAAAACTCCTCTAACTACATCTTGAGCTCATGTAACACTAGTGTAGCCATCTTATAGGGAGGAATGGACACTGATGCCACTACTGGAAAAAGCTCAATAGAGAAATATTACTCAGACTATAGAGGTAAACATAAAAAATTGTCTAGAAATACATCTCTGAAACAATCCACCACTGGAGAAAAGTCCATCTGTAAAGTCCCCTGGTCATCCATATATAAACTAGAAATCTGTTCTATAATTCCTCTTAACCCATGATGCTCGGGTCCCTCTCCACTCTCTTGGACATCCCATTCTCCCTTGTGTAGAAAATACCTGCCCTCTAGTGATGTGAAACTCACCCTACAACAATAGTAGTCAAGAAAGGCCTAAAAGGAGACTAACCAGTCCATTATGAGAATGATATAGAAGCCTATCATCTCTACTAAATAGACATCCCATATAAAGTTATACCCACCAACCTCAAGAGGGAACTCCTTGCATTGGCGTACACTAGCCGTCCTCATCCGCAATGGAGTGTCTAGCATCATAACATCTTCAAAAGTAAATATACAGATCCCAAGGATCTCCACAATGGAAATAGTTATAAAACTATGGGGATCCCCTGTTTCAAAAAGAGTTGAAGCTAAAACTGAGGTAACTAGAATCGTACCTCTAACTGTAGAGGGTTTGTGACCTTATCCTACTGGGTCTTCTCCACTGTAAATGTTTGACCTGTATCGTGGCCCTATAACCCCACCTGAATACCCAGAGCTTATCTACCTTGATGTCGCTGAAAACCCAAAGCCTGACTACTATGGCCATGATTACCTCCTTGGCATGAATTTCATGAAAAACTCAAGTTCCCCAACTGAGGAGAAACTGGTGGTCTTGCTCTTGAATGTGGAGTCATAATAGATCTCATATCACTAGAAAATTGTGGGAAGAACCAGCATAAATGCAGAAGATGACCCATCTTTCTGCAAGCTCTGTACTCAACTAGGTCTCTGAGGCACTGAGTTCTCATGTGCCCAATCATTATGCACTGGTAGCACCTCATCTGGCTACCTATTGATATATCCATGCTACTGGAATCAATGCCTGAAGGATCCCAATGGCACTTACTACTATTAAATAATGGAGTACTAGCCCTAGATGATAAATTTCCCTAACTCATACCTCCCAAATCCCTAATATTGCGCTCAGTAATCAGCACATGATTCACTATATCCATCACCGATGTCAGATCCACAATTTTCATATCTGAAACTACATAATTCATAGTTAGGGAACATAGTTAGTCAAACTGTTCACTAACCATGCACGAGCTATGGTCTCAAGACACCCCTCACACGATTTTCTCACATGGTTTGGAAAACTATGTGCCAACCATTCTATTCCTCTATATTGAAGAATTCAAGGTTTATCCTAGGTATCCACATGGTTTGGTCAAACCAGGAAGCTAACTATGCACCTACCTAGTTCCCACTATTTCACTTTCACGGTTCCCTAGAGTTTATTCATGGTTTCTAATAATCATGTACCTTGAGAAAGGCATCTAAAATTTCCAAAACCCCTCATAACCTCCAAAAACACAACCCAAACATTTTACCAATTCAAAATACATGAATAATGAGTAATTTAACCAAAAATAGGGGTGCTATATTCTCCTCACCTTTGGTCTTTCCATCCTCATAAATTAGGAAACCATAGACATTTTGGAAGAGTTTGGGCCATTTCCCCATAATTTCCTTTTCTCACTCCCACATTTTATCTTAAATATGACCTTGTTTCCAAAAAACCCACACTAAACTAATGATTTTCCCATGAAATAATTTCTATTCCTATCCAGAATCCATACCGTAACATGAACCAACATTGCATCCATCTTTGGGTCAATGTGATCTCATCAAGTCACATGGTCAGGATTAAGCTGATACTTCTTTTACTAAGATACATGAAACTCATTGTGTACTGAACTAATCCTTGGTTGAAAATCCAACCAATATGAAACCTCCCCAACTCATTCAAGTATTTCAAAAAGGCCTTTGAATCGAAGAGATAACATGACTTGATTACTAAAATGATGATGCATAATCCTTGAAGATATTCTCAAGAACACATGACCGCTCACCTTGATGTACAATGGTAATTGAAAGTTGTCCACATATGATTTCTGATGACGTTGAGTCATCATCATACTCTTCCTTATCAACTAAATCGTCTCCATTGTTTATTATAAAATTCTTGTCCAATCTAGTGAAGTCTCCCCTATTTTGACCCAAAAACATGTATAGAAACAGGGAATCCCATACAATTATTCTAAAGGATCCCAATGTATCATGTCCTGATAACTATTGTTTTACATGAACTCCACTAATAGTAAATACTCTTCCCAAGAGACACCAAAATACATTACATAATCCCTAATAATGTCGTCTAATGTTTGGATTGTCCATTCAGACTATCCATTTATTTGAGGATGGTAATCCATACTCATTGTCAATTGGGTTACAAGGTCTTACTGCAAGGATTTCCAAAAATGAGACGTAAATCATGGATCTCTATCTGATATGATTGAAACTAGTACGCCATTCATTTTTTATCACTTCTTAGATATATTGTTTGTATAAGTATTTCAATGTATTAGATTGATGAATAAGGATGAAATGGGATGAATTTGGGAGGCAATAAAAAATCTCCCATATGGAATCATTTTTCCTAACCATTCTTGGTAGTCCTATGACAAAGTCCATAATTATATACTCCCATTTCCACATAGTAATCTTCAATGACTACAATATATTTTTTGGTCATTATTATTCTTCCTTGACCAACTAACAAGTGAGGCATCTCGAAACAAACTCTGCCACATTTCTCTTCATTCCCACCCAAAAAAAATATGCTTTCAATTCCCTATATAGATTTTATATTCCAGTATGAACATCCCATTTCGAATGGCAGTACAAATTAATTTTTTCCTAATACGTCAGAGGTTCCACAATCTGATCTCCAAAACACAACATAGATATACCATCAAGCTTCTATCCCTCAATGGTCTCCCCACCATGGAGATTTGACCTCATAGAAACACATTCAGAATCTTATGTCTGAGAATATTTAACCATATAAAAAAATCATGAATAACTGTGACTGGAAAGAAAACTGCAACCTTACCATGCTCCACACAATCCATGTGTATATCAGCTATCATTGAAAGTAGTTTCCATTGATTCGAAGCCTGTTTCTCTAACTGACTATATTACTTCCTACTTAATGAATACTCTACAGAGTTCCCCTAACCTAGTATATACATTATGTCAAAGTAAAAAATTTGAAGATTATTCATCCATATCATTATCTTATCTTCATATATCATTGTATGAAAATGTGTTTTATGCTCTTATGATCAATAAACACCAAAAATTTCTCCCCAAATAGATATTGATTCCAAGTCATCAAATCATGAATCAGAAAACCCAATTCCAAATCAAGTGTTGTTTAGTACTTCTTATGCATATTTAACTATCACGAGACATAAGTAATCACATGATCTCCCTATATGAGAATACATCCCAACCCTGATCTCAAAAAATCCAAATACACCACATATCCTCATCCTGATTTCAAAAATATCAAGATAGTTTCTTGTGTAAGGAGAGCTTTATGCTCTTGAAAAGACTTGTGACATTCATTGTTCCATTGTAATGTAAAAATATTTCTAATCCAAGCTATCATTGGAGAAGCTATTCATGAAAATACTCACATAAATCATTGGTAATAACTAGATAAGACAAGAAAACTATGTATCTAAAACACATTATTTAGTGATTCCCACGAAATAACAACCTCTATTTTCTCAGGATATACAAAATACCTTTTTTAGAAATTAAATAGCAAAAGAAATGTACCTCATGTATCCAAAATCCACACTTTGATTTTTTTGAATAAAAATGATGATCCAGAAAGATACACAACAATGTAACTAAGTGTTTTTCATGATTCATCGTTGTCCTTGAATACACCAATATTTTATTGACCCAAAATTTCGTTAATGAAAAACCCTCTTGATCTATTTAAATGTCTTGTTATGTAGAATGATCATATAAAACGTATACACTTCCTTGGTTTTATGTTTTTTGGATTTCAGAATACCATTATGAATTATGACCATTGCTAGTATAGCCATTGAACAGTGATCACATGATTAGTATAAATATTGGGCTTTAACAAATCTAATCAACTCACAAAAAGGAATTGATGACCTCATCCAATAAAATTGCACGATACGAAACCCATTTTTCAGAGCCTGAAAAGTAGGTAGTGTCATTGGGCTTCGCTCATGACCAATCCCAAGCAGATCTTCAACACGTTAAGCTTGAACGAATTATTCTATATGAGATGTTGAATTTGATAGATATTACCACGCATGCAATATTATCTGAGCCACCCCAAGAGTCTGTCACCATCGCGCACCTTACCCATAGGTCTTATGCAGCTATTTTAAGGGGTTATGTACAAAATCTATAGAACTATGATTATGTCAACTATTTTTTATAGAATAAAGAATAGATATTCATTTTTATTATTTTTACGTTGTAAATTGTTTTTAAAATCATAAATTGTATTTTTAATTAATATTTAACAAAGAAATCTATTTTGATAAAATAAGGGATTTTTGAATTAAATAATATTCTAATAAAATATTATTATTATTAAATTAATTTCCATTAAATATAAATGATATTATAATTTTTATAATAAAATTTCAATTTTTATTAAGGATTGAAATCTATTTTTATCAATACCGATGAATTTTTGATAAATGTTGGTTTTATTTTAAAAGGAAAAATACAAATATTTCTAAAATTATTTAGATAAAATGGATATTATTTTTTGAATCAGGATTTCTAAATTATACAGTGGTAAATGTTTCATAATTTTCTGAGACAGACAAATTTTTGGGTAAAAATTAAATATCGGTTAAATATATAATGTTTTTTATGACATCAGAATGACACACTTGTAATGTAATAAAAAATGATAAACATTATTTCTGGCCAATATATGATTTAAAATTAAAATAATGTAATTTTAGGTTTAATTGATTTATTTTACAAAGCCTTAGTGGATCCTCCAAGAATTATAAAACATTTTATCATTTTAGATTGTTTTCCTTAAGAGTGTGACTCACCTCCACATAAGCAACCGAATTTTTTTAAAATGTTCAGCCATTGGCCCTATAGAATATTATTTTCCAATCCCCTTTGTTGAAAACCATGGGAAAAACCATTATATGGTTTGTGGTTTTGATTAGTTTAATGTGTGGTGTCCCAAACCAAAATACTAAAGAATTTACTCTCCTTTCCTATATAAACCTACCTATGTTCCCACATACTCTTTACTAAAAGACTTTTGAGTTCGTCAAACCTATTCTCTCCTCTCTCTAGAATACTCCCAAGGCACCCCATGCTCCAAATAATCCTCTCTCAAGCCTCTCCCAAACCTTTGGGATCACACTTCCAAGTAAGGGATTCCTTTCTTCCTCATTTTATCCAATTATCTTAATGTGGTTATGCTATTTTAATTTAAATTATAAATGTTGGTGTATGATTTAAAACCTCCCCCATACTTCCCTAATTATGTTTCAATGATTTGAGACTCTTTTATCTCTCATTTAATGCCTCCCATGTATACCTGTTACCATGCCGAAATTCTTAAGAAATTTCTCTCTCCTCATTTACATTAAAGAGATTCCTTTGTATTATGAATATAAAATCCATTAATTATGTTGGGAAATGTTTTTATATGAACCCATTACTTTCCAAATAATATAAATATGATGAGAAACCCCATTATCTCTTGTCAACCATTTTTTAAAATTTTTATGTCAAGTCGTTATGCTATCGAAATTGCACTATGATTTTCGAAGCCAAAATCAATGTGTAGTGAATACCATACCCATGTCTCTATCAATGGTATTAAACATTAAGAAAATATACATATTTAATGGTAATTTGATGTATGTATTCCACATTTATTAATCATGGAATAACTTATGATTTTGAATGATTCCATGTTATATGATCCATGTGGCACACTTATGCATTAAATGAAATGTTTAAGAAGGGTGTTCCATGACCTCACTGCAATGCATTGTGTAAAAATTAGTAACATTATACGTCCAGTGCAATGAGGTTTTACAGATGATAATTCAATTTCAATGATGTTTTACTCATTCTCTATGTGCAATGAGCCTTGGCTCATGCTAATACCATGCTAAGTGTTGTTTCCACATTTCCATGTTGTGATAACCATGTTATATCATGCCTTTATTTTTATGTTTCTCTTTCACTCCATTGAGATTCATATTGCCTAAAATGTATTATAATATTCATGTTATTCTTTTTTTACTCCCTTTCTGGGATTTATATCTCACCCTTTTCTTATGCATGTCCTCAGGTTATCCCATATAATGCTAAGTACGAGTGAATGTAGTGGTCATATAAAGGAAGTTTTCTATAAATATGTTGTGTTTCATTTTTTTAATCGTTTTGTAATTTTCCTAATCCCCAAATACACTATACCTCCCAATATTAAATGTTATATTATGTGAAGGCTTTTATGTAATAAATCATGTTTAATTGTGAAATGAAAATCAGGGTTGTTGTAGTTGGTATTAGAGGATAGGATTAGTTTTTTTCGGATTAGGATTAGAAAACCCTAGTGAATCCTCAAGGATAAGACAAAGTATAATAAAAACATAGAAAAAATGTTGGTGAGTATTGAGTAATTTTTTTATCAAATAAATACATCCCTATCTAGACACGAGCTTGTAGAGGCGGCTCTGGCACAAATGTACCATGGAGTGAAAAATCTGACATGGAATTTTGTGCTTGACATGGGGTATCCTAGTACACAACAACTTGCCTTGCTTCACTCTTGGGTAATACACTCTCAGTGGACATTCATTGGTAAATTCACAAGCTCAGTATGAACCATTATTTAGGGAATAGAAAAATGACCCTAAGAAAATATCTTAGAAACTATATCATTGATAACATAGATTGAATCCTATGGATTCATAAGTTAAGGAATAAAAGTAATTTATAAGTCATCCATTTTCTTCCTTGGATTACCCTTTTTGAGTTACCCCTAAATTTCGTTTTATTCCAGCCAATGGCTGATAATTGGACTCAGGTAACAACCGTTGCGAAAACCAATGTGATGACTGTTCTAATGAGATTCCCAATCCGATGGGAGTAGGAATCACAAACCTTTTTAAGATTCTATCTTAGTCAACTCATGCTCTGAATAGAAACATGGTTCAAGAGGAATGATCTAACCCCCTATGAAATAACAAGTCGCTATCGAGAGCTTCATGATACAAAGGCCTCATACTTTTATGGGGTCATCTGATCCCTCAATCAATGAAAAATGGATCAACTCCATTGAAAATATATTCTCCATCCTTCAATGTACCGAACAAGAGACGGTTCATATGGTTTCTTATCATATGGAGGGTGAAGATGATAAATGGTGGACATTGATCATAAATACGAAGCCTGAGGAGGAGATTAAGGTATTGGAATGGAAGGATTTCTGGAATATGTTTTTCGATAAACATTTTCTGAGCACCCTCCCGCTTAAGATGGAAAGGGACTTCCTTTCCCTCATGAAAAAAGATTATTAATAGGTCGGAGCATATGATTAAAACATCACAAGGCTTGATCAATATTCCTCTGGATTTGTCGTTACCCATAAATTAAAGGTTGAGCGCTTCTTTGGTGGGCTGAAACCTAGCCTACAGAAATCCTCGATGGTCCGTAACATCGATTGCTTTGAAAAATATTTCCGAAGTTCCCTCATGTTTTAAATAGTGATCGATGAATCTCATGGGTATCATGGGGATATGAAGGGTAAGTTGGTATTCAATTCTAGTGGTCTGATAGATAAATCCAATTGTGCTAAGAAAATATAGAACCCCACTTGCCAATGGTGCGGAAAGAAGCACCCCCGAAATTGCCTGAAGGGGACAAGGAAATGCTTTAGGTGTGGAAGAGAAGGAAACCTAGCTGTAAATGCTGACAAGAAAAACCCGCGGCTGCAACAGAGGAGAGGAATGCTCTGTTCGAATCTCAATGCATTGTTCATTTCTTAAAATATAAATAATCAGATCATCTTTCAAATCAGTGCCCCATGCCAAGGGTTTTTCGAGGCAACCAACAACCTCCAAGGCAGTAAGGGTGAAATTTTTCCCTCACTACCACCGATGTGAACCCCAACAAAGAAGTGGTGATAGGAACGCTAGTTATTCATTAACGAATAACAGACTTACTTTTTGTTTTTGGTTCTATGCATTATTTTATATCCCGAAGGTTTAATAGAGAAATCTCAACACAACCACAAATCATGGAAGTGAAGATGTCGTTGAGTACAAAAAATGGGGAAATCATTGCATCCCAGAAATATAACCCCTCCCCTATCATAATTTGGGGATTTTAATTCCATGAAAACCTCTTCATACTCCATCTAGTGTAATTTTATGTAATTATCAACATGCATTAGATTTCCTTATATAGAGCCAACATAAATTTCAATGAGAGGGAAATCACTCTCCATGTAGACAATCGAGCCCCAATTTTGTACATGTGTAAGGAGGAGGATGAATCTTCTTTAGCTCCATCATCTCAAGCATGGATATTAATTCCCTAGAAGCACATGTATCTGGATCATATGATTGAGTCGAAGAAAGAAAGCATCCTTGAAGACATGCCTATTGTGAGGGAATTCACTAAATTGTTTCTCGAGCAATTGCCTCGTCTTCCTCCTATAAGAGATGTTGAATTATCAATTGATCATATACCTGGGGTGTTACCAATACAAAGTCTCTGTATAGAATAAATGTTGTGGAGCATGAGGAGCTAAAGAAACAACTATAGGAGAATCTAGATAAAGGGTTTATATGCCCAAGTTCTTCACCATGGGATGCACCAGTCGTATTCATCAAGAAAAAGGATGGGTCAATGCACCTTTGAATTGATTATTGTGATCTCAACAAAATCATGATAAATAACAAGTATCATATTCCATGAATTGATTACATGTTCGATCAGATACGTGTAGCACAATACATTTCCATGGTGGATTTTCGGTTGAGATATTACAAAGGGTGAAGATGGAGGATATCCCCAAGACTGATTTTCATACAAGATATGGGCACAATGAATTCATAGTAATTCTTTTCGGACTCTCTAATGCTCCAGAAATATTTATGGTCTTGACGAATAGAGTCATTAGAGATTACCTCAATGAATTTTTGGTATCCTTTATAGATGATATTGTAATATACTCTAAAACCAAGGAGGATCCCGAGGAGAATCTAAGAACTATACTAGAGACCATGTGAAAAGAGAAGCTCTATGAAAATTATAGAAAGTGTGAGATCTTGTTGATGGATGTCTCATTCTTGGTTCATATCATCACAAGCAATGGGATATATGTGGATCCCTCGAATACAGCTATGGTAAAGGGATGGCCAAGTCCAACATCAGTAATAGATATCTATAGCTTCTTAGGGTTAGCTGGATATTATCACCGATTTGTGAAAAAATTCTCATGATTGTCAAACCCTATTACCATGCTAACTTAGAAGGGATTCATGTTTTCATGGAGTGATGAATGCGAATAAATCATCATGGAGTTAAAATGGAGGCTTATCACTACACCCATTCTCACATTACAACAAGTAGATAACTTTTTGAGGTATTCATTGATTCTTTGAAGAAGGGGCTACGATGTGTGTTGATGAAAAATGAAAAATTCATTGATAATGCTTCAAGTTAATTGAATTTTCAGGAGCATAACTATCCAACACATGACCTAGAATCGGCTGCAGTGATCTTCGCTTTGAAAATTTGGTAACGTTATCTCTTTGGGGAGATGTGTGAAATATATATGGACCACAAAATCCTAAAGTATATATTTACATTGAAAGAATTTATTGATGTAATAAAATAATATGAACATTATGTTGGGAAAATATATGTTTTACAATTAAAATAATGTTATTATAGGTTTATTTTATTTATTTTAAAAGGCCTTAGTGGACCCTCCAAGACTTATAAAACATTTTATCTTTTAAAATTGTTTTCCATAAGAGTGTGACTCGCCTCCACATATGAAACCCTATTATTTTAAGAAGTTAGGCCTTTTAAATTATAAAATATTATTTTCTAATCCTCTTTGGGAAAAACCATGGGCAGAAACCATGGGCTGGTTTTTGGTTTTGATTAGTTTAATGTGTGGTGTCCCAAACCTAAATAATAATGAATTCCCTCTCATTTCATATAAAGAACCACCCATGATCCAACTTCCTCTTCACTCAAATCCTTTAGAGTTCGTACAAAATCTGACCTCATCTTTCTAGAATCCTCCCAAGGCCTACCAAGCTCCCAATAAGCCTCTCTCAAGCCTCTCCCAAGCCTTTGGGATCACACTTCCAAGTAAGGGATTACTTCCTTCCACATTTTATCCATGTTTTTAAATATAATTATGCCCTTTTAATTAAAATTATAAATGTAGGGGTATGATTTAAAACCTCCCACATACTTCCCAATTTACTTTTTAATTATGAGATACCCAGTTCCTTCTCATTTAATGCCTCCAATTTACACCTGTTACCATGCCGAAATTCCGTAAGGATTTCTCTCTCCTTTATTAAATTCAAGAAATCAATTTTTATTATGAATCTAAATTTCATTACATATGTTAAGACATGTTTCTATATGAACCCATTAATGTACATTTCATTTACATATGATGAGGCATCCCTTTATCTCCCATCAACTATTTTTATGAAATTTTATGTTACCCCGTTATGCTATCGAAATTGCACTGCGTTTTTCCAAGAAAAAATCATTGTGTAGTGAATACCGTACCAATGTGTCTATCAAGGATATTCACATTTATGAACATATACATATTGAATGGTACTTTCAGGTATGTATTCCACATTTCTTAATCATGTAATAACTTTTGATGTTGAATGATTCCATGATATATGATCCATGCGGTACACTTATGCATGAAATGAAATGTTAAAGAAAGGTGCGCCCTAACAGCACTCCAATGCATTGGGTAAAGATTAGTAACATGATACATCAAGTGTAATGAGGCTTTACTCATGCTAATTCCAGTGCACTGAGGGTTTAATCATGCTCTATGGGAAATGATACTTGGCTCAGGCTAATACCATGTTCAGTGTTGTTTCCACATTTCCATATTATGATAATCATGCTATATCATGGCTTTATGTTTATGTTTGTCTTGAGATCCATTGATATTACTATTGAATAACATGTGTTTTAATATTTATGTTATTATTTATTTACTCCCTTTCTGGTGTTTATAGATCACTTTTTTATTATGCATGTCCTCAGGTTATCCCATGCAATTCTATGTACAAGGGAATGTAGTGGTCTTGTAAAGAAATTTTTCAATTAGATGTTGTGTATCATGTTTTTAGTCATTATGTAATGTTCCTAAGCCCCAAAGACACTAGACCTCTCGATATTATATGTTTTATAAAGTGAAGTTTTTTATGTAATGATTCACATTTAAGTGTGAAATGAAAATCAGGGTTGTTATAAGTATGTCATCCACAAACACCACCAAAAAAGAATCCAGATACCATTGAAATAACTGATTCATTAATTCCATAAAGATTGATGGTACATTCCTAAGACCGAAAGATATAATCACATAAAAATAATGGAAATATATAATTCTGAAATCTATCTTCAAAATATCCTCTTTATGAACCTGAATTTTGTGATGACCTGAATGCAATTCAATTTTAGAGAAATACTAGGATCCCCTCAATTGATAAAATAGATCTTCAATGCATGGAAGGGGATACTTATTCTTTATTGTAACTTGGTTAAAAATAATACAATACACACAAATCATAAGAGTTTTATCAACGTTTTTTACAAATAAAACCAATGTTTCCCTTGAAGACATACTCGATCGGATAAACCCTTTACTTTCCAACGTTTCCAACTGATTTTTCAATTACATTAATTTTGTTAGTACCTTCTAATAATGAAGATATTGAGATAGTACTAGTCCCTTGTAGGAGATCAATCATAAACTCCACTTCACTTTTGGGTGGAAACCATGAGAAATTTTCAAAAAAAACAATAGAAAATTGGTCGATGATGTTTTGAAAATATCTATTACCGATATCATACATATATTACAAATGTACCGATGCCAAATAATAAGAGATATTTTTGACTATCAATGCCCTAAGATCTGTTTTACCAGCCTTTACAACCCAATCTTTTCTAAAGTGATTCTTGACACCATCCAAGAATACGAAACAAACCATTAAATTATAACTGTTGATGCATGCCTTGAATGATATTGAAAAATCCATACCAATGATCAATTCATATTCATCTATATCCAAAATTGATAAATCCCAAATCAACTAAACCCCATCGATTACTATACAACAAATTTTTCACCTAAATTCATGGTGTTCCCTTTTCCCAAGAGGAGTTTTTTATTTTAAAAAATAATCATATCTACACATAACCCCATATAATCAACAACATGAGAAGAAATAAATTAGTAGGACATTCCCATATCCAAAAATGTTTTTATAAGGCTATAATTCAAAATAATCCACCTTTCATTGTTTGAATGTACTGATTGATCATCCATGATCACTTTCTTAGCTCTATATAATTGCTTACATGGTGTTATTTTCTATTTGTTAACCTATTGAGATCACATTGCCCGAGGTGTCACGGTATTCCTATAATCACCATTGATCTCTTTATTTTGATGACAAGAGTTACTCTACAACACTTTTCATATTGAAGCATAAGATGCCTGATTAGAATGAGATTTTTCTTTAGCACCCGACCTTGGAGCACTATGAAAATAGTGCTAATGATGTCCCATATGACTGTAATTGTGATATGATCAAGTTGGTTCCATACAATCTATCGTCATATTTTCAAAAGAACCACTGAAATTGTAGAGACCTGAAGCCTAACGTACATATACATTACATTAATTTTGTGGAATACTTAGTACATAACAAAAACACACACACAAGGACCGTAATAGTTTAGTGTCTTTGGAAACTCAGAATTTAATCTTCTAATCGTGGTGAAAGATCTTGAAAATAGACCATAAAGATCTTCCTTTTTTTACCTAAAACTTTTCTTTATATACTAGGGAAAAGAAAACATAAAAGGGTGAGCTCAAATGCTCAGTAAGGGTAAACAAATGAAATATCAATCACATCATATTCATAAGAACATAACATTTTGCAAATCTTAACCTGCACAAGGGAGCATAATTTCATAACATGGGATAAATCATAGTAGTGAAATGAAATCCCAATAATCATAACTTAAAACATGAAACTTTGTGGCATACACACATAATCATAGATAATCATTTCTTGTTAGTCAAGACTCATTGCCAATACTATCTTAGTGGACAATGTCCATTTTTGAACCGAGTCACCCTCGTTTCAGTCCTGTTTCACAGAACCGGTATAACCTACCGTTCCAGCCATGTCTATCTCATGAGATATAAAATCTTTACCCAATGCATTGGAGGGAGATATAGGTCCCACCCATCTCAAATGATACCATTCTTATGTGTGCCACAAAATCATAACTCATACATCATTGTATAACCCATGTAATAAAAATGGGAATCTCAAACATCATGACATCATAAAACAATTCATATAGGATAAATGAATTTATAAAAATATTTCCATCACAACATAATCAAATGCATGTAATAATAGAGATAGAAAAAGAACCCTTTATTATCTTAGATGGAAAATAATTTTTATAAAACACTTGAACTCCATTCTTGAGGAAAATATCCTTTCTTCTTCAAAAACACTTTTCCTTTCATAACATGTCTTACAATTTTAAACTAAAAGAAGTTTATTAAAAATAAACATGAAAACTTTTAAAGGAATATTCTTGGAAATAATGTTTTAAAAATCCATTCATGCCGTATAAGTTAAAAAAAACATTCTTCATACTATTTTCGGAAAAGTCAAAAAAGTACCTCGTACGAAAAACGACAAAAGATTCCTTTCATATTTTTACTAAAAACTCATCGAAGTGTAAAATAGGATTTAAACAATGTAGGTGAATGGAAATAATATTACATATTGAGGAAACATGGATGTGGATGATAAAATACACCCCAGTAAATACTAAAGTATAAACAATCTCGGATAAAAATGAGATTGTGATATTTCCCTTACCTTAAGTCTGATTTGCTTCGTAAGTCTCCGAACCTCCTCTTTTTGATGCGCCTTTTCTTAACCTCCACTTAAAGAACTAAGGATGATCTTTGAAGAAGACCAGGACCTCTAGGATGATACTAGGGAAGTGGAGAAGAAATTTTTGCAAGGGTTGGCCGAGCTTGAATGATCAAATTGGTGTGAGGAGGAGAGGGAGTAGGTGCCCTTTTATAAGGGAGGAGAGGGGCATCTTTGGAAATCTTAAAAATATTAATTTATAATAAATATATCCCCATTTAAAAACCTCCAAAAATGACTCATATCCGAATATTAGATTATATAGGGTTGTAATATCATCAACCAATAAAATTTAGACATGTTAGGAATTTATTTTTAACATTATCAACTTTATTTATCCCTATTTATCAATTTAATTTTATTTGTGGTAATAATATTCTAAATTTTAAATTATTATTAATAATTTCATATGTGTTGTGAATTTCCCATAATTTGACACTTTATGAAATTTTTGACCATATAAAATTTAATTTATAATTTTTAAATATTTCTGTGATTTTTAAACAATTTTATAATATGTTATTTTTATAAAATAACAATAGTGTCAATTTTGACACTATTCATTTATTTGAATTTAAATAAAATATATACAAAGGATATGTTCGAAATAAAAGCTTTAATATATTAATAAAGTGTCATATGTATCTATAAAATTAGTGGAGAACATTAAATAGTGCATATAATAATTATTTTAATATTTTTAAAACCATTTATTTGATACTTTAATTAATAAAATAATTTCAACATCACTATTGTGTCATAATTAATGATAATTATTTAATCCCAAAAAATTCTAAATAAATTCTCATGATATAAATAATGTTGTTAGCTTTCTGGAGACTATTCACGTTCGAAGTTGTATGATGTTTATCACTATGTTAAAATTATTATACTTATAAGATTTAAGAGAGTGCCATGTTGTCACTTTCTTTGGTTTTAATAATAATTAAATTATTTACATGGTCAAAAGTCCATAAAATGAATCTAATCCGACCCTTAGTTGATATGGGTTTACTTTTAGCCATCAAATAAAATTTTGGCATGTGTGAGGGTAATTTTATAATATTAAATTTACCCTTAATTACCTGATTTACCTTTAACTATGGTAAATAAAATTTACCTTAGTTACTATTCATAATTCCCAAAAATAAAAACTAGCCTATTAACATAATTTGGACCCACTGATTCCAAATATGGAATCCATTTTCCCAAATTCAATACACAAAAGTTTCAGAAATTAAATTAAAATTAATCCCGTTGTTGAAAGAAAACGGGTTTTTCTTTAAAACATTGCAAAAGATTGAATTGATTTAACCTACGAATTAATGGTAAAATCAATGCTAATGACATACATTATATTAAATGGTAAAAATATATTCTATTTATACTTTAAAACCATTCAATATTATAATTTAACCACATAAGATATTGCGATGAAAAAAGTTGTTTTTAATTAAAATATATCGTGTGTTTACTATTCATTAAAATGTGAAAGTTACCAGAATAATATGAAAAATTTATCCAAAGTAAATTTTTATTTCATGATTCCAAAGAATAATTTTATTTTGTCAAATTGAACATATAAACATTTAAAAAACTAGATTTAAAGTGGGTGCGCCATCAAAAGGCAGCAAAACTTCATTTTTTTAAAAATACTTATTTTACCCGAAAAATTGATTCTGTTCTTATACCATGTTCTAGAAAATGTGTAAGATGAATAATAATGTTATAAAATTCAAAATTTAGTTAATATTATTCATAAAGGCTAGTTCATAATAATATTATAATAATATATCATTGTTTAGTAAAACCCGGTATTGCGTACAACACACGCTATCGAGGAAGGTCGCGATTGCGTGTAATGCAAGCCAAGTCAGGGTTGCGTGTTGTGCAAGAATCCTTCTTTGATTCGTATAATGTAATCCAACCATATTTCATATATACATTGAATATATATATATATATATACACTCAATGTTGTGTAGAATAACTATTATCAAAATTGTGAGTAACACGATCCAAGAATAGTGTTGCATATACTGCAAGCTAATGCGGTGTTGCGTATAGCGCAAGGTAATCTTGGTGTAGCATAAAACAGAAGACATTAATGAAATTAAAAAATATTTTTCATAAAATCTCAGGGTGTTACATTCTACCCCCCTTAAAATGAATTTCACCCTCGAAATTCGTTGGGGTTATAAATGGTTTACTACTCGAAAGTTTGCTTAATAGAAAACCACATCTTAAAAGGAATACCAAAATATGGCTTTAAAAACTAAAGTATGAAATGTAACAGTTACCCAAATTAACTCATCACTGGGTTTCCACGTAGGAGGACATAGGTGAAAATATGGATATGGAAGAAAAATCTAACCATCATGTTCTGATGGAGAGTGGTAGAGAACATGGCTATGAAAAAGCCAACAATCACAAAGCTATTGATTTGTGATGATCTAAGGTACCATCTGATTCATCAGATATAAGGGAACTTGGACAACATTTTTGGTTTTCAAGATCATTTCCCTAAAGTTGATGAATTAAAAGAAATACTTGCATGATTTTGGTACAATCTCACTGTTGTTCGTGAATTGAACAATTTCCACTTCATCCCTTAATGAAATGAAGTTTAATTTGTTATTCGTGATGTGTTAGCAGATCATGTGATAGAATGATGGGTCATTCCATCTCTTTCAAACAAAAGGTTAGCAAAAGTTATAAGCCCAATTTATGGTTAGATTAATCGTATATGGTTCCAAAAATGAACTTATACTTCATATATCATACCTCTTAATAAAATAAAACTAGTTTCTACTAACCAGGGACTTCATGTAGGCCAGTGGTAGGTGATAAAGGCCAGTCGCAATTCGGTTGTGGGTTCGATTCCCACAGCCTTGTCCGACGTGATGGGCTGTCGCCTGTCCTGCAGGTTGTCCTTTTTCTAAATCTATATTACTATAACATCCCATCAACAATATCAAAAATGTTTTATCCTTAAACAATACTAACTTATGTGCAAAATAATCCATTCCAGTCTTCAAGCTTATCTAAAATACATCGGTCCAAGCTCATAGTATAAAGAAAATGATCACGTGAATGCCATCATTTATCCCTCATATATCATAAGATATATCTTGTTGGTCAAATTACAAACATGTGAATACCTTAATCATGTATTCTCTTGAAGAATGAATATCCGTTGAACCTTAGTGAAAACATGAATGCTGTTAAAAGTTAACACTTTCCACATACCAAAATCCTCAGAATTCTATATACTCAAACCATGATATCACTTAGTCCTTTTATTAATCATGAGCTCATGAATACAATCAAACATTTCATTATCTTCTTATTCTTTCATTATGCACATATCATCTACTTTACAAAAATATCTAAATAACATTCCATGGTTACTGGTACCATTCAACATATACTTTCAAATAATTTTAAGAAAAACAATAGTGTAACAATCCTTAGATGATTCTATAGTACCATTAACTATACAACATAGCTCTTGATAAACATACAATCATTCCACTACCTTCTAAAATAACCGACTGAGCCTCAACACTTCTTTTAGCTCATATATCATTTGTAGTCTCCTCATCATCATCCACATAAATACTACCCATATGACCATGCTGATTCTCTTCATGAGATTTTCCATTAGGGCATTGGTTTGCATAATGACCGTACATTCCGCATTTAAAACATCTAATCATTGTTGATGTCGTAGCAATACCATTATCCTTGTTCATGGTGTTAACTGAACCTTTTCCTTTGCACTTACTGTCTTTCTGTCCTTCTTTTCCACTCCCAAAGCATCTTCCAGTTCCTTTGAAACAATCCCCTTGATGCCTCTTCCCACATTATTTAAATGAGGGAATGTGAACTTTCTTTCCTCTATGATCATCATGAAACTCCATCTTTCTATTATTATCTGAGTCGAGAAACTTACCAAAGTTGAGATTATTGATCATATTATGACATTGCTGATTAGGCATAATAACGATGTTAGGACTTCCAGATCCCGTTTAATTTGGTTTCTCATGAAGAAAATCATTCCATTGTCTATCATATCCTCCATTATCGGGAATCTTCCTGTTTCCAGCCATTTTCTAAAACCCAAAAAAAATAGTGTGAGAGGATAAAATCATGCTAGGGAAAACAACATAGTAAAGGGGGAGTACAATCAATATCTAACATCTTAGGTTAAATTCTAATATCATTACCATAGTTCTAGGACAATATCCTATACGTATACTTATCCTTAGGTACATCCCTAGACATACCTTAGAAATATCTCTAGGGATCTCACTAAGGTTTTTGCATCCTATTTTCCAAAGGTTGACTAAACCTTTCCTCTGATACCAACTATAGAGACCTGAAGCATAATGTACAAATAAATTACATTACTTTTGCAGAATACTTAGTACATAACAAAAACACACACACAAGGACCGTAATAGTTTAGTGTCTTTGGAAACTCAGAATATAATATTCTAATCGTGGTGAAAGATCTTCAAAATCTCCCATAAAGATCTTCCTTTTTTACCTAAAACCTTTCTTTATATCATGGGGAAAAGAAAAAATAAAAGGGTGAGCTCAAATTCTCAGTAAGGGTAAACAAATGAAATATCAATCACATCATATTCATAAGAACATAACATTTTGGAAATCTTAACCTGCATAAGAGAGCATAATTTCATAACATGGGATAAATCATAGTAGTGAAATGAAATCCCAATAATCATAACGTAAAACATGAAACTTTGTGGCATACACACATAATCATAGATAATCATTTCTTGTTAGTCAAGACTCATTTCCCAGACTATCTTAGTGGACAAAGTCCCTTTCTAAACCGAGTCACCCTCGTTTCAGTCCTGTTTCACTGAACCGGTATAACCTACCGTTCCGGCCATGTCTATCTCCTGAGATATAAAAACTTTACCCAATGCATTGGAGGGAGATATAGGTCCCACCCATCTCATAATGATACCATTCTTATGTGTGCCACAAAATTATAACTCATATATTATTGCATAACCCATGTAATAAAAATGGGAATCTCAAACATCATGACATCATAAAACAAATCATATAGGATAATGGAATTCATAAAAATATTTCCATCACAACATAATAAAATCCATGTAATAATAGGGATAGAAACAGAACCCTTTATTATCTTAGATGGAAAATAATTTTGATAAAACACTTGAACTCCATTCTTGAGGAAAATATACTTTCAACTTCAAAAACACTTTTCCTTTCTTAACATGTCTTACAATTTTAAACTAAAAGAAGTTTATTAAAAATAAACTTGAAAACATTTAAAGGAAGATTCTTGGAAATAATTCTTTAAAAATTCATTCATGCCGTATAAGTTAAAAAAACATTCTTCGTACTTTTTTCGGAAAAGTCAAAAAAGTACCTCGTACGAAAAATGACAAAAGATTCCTTTCATATCTTTTACTAAAAACTCACCGAAGGGTAAAATAGGATTTAAACAATTGTAGGTGAATGGAAATAATATTACATATTGAGGAAACATGGATGTGGATGATAAAATACACCCCAGTAAATACTAAAGTATAAACAATCTCGGATAAAAATGAGATTGTGATATTTCCCTTACCTTAAGTCCGATTTTCTTCGTAAGTGTCCGAACCTCCTCTTTTTGACGCGCCTTTTCTTAACCTCCACTTAAAGAACTAAGGATGGTCTTTGAATAAGACCAAGACATCTAGAATGATACTATGGAAGTGGAGAAGAGATTTTGGTAGGGTTTGTCCGAGCTTGAATGATCAAATTGGTGTGAGGAGGAGAGGGAGGAGTGCCCTTTTATAAGGGAGGAGAGAGGCGCCTTTGGAAATCATAAAAATATTAATTTATAATAAATCTAACCCCATTTAAAAACCTCCCGAAATGACTCATATCTGAAGATTAGATGAGATAGGGTTGTAATCTCATCAACCAATAAAATTTAGACATGTTAGGAATTTTTTTTAAACATTATCAACTTTATTTATCCCTATTTATCAATTTAATTTTATTTGTGGTAATAATATTCTCAATTTTAAATTATTATTAATAATTACATATGTGGTGTGAATTTTCCATAATTTGACAGTTTATGACATTTTTGACCATATAAAATTTAATTTATAATATTTAAAATTTTTGTGATTTTTAAACAATTTTATAATATCTTATTTTTATAAAATAACAATAGTGTCAATTTTGACACTATTCCTTTATTTGAATTTAAATAAAATATATACAGAGGATATGTTCGAAATAAAATCTTTAATAGATTAATAAAATGTCATATGTGTCTATAAAATTAGTGGAGAACATTAAATAGTGCATATAATAATTATTTTAATATTTTTAAAACCATTTATTTGATACTTTAATTAATAAAATAATTTCAACATCACTATTGTGTCATAATTAATGATAATTATTTAATCCCAAAAAATTCTAAATAAATTCTCATGATGTAGATAATGTTGTTAGATTTTTGGAGACTATTCATGTTCGATGTTTTATGATGTTTATCACTATGTTAATATTATTATACTTATAAGATTTAAGAGAGTGACATGTTGTCACTTTCTTTGGTTTTAATAATAATTAAATTATTTTCATGGTCAAAAGTCCATAAAATGGATCTAATCCAACCCTTAGTTGATATGGTTTTACTTTTATCCATCAAATATAATTTTGGCATGTGTTAGGGTAATTTTATAATATTATATTTACCCTTAATTACCCGATTTAACTTTAACTATGGTAAATAAAATTTACCGTAGTTACTATTCATAATTCCCAAAAATAAAATGTAGCCTATTAACATAATTTGGACCCACTAATTCCAAATATGGAATCAATTTTTTCAAATTCAATACACAAAAGTTGCTGAAATTAAATTAAAATTAATACCGTTGTTGAAAGAAAACGAGTTTTTCTTTAAAACACTGCAAAAGATTGAATTGATTTAACCTACGAATTCAAGGTAATATCAATGCTAATGACATAAATTATATTAAATGGTAAAAATATATTCTATTTATACTTTAAAACCATTAAATATTATAATTTAACCACATAAGATATTACGATGAAAAAAGCTGTTTTTAATTAAAATATAGCGTGTTTTTACTATTTATTAAAATGTGAAAGTTACCAGAATAATATGAAAAATGTATCCAATGTAAATTTTTATTTCTTGATTCCAAAGAATAATTTTATTTTGTCAAATTGTACTTATAAACATATCAAAAACTAGATTTAAAGTGGGTGCACCATCAAAAGGCGGCAAAACTGCAATTTTTGAAAAATTCTTATTTTACCCGAAAAATTGATTTTGTTCTTACACCATGTTCTAGAAAATGTGTAAGATGAATAATAATGTTATAAAATTCAAAATTTAGTTAATATTATTCATAATGGCTAGTTCATAAATATATTATAATAATATATCGTTGATTAGTAAAACCCGGTATTGCGTACAACACACGCTATCGAGGAAGGTCGTGATTGCGTGTAATGCAAGCCAAGTCAGGGTTGCGTGTTGTGAAAGAATCCTTCGTTGTTTCATATAATGGAATCCAACCATATTTCATTTATACATTGAATATATATATATATATACACAATGTTGCGTAGAATAACTATTATCAAAATTGTGGGTAACATGATCCAAGAATAGTGTTGTGTATACTGCAAGATAATACGGTGTTGCGTATAGCGCAAGGTAATCTTGGTGTAGAATACAAAACAAGACATTATTGAAATTAAAAGAATATTTTTCATAAAATATCGGGGTGTTACTGAAATAATCTCGTATTACTATTCATATGAGGAGGAAAGTTGACTGATCCCATGATCTAATTTTGAGATATACCATCCCCCTTAAGAATTGGTGTCTATTCTCTTGTTTATGCCATTATAGTTACCACCTATTCCAATAGGAATAAATATTATTCCTACAAACTTGTTTCACAAGAATTATCTTTCGTATATTGTTACTCTATTGACCATCTCTTTATAATCCATTATACAAAGAAAAACAATCTTTGTGAAAAATTTTGGTTTCAACCCTGACTCAAAAATTAATTACTTCAAGGATGCAATTGTACAACATTGAAATGAAAAAATGGACTAAATTAATAAATTTAGAAGCATAATCTATTTTCCTGAGATTTTCTTACTTCAAACAGAATAAGTACATTATTCAAGCAATCTAAAAGAAGCGAGGATATAATTTTATTTGAACAACTCTTCAAAATCCTCCCATGTCATGCCTTGTTATATTTTTGCATAAACAGCCAAATCCAACCATTAGAGTTCTAGGTACTCTAGCATATATATTTCTATCTTCACTCTCAACCCTATTGAGGTCCTAAGGAAATCAAAGATTCAAATCATCTTATTCAACCAAACTTATTCTTTTTTATCACAGAATCCCCACAAAATATGGGGGGATTTTGTTTTTTGAACTAAATAGTAAGATCAACTTTCCAAGGGTCATCAGACCTATTAACCTTATCCACATCTTTAAAAATCTGGATGATACTATAGAATAACTGTTGGTTCACCTGTAGCTCATGTGAAACCATATTCTTAGCAACCTCCTCCTGTTAGTTCTTATGACGTTTACCCAGTTCCACTCACTATAACCAATACAAATTCCATTTAGTCTCACTTATTAAAAATTGAAGGCCTATAAATTTCAAATTTACCACATCAATAATACCACAACATTTATTTCCAAAATATAACCATTTCTCTTTCAAATTTTTTTTAAAATATCACCACCATACTTTTCAAAATTAAATAATTTCAAGTATTTAAAAAAACACACCCTTGTAACCAAATCACAGATCATTACTCAAAATGAATGATACAATCCTATTGTGAATTCATTTCTTTAAATTCATGTCATTCTATTCTCATCAGCTAAAACCCTGAAAATGTGGTGAGAACTCCTTGAATTGTATCAAACACTCGGGCACCCAAACACCATGGTAACTAGAAGCTCAGAATAAAATGGTTAGCTCTGTGTTTTTATTATATAAGTTTCATGTTCCGAAGAACTTTTCTCTTTAATACCAACCAAACCCAAGAACTGAACAACAAATACCATTTAAGGAATAAACAAGATGATAACATTTTTAATATCCTTCTCCTTACCCATTCGCTTGGGAAGAGGTAGTGGGTGTTATTGGCCTTAGGTGACATCCCCAAGATAGCAAAGGATGGAAATAAATTCCAAGGGCCTCAAGAAAATTTTGGGTATGATTTAACATTTAAAATATAAAAATCCAAACCACAAGAAAATAACCAATGAAAACATTATATGATGCATGGGTATAAAAATACAACTCAAAAACATAACTAACGATACATAACCATGAAAACCACTATATTTGAGTACAAGATAAAACCAAGTGACATAACCAAATGAATAAACCAAAACAAAACCCAAAGGTTCCAAAGACATAGAATCATCATCTCTCAACCTTATCCCTACTCCAACTTGAGAATCCATGCATATGGTATCAAGAAGCATCACAATAGAACCATGAAACCATGCCTTTAGCTACATATTGATAAATGAAATATACAAATGAAAAACAATTCCCATGTAGTGGGTGAGTCTAAAATTAGTAGGATATTTCCGTTGACATAGCAACTCAGTCCACTAGGATAAATGTTTTTAACATAATTTATATAAAATATTTTGAAAATATTTTATCAATTTATATATAACTATAAAAATTTTAATGGAAAAAATTTCACAACACAATAAATCCTTTCAGAATTATTTGAAAAAAAATCATTCATGTCTTCACTCACACACCATGCATACTAAGGTAATAGTTCCATACTCATGAGTAGTCTCTCATCCCTCCACCAATTCCTAACTTGGAGGCCAAACTCATTGTTCCCCAATAGAACACGCCCCCTTTCAAGTGTCATGTATCTTGTACCCCAATGGTAAACGTCCCTTATTCAAGGTCATGTAAAAATCATGAACTCACACCAATAATGTATTCCAAATTCAATGGAAAATTATTCCAAATAAAACCCATCTTTCCATAAAACATTCCAACAACCATTTTCCATTCTTTAAAACCAAAACAAAAAAATTAAAATCATAAACCAAATCAAATTTTATAAAATCCATATTATTTCTATTGTTTCCCCAAACCATTACTAAATTTATTTCAAATAAGAATCACAGAAGGTTTTCACAACCATTTCAAGAAATTAAATCAATTTAATACCAAACATTTATGTTCTAATCAAGTGATAGTTAAAAATAACCCACATACCTAAAAAACTGTTTGAAAAAATAAGAACAAAACAAAAAATTCATTATTTGATTACGAAACACCTTTATTTCCCTAGATAACATTAAAAAAATCACAATTACCATCAAATAACATGGATATATCTACAAAATATCAAATTTAAGGTTCCTGGAAAGAGAAGGAGAAGTGATCTAATAAGAATGGCCAATGAACCAGATTTAATGGTGAATCTAAATATCCAAATGGATTTAAATCTCCAAAGACTTTCTCCTAAATTGAAGGGAATATCCTATTAATAATTTAGAGGAAAAGAAATTCATGATTATAAAAGATTAGGAAATAAAAAGAGATATTGAGTATTAATTTGATTTAAATCAACAATTTTGGGATATGAAACTACATGGTGCATAGTTAGGGTTCACAGTTAGTCAAACTATGAAATATCTATGCATGAGTAATTGTTTCATGACACCCCTTACACTGTTGGATCAGAAAGTCAGAAAAACTGTGTACCAAACATTCAATTCCTATATGTCCAATCATGTACGGTTTCACCAAAGCATCCACACAATGTTTCTAAACCATGCACCTTCTCAGTGGCCATTATTTCACTTGATGGTCTCTTGGAGAAGTATCATGATTTATTCTAATCATGGACCATGAGAAAAGCCTCCAAAAAGTGAAAAAAGACTCATAACCTCCTGAAATTAAACCCAAGATTTATACCAAGCCAAATTAAATGTATAAAGAGACATGTACCTAAAAATAAGGGTGATACATTCTCCCCGCCAATGTCCTTTATATCTATATAAAGTAGGAAACAACCAAAATTATGGAATAGATAAATCCATTATTCCATCATTTTCTTTTTTGGATCCAACATTTCCTCCTGAATTCTGACCACATTTCCCCAAAATATGTACTATATTGATGATTTTCCCATGAAATAATTTATCTCGCCTATCAAGAATCCATAACAACACATGAACCAACATAGAATCTAGATCTAGGTCTATACAATCCCATAAAATCACATCGTCAATATTAGCCTAGTACTTCTTTAACTGAGATACATGAAGTACATTGTGAACTGAACTGAACTTTGGTGGAAAATCCAACCGATATGTCACCTCCACAACTTGTTCAAGTATATAAAAATTATCTAAATATTGAGGATATAACATCCCATGATCACCAAAATAATGATCACCAATCTTTGAAGCTATTCTCATGAACACATGACCACTCAAATCAAATTAAAATGGTCATCGACGGTGATCCACGTATGATTTTTTAAGACTCTGAGCCATCACCATACTCATCCTTATAAAGATAATATTATCCATTTATTCTTGCACAAGGATTATACCAACTAGTAAATTTTCGTCTATTTCAACCCAAAAAAGTGGAGAGAGGTGAGGATTCACATACAATGCTTGAAAAAGAGGCATATTAATTGAGGCCAGATAAAAATTGTTTTATGATAACTCCCTTAATGATATATCCTCTTCATAAGAGACAACAAAATCTAATACACAATACCTAATAATTACCTCCAATGTTTTGATTGTTTATTCAGACTGTCTATCCATTTGAGGATGATATTTCATTCCAATTTTCAATTGGGTTCCAAGTGATTTCTATAAGGTTTTCAAAAATTGGGATATAAGACATGGATCTTAATATTATACAATCGAAATTGGTATTCCATTCCTTTTTACCACTTCTAAGATATAGAGTTTGGAAAAGTCTTCGATCATATTGCATTCATAAATAGGGATGAAATGGGCTGACATTCTAAGGCGATCCCCAATCACCCATATGGCATCTTGTTTCTTAAAAATTATTGGTATAAATGTGATAAAGTATATACTTTTCTTCTCCCATTTCCACAAAGAAATTGGTAAATACGACAGCATACCCAATAGCTATTGATGCTCTACCTTGACCTACTGATCATTGAGGCATCTCAAAACAAATTCCTCCACTTTTCCCTTCATGATTTCCCACGAAAAATATGATTTCAGTGCTCTATAAATATTTCGTATTCTTGGATTAACTTTCCTTCTTTAATGGTGGTAAGTATTAAGAATTTGTTCTTGATATATCATAGGTACCACAATCCTATCTCCAAAACACAACACAAATCTCTCGTCAAGCATCCATCTCTAAATGGTCTCCCAAATATTGATTTTTGACCTAATGTAAAAACATTGATAATTGGTTGTTTTTTCCACATTAACCTTCTCAACCAAATCAAGAATAAAAAAATACAAGAAATATAGCTACAACCATACCTTGATCCACACAATCCAAGTGCATCTCATCCAACACCACCATTAGAATACATTCATCTGAAGACTCTTTTTCTAACTGACTATATGACTTCCATCTTAATTCATATTCCATAGAGTTCCATTTACCCATTGTATACATTACGTCAAAGTCAAGAATTTGAAGATACTCCATCAATTTTCTTTCTTATAATCAGATATATTTATGATAAAATGGGTTTTAATCTCTTATAATCCATACACACCATAAATTTCTCACCAAATAAACACTCAAACCAAATATTCAAAGCATGCACCATAATAGATAATTTCAAATCAATTGTTGTGTAGTTCTTATCAGGCACCAGAATCATTCACGAGTCAAAGGAAACGAAATAATATCCCTGTGTGAGAACATATCCCAACCCTGATCTCGAAGCATCCCAATACACCACATATCCTTGTCTGGATTCCAGAAATATCAATATAGGAGTTGATGTAAGGTGAAATTTAAGCCTTTTAAAAGACTTATGAAATTTATCATTCCATTAAAATTGAATAATATTTCTCATCAAAGCTATCATTGGTGAATCTAGTCATGAAAAAGTACACAAAAATATTTTTTAATAACTGAATAATCCAAATAAACAATGTATCTCAAACACATTTTTGGGATGTTTCCAAGACACAACAACCTATATCTTCTCAGATTCCATAGATACAACCTTTTCAGAAATGAAATGTAAAAGGAAAAACACCTATTATATCCAAAACTGACACTTTTATGGTTTTTTGTATCGATAATGATCCCACAAGATACCCAACAATACAACCAAGTGTTTCTCATGATCTGCCTTTTTCCTTGAATACACCAGTATGTCATCCAAAAACACCTCCAAAAAAGAATTCAGATACCATTGAAATATCAGATTCATCAGTGCCACAAATTTAGCTGGTGCATTCATAAAACTGAAATTCATAAACACATATATATAATTTCTATATCTACTTATGAATTATTTCTTTTGAATATCCTATCTTTGAACCCGCAGATGGTGATACTGTGAATGTAATTCCATTTTAGAAAACCATTGGGATCCCCTAAATTGATCAAACGGGTCATCAATTCATGGAATATGATATTTATTCATTATCATAACTTGTTTAATATTAAAATAATCCACAAAAATCAAATGAGTTTCATCCCCCATTTACAAAAACAGAACTCGTAATTTCCATAGAGACGTACTCGGTCGGATGAGTCCTTTAATTTCTTACTCTTCCAACTGATTCTTCCATTCCCCTAATTTTTTGGAGCTATATGATAATATAGAAGTGTGATAGTAATTTTCTATTATAGGTGATCAATAGTAAACTCCACTTCTATTTTGGTTGGAAATCCTAATAAATTTTCAAGAAAAACATCAGAAAATAGGATGACGATGTTTGGAAAATATCTATTCCTGATCTCATCGAAAAATTCCAAATATACTACGGCCAACTGATAAGAGATAATTCTAAATATCAGGGACAAAAGTTTTACTAACCTAGCCTTTACATCCCAATATCATTTAAATAGATGCTCGACGCCATCCCACGATGTAAAAAAACCTTCCAATCCTAATAGTCAATGCAACCCATGAATGATGTCAACCAATCAAAACTAAAGATCAATTCATAGAAATCCTTCTCCAAAATTTATAAATTCCAAACCAACTCAACCCCACAGATTGTTATGAAACAATATTTTCTCTTAATGGCTCAACATTATCTTTTTCCAAAATGAGTATGTAGTTTTAAAACAAAATTCATCATCTCAACACACAAACCCATATCATTAATAACACAAGAAAAAATAAATGTGTGGGACCCACCCGTATCAAAAAAAACTTGCATAAGGGTATAATGAAAATGAATTATACCTATCACCATCGAAGATCCTAATTTATCATCCATGATAACTTTCTCAGATCCATATAATTTCTTACATCATTCACTTTTCTCTTTATTACCATATTTAGATTCCATTTTTTACGGAGTCATGGTATTCCTAGAATCACTTTGGGTTGCTCCATTTTTATGATGATAGTAACTCTATTACACTCATACCATCAATGTATAATATTACCAATTAGTATGAGATGTGTATTTAGCACCCGACATGGGATCCCTATCACAATAGAACTAAGGATGTCCCATCTAATTGGAATTGTTACATGATCCATGTGGTTCTATTCAATATCGCTTTATATGATCAAAAGAACCAAACTAAAAAAGTCCAGGCTTAATCATTGATGTAAGAGGAATGTTGACCGATCCCATGGTATTATAATGAGATATAACACCGCCTTGAGAATAGGTATCCCTCCTCTACTTGTTTCAAGTATATGAGTTCCCACCTATTCCTGTAAGAATAAATATTCTTCCTCTAACCATGTGTACCAAGATTTCTATTTCTTCTACCATTGAACTATTGACCATATATGTATATTACGTTATAAAAAGGACAAAAAACTAAGGTTGAATTTACTATTTCAAACCTAAATTAAAAATTCATACTTTTAAGGATTCACTTGAAACAACTTTTAGTGAAAAAATTGAATAAATTTATAAATTTAGTCGCATACTCTAATACCAAGAAATTGTTGCAAACTGAAGAAGTCCATTACTCTAATTAGATAAGAGGTGTGATGATATCATTATTTTTTGAACATTTATTCCAAATCCTACCATGTCATGCCTTGGTTTACTTTATCATGAATTGATAAATCCCAACATTGGTGTGCTAGTTCATTTAGAATATTTGTTTCTAACTTCCCTTTCAACCTTACTGGTCTCCCAAGGAAATTAAAGATGTGATTCAACCTATTCAACCATACTTCTGCACTTTACTACTTGAAATCCCCTTGATATATTTGTGGATTATAAATTTTGAACTGAAATAAATTATCCACTTGTCAATGCTCATCCCACCTATACCCCTATCCATAGCTTGAAAATCCTAGTTGATACTATGGAACAACTGTTGGTTCAGATCTGGATCAGGTGAAACCACATTCTCAATATCCTAATATATTTGGTTACTATGAAGTATACCCAATACCATTCATTATAACAAATAAAAACACCATTTAATATCACTTATTAGGAATTAAAGTCTTAACAATTTCAAATTTAACACATCAACAATATGACAAAATTTCTTTCCAACCTCCAACCATTTTAGCATTCAAATAATTTTTAAAAATATCACAACCATAATTTTCAAAATTATACCATTTCATGTATTTTAAAAATCCAAACCACTTTCACCATATCAAAAATTGTTACTAAAAATTAATGATTAAATACTAGTGGGATGTCATTGCAATCGATGCATCTCGTGATCTTTTCATCAGCTAAACCCATGATGTTGTGTTGAAAAATCCTAGAAGTGTCTAAAATACTAATGTAAATGGACACCATGGTTACATGAAGTTCATAATAGAAAGGTTAGATGTGTATTTGTATTCTATAGATTTCATGTTTTGACAATCCATCTCCTTGATACCTACCAAAATCATGAACTGAACAACTATACTACTCAAGGACTATACAAGAGTATATTGTCTATAACATCTCAACCCTCACTAATTGACATGGGAAGAGGTGGTTGGTGTTACAATTGGGTGAAATCCCCAAGACACCAAAGGTTGGAATTAAATTCCAAAGGCTTAAATTAAATTTGGGGGATGATTTTCCCTTTAAAATATAAACATCCAAACCACAATGCAATAGACAAAAAAACCACTATATGATGAATGAGTACAAAAATAAATCTCACAAACATAACCAAAAATACATAATTAAGAAAACCACTATATCAAAGTACAAAAAGAAACCAAGTTAAATAACCAAAGGAATCAAAATACCATAAAACCAAAAGACTCTAAATACATAAAACCATCATCTTCCAACAAACTCCATGCTTATATTCGAAAATCCATGACCAAAGTATCAAGAAGCATCACTAAAGAACTAGGATACCATGCCATTACCTATGCATTGATAGATGACCTATATAAATGTACAATAGTTCCCATACCGGGGGTGAGTTTAAACCCAATATGATTTCCCTAATAACTACCCAACTCACACCAAAAGGATGGAACTTTTTTGTACAATTTATATAAAATAGTTTGAAAACATTTAAACCATTTATATCAAACCATTATCAATTTATAAGGAAAACATTTAAAAAATCATAAAACCCATTATTTACATTATGTAGACTAGCCAAATAAATGTCTCAACACACACACACACACACACACCATACATGACCAAGTGAAAGTACTATATTCATGAATGATCTCTTGTCCATCCACCAAGTTATCACTAGGTTTCCAGTATACTTGCGCCCCAATGGAACACACCCTTTATCTTGGGTCACATCTCTTGTACCCCAATGGTACTCCCACCTTATTTAGGGTTACATCAAAATAATGAACTCACACCAATTTTTTATTCCAAATACCATGCCAAATATTTCATAATAAATCATTTCAACAACCATTTTACATGATTTAAAACAATTTTTTAAAAAAATCATCATTTTGAAATCATAAACCAAATATCATGTTCTATAATCCATCCACTTTCTATAATTTCCCAAAGCCATCACTAAATTGGATTCCAACATGAATCAGACAAGGATTTCACAACCATTTCACGAAATTAAATAAATTTAAAACTAATCCTTCAAGTTCCAATAATGTGACAATGAGAAAGAATCCACCTACCTAATAAAAGGTTATAAAAATAAAGAATGGAAAAATTATTCTATAGATTCGATCATGAAAAACATTCATTCTCTATATACAATCTTAAAACATCACAATTTCCATCAAGGGACATGGATTTATCCATAGAATATCATATTTAAGGTTCTGGGAAAGTGAACCAGAATTGATCTAAGAAGAACCGCCAAGGAAAGAGACGTACCAATGAATCTAGATCTCCAATGAGAATCAAATTTCCTATAACTTTCTCCCAATTCAAAAGGAATCACCTATTAATCCTTGAGAGGAAAATTAATTCAGTATCATGAAAGATTATGGAATAAAAAGGGTTCCCATGAATTAATCTCATTTAGATCTACAATTTTTTGGATATGAAACTACAAAATGCATGGTTAGGGCTCATGATTAGTCAAACCATGCGATAGCCTTGCCTGATATACTATCACAAGGCACCCCTCACACAATTGGCTTGTACAGTGAGAAAAACCCCGTACAAACCATGAAATTCAACTCTATACAAGCATGCAAGATTCTATTGGGAATCCACATGGTTTGGACACACCGCACACCTGACCGTGCACCAGCCCAGTGCCTACTGTTTCACTTGTATAATTTTTGGAGTTGCTACATGATTTCCACTAACCACAAACCTCCAGAAAATCTTATGAAATGTTTCAATACCACTCCGAACCTCCTAAAACTCTACCCAAGAATTGTACCAACTCAAAATATATGAATAAAGTGTCATATTCATAAAACTGGGGGTGATAATAATAACTAGATGAAACTCTTTCCATTTTCATTTATCTTCATATATCCTAATATATTTACTTTCTTAACTGAAGAACACTTTAACAATATATAGGTTTCATCCTTTTTTTGTTAACTTTATACTTATCAAAGTCCAAAAATACTCCCACTACCTTCATAGATACAATATTAAATGAAAATATGTTGATAAGATATGAAATACATTTTGTGTTAGGAAAAATACTTATTTTCTCTTAGTCGGAATATTTCACAAATCAACCATTATCTCCATATCATATATGGAATTATATGTGTTTGAAGAATTTTTATTTTTGGAAATATTTTTTTAAAATATATCACTAATGGGAGGTGAGAAATCATTCAATTATATTTTAACTAATATCTATATATACACTTTATCTTGGATAAAACCTATTTAGCCTTATATATATCTCAAGAAATGTTCTAGAATCCAATGAATTTTAAACCATGTGTATATAGATAATCATATCATGTTTTTCATAACAAATATTTATTATATAACAACTTATTTTACCATATTACAGAAATTAGATGAAGTTACACACACGTTACTTAGATTTATCCTAGCTTGATACGCTCTTTTATAATCAAATATTTATTATAGAATCTCATTCCTAGATCATTTAACTGAAAACTACAATATCTATCAATTATTACCTTTATTTTAAACTCCTTTATGTTTATAACACTTATAAAATATATATTTATTATCACATACCCTTAAAAATTAATGAATTGATTTATATAACCCCTATAATTGACATGAACATTCAATGGAGTTTCTTAAATATCCTTCAAGTATCATGATAATCCATCATACAGAATTATTATCCCTTCTCCCAAACAACCCTAGATTTTAATGCCCTTGACTAGATTCTTATATAAACATTGTTTAACTTTTCAATTAAATTTTATTTTCAAGTTTGAATTTTTACCCATTTTCACTAATAACACAGTGCCCAGATCTAGACATAATATTCCCAGTTCATCTATTATCCATAATTTTAGAATATCATGTACAATAATCTTGAATCTATACAAATCATCAAAAAATTTCCATAAATGATAATATGATGAATTTCATAACTAGAATAACCCATATATATTCCACCATATCACGTAACAGAATTGAAAAATCTGTTGAATATGCGTATTAAAAAAACCCATCTCGTTTTATTAGACATAATTGTTTGAGTGATATTTTCAAGATAAAAATGATATAATAAACATCTTATGACATGTTTATTAAATCTTGAAACATCCAAGTTATAAATACCACAAATACATTACTTAATTTATTCAATCTTCATTATTTAAATCTTTTTTATTTCTAAATATTTATATATTTAATTTTTTTTAAATCATATATTTGATGTCACAAATCTGTTAAAAAATAGAATTGAATTATATAACCCATAATGATTTAAATAAACATTTATTCTCACTGATTGATTTATATATTCAATAATATCGAATATCATTTATCATACCCAACCATATTGAATATATGAGACTAAAATTCATTAAATTATTAATGTATCTTATCATATCGATTACAAGTGTGGTGACTATTATTCCTTTGGTTTCTTTGCATCTAATGAATATCAAACCTTAAGTTATTCATTATATGTTTCATAAGAATCCAAATTCACTTATTGAACAATTTAAAAACTTGTTTACTTAGGAATATGTACTTTTCTAATGCATATAGTATTTATTTAGATTAAGAAATTTTCTTAAATTTCCATTATTAGGGCCAACTTTCAGTAATATTCTATTTACAAATAATAATCTCAAAGTTTAGTTTGATGATGACTATATTCATCCATAATAGAATCATTTATTTGATACATATCATGTTTTATAATCATTTTAAAAGGAATTTTATTAAATGGATTCCCACTAAAATAATGACCCCTTTTAAAATCCATCATATCCATTAGTGGACCAATATCCATATTTCACTACGAAATGAGTCCATTATGACATTTATATCCCTAATTAGTTACTTTGGTTGGGAATTATCACAATAATATCATATATGAATTGTGGATTTTCGATCAGAAAACTCTTTGTTCAATCCATCATATGGATAAAATCAATTTAATCCTCTAGTAACCTAATCCTATCAGGGTCTCCTGGGTTGTGTAACCTAATGTAAAATCCATGAAAATTATATACAAGGATTATCTAGGGTAAAAAATCTATGGCATGACCCACCCAATGAATTTCTAATATCACCTATCCTTACTTGCCTTACACCAGAATCCAAGGTCACCCAGCTATAACATGACCTAATGGATCAGATGATCAATTTCTTGATAACTATCACTTTAAAAGTAATATAACAATCAGTATTTTATGGCAATTTAATCTTACCATAACATCTCATGTTATTACCTATTATAGATGCTTACTCTAGTGATTTATTTTGAAATCACATTCCCTTAACCAAACCAATATGTTCAAACCATATTGATGTGTAACTCTTTATACAACCCAAAAGTTTGCGTTACTCAACCAAAAATAGAATTCAATTAAATTTTCACATATCAAAATACATTATATTATTAAGGTATATGAATATTTCATGTAAAAGAATATATTATTATGTAATTGACAATCATTACATTAGTAAGACCATAATGACAAATAGCCATCCACATTCACCTTTTCATAGAAGTCATAAGCCTCCAGGATGGTAGGTAGTCCGACCCCAAGTTCCTCAACCCATGGATACAATACTCAAGAGATAATTAAATTAATTGAAACTATAAAACCTAATATTCATAATCTATATTAAAAAACTAAATTCAATCTCATAACCTCAATTAAATCCCAGGGTCAAGGTATATGAAAAACAAAATGTATTATTAAACATAACATGTAATACATGTCTATATTTCTTAAAAGTAGTTTAATAGTTAATCTAAAGCATACATTATTCATAATACAAATAATTTATAACTATGATTAAAATAAAGAATACGAATTTAATTAAATGAATAATTCAAATATTTAAACATGTTATCATCATTTATGAATAATTCATAATCAAATATAATTATAAAAATTTTATATTCATGATTATAATTATGTACATACCATAATTTTAAATATAAACCCTTTTTATTAATTCTAATATGATAATATTAATATTATTCCTTATATGAAAATTTTCATTATAAGATATTTTATAAATTATAAACAATTTATATTCTATCATTTTACAAAATCTAAATATCATATACTTAACATTATTTAAAACATGATCATATAATTCCTCAAAAATATTTTGATGTGGCCTAATTATTATCCCAAATAAGGCCCGTTAATTTGAATATTTGAAATTTAATTATTAAAAACAATTCAAAAATTAAATATAACCAATTTATTTTTTGGCCTTAGTTATATCTCTTTATAAATTACCCTTTATGATTTATAAAAAAAATTATTTCAAGATCACAAGGCATGATTTATAAATTTATTAAAAGGTCTTTCAAATATTAACATTAAATATTTAAGGAATGTTTATTAATAAATGTTTCAAAAACATTTATTAATTAATTATAAACACTTTATAATTAATAAATTAATAATTTTTTTATTAATTAATAAATATACCCAAAGTATTTTTTAATATAATTTACAAACCATTTATAAATTATAAGAATACAATAATAATATATAAAATTTTGAAAATTATATGTTACCGTTATGTAGCAGGAGTTAACCGTGTGAAGGTAAAATCTGTTACCTTGACAGAAGACACCTTTAGAAAGGTGATGCTATAATTTTTCACTGGAGTAAAGGTAAAACCTATATTAACATTACACATCTTCCTTCACATAAGGGTAACCCATGGGTTATCTCCTGTATAAATTTAATAAAAAAAATATCTTTACATAGGTCGTAATATATACATGTTTATCTTCAAGTACACCTCACCGTGTAAATGTACACATGAATTACCTTTACTAAGACCCATTTGTGTCAAGGTTATATGCCTTGAACTTTACATAGACCCCTCTATGTAAAGGTAAAACTCAAATGATATTTATGTAGAATTTCTACATAAAGGTATCCAAGGATGACCCTTATATAGACTCTTCTATGGAAGGGTAAAATAGACCAACCCCTATATAGACTACTCTTTGTAAGGGTATAATGAAATGAAATTCACATAGAACTATTCTATGTAAAGGTAACTCATTATTTTAGAATTTTCATAATTCTAATACGTGATGCTCTATTTTTCTATTTTATTCATTTTTTATTCATGATTTCATAAAATTAATGTATGGGATGGAATTTATACCATTTAATGGATTCAAACGAGTCTATTAACAATTATTAGAAGATGAAAAAAAATGATTTTATCCTATTCCCATGATTAACCAAACATGAAATATAAAACCTGTGTGAAACTCGAAATGAAGAACATGTTGTATATATTTACAACATACATTAAAGAGCAACTGAAACATCTCGATCAATATCACATTGTATTGAGAGAGATCACTAAGGTAAACCAGAATACATCCCTTCTCTTTAGTGTTTCTACCAGCTACATTGAATCATATGACATTTGAATGAGAAACATAATTTTTCAACGATGTTCTTGAACCTCTCAAGTATAAGGAAGAGGATGAAGTGTGATTCATGTTTTTGGGAGTCTTTTCCCAGGATGTTTTTAACCACACCACCTAATTCCATTTCATAAAAGTTATATATATAATCACTCATGGATTCTCCTTCAGTATTGGAGAATGTATTCATGTGTTATAACACATGATTAAATGAATTGCACAGTGTATTCATTATAGGAATGTGACTCCTAATTTACGTTATATCTCATACAGTGACTTAATAAATGATTTTCAGTGTGGATGATTGATTAAATATGAATGAAACATGAAATGATACACCACTAATGCATGAAAGTCATAATTTGTATGCAAGATAATACAACACACACAGACACACACACACATATATATCATATACATATAAGGCTTTAAGGAATATATACTTCACTATATCTATTTAATAAAATATTTACATCAATAATATACCTACTTATTCTAATCGTAACATTTTTTAACAACCCATGAATTTACATCGAAATCATTTATTATTGTGATTCCTAAACCCATACTCGCAGACCTAGTTCTAAAACACTTTCCTTACAAACTTGATTTGATACCAACTATAGATTCCCATACATAAAAATCTCATAATTACATGACTTAATTAAAATAATCAATTACATACATTCCCATGCTCTTTTAGGTTTAGATATTTAGAGAATTTGGAAATATTATAAACTATTAAAGGCCATGAATTTCTCAACTAATGGATATTCTTTTTTCCACTATAAACGAAAATAATTAATCCACAATATGTCTTAAAAATATCCCACAACTTCTCCACTCAATATATTATATTAGACATTTCTTGTATAATAATTTTATTTATAACATGGGTAAATAGAATACTAATTGTAACATCTCGAGTTTTTAAAAGTAAACACTATGTTTGATAGCGTACATGATACACCACATTAAGCATAAATGGAAAACTAAATATTATTATTTAAATGTTACCATTATAACCTTGCCAATTGAATAGAGGGTATGAACCAAATTAAATGAATTATGAAATTATGATTTACAAGTTAATATATAACATATTATTTGATCAATTATTTATAAATGGAAATAAAACCCTTTCAAAATAAAAGAAAATGTTTTTCTGAACAACATTTTAAATACGCACAACTGTGTTTTCTACCAATAAAAAAATCTGTCTAGTTAGATTAAATTTAATAAATTTATAATATATTCAATTTAATGTTTAATATTCATCCTATATGTTTTCTACACATGATATAAGGACAAATCCAATTTTACTTATGCATTATTCTAAAAAGGTAGCTTTGTCGCCTTTTGATGATGCACTTGTTTTAATTGTAGTTTTGACAATTATATAAATTATATTTGACAAAATAAAACTATTATTTTAAATAATAATATCAAAATTTACATTGGTTGAATTTTTGGTATTTTTCTTAAAAGTTTTATGTTTTGATGAATATTGAAAAATACTATATTTTAATAGAAAATAGGTTTTTCATCTAAAAAATTAATAGTGTAAATTATGTTTTTAATTTATTTTAAAATATAAATATACGAATTTTATATCACTTAATCCAATTTAGTTCATTGGAATAAATTTTATATTTTAATTTGATATAAATTCATTGTGAACTTTGGAACATTTTTACTTTAAAAACCTATTGTTTCGTCCCATATACAAGATTAATTTTTAACTAATTTCTAAAAGTTTTGTGAATTGAATTTTGAAAAATTGATTCAATATTTGGAATATTAATTTTAAAATTTAATAAATAGTTCCCTTTTATCTTTTGACATTATGAATAGTATTTCAACCATTTTTTATAACACAATTAAGTTTAAATTGGTTAATTAAGGGTAAAAATAATGTTGTATATATTATAAAATTACCCTAAAACATGTAATAATTTTTTTAATTAGTTTTTTGATCCCTGATAATTAAATAATTGTTTATGTGACCATTTATTGCCATTGTGATGAGAATTTAACGTTTATAATAATTTATTTTATGAAAAGTTAAAATTTTCATTCTTTTGTTTTTTACAAGTTAGTATTTTTATATGGGGTAATATAGGTGAAAATTTCAACTATAAATAGTAATTTGAAATATAATGTATTTATATACATAATGGTAATTTATTTATAATTGTAAGTGTCAAAATAATTTCCTTAAATGGTGACACAATGATGATGCAATTATTGCTTAACTAATGGAAGAATCAATTAAATGATATTAAAAAAAATTAAAATAAACATAAGTGGATATAATTAATGTCATACAAGAATTTTATTGATGACATTGACATTTTAGTAATATTTTAAAATATTTGGTTCAAATATCTAATGTTTTGATGATATTTTTGAAATGTCATGTATTGAATAGTGCAAAATTTGACATTAATGATATGTTAAAATATTAAATATTTTATTAAATGATTTAATTTTTTTAAGAATATAAAATTACTCTAATGATTTTTATAAGGATTAAAATTTCATCAATGACTCATTTATTGGTATTTTATCATTTTATATTAATTATATTAATCCTCAAAGTGTAAATGACATTATATCATGGTAAGAGTTAAAAGGGTTAAATAAGGTTTAAAATAAAAAGATAAGGATTATAAAATTATGTAAAATTGGGTTATTATAGTTTTATAATTTTATTCTGACCCATAGTAATCATATATTTTAAATAAATCAGTTTAGATCCATTTGGAATAGAAATGTAACTTATATTAATTTAATATTTTGAAGAATTCTTAGAGTGCCCATTTCCCATCTTATAAGAGGGCCCCCTTATTCTTCTTTATTAACAAATAAAAACCTAATTTTATTATCCATCATCTATACAAATCTATTCCTATAATCCCTCCCCACATTCTGATATCATTATTTTAGGAATAATACACTTTTAAAGGTGTTAAGGTGTCAATCAGAGATGATCATTTGAAGAATTTGTATCTTTTTTTATTAAGTGTTTATATTTTATTTCTTCATAAACTTCCATAAAATATTCTTCACCCAATATAATATAATAACTTCAATATAATAAATAATCCTATATGTTATTATGTTAACATCATCACCTATATCCATCTCCTTTTCTATTACATGAAGAAATAATTCATCATCTCTCTGTATGGCGGACTACCGCCTCGTGAACCGAAGAATTTGTTTCCATAAAAATCTCAAAAAGTGGTTATAATGTCAGAATTAATGATTAGGTATTATATATTTATAATAATTAAATAGTAATATATCATTTACATTCTTACCTTTTCCTGCACAAAAAAATGATAACATATTTCGTTCGTACGTGCGAACAATCACCTCCATGAAGCGTTTTGTTTCATTTTTCATCACCACATCACATGGATGACATATATAAGTATATTGAAATTATTAATATGATATAAATGATATTATTATCATTCTATAAATATAAAATTATACTTATATTCTTTCCATAATGATCATTGAAAAATGGAAACGTAACTTATGCGTACGTACGACCTACCATCTTTAGGATTATAACATAGTTGATTTTCCATAAAAATTATTAATTCGTTGATTTAAAAGTATAATTTTTATATAAAAATTATAATAATTTTGTGAATATTATTTTGGATATTATGGAATAATGACCACTTTGATGATAGATATCATACCAAAATTATTTTGGACTTAAATACGAAATATCGACAAAAGGTATGACATGAACTTAAATAATTAAGTAATCATTATAACCAGATAATAAGTGATATAAAAGGAATAATAAAATTTAAAAAGGTTTCTAATAAATTAAATAATTAACCTAAGTTTAATATTTAGTAGGATAAATATTGTATGTGAGGATTCATACTCAGGGTAAGAGACTTTATTTAAAAAACACTCATTTAAAGTTCATTTTTTTTACTCATTTTAAAATGTCAAAGAGAATTTTTTTTAACCTATGCACCATTACTTGATTATCCCTATTTCATGATACCTTATTAATTTAATTTTTTATTTATAAATTTTCATATTTATTTTCTAAGAAAATGGTTTCATTATTTTGTTTGCATTTTTTATATTTTAAAAGTGTTTTTTACAAGAAAAGGGTATTTTGATATCTAAAAGCGTTTTTATTTAGGAAGAAGGATCATGAATGGGATAAATATGGCCATAAAAATATTAATTTATGAATACCTAATTCCAATAAAATTGAAGACGTGTAAACTGAAAATGACATATGAAAGGTATGAATTATTTATTAGTTCATGTTTTAACATTAATAAATATTAGGATATGATTTATATTTTTGTTTATATGAAATAAGTATTTAAGAATAAGGAGGAAAAGACTATTTAAGGGATTATGAATAATGATGAATGATTAAGTTATATGGATACAAGGAATTCAAGAGTTATATTAAATCAAAGGATGATGGAATGTTTAAAAGTAATAATACTCTTTTGATAATTGTAGTACTTTGGAAGACATTTTTAGTTTATGTTATATATAACCCTTATGTTTGTTTTGTGAAAATTTAATTTAATTAATAAATATCTTTTCTTTTCTGGAAATAATTATAAAGGTATGGATAACCATTATGGTTTATATGATCTTTGATTTTGATGTAATTATGGGATATTAATGTTTCAGATGCAAAATGAGAGGTATAGGATAACCTTTGAGGTTAAAACTTTTTATGGTTATTTTTGATGATTTTATCATCTTTTTGGAATGTTATATGAATTATATAGTTTTATGAATAAGATAACCTGACTGGATGGGTGAAAACCTGTCGCATATGAAGAGGTTGCGTTAATAGAACTAAAAACTGAAGGGCGACACGAGTGAATCACTTACAACTAGCATGCATGAATTCTTGGTCAGTATGACTTTTTATTTTTAGTTAAATCATTTTATAGATAATGAATATATAGTTTTTGGGATAATATGTTTTTTCAAATATATAACTTTGGATTGGAAAATGATTTACTGATTAATGATTAATGTTATTTTGAATGATGTTTACTATTTTTGAAACTCTTTTATGATTAAGGTAAATAGAGTACTATGATATTTTAATGTGGGTTTATGGTGACTAATGTTATTATTGGAAATGGTTATCAAATTTTGTATATTATTAGGACAATTATTTTTTGGTATAAGACTTCATGAATAATTGATGTTATTTGGAGATAATTGTTAACATATATCTTGAAAGACTATGTGATCAAATCCTTATGAATTTGGGGTTTTAATCTTAGTTAGAATTTGTAGAATGATTTTTATGGATAGTTATTGATCTAATGGTCTATTTTGAATATTGGGTATTACTACTGAATTTTGGGGATTGAATTTGTTTTTCATAATATAAGGGTTTATTATTTTTAATGAATTGTCTTATTTTTTACTAAACATTTTGGTTTTGGTTTAAATTTCAAGATAAGAGAAATAAATAGTTAATCTTTTTTGACTATATGATTATATAGATGTTAATTCTAGTGCTTAAGATATGAAAAATCCATCTTGAATACTCATTGTTTGGAGAAAAACATGAGTTTGCGGTGGGATTATATTAATAAATGAAAATATACTTTTCAAAGTAAGTAAATTAAATTATGTTTCTAGTATAGGTAGTAAAAAAGTTCCTAAAATCTATGAAAATAATCTTGAAACACTAATTTAATCCTTTAAATTTTATTACTACGTAATCAATGAAATTTTAACCCACCATAGACTTATGGTTTTTTAATTATTAACTTTATCATGAACAGATTCTCTATCACTCTCCATCAGAACAAGATAGTATTTTTTCTCTTCTATGTCCATGCTTTTCTACATGTAACCCTCTTATGTGTTATCTCAGGTGACCTTCACACATCCCTTTTGCTATTTCAAAGGGGAGGTTTTATTAATCCTTTTTCTGATTGGGATTTCAAAAAAGGTAATTTGAAAATTCAAACCCCTAGTTTTTTATCATGAGTTCAAATTTAGAGGACTAGGCTTATTAATAGAGGGGATACTGTAACATCATGAGTTCTTAAAAGTAAACACTATGTTCGATAACATACATGATACGCCACATCGAGCATAAAAAAACAACTAAATATTATTCTTTAAATTTTACCATTAGAACATAAAAATTAGAATGAATGGTATTAATATTATTAACTAAATTATGAAATTATGGTTTACAAATGTATATATAATAAATTATTTGATCGATTAATCCAAAATATAAATAAAAACTTTTTATGAATAAAAGGAAATGTTTTTATGAAACCCTTTTTAAATGTGCACAAGTGTGTTTTACAGAAATAGATAAAAAAATAAACATTTTTTTATTATATTAAATAAATTTTTAATATATTAAAAATACCTTTTAATAATCTTCCTATAAGTTTTCTAGACATGAGATAAGAAAAAAATAAAATTTTACTCATGTATTATTCTAAAAAGGTAGTTTTGCTACCTTTTAATGGAACACTTGTTTTAAATCTAGTTTTTGAATGTTTTATAAGCTTTATTTTGAAAATATAAACTTATTATTTGAGAGAAGATTATCAAAATTTCCTTTGGATTAGTTTTTTGTATTTTTTTGATAATTTTCATTTTTTATGAATAGTGAAAAATATTGTGTTATAATTGAAAGCATCTTTTTCATATAAATAATTTATAGTTTTAAATTATATTTTTAATAGGTTTTAAAGTATAATTATATCAATTATATATTAGTTATTCCAATTTAAGTCATTGGAATTAATTTCATACTGAAATTGGATATAAAAACTTTTTGAATTTTTTAACATTTCTATTTTAAAAACCAGTTGTTTCATCCCATCCACAAGATGAATTTTAATTTAATTTCTATAAGTTCTGTGAATTTAATATATTCAAAATAAATTCCATATGTGAAATTAGATTGTAATTTTTTTTAAATTGGTCCTTTTTATTTTTTGACATTATGAATAATAACTTTAGTAATTTTAATTAATATGGTTGAGGGTAAATTGAGTAATTAAGGGTAAAAATAATGTTGTAAATATTATGAAATTACCCTAATAGTTGCCCAAATTTTATTGGATGAGTATATTTTGTCCCAAATAATTTATGTATTGTTTATGTGACAATTTATGGACATTTCAATGATAATTTAACCTCTATAATATTTTATTTACAGAAAAGTCATACTTTTCATACATTTGTTTATAACAAGATAAATGTTTTTAATGTGGAGTTATATAGGTTATATGTTCAACTATAAAAGGAAATGTCAAATTTAAAATATATATCTACATCGTGTTAATTTATTTATAATATTTAGTGATAAAATAATTACTTTAAATGGAAACACAATAATGATTGTGTAATTATTTAATTAGAGGTCGGTGGTTGGGGAAAACTTGATAGACCATTAAGCACTCTGTAATGCCCCTCCATTGGCACTAAAAAATTAACTAGCCATTTATTATTGCCATCACGGTCCCCCCTCCATCCATGGGGGTGGGGGAATCCCTTATTCCCACTCCATTGCTCGTCCCCCCTCCTTTCATTCTCTTTTCCAACCCATATCATATCCTTCCCTTCCCTGTGATCGATCTTTGTCCTAAACTTTCCGACCTCTTCAATGTTTACCCACTACATTCAATTTAGATGGTGGAGTTCAAAGAGGCTTTGAACTTGATAAATCTGACTCTGGTTGCACGTTTCACTTGTCGTCACCCTTCGGTGGATGTTTTTTATCATTTCGTCTCCAGCTCTTGGGGTTGGTCCAATGTGATGATTTTTGACCTCCTTCACTGGAATCATATAATGGTCCATTTCTCCACCGAAGAAGATTTGATTTTGTCTTGGTATTCATCTCTTTGCATCTTCCAGGGATCTCATTTATTTATATTCCATTGGACTTATGATCTTCACATGAATCATGATTCACCATTGATGAAAATATGGGTAAGTCCCCCTAAACCCCCTTTCCCTTTCATAATCTATCTATTATTTGTATGTTATGGAATTTGATAGGGCATTTTTTTGTACACGGATAGGAGAACCAATTCGGTAAGTCTACATGTTTCACCGCATATATGTGTGGAGATCGATGTCTTCAAACCACTAGTTAACTGGGTGTACATATCAGTTGGACAAGAGTTTCGGTATAAGAAGAGGGTTGTCTTCGAATTTTGGTCCCACAATGAAAAACATAGAGAATGGGTGGGGGGAAAGCACAAGAACAAAGGTGTTAGCATCATTATCCAAGAATTATTAGAAAACTATTATATATTTGTAATATCTATGATGATATCATGTCAAAATAATAAATAAATTTAAGTAAACAATTCAATTTGTTAATATGGGCTCAAGAAAAGGATTCAATAATCACATATCAAAAGCAGAAAATAAATCAACGCTCAATATTTTAATCAAAAGGTAGAAATCCATAATTGATGATCCCTATCTCGACTAAGATAAATCCTTTGTGAATAATTTTTTCACTAGTGATGAAGAATACACACTACCTTCATTGCCAATCATACCATTTTGATCTGATCACTTTTCATTCTCTGATATGACTCGCCAATAAAGAATGCTCAGAGATCCTCTCAATTAGCCAAGGGTTTATGTAGATAAACATAATGATTTTTTATAGCGAAGTATTTATTGAGGTAATTATGTAATGGGTATTTAAAAAAATAAAAAAAATTAATTGTTTAATTAAATTATATGCACCTCTAACAACTTCTTCAACCGAATAACTAGCTTCGACCAACCTTAGGTCGTGCCTAGGGTAAACCCCACGTTCCAGAATCAAACGTGGTCTTAGATTTCCATTATGAAATTACATTTGGATATTATTCTATATTTTCTAGAAAACTACATGCATGTGATATTATTATATTTATTATATTTATTATATCAATTTTCGGCTCACTGGGCCTCAGAATCTCACACAATCTCATCACCGAACTATGAAAATAATCCATATAATAATCCATAATAATACACGAAAAAAATATTCCTTACAACCTTTATTACATAATCTATAAATTATGTTAAAAAATGTAAAATAAATTTTATCAGATAAAATATCTATGTACAAGAAAAATAAAACTTAACATTAGATCACGTAAAGCGTAGAAACCTATTTTTTTAAAAAAGTGTATTTTTATGATTAAAATATATGTGTAGGGTAAAATTTTCAGTGTATTTGATTTTTGTGATTTTAATTGTTTTATTATAAAAAATTAAAAAAATATGTGGATTTTAAATTAATCTAAAACCTATTTTTTCCAAAATAATATTTAATTAAAAGAAAAGACTAAAAACAATTTCTTTTATTTGAAAATATTACTTATGTTCATTAAATGTTAAATATTGGTTTTAAAAATTCATAATTGTATTTAAAAATGTATATATTTAATAATTATATTAATATTAGGTCAATTTAAATTTTTTATAAATTTTTAGGGCTTTCTTTTATAATGTTAAAGTCATAAAATTTACAATTTTGGTAAAAACTGTGTTTTTCACTATTCGACTTAAAATCTACTATTTTTGAAAAATACAAAAAATTAATATTAATTCAATATAAATATTAAAAATCCAAATATTATGTTCATTTTGTAAAATTCAAATTATAAAAGTTGATAATTTAACTTTAAAATAAAAACATACTAATATAATTGAATACTATTTTCATAGGAAAATAACTTTTTAATAAATATTAAATATTCTTATTCTTATTTACTATAAATTACTAATAAATAAGTGTTAATATATTATTCATATAAAAAAAATCCTTTATCTAAAAAATATTTATTTTCGTAAAATAAAACACATAATTTTTTTTGAAATTTTGTATTTTAATGATAAAATCTGTATTATTAGTTATTTTGCTACACTGATGGAATTTTCATCAAAACCTTAGTGTTAGAAATGAAATTTATTTTTTATTTATACATATATTTCATAACTCTATTAGCTCTATTTTTACCCACCAATTTTTTTACTATATTTTAATGGTTATATAGTGTTCTATGGTTCATTTTGATTCAGTTTTGCGTGTGAGGAATGGTATTGAACACATTAGGTTTTAATGGAAAATATATAATTTAAAACCTCAGGGTGTTAAAATTTTCCCCTTTAAATAAATTATGTCCTAAATATCTTAATTATCCCATAATAGTAAAATTATTCAACGGTAACTAAAAGATATAAATAACTCAAGATATAATTTTAAATGAGGTGTCGACCTTAACATCTTATGTGGGACTTGAAAACACATATTTTAACATCACTGTGTTAACCTATTTATTCATATTTCCTTTGAAACATTTTTCCTTATGTCCTCCTTTTCCACACATGAAGCATATTCCAATTTCTTTGATACATTCTACCGGGTTCCTCACCATATATTTTTTACATGTATGATGTTTAATCGGCATTCCTCCATCATCTTTGTCACCCGAAGATTCATAAGACTCAATCAATCTCTAATTTGTCATGTTCTGGAATTAAATTTAGTTAATATTTTCAATCATAATAATTGATTGTTTATTTGGAATAATCACAAGGTTTCTTCTACAACTCCTATCCTGTTTGGTTTCTCATTGGGATAGTCTCCCCATTGACCATGATATCCATTTTTTAATTGGTTCTTTTGGGGTCCAAACATAACTAAATATAAAAGAAGTTAATAATGAGTGATGAAAACTAGAAGATAATTATTTTATGATAATTACATGGAAATTTAAATATGAAAATGTCATAATATTCAAAATTATTACAATAGTCTTCTACTCAATTTAAATCACTATCAGTTCAGTCAAGATTTCTTTAGTATGAGTTCTCTCATATTCCTTAACATAATATATCATACATAATTTCTTTTACATATAATGTGATTAACCAAACCATATCCCTTAGGAGTGTCTGTCAGGGTGTGTAGTCTGAGGCCCACTCATCATGAACTAGTGTGAAAATTGAGTTAATACTCAAACAACCTTTTTCACGGTAATTACCTCTTCTTGTATCTTTACAAAAAATATATCCACTTTATAGTATACATAAATAGATATAATTTCTATGAGAACCACACAATCTCTACTTTAACAAAACTTTAGGATGTTATAATATATTTAGAATTATCCCTTATACTTATCCATAGGGTTTTCAATAAAGATAACTTATCCTAATCCCTAATATATTCAATACTACTGAAGTGCCCAGATCAGTGTGAATCACTGAGAGGGGGAGTGGGTGAATCAGTGATCCTTTAAAACTTTTTACTAATTGATTCTTAATCAATTAAACGTCTATGGCTGGTTAAAGCCTCGATCCACTCTTCTTGTATCTCTCACCTTTCCACGAATGATGCAGTAAATGTAAAGGCACTGGACACAAGGATTTACAAGGTTCGGCACCAAAGGCCTACGTCCTTGCCATGTTGGTTATACGCCCCAACGTGGTTTCTCCCATTATAATCGGTTAGTATTACAATGGTAGATACAGCATCCCACTGTATCTCTCCTGAGTCCCACAGGAGGGTCTTTATACTGCGTCTCACAGTGTTACCAGAGTCCCACTGGCCTGCTCCAGAATCCCACTGAAGACTTCTTCCGCCCTGAGTCTCACAGGGGGCTTCTCCTGGCTCCTCGAGTCACACGAGTAGCTCTTCTTCTCTTTAAGTTCTTCAAGTATCCTTAGCAGCCTAGGATAAAGGCTGATGGCCTTGCTCTGTACCTCTGATCACTTGAGTTGATCAGTTCTTCTCGTCTTTCTCAGGATTTATCTCCTTCTTCTCAGGATGACCTGGCTTCTCTTCAACTACTGAATACTCAGACAACTGATATCTTTAACTTCAGTCTGGTCCAGTCTCACATCAGAACAACTTCATGCACTGAGTGCATGGCATCTTTGCTTCCTCATGCACTGATTGCATGGCCTCTTAATTCTCTTCAAGAACTTCCGGTCTTGGTCAACTCAGATGCACACTCACTTATTTGAACTTTGATTACGTGCGCATGTGCATGCATGCATGCATGCACTTCCCTTCTTCTCATGGTGCAGTAAACCCACAATGGGTGTAATCACTTCAAGCACACACCTTCCTTGAACTTCACACACTTTGTTCAATTTTTTCACACACTTAAAAGTGTGTTATACTTTAGTGTGGAAGTCTTCCACTTCTTCCAAGTGTATACACTTCACTTAGTGCCCACACTAGGTTCGGCCAACTTGTTTCTTGTTTGCACGCACACACTCAAGGTGTGTTCTTCAATTTGCATACACAAGGTTCTCCACTTTTCACACAACTAGTTGTGGTCTTTGGCCTTATTCACTTACACACACTTGGCTACGGCCTATTCCACTTGCACACACCTCCTCTCGGCCTTTTTTACTTCACAAACAATGTGTGGTCTTCTTAGCACTTGGCACACACACAACTCGGTGTAGTTCTTGGCCTCTCCTTCTTGCACACCCCAAAGGCTACTGCCTCTTCTTCAAATGCACACACAAAGTGTGTTCTTCAATTAGGCACAACCACAAGGTATGGCCTCGGGTTCTCCTTGCACACACAAAACCGTAGGGTCCTCTTACTCCATTTGCACACACACTGCCACGACCCTTTTCTTCTTTTGTTAAGCACACACGGCCTCGGGACTTCGCATCCTCTTCAAGGCGCGCAATGTGTGAGTTCACCTCGGGTGTAGCTGGCCGCGCAAAGGTTCTGTCGTGCAAGCTCCTCAAAGGTGCAAGGCACCTCGGCCACGCAAGCCTCAACAAACCAAGAGAGCGCGCAAGTGATGCGGCTGCCTCGGGTCTTCCTGCCGCGCAAAGGGAAGGCGCGCAGGGGACTCAGCCTTCTTGTCGCACAAAAGAGTTGCGCGCAAGGAACTCACAAAGTCAAGGTTTGGCTTTGGGCTGCTGCCGCGCAAGTGGTGCGCGCAGGGGAGATCTTCGCGAGGAAGAGAGTGCACTCACAGGTCTTCAAAAATTCAGTGCATCAGAAAACAAGCCTCAAGGGCTCAGCCACATTTTTATAGGCAGAGGCGGTGCTTTACATCCGCAGTGTTATATCTTTGAATCCCCGAATTTATCGGGTTTTCAATATTTTGAAAATCTTGAGCTTTCTCTCTTGTTTCACGCGGGTTCTCCTTCTTTATTTTTCTCCTCCACGTGCATGCGACTTAGAACGCATGCACGGCCTTTGTCTCTTCTATCCCATGCAAAACACGAACACACCGAGGCCTCGGCACTTCGTTTGCCTTTGGCCTTCATCGAATTTTCTCATTTGTTGCATGCAAGTATATTTTTATGCATGGATGGGTTCGGTTTGGCCAGACGAGCACACTGGTGTCTTCGGCTTGATCAGAGATGGCCGGGAACTCGAATTTTGTCGTCGGGGAGGCCTCTGGTTCGAACAGAGCTCGTGGGTGGCAGCGGCCTGGCTTGAGGTTGAGGATGGACGGGGAGCCATCAGATCAGGCGATCAGATAATCTCGGACGGCCTGGATCAGATCACGAATGGCACGATTAGATGAGCGTCTCGGATCGCACGCGCGATCAATCATGCGGCTGGGATTCGTTCCTGGATATTTTTCCGCGTCCCACATCGAAACGGCGAGCGGATTTTCCGCGGTTTATCACCCAAGCGCTCTCCGCTACTCCCCAGTTGAACTTCTCCCCTCACGGTGTCGCCCCGCACCGTGTTCTCTCTGCGGGCGCGCTCTTGCGCCCACCCCTGCCACTCGGGCGCGCCACTGGCGCCCTCTATGCATCCTCTCGAGCGCGCTCCTCGCGCTCACGCTGTGTGGGCTTCATCACCGCATGGCCTCGGGGCTTATACACGGCCCCGACCTTCTGCCTCAGGGATATGCTGCCTTGGCCTGAGGGTTCCCCATGGGAGTGGTGACCTCGAGTCCCACATGAGCCTTGGGAGATGACCCTCGGCTGGCCTTCCTTGGTGGCTATTTTTTGCTACTTAAAAACACAAGTTCTTTGTTAAAGAACAAAGTGACAAGTGTAAATTCCAATTGCCATTCAAGCCATCTTCTAAGACATTCCCCTCATCTATTCTTCTCCTCTTCTTCTTAATAATTTCTCCATTCCTCTTAAACATTTAATCTTCACATAGGAGTGAAATTCCCGAAGGTTCATCTTCAACCGAAGCTCCTGAATCAAATAATTCATCAACATTCTTCAATGATCCAATCAGAGATCTAGTTGGATCATCTTCAATTCATCTGCACTAAGTGATAGTGCATGGACTTCTTTAATCCACTTCATCCACTTAGGAGGTGTGGATGGATCATATTCATCTCCTCATGCATTGTCTTAAAAATGCATGGTCTTCTAACATTGTTGTGACATTGTATCCACTTGATACAAGTTCTTTGAACTTAAAGACCAGTTCAACAATCGTCAGATATGATAGAGAATGTTTCAACCATCATCTCCTATGTCACTTAGTGAATCTCCTAAGTGACATTCATCTTAGTACCATGGCCATTCTCCTTTCCTCACCATCACCATCACAACCTTTGTCATTCACATCTTGACATTCCTTGACATCCATTCATTCTAAGACAACAACATGCCTCATTGACAACAAATGCAACACATTGCACTTTAATCTCCCCCTTTGTATTTGTTGGCAATACACTAGAGCACATATGAATGGGTCAATATGTGTGCCAATATTTCTCACCATCACCATCACAACCTTTGTCATTCAAATCTTGACATTCCTTGACATCCATTCATTCTAAGACAACAACATGCCTCATTGACAACAAATGCAACACAATGCACTTCAATCTCCCCCTTTGTATTTGTTGGCAATACACTAGAGCACATATGAGTGGGTTAATATGTGTGCCAATATTTCTCCCCCTTATTGGCAATCAAATGAAAAGGTGTGGTGTGGTTCTCTTTCAAAAATCTCTTCCTCCCTTTGAAAAGTATTTTCTTGAAAAACACTGAGAGGGGGATGATGTCACATGTTCTCTTTAGCAAAGAACCTTTAGTAAATCATCTCTAAGTCTACTTGGGCTAACCCGGTGTAGAAAACAAGAGTGATGTAACCAAGGTACTCAATGATATCCAACATTCAATGTACATGTGAGATCATGCTTCAGGGGTTTTAAATTTTTCAGATATATCAATGAATTGCTAAATCCTGCACAACTTCACAAAACTCATTAGAATGTTCAGGTGCAAAGATAAAGCTCCCCCTTTCATCCATTTGTCTTCAATCCATACTCCCCCTTAATTGACAAGATAAAATCAATTAAGAAACAAGGGATGAAAGTATGATTGGAATACATTCACTTTTCTCAAGATGGTATTAAATCTCAGAATCCCATCTTCTACAGATTGGCTCCCCCTTAAGGGGTGCTCTCCATTCTACCCAAACCACTCTCCAGTTGAGAATGATCATCATCTTCAATTCCCTGAAATGTTAGCACATGTAAATACAAGTGATTAGGGAATAAGATGGAACCTCCTTGGTTCATCAATGTGAACAACAAGGTTGAGAAGATTCTCTCAACCGAGATGTCCCATTTTCACCATTCTTCACACTTGCACGTTTGATCTTCATTGATGTTTGTGCTGGTGTGGATCTCAACACATCTTCATGTGAAATCTTCTTCTTCCCTTTTGCCTTAGCAATTTCCAGAACTTCATCTTCAGCTCTTTGCAGTTCTCTGGAAAGTTGCAACTGATTTGGCCATATGACTAACAAGTCATTTGAAAGTGTGGCCTCAATTCTGGAAGTTTCACATGGTTCCTTTGATGCTGTCAAGCTACCTTTCTTGGGAAAATTATTTTCAATCAATCCCTTCTGCTTCTTCTAGATTGATTGTCCTTTTGAGTCCAGTCTTCTTTTATTCAGTTCCATGGCTTGTTCACAAAGATCCATGGTGTGTCCTTTCTTTCCACAGTAGAAGCATGTTTTCTTGGTGGTCCTTCTGGATGCATCACCCTTCTTGGATTCAGACTCCAAGGACTTCTTTTCCTTTTTCAAAACCTTCTTGGGAGCATCTTCCGATTTCTTATTCTTGCTTCCCAAGGATTCTTTCTGAGCCAGGTTCTATGATCTTTTCTTCTTTCCAGCTTTGGATACAGTTGGAGATTGACATGTATCATTCTTTTGACCACTTTTGCAACCATCCCAGATGTTGTCAAGAAATCCAAATCTGTTAGCAGTAAACAGATGTCTCTGGACCTGTGGATGTTGCTTATTTCCTTCTGGCTTGCTCCCCCTTGGCATGGGCTTCCTTTGTGCTTTGAAATTTAGTGGATTGTACCAACAATCCTTTGCACAGTTCCCATACTTATTACAACACCAACATTGACCCACAAATCTTGAAATCTTCAGTCCTTCTGATTTTAGGGTACTTTTCTGGAGCTGCTGTGTTGTTTCAGGAGAGCTCTTCTTCTTCATTTTCTTCATCCATACTTGTTTGGAATTATTTTTCCATCCTGCACTTTTTGTGGAAACACAACTAGAAGCATCAGTACAAGATGGTATGGATGGTACCTTCCTTTTAGAAGTTGTTGCCCTTTCATTAGAGGATGTCTTTATTTTAGAATCATCCTTCTCAAAGCTCACTTGAGTAGCAACATTTCTTCTTTCAGCTGACTGGGAGGCTTCAGCTTTGGGTGATTGCAGATTTTTCAATATCACCTCTAGTTCTAAGCATTTCATGTTAAGGGAGTTCTTCTCATCCTCAACATTTCTTAGCCTTCCTTCCCAATTTTGCGTCAGCTGTTCTAACTGGTCTTCATGAACCTTCTTCATTTCTTGTAATGAATTGTCAAGCTCCACTACCCTGTTTACTTTGTCTTCAAGTTGAGCATCTCTGACATTCATTGAAACTTTGTGCCTCTTTTCCAGTGCATGGAAAACATCTTTGACCACAGTCTTAAAGAATTCTTTCTCAGAAAGGCTTCTTTACAATTCTTCAGTAGTGTCTTCATATCTTTCATCGCAAAGCGATACTGTTTCATCTTTAGCCTTCACCAGCTTTCTGAGAGTGTTGGTTATGCCAACCCTTTTTTCCAATTGGACTTCCAGAGAATTGGATTCATCTTCTAGCTGTAATTTTTCTTCATGAAGATCAAGGAGGCATGTAGCTATACACATTGCCACTTCCTTGGGGACTGTCTTCTGAAGATATTTGATTGCATTTAGAAGATCATTGTTTCTTCCATCTTCATCACAGCTAGAGCAGGCTTCATCAAAAGAATGATAAAAGGAATTTTCATCTGATTTGACTTTCACATTTCTTTCCATAGAAGGAGTTTCTCTGATTGCAACAACCTTCTTCTTCCTCTTCTTTGCCTGTTTCTTCATTCTGTTTTTCAGAGTCTTGGCAGATATCTCCATTTGAGGCTGGTCGCTCTTTTCCTCAAATATGCACTTCATAAAGACTCCCTTGGATCTTTTAGAGGTAACCTCCCTCTGATACCAATTGAAGTGCCCAGATCTGTGTGAATCACTGAAAGGGGGAGGGGGTGAATTATTGATCCTTTAAAACTTTTTACTAATTGATTCTTAATCAATTAAACCTCTATGGCTGGTTAAAGCCTCGATCCACTCTTCTTGTATCTCTCACCTTTCCACGAATGATGTAGTAAATGTAAAGGCACTGGACACAAGGATTTACAAGGTTTGGCACCAAAGGCCTACGTCCTTGCCATGTTTGTTATACGCCCCAACATGGTTTCTCCCATTATAATCGATTAGTATTATAATGGTCGATACAACATCCCACTGTATCTCTCCTGAGTCCCACAGGAGGGTCTTTATACTGTGTCTCACAGTGTTACCAGAGTCCCACTGGCCTGCTCCAGAATCCCACTGAAGACTTCTTCGGCCCTGAGTCTCACAGGGGGCTTCTCCTGGCTCCTCGAGTCACACGAGTAGCTCTTCTTCTCTTTAAGTTCTTCAAGTATCCTAAGTAGCCTGGGATAAAGGCTGCTGGCCTTGCTCTGTACCTCTGATCACTTGAGTTGATCAGGTCTTCTCGTCTTGCTCAGGATTTATCTCCTTCTTCTCAGGATGACCTGGCTTCTCTTCAACTACTGAATACTCAGACAACTGATATCTTTAACTTCAGTCTGGTCCAGTCTCACATCAGAACAACTTCATGCACTAAGTGCATGGCATTTTTTCTTCCTCATGCACTGATTGCATGGCCTCTTAATTCTCTTCAAGAACTTTCGGTCTTGGTCAACTCAGATGCACACTCACTGATTTGAACTTTGATTACGTGCGCATGTGCATGCATGCATGCATGCACTTCCCTTCTTCTTCTCTTGGTGCAGTAAACCCACAAAGGGTGTAATCACTTCAAGCACACACCTCCTTGAACTTCACACACTTTGTTCAATTTGTTCACACACTTAAAAGTGTGTTATACTTTAGTGTGGAAGTCTTCCACTTCTTCCAAGTGTATACACTTCACTTAGTGCACACACTAGGTTCGACAAACTTGATTCTTGTTTGCACACACACACTCAAGGTGTGTTCTTCAATTTTGCATACACAAGGTTCTCCACTTTTCACACAACTACGTGTGGTCTTTGGCCTTATTCACTTACACACACTTGGCTACGGCCTATTCCACTTGCACACACCTCCTCTCGGCCTTTTTTACTTCACACACAATGTGTGGTCTTCTTAGCACTTGGAACACACACAACTCGGTGTAGTTCTTGGCCTCTCCTTCTTGCACACCCCAAAGGCTACTGCCTCTTCTTCAAATGCAAACACAAAGTGTGTTCTTCAATTAGGCACAACCACAAGGTATGGCCTCGGGTTCCCCTTGCACACACAAAACCGAAGGGTCCTCTTACTCCATTTTCACACACACTGCCACGGCCCTTTTCTTCTTTTGTTAAGCACACACGGCCTCGGGACTTCACTTCCTCTTCAAGGCGCGCAAAGTGTGAGTTAACCTCGGGTGTAGCTGGCCGCGCAAAGGTTCTGTTGCGCAAGCTCCTCAAAGGTGCAAGGCACCTCGGCCACGCAAGCCTCAACAAACCACGAGAGCGCGCAAGTGATGCGGCTGCCTCGGGTCTTCCTGCCATGCAAAGGGAAGGCGCGCAGGGGACTCAGCCTTCTAGTCGCACAAAAGAGTTGCGCACAAGGAACTCACGATGTCACGGTTTGGCTTCGGGATGCTGCCGCGCAAGTGGTGCGCGCAGGGGAGATCTTCGCGAGGCAGAGAGTGCACTCACGGGTCTTCAAAAATTCAGCGCATCAGCAAACAAGCCTCAAGGGCTCGGCCTTATTTTTATAGGCAGAGGCGGTGCTTTACATCCGCGGAGTTATATCTTTGAATCCCCGAATTTATCGGGTTTTCAAGATTTTGCAAATCTTGAACTTTCTCTCTTGTTTCACGCGGGTTCTCCTTCTTTATTTTTCTCCTCCACGTGCATGCGACTTAGAACGCATGAACGGCCTTTGTCTCTTCTATCCCATGCAAAACACGAATACACCGAGGCCTCGACACTTCGTTTTCCTTCAGCCTTCATTGAATTTTCTCATTTGTTGCATGCAAGTATATTTTTATGCATGGATGGGTTCGGTTTGGCCAGACGAGCACATTGGTGTCTTCGGCTTGATCGGAGATGGCCGGGAAATCGAATTTTGTCATCGGGGAGGCCTCTGGTTCGAACGGAGCTCGCGGGTGGCAGCGGCCTGGCTTGAGGTTGAGGATGGACGGGGAGCCGTCGGATCATGCGATCAGATAATCTCGGACGACCTGGATCAGATCGCGAATGGCGCGATTAGATGAGCGGCTCGGATCGCACTCGCGATCAATCATGCGGCTGGGATTCGTTCCTGGAGATTTTTCCGCATCCCACATCGAAACGGCGAGCGGATTTTCTGCAGTTTATCACCCAACCGCTCTCCGCTACTCCCCAGTTGAACTTCTCCCCTCATGGTGCCGCCCCGCACAGTGTTCTCTCTGCGGGCGCGCTCTTGCGCCCACCCCTGCCACTCGGGCGCGCCACTGCCGCCCACTATGCATCCTCTCGAGCGCGCTCCTCGCGCTCACGCTGCGCGGGCTTCATCACCGCGTGGCCTCGGGGCTTATACACGGCCCCGACCTTCTGCCTCAGGGATATTCTGCCTTGGCCTGAGGGTTCCCCATGGGCGTGGTGACCTCGAGTCCCACATGAGCCTTGGGTGATGACCCTCGGCTGGCCTTCCTTGGTGGCTATTTTTTGCTACTTAAAAACACAAGTTCTTTGTTAAAGATCAAAGTTACAAGTGTAAATGCCAATTGCCATTCAATACATCTTCTAAGACATTCCCCTCATCTATTCTTCTCCTCTTCTTCTTAAGAATTCCTCCATTACTCTTAAACATATAATCTTCACATAGGAGTGAAATTCCCGAAGGTTCATCTTCAACCGAAGCTCCTGAATCAAATAATTCATCAACATTCCTCAATGATCCAATCAGAGATCTAGTTGGATCATCTTCAATTCATCTGCACTAAGTGATAGTGCATGGACTTCTTTAATCCACTTCATCCACTTAGGAGGTGTGGATGGATCATCTTCATCTCCTCATGCATTGTCTTAACAATGCATGGTCTTCTAACATTGTTGTGACATTGTATCCACTTGATACAAGTTCTTTGAACTTAAAGCCCAGTTCAACAATCATCAGATATGATAGAGAATTTTTCAACCATCATCTCCTATGTCACTTAGTGAATCTCCCAAGTGACATTCATCTTAGTACCATGGCCATTCTCCTTTCCTCACTATCACCATCACAACCTTTGTCATTCACATCTTGACATTCCTTGACATCCATTCATTCTAAGACAACAACATGCCTCATTGACAACAAATGCAACACAATGCACTTCAACTACCACAACTAACCTAAATGGTTATCTATATCTCTGAATTTATAATCAACCATAACTTATCAACCATTAATTTATTCACAACAAATATATTAAACTCTAAAATTATCAAAACACTACTATGATACCAACTGTAGAACCTCGTACCCGCACTCCCATATCTAATGCTAAAACACTATCTTTATATATTGGATTCCATACAAACTATAGATTCCTAGACGTAACTATCCAATAATTACACAACTTAAATAAAATATTTTATTACATAAATTCCAATGACCCTTTAGGTTTATATCTTTAAGGAATTAAATAAAATCATAAAATTATGAAGGCCATGTATTTCTAAACTAATGTACATTTTCCCCACAATATAAGAATCTAATTAATTTATAATAAATCTTCAACATCTACAAAAAATTCTATACATAAGTTATTCTATTAGAGATATCACATGTAATAAATTTCATAATAAAATGGGGAAATGGAAACATAATAATATGTGAAATCAAACACCCAGTAATGGTAAAAATAAGTGATAAAATTAAAATATCATAAGTGATCATAATATGGGCATAAATAATTTGTTAGGAACATATAAAAAAATTCCATAATAAAATGAAAATGAAATCATAATGCATCTAAGGATTACAACAGAAATAGAAAGATCCCTTGGATAATAGTAACCGAATACTTAGCGATGAAATATATAATGACAAGAAACTAATTCCATGTCCTAAGACAAGAAATCGAGATCATAGACACTATGGTATTACCACTAATTCCCTATATCTATGAATAATTTTTTTGGGCAAACATACACCAAAATATCCGAGCTATTTTGTCTCATCAGACCCATTTATGCATAAAGGGGAACATTCATGCCCTTTATATCTCTAATTATATCTAATTAATTAATAATATGAAGGAATGAATAATATATACAGTAAATAACCAACTTTATTTAGAAATAAATAATCATCTATATTGGAATAACAAGTATATATATTTTCAACTTTTCCCCAATGAAAAAATGGAATATACTTTCATATAAGCATCCCTAAAATTAACATCATATATAGAAAGTGGTATACTTTGATGTCATTAATTTCCCAAATCAATTAACATACGAAATCTAAGTGAACACTCTTTAATCGAAGGAATGAAATATAGAGCGTTCATAGAGAAAAGGCATTAGAATCAAAATATTCCCAATAAAAATGGATAATATTGCAAGACAAAGGAAATAATGAATCATTTATTTGATAGAAAATAACATTCCATAAGATATACAGACAAATAATTCTGATGGTATCATTGAATAATGTTCATAATAAATATTAACATATATTATAAGGAAATAACTTAGATGAAAACATTTGAAAAATTGGGATGAGAAAAACAAATCTTGGTAAGGGATATAAAAATAAATGAAAATCGTTAATGAATTTTAAATTCATTAAAACCCATAAGAATTTTTTCATTTTCTCATAATAACATTTTAGTTTAAAATAATCACTCTTACTCTTGAAATCATCTTTTTCACCCAAAAGTTTTCATAAAACATTTTATAAGAAAGAATTAAGGAAAAATCATAATTCATGAGGTTTTCTTGAAAAATATGATATATTTCCCTTGAAATAATAATTTTACCTATATGATAACATAAAAAATATTATAAATCCAACATAAGTTTTTTTATTTTATGAAATTAAAATATTTCTATAAAAACTATTAATAACTAGAACATGTAATATATCAGAGAATAAAAATATAAATAATCACATGGATAAAAATAACTATTTTCACAATGATGTAATTAATAATGTTATAAATCATAATCATACCATCAATTCCCTGTTCTAATACATCACAAACAAACCATAAAGGCCTCGTGCTAAGACATTATAAAGAATTAGGAAGACATACACCAAATACCCATGCTAGTTTATCTCATGAGACTAACTAATGAATTGAGTATATATACCAGTCCCTACCCTTCACTTAATAAGTCCAATTCAATCATTATGTAATAATAGAGAATAATCAATAAAATAAATATTCAATATAAACATTTGCATTGAAAAACTAACATACTAAATGTTAATTTTTTCCCCAATCAATAAATAGAAAAACATGATCATAATTCATATGGAGAATCAAAAAAAAATGATATAATTAGAGTATATCCATTGTAAATGATAATATTCATTAAATTATTTTTACATAGATGAAAATAAAATTAAAATAAAATTCAATCATTTCTTAATGAAATGAAAAAATATCGTTTTTTATAAGAGTTTAAATAAAAATTTCATAAATAATAAGAAAATCCCTTTATTTGAAAAAAATAAAAAATAACTGGAATTTAATCTTCAAATTAAATAATTCTCATTATGGTGGGAAATATTTTCCTTCCGTATATGTTAATATTGAACATTCGTTTCAATCATTCCTAAAAATAAACAGCGACACGTAATTTTTTTTGAAAAGACAAATTTTAATCATTTGTAAATAAAGTGAAAGTATTTGAAACTGACCATTAACAATATTTTAAATAAAAAATAAAAACATTATCAAAAAAATTTATTATTGCATACATGGAGAATAAATATTTTGAAATGAAACTTTAAAATATAGTTTTAATGGAAAATCCATTACCGTGTCTCCAAAATTATTTTGTATGTTCTCTAAATCCTGAATAATAAAATTATATTATATTTCAACTTTATTAACCAAAAATTTCATTTTAATTTCATTACCACTATTCCTTTTATTTTATTTATTAGCTTGACTTATTTAGTTTCCAAATTACTTAATTTTTTATCTGATGTTTTGAGGATGTTCTGTTTATAATCCCAAAACAACATTGGTAGGTTGACCAATGTGAAAGGGGTCATTATCCTATCATATCTTGAATATTAATAATCAAATAATTATAATTTTTATACATTAAATACAATTTTATAATTGTTCTTGTAATGATGTCCTGAAAAATTAATCACATTATTTCATGGAGATGGTAGTCCATATGTATGCATGAATGAATTTTTATTTTTCTACTAGGTGGAAAAGAAATAAAGTGGATAATTTTTTTCTTTTATAGAATCAAAAATATTTGATAAATTTTATATTTAGTCATCATTTATATCCTTATTACCATCCATGTGAGACAATAATGAAAAATGAATCGCGTTGCTTCGTGGAGGTTGTATTCCACACGCACACACATATGATGTTATGATTTTCCAAAAGATGGAAAGGGTAAAATGGTATGTAATATTTTATATTTATATAATCATAATAATATATTAAAAATATTATAAATTCATTAATTAAATATTTATAACCAATATCTTGAGGTGGTAATGGAAACAAAACACATTGCTTCATGGAGGTGGTTGTCCATAAATATGCATGAGTGTGGTTTTTATTTCCCATAGGATAAAAAATAAGAGTAAAAATAGTTGTTAAAAAATCATAATAATGTTTCATTATATTTAAGATACATATGATATTTTTTCATTATGGTTAAATAATATTTTAAGGGCTTATAAGAAGAAATTAACATAAAATACTCAGTTATGAATTATACATATTCTTTGGAAAGCCTCCCTTGACTTACACCATAAGCCTTCTTAGGTTGTTCTTTTGGTGATACTAAGAGCTATCCAAAATATTTAGGAAGGTATTTAGGAATATATTTTTTGATAGAAATTATTCAAGGGGTGTGAGTAAAATAATACAAGAGATGTTCTCTTATAAATGAGGTGGGTGGAAAACTTGTAAATTCTTGAAATATTAATATATATTATGTGCTTAACTCATGAAAAATAAATAAAAACTACCATATAATTTAATATAATGAGTTTAAGGTCCAAATATAATCAACTAATAAATTTTATATAGGTTCATATATCATTTTCAAAATTACATTTTGGTTTAACCCATATGTTAACCATGTTTAACCTTAACTCTTGTAATACATTTTTTATGTTTTAAGGGTCATAAAAATAATTTAAAAATTCCAAGTCGAACATAAATGAAATATTAATGATTATATAAAAATTTTACATCCACTTGAGTCAATATATTATTTTTATAATTTTATAATTATTTAAAAATAATTTTTAATCATTAAATACCATTTAAGGTCGTTTTCATAACTATTCATATAACCTGACTTTAAGTGCATCATGATAATAATGTAAGTAGAATATAAAAAATTTAACCATCACTAATACCATTTAATTGTCCAATAAATTCATGGAGAATCTCAATTCATCCAATATATTACTTTTATTATTTTTAACACAATCTACTTTCTTTTTCTATTGCATGCGCAATCATTTTGTTGCCATTGTATAAGGGTTCAAGTTAAATATACCATCACTAAAAAATAAAAAAATCACTAAAATTAAAACAATTTATAAAAATTTATAAATTATTTTTATCATAGGAAAACATATTAGATATATTAAAATAATGAGATTGACATTTTGTATTTATTATTTACATAAAATATTATAAATCCAATTATCAAAAGGAAATGATACCAAATTTCCATAATTTTGAAGCTAGGATAAGGATGGTAAAAATCAACTCATAAAATGAAATAAATTAGGGTGTTATAATAAATTTTAGAAATTATCCCATTGTTTCTAATCCTATTTAACCCATTTTATCTTTTAGCATGGTGATAATCTTTTATTATGGTTACTATTTAGAATGATCAAAAATGAAATTGACCACATTAATAAATTTGAACCTCCAAATTAAAAATATATAATCGAATTTTCAAGATTAATATTCTAGAATTGGAATAAATCAATTTTAATATAAGTTAACAAAATGCGATGAAAACCTATTTGTTTTAGAGAAAATGTGTTTTAAGCCTAAAAATGAACTTATACCAAAATAAAATATAATAATGATGCATATGAACAATAATTAGATTATGTAAAATAAAAAATATATCTTGTTACTTCAATAATAAATTTAAAACATAGTGATACATTTATATTACTTGATTAAAAAAACAATTTTGTAGAAATTGACATTTCCACTATTCACTCAGAAATCAATATTTTTAGAACAATTCCAAAAAAATTATACTAAGTTTAAATTGAAATTATTATTTAAGAAATTAATACCATTTTATAAAACAAAATTTAAAAATTTAGTATAAATTAATTATAACATCCATTCCCAAAATGAATTAGAAATCATTTTTGAAGAAACTATATTCTTGAAGCATAAAATAACATCATTCTCATTATTTTCCTATTAAAAATAGTTTTAATTAATTTTAATTATTTTTATTTTACATATAATATAATAATTTAATTAGAATAATTTATCAAATTATTATTAATTTAATCCCTTAAGATAAAAATACATTACACACATAAAACTGCTTATTGAAAAATATTTATTTTTTCCTTCAAAAAGTTTTATCTTCATTTCTTACAAATTTATAATAAATGTATGATTGATTTTACATTTTATTACATAAAAATTTCAACATATATTCTATAATATAGTTATTCTTAATCATACCCACTAAACGAACTATGAGGTTATAACAACCATATTTAAATGATAATATTTATATAGTATATCATCATTCATTTATGCTTAATATTGTGTATACCACTGACTATTGAATATATAACTTAATGAAAATAAATTCTAAAATATTGTGGTGTTATAGTAAAAATTTCTATTTGAAAAGTTGTAGTAGAAAATAGAAATTTTACATGAGATAAAACATAACTAAGGTTTCTAAATATAAGAGATAAAATTAGAGGGATTGGAAAATATGGATAAGGAGGGGATAATGTTATTAACGAGGATGAGAGTTATTGTCAACAAATATATTCTTTTTTTGGGTAATAAATTTGACAATAATTAATATTTAAATTAGAACTATCATTTTACCTAGATAAAAATATAAAGTACAATGAAATAAAATCATAGGGTGGAAGAAGCAAATGTTGTAAGAAACAAGTTCAATAAGACACATTATAAGTCAATGAAGGGATTTTATTTAACAAAAAACCATACAAAAGTGGTATCTTTTGAATATAAGTGAATTTAAACAATAAACACAATATAGATCTTCAGAGCCCATTAATTTCATGAAAATGGAAAAAATATATTCATTAGGAAGTAATCAAACCATATAAAATAAATAATGGCATATAATATCATATTTGTATCATGGATTTGAAAATGAGACAAAGAAACACTGACCTTTTTTCTTGAATTCCACTAAAGAGCTTGAATATCCTGTATAAATAAAATAGATATCTAAATTACCCATTTTAGGACCTTTTTAACATCTATAACCTTTTATAAACATCATTTATAGTTAATATTAACTTGTATATTAGTTAGTTATTATTTATTTTCGATACCAGGTTTGAGTAATCAAGATCATTTTGAGATAGTTTTGTAATAACAGTGTTATTCTTAATTAATCTAAAAAATATCTTCATTATTATATAATAAAAGGTACTGGAATTGATTATTTTCATTTATTTATAATGTTATAATTTCATTTTATATGATTTTTGGTTATGATACTTAAAATATAAAATCGATGATTAAAAAGTTTCGGTTATTTTTAATGAACAAATGTTGGTATCTTAATTAATGACTTTAATATTAATGTTAAAAATAAAAAACAGTATTAAATAATTATTTACATATTTATATCATGTATTTTCATTAATTAATTTCTAATAGTAATCTGTTATATTATTTTATAACATTTTTCAAGTAGTTGGTTTGACCGACCCAAACATAAACATATCATAATTATTGGAAGATTATGATTATAACAAATGTTTTACTTTGGGAATAATATAATTATTATAGAATAATAATGATATTATTTAGATAATTTTAAGGTGTTGAATCATATTTTAAAATGTTTTTAATAAATAATAAATAAACTAGATGAAAAATGAGATATGATAATTCATGGAGGTTGAAATCAGTATGGCCCAAGATTGAAGTCTTCATTTCTCGAATAATGGGAGTGAAATAAGTTGGATTATAATTTTTATCTTCATAATAATATTTATTTTATATATTCCACATTTGTTCTTAAATTTTATCCATTTAACATTCAAAGAGATGTATTGGTGAAAAATGAAAGTCGTCGCTTCGTGGAGGCGGTAGTATGAAAAACACACAAATATCAGTTTTGTTTTTATTAATAGAAAAGGGGAAATGTTGGTAATAATTATCCATTAGAATAATAAAATTAAATACACAAAAAATAATTATATTATTATATAGTAATTATAATATTTTATTTGGGAATGTAATGAAGAAAGGAAAAGAAGTTAGGAAATAGAACTCACGTAGAGGACTTGTGTTTTCCCATGGAAGACTATTTGTTAATGGAGGTATTGGGATAATATATTATGATAATAGGATCAAGGGAAACGAATATGACAATAAGATAAGTTAAAATGAGATATTTTAAATTGAAAACCTAATTTTTATGGTGTTCTTGAAGTGGTGGTGAGAGTCCCCTTTTATAAGTGGTGTTAAGGGTATTTTTTGTAAATATTTAAAGATAATATAAAGATAGAACATGCTTGGAGTATAAAGAATAATCAAAAATATTAAATAATAGAGTGGGGGAGGGGTATTATTTGGTATACAATCCCTCAAACATTCATTTATATATATTTTTAAGCATGTTTTAAAGTCCATTACATTTTGAATTTTTACTTTCATCATTTTTTGGTCTTACCATGGTAACTAGTTTTTACCAAAGTAAATAATTTTTATGCATAAACATAACATGTAATTTATTAAATAATTTGGAACTAATGATTCCAAATATGAAATCCATTCTATGAGATAAAATTTATAGGTTTAAGAAAAATAAAATTCAACATTAACGCATGTAACGTATAAAAACCCAATTTGAGAAAAGTGTATTTTTTAGATTACAATTTATGTGTAGGGTAAAATTCTCAATTTATTTTATTTTTATGATATAAATTCGTTTAATACAAAATAATACACATGTGTATTTCAAATAATACAAAACCAAAATTTTTCAAAATAATATTTAGTTAAAAGGAACGACAAAAAACAAATTCTTTTATGGGAAAATATTACTTAGGTTCATAATATGTTAAAAATAGGTTTTATAAAGTCATAATGTTATTTAAATCTTTATAGTTTAATCCTTAAGTGAATATTTTATTAATTAAAATTTTTCATGAACATATAGATCTTATTTATTGAATGATAAAGTCATAAAATTTACACTTTTGCTAAAAACAATATTTTTCACCATTTACTAAAAAAGAAACTATTTTGGAAAATTAAAAAAAAATTAATATTAATCTAATATTAACTTGCTTAATATAAAAATAAATTTTATTTTATGAAATTAAAATTATAAAAGTTCAAAATTTAACTTTTAATTAAAAACATAAAAATATATTGAAATGAGTTTTATAGGAAAGTATTTAAAAAAAATTACTTATAATTATAGTTATTTTCTATCAATTACATATAAAATTAGTAATAATATATTATTCATATCAAAAATATATTTTATCAATAATTTATCTAGTTTTTTAAAATAAAATAAACAAAAATAAGTTTTTTATCAAATCTACAGTTTAATGCTTAAATTAGTCTTATTAGTTATTTAGCTACACTAAATAAGTTTACATTAAAGAATTAGTGTTAATATAAACTTTATTTCTATTTATACATATATTTCAGGAATAGTTTAACTCTATTTTTATCCACTTATTCTATGGAAACATTTTAATGGTTATATAAAGTTCTATAGTTCATTTTGGTTTTATGATTTATGTTAAGAAAATTATTGTATAAATTTGGTTTTAAAAGAAAAAAATAATTTTAAATCACAGGGTGTCACAATTATAGAACAATTAATGATTTTATTTGAGTTAATAATTACCATTTCAATATCATATAATAAATTAATTCCAAATATGTAACACCCTCATATTTTAAAATAAGAATATAATAATCGATAGCATGTATGAACCACAACAACAAGTGTAGAAAGAAATATAACAACACATGACTTGATGATGTTTTCATTTTAGAATAAATTTAATTTTGTTTTTAGCTTGATTTACACAAAACACCAAGTTCGGGTTATTTTACAGAAACCATTGAGTTTAGATTTCGTTGAAAACAACATAATGTTTAGATTTCTCTATAAGAAACACAATGTATAGCTTTGGTTAGAAAAAACAATGACTTTCTTTGATGGATTACATTACATTCGAGACCGATTTTTCCCGAACAACAATATATTTTTAGAATATTAATATTTAATATAGTAATATATAACATTTCCATTAAATTAGAAGTTATGAATACAATTAATTAACTTGTTAAAATATATGGTTGTATTCATTGGTTATAGATTAATTATAAATAAATATAAAAACCTATTGAATATAAAAGAATTATTTAAAAAAATATTTTTATGAACCCAAAGGCATTTTGACATAATAAATTAAAATTTATTTCCATTATTGAATGATATTAATAAAATATATATATATTATATATTTATTAAATTATATTTAACATTCATCTAATAGGTTTTATAGGCATAAGAAAATGGAGAATCCAATTTTATCCATAAAAGATATATTTTTCTTGTTTTACATCCTTTTAATGAATCACCACTTTTAAAAATAATTTTTTGAAATTTTATATTAACAATTAAATTTTATTTTTTGAATAATAATTTCAAAATTAACTTAAGTTGATGTTTTGGTATTTTTCAATGAAATTTCAATTTTTGATGTATATTGAAAAATACCGATTTTTAATTGAAAACTGACTATTTATATAAATAATTTATAATGTTAAATTATATTTTAAATTTTTTTTTAAGTATTATTAGATATATTTTACATCTATTGACACAATTTAGGTAATTGGAATCATTTTTATATTGAATTTAGATATAAAAACATGGTGATGTTTTGAATAGTTTCACATTAAAACCCCGCTTTCCTATCCCGTGTGAGGGATTAATGATAAATTAATTTATACCACTTCTGTGATTGGAATTTGAAAAAATGGAGTCCATAATTGAATAATAATCATTTATAATTTATTATAAGGTAAAATTAGTTTCTGATCCAAAATATTAGTGAATTCAATTAAAATTAATTATAGTGATTAAGGTAAAAATGAGTTTACTTAGGGGTTAAACATTAATCATAAGGGTTGAAATGACCTAGAAACTTGTAAAAATAACCTTTTCTAGGAACTTTTAGACCATTACCCATATTTTATATAATTTTAAACATTATTTGAGACACATTATTTGAGGTATACATCTCAATTGTGTGCATTGTTTTATATTTACAAGAATGCCACTCCTCCTTCACTCTAAAAAGGCACTGACCTCTCACTTATTCACACTTATAATGCAATTTTTCTCATCCAAAACCATAAAAATTAATCTTCCAACATTCCTAAATTCATCATATAATCTTTTTTATACATAAAGCAAACCAAGGTTGGATTTTGGTATAAACCAAAAGGAGTTATCTGAAGAAGTGGTAATGTTCTTCAACGAGCACTTTCATTTTATTTCATTATCCACCCCTTAAATTATAATTATATATTTATTATAAAATAAATTCAGTATCATAAGTATAATGAAATATTTTTATATTATGTTTATTACCTACACCCACACACTCTTCCATCAAATGTGATATACAATCATTATTCGTGTGTACGACAGACTACCGCCTCACGTACCGATGTTGTATGTTCTTCCATTAATACCTTTCAAGGATGAGAATAATGATGTATTTATAGTTTATATATTATATTTATAATTTTTTTATTCTTTTTTTATTATATAACAATTACCTCCCTGCATTCCATTTTGTGGGAATACGATAACATCGTTTAGAGACGTATGGACTACCTCCTCCTCAAAGTGATGTGATTGATTCACGCTTTACATGGAATGTATTAAATAAATTTTTAAATATAAATATATGATAAATATGAAATTAAAGTGATAATGGAATAAAAATATACATATATATATTTTTCGTTTCTATTTTTTTCTATGACAAGAAATGGAAGTTGTGTTCAAGCGTACATTCGACCCACCATCTCCATGAACGACACATTTCATTTTATCTCTCAAAATTTTATAGTTTATTCTAAATAAATATATATGGAATATATATGAAATATAAATCATGTTATAAATTCCATATATAATTTAATAATTATCTTTTTATTGGAAAAAAATAACAAAGTCAAAAGTTACTCGAAAAACAACACAATTAACACCTAAAATGATGAAAATAAGGAAATATTATAAAAGAATGGGATATAATATGTTTTTAAAGGATAATAAATGATACAATAAATATTAATATGGATCTTGAACATGTTTTTAAAATATTTTAAACCACTATACAGGAGGTTAAATACCACAAAACTAAAAGGAAATGTAACGTAAGGGAATTCCATCTCACCTTTTTATATCTCTGAGATACATGCCATATTCATCACCCATTTATTTTGTGTGGTGTATATACATCCATATGACATGTTATATCATGAATTTACCTTATTTCATGTTAGTAAATGTTTCAATTGAAGTTATTCTATCATGGATCACATTATTCAAAAGTTACTGAAGTATTAAGAGGCTTCATATCAATTTAGATTCAATTTAGAATTATTTGTTATTATGAACCAATTAAATTTTACATAGAGTATATTCTACCTATTTTAAATTTAATATCATTATTAATTCATAATTAATGGTATTTTAATTTTCATTTTGAATGATCTCATCCAAGGGGATTTTACTTAAAATTACCAAGTGGAAAAAGTTATCATTGAATCTTAATTCCTTTTGTGATTGTTAACATTCTCTTGAAACAAACACTTTATTATAGTATTTTATGATCCGAAACTATATTTATTTTAATATCCATACTCTAATATGATGAATATGATAATTTTTTAAACTATTTTCAATTTTTACGTATAGTGTTTCCTTTGAAATTTGTACAATTTATTGGGGAAATATTGATAAATATGCATCCTTTACTCAATATAGATATTTTATAAGGGACATTTTTTATGATGTAAATTGATTATTCCATATTAGTTGAATTTTTTGACATAAAATATATGGGTTGGGGACTAGTAATTGAAATCCCCTTTATGCATTGTAAGTATCATGAGATTAATTCAGTTGGCGAAAAACCGTTGAAATTTGTTTCCAAGAAGTTTTAAACTACATGGAGGATAGATCATGATAGTAGTGTCTTGTGAAAGGTATTGACACAAATTAGAGGAGTTTCTACCTGTATACTTAAATTTTCTTGAGGATAGATCATGACAGTTACTATATTTAGGATAAATCTTGATAGTTCATATGTTCAAAATTATGAATTCCATCATTATTGTTATTCCATGTGATTATTTCATTAGGTAGAATATCCATGGTCATGTTTCAAGATCTTGTTATTATTTATATGGAATTACACGATCATATTTAATTATTTCCATATTTATTATTCTATATATAGTTATTTAATGGAATGAGTTCTCATTTATTTATCTTTCCATATATATTATACTCATTGATTAATTTTTTCTTCTATTGTAATTATCTCTTAATGGGAATTTGATCTCACCCTTATTTTATTTCCTTTCGCCAAGAAATGAAGAGGAATCCTTTGAATGAGTTTCAAGGATGATGTTCATTTTATTTTATTATGTATTATGTTTCATTTTCCATTCCAAATGTAAAATAGGTTTTATGTGTGTAATCCTATTTTAAATAACTTTTAAACTGATTTGTATTTTGGGATTTGAGTATTTTACCTAGGAAAATGTAATAAAGACATTGTATTTGGGCTACTAGGTTCATGGTTATTACTGTTGGAATTAGAGAATGTTTAGTATAAACCATGAGAATTAGAATTATTAAAACATATATTAGGGAACATGACCCTATGTTGGAATTTTTGGATAAGCATAAAAGAACATCCTATATTTTTTATAAGATAGAAATTATGTGGTCCTTCCTAGGAATACACCACTATCTAAAAAGTATCATGGGTTTTGGAGTTTAATATTGAATATATGTTAAAATAGTTAAACACCTCTTTTTATGTTTTATGCAATTGGATTCTACCAGGATTATGTATATTTTAGAGAATTTAGTTCAATTATATACTTTAGTGGAAATGTTTTTTAAGTAATAATGACTTTACATTTTATAGACATAATTTTAGAGGCACTAAAAACCTTTAGGTTTAATATGATCATTATAGGAAAATAAGATTATTAAACATTGTGAATAAATAGGTTCAATTGAAAATCGAAGTACAAATCTCATTTTATGATTTATTTAATTTCAGGGAAACCCATCATAATTTCCGGATAATTTACAAGAATTATATTAATGTAGTTTAGAAGAAGAAAAAAACTCATGTAGGGTGACAACCCATCACATCTGTAAAAGCGATGGGGCTGGAACCCATAACCAAAGGATAATAAGGCTTTACACCTACCACTAGCCTACAAAATTTCCTAGTTAATATTTCAAAATTTTTAGTTAAACAAATTGATGAGTAAATATTAACAATGAACCAATAATATAAATATTTTGAGATAATAAGGTATTAACCATATTAGTTTTTTTTAATTGTTAAATACAAATGTAATGACTTTTTTGTTGATATTACGATCCGTTAAAAGTAAATTTTAGTGATTCGGGAAAAAAATGATTTTTGGTTATTCATTCTTTGGAGTAAGGGAAAAATTGGGAATTGATTAAAGCACAACCAAATAATGAAATTGTGTTTATATAAATATTTAAATTAAGTTTATTTCCTCATATTATAAGTCAATAAATAATTATTCAACATTAGTAAAATGATTTTGAAATTTTTTTATCCTAGTACAATCATTTATGTTGAACTAATGGTCTTTTATATTATCACAAATTTATGGATTTGAGCCCCTTAACATTCTATTAATCAATTATCTCTATCAATATCTATCAGAACATGATAGTTATATTTCTCTTCTTTGACAATGTATTCATTAATGTTTTCATATTCGAAATCCTAGTTTTTTGGTGACCTTTACATTTCCATTTCCTGTTATTAAGAAGATATGTTATTAACCCTATTACGATGTGTGTTTTTTAACTATGGTATTTCCAAATATGATACCATGTATTACCAATATCATGTTTAAATTATGAGGACACAATTTATTTAATGTGTGGATCATTAACAACCTGAAATTTTAAAATATGAATATCATATTCAATATCATTTAAGACACAAAACAACAAGTGTAGAAAGGAATATAAAACCCCTGGACATTACAATTTTTTCCTTTCAGAATATATTTAATTTTCTTTCTATATTATATTACACAAAAAAACCAAGTTATAATTTTGTTACATGAACTGTTGAGTTTATCTTACGTTACACGCAATATGAAGTTTATCTTGATCTACACGGAACACTGAGGTTATCATGCATTACACAAAATAATGAATTTCATTGAAGGTTTCATTACGTACATGGTCGAGTTTTATCAAACAAAAAAATATTGGTAAAATATTGTTTTTTAATTTAATAGGGTATATCCTAGCTATTAAATTATTTTTCATGAACCAACTTGGGATGGCCCTGAACCGGTCACTCGAGCCCATCCATATCATTGCCTGAAGGGCTTTCCCAATCTCCACAGGCTGAAAAGTAGTGCCATGAATCAACAGAGTAACAACGAGAATGATTTTGACCAATATAAATAAATAAATAAAATAGTGGAGAGATAAAAATGCATCCCAATATGAAAAAAATAAAAAAACGAAACATATTTTACAAAAAAAAACAAATAATAAAAAAACTAAACAAAAATACCGAAAACTGAAACCTGAGGACGACAAAGTCTCCATGTGAGATCGATGGTCACTCTCCAACACGAAAACCAACAATCACCCATGTCAATCAATAAAAAGTTGAATCCTACACCGCAAGCTAAAAACTAGAATAACTATAGGCGTAAGTAATAAAACTTATTAGTCATTCCCAATTAAGTCTATTCCCAATGCACTCCCTTTAAAATAAAAGAAACATCAACATAAAGTTTAAAATATATTATATAAATGTAATCATTTCCAAAAAATTTCCACTTTAGATAAAATCATGGTCCATTACCCTTTTTAAAATTTAAAACCCCTCTCTTATAAAAGGAGGATCCATATGAATTTTAAAAGAGAAAAGTGACATTTCATTTATAAAGGAGAGGAAGAGTGTAAAATATTTCCAAACAAATTTTCATGAATACACATGAAAAAATTACATCACTATTATCAAGAAGCCGCATTGCTCAAGTAATAAGCCCAACAGTACTACAACCAAGAAAATGGAAAATAACACACAAGGTTATCCAACCAATAAGTATATCAATCATTCACTGAAAGAGGCTATGTTTAAATAGACATGGGAGGAACCTAGGAGATCATGAATAATCCAGAATATACTATGAATTATTGACTCCTCCCTGAAATAATGCCTGACTCGATAACATCAAAACAGCCAACATGCTCGGCCATACACCACATGGTGTAGACTGAGGTCCCCTATCCCATTTCAATAATAACAAAATATATACCATATGTATGGGTTACTAGATAGTGTATAATCTTTCTAGTGAAACAATTGTTCACAAAAAATTCAAATGCTATGCCATGTTATCCATGTAAAGATTTATAGAAAAGGGTGAGCCAATCGATGTGAACATAGAATCCAATCACATTCACATATATCATATATAATAATCCACACAATAGGCGTTACCCCGAGCTACTCCAAGGATCGTTCTCTTTCCTTACAAAACATAGATCACAATAAATTTTATTTTTAAAGAACCAAACACACACTATGTTCAATTCTAATCCTTCTATAAATCCATTTAACGAACCCAAAACCACCATAAAGATGTTAAAAAAATTTATAAAGCCAAAACATATTAAAAAATCCACAATCCATGTGTGAAATCCAACTGAGAATTTGATCAATCACATGGTGTGCACATTTATAACAAAAAACACATTTATCACAAAACAAGGTATAAAAGACCACTTTTCACACCAGAAAATTATTCCAAGGATCACACATCACTATTTATCATATAATGATGGTGAAAAAATAAAAAACCAACATATATTAAATTAAAAATGAAATTGTAAAGGGAAACATACCTCAATCTCATGACACATCATCAATGCATACCCAAAACCACACCATGATGGATCCAAGAGCCAATATCTTCTAAGAGGAACCCTAATAATGAAAACCCTTCAATATAAACCAAGAAGAGACATGAATCCCCGGTCTAATAGTCTATAGGAGAAGAAGAACATAAAAGAAAATGGAAGAATGAAAAAGAGGGAGGAGAGGAGAGGAGGATAACTTGAGAAATCTTGCACCAAACTTTGAATAAAATCTACTTCCACACCATGGGAGAGAGGTGGAGGCTTAGAGAACAAAGGGGAAGGCAATTTATGGTCTCAAAAACCTAAGGTAGGATAGGGGATATGTTTTTGGTTAAAAATCCTAAAGGCGTTGTTTATAAATAAAAAAAAGGACCTGGGAAACACACCCGGTATACAAACCTTGCACCAATCATGACCAACACCGCTGTCATGAGACCAAACCTCCCCCTATGCTTTCAACATGTTTTGAAAAACCATGCTCAAGCCGTATGCTATGCCTCTACCACTAACACTAATTCCATATGTTTTCCTAGATAAGGCTGCATGGTTTTACTAAACATTGTGCTGATTATTTATAGGATGAAAACACCCCAAAACTCAAAATCTAAAACCATTACACCAAGGACTTGAGCCATAACCCCATGGGAAAAAGATAAACTGGATCATTGATCAAAAATAAAAAACTGGGTGTGATAATTCTCCCCACCATTAAAGATTTCCACCCCCATAAAGCCACAACATTTTTGAGTTGATCGATCAACAACTAAGGATTTCATAACCAGATGATCCACCACTTAAAAAACAATGTATCAAGAATATCCTAAAAACATATACCTCTTTCCCAAAATACAATAACAAACTAAACACAATCCCTAAGAAACAATGAGGAAATGTTTGTGCCACAACATCTGCAATCATGTCTGAAACAATAACATTGAGCATATTCCAAATCCCAATGTTCACCCAAAATGAAAAGAAACATAAAATTAGATAAATTCAAAATAAACCATTTTCTATCAGACCACATCTGAAACTAAAATGAAATTTCAACATGGGAGCCTGAGATATGATCCCCACTATTAGAAAACAACTAGCATCGGCCCACAACCCTCACCACAATAGAAAAGATTTTAACAACAAGGGGGGACCACAATAAGAGCCTTTAAAAATCCATAAACTGAATGATGGAGACATTATATGGGCCATAGCTACCCATAACCCTTGTTGTCACTTGACTAGGTGAAAAGATTCAATTCAAGTTCTATGACTGGATCCCTGATGTTTAAAGAATTTATTTCACTGCAATCAGGAGTTAACAGTTAATGAATGGAACTCTTAGAGAACCTTCACCCAAACAGTGTCTTAGAAGATACACATGAATTAACCACTTTCACCCTGATGAGAAACAATAGGAACAAGGCATACATGGAACGCACCATCACATAGACTAAAAAAATTCATAATTTTTATAAGAATAAAACACTTCCATTGAAATTGGAGTTATCAAGAGATACACAAAATCCTATTACATTTCAATCAAAAGAAAAAACCACCAAGTACCACTAACACAATATAAGTAAACACTATAATTGAAAAAGGACATTAAATGAAAATGAAATAGAAATATACCCATGCAAACTGAATCCACATCAATTCTTTGAAAAACCCCGACAGAACTATTGCAAGAGGCGTAGGCACCCACAAGCATGATAGGTCTTTGGTGTACCGGACATGGAGAATTCTTATAATATATATTTAAAAACTGATGAAACACCATGATTCCACACCCAAAACAAGTTAACTACAGATCATGAGGTATTTTAATTCCACAACCAGCTCCAAAAGCTTCTGTTTGCTTCACCACTTCTGTAATGGAAATCCCCTCCCTGCTTTTAGGGACAAAAAAGTGGAATACTAACTTAATCTATTTGTCCATCACCTCTTTAAAATGAAAACCTTGCGTCACCACATTGGAAAAAAAATTATATTGGACTCAAACACCTTATATTTTATATCAGGATGAAGCCCAGACTCGAAATCCCCAGATTTTGAGTCACAACATACCTCATATCATATGAAACTACATCTAAAAAGCAATTATAGAAATCCAGCATCAACCCATCACCTAGATGCATACAAAAATTCTCCATTCCCTTCCATACCATCCTCATCTAAAAAAATACTGATTGATAAATGAAGCCTTAATGAACTCCCATGTGAGGACTTCTTGAGGCTTATTTCGAAATAACACCTTCCACTACTTCCATGTTGTCCCTTCAAGAATAAAGGTATCATACATCACCCTTAACGGCTTGCGAAACTCAATGAGGCTGATGTTACTTTCTATTTTCCACATCCACACTTCCACTTCAGGAGGATCAACTTGGATATAAAATAGTGGTGTATTTAACTTCTGAAACACGTGAATGAAATCCATATATTGATTAACTTGAAATCCAACTAATGGGGAACCAATCAGAGCTACACCGTTATTATCCATCGAATATCTATGGCAGTGAACACACTAGACCAAGAGAAATACAATATCTCAATCAAAACCAGCTCATCAACATGTGTCCTCAAAATGAAACACAATACAAACAACACTTCCAAATCGTAAGAGAACACCACAAAACCACTAGTTTTCAAAACATCAGAACTTATTCTTGAAAACATTTTTGAACAAAAATAAATTTGGTGGGTTGCACACTCATAAACGATATTCCTTAGAGTCTCACTCAAATTCACATTTTCGTGCACTCCCAAGAACCCATCAACTCATTCCAATCCAAGAATTCATCCAATCATGCTAATCCATGAACTCTTCCACATATCTACACATATACATGCATTTGAGATCCCAAGGAAGTACTAAAGGTCAAAACAAAACAACCTTATTTCAATATAAAAAATACTTTCAAAATATCACTAACCACCAAGTTAAATATCATTTCCAAATGCTACATTTTAATCCATTACATCTTGATCAAAAATAAAATCCCTTGTATTTCCATCCAAAAATCAATTCATTTCATTCAAAACATTTTCCAACATCTCAAAAATCCCATTCCATCAAAAACCATTTTATTAAAAACCAATTTATTCTAATTTATGACAAATTTCCAAATCCTATTTTGAAATAAATTTGGGGTTTCCCCGTAAAAAAATTGAAAACCCAATATTTCGATCATCAAAATCAATTTTCTAATGCCTTATTCAATATGAATCTAAAAATTCATTTTCCATCTTCAGAAAACAAAACCATTACTATTTCAAAATCCTTTTCCACTATCCCAAAACAATAAATCATTAAACAATGTACAAAATAAGAGAATACCCAAAACTATTCAGAAGGAAAACTAGCATCGATGGGTGACATGGTCAAATAGTTGGAGACCATACGCCAATCATAACACTATCATGAAGAGAATTCTAGGACGATGTCCCCAACTCCACATGCCTTTCTAGGACCTGAGAGATCAAAAAGACCACTATCCCAACTCCTATTTCATATTCCAAACACCAAACAATCCAAAATATCCAATATACCAACAAAAATAGACTACCCATGGAAACTCATGGTTCGATCTAGAATGTGTTGGCCAAACACTTCCCCAAACATTCATCCCATGGTCCAACAATCCTACCACATCTACCTTGACATACCAAAGTAACAAAAGGATATCTAAAATCTTGGTACTGAAAGAGAGCCTTCTTTGGTACCATCTTTTCATGAACCAACCTGGCTCGACCCTACACTAGTAACCTAAGCCGATCCACGACATGGACCAAAGGGAATTACCAATCCCCACGAGCTAAAAAATAGTGTCGGGAATCAACATAATAACCACCATAATTATTTTTTCCAATATAAACTAATAAATTAAATACCAGAAATAAAAACAAAGGATCCTTATATGAATAAATAAATAAACTGAACATCTTTTACAAAAAACAAAAATTAAAAAAAAACTAAACAAAAATACCCAACACTGAAACCTGATGACCACAACATCTCCATGTGACCCCAAGGGTTACTCTTTGATACCAAAACCAACCATATGCCATGGAGATCAATACCAATCAAAATACGCACCACAAACAAAAAACAAGAAATAATTATAGGTGTGAGTATTAAAACATAGTAGGCATGCCCAAATAAATCTATTCCCCATGAAATGCCATTAAAATAAAAGAAACATCCACTTCTAATTTTAAATACAATATATAAAATTAAGCCTTTACACAAATTTACCACTTTAAAGAAAATCATGGTCCATTTCCCTTTTTACCATTTAAAACCACACTCTTATATAAGGAGGATCTATATGCATTTAAAAATTGAAGTGTGACATTTCATTTATAAAGGAGAGAAAGAGTGTGAACAATTTTCTAATTTTTTTTCCTGAAAACACTTGCAAATATTACATCACTTTTATCAAGAAGTCAAATTTATCAATAAATAAGCATAAAAATCCTACAACAATGGAAATGGAAAATAACACACAAGGTTATCCAACAAATAAGTATATCAATAATTCGCTATATGAAACTAATTGAAAATAAACATGGGATGAACCTAGGAGCTCATGAATAATCCAGAACAAACTAATACACGAAGAATCATTCCATAAAGCATTACTCACTCGATTACATAAAAATTTCCAACAAGCTCAGCCACACCCCATATAGTACATAACTAGAGGCCCTATCACATAGTAATAATAACAAAATATATCCCCTTTATATGAGCCACTATCTAGTGTATAATCTAATTAGTGCAACAACCATTCTCAAATAATTCAATAGCTATTACAGGTTCTCCATGTCAAGATGTGTAGAGGAGGGGTGATAAAACTTATTCCAGCAGAGTATCTAATCAAATTCTCATATTTCATATATAATAATCCACACAACATGCATCACCCAAAGCCACTCCAATGATTAATCTCTTTCGGTAAAAAACATATATCAAACAGGAGTCCATACTGAGGATATCCTATTCCTCACTAAGTAAATTGGTCATGAGGATTCTACAAAAAATGACATCCCACCCATTTAGAATAAACATGGAAAGAGCATTGTCCAATGAGAATTTTTCATGATAAAAACGTTCGTTGTTTTCACATAAGTTCCAAACGGGCCTTAAGATCTTTTTAAAAAGAAATTATTTATCAAAGAACTGAATCACCTTTTTAAAAGAGGTGTAAACACAAATTTTACATTTCAAAGTCATTTTAAAAATATTTTTTAAAAATTCGAATCATATTTTCAAGCTAAATCGATTTTTTTTAAATTCCAAATGGTCCATTGATCAACATCACATGCCATTTCATTTTTAAACAACCAAAAACACAACATGTTCAAGTATAAACCATTTATAAATCCATCTTAGAAACCAAAAACCACCATCAAGATGTTTCAACAACAGTTAAAAAGCCAAAACATGATTAAAAATCTACAAGCCACATGAAAAAACCAACTAGGAATTTGATAAAACACTTGGTGTGAACATTTATAACAAAACAAATCCATTTATCACAAAAGAAGGTATAAAACACCACTTTCCACACTGAAAAAATATTCGAAGGATCAAACATCACTATTTATCAAATAAGGAAGGTGCGATAAGTAAGATACTAACAAATATTAAATTAAAATTGAATTTACAAAGGGAAACCTACCTCAATATCACAACTCTTCATCAATAAATATCTGAAACCACACCATGAAAGTTCCAAGAGACAATTTTTTCAAAGATGAACCTTAAAAAAGAAAACCCCCCAACATAAACCAAGGGGATACATGATTCCTAGGTCCAATATACTGTAGATGAAGAATAACTCAATGGAAAATGTCAGAAAGAGGTAGTGGGATGATAGGATAGGAGTATACCTTGAGAAATCTGGCCCCAAACTTCGAAGAAACCGTAGATCCACAGCATGGGAGGGAGGATGAGACTTTGAGAACAAGGGGGAAGAACACTTAGGTATGTAGAAACCAGAGGGAGGATAGTGGAGCCATTTTTGTAACACCCCAAAATTTTATGGTATGTTATATTCAATGTCTTGTGTTGCAAGCAACACTGACTTGGCTTGCGTAACACGCAAGATTGAGTTTCTGCAAAACAACAATTTAGTTTTAAAATTATTTTAATGATATATTTATAACATATCCATTAAATCTAGTAATTTAAATAGTAATAAATAATTTCTATTTAACACCCCGATCTTCCATGATACGCTTCTCATTCAATAATGCAATAGCTTGCATTGTACGCAACTTCGAGTTCTAACACACCACAACTAATCAAAGTAGCCGTTATGAATAGTAATACCCACTTTTTAAAATTATAGAAATTTTATATTTCAAAATGGACTTCATTTTTGTATTCGTAATATCGAAATTATCCAAAGTTGAATTTTTTGTAATTTTCTGAGAACATCCAATTTTTATGAATAGTGAAAAATACTTAAAAACAACTTTTTTTATCAAACTATTTTATAGTGATAAATTATAGTATTGATTGGTTTTAAAGTACAATTAGAATATATTTTTACTATTTTATCCAATGGTGGTCATTAGAATTAATTTCACTATAAAATTGGACATAAACTATTGTCAATCTTTTGATATAAATTGTTTCTTAAAAACACTCTATTTGTTGTGACAGCGGGAATTAATTATAAAATTAATTAATGCAACTTATATGTTTGGAATTTTGTAAAATAGACATCATTTTTGAATTCAGAATATCAATTATATCTTAGGGTGAAATTATGGCATTATTCTAAAAAACTTCAATTTTTGATGAATAGTGAAACCACTAAGTGGTAGTTAAATAACTGATTTTTCGTTTAAATGAAATATTACCACTTCTGTGTTTTGAATTTCAAAAATCCGACATACATGGTTGTCATTAGGATGTAAAATGTGGTTCAATAGGATTAAAATAATCTTTTGGTGAATAGGAACCTTTACGTTTTATTAATCGCGATTAATGGTAATTAGTGAAATGTAAGGTAAAAATGATATTATAAAAATATGAAAATACCATTACACATATCCTACCCCTATTTGATGAGTAATGGCCGACCAAGACAATCCATGGGTCAACTTTGGGACCCCATGGAGCCACTTTAGTTGGAAAATGACATAAATACCTTTTATTTAATGTTAAAGTAAAAAAATGACACAAACATGAAATGTTTTACTAAAACAATTTTTACATGGGGTTATACAAGTCATATTTTTGACTATAAATAGTCATTGGAAAGATAAAACGATTTCCAACATCATAGTAGTTTTTTTATAATTTTTAGACATTAAATAAATTAAATTATTTATGACATGATTATGATGCAGCGATGACCTCATTATTTAACGATTTTAATAAAATGAAACGATAATGTAAAATAAAAGGCATACACTTGTCCAAAGACTATTAGATGGGTAGATTTAGAACCCTTATCACCTTATCCACGAATTATATAAGTGTGGGACTTTTAGAATCCGAAAAGCATTGTATAATAATGTAACATTTCAATCTTTCCAAAAGAGCCCCTCCTCTCCTCTTATAAAAGGCCCCCACCTCTACCACCTTATTCACACTTTCAATCCTTTTGGTTCGGCCAAACTCCACCCAAATACTCTCCCAACTTCCCCCTATTACTCCTAGAAGCCTCACTTTGGGCAGAATTCTTCCCAAGGAATCCTTTGGCTCAAATCAAAAAGAGTTACCTGATTTTTAGGTAATGTCTTCTCTAATGTTGTTTTGTTTTATTTAGTTTCTCCAATCCCTTAAACTATTTTTATTCATTTCTTTTGTAACAGCACCAGTATCCTCAATATACTAGTATGTTTTTATAAGAAGGATTTGAGCTACACTTACACACACCTACATCTAATGGTTAAAGAACATACGGTTTCTGTGGATGGCGAATTTCTGCATCACGAAACGATGATTGTTCAACACTCATATAACACCTTCAATGGTGGCCATTAAGATACCACTATATTTATATATTATATATAATATGTTTATGTTTTACTTATGCTTCTGTATTTCTCATTTATGGCATACTTTATGATTTCCATTATGGGTAAACGCGATAATTTCATTTTAGGAAGTGCGGACTACAGCCCCCTCAAAGTGATATGAATCGTTAATGCCATATGTGGGATGTATAAATGATGCAGTAAATGATATTATATATGATATTCTACTTTAACTATATTATACCTTTATATAATTATGTTTTCATTCCATTAAATACGAAATAGAAATGAAAGTAGCGTTCATGCGTACGTACGGCTTACCGTCTCCATGAACGGTGCACTTCATTTCTTACCTCTAAATGTTACGTAATATTATAAATGAATGTATATACTGTATATATATGATATATATTATATCTACATCATAAATATAATTATGGATATAATGGATATTTCACCACATGAACAACTTGTAATTATAAGAAGTTTATTTTTGACTCAAGTACCAAAGATCGACAAAACGACCGTTATTTACATAAATAATTACATAATGTTCATAACATGGTAATAAGTGATATAAAAGGAATAATGAACATGAAAAAGGTTCTTAAGTAAATAGAAATTAACTCTAGTTTATTATTCAGGAGGTTAAAGAACGGTCGAGTCAGGACAGGACGCAAGGTAAGGGAATTTCTTAACCCAACTTCCATTCTTTGGGTTAATCTCCTACTTTAAAATTATGTCATGATATTATTATGTCCTATTTTGTATTTTTACGTTCTTTATGTGTACCTATAGTAAATACACATAATAGATCTATTTTATTTTAAAAATGGTCTTTTTAAGGACTTCGTCTCAATCTCCTTTCATTGAGGCATATTTGGTTTTATACAAAATTTTCTTTTATACGGTGTATAAACCCCTTTGACTTTTACGTTATGCAAAAGGAATATTTTTATAACGAAGTGTTTTACTAAACGAAAAAAGGGAATGTTTTTTTCTCCGTACATATGTGGTGACAACGACTTCTCCGCCGCCATGACCATTATTTGCGTTTCGGCTTCCTCTACAAGCCATCACGTTTTTTTAAATGAAAAATAAATACAAAGTTTTAACTTTATTTTATTCTGGTATTGAAAATGGTTTTGAGAGAATTTTTATTATATCAATGTGTTGTATTGATATCTTGTTATTGAAATGTGGAAATGTTATGTTTCCTTTATCCATGTTTTATGTGATACGATTATGTTATGGTTTATGATATGTTTAAACCTATTCATATGAGGAATGCATTGGACTTAATAAGTGACGGGTGGAGCCCGCGATAGCTCCTCGATGCATCGGTAGGTCTCATGAGACAACGAGACATGGAATTGGCCAAGGCCCTTTACCAATTTGATTTATGGTTTTGGCCGAGGCCTTAATCATTTTAGACATCTTGGCTGAGGCCTAGAAAAAATGTTTTAGAATGTCTGGCATTATGCATTCCATCATTATGAAAGTGGTTATTGATATTGCATGTGATTATTCAACCAGTAGAATATACATGTGAAGAAGTAAATGGCATTATCTCATTTTAACTTTTCCATATTATGTTGATGTTCAAGTATAAAAGGCTTTTGTTTTAGTTATACATTGCCTTAAATGTTTATGTTTATTTATGAAAGCTTCCGCAATATTGTTATCCTTACTGAGCATCTGAGATCACCCATTTCAATGTTTTAATATTTTCCAGGATGTGAAGAAGTATTTTATGAATGACCTGCAGGGATAGTCAGAAGAGGATATGAGTGTGGACAATGGAGACTTTGTTATTGTAGTTTTTCACTTTATGATGTAATGTATTGTTTACGAATGTATCTAGTGTTTCCAAGGCTACTAAACTAATCGGTGTTTCGAGACTTGATCTTTTGTGATCATGCCAATGTTACGAAGTAATGCACCGACTCTGGGTAGCTGGGGTCGGGGTGTTACAGTTGGTATCAGAGACAGTTTAGTACTAACCTTGAAAGCTAGATTTAGATAAACTCTGATTAGAGCACATAGCCCGAATATAGACTTTAATGATTAGTATAGATGAACTTCATAGAATTTTGGTATTATAGAAATTTTGTGAGTTTTCCGAGCAATACATTCCTGTCTGGAAACGAGCAGCTAGAGGCGGCTCTGGCACAGATGTACCTAGGGGTAAAACCCGAAAACACCGCTTTGAGCTAGACTCGAACGGGAACTGGTGCACGAAAACGGGCCTTTCTGCACTCTTGGTTACGACAGTCCGGGGGGATATGCTTAGGATAATTCTCATTTCTTTTACAAACCACTATGAAGGGTTATGATTATATATTCCTCAAAGAAAACATTCCTTTTTATGATTATAGATTATATCCATAAATAGTTCAAATTATGTAAAGTGTTTTACAAATATGGAATTATGTATTTTAATTCATAAACTAATCTAGTTTATGCCATTGTTTAGAAATGGCGCCTAGTGGAAGGAATGGAAACCATATCAATGCACGCACTCCGTGTAGGGATTTCCCTCCTTCTCAAGATAATTATTGTGGAGCTGGAGATACAACTGGTGCTGATCAACTTATTACCATACTGGGACAACTCACTCAAGTTATGAATAATAACCTTACTCGTATGGAGCACCCTGATCCGCAACATGGATGATCAATGTTAGACCGCTTCATGAGGCAACTACCGCCAACTTTTAATGGGGGTACATATCCATTAGTAGCTGATCAATGGATAAACTCCTTAGAGAAAATATTCCATGCCTTGGGGAGTAGCGAAAGGGAGAAGGTTGTCATGACAATTTCCCGCCTCATTGGAGATGCCGATCAGTGGTGGTCGCTGATTCAAAACACAAAGGAAGATGATGAAGTATCAAATATGGAATGTAGGGAGTTCAAAGAGCTTTTCCTAGAAAAATACTATCCTCGTGACCATCGAGCAGATATGGAAGGACAATTTTTGAGTCTGAGACAAAAGGAGGATGAGAATGTCGCAAAGTATGAGGCCAACTTTACAAGGTTAGCGAGGCATGCTGCAGATTATATACGTAACCCAAGAAGTAAGATTGATAATTTCTTTGATGGGTTAAAACCATTTCTCCGTCGAGAATTAGTCTCACAAACCTTCTCGTCATACGAAGATATTGTCTCATGTTCTATCAAGACAGAAAAGGAATTCTCTATGTCTTGTGACAACAAAGTAAAGAAAGAGAAGAAGAGAACGGTGGAACAAGAGACAGATAAAGTGAAAAAGGGAAAGAAGGATTTTCCATTATGCGATAATTGTGGGAAGAATCACCCTGGTACTTGCCTAAAAGGAATGGGAATTTGTTATAAATGTGGGGAAAAAGGTCACCAGACACGTGATTGCAAGGGAAAGAAAGAGGCAATCAATGTTGAATGCTACAATTATAGGGAAATGGGGCATTATGAAAATGAATGTCCAAAGCTTCAGGAAAACATACCTCAGAAAAGGCCAAGGGATCAAGGCCAAGCTTATGCTGTTACTATAGATGAAGTGGAATAATTGTTGTATTTGTGTTTTTGGACTCAAGAACTAGATTATGGTTATAAGAATAATGTGATATATATAAGGATTGTACTGCAGTACATGTTGTTTTCATTAAGGATTTAATATGATGAAGGTAACCATATTTTTAGTATGTGACAATAAGATAAACTTTACTTTGTTTGGGGAATATGAGGTTACAATTGATATTGGAATTTAGAGACCTTTAAGAGAAAGTCTGGACGGAGGTATTTTGGATAACTATAAAGCTTGGAATGGATTAAGTTGATCTTTGGATAGTATTTTTTAAGGTTAAAACATTTCTGAAGATTATTTTTGGAATATTATAATACTATATTTTTAGGAAAGGAACAACCTGCAGGGTGGGGCATAACCCGTCACGTCGGACAAAGCTGCAGGAATCGAACCCACAACCATAGTGCGGGAGGCCTTTATTTCCTACCACTAGACTACAGGAAGTCCCTGGTTATTACAAAATAATTTTACTAATCTAAATGGTATGTGTTAACATCTGGAACCATATACAATTAGGATAAATAGAATATTTTTGAGTTCTATTACCTTTTAGAGTGAAAGATGGGTTTGTGGTAAAAATTTATTAAACAATTAAAGTCTACATAACAAGTATGTATATTCCCTTACATTCTTAGTAAATCTCCTAAATAAATTCCTCAACTTTATAAAAGGTATCTTAAAACAAAAATGTTGTTGGTTAACTTTTCCTACTGGGGAATCAATGATCGTTTAACCAATCACAAGTTTGTGATTTTCTTGTAGTTAAACTTTCTCCTAATCCTGTTTTCTATAACTCTCCATCAGACCATGATGGTTTTTTTCTCCTCCATATCCATATTTTCATAGATTCCTAGTATGGGCTATCACGGGTGACCTTTGTACTTATCTTTCTATCTTTTAAAGTTATATTTTTATTAACCTTATTTCCGATGTGGGTTTTCCACAAAGGTATTTTCTATTGTCAACCTTTTGTTTTCAAAGAAAAATTTCAAATTGCGAGGATGCAATTTATTGAAGGAGGGGAGAATGTAACACCCTGAGCTTCCATGATATGCTTCTCATTCAATAATGTAATAGCTTGCATTGTACGCAACTTCGAGTTCTAACACACCGCAACTAATCACAGTAGCCGTTATGAATAGTAATAACCACTTTTTAAAATTATAGAAATTTTATATTTCAAAATGGACTTCATTTTTGTATTCGTAATATCGAAATTATCCAAAGTTGAATTTTTTGTAATTTTCTGAGAACATCCAATTTATATGAATAGTGAAAAATACTTAAAAACAACTTTTTTAATCAAATTATTTTATAGTGATAAATTATAGTATTTAGTGGTTTTAAATTATAATTAGAATATATTTTTACTATTTTATCTAATGGTGGTCATTAGAATTAATTTCACTTTAAAATTGGACATAAATAATTGTCAATCTTTTGATATAAATTGTTTCTTAAAAACACGCTATTTGTTGTGACAGCGGGAATTAATTATAAAATTAATTAATGAAACTTATATGTTTTGAATTTTTTAAAATAGACATCATTTTTGAATTTGGAATATCAATTATAGCTTAGGGTAAAATTTTGGCATTATTCTGAAAAACTTCAATTTTTGATGAATAGTGAAACCACTAAGTGGTAGTTAAATAACTGATTTTTCTTTTAAATAAAATATTACCACTTCTGTGTTTCGAATTACAAAAATCCGACATACTTGGTTGTCATTAGGATGTAAAATGTTGTTCAATGGGATTAAAATAATTTTTTGGTGAATAGTAACTTTTAAGTTTAATTAATCGCGATTAAAGGTAATTAGTGAAATTTAAGGTAAAAATGATATTATAAAAATATGAAAATACCCTTACACTTGTCCTACCCCTATTGGATGAGTAATGGAAGACCAGGAAAATCCATGGGTCAACTTGGGGACCCCATTTATCCACTTTAGTTGGAAAATGACATAAATACCTTTTATTTAATGTTAAAGTACAAAAATGACACAAACATGAAATGTTTTACTAAAACACTTTTTACATGGGGTTATAAAAGTCATATTTTTTACTATAAATAGTCATTGGAAAGCTAAAAAGATTTCCTAAATCATAGTAGGTTTTTTATAATTTTTAGACATTAAATAAATTAAATTATTTATGACATCATTATGATGCAACGATGACCTCATTATTTAACGATTTTAATAAAATGAAAAGACAATGTAAAATACAAGTCGTACACTTGTCCAAAGACTATTGGATGGGTATATTTATAACCCTTATCACCTTATCCACAAATTATATAAGTTTGGGACCTTTAGAATCCGAAAATCATTGTATAATAATGTAACATTTCAATATTTCCAAAAGAGCCCCTCCTCTCCTCTTATTAAAGGCCCCCACCTCTACCACCTTATTCACACTTTCAAGCCTTTTGGTTCGGCCAAAATCTAGACCAAATACTCTACCAAATTCCCCCTCTTACTCATAGAATCCTCACACTGGGAAGAATTCTTCCCAAGGAAGCCTTTGGCTCAAATCAAAAAGAGTTACCCGATTTTTAGGTAATGTCTTCTCTAATGTTGTTTTGTTTTATTTAGCTTTTCCAACCCCTTAAACTCTTTTTATTCATTTCTTTTGTAACAGAACCAGTATCCTAAATATACTAGGATGTTTTTATAAGAAGTATTATATCTACACTTACACACACCTACATCTAATGGTTAAAGAACATACAGTTTCTGTGGATGGCGAATTTCTGCCTCACGAAACGATGATTGTTCAACACTCATATAACACCTTCAAAGGTGGCCATTAAGATGTCACTATATTTATATATGATATATAATATGTTTATGTTTTACTTATGCCTATGTATTTCTCATTTATGGCATACTTTATGATTTCCATTATGGGTAAATGCGATAATTTCATTTTAGGAAGTGCGGACTACCGCCACCTCAAAGTGATGTGAATCGTTAATGCCATATGTGGGATGTATAAATGATGAAGTAAATGATATTATATATGATATTATACTGTAAATATATTATACCTTTATATAATTATGATTTCATTCCATTAAATATGAAATAGAAATGAAAGTATCGTTCATGCGTACGTACGGCTTACCGTCTCCATGAACGGTGCATTTCATTTCTTACCTATAAATGTTACGTAATATTATAAATGAATGTATATACTGTATATATATGATATATATGATATCTACATCATGAATATAATTCTGGATATAATGGATATTTCACCACATGAACAACTTGTAATTATAAGAAGTTTATTTTTGACTCAAGTACCAAAGATCGACAAAACGACCGTTATTAACATAAATAATTACATAATGTTCATAACATGGTAATAAGTGATATAAAAGGAATAATGAAAATGAAAAAGGTTCTTAAGTAAATAGAAATTAACTCTAGTTTATTATTTAGGTGGTTAAAGAACGGTCGAGTCAGGACAAGACGCAAGGTAAGGGAATTTCTTAACCCAACTTCCATTCTTTGGGTTAATCTCCTACTTTCAAATTATTTCATGATATTATTATGTCCTATTTTGTATTTTTACGTTCTTTATGTGTACCTATAGTGAATACACATAATAGATCAATTTTATTTTAAAAATTATCTTTTTATGGACTTCGTCTCAATCTCCTTTCATTGAGGCATATTTGGTTTTATACACAATTTTCTTTTATACGGTGTATAAACCCCTTTGACTTTTATGTTATTCAAAAGGAATCTTTTTATAACGAAGTGTTTTACTAAATGACAAAAAGGGAATTTTTTTCTCTCCGTCCATATGCGGCGACAACGACTTCTCCGCCGCTGTAACCATTATTTGAGTTTCGGCTTCCTCTACAAGCCATCACGTTTTTTAATGAAAAATAAATACAATGTTTTAACTTTATTTTATTCTGGTATTGAAAATGATTTTGAAAGCATTTTTATTATATCAATGTGTTGTATTGATATCTTGTGATTGAAATTTTGAAATGTTATGTTTTCTTTATCCACGTTTTATGTGATACGATTATGTTATGGTTTATGATATGTTTAAACCTATTCATATGAGGAATGCATTGGACTAAATAAGTGACGGGTAGAGCCCGCTATACCTCCTCGATGCATCGGTAGGTCTCATTAGACAACTAGACGTGTAATTGGCCGAGGCCCTTTCCTAATTTGATTTATGGTTTTGGCTGAGGCCTTAATCATTTTAGAAGTATTGGCTGAGGCCTTGACAAAATGTTTCCGAATGTCTGGCATTATGCATTCCATCATTATGAAAGTGGTTATTGATATTGCATGTGATTATTCGACCAGTAGAATATCCATGTGAAGAAGTAAATGGCATTATCTCATTTTACCTTTGACCTATTATGTTGATGTTAATGTTTAAAAGGATTTTGTTTTAGTTATACATTGCCTTAAATGTTTATGTTTATTTATGAAAGCTTCCGCAATATTGTTATCCTTACTGAGCATCTGAGCTCACCCCTTTCAATGTTTTAATATTTTCCAGGATGTGAAGAAGTATTTTATGAATGACCTGCAGGGATAGTCAGAAGAGGATATGAGTGTGGACTATGGAGACTTTGTTATTGTATTTTTTTACTTTATGATGTAATGTAATGTTTACGAATGTATCCAGTGTTTCCAAGGCTACTAAACTAATCGGTCTTTCGAGACTTGATCTTTCGTGATCATGCCAATGGTACGAAGTAATGCACCGACTCTGGGTAGCTGGGGTTGGGGCTTTACATTCTAAATGTTATTTATAATTTTCTCACATTAATAAAATATATTTATAATGAAATTTATATGTTTTAGTAAAATAGTTATATGTTTAGGAAAACTATTTTCTTAAAGGAACTACTTTTTAAATCCATTTTTGAACAATAAAAAATTTAATTTTTGACATAATTATAAACTGAATCTGGAAAAATATAATTCTTCTTTGAATTTGGAATATTAAAATTATTTTTGGGTGAATTTATGGAATTTTTCTGAAAACTTTCAATTTTTGATGAATAGTGAAAAACAGTAAATTATTATTAAAAACCCGAACTTTTCATTTAAAAAATTATTTTACTTTTGATTAATTTTAACGTCACAATAGATAAATAATACATATATTACAATAATTTAAGGAATTTAAATAATTTTTATAATAGAATAAGATATAAAAACTCATTGAATAATTTTATGTCTTTTTAGCCGCCTTCTAGCCACATTTCAAGATTAGCATTAAACATAATTTTACCCCTTATGTCTGTTGAATATAAACAATATTACATACATAGTTGTAATCAGGGTGAATAATTTGGTCTAGTAGGATCAGAATAATTTTTTGGTGAATAATAAATTTTGAATTTTATTTACCACGCTTAAAGGTAAATAGGGTAATTAAAGGTAAAAAATATTATAATAATTTAAATTTACTTTAAAACTTGTCCTAACCATATTTTATGAGTAATTATAGAAAAATACAATTACTAGGTAGAACTTTTGGCCTTTGGAAGCTACTTTGGTGTGTTTAATACATTTATAACATTTAATTTTAAGTAAATTTAAAAATATCATAAAAATGACTCATATTAATAAAACAGTTCTAATATGGTGTTATTTGAATGATCTATATAAATATAAATGGTCATTATGAATAATAAAATATTTCATACATCATGGTAAATTTTCTTTATTTTTAGGAATTAAATATTTACATTTAATTATGACACAATGATGATGAAATAATAGAGTTATTAATAAAAGAATCATATAAATGATATTTAAAATATTATTTAAAATATTATTTAAAATATTTTTTTCCATCCCCGAATTTTATGGTGACAATGAAATTTTAGTATTGATTTAAGGCATTTTTTTCAAAATAATCACGTTTTTATTAATTTAAAAAAAATCAAGTATTAAATATTGTCAAAATGGACATAATTGAGATTTTAAAATAAATATGATTCTATTAAATGATATAAGAGTTATAAAATTAAAATATTTATACAAATAACTTATATATTGATAAATTTTCCATAAATTGTCCTCATTAGATTCACTTGGAATTTTATATTAATTATATTATCCATGTACTATAAAAATACAAGAAGACATGGTAAGAGTTAAACAATTTAACTAAGTGTTAAATATATAAGATAAGGTTAATTATATGACCTAAAAATGTATAAAAAATATTATTTGAGATAATGTATACCCATACTCATATTATACTTGAAATGAATCACTTTTGAGCTATTAGAAACTGAAAATAAATTTATAATAAATTAATATTTTAAGGTCTTCAAAAAGTGACCCTCTCTTCTCTTCTAAAAGGGAACTTCTCCTTATCTTTAATTCACACATCCAAAGCCCATTGGATTAAAAAAAACCTACCCAATTCTTCTCCCAACTTCTCCCAATTCATCCAAGAGGCCACACATTAGGCAGAAATCCAAACTAAGGAATTCTTTTTTTCAAATCAAAATGAGATACACATCAAAGGTAATTGTTTTAGCCCCTCTTTCAACGTTATTTTATTCTCATATTTCGTATTTATATTTTGTATCCATACTAAAATAATAACTCTTGTACCATAAACGTGATGATATGTTATTATAATTATAGTACAACCACATTCCTTATTTTATCCATCCTACAAATAACAATATCACCATGTATGCATACGTACAGCTTACCATCTCCACGCTGTGGTGTGAACTGTTTTTCCTTACACTTTATTTATGTGGGTATAACGATGAATATAAAGGATGTATATAAAAAATTTAACATGATATTGTTTTTTTAATTGTTATTCCCCCCAATTTTATACTGTTTAACCATTAAGGAAATAATATCATCGCTCATGCGTATGTATGACTTACCATATCCACGACGCGATTAGATTCATCATCCATGTTCACCATTCAAGGATGACTATAAAAATACATATCATTAATAAATATTAAATATATGAAATATTAATTCTATTTGAATAATATATATATATATATATATATTCATATATTCTAATAACTTACTTCAATTCTATACGAAAAGAAAATGGAAACAATGTTCAAGCGCATGTATGGCTTACCATCTCAATGATCTGTGTATTCCTTTTCATATATTTATCAATTATATATATTTACACTCAAAATAAATATGACATATAAATCATGTTATAAAATTTTTAATTAATTAAATTATTATCTAAGTAAGATGATCAAGAATAACAAGTTAAAACATATACGATAAACAAATCGATTATTACCCAGAATGCTTCTTTAACTTGTAAATTGTTAATAAATGAGTAATATACAGGAATAATGGAATCATATATGATATCATAAATATTATTATGATTCTTTTATATGTTAATAATTTTTCCAAAACCATTATACAAGATTTTCATACACGTTCGAAAATATCAGACCTCAGGTAAGGGAATTCCGTCTCACTTTTAATTTTCGTGAGATATAAGCCACATTCACCACCTATTTCTTATGTGTGGTTTATATACTTACACTATAATATTTTATATAATTATTAAATTTATCATCATATAATTTAAGGATTCATTTGATGATAATGGGCTTATTATTTAAATGTTTAAATTGGTATGGGACACTTTGAATGTTTATAGAAGTAATACTTTCTCCATTTCAATATTCTTGATATTAGCATACATATTTATTTTTATGTATATAAATGATTATAAAGAACATTTTATGACTATTTTTAATTTCATTAATATATTTTAAAAAGGAAAATTTTTAAGGTTTTTTGAAAGCGACACTTTAACTAAAACATCATTTAAAATGATTTATTCTTTTATTCTTTTAAACCATTATCATTAATTTCCATGTTTTCAAAATGGTTTTAAGTATATATTTATATGGACATGAATGTTATAAAATAATATTTCCTTTAAAAATCATCAAAGTGGAACATGAAACTTATAATAAAAAATATCTTTTTAAATATATCCTTTTATAAGTGCCCAGATTTTGAATAAATGATTTCAAAGAAAAAGGGGTATTTGTATCAAGATACTTTTAATGAATTTATTAGATTATTTTCATCTATGTCAACAGAATTTGTTGGATTTTTTGATTAATTGAGATAGATTTATTATGATAGAATCTTCCATATTGTATTGAAGGTTTTATGATATATTTGACTGTGGATGTGCTATTTTTATACCATTCATGGTTTATGGTTAAAGTATTAACATTTCGTTTCCTAGTTTTAATATGAATGTTTATTTTATGTTTTTCCATTTTAAAACGAGGAATGCATTGGAATTAGAATGTGATGGGAGGGGCCCACTATATCTCCTTGATGCATCGGTATGTCACATGAGATGAAATTAGTTGGCAACAAACTCTTCACGTTTTTTTCTAAGCAGTTTTAAATTGTCAGGAGGATAAATTTCGACACAAATTAGATGGGTTTCTACCAACAGACTTAAATAGTCATGAGGATAGATCATGATAATAGTTATCTTTTTGGGAGGATAGATATCGACACAAATAAGATGATTTTATACCCATAGACATAAACTATCATGAGGATAGATCTTGAGAGTAGCTATCTTGTGGATATATCTTGATAGTGCAGACATCCAACATTATGAATTGTCACATTATGAGATCAGTTATTGATATTACATGTGATTATTCAACTATTAGAATGTCAATGTGAATGTTTAAATATAATTATTTGATTTAGACATTCCATATCTTGTTGGATTTTTTGTTTTAAAATGATTTTTTTTTAGTTTTATACATTCCTTAAAAGTTCATTCTTATTTATTAAATATTATTTGTATTTTTTACCTTTACTGAGAATCTAATAACACCCATTTATTATGTTTTATTTTCCAAAGATGCTATGAATTGTCTTATGACTGATATGCTGGGTTAATCTTGGAGAATACTTGAGTTCTCAAATAATTATCTATGTTACATTTTATGTTTTAAATTGTAATTTAAATTTCATGTATGTAATCTATTTTCAAGACAGTTAAACTGATTGGTCCTTTGAGATTTAATTTCATGTAATCATTCAAATGTATTAAAATAATTCACCGAATCTAGGCTTCTAGGGTCAGGGCGTTACAGTTGGTATCGAATGAAGTTTAGAAACATCCTAGGAAATTAGATTTAGAAAAAATAAATTATAAAACATATCCCTATGAATTACATTGAGGATAAGTCTAATTATTGGATATCATCTTTTAGAGTTGGTAATGGATAACCTAGGTTAATCCTATGGACTTATGAATTGAGAAGAAGATAGAATCCTTTAGAGATCTTATAAGTGATTCTTAAATACTATATCACTGTGATTAATGTTTCTCAGTTTCTGATTTGAGTTTTGATGAATGGTTAGAATCAACAAGGTTATACATTCAATGATTATACTACTAGTGATGAAGATATTACAAAAGAAAAATGAAATGAATGAGGTTTTATGTAATATGATCTTGAAACATAGTTAATGATTTAATAGTGAAGTGGAATGATTAAGGCTATTTTTTACTTGGATACAAGAATTATTACATAAATGGTTCAAGGGTAATAAGATTCATGGGATATATAATAATTGTATGATAGTACTACTTCTTTAATGTTTTGGAAGAATAATCATTTTCATTATGGATTTTAATGTGATCAAATATTTGGTGAGTGAAAAAAAGAGATACATTAAATTTTTTGGGGAATATAATATTACGATTGATTTTTTGAAATTTAGAGACTTTTGGGATAGTGAATTTGGATGGATGTATTTTGGTCACGTCTTACGGTTGGAATTGAGTAAGGTGAACACTATATATCATCATTTTTGGTTAAATTATGATTTATTGGATAAATTGGGAAAACAATTTTGGTTTTATAAATATTTATAAGATTAAGGAAATACTTTTGGGGCTTATGATTTATAAAATGTGCTTCAGGCATGAAAAATACATTTTGAACATTCATTTTCAGTTATAAAGGATGAAGTGAAAATAGATCAAAGCACAACCAAAGAATGATATTAAGCTTATGATATGGAAATAAATCAATTGGGTGTTTTTTTAATAGTAAAATAATTCATCAACACTTGGGAGAGGATCTTGAAACAAAAAAATCTATCCTAGTCCTCTTTCTAATGAATCAAATGGTCCCTTATATAATCACAGATTTATCACATTGTGATTGTTAACTTTTCCCTCATCAAGTTCTATATCACTCTCCATTAGAACATGATGATTATATTTTACTTTCATGTCCATGATTTCCAATGTGGAACACTATTATGTGTTATCTCTAGTGACCTTATTACTTCCCTTTATTGTAAAATAGAGGCCCCATTAATCCATTTCCGATTTGGGATTTCAATAAAGATCTTTTGAAAATTCCAACCCATAGATTTCGATTCTAAATTTAAATAGAGAGAGAAATTTATTGAAGGATTTTTGAATTTAACACCCCAATATTTCCTAATATTTCATCTTCAATAGATTTTTTGTAGGAAAGACTGAATTTCCTAACATAACACACAAGATTGAGTTTCTCCAAAACAACACTTTAGTGTTAAACTTATTTAAATGATATATTTATAACTTATTATATAAATATAGTATTATAAATAGTAATAAATAATTTTTAAATTATATTTATATTGTTTTTACATAAATAAATCATATTTATAATGAAATTTATAAGTTTCGGTAAAATAGTTATATGTTTAGAAATACTATTTCTTTAAAGGAACTACTTTTTATGTACTTTTGTGAAAAATAATAATATTAATTTTACACACTTTTAGAAATTGAATTTGGTAAAATAGAATTCATTTTTTAATTCTTAATATCAAAATTTTCTAAGGGTGAATTTTTTGTTTTTTTATGAAATCATTCAATTTTAGATGAATAGTGAAAAACACTGTATTATTGTTAAAAACCCAAATTTTTCATTTAAATAATTATTTTAATTTATATTTAGTTTAAATTAAAAATAGATAAATAATATATATATATTAACCCAATTTATTTCATTGGGGTCATTTTTTATAATCGAAATATTTAATAAAATTCATTGAACATTTTTCACCTCTTTTTACCCGCCTTCTAACCACATGTGGAGATCATCATTAAACCTAATTTTAAAGATTTTGTGAAATGAATTTTGAAAATTCTATATACATGGTTGTAATTATGGTAAAAAATTAGGTGTAATGGGATCAAAATATTTTTTTGGTGAATAGTAACTTTTGAATTTTATTTACCATTATTAAAGGTAAATTTGGTAATTAAAGGTACAAATAATACTATAATAATATAAAATTACTCTAAAATTTTTACCATCCATATTTTATGGGTCTTGGCCTATCCATACGATCACTTTTTAGAAATATTGGCCTTTGGAATCCACTTGGGTGTGATTTAGACATTTATAACATTTAATTTTATGTAAAGGTAAAAATATCATAAACATGACTGTTATTACAAAAAAAATTATATGGGGTTATATAAGTGATATATTATAATATAAATATTACTTAATAATCTAAAAATATTTCACACTCCAAGGTTATTTTCTTTTAATTTTAATGAATTAAATAATGGAATTTAATTATAACACAATGATGATGCAATAATAGAGTTATTAATAAATAAAACAAATAAATATTATTATAAATATTATTTTAAATAAAATTTGAAATTTTTGATTCCATAAACTAATTTATTGGATTATTATGAAATATTAAGATTGCGTTAATTAATTTTTTTCAAAATAATCATGTTTTTATGACTTAAAAAATCAAGTATTAAATACTGTCAAAATCGACATAAATGAGATTTTAAAATAAATACTATTCAATTAGATGATATAAAGGTCATAAAAAATGATGATTCGGCCAACTAAATTTTATAGTGGTTAAATTTTCATAAATGTTCCACTTTTGTTTTTCTTTGCATTTTATAGTAACAATATTACCCATGTACTGTAAAAATACAAGAATACATAGTAAGAGTTAAACTATTTAACTAAGGGTTAAATCTAAAAGATAAGGGTAATTTTATGACCTAAACATGTCTAAAACCTATTGGTTGAGAGGATTTATACCCATACGCATCTTATCATATAATTAAATCACTTCAGAGATATTATAAATTGAAAATAAATTTACAATAAATTAATATTTTAAGATAGTCCAAAAGTGCCCCTGACCTCTCTTATAAAAGGGATTTCCTCTTCTCTTTTATTCTCCCATCCAAAGCCCTTAGTATTGAAAAAACCTACCAACTTATTCTACCAAATTTCCTAAATTAATCTTAGAGGATAGACTTTGGGAAGAAATCCAGCCTAAGAAGTCATTTTGTCCAATTCAAATGGAGATACCCAAAAAAATGTAATTGTTTTATCACCTCTTTCAAAGTTCTTTTCTTCTTCTACTTCCTCTTTATATGTTTTTTTCATACTAAAATAATAAATCCATTACCACTTACATTATGAGATGTTATTATAATTATATTAGTACCATTTTCCTTATTTTATCTATCATATTAATAACAATATCACCATGTATGCGTGCGTACGGCTTACCGTCTCCATGCCATGGTGTAAATTGTTTTTCATTACCCATTATTTATATGGGTATAAAAATTAATATAAAGGATGTAAATAATACATATAACATGATATTTTTTCTGTAAAATTCAAATTCCACACAATTTCATGACATTTAACCATTAAGGAAATGATATCATCACTCATGCGTACGTACGACTTACCGTCTCCACGACGCGATGAGTTACATCTTCCACATTCCCCATTCAAGGATGTCTATAAAAATATATATTATTTATAAATATAAAATATATTACATAATAATGATACTGGAATAATATATATATAACTATATCTGTATATAAATGTCATTCACTTACTTCCACTCAATACGATAAGAAAACGGAAACAATGTTCATGTGTACGTACGACCTAGCATTTCCATGAATAGTGTATTCCATTTCATATATCTATCTATTATATATATTAATATTTTGAATAAATATTATATATAATTCATTTTATACATTCTAGAAGTAATTAAATCATGATCTTGTTAATATGATCAAGAACAACAAATCAAAACACGTACAATAAACAAAGCGATTGTTACCTAGAATGCTTCTTGGACTTGGAAATTATTAATAAAAGAGTAATATAAAGAAATAAATGAATCATATATGATATCATAAAAATTATTATGATTCTGTTATAATTTAATAATATGTTAAAAACCATTATACAAGAGTTTCAGACACGTACGGAGAGTATCAAACCTAAGGTATGGGAATTTCGTCTCACTTTTAATTTTTGTGAGATATAAGCCATGATCACCACCTATTTCTTATGTGTGGTGTATATACTTCCCATATTATATTTTATATCATGATTACAATTATCTTCATGGTATTTAAATCTTCATTTTAAGATATTGATCTTACTATTTAAATGTTCATTGTGGTATCAGATGCTTTGAATTTTTAATGAATTAATCCTTTTCCCATTTCAATATTCTTGATATAATCATACATATTTATTTATATGTATATAAAGTATTAAAGAAATTTTTTATCTATTTTTTATTTCATTTAAACTTTTTCAAAAGGAATGTTTTTATGGTTTTAAGTAAGGGAATCTTTAACTAAAACACCATTTTAAATGTTTTAATGATTTTCTTCTAAATCGTTCTCATTAATGTCCATGTTTTCAAAATGATTTTAAGGATTTATTTATATTAACCTGAATGTTTTAAAATGATAATTCCATTAAAAAGTTTCAATTTCGTATTTGAATCATTGATTCAAAAAAACTATTTTAAAGCATCTCCTTTTATAAGTGTGCAGTTTTTGAATAAATGATTTTAACGAAAAAGGGATATTTGTCTCAAGATACTTTTTAATAACTTTATTAGATTATTTTCATATATGTCAACATATTTTGTTATATTTAATGATTAATTAAGACATATTAATTATGATACAATATTCCATATTGTATTGACAGTTTTATGATATGTTTGTATGTGGATGTGGTATTTTTATACCATTCAGGGTTTATGGTTAAGGTATTAACATTTCATATGCTAGTTTTAATATGATTTTTTATTTTACGTTTCACCCCTTTCATATGAGGAGTGCAATGGACTTAGTAAGTGATGGGTAGGGCCCGATCGATCCCCTCAATGCATCAGTAGGTCTCATGAGATGAAATTAGTTAGCGATAAACTCTTCATGTTTATTTCCATGAAGTTTTAAATTTTCACGAGGATAGATCTTGACACAAATCAAATGAGTTTATACCCATAGAATTATACTATCACAAGGATAGATCATGACAATATTTATCTTTTTGGGAGGATATATATTGACACAAATTAGATAGGTTTCTACCCATTGACTTAAACCATCATGTTGAAAGATCTTGATAGTAACTATCTTGAGGATATATCTTGATAGTGAAGATATAAAGAATTATATATTACCAAATTACGAGATTAGTTATTGATATTACATGTGATTATTAGACTTGTATATTATCCATGTTAATGTTTAAATGGAATTATTTGATTTATTATTTCCATATTATGTTCAAGTTTATGTTTTAAAAGGCTTGTGTTTCAGTTATATACATTCCTTACAAGTTTATTCTTATTTATGAAAGCTTTTACTGTATTTTTACTCTTACTGAGAATCTGATCTAACCCCATTCTTATGATTCATTTTCCCAGGAATCAAAGAACTATTTTATGAATGATATATAGGTTTAAACTAGGAGAATATGGGAGTTATCAAAGAATTATCTATGTTGTACTTTATGTTTTGAATTGTAATTTAAAGTTCATGTATGTTATCTATTTTCCATGACTGTAAAACAGACCGGTCTTTCGGGATTTAATTCATTGTAATCATGCCAATGTATTAAAATATTACACCAGCCCAGATCTCCTAGGGATGGGGCATTATAGTTTTTGATTAAAAATCTTAAAGGGATAGTTTAGGAATTTCAAAAACATTAAGATCTGGGTAGCTCACAAGGTTTGTCCGCACATTTTACAAATTGTGCTCTAACCATGCCAAACACCACTGTCTTGAGACAGAACCACATTGCACGCCTAAATCATAGTTTAAAAAATCATGGGTAATACATGCACAATTCCTCTTACACTAGTAAATAATCCACAGTGTTTCCTGGAGATGGCCGAATGATTTTAAAAAATAGTGTGCCGACCATGCTCAATGAGAAAAACACCCAAAAACCCAAAATTTAAATCTGTCACTCCATGTACTTGAGGCATAGCCCCAAGGCCAAAAGATAATCTGGATCCAAGGTCCAAAATAAAAAACTGAGTATGACATTAGTAGTTATGAATTAGGTTAACTAACTTATAAAAATATATGTTTTAAATCATTGGTTACCAATTAATTAGAAATGAATATAAATACAAATTGAATATAAGGGAAATATTTTTATAAAAGACTATTTTTATACACTTAACGGATTTTTTTATTAATAAATAAAATTAATTTCAATTAGTGAGTGGTATTATTGAAATCTATATATTATATATTTAGTCACTTATTTTTTACATCAATCCAATAGGTCTGATGTGAATAAGATAAAAACAAATCCAATTGTATGCATAAAATGCTATGTTTTTCTAAAGTTTGTTTTACCTCCTTTTAATGGCGCACCTATTTTAAAATTAAATTCTAAATTTTTTTAAAAATTTATATGAAAAATTAAACTTAATTTTTGAAATATTAATTTCAAAATTATCTTTTGGTGAAGTTTTGGTATTAATTTGTGAAATTTCATTTTTGGATGAATAATTGAAATCACTAAATTGTATTTAAAAACTGACGTTTCATCTAAATAATTTATATTGTTAAATTATATTTTTAATTAGTTTTAAAGTATTATTATATAAATTTTAAATCTATAAAAACAATTTAGGTCAATGGATTTATCTTTATATTGAATTTATATATATAAATTTAGTGATATTTTGAACAATATTACTTTAAAAACCCTCCTTCTGTCCTCTTAGTGGGATTAATATTAAATTAATTTTTGCCACTTCTATTTTTGGAATTTAGAAAAATGTATCCATTATTTTTTATCAGAATAATTTATAATTTATAGTAAGGTAAAATTATATTCCCACCAAATATATTAGTGAAGGAAATTAAAATTAATTACAGTGATTAAGGTAAAAATAAGTTTACATAGTGGTTAAATATTAATATTAAGGAGTAAAATAACATATAAATTTTTCAAAAGAACTTTATCTAGAATCTATTTAGCCATTATACATTTTGAAAAAAATTTGGAACAATTTTTGAGGAAAATTATTTAAGGGAATCATTTCAATAGTGTTTACCTTTTTGTATTTACAAGAATGCCACTCCTCCTCCACTATAAAAAGACACTCACCCCACTCACTTATTCAAACCTATAAAGACATTTTCCTCATCCCAAACCTGAGAAAATAATCTCCCCAAATACCTAATCTCATAATATAATATTTTTGGACATAAAACAAAAACAGAAGGCTTTTTTTATAAAATAAAAGGAGTTACCTGTAGAAGAGGTAACGTTCTTCAACAAGCAATTTTATTTTATTTATTTGTCATCCCCTTAAATTTATCATATATTTTACTTATATATTAAAATTAATATCTTAAATATAATTTCATTTTTATATTTGATATATAATTATTATGAAAAAAATTAATAGAGTCAAAACATACTTGAAAACCAAGACAATTAACACATAAAACGATGAAAATAATGAATGATTATTAGATAATAGGTAATAATATGTTATTAAAGGATTATATATGATATAATATATAATAATATGGTTATATAATAAGTTATTAAAATATTTTATACCACTATAAAATTGGTTAAAGAACAATAAACTAACAGTAAGTGTATGGTAAGGGAATTTCATCTCACCTTTTTATGTTCGTTAGATACATTCCATATTCACCACTCATTTATTTTCTATGTTGTATATACTTCCATATAAAATGTTTTGTAATTAATTTCACTTATTTCAGTATATTAAATGTTTCAATTTATGTTATTATTTGATTTATCTCATGATTCGGAAGTCACTGAAGTAGTAAGGGACTTCGTCTCAATTTACATTCCATGGAGACTTATTTGTTATTATGCACCAATTAACTTTTATGTGGTGTATATAATGGAAATTTGACTTGTAATATCATGATTCGTTCCTAATTCATGGTATTTTATGTTTTAGTTTTAGTTATCTCATTCAAGAATATTTTAATTAAAATTACCAAGTGGTAAAAGTTATCGCAGAATCTAAATTCCTTTTCTGACTATTAACTTTCTCTTGAAACAATCACTTAATTATAATATTTTTTCTTTGGAAATTATATTTATTTTAATATCTATATTATTTTTTGATATATATTTTTATTTCCTAAACCATATACCATTTTTGAATATTGGGTTTTCTTTTAATTTTATTGACACATTCCTATCATGGGGTGTGGAAAAAAGAAATATAACCTAAGTCAAAATGTATTATAGTGGGTTACCTAGGTTGTCTCTCGAGAAGATTTCTCAACAATAGTGTTTGTCACATAAAATAAGAGAAAAGTGATATTGTTTTTGAAATTGTTTGATTTGGAAAATACAAGAAAGAAACTAAATAAAGTTATTCAATTATGTGAAAGTTTAAAAAATTGACAAATGATGAGATTTAAATCAGTGATATGAAATTGCGATCAGGTTATGTTCTATTTTCCAAATGAAATTTTATCACAGTTCACTTTACCCAATTCTCTTCTGCTAAATTGTTACGAGTGAGAATCTACAATCATTTCTTCTCACTCCCTTGGTCAATTAAAAATGTTAGAATAAACCATACTAAAACCTCATATTTGTCTACTCTCATTCCAATGTGTAATAGAGTTGTGGCGAATACCCCCAATTATCTTATGCAATTCCCAATCGCGTCTTGTTTATCCCACGCAATCGAGAACATTCACTACTCCTCACACACGTACCAGTGATCACCGAGTTTTTCACCACTAAGTCCTGGTATATTCCATTGATTATAAACCATAACCCAGTGGAGGAAGATATTGATCATCGACCAAATATACATAAACAACAGAATCTAAAATTGGATACAATCGTACATGATAATAAAAACTATTATAACAAATTTAAATTGATTCAAATAAGAGAAAAGAGGATTTTAAAACATTAATAACAAGAACTCATGAAATACAAAATGGAAAAACTTTCCTGCCCCAATCCCACAGAATTTTACCCCACCATGGTATGGGTAATTTTGAATAAGGATAAAGATGAGTACATTACAATACTAAGAAGTGAAAAACATAGAAAAGAAAGAACATAAATTTGATCCTCCAGAATCTGTCCTCCAGAAGTTTTCCTATGTTCTACCCACGAGCAGGACAAAACTCGCTCAGTTCCCTTCTTATAGAATGTTTTAAATGATGTTTTATGTCGACCCTAATAATTTTAGAGTTATGGGACAGGTTTAATGAAATATATGGCTTGATTGGTGAGTTTAATTTCTTTTAGCCGCCAAACACTTTTTCACCCACTCCACTTGGACGTGCTCCAATGATGCCTTAATGAGCTCAATAATTTATGATACTTAATGTGAGCCATAATTTGGAAGTCCTCTGTCGATACCAGTTGAAATAATATCATGTTAAGGTTGGTTGAATGAGATATTTCATATTTAATTCAGTGGGGTCCATTCTGCCTGCCAAGCTGATTTCTCAAATTGATTGATTTTTCTGTACCATTGGCTTTCGAACTGGGTCTTGGTCCAGAATACAAATCAGAAGCGCACGAGAATATGAAGCCTAAAAAAGATTCACTTCAATTGGACCAATATTTTAATTTTTATGCCCAGGAAACAGAATCTATATAAAACTATCTATTTTACAGAATTACCCCATTTTCAAATTTAAGCCCAAAATACACCAAAAACACAAAAATGATGCAAATATGCTCAAATTAAATAATTGAGAGGGATTAAATCTTTGAAAACAAATTAATAATATTCAAAATATTTACTCTATAAATTCCCCCACGCTGATCAGTCGGACTCCTGGACAAGTCAAAATCAAAATAAAATCAAAGTAAATTAACAAAAACATATCCATGAGATCCACCAATTTGAAAACAAGAATCAAAATATATCATGCCTCCTCAAACTCAATTATTTCATGTTATTAATTTAAGATCATTCACTATATTTACTCTTCATTTCTCCTCCCATGCACACACAACACTTACCTAACGTTCATTATCTCTTATCACACAAATTTCATTTTTTAGCAATGTCTTTCACATCCAAACTCATACAAGGGTCACCATAGGCTTGATAAATTCCACCATCTCCACCTGATGTGAGTCAAATACATATGTTTATCATGAGTACTTGTCAAGGTTGTTCGGTGGCTTTAGGTTCGTAGGATTAAGATGTAAAATTTCTGAGGCTGAGTAAGTAGGGATTGGATATTTTGGAAGAAAAATTGCATTACTCTAAATTTCACACAAGTATGGTCTCCTCTTCACTACCCATAGAATAAAATAATCTCATTATTCATGGAATATCATGGAATGTTCACACAATTCATCATTTTATCATCAAACATTTCAATCTTCTCAAATATAATATTTCTTGAATGCTCTAGAAAAGGCACACCTTTCAGGAGAATGATTTTTTTCATAGAAATAACATCTCTTCAGCATTTTATTTTCCACCCAATGTTTCAGAAAATGAGGTATCACAACACAAGGCATCTTTCCCCACACTTGAGATCAACTAGATCATGCAATTTCACGTCGAGGGCAGGTTGTATAGGGAAAATTGTCTTGTAATGTGGCTAACCAAACAGGATGTTCATGCCTTCTATGGGCTACAATGATTAAATTTACAAGGTAGGCCAGAATGAAACGGATTATCTGGAAAGGGGGGATTTAAAACCAAAAAAATTCCTCAATCATTTAAACCACATGTACCCTAAACCCTCATGTTTTGAATGGAATAAATCAAATTCTAGTTAAAACAAGCATAGTTTGGTTCTCTCATTAAGTGAGGTAAATGTAAAGAATATGAAAATAATAGGTTCAAAAGCCTTAAGGGAATTTAATTTCAAATATAAAGATAGTGATAGGTGGCATGTGATTAAAGAAATAGAGTATTTTTAATGAAATTCCCAAATAATTGAACTTGAAACAATTTCATTTTCATCATTCATTTAATCTCAGTTTCAAGGAATAAATTATTTCTCCCATGCACATGGGTTTTAAAAATGTCAAAGATAATCATTTATGCTAAAAAGTTTCAAAAACACAAAAATTTTTGAAAAATAAACTCTGTTTTTTTTTATTAAAATAGTTGAAAATAGGTTGAAAAACAATAAAAATCCTGAACTACAAAGGTTACCTCCACCAAACTTAAATGATGCAGTGTCCGCAGTGCATTCAAATGGATTTAACATGTAATGAGATTTGAAAAAAACGAATCACAACAAGCAAGAAAGTGTAAAGGAGAGGTACGACCTAGTGGATTTTATTGATAAACAAGTTGGAGGAGTGTGATCTCCTCCATTGGCTCTGATGGCATGGTCCCAAGGAATTTCTTCAGCCTATGCCCATTGAAAATGAATGGATCCTATGCTTCATCCTTCACAATCTTAACAACACCAAAAGGATATACATGAGTATCTATTAATGTACCTTCCCACCTGGAATGATGTTTACCTGGCATCACCTTGAGTCTTGAATTGAATAAAAACACTCTGTCTCTAGGATGGAAGTCTTTCGGTTGGATCAGCTTGTCATGAGCCACTCTTGTTCGTTCTTTGTAAATCCTATAATTCTCAAATTCTTCCATTCAAATTTATTCCAACTCCTGTAACTGCAATATTCTTTCTATTCCATCACTTTCAAGATCCAGATTCATCTTCCTAACAGCCCAGTATACCTTTTGTTCCAATTCCATATATAGGTGACAACCTTTCCCATAAATAATTTTATATGGACTCATTTCAATTGGGGTTTTTAAGTCTATCCTGTAAGACCATAATGTGTTTTCTAACCATTGCCTCCAATCCTTCCTATTTGTATTAACAGTTTTTTCCAAAATTCAATTGATTTCCCTATTGGACACTTCAGCTTGCCTATTAGTCTATGGATGATAGGCAGTTGATGTTTTATGATGCCCCCCATACTTGTTTAACAAAGCCTCTATTCTAAAATAACAAAAGTGAGTCCATTGATCACTAATGATGGATTTGGGAACTACAAACTTACAAAATTTGTTAGCCCTGACAAAATCACAAACAACTTTAGCATCTTCAGTCCTAGTGGCCTTTAGTTCCACCCATTTGGAAACATAATCAAAAGTAAGTAGAATATAAGGATTTCCAAATGACATTGGGAAAGGGCCCATAAAATCTATCCCCATAACATCAAATATTTCAAAAAAATTAAGTGTATTTTGTGTCATTTCTTGTCTCTTTTAGATATTTACTTTAAATTGACATTTTTCATACCGTTTAAAAAATTCATGGGAATCTCTGAAATGTGTTGACCAATAAAGTCCAGATTATAAAACCTTAATTGTTGTCCTTTGCGGTCCAAAGTGGACTCCAAAAGATAATGTGTGACAAAACTTAAAGACCAAATCAATTTCATTTTTAGGAAAACATCTTCTTATAATTTGGTCATTGCAAATCTTCCCTAGAAATGGACCATCCCCGATGTAATATCTAGATTCATCTTTCAATTTGTGAATTCGGTGACAATTTAAATGAGATGGAACCTGAGTTGTTACCAGATAATTTAACATGTTACATACCACTGTACTTCTCCTTAAATCAAGTAAAACTACTCTCCTAAAAGGCGGTCATTTAGTGGTTCATTGTCTATAATTTCATCTTCAGCAGTGTTAGGCAGTCTACATAAGTTACCATACACTTGGTTCTCAGATCCCTCCTTGTCTTTGATTTCTATGTTGAAATTCTGCAGTAATAGCATCCATCTCACAAGCCTTGGTTTTGCTTCAGCCTTCTTCATCAAGTACCTAAGAGATACATGATCAGAATACACAATGACTTTAGTTCCAAGAAGATATGATCTAAATCTTTCTAAAGAAAAAACAACTTCTTGAAACTATTTTTATATTGTTGTGTAGTTGAATTGGGCCACATCTATGGTTTTTATGGCATATGCACTGACTTCTGTCCTTCCCTCAATTCTCTGAGAAAGGACTGCTCCAACAGCTTGGTTTGAAGAATTACAAAGTAGCTCAAATTGTTCTTCCCAATTGGGTGGCTGCAATACTAGTGGTGTAATAAATCACATTTTCAACTAACCAAAGGATTCCCTACATCAACCATTGAAATCGAAATCAGCATCATTCAAAAGTAATCTAGAGAGAGGGAGATAAATATTATTGAAATCATTGATAAACCTCCGGTAGAATCCTGCATGTCCTAAAAATGATCTAACATGTTTCACACAAGTTGGGTAATGAAAAGAATTTATCACTTCAATTTTTGATTTATCAACATCAATGCCTTTCTGAGAAATGGGATTCCCAAGGAAAATTCATCTCCCAACCATAAAATGACACTTTTAAAAATTCAAAACATGGTTTTTTTCAATGCAAGTTTACCAAACTTTTTCCAAATTTTTCAAAAAATGGTCAAATGAATATCTAAAATCTGTGAAATCGTCCAAGAAAATCTCCAAGAAATCGTTAATGTGATCAGAAAATATAATTACCATATACCTATAAAGTGTACCTGGGGAATTACAGAATCCAAATGGAATCCTTTTGTATGAAAAAGTACCGAAAGGACAAGTAAAGGTAGTCTTCTCTTGATCCTCAGGAGCAATGGGTACTTGAAAATAACCTAAAAAAACATCCAAAAAGCAATAATGAAATCTACCTACCAATATCTCTAGCATCTGGTCAATGAATGTGATAGGGAAATGATCTTTTCTAGTGACCTGATTCAACATCCTAAAATCTATGCATACTCTCCAGCTATTCTGAATTCTCATAGGGCTTAATTTATTCTTTTCATTCGTCAAAATGATTACTCCAGTTTTCTTTGGGACTAAATGGATGGGGCTAACCCCTTTTGAATTTGATATTGGATAGATGATCCCATCTTCTAATAACTTCTCAATCTATTTCTTCACAACCTCCATAAGGGTGGGGGTTATCGTCCTTTGGGGTTGTCTGATAGGTTTGGACTCTCCCTTAAGAAAAATTCTATGTGATTAAATTTTTGGGTTTATTCCAGGGATATCACCCATCCTGCACCATATTTCTTAGAATTTCTCTCTCAAAAGCTCAATCAGTGTTTTTTATTGAGTTTTAGATAGATTATTTTAAATTATTACTGGTAATTTCTCTCCCTCCAAAAGGTAAACATATTTTAAATCAGAGGGGAGTGGTTTTAATTCTAGATTAGGAGGATACTCAAGGGATGAAACTAAATTGAGGTTCTCCACTTACAATTGTTTAACATCCTGCACATATGAAATCATATCATCTTTATCATCATTTTACAAAATATCAAATAAATCATATTTTACCTCTTCTTCCAACAGAAAATCAGAATCTTCAAGAATTTTGGCATCCATATGTTCAGTGATACGTTTAATAGAAAAATTCTCTCCTAATGATATAAATTCATGAAACATACCTGATTCTTCAATTGGTTCATTATCATCTTCATGGGAGAGTGAGAAGAGTGAATGATCATCTGATGGGTGCCTCATTGATTCAAAAATATTAAAGTGGACAGTGTTGTCTCAAAACTCTATGGTAAGTGTCCTTTCGTGGACAATGATGATGGTTTTGCCTATTTTCAAGAAAGGTCTTCCCAAAATGATGGGTGAGTGTGATGGGATCCTATCATCTTCCATATTTAATACATAGAAGTCATAATGGAATAAAAGATCTTTCACTTTTACCAGGACATCCTCCAGAACTCATGCTGGGAAAACTGTAGATCTATTTGCAATCTAGACCACCACTCTTGTGGGATTCAAGTCTCCCATCTGCAAAGAAGTATATACTGAGTGAGGAAATTCATTAATTGATTCACCTAAATCACACAAAGAATTAGTGAAATATAATGAACTAATGGTGCATGGAATTGAAAACATCCCTTGATCTTGACATTAGATTGGAAATTGTGGTGTGATAAGGGCATAGAAACTTCTTCCCAAACTAAATCACTCATTCCCTTGAAGTCTCTTCATTTTGGTGAAAAGATTATTGACAAATTTAGTATACTTTGGAAAAATTTTGAGTGCTTCAAGTAGAGGTATGTTGATTTCCACTTTCTGTAGGGTGTCTAGAATTTCTTTTAGCAGTGTTTCTTTTTGCAACCTCTTTGATTCTGTCATGCTTGATGGAAATTGTGGGGGTTTATCTTTCTTTTCCATTATTTTCCTTTGAAATGGTGTTTCTTATTTCTTCTTCCTTGTCCTATCCTTATCATTTTTGTCTTTCTTATCTTCTTCTTGATGCATTTTTGTAGAATTCTCATCATTTCTAACTTCATTCTCAGGCAGATCAGGTTTTCTTGTTTCAGGTTCAATGGTGGATGGTGGTTGGATTTCTTTTCCACATCTTGTAGTTATAATACTAACATTATCTTATGTGTTTGTGATTGTTTGAGAAGGGAGTTAACCGGGATTTTTGGTCCGAAATTCCATGAGACATTCAAACTTGTTGGAAAAATCATTAAAAGTGTCCTTCAACCCCTCAAACTCAGATTTATGCTGATGGATTTGAATTGTATATTGTGTACTGGTGGATGTATACTCGTAGTTTCTTTGGAAATTGGTTGGTTTTTGCTACGAAGTTTGGTTATAAGGCTGACATTGTTTAAGTGGTGGTGGGTTCTGGAATTGATTCTGGAATGGTGGTTGGTTTTGAAAACGGTTTTGGTAGGAAGGTCTAACTTGATTCTACTGAGTTACAACCCCATATTCGATTTGGTTAGAATATCTCCATCAATGATTTTTTGGAACATCCATGGATGAAATGTTGCTGCACATGTTTCCATTCCCTTTATTTCAGAACATTGGTCAGTAAAATGATCAGGTGGTGACCATAAACCACATACCTTAGCCAGTGCTTGTAGTTCAATAACTTGTTTCAAGGCCATCTGTCGCACCATACTAGTTGTCTATTCAATCCTCATTTCTAATAAATGTGGTGTATGAAAAGTGAGTACCTCATGAATACCTCTTTTTTCAATACCTCTTGTTCCAAATGGCTGCAAGTTCTGGGAAATCATCTCAATCAAGCCCTTGGCTTCTTCTAGTGACTTGTCAATCAGTTCACCTCCAAATGATGCATCAAGAAGGATTCGGTCATTTTCTAGTATTCATTGATATAAGAAGACATAAAAGTGATGTTCTTTAATGGCTTGATGTGGAAATTTGTCATATAGATTCTTATATCTCTCCCAGTACTCGTAAAGGGTTTTTCCAAATGATTGTCGTATGACGTAGATTTCTTTCCAAATGGATGTGCTTCTTGAGGTGGGAAAGAATCATTGCATGGAACATCTTACCAGGTCATTCTAGTCATGTACGTCTCCTGGCTCTAGGCCATACAACCATTATTTAGCAGCTCCATCCAAAGAAAACAGAAATGCCTTCCACTTTACCTGCTCCTCAGTAATTCCATAGGTTTTGAAAGTTGAGAAAACATGTGTGAACACTTTAATTTGTTTGTTTGGATCTTCACTTTCCAAACCATGATACTTTGGAAGCAAAGGAATCATGTTAGGTTTAATTTCAAAATCATTTTGTAACACTGGAATGGTAAGTTGATTGTTTTTATTATGGAATTGGGGTGCACAGAGGTCTCTAAGTGATTGGTTTTGATTGTCATCCATGATGACTGGCTCAGAGTGAACACTAGAAGTTTTACTTGAGTCTACAAGGGGAACTTCCTCAAATTCAGATTCCAAATGATGGTTTCTAATTCTATTCAACAAGGTTCTTTCAATTTCTAGATCTATGGGTAAAGGTTCAGTTTTGGAGGTTCGAGTCATGCAATTTTGAAGAGAAAAGGTCAAAATAGAATGTAAGGAAAAGAAAAGAAAAGTAGGCACTACCTCCCCGAAAACGACTCCAAGTTTTGACACGTTCATGTCATGGGGTGTAGAAAAAAACATAACCAATTTTAAAATGTATTATAGTGGGTTACCTAGGTTGTCTCTAGAGACGAGTGCTCAACAACAGTGTTTGTCACTTAAAATAAGAGAAATAAGTGATGTTCTTTTTGCAATTGTTTGATTTGGAAAATACAAGAAAGAAACTAAAAAAAGTAAAGCAATGAAGTGAAATTTTAAAAATATATTGACAAATGATGTGATTTAAATCAGTGATACGAAATGGTGATCAGGTTAGGGTTGGTTTTCCGATTGTAATTTTATCATAGTTCACTTTACTCAATTATCTTCTACTAAATCGTTATGAGTGAGAATCCATAATCATTTCTTCTCAGTCCCTTGGTCAAATAAAAATGTGAGAATAAACCTTACTAAAACCTCATATTGCTCTATTATCCTTCCAATGTGTAATAGATTTGTAGTGAATACCCCCATTTATCTTAGGCAATTCCCAATCGGGTCTTGTTTATCCCAAGCATACAAGAAAATTCACTACTCCTCACACACGTACCGGTGATCGCCATGTACTTCACCTCTATGTCCTAGTCTATTACATCATTTATAAACCAGAACATAGTGGAGTGATATATTTTTCACTGACCAAATATAAATAAACAACATAATATAAAATCAGATATAATCGTACATGATAATAAAAACTGTTATAAGAAATTGAAATTGATTCGTAGAAGAGAAAAGAGGATTTTAAAACATTAATTGCAAGAACTAATGAATTAAAAATTGAAAACCTCTCCTTACACAATCACACAGATTTTTACCCCACCATGGTAAGGGTAATTGTGAATAAGGGTAAATAAGATTACATTACCATACTAAGATATGTAAAAGAAAGAAAGGAAAGAACATAAATTTGATCCTCCAGAATCTGTCCTCTAGAAGTTTTCCTCTGTTTCGCCCACCATCTAGACGAAACATACTGAGGTACCTTCTTATAGAATGTTTGAAATGATGTTTTCTATCAACCCTCAAAATTTGAGACTCATTGGACAGGTTTAAAGATAGATATGGCTTTATTAGTGATTTTAACTTCTTCTGGCCGCCAGACATTGTTTCACTCACTCCACTTGGACGCGCTCAAATAATGCCTTAATGAGATCAATAATTTGTGAAATTTAATTTGAGCGGTCCATTGTAAGTCCTATATCGATACCATATGGAATAAGATCATTTGAAGGTCGGATGAATGGTATATTCCATATTTAATGCAGTGCGGTCCATTCTGCCAGCCAAATTGATTTCTCTATTTGATTGATTTTTCTGTACCATTGGGTTTCGAATTTGGTCTTGGTCCAGAAGACAAATCTAAAGCCCACGAGCATATAAAGCCTAAAAATAAATATTCACTTAAATTGGTTCAATATTTTAAACGTTATTCCCAAAACACTGAAGCTATATAAAACAATAAATTTTACAGAATTACCCCATTTTCACATTTAAGCCCAAAATACACCAAAAACACATAAATGAAGAAAATACACTCAAATTGAATAATTGAGAGGGATAAAATAATTGAAAAAATATTAATAATACTGATAATATTAACTCTATCAATTCCCACACACATATCACTTGGACTCCTGGAGAAGTCAAAATCAAAATGAAATCAATGTAAATTAAGAAAAACATATCCATGAGATCCACCAATTTGAAAAAAAGAAACGAAATATATCATGCCTCATAAAACTCTATTATTTCATCTTATTAATTTAATATCATTCAATATATTTACTCTTTATTTCTCCTCCCATGCACAAAAAATAGTTACCTAACTTTCATTATCTCTCATCACACAAATTTCATTTTTTTAGTAATGTTTTTCTCATCCAAACTCATAAAAGGGTCACAATAGGCTTGATAAATTTCTACATATCCACCTGATGTGACTCAAAGACATATGTTTATCATGAAGACTTGTCAATGTTTTTCTCTGGCATTAGGTTGGTAGGATTAAGATGTTAAAATTCTGAGGCTGAATGAAAAGGGCTTGGCTCTTTTTGAAGCAAAATTGAATTACTCTAAATTTCACACAAGTATGGTCTCCTCATCACTCCCCTTAGTAGAAAATATGATCCTTCTTCATGGAATATCAAGGAATGTTCACACAGTTTCTCATTTCAGCAGAAAAAATTTCAATCTTCTCAAATATAATATTTCTTGAAATCATCAGAAAAGGCACAACTGTCTTTCTTCATTAGAAGTTCCAGAAAGGCAGAGCTTCTCTCATTGTGAAAGCTCCAAAAAAGGCACAACATTCAGAAGAATGATTTTTTTCCATAGAAATAACATCTCTTAAGAATTTTATTTCCCACCCAATGTTTCAAAAAATGAGCTAGCACAACATAATACATATTCCCCCGCACTTAAGTTCAACTAGATCATGAAATTTCACTTCAAGAGCAGGTTGGATAGGGAAATTTGGCTTGTAATGTGGCTAACCTAATAGGATGTTCATGTCTTCTATGGGCTACAAGGATTAAATTTAAAAGGTAGGCCAGAATGAAAGTGATTGTCTTGATAAGGGGGCTTTCAAACCAATGAAATGCCTCAATAATTTAAAACAAATGTACCCCAAACCCTCATGTTTTGAAAGGAATAAATAAAATTATGGTTAAAACAAGAATGGTTTGGCTCTCTTGAGAAGTGAGGTGAATGTAAAGAATTTGAAAATAATAGGTTCAGAATCCAAATGGGAATTTGATTTCAAATATAAAGACAGTGATATGTGGCATGAGATTAAAAAAATAGAGTATTTTTCCAGAAATTCCCAAAGAATTGAACTTGAAACAATGTCATTTCTAGCATTCATTTAAGCTCAGTTTCATGGAATAAATTATTTCTCCCATGGACATGGGTTTCAAAAATTTCAATGATAATTATTTTTGCACAAAAGTTTCAAAAACGCACAAAATTTTGAAAAATATACTCAATTTTATTATTTTGTTAAAAATAGATGAAAATATGAAGACAAACAATAAAAATCCTAAACTAAAAAGGTTACCTCTCCCACACATAAATGATGCAGTGTCCACAATGCACTCAAATGGATTTAACATGTAATAATATTTGAATAAAAATGAATCACAACAATCAATCAATTGTAAAGGAGAGGTACGAACTGGTGGATTTTATTGATAAATAGGTTAGAGGAGTGTGATCTCCTCCATTGGGTCTAATGGAATGGTCCAAAGGAATTTCTTCAGCCTATTCCCATTGATAGTGAATGCTCATATGCTCCATCTTTCACAATTAAGACATCACCTAAAGGATATACATGAGTAACTATAAGTGGACCTTCCCACCGGGAACTATGTTTACCTGGCATCAGCTTGAGTCTTGAATTTAATAACAACACTCTGTCTCTAAAAGGGAAGTATTTTGGTTGGATTATCTTGTCATGAGACACTCTTGTTCTTTCTTTGTAAATCCTAGAATTCTCACATTCTTCCATTATTATTTCTTCTAATTCCTGTAACTGTAATCTTCTTTCTTTTCCAGTACTTTCAAGATCCAGATTCTTCTTCATCATAGCCAAGTATGCCTGGTGTTCCAATTCCATAGGTAGGTGATATCATTTCCCATAAATCAGCCTATATGTACTTATTCTAATTGGGGTTTTGTAGGATGTCTTGTAAGCCCATAATGTGTCTTCTAACCTTTGGCCCAAATCCTTCCTATTTGAATTAATAGTCTTTTCCAAAATTCCTTTGATATCCCTATTGGACACCTCTGCTTTCCCATTAGTCTGTGGATGATAGGGAGTAAATGTTTTATGATGCACCCCATACTTTTTTAACAATTCGTCCATTCTCTAATTACAAAAGTGAGTCCCTTGATAACTAATGATGGCTCTGGGAACTCCAAACCTACAAAATATGTTAACCCTGACAAAATCACAAACAACATTAGCATCGTCAGTCCTGATGGATTTTGCTTCGAACCATTTGGAAACCTAATCAATAGAAAGAAGAATATAATAATTTCCAAATGACATTGGGAAAGGGCCCATAAAATCTATCCCCCAAACATCAAAATTTTCACACAAAATGTGGATTCTGGGGAATTTCTTGTCTTATTGAAATATTTCTTGTAAATTGACATTTTTCACACCGTTTACAAAGTTCATCAGAATATTTGAAATGTGATGGCCAATAAAGTCAAGAATCTAATACCTTCTTTGCTGTTCTTTGAAGTCCAAAGTGGCCTCCAAAAGCTACTATGCGACAAAACTTAAAGATAGAATCAATTTCATTTTTAGGAAAACATCCTTTTATCATTTGGTCATTGAAAATCTTCTATAGAAATGGTTGATCCCAGATGTAATATCTAGATTTAGCTTTTAATTTGTGAATTTGGTGAGAATTTAAATGAGATGGGACCTGAGATGTTACCAGATAATTTTCCATGTCAGCATACCAAGGTACTTCTCCTTCAATCAAGTACAACTACTCTCCTGGAAGGCGATCATTTAGTGGTTAGTGTCTGGAATTTCAACTTCAGCACTTTTAGGCAGTCTACCTAAGTGATCCGCCACTTGGTTATCAGATCCCTCCTTATCTTTGATTTCTATGTTGAACTCTTGTAGTAATAGCATCCATCTCACAAGCCTTGGGTTTGCTTCTGCCTTCTTTATCACGTAATTAAGAGCTGCATGATCAATAAAAACAATGACTTTAGTTCCATGCAGATATGATCTAAATCTTTATAGAGAAAAAACAACTGCTAAAAACTCTTTTTCTATTGTTGTGTAGTTGAATTGGGCCGCATCTATGGTTTTCGAGGCATATGAAATGACTTGTGGCCTACCCTCAATTCCTTAAGAAATGACTGCTCCAACATCTTGGTTTGAAGCATCACAAAGTATCTAGAAAGGTTCTTCCCAATTGGGTGGCTGTATTACTGGTGGTGTAATCAATCTCCATTTCAACTCATGAAAGGATTCCCTACATGAACCATTGAAATAAAAATCAGCATCTTTAAAAACTAATCTAGAGAGGGAGATAAATATTACTGAAATATTTGATAAACTTCCTGTAAAATCCTGCATATCCTAAAATGGATCTAACATGTTTTAGACAAGTTGGGTAAGGCAAAGAATTTATCACCTAAATTTTTGATTTATCAACTTTAATTCCTTTATGAGGAATGATAGTCCCAAGGAAAATTCCTCTCTCAACCATAAAATGACACTTTTCAAAATTCATAACAAGGTTTTTTTCAATGCAAGTTCTCAAAAAAATTCCCAAATTTTTCAAACAATGGTCAAACCAATTTCCAAAAATTGTGAAATCATCTAAGAAATCCTCTAAGAAATCTTCAATGTGATCAGAAAATATACTTACCCTACACCTCTAAAATGTACCGGGGGAATTACACAATCCAAATGCAATCCTTTTGTATGAAAAAGTACCGAAAGGAAAAGTAAAAGTAGTCTTCTCTTGATCCTCAGGAGAAATGGGTACTTGAAAATAACCTGAAAATCCATCCAAAAAGTAATAATGAGTTATACCTACCAACCTCTCTAGCATCTGGTCAATTAAAGGGATAGGGAAATGATATTTTCGAGTGACATTATACAACTTCCCAAAATCTATGCATACTCTCCAACTAATCTGAATTCTCATAGGGATAAATTCATTATTTTCATCCCTCACAATGGTTAGGCTAGTATTCTTTTGGACTACATGGGCGAGGATATCCCATTGTGAATCTGATTTTGGATAGATGATCCTAGATTCTAATAACTTCTCAATATCATTTTTCATAACCTCCATCAGGGTGGGGTTCAACCTCCTTTTGGGTTGTCTGACAGGTTTGGACTCTCCCTCACGAAAAATTCAATGTGAGCAAATTTTTGGGTTTATTCCAGGGATATCAACTAAGCTCCGCCATATTGATTGGAAATTCTCTCTTAAAATCTCAATTAGTGATTTTTGACTTTCAGATTGATTATTAGAAATTATTACTTGTAATTTATCTCCCTCCATAAGGTAAACATATTTTGAATCAGTGGGGAGTGGTTTTCATTCAAGGCCAGGAGGATTCTCAAGGGATAAAACTTAATTGAGGTTCCCCACTTACAATGGTTTGAAATCCTATCCAAAATAAATCATATAATCTTTATCATCATTTAACAAATTATCAAAGAAATCATATTTTACCTCTTCTTCTAGAAGGATATCAGAATCTCTAACAATTTGGGCATCCATATGATTAGTGATATTTTTAATGGCGAAATTCTATCATAATGATAAAAATTCAAGAAACATACTTGATTCTTCAATTGGTTCAATACATCTTTATGGGAGTGTGTGAAGAGTGAATGATTATCTTATTGGTTCCTCGTGGATTCAAAAATATTGATGTGGACAGTGTTTTCTCCAAACTCCTTGGTAGGTGACCCTTCATGGACATTGATGATGGTTTTGGTGGTTTTCAATAAAGGTATTCCCAAAATGATGGGTGAGTGTGATGGGATCCTATCATCTTCCATATTCAATACATAGAAGTCAGCATGGAATAAAAGATCATTGACTTTTACCAAGATATCCTCCAGAACACCTGTTGAGAAAACTGTAGATCTATTTGCAAGCTGGACAACCACTCTTATGGGCTTCAAGTCTCCCATCTACAATGAATTATATACTGAGTGGGGAAATACATTAATTGAAGTACCTAAATTTCACAAAGAATTATTTAAATTTAATGAACAAATGGTGCATGTAATAGAAAACGTCCCTGGATCTTGACATTTTGTTGGCAATTGTGGTGTGATAAGGGCTGAGACACTTCTTCCTAAACTGATTCTATCATTACCTTTTAGTTTCCACTTCTTGGTGCAAAGATCCTTCAAAAATTTAGCATAATTTGGAATTTTTTTGAGTGCTTCAAGCAGAGGTATGCTGATTTTTACTTTTTGGAAGGTTTCAAGAATTTCTTTTTGTAGTGTTTCTTCTTGCAACCTCTTTGATTCAATCATCCTTGATTGAAATGGTGGGGGTATATATTTCTTCTCCCTTTTTTTCCTTTGAAATTGTGTTTCTTGTTTCTTCTTCCTTGTCCTATCCGTATCATCCTCCTCTTTCTTATCTTCTTCCCGATGCATTATCATAGAATTCTAATCATTTTGAACTTCATTCTCTCCCAGATCAGGTTTTCTTGTTTCAGGTTCAATGGTGGATGGTGTTTGGAGTTCTTTTCCACTTATTTTAGTTAAGAGACCAACATTCTCTTTTTGGTTTGGGATTGTTGGAGAAGGGAGTTTACCTGGATTTTTGGTCAGAAAGTCCATGAGACTTTCAAACTTGTTGGGCAACTCTTTCACAGCATCCTTCAACCCCTCAAACTCGGATTTTTTCTCATGGCTTTGAATTGGAGGTTGTGAAGTGGTGGATGGATTCTCATAGGGTCTTTGGAATGTGGTTGGTTTTTCTTAAAAAGGCTGGTTATAAGAATGCTTTTGTGGAAATGGTGGTGGGTTCTAGAAATGAATCTGGAATGGAGGTTGGTTTTGAAAATGGTTTTGGTACGGAGGTCTACCTTGATTATGCTGATTTCCAAACCCATATTCGACTTGGTTAGAATCTCTCTATCCTTGATTTTGTTGGAACTTACATGGTTGAAAGGAGGTCACACATGTTTCCATTCCCTATATTTCAGACCATTGGTCAGTAAAATGATCAGGTGATGAGCATAAACGACATACCTTAGCTGGTGCTTGATGTTCACTCACTTGTTTCTAGGCCATCTATCTCACCATACTAGTTAGCTCTTCAATCCTAGTTTCCAGTATGGGTGATGGATGATAAGTGCATACCTAATGAATACCTCTTATTCCAATACCTCTTGTTCCAAACTACTGTGAGTTCTGGGAAATATTTTCAATCAAGCCCTTGGCTTCTTCTGGTGACTTGTCAATAAATGCACCTCTAGATGATGCATCAAGAATGTTTTTGTCATTGTCCAGTAGTCCTTGATAGAAGAAGACAAGGAGGTTATGTTCCTCAATGTATTGATGCGGACAGCTGGAAAATATCTTCTTAAATCTCTCCTAGTACTCATAAAGGGTTTCTCCAGATGATTTTCATATGGCGTAGATTTCTCATCCGAATGGATGTGCTTCTTGAGGTGGGGAAGAATCTATTCATGAAACATCTTACCAGGTCATTCCAGTCATGTACGTCTCCTGGTTGTAGGCCCAACAACCATTCTTTAGCAGCTCCATCCAATGAAAATAGAAATGACTTAAACTTTACCCACTACTCAGTAATTCCAAGGGGTCTTAAAGTTGAGAAAACATGTGTGAACTCTTTAATGTGTTTGTTTGGATCTTCACCTGCCAAACCATGAAAATTTGGATGAAAAGGAATCATGTTAGGTTTCATTTCAAAATCATTTTCTAACATTGTCATGGAATGTTGATTGTTTTGATTAAGGAATTGTGGTGCACAATGGTCTCTAAGTGTTTAGTTTTGATTTTCATCCATGGTGACAGGCTTAGAGTGAACACTAGAAGATTCACATGATTCTACAAGGGGAAATTCCTCAAATTAAAATTCCAAATTAAGGTTTCTAATTATATTAAACAAGTTTCTTTCTATTTCTAGATCTATGCGTAAAGGTTATATTTTGGATGTTCGAGTCATGCAATTTGGATGAGAAAAGGTGAAAAGACAATGGAAAGAAAAGAAAAGAAATGTTGGAACTACCTCCACGGAAACGACACCATGTTTTGACATGTTCATGTCATGGGGTTTGGAAAAAACAAATATAACCTATGTTAAAATATATTATAGTGGCTTGCCTTGGTTTTCTCAAGATAGGAGTGCCCAACAATAGTGTCTGTCACTTAAAATAAGAGAATGAAGTGATGTTGTTTTGGAAATTGTTTTATTTTGAAAATACAAGAAAGAAACTAAAAAAAGTAAATAAATTAAGTGATAGTTTAATTTTTTTTACAAATGGTGTGATTTAAATCAATGATATGAAATGGTGATCAGGTTAGGGTTGGTTTTCCAATTGTAATTTTATCATAGTTCACTTTACCCAATTCCCTTCTGCTAAATCATTAAGAGTGAGAATCTAAAATCGTTTCTTCTCACCCCCATGTTCAAATAAAAATATGAGAATAAAACTTACTAAAACCTCATATATTTCTACTCTCCTTCCAATTTTTGAAATAGTTGTAGCAAATACCCCCAATTATCTTAGGCAATTCCCAATCGGGTCTTGTTTATCCAAAGCAATCAAGAACATTCACTGCTCCTCAAACACGTACCGGTGATCACCGGGTACTTCACCACTAAGTCCTGGTATTTTCCATCGTTTATAAAACAGAACCTAGTGGAGGGAGATATTGATCATTGACCAAATATAAATAAACAACAGAATCTAAAATCCGATACCATCATACATGATAATAAAAACTGTTATATGAAATTGAAATTGATTTGCAGAAGAGAAAAGAGGATATTAAAACATTAATAGCAAGAACTCTTGAAATACAAAATTGAAAACCTCTCCATATAAAATCACACAGAAGAATACCCCACCATGTTAAGGGTAATTTTGAATAAAGGGAAATAAGAATACATTAAATTACTAAGAAGTGTAAAACAAAGAAAAGAAAGAACAGAAATTCTATTCTCCGGAATCTGCCCTCCAGAAGTTTGCCTCTTTTAATCCAACCAACTGGCAGAAACTTACAAAGGTCTCCTATTATATAATGTTTGAAATTTAGTTTTCTATCGACCCTCAAAATGTGAGATTCATTGGACAGTTTTAAAGAATGATATGGCTTGATTAGTGAGTTTAACTTCTTCTGGCCGTCAAACACTATTTCACCCACTCCACTTGGACACGCTCAAATTATACCGTAAGGAGCTCAATAATTTATGGAATTTAATGTGTGATTTCCTTTGGAAGTTTTCTAACGATACCAGCTGGAACCAGCTCATTTGATGGTCGGATGAATGGAATATTCCATATTGAATGCAGTGGTGTCCATTCTGCCTTCCAAAATGATTTCTCTATTTGATTGATTTTTATATACCATTGGGTTTCCAATTGGGTCCTGGTCCAGAAGAAAAATATGATGAACACAAGCATGTGAAGCCTAAAAAAATATTCACTTCAATTGTACAAATATTTTAAATGTTATGACCAAAAAACAGAAGCTATATAAAACTGTCAGTTTTACAAAATTACCCAATTTTCACATTTAAGCCCAAAATACACAAAAAACACATAAATGATGAAAATACAGTAAAATTGAATGATTTATTGTGAATAAATCATTGAAAACATATAAATTATATTTAAAATATTAACTCTATCAGTTATACAATTTATTATTGAAATACTAATAAATCTGTATCCTTTACACAATAAAGATATTTAATAAGGAACATTGAATATGATTTTAATTCATTAATCAATATAGGATAAATGTTTTGGAAATAAAAAATATGGGTTGGGGACCGATTAATGAAATCCTCTCTATGCATTTATAGTCTTACTGGATGAATTCAATTGGTGAAAACCCCTTCATGTTTGTTTCCAAGCGGTTTAAAACTGTCTGGAGGATACATCTTGATAGTAGTGTCTTGTGAAAAGTATTGACAAAAATCATAACGGTTTATACCCAATTAATTAAATTTTATTGAGGTTAGATCTTGATAGTTACTATATTTATTACAGATCATTATAGTTCAAATGTCCAACATTATGCACTTCATCAATATTTTTATTACATGTGATTATTTGATTAGTCATAATTATATGTTCATGTTTCAAGCTCATGTGATTATTTATATAGCGCTATTAGATAAAATTTTATTCCTTCCATTTTGATTATTCTCTATCCAGTTATTTAACAACATGGGTTCTCATTTATTTACCTTTCCGTATTTATTAATCTCATTGATTCATAATTTTTTCCAATGTACTTAACACTTACTGAGCATTTGATCACACCCTTATTTTATTTCCTTTCCCTAGGTTATGAAGAGGAATTCATGAATGAGTTTCATGGATAATGTGAATTTTATTTTTTATGTATTATGTTTCATTTTCTATTCCCAATGTAAAATGGGTTTCATGTATTGAATCTCATTTTCAAAAACTACTAAACGGATCAGTCCATTGGGATTTGAATTTTGTATCTATGCTAATTTAAAAAAGTAACCATCTCCAGGATACTGGGGTCAGGGTTATTACAACATGAATGAAATAAAAAGTATTGTTTTTATTAATATAAAATCCATGATACATTATTAATTCTAATATTTACACCACATGAACTGTATTTGTTATTAAATCAAATCCAAATACATTAGAGTGAATTCATAAAGTATCTTGTACCTAAGAATTTTATATTTATATTATGTTTTTATTGTGTTAATGGGTTTTTAAATGTCTCTAATACATTATCCACTATAGATACTAAAAAATCATTGCATTACATATCTTAATTATTTCTCTAATGAGATGATTTTTTCAATAGATTTGTCTGATGTTTTGGTGAGACTAGACTTCCTTAGCTTGCATGATAACAGTTTGAACCATGGTTATTCATCTCCCCCTAAGGATTTTCTTCTGGGACTAACTACTCTACTACTATGGGTGTGATCTATTATAAAACTATGAGTCCAACATGAACGATAGGAGAGTTATTAGTGAATTATATTTATGTTATGGGAACTCTACCCTATTTTGAGGCCTTTTCTAGAATGGGTAGGATTCCCTTGAAATGAAAAATAATACAGGTTAAACCATTGAGTGGAAAAAATCATGTACAACATCATTGGTGGATGGATTCACATGGACACCACTTGGTATCAGATCTATGGGATATCTTTTACTCCCCTCTTATAATTCTAATGGGGGAGATTATTAGACCTAGGATTTTCCATCTATCCCCTTGAGATTCTTGACTGAGAATAACCGCTCTTCTTCTTGGGGTTGTGATATCCTAACAAGCCCCGAGTCCAATATGTGGTATGAAATATTTATTGGTAAAAAATATATATGTTTTAGGAATTATCCCATTTAATAAGGCCTTTTTTATAATGGGTTAGATTCCATATAAAGGAAAAATATTGCAGGTTGAACCAGAGAGTGGATAAAGTCATGTATGACAACACCGATGGGTAGATTCACATAACATGCAGTTGATCCACCTTTGTGGTATTTATTGTATTTATTACCAATGTAAATGAGATGAGGACATTGATTAAACATGTTAAAAAATAAATTCATGGTGGTCTTTTTGGAGGTTCCGAACAAAACATTATTAAATGATGAAAGTTTGATTTGAAGAGTTCTATCCTTATGATTACAAGCATAGAATCTCTACAATTATATTGGAAATTGTTTGGATGATGTTGAGATTTTAAAATAAGGGTGGGAGGGTTTTTTATGTTTAAAGTGTATGTTGTTAAGTTGTTACCTAAACATTTAAAGGTTCGCACTATTATTTGTTAAATAAATTTGATTTTTGTATGAATTCGGAAGGAATTTTGTATGAATTATGGGTTTTGAGGATTTCAAGAATTCAATATCATATTAATTATGGAATGGATAATGAGTTGAGTTTTTAATATTTGACTGTATAAGTAACAAAAAAAATTATCTGACTATTATCTAGCTCAACCAGACAAGCCACATGTCCACTATTATCAACTGACCATGATAAAATCAAGAATCTATCCAACAATGGAAGTATAGGGTTCATAGACTACACAGGTTGGTTCAGGTGTGATTACAAGGGTCGACACATTTAGGAAAGTGAATTATTATTAACATACACATGTATAGGTTGATACAGTGGGATATTGGAGAGAATCGACCCCCATTGGACTAAACTGAGCTAGTGATGAATTTTTTTTGATTATTAATGACCATCCAGTCAAGATAAAATTTGATATAGGACTCAAAATACCACATATTGTTCATCTATTTAAAAATACATGGCCACATGAAGATTAAACTAAGATGATTCTATATTACTCATCTTCAACCTTATCCCTTGCAATAATTTACTAACGCTGGTTAAAAGTCATGTATCAATGAGTTCAAACCTATAATAGATTCATATATCACCCAGAAATATTGTGAGTAGTTCCTGGATCATTCAATAATGTTCCATGACATTGAAGATGAAGTTCAGTACATCGAGTAAATAAGAGAATTAGGGGGTTATCTAGAAGATAAAACCAAATAGAAAGCGATGAATATATGCTGAATGTATCATAAAATAAACATAAAAGTGTAGAGAGTTCTACTATATTTCATGACTAAGTGAAGTCAAGAATTATAAATGTAGAGATATGATTCAAAATAAATGAATAAGCTACATAAGGGTAATGGAGATCATTTTAAAGGTATATGCTATTAAGAGTGATATATATAAAGGTAACTCTATAGGTATGCTTCTTGTGTAAGGGAATCATGAATTACATAACATATGTAAAGTTAATTTGATACAAATATAAGTGTCATAGGTGAGTTTAACTATCTATTGAAGAGTATGAAGTGTACCACATAAATGTACTATGAAGATTGATATTCACATAATGTTAACGAGAAAAACTTAAAGGTTATATAAGGGTAAAATTTTTCATTACAAAGGTAATTCATGCTTACATTGAAATATGTAAAGGTTATTTTTGAGCTATGTGAATGTTAAATAGACTTTCAAAAGCTTAAATTGAGATTTGAGAATAAGGAATATTTTTATAACATGGAATGATCTATCAATGTATGATGATGTGTTATTAAGATCCTAAATGTCATAGGTCTTTCACCATGATTCTAACAATATTGTGAACATGGATAGAATAATATATTTTGAGAGTATTGATCCATATATAAAGGATCCTTGACCACAATCGTTGAGTATGAATTCATGTAGTTATAAAGATATTATTCTATATATATTTCATAATGTTTTAGTGGAAGAAACGAAAGAAAATAAGGGCACAATATTTAAATATCATGAAGAACATCACCAAGTATACAACCTAATTTATTAGATATTTTAAATTAGAATTAGATCAACATTTGAGTTTTAAAAGGGTGCGATTTAATGAAATATTTTAATGATGAATTTTAGAAACTATAAGAGTAATGGAGTTAGAGATACCAAGTCTTATGGGTGTTTGGAGATCAAGAATTATTGAAAATAATATTCACATAATCTAGGAATGTATATTTTGTGAGGAAGAATAAAAAAAGAGAGAGTGATTTACATTAACCACTACACAATCTACAAGACAAAATAAACGAAAATAGAAATATAATAAAAACAATATTTTAGAAACTGGGTATCAAAGGAGTAGAGAGAACCAACTCCGCATATACCTGTTCATGTCAACAAAGTTGAAGGTAATAGTTCCAAGGTAGTAACAAGAACACAACTACTATGCATTGTAGAAGTAAATTAAGATATTATGAGTTTTTATCATTACCTTATATTTGATGATATTTAGGATGAGAAAGTAGAGTGATCCTGCCTACAGTATAAATATACAATATAAAAGTCAAATGTAGATGAAGAAACCTTATTTGTTGCATATGCGAGACATCCTTTTGAATTTTGTGATCGAGGTAACCTAAGGATTAATTCACATTAATTAATAGATAAAACACATTTTTTCTGGGGGATATATATATTACACTACATTATCTAATTCAAGGTGATAAAATTCAAATCTTGTGTGTGAAGAAGTCTAGTTGGTGCTAGCATAAGTATGGGTCCATGAACATACCGTTTCCTAAACATATTTTGACAATAAATAGGAATATATTAATGTGGGATAATAACCATTATGTACTTGGGAAACTATCTTCTATATCATAGGATAACCTTATTAAAAAATATTGGTATCCTATTGTGTTTTTTATGTTATCACTTATACATGAGAACTAATGGATAAATAATATGAAATAGAAAGATAGATATTTTCATTTCATAAGTGAAGAGTTTAAAAGGAATAAAATATTTAATGTTTTTTTAAATTACCAAAACTAATTCAACCCCACCTTATGGTTATATATATACATTTAGGATACTAACAAGTGGTATTATAGCTACAGCCACACCAATGTTGGATTCTTTATAATTATATAAGTTTTATTTTTTTTAGTTTCTCTTATAAAGGCAACATGGAATTAAAAATTAGAGTAATTGTATCAAATGATGATTATATTTTCATTTTCTATAAGACTCAGTAAAAAAAATGGAGTTAAAAAGGATGAAAAAGGTCTCCCTATTTTCCAAATCGGAAGTAAATATAACTTCTATATGTTGGAATCTTGGTTTGTATATATATAAAATATTTGGTTGAAAAATAAAATGACAAGAAGTAAGATAAATATTATACATCAATCACATCATATATCCTATATGACTATTAGGTTAATTTTAAATCATGTCTTGATAGTTCCCTTAGTGGATAATATTTAATTTTAGAAAATTATATCTATTAACATCTACTTAATAAAAAATATCATGATTAACATGATTACTTTGATGAAACATTGTAAGTATTTCCAAAATATATTTATGAATTTATTATTGGATACCCTAATGAATTGTAGGAATAGGCCACTAACATTGAGGGGGAATTAGAGATAATGTAAAAAATATGGGTTGAAAGTAAATTGGTGTTAAAAAATATCACCAATAAAGTTGAGGTATAAATTACAAGGAATTTAAAGCTCAAAGATAAATTATCCAAACATGATATGGAATTTAAAATGAAAAATAATGATAAATAATAATCCTTTAAAATGTTATACTAAATGTACCATTCACTGAATGAATAATAATATTCAAAAATTTATTTCAAACTTGCTTAATTAGAAGTCATGCAAGGAATTTTACTACATGAAATGACCAAAATCTAAGACGAGTTTGATGACAAATTAACAAAAGAGTGTGAATAATTGTTGAGGATATTAGAGGATGATAAAAATATACCTAATTGAAATTATTTTAACTTGAGATCAATGTTGAAAAATTTTAAACTATTCAAGATATGTCCCAATAATAAACTGAGAATAATTGTGTTTCCACACAAAATTACAAGGAGGCATTTTTTAAAAGAAGACCTAGATCTCGTAGAAAAACATAATTGAGATCATTTAAAGAGCCATCTCAAATAGCTAAAAAAGTAAAGGTAAGATCTATATTAAATTAAAAATCTTGTATTAAATCTATTTTCAGAAGAAAATATTGGTTTTAATAAAAAACCAATATATAAATGGATGAGGATATGTAAAGATAATCTTGCAACTATATCATGGGTGAATGAAAGGAGTTCGAGTACTTGTTCCCTAAAAGAACACAAAATATTTGTTGAGAAAACCCAAACACAATATGCTATCAGTTCTAATAATTAGGGACAATATATAGTGGAGAATAGAATATAAATATTTTCGAGTCATTTCTCGTTGTATAAAATGATTAGGCACAAGGAATTGGATTATTTTAAAATCCATAAATTCCAAAATTCTAAACGAATCCCATTTTAAATAAAATAAATCTTTAAAATATGAACCAATTAGAATGTAAGAAAAATAAGTATAATAGAAAAAGATTTTAATTTCTTACAAATTTATATGGTATGTGAAATGAGTATGGTCCCAAAGATGATGCATGATTATTTTGAAATGTATCAAATGCGTTTGAGAATAGAAGACCAAAAATGTTAATGAAGAAAGAGGAAACATCCTTGGCATAGAAGAAAAAGAAAGCTGGAAATCAAAATCCTCCCAAGAAGTCTGAGAAGAAGTGTGAGTCAACAATGTATGAAGAATAAAATTTAAATCATGTTCGAAGCATGTATATGATGTATAAAATAAGTGCTATAAGTAAGGGATCAAATGTAGTAAATATAACTCATAAATTTCTATGTGGAGACTACAAGAAGGCCAAGCATGACCAAAATAATGTTCAGTTATTTGGCCAATAGATTTGGAAAATCAAAGAAAAATGGAAGAAAAGTACAAAAAAAGTGCCAGTGATAAAGGAAAATATAATATTTCATTGGATGATCCTAAATTTCTTGATAGGTTGTCAACAAATGATAACCCATGTGTAAAATAAGAGTTTTGTGGGAGATGTAACATGTCTAGGTACTCTAATATTTATTTTTTAACTTTTATTACATCATAATAAGTATCCTTAAATAGGTTAAAGTATAAATTGGGGATGAGTATTATTGAAAAGATATGTTTTCCACAAAAATAATCTGTTGTTGAGTAGTGTTCTATGTTGTTGATGATAAAGATGAATATGAAACCCAGATTTGAAAGCATGAAGAATAGATTAAATTAATCCTCTTAGTTGACAGAAATATCTCAAACCTACATATCAAATTGTTTAGTAAATAGATCCACCTTAACCTATGAAATTTTAAGTTGTATTAGTCATTACAATGTGTGAGATTGATGTCGAAGCTATATCTTAGATAAAAAACCTAATAAGGAGTGAATGTTGTCAAAACTAGAAAACACAACCGATGTTATCAATTCTAGTTCATTATAAACATGAAATAACTTGTAATTTATTTAGGAAATAGATTCACCATGATTAATATTTTTTGGAGTGTATTCTTATAGGGGGGATAATTGAAGAAGATGTTTAAAGAAGCTTCCAGGGTTGATAATTTATCCCAATCTAAAGCTCTTGATAGTTCTTGAAGAATAATTATCAGAAGGTTATGTGTTAGAATTTTATCACCCATGTATTTTCAAGAATTGGTTCAGATATTAAGGGGGATAAATTATTTTTCTAATGGAATGAAAAATATAAATTTGAGAATTTATAGAGATGATTGAAATTAAAACATACTAGACCTGACTTGAATAGTTTTAAAATCTGTGTTGGGTGGGTGCACAAATTAATGTTACAAAAAAAATTATAAATATATGTGCAATAGCTAGTGTTAAAATGTGGAATAAACCTGAAATATTTTTATAACTCCCTAAAGATGTAATTTTGAAAGTGATAATAGTTGGTATCATTTTATTTCAATCATTATAAACCTTTATTGTCTAATTCAAACCCTAATGCTTTTACACTGATCATGGATCACATATACTTTGAGTGGGATGTATGATGTGCATTTCTTAAGAATGAATTGATGCCACCCTCTTCTATATAATTTTTATTTTTTATCAATAAGGGGGAGATAAGAAAATGATAGAAGTTAGTGAGAAAATAGGAGAGAAGAATAAAATTGATTAATGTGGTTGTAAATAATAATTAGAGGGACATATTGACATAACATTTTCAAGCACATGTATTGAAAAAAAAAATGGGTGATTGTTGAGCCCAGTTTGTGATTTTTGCTTTATTTTTAATAAATGGATATAGTATGTTTAAATGGTGTCAATATGTTAATGAATATATTCTTGGACATTTTTTTGGAAGTTCCCAAGAAATCATGATTAAATGAAAATAGTTTTATTTAAAGAGTTCCATCCTTATGATTATAATCATGGAAAGTGTAAAAATTATTTTTAAAATTATTTGGATAACGTTGTAATTTAAAAATAAGGGTTGAATGATTTTTTAATTTGAATGAACAGGTTGTTATGACGCTACCACGATATTTTAAAGATCACAATGTTATTTGTAAAAGGAATTTTATTTTTTCCGTACTTAAGAAGGCACTTCATATAAATTTTGAGTTTGTGAAGATTTTAATAAAATTTAAGATCATATGATTTCTGGAATGGATTCTAATTTGAGTTTCTAAGACTTCATAATATATGTAATAGAAAAAAATTTCTAACTGTTGGCCTGCTAAACCAACCAAGTAGCCTAGCCATCATTAGAATATGACCAATCTTAAAGCCAAGATCCATCCAAAAATGGTAGTAGAGGGTGTATAAACTACATCGGTCAGTATGAGTATCAATTTTCATGTCAATATAGGTAGGTATTTGAAGGATTCTTAAAATACACATGATCTGTTCGATATAGTGAGCCAAAAGAGGGCATTGCCTCCCATTAGACTTCACTGATTCAGATATGACTAAAAATTTTTATTGATAAATTTCATTTCATGTTAAACATATATGTGGGGCTTAAAAATACCATGCATTGTTCATCCTTTTAAAAAGATACAAAAAAAAATTAAACTGAAATGATTCCTTATTAGTCATATTTAACCTTATGCAATGAGTGAATTTTATTCCACTAATTAAAATTCATGTCACAATGAGTATGATTCTATCTAGTGATCACCATGTAAGATCCTAAGTAGTCCTTGGAACACCCATGGATGTTTCGAAACATTGATGTTGAATTTCAGCACTTCCAGTGAAGAAGAGGATGAGGGGATTTTAGAGAGCCATTTTTTCCTTGTAAGACTTTGAAATATTTCTAAATATTTTTAAAAATATAGGCACAAAGATTGCATGAAATTCTATGATCCTTCATTCCTAGAATTAATTTTATAAAAATAATAAGTATATTTTATATTCCACACATATATAATAAATGAAAATGAGATAATTATTAAAATTTTAATCAGATCAGAAAACTAAGACAATGGTTGGGTCCAGAATGAGGTGTTTACACGTGTAGCTATATAAAATGATTCGGTATAGGATGTTTGGACCCCGTATCTCACTAGAGGTATGTTTAAATGAAGGAATGAATTAATTAACTAATTAAATTAATTTTTTACAAAATTAGATCCAATAAAATTACTGTTTGGGAGAATTCTCTAGGGTTGGATCATAATTCTCCCACTATAGGTGAAGCTCTCATCCACCCCTTGGAGAATATTTATTACAAACAACAAACCTCTGGATCAAGGCAGATCGAAGCTCAATGGAGACACCATCTTCTTTTGATCATTGCACGAGCACATTTGTAACGTCCCAGATAAGGGTAAAACTCCACAGGTGCCCCAAACCCGGTTGGTCACATGACCTCAAGCGCATTAACCCAAACGCCAGAGGCTGCCGACTAGCAGTGAGGGCCCAGGTTAGATAGTGGGGAAACTATGACCTCATTTGTCAAAGTGTAGCGTAGCGTAATAAATTATACAACATAAAACAACAGTGAAAGAAATAACTATACACAATTTTAAATGAACAACTGCAGGAAAAGACAACCAACAGTCATATAGATAATTATGAAACAAGTCTCTAGTTCTATGAAAACCACCCGAACATGTTACAAAACAGTACAATAAGATACAATAAAACTCAAATACTAGGGACAATAAAACTAAACAAAATAGTCGGTAGCATCGTGAGCCTATGATCGATCCCATGCACCCCTACTCCTCAGCAACAGTCAAGTACCTGTATAGGGACCCTTTCCCTTATCCACACCTGCAGAAATGTAATCTGTTTGGGCCGAAGACATGACCCAAACAGGGTGTGAGAATAAAATAACACTATGCCCCCACCAAAGGCATGTGACCAACTATGTGAAAAACATGAAACAACAGTGTGTAGTAGTAAATGCAATAAACTAATCTGTACTCAAAAGTAAGTAATTTTATCAGTTCTATTTCCATTTTAATATTCATTTAATCATTCAGTATATGAAAACCACCATAGTGAATGATAAAAGTAAACATTTAGTTCCCTCATACACGCAAACCCTTACCCTTAGGTAATCATAATCGTAACCAATAGGTAATTTCCCACAGGCATAACAGATATTTCCCTCAGGTGTACAAAGTGTCGCTTTCAGGCACAAAGTCTATTTCCCACTGGCACAGAAGATGTTTCCCTCAGGATAAAATAACCATTGCCCTCTGGCTAAAGGAAACACTTCCCTCAGGCTAAATAAGTAATCGGTCCATGACCAACATATAAACAAGAAATAAACATGAAATTAATCTCAATTAAATTCAATAATTATTATTACAATGGCATACCCTCGGTTATCCGGCCAAACGACTAAACCAAGGAACGCACCCCCGGGGTGGTCCTGGATCCAAGCAGTGATCCCAAACAACATTTTATTATCACATTTAATTACCCATACAATTATTTTATTCAATAACAGCCAAGGCCTCAGCCACACGACACCCCAACATGGGTTCGTAGCTTAACGGTACATGAAAATGCACATTAGTTGGAATTTAAACACTAAGACACCTACCTCGATCACCCCTGATCGGTATACATGAATGACGTCCCTCAAATAGTCCGAGAACTAAGTAAATTTGAGGTTAAAGGGAACCGAATTCAAATGTAAATAACGTTCCATCGGGAAAGAATTGGTAATAACGGCTTAAGGAGAAAGAGAGGCTTACCATTTTGGTTCTTACAAGATCGATGGAGGCGGAAACAGATTCCTGGCGTGCGATCTGGAGATCCATGAATGTTCGGCCCTCTCTCCCGACTCCTCCTCTAGTTTTAAGCCTTCCCTTTAAACATGGGAGGATACTGCCCATTTTAAGTGAAACAAACAGACTACACGACATGTACTATTGACTACACAGCATGTAATTTTCTCATTTTACCGTTCCTTTGGAGGCACTGCTGAACTGTTCATCCGTCGACATGAGTACACGGCGTGTAATCCTGATTACACGACCTGTAGTGTCGCTCACCTAGTGGCTGCTTTCACTGCCTTACTGTTTTCCTTCTGACTAACTATGCGGCATGTAAATACCCACTACACGTTGTGTAGTTGGTTTTTACACCCGTCACCATCGACCGGCCTACCCGCCCTGTGTACCCCTTCCACACGGCCAAAGTACACGGTGTGTAGAAATGTACACAGAGTGTAGTTACAAAATTCAGTATTTTCTCCCATTTTCTTTATTTTCCCAAAAACACTTAAGGAAAAGAGAAAATAAGAAGCCCGTACCTTAAGAAAAAGAATCGTGTTCTTACAATCATCCCCCCTTAAAGAAATTTGTCCCTGAATTTCCTTTCCAATGGTGGTGAAGATAAAGCTCCGAACATCTCTAGCCACTGAGCATGTACGTCGGTCTCCCGCTCCCAAGTTTCGTCCTGCACTTGTCCATGCTACCATAACACCTGTACGAGAAGAACTGACCGGCCTCAGAGAACCTTCGTGCTCCTATCAACAATACGAATCAGATGATCCTCAAAGGACGCGTCTACCAGTATCAACATGTCCATTTTTATTATGTAGGAAAGGGAAAACAAGAGAAAAAAAGAAAAACCTCTTGGACGAAAGAGGCCTGAAGCTCAACCTCCTCGGGCTGAAATATATGAGATGGGTCTGAATGATAACGACGTAGCTGAGATACATGGAAGATGTTGTGCATGGCCCGATACCTCTATGGTAACTACAACTGATCGGAAACTGGCCCGACTCTCTCCAGAATACCAAATGGCCCCACACACCTCGGTGAAAGTTTACCCTATCTCCGGATTCGCCTATGACCCATCCTCGGCGAAACACGAAAGAAAACCTAATCCCCGACCATGAACTCCAAAGGCCATCTACGGCGATCAGCATAAGATTTCTAACGAGACTTTGCGATAGCCATCCGCTTCTGAATCAATGGGACCTACTCAGAAGTCTCCTACACAAGACATTATCCCAGAAAAGCTGCCTCCCCTGCTTCTAACCAGGACACAGGAGATTGGAATGGCCTACCATATAATGCCTCTTAAGGTTCCATATCAATAGTTTCCCAAACTGTATTATTATAGGGAAACTCGACTAGGGGTATATTCTTCTCCCAAGAGCCCCCAAAGTCTAGGAATCATGCACACATAATGTCCTCAAGCACCTGTATCGTACGCTCTACTTGGCCGTCGGTCTGAGGGTGGAAAGTTGTGCTCATAAGCACTTGTGTACCCAATGCCTTCTGAAAACACTGCCAGAACCGAGATGTAAAGCGGGAGTCCCTAACCGAAATTATTGAATGAGGGACCCCATGAAGACGTACAATCTCTTGGATATACAGCTTCCTGAGATCAACAACACTGAAGGTCTCATTTATCGGAAAAAAGTGAGCTACCTTCGTGAGTCTGTCCACAACAACCCACATGGCATCATTACCTCTAGGTGACCTCGAGAACCCAGTCACGAAGTCCATCGCGACATCATCCCATTTCCACTCCAGGATGGGAAAATTCTATAAAAGTCTGGTTGTCCTCTGATGCTCCATCTTCACCTGCAGATAGGTGAAACACCTCGTAACAAAACTAGCTATCTCACTCCTCATACTCGGCCACTAGAACTGACGTCTCATGTCTGGGTACATATTGGTTACTCTGGGATGAACTGCTCAAGCTAAATCATGAAACTCCCACATCAGCTCCTCGCGTATATCCCCTGGAACCCACACTTTTCCATGGAAATGCAAAATTTCATCATCGCCGATCGTCCAACCAAGATAAGGGTCCTTACTTTCCACCGACTCCCGTAGAACTAGGCCTTCCGAATCCGATAGCTATCTCATCTTCACTCTATACAAGAGGTTAGAAGTCACAACTAATGATGAACGATAGGTCTGACCCTGAATGTCATGCACCTCCAAATGAATCTCAGAGAACAAAGCCATACGCTACCACTCACCACTGGCCTCCTACACCGCCTATATCTGAGTCCTCCTGCTCAGTGCATCAGCACCTGCGTTACCTTTACCAGGTGTATAGGAAAGATCAAAGTCGAAGGACTGAAGGTATTTGACCCACCTTTTCTTCCTCAGGTTCAAGTCACACTGAGTAAATATATATTTGTGGCTTTTGTGGTTGGTGAAAACTACGAAATGCGCTCCCAAGAGTTAATGTCTCCAACAACACAACGCATGAACAACTGCAGTCAACTCGAGATCATGCGTCACATAATTTCTCTCATGTGGCCTCAACTACCAAGACTCGTATGCAACAACTTGATCACCCTGTATCAACACTCCTCCCAGACCAATACCTTATGCATCACAGTAAACTGTATAGCTCTTCTCTTGCTCTAGAAGTATCAAGACTAGTGCTAATGTCAACCTTCCTTTCTGGTCCTGAAAGGATGTCTCGCATGCTTCTTACGAAAGGAACATCACACCCATCTTAGTCAAACCCAATAACGTCACATCTAAGAGGGATAAGTCCTGTATAAAACTTCTGTAGTAACCAGACAACCCTAAAAAACTCTGTATCTCAAACAAGTTCTTAGGCTGCTCCAAGGAAACTACTGCTCTCACCTTCTCTCTATCTACTGCAATTCCTTCCTCTGAGATGATATGACCTAGGAAGTGAATCCGGTCCATCCAAAAGTGTCACTTTGAGAGATTAGCATATAGCTGATGCTATCTCAGTGTACTCACTACGATCTCAAGATGGGTGACATGGTCGTGTCAAGTGTGAGAGTACACCCAGATGTCGTCCACAAATACTACCACAAAATAATCCAAATACGGATGGAACACAAGATTCATCAGAACCATGAAATCTTCTGGTGCATTCGTGAGTCCAAACGACATCACCATATACTTGTATAGACCTTATCTTCTATGAAACGATGTAAGTGGTATGTCTGATGGTCTCACGTGCAGCTGATGATATCATTATCTCAAGTCAATCTTCGAGAACACTCATCCTCCCTGAAGTTGATCAAAAATATAATCAATCCACGGCAAGGGATATCAGTTCCTGACCATTAACTGGTTCAACATTTGATAATCCACACAGAGTCTGAGGGTACCCTTCGCCTTCTTAGAAAACCGGACAGGCGAACCCCAAGAGATGTACTGTGTCGGATAAAACCCTTTTCCTATAACTACTCTTACTGCTTCTTGAGCTCCTGAAACTCTGGTGTATCAATACTATAATGAGGAATGGACACCGGTGCTACCCCTGGATCATGATAAATAGAGAAATCCACCTCACGCTCTGGTGGTAAACCCATAATGTTTTCCGAGAAGACATCCCCGAAATGATCAACCACTGGAGTGAAATCCTGCTGACATGTTCCCTGATCATCCAGATATAAAATCGCAATCTGGGATGTGACTCCACCTCACCCACAATGCTCTAGTCCAGCTTGACTCACCTGAACATCCGATTCTCCCTTATATAGAAACTCTCCTCCCTCTAGTGACGTGAAACTCACCCTGTGATGATAGCAGTCTACAAAGGCTCAAAAGGGAACCAACCAGTCCATCTCAAAAATGACATCATAGCTCTTCATCTCCAAGACATAGAGGTCCCACCGAAATTGAAACCCACCAACCTCAAGGCGGCACTCCCTGTACTAACACACACCAGCTGTTCTTGTTCCCAACAGAGTGTCTAGTGTCCTAAAAATATTAGAAGATGAAGAAACGTAGCGCCCATGGCTCTCCTCAATGGGAACAGATATAAAGATATTTGTAGCACTCGTATTGAAAAGTACTGAAGATAATAAAATAATCTACTAAAATAGTACCTCTGATAGTAGAAGGTCTGGGATCCTGCTCTTACTGGGTCTGTTGCATTGCATATGCCTGCCCAGTGCGGCTGCCCTGCGACACAGCCTGAATACCCTCAGTTGTCCCGCCCTACTGCCTCTGAGATCCTGGTGTCTAGATACCGTGGCCATGAGCACCATATCTTCCTCCATGCCCTGACTTATTCTAGTTTCCTGACTGGTAAGAAGCTTCTGGTCCTGCTCCTACACGCAGAGTCTGTATAGAACCCCTCTCACTAGCCACTAGTGGGAAGGCCCTGCAAAAGCGCTGCAGATGACCCATCTTGCCGCAAGCTCGGCACTCCGCTGGGTCACGTGGACACTACAATCTCTTGTTCTTGTCTTTATCACACTGGTAGCACATGACCTGGCCACTTGAAGGATTCTTCTAGCTGGTACTGCCACCGTGAGATAAATCCATCTCTCTCTTCCTATTCCTGGATGAAATAGTACCAGAAACTGGTGCCGAACCGCCTTGGCCTGAACCACTAGCTTCCCGAAGGTTCCTCTCTGTAATCAATGACTGGTTCACAATAGCATGTACTGTGGGTAACTTGAAAACATTCACTATGGATCAGATGTCATACCGAAGACCATCCTCAAAGCGTCTGTCCCTTAATGCCTCATCACTCACCAGAACGGGTGAAAAACACTAAATCTCGGTGAAACGAGCAGAATAATCCATCACCGACATAGCGCCCTACTACAGGTTCATGAACTCTCGATCTCGATCTTCCCTCAGCATCTCTGGGAAGAATTAATCCTAGAATGATGTCTGAAAATATTCCCATGGAATGTGTCTGTGATGCTCTGTCTGAGTTGGTAACATCCCACCACCTCTTGGCGGAATCACGTAGTATGTAAGTTGTAAGCATGACCCTCCGCTCTGGAGGTGTCTCAAGATGCTCGAAAATAGTATGCATAGACCCTAGCCAAGACTTCACCGCCTGTGGTCCCCCATCCGCTGAAAATGTAGGCAGATGATGCTGCTGGAATATATGAGTCAACTCAACCATTGATGTGGCAGCCGGTGGTGCTCCCTGAAAGATCTGCATGAACCGCATAAAGCCTTCATGGAAATACGTATCCGCGCCTGTGTCTGGTATAACGGTTGGCGCCGCATATGGATCTACTGGAGGATCCACTGGTAACCCAAGGTCCCAAATCTCTAGAGTATAATCATCACCGCTCTCCTAGAGAACAACACATGGTCGTCTCGGCGACATGACTCTACAAGGTCAAATGCACACCTTAGATAAAGATTGTCAAAGACTGAAAACGAAGGGACCAAAAATGGAAGATGAGGAAGAATGAATTTCAAGATTTGAAAAACAAGACTACACGACGTGTATAATGACTACACGGCATGTACCTGACTTTTCTTCCCCTGCACGGGTCCTTCTACACAGCTAAGCCACACGACTCCCATTGAACAAAACTACACGGCGTGTATAATAACTACACGGCATGTATGGTGTAATTTTCCAACTGCCTGTGTCATTCATGACACGACCGACTACTCAACTAAAACTTACACGGCGTGTTACACCCGTACACGACGTGTACTCCACCCCATTTCCCAACCACAAGGCTAAGTCCACACGGTCTTCTACTGGTAAGGACTACACAGCGTGTCCCACAATCACATGGCATGTACTAGACGAGCTTCGCATACCTGTGTTGTTAGTTACACTGTCGGACACATGGATCAAACTACACGGCGTGTTCTAGATGGACACGATGTGTACACAAAAGGATTACACCGACTCGTGTTGTTAGTTACACGGCCGGATCCCAGGCCAGACTTGACAACTTGTTCCATATTGGACACGACGTGTATGTCTTAAAGTCTCCTCCATGCGTGTTGTTAGTTACATGGGTGGACTCCAGTTCAACAGTACATGGAGTGTGTATATGATACGTGGAATGTTTTTCCCAAGTATTTACCTTCCTTGTGTCCCCGCCCACACGTTCCATGACTTGGGAAGAGACTAAACAACGTGTACTGAGGATACATGGTGTGTACTTAAAATGTTTTCTTTTCTCCCCGAATATAAGAACACACGACGTGTGTCCAAGGAACTAAACAGCATGTATCCTGGGTTTTCCGGATATTAATCCTTTGAGACTACTCTGGATCCCCGAAAATACTGAAAAAGAACACCAAAGTGCCAAATTCCGATTCGTGAGGGCCCATACTGCCCACGAATCAAGGTTTGGCATCTTATATATGTTATAACAAGATAAACAGTCAATGATCCATCAAATTCTGGTCAATGAGTTCCCATACTCCCCAAAAACCCAAGTTTGTTGTTCATTATATCAACAGAGTCATACAAAAATACCCTATCACATAGCAGGTATTTATCAAAGCAGCTATCACAATAACATGCTTTTCCAGCACAACAACTATCACAACAACATACATGTTCTAATGCACCTACAAGACATGGAACAATGCATGGAATGTAATTTCTAGCATGTTCATATATGATGCATGAGATGGATTACCCTCATCTCATCAGGTTGCAACTAAAACAGAACCCATGGATAAAATATAAACAACACAATCACAAGTGCGTCACCCAATGGTGAAAATAAAATCAACTATAAAATTTGAAAAAATAGAAGAATTACCAAAATACGTGGAAAACTGGCTTTTCCCTATACATGGGTTAGCTACTCCCAGGCACAACTTATTACCAACTAACATTTTCATCCTATCCCTGAATAAGGCTCCAAATAGTAAGTCAAAGAAGATAACTCCTCTGATACCACTTCGTAACATCCCGGATCTGGGTACCACTCCACAGGTGCCCCGAACCCAATTGGTCACATGACCTCAAGTGCATTTCCCCAAACGCTAGAGGGTTCCAACTAGCAGCGAGGGCCCAAGTCTGAAAGTGGGGAAACTACGCCCTCATTTTTCAAAGTGTAGCATAGAGGAATAAATTATACAATATACAGCAATAGCGGAAGCAATAACCAAACACAATTTTGAATGAAAAACTACAAGAAAAGACAACCAACAGTCATATAGATAATGATGCAACAAGTATCTAGTTCTAAGAAAATATCCAGAACATCTTACACAGTAGTAAAATATGATACAATACAACTCAAATACTAGGTACAATAAACTAAAACAAAACAATCGGCAGCATCGCGAGCCTATGCTCGGTCCCATGCTCACCTACTCCACAGAAATAGTCAAGTACCTGTATAGGGACCCTTGCCGTTATCCACACCTATAGAAACATAATCTGTTTGGGCAAAAGACATGACCCAAATAGGGTGTGAGAAATAAATCCCAGCAGGCACCCACCAAAGGCTCGTGCCCAACTGTGTGAAAAACATGCAACAACAGTGTGCAGTAGAAAATTCAATAAACTAAGCAGTACTCAAAAGTAACTATATTTATCAGTTATATTGCCATTTTAATATTCATTTAATCATTCAGTATAGGGAAACCACCATAGTGAATTTTCTAAGTAAATAGTTAGTTCCCTCAGACACTCAAGCCCTTACCCTCAAGTAATCAGAATCGTAACCCATAGGTAATTGACCACAGGCATAATAGATATTACCCTCAGGCGTACAAAGTGTCTCCCTCAGGCATAAAGTCTATTGCCCATAGGCATGGAAGAAGTTTCCCTCATGCTAAAATAACCACTGCCCTCAGGCTAAAGGAATCACTAACCTCAGGCTAAACAAGTAACTGGGATAGGACCAACATATAAACAAGTAATACACATGAAATTCCTCTCAAGGAAATTCAATAATTATTATTACAATGGCATACCCTCTGGTATCTATCCAAACGACTAAACAGAGGAACGCACCCCCGGGGTGGTCCTGGATCCAAGCAACGATCCCAAAAAACATTTTATCATCACATTTAATTACCCATACAATTCTAGGTATTCAAAAATAGCCAAGGCCTCAGCCACATGACACCCCATCGTGGGTTAATAGCTCAACATTACACGAAAACACACTGTAGTTGGAATTTAAACATTAAGCCACCTACCTCGATCGCCCCTGATCGGTATACATGAACGACTTCCCTCAAATCATCCAAGAACAATGTAGATCTAAGGTGACAGAAAACACCATTCAAATGTATTTAACTTTCCCTCAAGAAAGAATTGGTAAGAACGGATTAAGGAGAGGGAGAGTCTTATATGTACGGTTCCAGCGAGATCGACGAAGGCGGAAACGAATTCCCAGCATGTGATCTGGAGCTCCTAGAAGGTCGGACCCTCTCTCCCGACTCCTCCTTTAGTTCTAAGCCTTCCCTCTGAACATGGGAGGATACTGGCCATTTTATGTGAAAAAAACTACACTATGTGTACTATTGACTACACGACACATACTTTTCTCATTTAACTATTCCTTTGGCAACACCGCCGAATAGTTCATTCGTCGACATGAGTACACTGCGTGTATTCCCAATTACACAGCATGTACTATCGCTCAGCTGGTGGCTGCTTCCACCGCCTTACTGTGTGCCTGTAGACTGACTACACAGCATTTAAATACCCACTACATGGCGTGTAGTCGGTTTTTACACCCGTCACCATTGACCGGCCTACACGCCCTGTGTACCCCTTCCACATGGCCAAAGTGCATGGTGTGTGTAAAAGTATAAAACGTGTAGTCATAGAATTTAAAATATTCTCCCATTTTTCTTATTTTTCTCTAAAACACTTAAGGAAAAGAGAAAAGAAGAAACTCGTACATCAAGAAAAAGAACCGGGTTCTTACAACATTATTTACCAATGATCAATCCAAACTGAAATAGAGATCATTATATATGGGTTTCTGCCTTATAATTAAATGATTTAGTAAATCATCTGTCTTCCTCCGATTTGTGCCCCGATTTTGGCCTTTTCAGGTGCCAATGTACTTAAACATAATTTTTTATCAATTTTTTCTATCCCAGAATCAATATTCTCAAACAATGACCCAAAAAAATTGGACAAAATCATTTTAAAACCTCTAATCTTGTACATTTTCTACCTATTAATCATTTTATTCTTTGCTGATAGAACCTCGCGGTTCTCGATTCAACAGTTTTTGGACAACCGTATCTCAATCGGGTGCCCAGATTTGAGGTGGATCAACAAAACATTGATGATAACATGATTGGATAATAGATCTAGAATCATTACGATGAAATGATGTTAAATCCTTTGATTTGAGGACAAATTATAAAGTGTTAAATCCTTAGGTGCATGTGGAATGAAGAATGAAACACTTATGTGTAATAATGATTGATTTTTAATGAATGGTGGTTTTAGAACCATGATTCAGGGCTAGATCTGATGTTTTCAAGAATAATTGACATATAATCGTATGTGGTTGAAGTTGATTCGAAGCACGGATGAAAAACTGAAAAAATATGAATGTTCTTGAAAAATCCCAACTACATTCCATGTAGGATGTAGAACACATGGCATGTAGCCTCACTCAGCGATGACGTTAGTGTTATGGAATAGATAAGGATGACAAGACATGTAGTCTTGGCTTACACGCCGTGTATACCCTCCCTGGAAAGACAACCCATGTGACGGGTCACATGAGTGGTGACTCGGTGTAAGAGAACACAAACTTTGGTTGGTCACATGTCTAGTATCCCATGTGGACTGATACTCCGTGTACCAGAGTACATGGACATGGGGTCCGAGTACACAGACAGGATGATAAAACAAGAACCTATCATCAAATAGGTGGGACATGCGATGTAGTCCACCAACATAGAGTGTACCCCTACACAGACATGATCCATGTACCGACCAGATACACTGAGAGGATGTGAAGAGGGACCACATGTCATGTGGGTCCCCTCACATGTCGTGTACTACTCAAACACTTTCAAGGGAACTTTGAATGTTTGTATCTCCTTCGTTTGGACATATATTTTAGATCATGAGATGCCTATATTGATTGTTTTCCTAATTATTAAGTGATACTACACTCAAAAGAAGATTTATAGATTTGAGGTTAAAATTTATATGTTTATAATGCGTTGAGGTGACACCTGATGATGAAAACAATCATACAAAATCACCAGAGTAGTACCGGGCTTACTCTCTAGCAGGGCTGGTTAGGGATGTTCCCCAATGATAATTCTGAGTTACCCTTTAGAAGGTTTGGGAAGTGGAGTTCCTAGATATTTTTAACATAACCTATATCTTGGTTGGGTTGTGGCGTCACCAATGACAGCTCCAAGATTACCCTCTTGCAAGGTTAGGATGTGGAATTCCCTAATGACATCTACCAAGTGTAACCCTCCTGCATGGCTGGGGAGTGGAGTTTTCCTAAAAACTCGCCGATCATACCATCCCGTAGGATTAGGTAGTGGAATTCCTCAATGACCTTCCTGAGTGGTACCCCCTAGTAGGAATGGACATTAGATTTTCATTGTGACTACCAGAGTAGGTCCCTCCCATCATACTAGGGCCCGAGATCCATTCCTAAAACCAGCGACCCCTCGACTGTGCAACACAGTGAAGAGGTGTGGATTGGCATACCATTTAACTAATGAGAAAGAGGGATACTTTTCCCACTGAGACACGTTCTTGTGAAGCAAACTAAACCCATGTGTGTGAGTTAGTACCACCCAAAGAAGATAGTATCATGGTGTGGTGATTGAGTCTATTGCACTTGTGTGTTCTGTGTAGACAATTTAGATATTGGGCATCATAGATGGTATTCCTTTGGAAATGTTGGTTACTCTTCTTCTTGGGTTGTGCTATGAGATGGATGTCCCCTTACTTTCTCATTTGGGTTTCTTTGAAAGAGCATTATATATATATATATATATGTCATGTTTCATTACCCACTACTTGGGTTTTAGTTACTATCCTAAGAGAGATGAAGACGTGCAAGGTCTGACACGTTCTTTCTATGTCTAGCTTCTCATGGTTGGATGATTCGAATCTATAGCTATATGTAGTGAATAATAGGTGAGAGGATTATATTCTCACCATGTTGGTGTCCTTATGTTTTGATTAGTTTACTTTCACACACTTGTTTGGTTGAATTGTACTCTCTTACTACACATTGTTCTCATTATTTATTTCCTCTTCAGTTGTATCTCTTACTAATCCGCCTTCACCTTTCGGGGTGTTCTAGTATGTATGTATATACTCACCATTTTATGTTCTTTTTGCAATACATTTCATGTCTTTTGCAGACGGTGAATATGTTGATCATGAATTTAGAGGAGCATAGGTATACGAGAATCTTGGGCCATTTACGGTGGTCATAGCTTTGATTCTAAGTGATGGGATCTCTCCCCTATTTTACTATTGCAGTTTTAGTTATGTAGGGACAGATTTTTGGTTGGGTGTGTATTTTTTCCCTTTTATTTTTAGTTTACACTACCTCATTTCATGTTGTTTAGTGGTCCATGCATATTTGGTTCATTTATAACAGTGTTGAATCTTTTATTTCATTCCCAATTCAATTTTTTATATAGGTGGATGTGTGTGTGAATAGGTAATTAATAAACTAAATCCTAGAGTTATTTGTTCTCTTGATGATTTTTCCCACCACTGGCCTATAGAGGAGGACTTTGAGTAGTTGCAGCTCAGGCCACAGATTGGGTCGGGTAGTGACAGATTGGTATCAGAGAAAGCTCATTCCTTGGGTTGTTTTTTGGATATTTCTCTTTAAAAGGATTGGTTAGTTATAGGGAAACAGTGTCAATGTGTCTCGAGTGTAGATCTCATTCCATGGAGTCCATTGATGTTGTGGTGGCCGACATATCAATTCACCAAGACCTTGAATTCCTATATTTGGACTCAGTATGTGATGACATTTATTTCGGGGTACAATGGTACATAAATCATATAGTATTTAATCATTGACTATAATTATTGAGTCAAATACCCATTTTTATTTATATATATATACTCATCTAACCCCAGTATTCCTTGATATATTTTAAGATGCCTTTGTCTGATAACTTGCTAGGATACCAGATCCGGTTCAAAACAACGACCCTATGAGCGACGAGGCCTCATTTCAAGGTCCATTATATGATCCCCTTCATCCAAGTGGGAAGGTAGTAGAACATCAACTATTTGAGAAGTATATTTTCCCACCATATCAAGCTAAGGATGTGCGCAAGATGAGAGCACTCCGTGAGTTCCAGCATCAGTGACTGCCAAGGTTCTGCAGCGAGCCTGATCCCCAAGTAGAAGAGGATTGTCTATAGTCAGTTGTCCATATATTCAGGATTATCTAGACAATGATAGATCATATGGTGGATTTGGTAGATATTATTTTCAACAGAGTAGCTGAGAATTGGTGGATCTTGGTTGCTCAGATGCATGATGAGTCGACACTCACATGGGATGACTTCCAGCAGCTATTTTGTGAGGAACACTACCCCTCCATACAATCCATTTTGATTTAAGAGATTTTAGAGATTTAGTAGGGAGGGATCATAGTTGCTGAGAACGATGCTAGTTTTATATACCTTATGCCTCTACTCTCTCTAAATGATCAATGATTTCTACTTTTTATCGCACATTTTTCAGAAGAGACTCTACAAAGAGATCCAATCCAGGTTAATACCCTTGTGTATCCCCACCCATGCCGGGGAGTTAGAGAGGTAAATTTTGATAATGATTTTTCCATCAAAGGGATTACAGACAGCTAGAGATAGTAGTGGGCATGGTAGAGCTGAGTCATCTATAATAGTAGGTAGGTTCCCGAAATCTAGGAACAATAGATCCTTTTGTGAGAAGGCTTAGGGACCTGTTCGTACAGTCGAGGAGAATCTTAGAGAATCGGGGAAGATAGTCGATGGACCACCATGACAGAGAGAACACCATGATCTAGGATATACTATGAATTTAAAAGGTGGTCCCTAGGGAGGTGTATTTGGAAGATGAGTAGGAGGAACATTAGGTGTAGGAAGATTCTATGAGGTCCTTCCACCACCACCCCCAAGCGGCCCATGTCAGGCTCATGGAGTTGGCGACTGGGGAAGTAGACTGCTTCAAGCATTGGAAATCTATGATCTTGCAGTGCATGAGATGTTTCATGGTATGATATAGGTTTATATTTATATTTCCTCCCTTTTTGTTGACATAGGTTTCAGCCATTATTTAATCTCCTGACTCTTGGTGTGAGATCTAGAACTCCCAGTAGAGATTCTAGTACAATAGCTTAGTTTGGATGTTCCTATATGGAACACTTCTTCTGTATCTCTTATCTACTGGAAGTGAAAGCTATAACATGGAAGAGATAGGATCACATGGGACCTTATGTTCATCATAAAGGAAACTTATGATGTCATCTTGGGTATCGATTGGATTTCCATGGTTCGAGCCCAGATCAACTATCACTAGAGACTAGGCAGATTCCTACACACTAATGGGATGTGGTTATCCTTTTTTAGTGAGAGAGACCTCGTAACAGGACAAGAGGATACTGTAAGAAGTAATTTTTAGCCTATCACCCATAAATTAATATGTTTAACCCTTAATATAATAGGATCATCAAGAATTTGGGTTTATTCAGTTATGGAGGGTTATATAGACATATTCCCTAAAGAAATTTCATTACTAAATAAGAGGTGAGAGATAGAGTTTTGTATAGAAATTCATTTTGGGACTTCCCTAATAGCTTTTACTTCATATCTAATGTCACATAAAAATATTCCATAGCTATGTTTGGAGTTGAAGGACTTTCATGAGAAAGGTTTCATCTGAACTAGTGTGTCTCCATGAGTAACTCCAGTTCTTTTTGTGAAAAAGGAAGACAATAGCTTGTAGGTTTTCAAAGATTATCATTGATTGAAACATGTAATGTTAAATAATGATTACCCCATTCCAAGGATTGATGACCTATTTGATTATTTTTAAATTAAATGTTTTTTCTCCAAGATCTATGTTAGATTCGGCTACCACCAGTTGCATGTTTGGTAGGATGATATTCCAAAGTTGTAAGACCCATGTCTCTATGAAGACTATGAGTTCTAGTGATACCATTTAGTTTTACAAATGACCCCACCATGTTTACGGATTTGGAAAACTAGGTCTTCTAGCTAAACATGTATCAGTTTTTTATTTTCTTCATCAACAACATACTCGTCTACTCTACAAAAGAGGAGGAGCATGCTGAGCACTTGAGGATGGTTCTTGATTTTTTTAGAGTGCACCAGATTTATGGAAAGATCTCGAAATTCTAGTTCTAGATACATGATGTTCACTTTATGGGGCATATTTTTTTTGAACATGTTTTATCGATGGATCCAAAAAAGAGCAAAGTAGTTCTTTCTGGGGATACAACTAAGAATGTTTCAGATGTGTGGAGTTTTTTTTTGGATTGGCAGGGTACTACCGGACGTTTGTGGTATAATTATCCTGAATGAAAGACCCTTTAATGACCCTGATGTAGAAGGGATGGTTGTTTACCTAGTCTGAGAAGTGAAAGGAGGACTTTGAGGAGTTTTGGAAAAGTATGATGAGTGATCTGGTGTTGAGACTACCAGATAAGGGCCTGGAGTTCGTAGTGTTTTGTGATGCCTCATATGCTGGGATCAGTTGCATGTTGATTCAATGTTTGGAAGTCCTTACATTTGAGTCAAGGAATTTTAGACCCCATGACAAGAACTACATGAATCATCACCTTGAGTTACCAGTGGTAGACTTTTCCTTGAGGATGTAGAGGCACAACCTCCAGGGAAAACCTTTTGTAGTTTACTCATACCACTAGAGTCTCATGTATGTCTTCACTTAAAGATACTTGAACTTGAGGTAGTGATGCTTCATGGAGTTCCAGTAAGACTATGACTTCAATATAGTCTATACTAAATGAAAGAGATACATTGTAGAAGATTCCATTAATAGGAAGTCCCAGGATTGTCATCTGTCTGAAGCTTCAGAGCAGTTAGCTTCCCTACGTCTAACCCTAGTGGAATAGAAAGGAACAAATTTTCTACAGTCGATGGTGTTGAATCCTTCAATGCTCAAGAATATGAAGGAGTCCCATCTAGAAGACATCAATTGTGAGGTTTTTCATGATTAAATATCCACGAGTGATGCACATGATGGATATTATAAAGGAGGGAATCACGAGATCTTTATCCAGGGGTGAACAATGGTTCCAGTTTTGATGCAGGAGTTCCGCAGTTCTCTATTATCTGTAAACCATAATATGAGGAAGATATACAGAGACCATCAACATCATTTTTGTTGGTTCTGTATGAGATGAATAGTAGTTGGGTTCATCTCACAGTGCCTCACCTATCAGCAGGTGAGATATGAGCACTAAGATCCAAAAGGTTTCTTATTGCCTTTACATATCCCAGAGTGGAAATGGGATAACATCTCTATGGAATTTTTCATAGAGCTTCCATGAAAAACAAAGGGCCATGACACCATCTGGGTTATAGTCAACCGACTCGTGAAGTTAGCACACTTCCCTGCTATTAGAGAGCAGAGTTCAATGGAGAGTTTGGGACAATTGTACATATGGGAGATCATTCATCTTCATGGGGTAACTCGATGATTGTTTCTAATCATTATGTGAGATCTAAATAATTATTATGGAGAGTCCAACATGAGAATTTCTGGACTCAGTTTTGGATGAGTACCACCTTTCAACACTAGGTCGATAGGTCGACCGTGCGCACTATCCAGGTGCTAAAGTATATGCTGAGGGCTTGCATGTTAGACTTTAGATGGAGTTAAAAGGATCACTAGACCTAGGTAGATTTTATATAAAACAATTGATACCACTATACAAGTGGTATAAAATCTTTTGAGACCCTATATGGGAGACCTTTCAGGACACCCTTATTCTAGATGGAGATTTTAGAGCTATCCCTCGCGGTTATAGAGTTGGAGCAAGAGACAATGGAGAAAGTTCAAGGCATCCATCAGTGGATGAAGACATCACAATGCAGATAAAAATCCTATGTAGTTCGCAATCGTAGGCCCTTGGAGTTTGATTAGGTAGACCATATCTTCTTGAGATTCTCTGCACGATGAGGAATTCAGGGGTTTGTCTAGGGAGGAATGATATCCCTGTGGATCATCAGTCATTTCAGGACTATGAATAAGGTTGGTGAGGTTTCCTACTACCTTTACCAACCCCCAAATATGGAGCGGGTGCAAGACATTTTCTATGTGTCGCAATTGAGGAAATATGTACATGAACATATGCACATAATTGACTGGGGTGAGATAAGCGTCACGGATGGATCCTCCTTTATAGAGAACTCAATGGTGATTAAGGAATAATAGGATTAGACACTGTAAGAATGGATCGTCATTTTTTTCATATTTTGGCAGCACAAAAACGTTCATGAGAGTTCCTGGGAGTGGGAGATCCCGATGCAAGCTCAGAATCCCAATTTGTTTCGGATTTTTTCTTTTGGTGAAAAAAATATTGAAGAAGGGAATGATGTAGAGACCCATTTTTTTCTTTTAAACCTTTTAAATATTTCTAAATATATTTATAGAGCTAGGAACTGAGACAAAAAGAAATTTTGAGGCCTAGTGTGCCCAAGATTAATTTGATAAAAATATTAAAAATATTTTATTTTTCACACACGGATAATAAACGTTAATGGGATAAATATGAAACAGTTGATCGTATCAGAAATCTTAGATGATGGTTGGGTCTAGAAAAAGGTTTTTACCCTTGAAAAAACATAAAATGATTCGTAACAGGATGTTCAAACCCCTTCCTCATTAGTGGTGCATTTAAGTGAATTGATTTATTGATTAATTAATAAAATTGTATGGACCTAATAAGATCCTATAATAAATGGTTAGGGAGAATTTACCTGGTTTGGCTCATAATTCTCCCAACACTAGAGAATCTCTAATCCAACTTCCTTCGGAAAATCTCTTTAATGAATGATAATCCTATGGATCATGGTAGATCGAAGCATAAAGGATGCACCAGATTCTTCCGATCATTGCACTAGCGCGTTCTTCACCAATTGTCAATCCAAAATATTGTAGGACTTATTATATTTGGTTTTTGACCTTATAATTAAATTATTGATTAGATCGTATTTTATCTTTCGATCTGCACCCTGGTTTTGTCCTTTTCGTGCACCAACATACTGAAACAAAATTTGTTGTCAATTGTTTCTAACATAGAATCCTGGTTCTAAGACATTGGACAAGAATTATTGTACAATGGTGTTTGAAAACCTTTTATCATATGAATTTTCTCCCTCCTTTTCTTCACATAGTTTGTCGATAGAAGCATATGTTTCCCAGTTCGACAGTTATCAGGAAACACGAGATCGATCAGGTGCCCAGATTTGAGGTAGCTCAATGAAACAATGATGAAATCATGATAAAAGCATAGATATGGAATCTTCATGATGAAAGTATGTTAAATATGAAAATTTAGGGTTGAATTATCTAGTGTTAAATCGTCAGGTTCTTTCAGAATAAAGAACAAAACCCCCATGGGGGAAAATGATTGATTTCTGATGAAAAATGGTTTGGAACCACACTTTGTTGTTAGATACGATGTTTTTTAGTATAATCTTGGTATAATCCAAGATGGTTGAAGCTGATTCGAAGCACCTATGAAGATCTACAAAAATATGAATATTCTATAAAAATCCCAACTACAAACCATGTAGGATGAAGAAAAAATGATGTCTAGCCTCCCACAATGGCGGTGATAGGGGATTGGAAAAGTTAAGGATGACATGACCTGTAGTTATGCATTACATTCCGTACACACCCTCCCGGTTGGAAAACCCATGTGAAGGGTCACACGTGTGGGGAATCCTTGTAAGAGAACATAGACACAGGTTTTCCACACGGGTGAAATCCTATGTGGAAAACCACGCCATGTACCAGTATAGAGAGACACAACATCCGAGTACATAGACATAGCTAGAAGACATGGAACGATCCCCAGATAGGTGGGGCATGATGTGTAGTACACCTATATGGTGTGTAAACATACACATATGGGACATGTTTATGGACCTAATCCATGACCTGGTAGTGAAGAAGGACCACACGTTGTGTGGGTCCCCTCACACAAGGTGTACTACTTGAGATCTTTCGATTGAAATTCGAACACACGTATCTCATTTATGTGAACTTGAATTTTTTATCGTGATATTCCTATCCTGAGTGTTTTTCAATGTAGAACATAATGGTGACCTCAAAATCATCTTTTGATATATGATATGAAATGTTCCAGTTTTGGAATGTGTTGCGGTGACACACGATGATGAATGTGATCATAGAGAATCTCAAGATCAATACTGGGCATACCTTCTAGAAGGACTAGGCAGTATAATTCCCTAAAGATCTTTCTACAATACCATCTAGTAGGACTAGCTAGTAGAGTTCCTCATAGTTTCGGGCTTACCCTCCAGTTGGGATGGGCAATGGTGTTCCCTGATGACAGTTCTAGGCTTACCCTCTAGTAGGGATAGGTAGTGGCATTCCCTGAGGACATATTCTAGGCATTACCCTCCATCAGGGTTGGGTAGTGGGGTTTCCCTAACCAATAATCGGGATTAACCTCCAGTAGGACTGAATAGTGGCGTTCCACGATGACCTTCCCATGTTGTACCCTTGAGTAGGACTAGGTAGTGGAATTCCTCAGAGACTACCATAGTAGGATGGTCACGACCCATCCCTCGGGGCCTGTTCCATGACTACCCCAAGCCCGCCTTCCATAGGATAGGGGCTGGCGACTAGCACCAAACACGTAATTCCGTAAAACTGGGAAGACATTTCCTTTATAACCTATAAAAACAAACACAAGAAAGAACACACCTGGATAAAACACCAAGTAAACTATATAAGAAAAGTGTGTTGAATGTAAATGGGGCGAGAATACAAGGTCAACTGGAAAGTACACATACAACAGTGATGTAATACAACTGAAAGATAAGGGAATAAAGCAACTAGATAGTCCTCTGGGGTTCCTACATGAAGGGTAGGTACATATCACCTCTACAACACTCCACGTCCTTCAGTCTTCTCCGCGTATCGACACGTCGTATAGTCCACCTCCAGGTAATGTCCAGTCCTAGTACACTCAGCCTCGGTTAGCATTGTCTGTCTTCTGCATCCAACACAAAAAGGTGGATTCATATCCAGTGCAGGGGTGAGTAGAACGATACTCAGTAGGGACCCAAAGACCCTCAAGGTCTCACAAAAATCTACCAAGTATAAACCACAAAGTAAAAAATTAATAGAAAAAATTACTTAGGTATATGACCATATAAATTCCTAGGTTATCAAGTAATCTATTTCAATCATGAGAAAAACACCGAAAAAACTGACTTAGCTCAAACCAAGATTTTATTCTACGGGTACAATCAAGTAACATCCCTAGTCACATTATCGAAACCTCGGCTGCGGGTGAACTCCTCCTCTATCGAGTACAGTGGTCCTATCACAACACCAAGCATGCTTCCCACTAACCACGGGCTACTGAGGTACTCCTCCTGTCGAGTACCGTGGGTCTGCTGCGTCACCAAGGCGCTCCCCACCAAGGGTCTACTGCGTCACCGAGCACGCTCCTCCTCGTAGTCTACTGAGGTAATGCTCTTGTCGAGTATCATGGGTCTTTCGCAACACCAAGGATCTCCACATTGTGGGTCTACCGCGATACCAAGATTCTCCCCATTGGGATAGTAGAGTCACTTTGAGTGAAATGGTCAGCAATCGTTAGGTCTTAGCCCACTACTAGGTCTCCAAACTACACTTTCTCTTATCCGGGAGGATCCTCTCCACGAGCTACTGGTCGATACTCCAATTTTTATACATTCCCATGAATATTTATTTCAAAAGACTGCCACATCAAAGGGGTATCAACACAACAGACAGCGTGTCAATCAGACACCCGGTCTGTGAGTTAATAGTCTTTTAGTTCCAGGGGTTCGGTTGGATTCGTGCTCGATCCAACCTGACCATACATTAAATATACCCAAAACTCTAGTAGGGTATAATCAAAGGGACCGTCTCGATCCAATATTTCCAGCGCTGCTGACGGTTCGTCAAACGGATGTCTGGTGCCAATGATATGGATGATGGTGCGTAAATGGGTCGTAGTGGGCCAGGGTCCGGTTCGACCTAATCTGACCGACCCGACCCAACCCGGTCTTGCCCGACTCGACCCGGTCTGGCCCGACCCGACCCGACCCGGTCTGGCCTAACCGTAATTGGGTCGTCTTTTCCTAACCCGTTGGGTCTAGTCCAGCCTGTTGGGTGTGCCGACCCCTTGGATTTGGCCCGACCCACTTGGCACAGCCCAACATGGCGCATGTGGCCGCAGTGAGCCGTGAGGGTGTGGACCGGCCATGGGTCAGCATGAGGGTGGTTTAAACTGGAGGTTACCACATGGTTGGCTCAGCCCAGAGGGCGCCGCGAAGGCATCTCAGCCTAGGGCACGTGGTTGGTTCATCTCATAGGGTCGTAGGGACGAGGCTCGGGGTGGTTCGACCCGGAGGCCGGGGTAGCGCGGCTAGGGCCGGTTCGGCCAGTGGGCAGTGCGACCAAGGATGGTTCGGTTGGGAGGTCGGAGCTGCCGGGGCGGCTCTATCTGTGGAGGGCATGGCCAGGGCGGTTCAGTTAGGTGGCCGGGGTGGCAGGGGGCCCGTTCGTCTGGGATGTCGGGGTGGCTGTGGCGCGGCCTGGCCCAGGGCCAGTTCGACCGGTGGTGGCGCTGGGCTAGTTCGGAGGGAAGAACGAAGCACCGTGATGGCAGTGCAGGTCGTTTAGGCCGAGGGTGGTGGCACCGTTGTCGTCGTCTCCTTCCTCCATTAGAGCGGTAGCAATTGGTTCACAAGAATGAAGCACATCAAACACTCCTACAAAAATTCTTCCAATACCGCAAAAGAAATAGAAGGGGTGTACTTTTGAATTGTTAATCATACAACATTAAACCCCTACCTCGGGTTATTCCTCGACAGAGTCACAAGGAAGAAGACAAATTTTTGGGAAAATGCGGACGTCGGTGTCGTCAGCATTTTCCTCGATCATTGGTTTGTGTGTTGGATTATTGTAGGTGAAGATGTCCTACGTCGGAGGAAGTCCCAAGGAAGAAGGTCGAAGGGAGTTGGAATTCTTCATCGGTGGAGCGTTCTTTTTGGAAGAACACATTCTTCATTGGAGAGCATAATCCTCTAAGTGTTGGTAGTCACATTACTTTACCAGTTCTTCGTCTCTTGGTGAAGCCGTCCCAAATCCTCCTCCCAAGGTCCCTATATATAGAAGAGGGGTGTAGGTATGTAAAAATCATGAAATTTACGATGGTTCATTTATTATTAACCTTCCTAAATTATAATGACGATGTTACTTAATATTTAAAAAGGGTCACGCCAATTAATTTACGTTGGATCAATTTAATGTGTTGTGTGCGTTGGCACAATTAATGTGGATGAAACTCAAGAGGCTCCTCCACAATAATGAGGGAGTTAATAGGTTTCTCCCTCATTAAAATGGGGTTGAAAGGTTTTGGCCTCGGGTGGTCCCCACCACCATAACCCCTCATGGGAGGTTACGGTATGGTGGTCCCCACCACTATAACCTCTCATGGGAGGATAAGGACTAGTGGTACCCACTTGCTAAATTCCACAAGGTGGTTTAGTTCTGGTGGGCCCCACCTCCCAACACCCACATGGGTGTTGTAAATAAAAATGAAGTGTCAAAAAAATTATTTTTATTTTATTCTTTCACGGAAAACCCAAAAACTAACTTTCACCCTCGACCATCTGCCATTAAGTTAAAAGTCTCCTTAAGAGAATACTGGTGCTGCGAGTTCAACGATGACCTCAAATTTCAATTCTGTGCACCGGTTCAAAGTTAGAAAAACCTGCTCACATATTTACTGAACGTACCCGAACAAAAGTTCAGAAATTCATTCCGGGAACCCCGGGCCTCTGAATCACGCACTGTCTATTTTCACAGACTCGTAAAATTATAATTTATTTTAAAAAAAAATTACATGGAAATTCCAGGACATTATATTCTCCCCACCTCAGGGATCTACGTCCCCGTAAGCCACAACTAAAACTAGGTAAACATGTGGGGGTAATGAGCACAACTTTGAGACTCTCGCTCCCAAGTTCTATCTTAGAGGTTCTCGTGCTTCCAGCGAATGCGCAACAGAGGAATCGACCATCCAAGAAGGACTCGCTTCTACCAAACCTCAATCACTACTTGAACCTCCGTGAATGTCTCCCCATCTTCGACTTCTAGCTTTCCATGGTCGATGATATGAGAAGGTTTGTGCATGTATCTCTTCTACTGGGATACATGGAAGGCGTTATGCACCCAGTGTGACTAAGGTGGAAGAGATAAACGATATTCCACCTCGCCAACTCTGCTGAGGACCTGAAAGGGTCTGTTGGATCTCGAAGATAACCTTTCGCCTCAGCTAAATCTCCATAGACCTCATCGGGGTGAGACCTGTAGAAAGATATGGTCTCCATCCTCAAACTCCATAGGTCTACATATCTATTAGCATATGACTTCTGCATGCTCCATGAATTATTTATCTGCTTCTGGATGATCTGCACATTCTCTGTGGTACCCCGTACCATCTCCGGTGCCATGATTGATGAATCCCCTGGGTTAGTCCAGCACAAAGGTGATTTGCAAGGTCACCTGTACAACCCCTCAAAATGTGCCATCCCTATGGTGGTTTGATATATATATTTGTATGAAAACTCCATCAATGGTAAAAGATCCTCCCATCTTCGACCGGAGTTGAGGACCCAATCATGTAGCATGTCCTCGAGGGTCTGAATTGTCCACTCAGTCTGGCCATCCTTCTGAGGATGGAAGGCGGTGCTTAAAAGAAGCTATGTCTTGAAAGCCTCCAGCAACCCCTTTTATATCTGGGAAGTAAAACGTGATAACAATCAGAGACAGTCGTCGATGCTACTCAATGTAACAACAAAATATCTTGCACATAGAGGCGTCTCATGCTATCTACCGAACCCTACTATCTGATCGGTAGGAAGTGGGTCGACTTGGTGAGTCAGTTGATGATCACCCAAATCGAGTCATGACCCCTGGTCGTACATGGTTGTCCTGACACGAAGGCCATGAATATCCCATCCCACATCCACTCTGGGACCTGTAAAGGATTAACCAAGCCTGCTGGTACCTGATTCTCTTCCTTCAATTGTTGACAAGTGAGGCACCGAGAAACAAACTCTACAACTACTTTCTTCATTCCTGGCCCCCAGTGCTATCGCCAGAGATCCTGGTACATGTTCGATGCTCCTAATTGTAATGCTAGTGGGGATGTGTGGAACTCCATCACCACTTCCTCTTGAATTTTCACTTGTACCATGGAACGTCCTCTGAAGAGGATGACGTTCTCCCCAATTTAAGAAAATCCATCAGGTGCCTATCCTATGGATATCTGAGCACATCGTGCCTCGAAGTCAGTATCCCCATGTTGCACCTCCCTGACTCACTGAAGAAGTGACGGAGTGACTATATGAGACTGTAGAAAAGCTGCTCCATCTCTATCCACAATGGATATCTTCAAAGCGGACACCTGCTCCATCGCCTAACCTAGTAGCTGTATACCAGATCTCATGCTGAGTGAATCTACAACAACGTTCCCCTTCCCAAGAGTATAGACTATCTCGATGTCATAGTCCTAGAAGAACTGATGACAACATCATTGTCTCAGGTTCAGGTCCTTATGAGAGAAGATATACCTGAGACTCTTGTGATTAGAGTCCACAGTAAAACGTTCTCCCATCAGATAGTGTCGCCACATCTTCACGGCGAAGACCACTACTGCTAACTTCAGGTCATGGGTAGCACAGTTCTTCCCATGTTGTCTCAGCTGACGAGAACCATATGTGATCACTTATCACTCCTACATCAGGAAACATCCGATTCTTGTCCTTGATGCGTCATAGTAGACTACGTACCCTACGCCCTCCTCTGGAAGCCTCAAGATGGGGGGCACTAGTCAGCATCTGTATCAGCTCTTGAAATCTCTTCTGGCATCTCTCCGACCACACGAACGGTTTCCCCTTCTTCGTCAAGGTCGATAGTGGTGATGCAACTCTAGAGAAAATAGGAAAAAACCTCTGGTAATATCCATCCAAACTCAGCAAAACTCTGTACCTCCATCACACTCCTGGGTGGCTCCCAAGTAAGTACTGCCTCAATCTTTGTTGGATTCATTGCAACACAAGCCTCTGAGATGACATGTCCTAGAAAGTGATCCTCTCAATTCCAAAATTGGAACATCAAGAGCATACCATAAAGATGGTGCTCTAGGAGTGTGTCCAGTTCTACCTGCAAATGATAGGAATTCTCCTCCTCAGTAGTTGAGTAGATCAGAATGTCTTCGGTGAAGACTACTATGAAGGGGTCAAGGTATGGCTGAAAGATCATGTTCATGAGTCCCATGAACACTGTGGAAGCGTTGGTCATGCCGAATGGCATAACCAAGAATTCAAAATGGCCATACCGACATCTGAATGCCATCTTCTACACATCCACATCTCGCACTCTGAGCTAGTGATAGCCTAATCTGAGGTCGATCTTTGAGAACCATTGTGCTCCTTTTAGCTGATCACTGAGGTCATCGATCCTCAGGAGTGGGTACTTGTTCTCCACAATCACCTGATTCAGGCACCGATAGTAAACACAAGGCCTCAAGATCCCATCTACCATCTTGGAAAACAGAATCAGGGCTTCCCAAGTAGAAACATTGGTCCAAATGAATCCATTCCCTTGAAAGTCCTCCAGCTATACCCACAGCTCATGAAGCTCTGCGGGGGCCATCCGATATGCTGGTGTAGATATCGATGTCGTCCTCAGTACATGTCAATGTAAAAGTCCACCTCTCTGCGAGGAGGTAGACCTAGGACATCATCAGGGAAAACATCTGCATACTGGTCCACCACTATAGGATAATCTGAACTCTCCACATCAAGAGCATCGAGGGTAAGGCTAGGCAACAGATGAGTGATTGGATGTACCCTCCTCCAGTAAAGTCCTTCATGCGCTGCAAAGGCTCCCTTATCGCCGGTGTAGGTAAACTTGGTCCCATCCATGTGGACACACCACACTTTTTTCCTAACCCAGTATATCTTAGCATGGACTATAGATAACCATTCCATACCCAAGATGATTTCGTAAGGCCTCGATGCCGCTACTAGGAGATCCCAACCGATTCTCTTTCCTCCTTGAGTAAGCTCACACTGCCAGCACCATTGCGTAATCATCCAATATACTCATGTAGGAATCTCTGCCCATAAGGATCGAGCCAACGACTCTATAGGAATCTCGGAGCTCCAAATGAGGGAAGTGGATATAAAAGAATAACTGGAACCTTTGTCTATATGTACTGAAGCTATGGTGGAGTAAACACATATCATACCTTGAATCATCTCAAGAGAGACATGATCGTAAGAATCAACTGTCTGGAGCTGAGCTCTCCCCTATCCACCAACACCCTTCGGTCAGGGTGGACCTACTAGTGGTTGTGGTGGTAATATCTCAAAATGTCACCCACCGCCTGCTGCACGGCCAGATCCTCTGCCACGTCTGCCTCCTCCCATGTAGACCCCCTTGGTCGAACCTCTGTCTCCACCGAGGCAGTCCTTCGACCGTCTGCTGATCATCCACATAGATGGTTGGACAGTCATGAGCCATGTGACCCTTCCCACCGCATGTGTAACACTTCCCGCTCCTAGAATGACTGGATCCTCATTGGGTTCCCCGCCCAACTGATCCGGAGTCATGTAGTTGTCCACCTATAGGTAGAGTCCTCTTAGACCTCTGTGACATCTTTCTGCTTACAGCTACAAAAAACTCCGCTACGTGATGACTGGTAGTGGGTCTCACTGCTGGTGTCTGCTCATCAAGGAAACTCTCCACCAAGAGATCTCTCTCTAATACCCCAACCTTTTTTGGGATGCAAAGTGAGATCGTCGAAGTCCTAATCTCTCGCCTGAGTCCCTGATTAATGGTTTGGGCCCTAAAGAATGGGTCCCACAGCATATCATTGGAGTAGTGTGAGTGGTCAGTGAACCTCACTCAGTTCTGAGTCACAGTCATGTTGCCCTACTACGGATGAAGTAGCTCCTGAATGCGGAGAAGTGTCACATCATTGTGGAGTTGGAGCATCAAGCTTCCCCATCTGCCCACTGCTGCCTATAGAAGGCTGGCCGCAAGAATCACCATGAGGTCTCCTGGTGTCCCTACCAGTCAAAAAACTCTCACCATAGCCCCCATCCAATACTTAGCCACCTGTGGGTCCATCTCTCAATTGAACCTGGGTGGCCTCTGGCACTGGAACACGTGCAACGCGCTCAAGTGGCGTGCACTGTCTGCTGCTGGGGCTGGTGGCATCGGTGGCCCAATGGGTAAATGTTCCACTGGTCCCTCTGCTGGTACCTCTACTAGAAGAGGGCCCTACACCGAGGCCTCATCTCTCGGTGGGCTATCAGTGCGTACAACTCTCGGAACTTTAACTGGTTGTGTGCATAGAGACATCCTGAATGAAACAGATGCGACATGGTCAAATGATTATACCTGGTGATCTGACTCAAAGAAAACTTTTCAAAACACACATGCAATCAGTGTTTTCATGCACTGAGTCGGAAATTAGATGTCAAGGTCCTGGTGTATAGATACATCGGTCGCCGCACCAACATTGGACTCCCTAAACTAAAAACCACACTCACTACACATTACACTATTGCATTATAAAAAAGAAAGATCTAAGTCCTTTGTTCTACGGTAGAACCGACTCCTTTGATACCAATTCGTCATAACCCGTCCCATGGGGCCCGTGTTGTGACTACCCCAAGCCAGCCATCCATTGGTCAGGGGATGGCGTCTAGAACCAAAGGCGTAATTTCCTAAAACATGGAAGGATTTGCATTTATAACCTATAAACACATACACAATAAATCACATAGCTAGACGAAACACCAAGTAAAATGTATAACAAAAGAGTGCTGAAAGTAAAAGGAGCTAGAATACAAGCCCAAATCGAAAGTACAAGTAAAACAGTGATACAATACAATAGAAAGATAAGGGAATACAATTACTAGAAGTCTTCTTGGGTTCCTACCTGAAGTGTAGGTACATATCGCCTCTACAGTACTTCACGTCCGTCCGTCTCTTCTACGTATCGTCACACTATATGGTCCACCTCTGGGTACCGTTCATTCCTGGTACTCTCAGCCTCAGTCAGCACTGCCTGTCGTCTACATCCAACACAATAAGGTTCGTGAATAGCCCGTGTAGGGGTGAGTATAACGATACTCAGTAGCGACCTGAGACCCTCAAGGTCTCACAAAAATCCTCCAAGGACAAACCCCAAAGTATGAAATCAACAGATAACCTTACTCAGGTATATGCCCATATATATACCTAAGTTATAAATTAATCCATCTCAAACATGAGGAAAACACAGAAAAAACTAACTCAGCTCAAATCAGGATTTTATTCTAGGGGTAGTATCAGGTAACATCCCCAGACACATTATCAAAACCTCGGTTGCGGGAGAACTCCTCCTCTATCGAATACAGTGGGCCTACCGCGACACGAAGCGCGCTTCCCACTAACCATGGACTGTTGAGGTACTCTTCTTGTCAAGTACTGTGGGTCTGCTGCGTCACCAAGGCACTCCCCACCATGGGTTTCCCGCGTCACCAGGCGTGCTCCCCCTCGTAGCCTACGGAGGTACTCCTCCAGTTTAGTACCGTGGGTCTAGAACGACACCAAGGGCCTCCCCTTTGTGGGTCTTCCACGACACCAAGGCTCTCCACACTGGGCTAATAGAGTCACTTAGAGTCAAATGGTCAGTAGTATTCAGGACTTAGCCAGCTACTAGTCTCCGCACTACGCTAACTCGTATTCAGGAGGATCTGCTCCATGAGCTACTGGTCGATACTACAACTATCACGAAGTCCCACTAAGAAGTATCTCAAATGACCGCCACGTCCAGGGGGTCTCAACGCAACAGAAGACACGTCAATCAGACACTCGATCTATGAGTTATTCGCATTTTAGTTCTAGGGGCCCGGTTGGATTCGTTCTCAATCCAACATGATCGTACCTAAACTATACCCAAAATTCCAATAGGGTATACTAAAAGGGACTGTATCGCTCCATGATTTCCAGCGCCACTGACGGTTCTTCAAACGGACGTCTAGTGCCATAGATATGGCCTAAGGAGAGTAAATGGGGCATAGTGGGCCCGAGTCATGTCAGACCCGATTGGATTGACCGAGCCCGACACGTCCTGGGATGACCCAGTTCGGGTCGACCCGGCCTGACCCATTGGGTTTGGCCCGAGCCCTTGGGTGGGACAACCCCTTGTGTTCAGCCCCGCCCACTAGGCCTAGCCCAGCAGGACGCGAGGGGCCGTATAGAGCCGTGAGGGTGCGGACCGGCTGCGAGGGTGTGGACCGGCCACGGGTCGGCGCAAGGGAGGTTTAGCTAGAAGGGCACCGCGGGTGTGGCTCGACCTGTAGGGTGCCGTGTGGTCGGCACGGCCCGGGGCGGGGGGCTGGTTCGGCCCGGAGGGCCACGGGGGCGCGGCTCGGCCCGGAGGCAGGGGTGGCCCGGCCGGGGCCATATTGGCTGACGGGTGGCGCAACAGGGGCCGGGGGGGGGGGGGGGGGGGGGGGGCGATACCGGGAAATGGCGTGGCCAGGGCGGCTCGTATAGGAGGCCGAGGTGGCCAGGGGCTGGTTATGCGAGGGTGTAACACCCCAAGATTTCATAGTACGTTATTTTTCAAAGTAATTCAATAACTTGCACTACAGGCAACACCGAGTTCAAGCGCACCCCGACTTATCAAACTAGCTGTTCAAAAGAGGTTATGAATAGTATTAACTGAATTTTGAATTTTATATACTCCATTTAATTTTAACAACAATATTATTTGTTTCATAGACATAATATAAGAACAAATTCAATTTTCAGATAAAGGAATTATTTTTCAGGAAATGCAATTTTACCACCTTTTGATGGAGAACCCATTTTAAATCCAATATTTGACACTTTTATATGTTCAATTTGACAAAATAAACTTCTTCATCAGAACTGGGAGATAAAAAATTTAGTTTTGATATATTTTTGGCATTCTTCTGATAACTTTCATATTTGGGTGAATAGTGAAAAATACTTAATTTTAATTAAAAACAACCTTTTTAATCGAAATAATTTATAGTGTTAAATTATGAATTTGATTGGTTTTGAAGAACACTAAGATTATATTTTTATCAGTTAATACAATTCAGGTCATTATAATTAATTTCACTTTGAAATTGGATATAAACAAGTGTCAATCTTTTGATAGATATTGTTGCTTAAAAACACGCTATTTATTTTGAAAACAAGAATTAATTTTAAATTATTTAATGAAAATTATATGTTTTTAATTTGGTCAAATAGACATCATTTTTTAATTGGAATATCAAATATAGATTAGGCTGAATTTTTGGTATTTTTCCGAGAAACATCAATTTTTGATGAACTGTGAAAAACACACAGTTATTGGTTAAAACTGATTTTTTATTTAAATAATTATTTATTTTATTAAAATTTATTTTATGTCAAAATAGATACATAATACCTATATATGTTCAAAACAATTCATTGGAGTCATATTATAATATGTTTAGATATATATGAATTTTATTTAACTTTTTACCGTCTTTTACGCATCTCCTAGGAGTATTTGCATATTTGCATAAAACATAATTTTACCGCTTCTATGATTTGAATTTAAAAAAATCTAGAGACACGATAAAACTCAGTATGTAAAATGTGGTTCAATAAGATTAAAATACTTTTTGGTGAATAGTAACTTTTGACTTTTATTTACCACGGTTAAAGGTAAATATGGTAATAAAAGGTAAAAAGAATATTGTAATAATTCAAAATTTCATTAACACATGTCCTAACCTTATTTGATGAGTAATGGCCGACCATGGGCATCCTTGTGTCGATTTTTGGACCCCATGGAGCACTTATGAATTATAATGACACTTTAGACTAATTAATTTAAAGTAAAGGTAAAATTTACATAAACAAATATCTTTTAGTAATTAATTTTTATATGGGTTTATATAAGTAATATTTTTTAATATAAATATTAATTGGAAATATAAAAATATTTCCTACATCATGGTATTTTTTTAATAATTTTTCAACTTTGAATAAATTAAATTATTTATGACACAATAATGATGCAGTATTTAACTCATTAATAAATCATTTAAGTAAATTAGATTTTAAATATTAAAATAATATCCAAAACATGTCCAATTCTTAGTGGATTATTTTATTTCGACTATGAGTCATCTTATATTCAACCATAATGATTTTTGGACCCTTAAAAATAGAATATCATTATATAATAAAATAATATTTTCACACTTTCCTACAGAGCCCTACTCCTCCTTATAAAAGGAGACCACTTAGAACAAATTCATCACACCTCTCAAGCCTTTAGGCTCATCCAAACTCTCCCAAATTAATCTCCCTACATCCCATTCATCCTTCTTGAAGCCTTACCTTAGGCATAAGGCACTTCAAGAAGTCCTTTGGGTTCAAACCAAAGGAAGTTACCCAAATTAAATGTAACAATTTCTCTTAACTTCTTTTCATTTATTTTACTTCTCCAAACCCTAATCTATTTTTATTACATTATTTTATAACAACACCAGTATCCTCAATATACTATGATGTTTTTATGAGAAGGATTCTAACTACACATACACACACCTCTATCTAATGGGTGAGGAAAATAATGTTTCAGTGGATGGAAAACTAACGCATCACGAAACAATGATTGTTCAATTACCTCCTACCACCTCTCATGGTAGCCATTCTGATGGAACTATATTTATATATTATATATATTATGTTTATGTTTTATTCGTGATTTTTTATTTTTCTTTTATATCATACCTTAATGGTTTACATTTTGGGTAAACGGGATAATTTCATTTGAGGAAGTATGGACTACCGACCCCTCAAAGTGATAAGACTCGTTAATACCATATGTGGGACATATAAAGGATGGATTTAATGATATTATATATGATATTAAACTGGAATTATAATATAGCTATGTATCATTATGTTTTAATTCAATGAAAATATGAAATAAAAATAAATGTAGCGATCATGCGTACGTACGGCTTACGGTCTCCATGAAAGGTGCATTTATTTTCTTACCCCAAAATGATATGTACTATTATAAATAAATTTATATAATAGATATATATGATATATATGATATCTAAATCATGAATATCATTCTGTATATAATGAAATTTTGACCATGTGAACAATTTGTAACTATAAGGTGTTCATTTTTGACTCAAGTGCCAAATATCGACAACGTGAACATTATTAACATAAATGATTACATAATGTTTATAACATGGTAATATGTGATTTAAAAGAAATAATAAACTTTAAAAAATTTCGTAATAAAGTATAAATTAACTTTAGTTTATTATTCAGGATATTAATGAACGAATGGGGAAAGTCGGACACGAGGTAAGGGGTTTCTTATCTCACTTTTAATTACATGAGATTTCCATTGTTCACCACATATTTATTGCATGTGGTCTATTTTGTACTGCCATTTGATATATATATTATTATGATTCTCTTTATATTCATGATATTCTATGATTTATTTGGTGGTTATTGACTATTGTTCATATGACATGATTTATTACAATGAGGTAAGGGTTAATTTCAGAATCTCTTTATTATCCGAGGTTGTTTTTATGTAAGTATCTATGGTGAACTCTTTATCATCCACATCCATGTTTCTTAAAAATGTATTCCCAAACATTTTTACCATTTACTAGACTATGGATTAAATTCATGTATACCCTTGTTTGACTTTTTATAAAATGTTATGAAAGGAATATTTCCGTCGTTTTCCAAACAAGGTACTTTTTAACCTTTTCGACAAAATTAAGGTAAGAATGTCTTTTTTTAACTTATACGGTGGGTGCGGATATTTTCCACCATTATAACATCATCAAAGCATCCATTAAAATCTTATAAGAATATTTTCAAAATAAATTTTTTCTTTATAATAATGTGAATCTTAAATGATTTCAAAATAGAAAGAGATATTTCTCTAAAAAAGGTTTTGATTTCATCTATGTAAACATCCTTTGATAAGCTTTATGTTTATTTGAAGTTGATTTATTATGATACAAAATTCGATATTGTATTAAAGGTTTTGTGATATGTTTGACTATGGATGTGTTATTCATATACCATTCATGGATTATGGTTAAGGTATTGAAATTTTGTATTCTAGTTTTAATACGAATGTTTATGATATTTTTCAACCTTATGATGAATGTATTGGACTAGTATGTTCTAGTTTGGGGACTGGTAAAAGTATGCCCTCCGGGTTGGGGTGCGGTTACAGAAGACCCTCCGGTTTGGTGTCCGGTTACAGAGGCTCTTCGGGATGGTGTCCGGTTACAGTGGCTCTCCGGGATGGAGTCCGGTTACAGAGGATCTCCGGGTTGGAGTCCGGTTACAGAGGCTCCCCGGGAAGGAGTCCGGTTACAGAGGCTCTCCAGGTTCGGGTCTGGTTAGAGTTATCCCATATCTCCTGTCACAATGCCTTGACATGGAAATTAAAGTATGTTAATATACATTCCCTCTTTATGAAAATAATATTGATGGTTCATGTGGTCATTCGACTAGTAGAATACCCATGATTATGTTTTATTATGGTATTATTTACTCATCTCATATTCCTACCATAAAATTATTCATGTTTATTATTGGTAAAGGCATGTGGTTTCAATTATTCACCATGCTTAATATTTATGTTATCTTCTGTCATATTTCTTACCCTTACTGAGCGTTTGATCTCACCCCTTTCTATGTTTTATTTATCCTAGGATTCTAAGAAGTGTATTATGATTGATATGCAGGGTTAAGCTAAGGGAATAATGTCATTCTAAAAGTTTTATTTATGTTTTGTTGTATCTTATAAAGTGTAATGTAACATTCATGTATGTAATCTATTTTCCAAGACTGCTAGACTGATATGTCCTTCAGGACTTGATTCCTTGTAATCATGCCAATGTTTTAAAATAATGCACAGACTCTGGGTATCTGGGGTCGGGGTGTTACAGTTGGTATCAGAGGAAGTTTAGGAATAACCTTGGAAAGTAGATTTAGATAAAATAGGATTAGAGCACATTAACCTAAGAAAGACGTTGAAGATTATTATAGAAGAACTTATTAGAATTTTGGTACTGTAGAGATTTTGTGAGTTTTCCAAGGAATACATCCATGTCTGGATACGAGAAGGTAGAGGCAACCCTGGCATAGTTCTACCTAGGTGTAAAATCTGAAAACACCTCTTTAAGCTAGACTCGAACGAGAACTGGTTCACGAAAACAGGTCTTTCTACACTCTTGGTTATGAAACTCTTGGGGGGATATTCTTAGGATAATTATCATTTTCATTACAAATAATAATGAAGTATGTACGAGTATATACCTACTCAAAGAAATATTATTTATGATTATGGATTATATCCATAAACTGTTCGATTTGTGTTAGGTGTTTTACAAGTTTGGAATTATCCCTTACAATTCATAAACTAACCTAGTGTATGCCATTGTATCGAAATGGCACCCAATAGATAGAATGCGAACTCCAGCAATATGTATGATCCAGACAATAAGAAGGATCATATCATTCACGGTGTTAAGCCAAAATTTAGATGGGAAATTGTCTCCCATGTATTCTCAACATATGAAGAAATTGTACCATGTGTAAATAAGATAAGTAAATAACTCTCTGAGTTCTATGGATTTGAAGGGAAGAAAGAGAGGAAAAGGATAGAAGAGGGAAAGTTGGATAAAGGGAAGAGGGAAAAGAAGGATTTTCCCATTTGTGATAACTGTGGAAAGAATCACTGTAACAGCCCAAGATTTTATAAAAAAATATTCTTTTTAATTTTATTAATGTCTTGTGTTGTACGCTACACCAAAAGGAGCTTGCACAACACACATCCTTGACTTGACTTGCATTACACGCAATCGCGACCTTCCTCGATAGCGTGTGTAGTACGCAATACCGAGTTTCACTAAACAACGATATGCTATAAAAATATTATTAAAACTAGCCATTATGAATAGTAATAACCACGTTTTGAAATCCAGTAAATCTTATTTTTCAAAATGAACTTTATTTTTGGATTCGGAGTATCGAATTTAGCCTAAGGTGAAATTTTGGTACTTTTCGGATAACTTTCATATTCTAATGAATAGTGAAAATTACTAAATTATAATTAAAAACAACTTTTTTAATCGAAATAATTAATAGTGATAAATCATTAATTTGAGTGGTTTTAAAGTATATTTAGAATATATTTTTACAATTTAATACAATGTTGGTCATTGGATGTAATTTCACATTTAAACTAGACATAAACAAGTGTCAATCTTTTGATAGATATTGTTTCTTAAAAACACGCTATTTGTTTTAACAGCGGGATTTAATTATAAAATTAATTAATGCAACTTATATGTTGGGAATTATTTAAAATAGAAATCATTTTTGAATTCGGAATATCAATTATAGCTTAGGGTGAAATTTTGGCATTTTTCTGAAAAACTTCAATTTTTGATGAATAGTGAAACCACTAAGTGGTAGGTTAAAAACTGAATTTTGCATAAAACTTAATTTTACCGCTTCTGTGAATGGAATTTCGAAAATCCGAGAGACACGGTTAATATCAAGGACTAAAATGTGGTTCAATGAGATGAAAATAATTTTTGGTGAATAGTAACTTTTTACATTTTTTTACCGCGGTTAATAGTAAATAGGGTAACTAAGGGTAAATATGATATTAATATTACCCTAACACATGTCCTAATCCTAATGGACAAGTTTATCTCGACCTAAAACAACCTTAAGTGTAAAATATTATCATTTAGCCCCACATGGATTAGATTAGGACATTTATTATTATTTAATTCAAAGAAGAGTTAAAAGAGTTAAAATCAATGTTTATTTACTAAAACATTTTTAATATGGGGTTATACATAAGATAAATTCGATTGTAAATATTCATTAGAAAGCTCAAACGATTTCCTACATAATGGTATTTTATTTGTAATTTTTAGACATCAAATAAGTTATTTAATTTATGACACAAAGATGATGCAGTAATTATCTTATTTATGAAATATTGACATAATTGATGTTATAAACACCAAAATAAATGTAATTTGAGAATTTTTATGAATTCCACTAATTTTATAGGTTACTATGATATATTAATGTTGATTTAATCAACTTGGTTTGAACATTTAATTCTGTTATGACTTTCACAAAAATCATATATCAAATAGTGTCAAAATTGACACAAAATAGTTTTTAAATCAAATATTATATTATTAATTGTTATTTTATTCCTAAAAATCTAAGGTTCGGCCAAATGACTTAGATAAGGATATATATATTAATAATAAACAATTTGGGGTTCGTTTGGCATGTTATAGTAAGTGTATTAACCATATAGTGAAAGAAAACAAAAAGACACGGTAAAAGTTAAATTATTTAACTTAGAGTTAAATCTAATTGATAAGGTTTAAAATAAGATCCAAACATGTCTAAATTTGATTGGTTGATGAGACTACAACCCTATCTCATCTAAGCTTCGAATATGAGTCATTTTTGGAGGTTTTTAAGTGGGGTTAGAGTTATTATAAATTAATATTTTTAAGAATTCCTAAGGTGCCCCTCTCCTCCCCTATAAAAGGACACCTCCTCCCCCTCCTCCTCACACCAATTTGAGCACTCAAGCTCGGCCAAACCCTGCCAAAATCTCTTCTCCACTTCCCTAGAAACATCTTAGAGGTTCTGGTCTTCCTCAAAGACCAATTCTAGTTCCCTAAGAGGAGGTCTCAAAGAGGCACTTCAAAGAAGAGGTAATTACCGTTACCAATTCTTTCATCTTTATTTCTTCTTCCACTTCTTCTTCTTAGGTTGTTTCATTATGAAGTAATAACATCAGTATCACTCATATACTGATATGTTATTATAAGTATGAAACAACCCTATTTCACCATCTATCCATCCTACGGAAAAATAAATCACCGCGCGTGCGTACGTACGGAATACCGTCTCCACGCCGTGGTGTAATCTATTTTCCACCACCACCTTACATGGATGGGTATAATGGTGTAAAGAATAACTATACATAGTTATTACAACATCATATTGATTCTGATATATTGTATAATCCACTCCAATTCAATTCAATATTTATAGAAATGATATCATCGCTCGTGCGTACGTACGGACTACCGTCTCCACGACGCGATGAGATTCATTCTCTATGTTAACCATTTAAGAATGATTATAATGTATATATAAGAAATAATAATGAAATATATGACATTATAAAGCTACTGGATTTATGTATATATATACATATGTATGTCATCTACTTACTTCCATTTCAAGACAATAAGGAAAGGAAAACAGCGTTCATGCGTACGTACGGACTACCGTCTCCATGAACGGTGTTTTTCATTTTATTTATCTACCTATTATATATATATATATACTGAATATATATGATATATAAATCATATTTTATATTCTGGAAGTAAGTAAATCATGATATAAGTAATAATTATGTCATGAACAACAAGTCAAAACACCTACGATAAATGAAACGATTTTACCCAAAACGCTTCTTTAACATGGAATTTACAAAAGAACGGGTAATATAATGTCATAAGTGAACCATATATGATATCATAACAATGAATATGATTCTGTAATAATTCAATGACATTATTTAAATCATTATACAGGAGGTTCGGACACTTACAAAGCAAATCGGACCTAAGGTAAGGGAAATATCACAATCTCATTTTTATCCGAGATTGTTTATTCGTAAGTATTTACTGGGGTGTATTTTATCATCCACATCCATGTTTACTCAATATGTAATATTATTTCCATCCACCTAAAATTGTTTAAATCCATTTTTACTCTTTAGTGAGTTTTTAGTAATATGTATGAAAGGAATCTTTTTTCGTTTTTCGTACGAGGTACTTTTTGACTTTTCCGACAAAAGTACGAAGAATGTTTTTTTTAACTTATACGGCACGAACGGATTTATACTGTTTTATAAAGCCTTATTTTCATGAAGCTTACTCTAAAGAATTTAATGACTATTTTCAATAAAATCTCTTTCTTTTAAAATTGCATGATGTTTTGTGAAAAGAAATTGATTTTGAAGAAGAAAGGATATTTTCCTCAAGAATTCAATTCAAGTGTTTTATCAAAATTATTTTCCATATAAGATAATAAAGGGTTCTGTTTCTATCCATATTTTTACATTGATTTGACTATGTTGTGATGAAATTATGTTTATGAATTCCTTTATCTTATATGAATGGTTTTATGATGTCATGTTGTTTAAGAATCCCATTTTTATTACATGGGTTATGCAATGATGTATGATTTATGATTTTGTGGCACACATAAGAAAGGATTCATTAAGAGATGGGTGGGACCTATATCTCCCTCCAATTCATTGGGTAAAGATTTTATATCTCATGATATAGACATGGCTGGAACGGAAGGTTATTTCGGTTCAGTGATACAGGACTGAAACGAGGAGTGAACTCGGTTCAGAAAGGGACTTTGTCCACTAAGATAGTCTTGGCGATGAGTCATGACTAACAAGAAATGATTTTCCATGATTATGTGTGCATGCCACAAAGTTTCAAGTTTCATGTTATGATTATGGTGATCTCATTTTCACTTCTATGATTTGTTCCATGTTAAGATATTATGATCTCTTTTGCAGGTTATGATTTTCAAAAAGATATGATATGATTTTTATTTCTTTTGTATACCCTTACTGAGCATTTGAGCTCACCCTTTTATGTTTTCTTTTCCCCAGGATATAAATAAAGGTTTTAGGTAAAAAAGGGAAGATCTTTATGGGAGATATTGAAGATCTTTCACCAAGATTAGAAGATTACGTTCCGAGTTTCCAAAGACACTAAACTATTGCGATCCTTTAGTGTGTGTTTTTGTTATGTACTAAGTATTCCGCAAAAGTAATGTAATGTCCATGTACGTCAGGCTTCGGGTCTCTACAATCACCATGGAAAATGCTTGATGGGAATGAGAGTTATAAGTGTGGAGAAAAAGGACATCGAGTATGTGATTTCAAGTGTATGAAAAAAGTTTAAAATGTACAATGCTTTATCTACAAGGCGTTGGGACACTACTCGAATCAGTGTCCCAGTCATCAGTGTATAACAGAAAAATGCTATTGGATAATAATAAAGTTATTATACTACCTCAGATGAAGAAGAATGACTATTGTTCTTATGTTGTTATTATTGGATTATTTCATTTGAGTGTTGTATCAACAATACACTAGTTATATGAATTATGAAGATAAATAAGGACTGTACTGTAGTAATAGTTAATGGAGGATTTGAGATTATATGGTTCTAAGAAAAGTGACTTAATAGTAAGCTATAATTTTTGGAAAAATACATGGTTGAAGGAAATTTAATCCTTAATATTGTCTTGATAATGAGGTAGTGATTTTGGAATAAGAGATGGTTTATTTGGATAAATTATATTTGATATTCTTGACTTCCTTTGAATTGATTAATAGTTTTTTTAATTTCATCATTGTTGGAATATTCAATATTTTTGGATATAAGGAATATATCCAGTATTATATAATGGATAAGGGAGAATGATTGTAATCAATAAGATTTTATGGTAATTCAGGGTGTTACCAAGTTTTAAAATAATACACGATGAAGGTGTTCACATGTTATTATGTGGAAAAAAGGATCTTCATTGTGTTTAACATCCTTAAAAATTTTGGACTGTAAGTTTGGATAAAATTATTTTGGATAAGTCTAGTTTGATATTATTTTTGGATTTCCATAAAAATGACAACCTGGAGGTTGGGCGGCAACCCATCGCCTCCGGCAAGGCTGCAAGACTTGAACCCACAACCGAAGGGTGACAAGGGTGTATCACCCACCACAGGGCAACGTGATGTCCTGGATTGTATAATGCAGTTTCTTTTTTAAGGGACTGAAAAGTGAATTATAAATTAATTTTTTTGGAACCTTATACGAATCAGATAAATTCAATATTTTTTTGTTCTACTATCTTTTAGAGTGAAATATGAGATTGTGGTAGAAATTATATAAAGGATGGTACTCTATTTTTGAATTATATTTTTTTCTTCTCTTATTCTCTGAAGAAATTAATTCTTAATCATTAAGTAAGGGATATTAATAAAAATGTGTTATCCTAATACCTTATATTTTGATGAATCGATGATATTTTAAATCATCATAGATTGATGGCTTTGAGGCCTTCAATTCTAAATTTTTTTGTTACTGATGACCTCAATCATTCCATATAAATATTTACACTTTCCTCCAATTATTGTCTCTAATTCCCACCAGTGTTCTCCTAATCGAGACCATAATTTGGGGGTGACTTTTTCATTCCCCTTTTCCTCTTATTAAGACTTAATCTTATTGACCCAATTTTCGATGTGGGTTTTCCCACAAAGGTATTTTCTATTTTCATGTTTTTTTTCTCGAAGATCAATTTCAAATTGCGAGGACTCACTTTATTGAAGGAGGGAAGAATACAACACCCAAAGATTTCATAGTACACTATTTCTTCAATGTAAATCAATAACTTTCACTACACACAACACTGATTTCAAGCACACCATGACTTACCAAACAAGCCGTTCAAAAGAGGTTATAAATAGTATTAACTTCATTTTTAATTTTATATACTCCATATAATTGTAACATCCATATTATGTGTTTCTTAGACATAATATAAGAACAAATTCACTTTTTAGATAAATGAATTATTTTCAGAACATGAAATTTTACCGCCTTTTGAGGGCGAACCATTTTTAAATACAATATTTAACAATTTTATGTGTTCAATTTTGACAAAATAAACTTCTTATTTAGAATCTAGAGATAAAAATTTAGTTTTTGTAAATTTTTGGTATTCTTCTGATAACTTTCATATGTGGGTGAATAATGAAAATACTAAATTTTAATTAAAAACAACTTTTTTAATAGAAATAATTCATATTGTTAAATTATGCATTGGATTGGTTCTGAAGTATAATTAGATAATATTGTTATCATTTAATAAAATTTAGGTCACTATAATAAATTTCACTTTGAAATTGGACATAAACAAGGGTCAATCTTTTGATAGATATTGTTGCTTAAAAACACGCTATTTGTTTTGACAATGGGAATTAATTTTAAATTAATTAATTCAACATATATGTTTTGAAATTGGTAAAATAGACATCATTTTTGAATTTGGAATATCAAATGTATCTTAGGCTGAATTTTTGGTATTTTTCTAAGAAACATCTATTTATGATGAATAGTGAAAAACACTGAGTTATTAGTTAAAACTAACTTTTTATTTAAATGATTAATTATTTATATAAATATATTTTATGTCAAAATAGATACATAATTCCTATATATGTTCAAAATAATTCATTGGAGTAATTTTACAATATTTGTTTCTATATAAAAATTTTATTTAACTTTTTACCGTCTTTTACCCAGCTCATAGGAGTATTTACAAATTTGCATTAAACATAATTTTACCACTTCTAGAAGTTGAATTTCAAAAATCTGAGAGACATGGTTAAACTCATTAAGTTATATGTGGTTCAATAAGATGAATTTTTTTGGTGAATAGTAACTTTTGACTTTTATTTTAATCAGTTAAAGGTAAATAGAGTAATTCATGGTAAAAATAATATTGTAAAAATTCAAAATTACCATAACAGATGTCCTAACCTTATTTTATGAGTAATAGCCAACAATGGGAATTTTTGAGTCAATTTTGGGACCCCATGAATCCACTTATGAAAGATAATGACTCTTTAGATTAATTAATTTAAAGTAAAGGCAAAATGGACATAAAAAATTTGTTTGGTAAATAATTTTTATATGGTGTTATATAAGTAGTATTTTTGACTATAAATATTAATTAGAAAGATAAAAATATTTCCTACATTATGGTATTTTTATATAATTTTTAGACATCAAATAAGTTAAATTATTTATGACACAATAATGAGGCACTATTTACCTCATTAATAAATGGTTTAAATAAATTAGATTATAAAAATTAAAATAATATCCCAAACATGTCCAATTATTATTGGATGATTTTATTTCGACCATGAGTCATCTTATCTTCGACCCTAATTATTTTTGGACCTTTATAAACTGAATATCATTACATAATAAAATAATATTTTCACACTTTCCTAAGGAGCCCCTCCTCCCCCTTATAAAAGGAGACCACTTATAACCAATTTCTCACATATCTCAAGACTTTAGGCTCGTCCAAACTCGGTGAAATTATGCTCCCTACATCCCTATCCTCCTTCTAGAAGCCATAAAAGAGGTATAAGAAACTTCAGGAAGTCCTTTTGGTTCAAACCAAATGAAGTTACCCAAATTAACGGTAACAGTTTCACTTAACTACTTTTCTTTTATTTTACTTCTCCAACCCCTAAACTCGTTTTATTATTTTCTTTTATAACAACACTAGTATCCTCAATAAACTATGATGTTGTTAGTAGAATTATTCTAACTACACTTACACACACCTCTATCTAATGGGTGAAGAACATAATGTTTCTGTGGATGGCCAACTAACACCTCACGAAACGATGATTGCTCAGTTACCTCCTACCACCTCTCATGGTGGCCATTATGATGACACTATATTTATATATGATATGTATTTTGTTTATGTTTTCTTAATGCTTCTTTATTTTTCTTTTATATAATACCTTAATGGTTTCCATTATGGGTAAACGCGATAATTTCATTTGAGGATGTGCGGACTACCGCCTCCTCAATATGATATGACTCATTAATACCATGTGTGGGACATATAAAGGATAGATTTAATGATATTATAAATGATATTATATTTCCATTATAATTTACTTATGTATCATTATGTTTTAATTCCATTAAAATAAGAAATAGAAATAAAAGTAGTGTTCATGTGTACGTATGGCTTACTGTCTCCATGAACGGTGCATTTTATTTCTTACCTGAAAATGATATGTACTGTTATAAATACATGTATATACTGGATATATATGATATATATGATATCTAAATCCTGAATATAATTTTTTATATAATTAAATTTTGACCATGTGAACAACTAGTAACTATAAGGTGTTCATTTTTTACTCAAGTTCCAAATATCCACAAAACAAACCTTATTAACATAAATGATTACAAAATGTTTATAACATGGTAATAAGTAATATAAAAGGAATAATAAACTTGAAAAAGGTTCTTAAGAAAGTACCAATTACCTTTAGTTTATTATTCAGGATATTAAAGAACGAACGAGTCAAGTCGGACAAGAAGTAAGGGGGTTCTTATCTCACTTTGAATTCTGTGAGATTTCCATTGTTCACCACATATTTATTTCATGTGGTGTATTTTGTACTTCCATTTGATATATATATATATAAATTATTCGCATTATATTTATGATATTTTTTGTTTCATTTGGTGGTTATTGACTGTTGTTCATACAACTTGATTGATTACAACGAGGTAAGGGTTAATTTCAAAATCTCTTTATTATTCGAGGTTGTTTTTATATTAGTATCTGTTGGGACCTATTTATCATCCACATCCATGTTTCATAAAAATGTAATCCAAAACATTATTACCATTTACTAGACTATGGGTTAAATTCATTTATACCCTTGTGTGAATTTTTATAAAATGGTTTGAAAGGAATCTTTCCGTCATTTTCCAAACAAGGTACTTTTTAACCTTTTCGACAAAATTACGGTAAGAATGTCTTTTTTTAACATATACGGAGGGTGCAGCTATTTTCCGCCGTTATAATATCAGCAAATATTCCATTACAAGCTTATAATAATATTTTCAAAATAAATATTTTCTTTATAATTATGTGACTCTAAAATGATTTAAAAATAGAAAAGGACATTTCTCTAAAATAATGGTTTTGATTTCATCTCTGTCAACATTCATTGATTGGTTTTATGTTTATTTGAAGGTGAGTTATTATGATACAAAAAGACCATATTGTATTAAATGTTTTGTGATATGTTAGACTATAGATGTGCTATTCGTATACCATTCATGGTTTATGGTTAAAGTATTGACATTTTGTATGCTAGTTTTAATACAAATGTTTATGTTATATTTAAGCATTTTATTATGAAGAATGTACTAGACTAGTGTGTTCCAGGTTTGGGACCGGTAAAATTAAGCCCTCGGGGTTGGGGTCTGGTTACAGCAGACCCCCAAGGGTGGAGTCCGGTTACAGTGGCTCTACCAGATGGAGTCCGGTTACAGAGGATCTCTGGGATGGAGTTCGGTTACAGTGGCTCTCCTGGTTGGAGTCCAGTTACAGAGGCTCTCTGGGATGGAGTCTGGTTTCATAGGTTCTCTGGGTTTGGATCTGATTACAGTTAGCCTATAGGTCCTAGCACGAGGCCTTGAAAAAGAAATTAAAGTTTGGTATTGTATATTGCCTCATTATGAAAATAATATTTATGGTTCATGTGGTCATTCGGCTAGTAGAATACCCATTATTATGTTTTATTATGGCATAATTTACTCAGCACATATTCCTTCTGTAAAAGTATTCATGTTTATTATCGGTAAATGTATGTGGTTTCAATTATTCACCATGCTTAATATTTATGTTATCTTCCGCCGTATTGCTTACCCATACTGAGCGTCTGAGATCACCCCTTTCTATGTTTTATTTTTCCAAGGATTTCAAGAAGTGTATTGTGATTGATATGCATGGTTATGATGATGGAATAATGGAAATCATAAAGGATTATTTATGTTGTGTTTTATGTTATAAAGATTATTGTAACATACATGTATGAAATCTATTTTCCAAGACTACTAAACTGATCGGTCCTTCGGGAATTGATTCCTTATAATCATGCCAACGTATAAAAATAATGCACCGACTCTGGGTAACTAGGGTCGGGGCGTTATAAGGGAGGCCAGGGTGGCTGGGGTGCGGCGCGGTTGGGGTGCGACATGGCCGGGGTGCGGCATGACCGGGGCACGACATGGCTCTGGGCCGGTTCGGCCGGCAGGAGTTCAGGCCCGGTTTGGCCGGAAGGCCGGAGCACTACGGGGGCAGCGCGGGTTGTGGAGGTCGCGCGTGGCGGCACCTTTGCATTTATCGGCTTTGATGCCCTCCTCCATTTCTAAGAACACCAGAAATCATCACAAGGGTTAAGAAGAATACGTTCCATGTTAGTTTGGTCCAAACTCTCCGTATTAGAGCGGTAACAAGTGGTTCACAAGAACAGGTCACATCAAACCATCCCGCAAAGATTCTTCCCAACCCGCAAAATAAATAGAAGGGGTTCTTTTGTAGTGTTAATCATACATCACTAAACCCCTACATCAGGTTATTCGTTGATGGATTTGCGCGGAATAAGATGAATCGTTGGGAAATGGAGGACATCGGTGTCATCGGCGTTTTCCTTGGTCGTTGGATTGTGCATCGGTTTGTTGGAGGTGAAGACATCCTACGTCGAAGGAAGTCCCAAAGAAGAAGGTCGAAGGGAGTCGGTCTTCTTCGTCGGTGGAGCGTTCTCCAGGGAAGAACACGTTCTTCGTTGGAGTGTGTAATCCTCCCATTGTTAGGCGTCGCGTCACTTTACCAGCACTTCGTCACTTGGTGAAGCTGTCCCAAATCCTCCTCCCAAGCTCCCTATACATAGGGGAGGGGGGAAGGTAAGTAACAATTGTGGAATTTATGACGGTTCATTTATTAATAACCATCATAAATTCCAACGACACTATTAGTTAATATTTTAAAAGGGTCATGCCAATTAATTTCAGTTTGCCCAATTTAATGTGGTATGTGCGTTGCCACAATTAATGTGGAGGAATATCAAGAGGATCCTATACATTAATGAGGGATTTGAGAGGATTCTACCTCATTAATAGGGGGTTGAGAGGTTTAGGCCTCAGGTGGTCCCCACCACCATAACCCCTCATGGGAGGTTAAGGTCTGGTGGTCCCCACCACAATAACCCATCACGGGAGGTTAGGGCCTGGTGGTCCCCACTTCCCACTTCCACAAGGAGATTTAGTTCCAGTTGACCCCACCTCCTAACACCCATATGTGTGTTGCAAATAAAAATAAATTTTCACACACTTTTATTTTTATTTTATTCATTCACGAAAAACCCAAAAACAAAATTTTACCCTCGACCATCTGTCGTTGAGGTGAAAGTCTACTTAAGCGAATACTAGCACTGCAAGTTCAACTGTTCCCTCAGATTTGAATTCTGAGCATCGGTTCAAAAGTTATAAAAACCCGCTCACACGTTTAGTGAACATACCTGAAAAAAAGTTCATAAAATCATTCTGGGCACCATGGGCCTTATAATAACACACCGTCAATTTTCAAGGACTTTTAAAATTCCCATTTATTTAGAAAAAAATTACATGGAAATTCTGAGTCTTTAGAAGGACCCTCCGTTCATACCTGGGCATGAGATCCTTTCTGAAATTTTTTGAACCATAAGCTATGCAGCACAATGACAAGGCATGATCTGACGTACCATTGAAGTTATGAGATAAAGGGATGCTTTTTCCACAAAGACACATTCATGTGACACGACCTAAAACCATTTGGGTGAGTCAGTGTCGCCCAATGCAGATAGTATCAAGGTGTGGTGATTAAGTACCTTAAAATTTTTTTTTCTAGGAAGACGCATGAGATACTGGGCATTGTAGATTGTTTTCCTTTGGAACTGTTGGCTACTCTTCTTCTTGGGCTAATCTATGATATGAAGACACCCTTACTATCTTGTTTGGGTTTCTTTAACAATGAATATACATATACATATACATAGACATATATATATATATACCCTATTTCAATACCCACTCCTTGCGTTTTAGTTACTCTCCTTTCACTAGAGGAGAAGATGCACAGGGTATGCTACTTACTTTTTGTGTCTAGAATCTCATGGTTGGATGAGTATAATATCATTATATAGGTAGTGAAGACTTGATGAGAATTTCATCTTGTCACCATTTCAGGATCCTTGTTTTTGGATGAGTTTACTTTCACTCTCTTGTTGGGTTGAGTTGTACTCTATTACCATACCTTTTTCTCTCTTCTTCTTTACTCTTTAGTTGTATCTATTATTTATCCCCCTTAACCTTTTTAGGGAATTATACTGGTTATGTATATACTCACCCCTTCATGGAATTTTCCTAACATATGTTGTGTCTTATGATGATAGTGGACAGGTCGATCGTGACTTGAGAGGATCATAGGGATACGGATTTCTTGGAAAACGTATGATGGTCATAGCTTGGGATACAAGTGTTAGGATCTCTGAACTATTTTAATTTTGTAGTTCTAGAGACTTTCAGATACATTTCTTATTGGTCGTGTATTTTTTCCCCTTTCCTTTTCAGTTTACACTACAATACTTCGTACTATTTAGAGGTCCATGCATATTTGGTTTATTTATAGCAGTATTGAATCTTTTATTTCTTTACCTATGCAGTTTTATTATTGTACTGGCTATGTGCATGCGTATAGGTACATAGGAAAAGTCCTCCTTGAGTTAGTTGTGCCCTTGGAACTTATCACCACCCTATAGACTATGGAGGTGGGCTTGGGGTAGATGCGTCTTGAGCCCCAAATAAGGTTGGGTCATGATAGGGGTTATAAAGATGATAAATATACATAGAAAGTGGTAATGATATGTTGATTATATCATGTAAGAAACATCAATGTGATTATAATTCCTCTATGCATCAAGATAATTAATAGTTGAGAATAAAGAAGGTTGAGAGATTCTATAAAAGAAATCAACAAGCAGTGTAAGGGTAATGAGGAGCGGTGTAAGAGTATATACTCCTGAGAGTGAGATACGTAAAGATAACTCTAGAGATATGCTTCCCCATAAGTATACCTTGAATTTTATATCCAGTGGAAAGGTAATTTGATACCTACATAAGGATCATCTATGAGTTGCACTATTTTCAAAAGGGTAAGGTGGGTAACTGCATAAGTGTATTCTGAAGATTGGAATTTACATAATAGTAATGAGGAAAAGTTGATAGTTATATAAGGGTAACCCTATTCTATACAAAGGAAATTATTCCTTACAACGTACTATGTAAAGGCTATTTATGAGCCATGTGAATGTGAACTAGACCTATGTAAGCATAAATTGGACGTTGAGAATCATGAATATTTATATTCTATATAATTTGGATGAATTTATTGATTCCTGGTGATTTGTTATTAATATACTAAATTTCAAGAAGCTTGCACCATGATTCTAATAGTATTTTAAAAATGAAAAATATTTTTAGAGAGTCTTGTGTTGTAAATTAAGGTTACATAACTACAACAGTTGATGAATAAATTATTTAAATAATAAATATATCATTCTCTGAAGATTTTTTTGGATTACAGTTGTAAAAAATAATGGAGAGACGAACATGATATGTAAAAATATTTAAGGAAGATTCTGAGTCTTCATCCTAATTTATAGAGAGTTTGAATGAGAAAAATATTGAATGACAAGTCTTAAAATGGATATATTTCAAGAAATAAATGAATATTGGATTTTAGAAACTATAAAAGTATATGATTTATAGATACTGAGTCTTATGATAGCTTTTATAAAAATTATTACCAAAAATAAAATTAACATAATTTGGGAATATATATTATGTGAGAAATAAATAGAAGAATAAAAGAGTAATTGACTGTAACTGTAAGGAACTGAACTTAAACATTACATATTATAGTTAATTTGGACTAGAATTAATTTTACTTTATTCCTAAATATATTTTACGTTTAATGTTTTAGATAGTTTGGAAAAACTCACATACATTACAAGTGGACACTTCTATACTATATCCATTTTTTTATATAACAAATGTCTTTAAAATAAATCATATTTTCTCTTCATGAGTAATATTCAAAATTTTCCTTTTAATCTCAAACTTATATCTAGTCCCCTAAAATCCTTTTAAAATTTTTTAAAACTTGGGATGATAATTAAAATCATATTATGAGATATAAAAAGATGGAAAACCATTATTCCAATGATAAGTATGAAAAATCATACAATGATTACCTTTACCTTCAATGGTCTTTGAGTGTATGAAGTAAAACATTTTCACATGAAAAATAAACACATATTTTTTTCAAGTAAAGATTTTAAAACCCATAAAAAACAACTAAAAACACATTTCCTATAACTTATAGCATCATAATCGTAAAACCCTTTCAGACCCATTATTAATTGGAATAACCATACAACCGACTTCCAATATAATCACTAACCAATGAATTGGAGATCTATAATGGGAATAACCCTTCTTATAAGCTATATCGTGCTCAACTATGAGCAATAATGGGTCCAAACCCTTCAAATATTCTATATTAAGAACACCCATCTACTATAATAGGGTTGAACCCTTCATATAAGCCATATCAGGATCACCCATGAGCTATAATGTGGCTTAGACATCCCTATAAGTTATATCAGGCTCAAAAATTAAATATAATACTCAAGTACTATATCATGATTAAAATCCCTGGAAACTATTTTAAACCCATGTGTAAAACAGTTTCGAATATTAAAATACCAATTTATTGTAAAATAATTTTGAAAATCCAAAAACCACACATAGAATAATGAAACCATTTTCTTTGAAAAGAACTATGGAAACTTATAATGTAAAAATTGGAGCATTAAAGAATCATGAAAGTGGGAAATTTCATTCATGCTTTACATAAAAAATAACATTTCGTTTGACCACTGTAAAAAGAGGAGAAAAAGAAACATTAAAAGAGGGTTTTAAAATAAATTATATTATATATAACCTTAAAAAAGTTACCTTTTTGAAATTATTTTAGAGAAATTTAAAAATTACATTTTTAAAAAATTCCTTTTTATTTTGATCATTTATCAAAAATCATTTTCATGAAATTAAAAAATAATGTTTTAATTAATGAGTCTCTTACCACATTGTCATTAGTCGAATTATATCCCCAAGAAATAATAACATTTAATAAATATTTAATTACAATGAGTATAAATAAATTCATGATATAAAATTTAAAGGGGGAATTATATACACCTTATAAAAAATTATAGGTTCATGACATAAAATATTTTCCTCAATGAAAGAAAATTAAGACAATGACAATTTCAAACACCTGATCATTGAAGTGGGCATTAGTAAAATAAATAGATTATGTGTATTCATTGTAAGTCCTCATAAAAAAAGTGGAAATAAAACATAATAAAATCAAATGTAATTTCACATATAATAGGTGCATGACATAACTAAAAAAGTAGAAGTGTAACACAAAAATTGTAAAATATGTTCAAAATTCCCTTACCGTAAGTCCAAGTCACCACACACATTATTTATATTCTTGAATAATAATTTTTGGATAATTATTTATGGATTTATAAACTTTATAAATTTATTATTCTTTTTTTATCACTTATTATCATGTTATAAAAATAACATAATTATTTATGTTCATGTCATATGTTTTGACGATATTCGTTACATGAATCCAAAATGACTTTAATATGATGTCTATAGTCAATGTTTTCATTAGTAATTCATACGCATAATAAAATTAATTATATAATGGTAATTTTTATACATGAATTAAAATTTTAAATCAATCCATTAAATATGGAAATGAAAAATTAACAACGTTACAATCATTGAGAAGGTAATTTGTACGTATAGACGAGTAACGTTTTCAATTTTCAGTGATCATTATGGAAATAAGGTATGTATAGTTTTATATTTCCGAAAAATAATAATATCTTTAATTTCATATAAAAATTTAAATATTCTTATATATATCATCCATGTTATGTAGTGATGAAAAACTAATCATATCACTTCGTGGAGGTGATAATTCACACGTACACACGAACTACATTATCATTTTTGTGTGCATGGAATGGTAAGAATGAAAATGATATATATTATTTTAATAATGATAAATATGACATTAATTTAATTTATAAACATTAATTATAGAATTATAACTAGTCTTGATAGATGGTGGGGGAAAATGATTTATATCTGTTCGTGAGTTGGTTGTCCACCGTACACACGAATGATAACTTAATTTCCCATTTGATGGAATTAGAGAAGGATTTAGGTGATGATATAAACAATAATATATATATATATAATACTTAATTTATTATTTCATCATGGTGGAATAATATTTGAAGGATGAGGAAGAAGAAAAAACACATAAACACTAAATTGAAAACAACACCTTTTATTTGGACAATTTCATTTGCTTAACACCTTAAGACCATAAAGGGTGGTGTTGTTTCCTAAAATAAGGATTTTATAATGTGTATAAGGATTATATTAATGTATATGGGTATATTTTGGATGAAAAAAATATGTTTTTATCTGTGAAGAAAAGATAAGAATATGTGCCCTTTTATAAGAGAGGGGAGGGGCACTCTTGGAATTTCTCAAAACATTAAATAAATATAAATTTATTTTATTTTCAAAATCAGTCAAAACTGATTTATTTAAAATATAGGATAATTATGGGTAATATTAAATTCATAAAATTAAAATTATACATATTTGGACTATTTCTTATCCGTATATTTTGGTTTTTACCCTTATTTAATCACTTTAATTCTTACCATGACATCATGAATTTTTATCCATTGAGGGTTAATATAGTTACTATAAAATAAGAAACGACCCATAAATGGATCCTAGATGAAACACTACATCATATACAAATAATTTGGATAAATTTTATATTTTTAGGAATTTTATATCAGTTAACAGTATATTATTTATTTTAAAATATAATTAATTTTAATTTTGACAGTGTCGTTAGTTTGACTTTTACAAAAATCAAGTTAACTATTATAATTCAAGAAAAATATCTTATTACATTAAAAACATGTTAAGTTCATCTATAAAATCAGTTTAGGATATTAAATATCTCAAAATATGTTTATTTTAATATTTTTAATAACATTTATTTGATATTTCAATTAATTTAATAATTATTGCATCATCAATGTGCAAGCCTTCAAGGTGATTATTTATTCCCAAAAAATAAAAATAAATTTTCATGATGAATATAAATAGTTTAGATTTAAATTAACTTTTTATAGTAAAATATATCTTCTTAATGACACTATATTAAAAAAATTATACTTATAAAATATATAAGTATGACATCTTTGAATTTACTTTAAAATAAAATACTATAAGGGGATTAAAGTCCTCCCAGTGCCTCAAATAGGTCATCAATTTAGAAAAGGATGATATTTTTTTACACTCACTCATCCAATAAAATTAGGACAAGTTTTAGGGTAATTTTATAATATTAATAATATTCTTTTTACCCTTTATGACCCGATTTACCATTAACCGTGGTAAAAAAATTACTGAATTTACTATTCATAGTATCCAAAAAATAAAAGGGATATATTTAATAAATTTGAAATTATGATTAAAAATATGGAATCCATTTTTCAAAATTAATAACATAGAATTAGCTAAAATTAATTTAAAAATATTCCGTAGACGAGTTGAGAAAGCGAGTATTGAAGTAAAAATGTTCCAAAGTTTGAAATATATTTATATCCTAATTCAAGAAAAAATTTATTTAAATGACCTAAATTGGATTAATAGATATAAAACTGATCTAATTTTACTTTAAAACCAATTTAAAATATAATTTAACATTAGACAATATTTAAATGAGGAATCAGTTTTCAATTAAAATTTCGTATTTTTTAAGATTCATCCAAAAAATGAAACTTATCAGAAAAAAATCAAAAAATAAACCAAATTAAATTTTGATATTAATCTTTAAAAAATGAATTATTTTTAAAAAATAAAATTTATAAAAGTTTCAACATTTATTTTTATAATAAGTACTCTATTAAAAGGTGGAAGAACTGTTTTTTTAGAAAAATACATATTTTATGCCTGAAATTGGATTTTTTATTTTCTTATTCCTATAAGAAATATTGAATGATTGTAATTTATTTATAAACATTTGTAAGAATAAAATATTTATTCATATTTATACTCACTAATATAATGGCTAGGGGATAACTACTATATTAAATAACAATGTTTAGTTCTTCGTCTAACCACAATGTGGCATATCATGTACATTATCTAACAGAGTATTTCCTTCCTAAAATATTGTGATGTTAAAGTAACCACTACATATTTTCAAGTGAATGAAATGAAAATAATAAATATAATATAGAATAACATTGGAGATACTGTGTATTAAAGGAGTAGATAGAACCTAATTTTTATACTCTAGTTCGTATCTATAGTCAAAAGAGATGGTTCCAATGTAGTAACAAGAGAAAATATAATATGTTATGATGAAGAATATGATAAAGTGTATTATTATCATTATTGCCTGCTATTTTATCATATTCAGGATATGAATGTTGAGTGATCTAGCCTAAATATAAATATATATTGTAGAATTCTAATCCACAGGATGTAACCATATTTGCTGTATATGTGTGAAAACTTACTGATTGTTATAATTGAGGGTGTATGAATATTACTACAAATTAAGTAAGAGATCAAAACCATTCTGTCTAGGGGATACTTGAATCTTACACTACATGATCCACTTTAAGGTGACATAAGCCAAATCTTATGTGTGAAGAATTTTTGCTGGTTTAAACACTTGTACAGGTCCAAGAACATACCCATGATTGATTTTTTATGAAAATAAGTAGGTAATTTTATGCATGGGATAAAAACCATGATTTACTGGGGAGATAGTCATCCATATTAGTGTAAAACAACATTAAAAAATATTGGTGTCATGTTGTGTGCTTTCTATGTTTTCACTTATACATAACAACCAAAGGATAAATAAGATGGAATAAAACGAGAGATCCATTCATAGAATTCATAAATAGGTCAAAAGAGATAGAGGGTTAAAATTGGTTTAAAAGTACCAAAACATATTGACCCACCCTCAGTGTTGGAAAAATCCCTTCATGTTCCTATCAATTGCAATATTGTTGTCACAAAACAACTCTATCAAACATGATATGTTAAAACAATTCACTGAACTTCTATTATAGAATCAACCAAATTTTAAAACTTATAAATATTTATGCTAATGGCACCACCATTTTGGAAAAACACAAACATAGATCAGTAATTTGATTCATATTTGTCATTTTGAAAGCTAGTATCATTTTAATCCTTTACAATGAGAATATTATCCCCTCCAAAGATGCTAAATACATCCTTAATTATTTGTGAGTACTTAAGGATATTGTTTACCATAACCTAGTGACTAAAACTATGATATAATTACCAAATACTAATAAAATTTGGTGCAATTATACATCATATCACACATTATTGATCACATTCACATATCATAAGGAATATCATTCCTGTGTTTCCTTTTTATCTCTATAAAAGATTACTGATCCTTCATATGTCTTACAGTATATAACACTATCAAAAACCCCATCTTGGATTTACCCATATCAATCCTCTTTTACTCTTTACTGATATATTTTCATTAAATCATACCAAGAATACTCATAGATATATCTTTATAGATCTTCATACCCAGTATGAAGGTTACTTCTCAAATGTTTTTCATTGAGAGTCATTTACCCAACCAAGTCTTTAAAAAATTCAAACTTGGGATATAATTATTGATGAGTAGGATGTACAATAAAAAGCATAATTTTTTTTCAATTTATCAAGGAAACATGGTAACAATTTTATAATTCTAACACTAATATAATAGGAAGATGTAGATCATATGTGTTTACCTATAATGAAACAAAAATTTATTTATTTCGAGAAAATATCCATTAATAAGTTATATATCATATGTCATTACTTCTAATTTAACAAATATTTATCCATTTATAACATGTAGGTAAATTTATCCCATAATCAATTCTATTAAATTTCCAAGACTCGATAAATCAATAAAAAATGTGTGATGCATAATAGATATCCAATATCATTGAGTAATAATTATAAAAAATTATTTCTATAACATCCATGTAATTATGTTGATTTTTATTTTCCTAATAAACAATAATGCTTCTTAATTTATGATACCAATATATAATCAATATCAAAATAAACTATGACTTTAATACCATTATTATCTATAAAAAATACGTTTATCTTGGGAGTATCATGTTTTACAAAGTTCTAAAAGAAATTGTTTTGATTATGACCCATATAAAATTATAACCCCATAAATCATTTTAATAAGTGGGCTACGATCCTTATTTCAATTTTTTTTTCTTATATTTAAACTTTATCATATTGTATAATATTTAGATATACAATATTTCCAATTATATCTCATATAACTCTTATATATTTTGGAAGACAATAAATTACTGAGGATTATATTATAATTCATCCTAAGTTCATTCCACTAATCACTTAAATTTTAGGGTTATGTAGTAATGTTCCACTCTAATCTTTCAATGTGATGATGTTACCAAAATTTTATTATTAGTCATACTCAATATGCGTTAAATCAGATAATTCCTGAGAACTTATCTTTTAGAGTAACTTATTTGAATAATTGTGGTCATGATGTATTGTTTACTTTGGAATAAAAATATTACTTAATATTTTATTGTATTTTACTAATACCACCATTCCATTATATTAATCTCGTACTTTAATAATTTTTATGCATGATTCTAACAATTTAAATTACATATTTTATATATTTAACCAAATCAATAAGTTTTAGTCACATTAATGTATAAAACTTATACAATTAATGATTCTTGTGAGAATACCACCAAGAAAAACTTATTTATAATATTTAATATATATATATATATATATCCATATACATATCATGAATTAGTTATATGAAATTAATTGAACTTATATGAAACCAAAACCCTACTTAGGTATATATATGCAATCAAATGTATTAAACCCCAGCTTTCAAAAAAAACAGTAGTCCTCAGTTTAGTGGAAGTGTTAACCAATGTCCCATTATTCATAGATCAATTCTCAAGAGGTAAATTAATCCCAACTAAATTTTAAAACAAATGCGTACAAATAATTATAAAAAATACCAATTTTATAATTAATATAGATAAATAATTAATTTGGGTTGAACTAAATTAAAAACTATATTATGATTAGAAATAAAATCATAAAATGCTTGAGATAATATTTATAATAATCAAATTAATAATTCTAAATTAATGAATACTAATATTAGTTAAATAAAAAATTTATATACATGTATATGAAATACAGAATTTAAATAAATAAATGAATAATGAAAATATTTATTATTAATATAAAACGATTACATTTTTTAAAGTAAGTTCTTATTTAATATGAAAGTTTCATATAATATAATATATAAATTTTTATTGGATTTTTTTAATTTATAAACACTTCAAAAAATATATTTTTAAATTCTGAATTTTTTTTATTTTTAAAGAATTATATCATGGGAAATGATATCCACATATTTTTGGACACGATATTGGTATTACTATAAAAAATATCTAATAACCTAGAACAGTTTATTATGGACAAAAATATCACCATATCACGTCTTGTGATATCTATGATAATTATTATAACTACATTACCATGATTTTGTTTCTAAATATGATATGTTTCAAAAATAATGATATATATATATATATCACTCCAACCTAAAAATTGACTATTTAAACTCTGTCGTTCATAACAATATCTCTATATTTTGATTTTGTTATGTTCATCTGTTTTAGAGTAAAAAACAGTGGCATATCATAGTCAGTGATATTTAATATCATTTTTTGTTATATCATAATTAATGAACATGATTTATGTACACCATATGATGGAAAATGATATCTATATATCACTGCCTATGATTATACATTAGATTATGATATTTATATATCATAGCCGATCATATTTATTTTTCTTTATTTTCAATAAATTTTTGAATTCAATATTTCTTTGATATCTCTCTAAATATGACTCCAATAACATTTATGGGAATTAAAATTATCATTTATATCTAAATTTGATGTGTGTTAAAAACTCGTTTTTATATCTGTCATGAGAGTGGGTACCCTAAACCCAGCTTGAGTAGTACTTTTAAATTAACATATCATCTATATAGATTGAGTTATTCAAAATTTGTTATAACAATAATATTTTTATCACATTTACTTAAACTATTCAAGTGGTAATATATTAAGACTACATTCTGTATCAAAATGTTATAGAATTTCCCAACTATAGTGAGAACCTCATGATATTATGGAAATAATTGTAAATATACGTCATATATTTTAGAGACATCAATATAATGGGATACATATGATGTATTTCTATTATATGTTGGATAATCGTAACCATTTAGACTTATTCTCATCATTTTCTCACTTGGTGATTTCAATTAATGGAGATCATGTGGAAGAATCCACCAATATGAACACCAAATGTTTGGGGTGTCATTGGATGTTCCTATCTATTAGCATGTGTATTGGTATCTTAAATTCATATCACTATCAATGTGTATCATTAAATCAAATACCTTGATTCATAATTAAAACTATGGTTGTTTATGTTTTTGGAATAGTATCATGCTTCAAGCGTGTGATTGCTGGCATAACATTGATTGAATGACCAAGACATTATTTATTACCTTCAAATAGAGTAAAAAAGATATCTCCAACCCTTTGTCTAGGAAGTAGTTCCTTGAATAAATCTATGTCTATGGAAAATGAAGGAAATTATAGCTAATAACAAAAAATAAAGAAAAATAAATCATTAAATGAATATTACTTAAAGAATACATCTTGATTTATAAGATATAATGATGAAAATATATTATATTATACAATAAATGTTCATAGGAGGTTGTCATAGCAATGAATTATCGTTATCTCTATAAGGGATATGATTTATTACTAGATTATACTCTTGTTATATGATAATTACTCATTTTTATTAAGATAAAGCCTGGATACTCACATACAAAGTGTATTTAGAAGTTCCACCAATTCATATAAATTGGAATTTTGGATGAACTGGACCGCTTTTTCACGGGCCGATGAACGTTCGAGTTTGAACAATAAAAAATTGATTTAATAAATTAAATTATTTTCTATTTTAGCTTATAATTGTAAGAATTTAATTTATTTATCATGGTATTCATAAGTTATTTATGTATAAAAACTGAATATGATAAAATTAGTTTTTGGATCGAATAATATTTATATATGGTTTGTTAATCATGCTCAAGAGGCAAAACCTAAGTAAAATGATAATATTTAATTTCAAGACATATGATAGTGTCACAACATAGTGATGAAACATCTATGACACTTAAAATAATTTAACTAAACTCCATGTTTTAAACAAGAAAATTTTTGAGGTTAAACTTCTTTAAAGACTAAAGTGAAATGAAAATAAATTTATCCTGACTATAAAAATAAGTTTTTAGACCATATAATAGTGGTTAAAATATTTTACATGAATTTGAGTCCTCTCATATATTCTATTAAACTTTATAGAGAGAATTAAGAGAGAGAGACAAGAACACTTTGATTTCTCCTTCCTGGATAAAACTTGTAATTTCCCATCTTTTTTCACGTACTTCCCTCTTTGAGTTTTCATTTGAGCCTTGGTGGCAATGTCTTGTTTGAGGATAGAGATACATTTTTGGGGGGAAATGGCATAAATTTCAAGGATATATTTGTTTTTTTAATTAATGGAGTCTGGCTATAAATGGATTAAGTGTTTCATGGGTTTTTGATCAGTTGAGAATCTTTAAAGGAGGTTCGGTTTGTTTAAAGGGAAAATGGATTGAAAACCCATCTTAAAAACATTTACACACCATGTAAATAAATTTCATGTCATGTTGTTGATCGGTTGTTTAAATTAAATAAATCCAAGGTGATGGGGTTTTCAGTGTATTCCATTAATAATATTTACACGTTGTGTAACTAGATTACACGCCATGTAATTCTTCGACCTACTATTTAAATTTTTTGCGCAGCTGAATTTCATTTTATTTCATCTAAATCCATCTTCTCTCAACCCTATGGAATCCTCCAAGTGAATCTGGAGTGCCAATATCCCTTCTAGACATCCCGTTAACACCTCTGATCCCAGGTAAGTGTATTTGGTCCTATTTTTCTTTCTCTCATCTGGTTCTCTAACCGTTGCGGTGAACTACATTGAACGTGTTAATTGTTTTTTAATCTTGATCAGATTTGACCTAAGATCATCTTTGTGATCATTTATACCTTCCTCCATGTGGGTGCTCTCCATTGGAAGCATTGTTATATCATCAGTTAAATGTAGAGGTCTAAGTCATATCCCTATGGTTTGATAATTTCCCAGTTTATTAAAAGTTGTGATTGCACCAACAAAGCATGTTCCAAAATAAATAAATTATTTTATGGATTATTATTTCAATTCATTTGGTTTCAATTGGCTTCCAAATTGTCTTATAGATTCCTGTTGGGTGATAAAACCTTGAGAATAATTGATTTGGATAATGGATTAATGTGTTCTATCATGACATGAGACTTTAGGTGATTACTTGGTATAAAATCCCTAAGTGGTGTCATATTTATTATTGATATAACTATTATTGAATTATGATTTAAATTTAAAGTGTTATTTTAATGATAAATACTAATTCACATAATTAACCATTGAGATATATGATGTGATATTGTGATATCCTTGCTGTCTGACAGGACTTGTGACCCATGCTTAAATGCTTATATATCAGGTTCATACTTGGAACTTGCACACTTATATGATGTAATGATAATATTGAGTGGGCTATGCCTAATACAATGCTATAATTATTATAGAGACTAGGCTATTACCATTCCCTTGTTGAAATGATTATAGGGATTTAACTCGGATATTGTAGTGCTTATGGGGCTTTGACCCAGATTGTTGTGATTATACCATGGTTTTATGGTTTTGGTTGACATGGTCATAAGACATTCTTAGATATATTTCGATATGGTTCTAACACAAGTTATTTGACCTCAGTTGTATGGTTGGGGTTGACATTTTCGTAAGACATTCATAGAGATATTCCAACACTGCAACATCTATTATTTTCCCATGTATTATTTTTAGGAATTATATGGATTAATTTTGAGGCCGTGCATTGATATGGCATGTTTTTCCGAGCCTCAATTTTTCCAGAACAATTTTTTGGAATAATATTAAATATATAATAGTACACACATGTAGTTTCTGAAAAAGTGTAATAACTCTTAAAATGATTCCTATATCAGAAATATAAGGGCACTGTTGAGTTCAGATCAGTGGCTTAACCCTTGATGCGACATAATGTTTTTCAGCACAGTTTTTTCTGTAGAAAAATCTATGGAGGGTGAAACTGTAAATAAAATATTTCTATAATGTTTTTCCTAACAAAGAGATATTTAGTTTTATTCATCAATTTTCAGAAATTTATGGTTATCACCATAATACTGTAATTACTCTTAGACATGGAGAAAGAGCTCTCTCTGAAAAAAGGGAGACATATCATGGATTGATGATCGATGTGCAACCGATTTGAAGGAACATCAAAAAAGGCGACGATGCGACAATCCGACATCAGTGAAGGATTCGAATCAAGGAAGGGCGGGTGTTCTTTTTGATTTTCCCCATTTATTGATTTCCATATTTAATTAGGGTCAATCCATGAAAATATTTATCCATGGTTCGATCGTTGCTGGATGGGATATAATTATAGGGATTTTTTCAGAGATTCTTTTATTTCTACTTCATTCTTTGTTCTAACATGAATGAGTTGATGAAGTCATGAAAAAATGATGAGGTTTATTCCTATAGGATTTATTTGTTCTTTTCTCTCCCCTTTTAATTGTGTTCTTCACCTTTGGACCCTCATGGCCACGGTTATACATGCAAGGTGACTCCGAATTCGATCTTACCCTTAGATTGAAGGTAAACTGACAACAGAGTCCTGATCTATATAGACCAGGACTCGAAGAGCCTATATTTGCAACCGTTTTGAATTATGAGTATCAGAGGTGGCTTGGGGTTTGTGGAATGGACCAATGGAATGAATGAATGATGAGGTGGTGTGGTAGTTCAGTGAGGCGGTACGATGGTTTAAAGATTCAGCAACCAAAGGTATAAGCTGCGACGCAGAGGGTAGACATGTTTGGGTGTCGTGGGATGTGGAAAAGCCATGGGGGGAATCGTGTAAGGCCGCGTGGGGAATAGATAGTGGAAAAGGAGGTCAGTGTGTGGTATCCCTGGCATCCCACACACAAGCTGGACGGGTCGAGCCCAGGAAGAGCATGCTGGGATGAGCAACGCTCCGGGCCGAGTAGTTGAGACTGAGTGGGTCAGAACTAGTGGGTTAGGTTGGACCAAACAGATCTGGGTTAGACTCAAGTTGGACCTCATGTCAAACCATGGCAGTCGCACAGTCGACCACCACGGTCAGTGGACCAATCACGCGGTTGGTTCACATCGCCAGTGACCCGCCATCTAAATCGTCAAACTATTATAACATTCAAACAGTGCATCTGATTGATGATATGTCTACAGCATTGTGAACTTCATGCTGATATGGTACTTTTGAGATAATGTGGTGAGTTTTTATATTATACCAATATAGGTGGATATAATTCCCTTTGGTCCCTTCTTGAAGGGTTCAATATGGTATTACGTCCACATCATTGGATTATAATCCCTTCTAGAGGAAGATTCCTAGATAGAGTAAGGTATCCCTCCCCAAGACTGGAGTGTGATCCTCTATCAACCCTATTAGATTTTTTGTGGAATCAGTGTAACCAGTGAGAGATATCCTATGGTCCACAATCAAGATGGCCACATCTATAGGGTTAGTTGATTCCCTATGTTGTTGGGAAGGATCCCCTATGTTGTGAATTAATTCAGATTGGGTTAGTGGTATTCCCCATGGTTTTGGGAATGATCCCCTCTATGTGTATCATAATCTTCCTTTTCTAATACATTCTCATTTATGTAGGACCCAAATGAACTAGACCTCTTTGTGAGTGTCTCTGATGATATCATGGATCGAGTATTGAGTTCTCCCAGAATGAGCTTGCTTTAAGAAGAATCCTATAGGTAGAAATTGGTGGTGGATTACCTCTAGAATTTTTGTATTGGATTGAGTATATGTGGATATTCTTATTATATGTAATGAATAAATATATATTCATGTAGATGACTATGCTTTCCTTTGTGGTATTTCCGTCGTGGTATTTCCTTAGTTATATTTTCCTTTTTGGTTTAAGGGTGTCATACTGGGTATTGTTATAATCACCCCTACATGAGATTTTCCCAAACATGTCATGTTTTCAGCAGAGGATAAAAACTTTGATGGAGTCCTTGGAATATTAAGTCTAGGTGGTGCATAGAGAGGCCCGAAAGATGAGGTGTGTTCCTACAATTTAGACACCAGTCACAATACCTCATTTCATATAGGATAGACTTGTAGTTACAGACTCTTTTTAGTGGGATTCTATTCTAGCTTTATTTACTTTATATCAATTTGAGTGTTGTACACTGGTTTTGGGATATAGTGGATGACATGCACTATTAACATAGTGTTTTTACATTTCTTCATTTTTTCTTGGAGATGTGTGCATGCATACAGGTACTTCAGGATGATGACTCCCATTTGTGGGATATGCTTACTTGATGCTAGTCACCAGCCCCAGTCATATTGGAGGTGGGATTGGGGTAGTCAAAGTATGGTCCCCTCCTGGAAGGGTCGTGATAGAGTGGTATCAGATCCAGGTTGGTTACACTTTAGGGCTGGGAATCGATGAGGTTGGTTTGGGGAAAGAGTGTTGAGTGTTACGAGTATGACTTTTAGTCCAGGGACTCTAGTGTTGGTGTGGAGACCAACATATCCATACATTAGGACTCTAATTACCTTATTTTCTTCTTGTAACATGAAAACACTGGTGGTGGGGAAAAAATATACTTGCTTCATATAGGAATTGTTATGTTTTCCAATTCTTCTTGAGTCTTCTATCCAGATATACTAAATTTATGGTGGTACATATTGTTTTATTTTAGGATTCCATCACATAGATAGATAGCTAGGATTCCACTGCATGATCATGAGGATGACATTCTTAGTGATGAGGAATCTGTACAGGGGCCTGTACCAGAGATGGAACCTCTGGGTGGTTTACCAACTATACGACCACCCGTCGAGCAAAAACTTCTACCAGCACAACCAACTTATGATACATACTGGTTGAGTGAATTTCAAGAGTTTCATATGAAGATACATCCTAGGTTTTTGGTTGAACCAGACCCCGAGTTGGCTAAATATTGGCGAGAGTCAGTCACCCATGTTTTCAAGCTTTTCATCATTTCTACTGACCATATGGAAGTCATCAATTTGAGTCTTCTTCATCGAACTGTGGGGCGATGCTGGAGATTGGTGACATAGTCTCATGGAAAGACAACTCTCTACTAAATTTAATTTTAGGGTCTCTTTTGAGAGGATTTATAACCAGACACATTGCGATCAATATGCATACATGAGTTTCTACATCTACAGTAGGGCAGTATGAGCGTGGTGAAGTACTCATCGAGGTCTATAGATCTATTGTGATACTCCATGGATATAGTGCAAGACCCATTATTTAGGCCTCAGACATTCAATAAGGGATTATACTAGGACATCAGGGAATTAGTGGTATACATTAGAATTTCTACTTATGATAGGGTACTTGAGAGAGCCCTAATAGTGGAGAGTTTCTAGCAGAGAAAACACCGATAGTGGGAACTAGTAGTGGGCACTGAGTGGATGAGACCTCAGTAGTAGGAAGATGATGACATTCATAGGGATCCAAGCGGGTCAGGAACTTTAGGGGATGATACGAAGATGCAAAGTCAGTTGTGTATGGCTCCCAGGGAGGCTCGATTCATCCCAGGGTCAAATGGTATTTCACATTTGGTGGTCATGGACATAGAGCATGTGATTTCCTAACCCATCATAGAACTGATAGAGGAATGGTCGAGGGACTGCTGAGGTAGAGGCAAAGATAGAAAAAGGGTGGTCATAAGGGTGGTAAATATAGATGAGGAGAAGGAAGGGTGGGCGGAAAAGGTCAGAGGTTTGACCTATTACCCTGACCTCCCCCAGGTAGTCCACACTAGGATCAGGGAGCTGGTTCATAGGGACGAGGCTAGTTTCAGGTGATGGAGGCTTATGGCCCTCATACTCCCAGAATGATTCGAGTTATGATCTGTGTATTTGTTACCTTGTATAAATTTTTGATAGAAATATGTTCTATTAATTAATTTATTACCAAATACCTTTTTTGTGGCATGTAGATTCATATTGGACCATTGAATCAACACTTATGCTTAGAGACTCATACGTGAGGAGATTTGACAATCACACACTGGTGTCGATAATGTGATCTGACTATTAGAGGTGAGAGATTCGGTTGGTATATCTTATTAGTGGAGTCAAGGACTTTGGACATCATTATTGGTATGGGATGGTTATCCACAATTCATGCTCAAATTGACTATTTTATATGTATATTTCGGTCTGTTCGTAGTGATGGAACAACATTTTCCTATGTTGGTGAAAATGAATCGCATGTAGTGCAGGATAGAAACACACATTGGAGGGTTCAGTTGATTACCCATAATTTGGATAGCCTCACCCTCAGTGTAGTGGATGATATGAGTCCTATGTTTCTTGATGTAGTGGTGAAGTATGTGGAAGTCTTTCCTGAAGATGTTCCTGGTTTACCTCCCCACAGGGATGTGGACTTTTCCATTGATCTGCACCCTGCAATGAAACTGCTATCTACACCTTCATATCAGATGGCTCCCATAGATATTCTTGAGCCAAGGGTGTATTTTGATTATATAACACCCCAAGATTCATGGTAATTTTTTCTTTGAAAAATACAATAGCATGTGATGGATGCAACACCGAGTTCAAGCACATCACAACCTATCAAACTAGCCGTTTTAGAAGCAGTTATGAATAATTATACCCACTTTTTAAATTTTATAATTTTTTTTCAAATTAGACTTAATTTTTGGATTTTTTAAATCAAAATTATGTTACGGTGATTTTTTTGTACTTTTTTGGTAACATTAATATTTTGATGAATAGTAAAAAATACTAAATTTTCATTAAAAACAACTTTTTAAATTGAAATAATTTATAGAGTTAAATTATAATTTTGAGTGGTTTCATGTATCATTAGATTATATTTTTATAATTTAATATAATTTTGGTCATTTTATGTATTGTCACCTTTAATTTTTACATATATGCACGTCAAGCCTTTGATATCTTTTATTTCATAAAAACCTGGGTTTTGTTTTTCACAACGGGAATTAATTTTAAATTAATTTTTCAAACTACCATGTTTTGAATTTGGAAAAATTTATTGCATATTTGGAATCACGAGTTCCAAATTTTGTAAACATGTAACTTTTATTTTTAGGAATTATGAATTGTAACTTTAGTAAATATTTTATTTAGCATGGTTAAAGGGTAAATCTAGTAAATAAGGGTTACAAAATAATATTATTATAATATTAAATTAACATAATAGGTGTCGTAAACCTATTTGATGATACATTTACGACCATGGTTATCCTTTTCTATATTGTGGGACCTCATGGAGACTCTTTTAGGTGATAATGACACTTTATATAAATCAATTTAAAGTTAAGGAAAATGTAACATAAACATATATTATTTTGTAAAACATTTTTTATATGGGGTTATATAACTCATATTTTCGACTATAAATATTAATTAGAAAGATATAAATATTTCCTACCAAATGGTTATTTATTTATTATTTTTAGACATCATAAAAATAAATTTATTTATGACACAATAAAAATGTAGTGATTACCTTATTAATGTGTGATTTAAATAAATGAGATTATAGAAATTAAAATATATTTATTTTGAACCTTTTTATGCCATATACGAATTTTTTGGATAATTATGGCCTGTTATATTTTATTTAATTACGTTTGTTTTAAAGAATAATGTTTTTATAGATTTTATAAATGTTATGATATTAATAGATTATAAATTGACATAAATGAGTATTTTTTACAATTAATGTTTTATTAAATGCTAAAATTATCTTATAAATATAAGATTAAAAAAATTGAAATATATGATGTTAAAATATTTATTAATGATCCATTTTTGGGTCTCATGTATTTTTATAGTAAATATATTAACCATATACTATGAATACACAAGAGGACTTGATAAAGGTTAAATTAGTTAACTAAGGGTTAAAGTTAAAAGATAAGGATTAAAAAATATCCAAAACCTGTCCAATTATTATTGGATGACTTCATTTAGACTAATATTAATCTTATATTCTAATTTAATGATTTTTTGACCTTATTAAAACGAAAATAATATTATACTAAAATAATACTTTCAAACTTTCCTAAAGATACCCTTCTTCCCCTTTTCAAAAGCCATCACCTCTAACCCATTACTCACACCTCCCAAGCCCTTTGCCTCATAGAAACTCTACCAAAATAAGCTCCCTAAATCCCTATATTCATCCTAGAAGCCTTCCCCTAGGAATAAGGAAATTAAATAAATACTTTTGGTTCAAACCAAAGGGAGTTACCCGATTGAAAGGTAACGACTTCTCTCAAGTTCTTTTCTTTTATTTTCCTTCTCTACACCCTATGATATTCTTATTATTTATTTACATAAAACACCATTATTCTAAATATACTAGGTTTTTGTTATGATATTTATTCTAAATAAACTTATACACACCTACATCTAATGGGCTTAGAACATACTATTTCTATGGACGACGAACTACTGCCTCATGAAATGATGATTGTTCAATTATCTCCTACCGCCTCTCTTGATGGAAATTTTGATGGAATTGTAATTATATATGATATTTATGATATTTATTGTATCTATATTCTTATTTAATTATCATTTATAACATAATTTTAAGCCTTTCATGATGTATAAATATGATAATTTCATTTGAGGAAGTGCGGACTACCGCCACCTCAAAGTGACACGACTCGTTCATGCCATACATGGAACATATAAAGAATGGATTTAATGAAGTTATGTAACATATATAATTTATTTTATTATAATATAATTATAATATACCTATGTATCGTTATGTTTTTATTCATTTAAATACAAAATATAAATGAAATTAGTGTTCTTGCATACGTACGGCTAATTACCGTCTCCACGACGCGATGAGGTTTCATTCACCATCATATCCATTAAAGAATAAATTTAATTTTATGATTAAAAATAATTTTTAAGAACTTGATATAATTTTATATATGAATAAAATAAATCCTATCCATGACAAACATGACTTATGTAACAAAATATAAAAATAAAAACGAATCAGTTAACACTCGAAACGACGATACTACTAAAATATTATTAACAAAACAATATTAAAGGATAATATATGATCTAGTATTTCTGTATTTGTTTATATTATAGTTTAATAACAATTATTTAACAATTATACATGAGGTTAACATACCCTCTACTAAATAAAATTACAAGGTAATGCTTAATTCCTTAATTTCATTATTTTCCGAGATTGTTTATGTGTAAGTATTTACTGGGACATATTTATTATCCATGTCAATGTTTCAAAAAATAGTTTTCAAAATGATTATTTTTAAGGGATTATTTAACTAAAAATCATTTTAAATGTTTTAAATATTGTTTCTTCTAAATATTTTTAATTAATGTCCATGTTTTCAAATTGTTTTTAAGGATTTATTTATATAGACATGAATGTTTTAAAGTGTTAATTACTTTAAAATGACTCAAAGTGGTATGAGAAATTTTGATTCAAAAATATCTCTTAAATTTATTCCTTTATAAATTTTGTGGATTTTAAATGATTTCATCAAAAAGTTATATATCTATCAAAGAGTTTTAATGATCATTTTCAACTATGTCAATATCTTTCACTATATATTATTCTTGATTGATGTTGGTTAATTATTATACAATATTACATATTATATTGAATGAGTTATGATATGTTTGACTGTGGATGTGATATTTTATACCATTCATGGTTTATTGTTAAGGAATTGAAATTTCGTATGCTAGTATTAATACCAATTATTATGTTATATTTATCATTTTTCATATGAGGAATGCATTGGACTTAGAAAGTGATGGGTGGGGCACACTATATCACCTCGATCCATCAGTGGGTATTATGATAAAAATTAGTGTCTTGGAACACGACCTTGAAAAAAAATTATTTTAGTCTAGGCACGAGGCCTTGACTATGTGGTTATGTTGTCTGGCATTATTCATTCCATCCTTATGAAATTATATTTTGATATTACATGTGATTGTTAGACTAGGAGAATATCCATGTGATTATGTAAATGAAATTATTTTATTTATCATTTCCATATTATTCTGAATTTTAAGTTTAAAATGCTTCTATTTTAGTCTTATAAATTTCCTTATAATGATTATGATTGTTTATGATAGTTTACGCTATATGTTATTACTTACTGAGCATCTGAGCTCACCCATTTATTATGTTCTATTTTTCCCCAGATGTGAAGAAGAACCTGTAGGAATAGGCTAATGGATATGAGTTTGTTCAAAGGTGAAACAATGTTGTTGTTTTTCTATTTCATAATGTAATGTAAAACTTATGTATGTATCTAGTACTTCCAATGCTACTAAATTGATCGGTCTTTCAGGACATGATTCCTTGTATCATGCCAATGTTATTTAATAATGCACCGAATCTGGGTAACTGGGGTCAGGGCGTTACATTTGGTATCAAATGAATTTTAGTACAAACCTTGAAAACTAGATTTAAAAAAACTCTGATTAGATAACATTTCCCTAATATAGACTTTGAGGATTAGTATATAAGAACTTAAAATAATTTGGGTAATGTAAAGATTTTGTGAATTTTACAAGAAATACATCCCTACCTAGATATGAGTAAGTATAGTTGGATCTGACACAAATGTATCTTGGTGTAAAACATGAAAACACCGATTTGAGCTAGACTCAAATCGGAACTAGTGCATGAAAATGAGGCTTTCTACACTCTAGGTTATGACACTCCAATGGGATATTCTTAGGATAATTCACATTTTCTTTACAAAAAATTATGAATGATTTAAGATTAAATAAATCCCCAAAGAAAACATTTTTATGACTATATATTATATGCATAAATTGTTCAATTTATGTTAAGTATTTTATACGTTTGGAATTATGAATTTTGATTCATAAAATAAACTAGTGTATGCCATTTTTTTAGAAATGGTTCCTAGTGTATGAATGTAATTATTTTTTTAGTATGTGAAAATAAGAGAATCTTTATGCTGTTTGGGGAATCTGATGTTACATTTGATTTTGGAAATATAGAGACCTTTTAGAGAGAGTTTGGACATTATTATTTTGGATAACTATAAATTTTGGAATGGATTAATTTAAAGTTGGACATATTTGTTTAATGTTAAAATATATCTTAATATTATTTTTGTAATATTATATTACTACAATTTATAAAAAGACAACCTCAAGGTTGGGCGATAACCCATTGTGTCCAACAAAGCTATGTGAATTGAAAAAACAAACAAAGTGTGACAAGGATTTATTACCAACCACAAGCCTACTGGAATTCCCTGGTTATAATAAAGTAGTTTTCTTCATTTAAATTGTATATTTTTATATTTGTAACCTTATAAAATTGAGATAAATAGAATATTTTTGAGTTTTGAAGAGAAAGATGATTTTTTAGTAGAGTATGAAACTCTACATGGAATTTAAGTATATTTCCTTGTGTTCGTAGTATATGATTTAAATTAATTATACAAAACTAGGAAAATGATCATAAAACCAAAAATGTTTTTCTAGAACCTTCTTTTACAATGGATCAAATTGTTCCATAGATCATTGTAGATTTATAGCTTTCTAATAGTTATCATTCTCATACTAATATTCTTTATCAATATCTATCAAAATTTGATGGTTTTGTTTCTCTTCCAAATCCATGTTTTCTTATATAGAACCCTAGCATGTGTTATTTCCAGAAACCTTTATACTTACCTTTCTTTATTTTAAAATAGGGGTCTTATTTATCCATTTTTCAATGTGGGATTTCAACTATGATATTTTGAAATGTCAAAAACATTTTCTTCAATCCCATGTTTATATTATGACGAAGAAATTTATTGAAGGAGGTAATAATGTAACACCTGAAGCTTCAACGATACGCTTCTCTTTGAATAATACAATAGCGTGTGATGTACACAACATCGAGTTCAAGCGCACCATGACCTATCCAACTTTCCATTTTAAAAGTAGTTTTTAATAGTAATACCCACTTTTTAAAATTTTATAAATTTTATTTTTCAAACTGGACATCATTTTTGGATTTGGAATATCAAAATTACCTTAGGGTATATTTTTGGTTCTTTTCTGATAAATATCAAATTTTGATAAATAGTGAAAAATACTAAATTTTAATTTTAAAAAAATTAAATCATAATAATTTATAGTGTTAAATTATATATTTTAGTGGTTTTAAATTATGATTAGATTATTTTTTATCATTTAATATAATGTAGGTCAATAAAAAAGAAGGCCTTTGGAAACCCCACTTTTCAGTTTTGACAACAAGAATTAATTTTAAATTAATTTATGTAACTATTGTGTTTTGAATTTGAAAAATTGGATTCCATATTTGAAATTAGGATTTAAAAATTGTGTAAATAGGTAACTATTATTGTTAGACATTATGAATAGTAACTTCAGTAAATATTTTATTTACCATGGTTAAAGGGTAAATCTGGAAAATAAGGGTAAATAAATAATATTATAATAATATTAAATTACCCTAACTAGTTCCATAACCCTATTGGATGAAACATGTCCGACCATTGGTATCCTTGGGTTGATTTTTGGACCTCGTAGAGCAAGTTGTATATGAAAATGTAACATTATATAAATTAATTTAAAGGAAAGGAAAATGTAACATTAACATGTATCTTTTAGTAAAAAACATTATATAGGGTTACATAACTGATGTTTTAAAATATAAATAGTAATTTTAAATCTAAAAATATTTCTTAAATCATGGTATTTTATTCATAATCTTTAGACATCATATAAATAAATTTATTTATAACACAATAATAATGTAGTGATTACCTTATTAATGAAAGATTTAAATAAATGAAATTATAAAAATTAAAATAAATTTATTTTGAAACTTTTTATGCCATCCAAGAATTTTATGGATAATTATGACTTGTTATATTTTATTTAATGAAGGTATTTCAAACGAATCAAGCTGTTATAGATTTCTTAAAAGACATGATATGAATAGTTTATAAATGGACATAAATGAGTTTTTAAAACAAATAATATTTCATTAAATGATAAAATAATCCGAAAAATATAATATTCATAAAATAGACATATATGATGTTAAAAGTTTCATCAATGATTCATTTTTTGGTCTCTTAGATTTTTATAGTAAATATATTAACCATATAGCGTGAATATACAAGAGGACATGGTAAAGGTTAAATTAGTTAACTAAGGCATAAAGCTTTAAAATAAGGATTAAAAAATAACCAAAAACTGTCCAATTTTTATTGGATGAATTTATTTCTACTTATATTCATCTTATCTTCGTATTTAATTATATTTGGACCATTTTAAACCTAAAATCATTTTATAATAAAATAATACTTTCAAACATTCTTAAAGAGCCCCTCCTCCCCCTTATAAATGGCCATCATCTATAACCCCTTACTCACACCTCTTAATCCCGTTGGATCATAAAAAATCAACAAAAATAATCTCCCAAAATCCCTCTCTTCCTCCTAGAATCCTTCCCAAAGGCATAGGGCAATTAAAGAAAGCCTTTTGGGTCAAACCAATTAGAGTTACCCAATTCAAAGGTACCGACTTCTCTCAAGTTCTTTTCTTTTATTTTCCTTCTCCACTCCCTATTATCTTTTTATTATTACATTACATAACAAACCCAATATACATAATATCATAGGTTATTGTTATGATAATTAATTAAACTACACTTACACACACCACCAGCTAATGGACTTCAAACATACTGTTTCTGTGGATGGTGAACTACTACCTTAAGAAATGATTATTTTTCAAATATCTCCTACCGCCTTCATGGTGGCTATTATGATGGAACTATAATTATATATGATATAAATGATATTTAGTTTTTCTATATTCTTCTGTAATTCTTATTTATAGCATAACTTTATGTATTTTATTAAATATAAATATGATAATTTTATTTGAGGATGTACAAACTACCGCCCCCTCAAAGTGATATGACTCGTTCATGAAATACATGGAACGTGTAAAAATGGCTTTAATTAACTTATGTAACATATATAAAATATGTTATTATAATTTAATTATAATATATGTATGTATCATTATGATTTTATTCCTTTAAAAAAATACAAATGAATGTAGCGTTCGTGAGTACGTACGGCTTACCGTCTCTACGACGCGATGAGGTTTCATTCCCCATCGTATCCATTCAAGAATAATTTTCATTTGATGATTAAAAATAATTTTTTAGAACTTCATGTCATTCTTGATTTGAATCAAATATATACAATCCATAACAAACATTACTTTCGTAACAAAACATATAAAGAAAAATGAAGGAGTTAACACCTGAAACAATGATACAACTAAAATATTATTAACAAAGAAATATTAAAGAATCATATATGATATCATATTTATATATTTGGTTCTTGTATAATTTAAACACAAATAGTTATCCATTATATAGGAGGTTAACATACCCTTGACCATTAAAAAGTACAAGGTAAATGTTAATTCCTCATTCTCATTATTATTTGAGATTGTTAATGTGTAAGTATTTATAGGGAAATATTTATTATCCATTTCCATGTTTCATAAAAGAGTTTTCAAAAGGATTACTTGTAAATAAATATTTATCAAAAACATCATTTTAAATGTTTTAAATATTCATTCTTCTAAATCATCCTAATTAATTTCAATGTTTTCAAAATGGTTTAAGGATTTATTTATATGGACATGAAGGTTTTCAAATGATAATTCTTTTCAAAAGATTCTATGTGGTATGGGGAACTTTGATTCAAAAATATATTTTAAATTTCTTCCTTTATAAATTTTGTGACTTTTAAATGATTTCATGAAAAAGTTATATTTCTCTCAAAGAGTTTTACTAATCATTTTAAACTATGTGAACATCGTTTACTGTATATTATTCTTGATTGTTTTTGATTAATTATAATAAAATATTCCATATTGTATTGAATTATTTATGATATGTTGGACATTGGATGATCTATTTTAATACCATTCATGGTTTATAGTTAACTTATTGACATTTCGTACGCTATTTTAAATACAAATGTTTATGTTATGTTTCACCCTTTTCATATGAGGAATGAATTGAGCGTAGTAAGTGACGGGCGGGGCCTGCTATAGCCACTTGATGCATTGGTAGGTCTCCTGAGACAAATTAGTGTCTTGGAATAAGGCTTTGACAAAATATTTATTTTTAGTCTTGGAACGAGGCCTTGATTATGTGGTTATGATGTCCTACATTATGCATTCCATCATTTTGAAATTATCTACTGATATTACATTTTATTATTAAACTTATATAATATCCATATGAATAAGTAAATTGAATAATATGGCATGGAGAATTCCCCAGCAATGTTCATGGGAAACATGAACATGATCTTTCAACCTTACTTTTACCAGTTCTTGTTGGTCTTCATAAATGGCATCCTATTGTACTTGATGCCCATGGAGGATCACACGAGACACTCGAGGATGATCCCGGACACACTCTAAGAGCACCAAATTGACAAGAAGCTCTCAAAGTGCCAGTTTTGTATTCAATAGGTCTATTTTATTGGGCACTTCATATCAGAGGCTGGGGTTAAAGTAGATGCAGCTAAGGTTGAGGAGGTTCTTAGTTTGGACAAACCCAACAATGTCACCAAGGTATGAAGTTTCCTAGGATTGGAAGGGTGATATTAGAATTTTGTACCCAACTATTCTAGGATACCATCACCATTGATAGATTTGACACAAATGTGGAAGCCATTCATGTGGATAGAAAAGTTCCAGCAGTGCTTTAGGGAGCTAAGATAGAGGTTGAAGAGAACTCCCATCCTGAAGTTACCAAAGGAATGTGGCAGGTACATTGTGTTCTAAGATGCATATAATACATTGCGTGGTTGTGTCCTGATGCAGGGAAAAGCTGTGATTACCTATGGTTCATGCCATTCGAGACCACATGAGAAGAATTATGAAACCCATGAATATGAGATAGAAGTGGAATTCTTCGCATTGAAGATGTGGAGTCACTACCTAATGGGCGAGTGGTTTATTATATACTATGATCATAAGAGTGTCAAGTATATATTATCTCAGAAGGATATAAACATGTGACATAGGAAATGGTTTTAGTTCCTCTAGGACAATGACTTTGATTTTTTCTATAAGCATGGGAAGGGGAACATGGTGGAAAATGCGCTCTGTAGAAGATCTAGATTGCATTTTCAGAAAGAGGTGTCAGAATAGGTGGTCTCGTTGAAGATATTCTTTGTGGATGAAGATGGAGAATCTTACCTTTATTGAATGGTTGTCACCCCTCCACTATTACAGTTAGTTATGGAGGCACATCTTGGGGATACCGATTGTGAGATCCTACATGCTGCATTTTCTATAGGGCATGCTCCAGATCAATATTCTAATTGTAGGGAGAATGTTTTTCATTACACATGGTTCACAATTGTATCATTGGAATTGTGGGAGGAGGTTTTGGGGGAGTTCCATACATCCCCTTTGGTGTTACATCAAGGTGTTATGAAGATGTACCCGGACCTCCATCATTAGTTTTGGTGGATCATGATGAAGAATACTTTTATTGAGTTCATTTCGCGATGCCTCACCTGTCATTAAGTGAAGGCTGATCACCTGGTTCTAGCAAGTTCAGCTCAACCCCTTGAGCTTCCAGAATGAAAGAAGGATGAGATATCGATGGAATTTTTATTAGTTTTTCCATTTATATCCTAGGGAAATGATTCCATTTGGGTGCTTTTTGGCTGACTCACAATGTCATCCCACTTCCTAGCTATCTGAGAGAACAGTTACATAGTGATCCTGGGAAGCCTCTATGTGTAGGAGATAATTAGACTCCATGGAGTTCTGTTGATGATATTTTAATATCATGATGCTCACATTACATCCTGGTGGTGGAAGGGATTTCATAAGGAGTTTGGGAATCAGTTATGCTTGATAAGAGCATTTCACACACTGATAGATGACTAGATTGAATGGACCATTAAGGTTCTAGAGGACATGATATGAGCATGCATGTTAGACTTCATACATAGTTGGTAGTATCACTTACCACTCATGGAGTTTTTATAAAAAAATAGTAATCACTCCACCATTGGTATGGAACCATTAATGGCCTTGTTTTGGAGACCCGGTAGGTCACCACTTTTCTAGACTTAATCATGAGAGTCAACACTCATGGGAGAAAAATTGGTGTGAGATACTATAAAGAAGCTTCAAATAATCGAGGAGTAGATGAAGATTGTACATAGCCATCAAAAGTCTTATGCTGACATGCGATGGAGGCCTTTAGAGTTTGAGGAAAGGTACCATGTATTCCTTCAGGTTTCACCTCGATGGGGATTGTAGAGATTTCAATGGTGAGGCCATCTATATTTGAGGTTCATTAGTCCTTTTCCGATACTATGTAGATTTTGAGAGGTGGCGTACCACATGGCTCTACCACCATAGTTAGATTGGGTACACGATGTCTTCCATGTGTTGCATCTAACGAGGTACATGCATAACCCATCACACATCATCGACTGGGGTGAGCTAGACATCAAGGATGGGGTGGATTTTACTGAGTACCTAGTAGAGATTGAGGATCGATAGGTGAGGGTTTTTTTGGCGGTCGATTCCTCTAGTGTGTGTCCGATAGTAGCACAAGAATCTCTATGATAGCACATGGGAGTGGGAGGAACCGATTAATGATTAATACCCTCATCTGTTTGACTAGAATTGTTTTGGATTTTGGGGATGTAAGGGAGAACGTAAAATCTCAAAATTTCCTATCTATTATTTTTATAAATTATATGGATTAATTTAGATACCATTCAATGAGATGACATGTGATTCCAAGATCCGGTTTTTTTGGAATGATTTATTTGAAGAATATAATACTTTAAATAGAACCTGTGTGATGTTTTCCTGGAAAATTAGAACAACTCTTAAATGGGTGCCTGAATCAAAAATACAAGGGCACTATTGATCTTGAAGTAGTGGCTTTACTATTGGTGCAAAAAACATTTTTAGTGCAGGTCGTCTATAGAAAAATCCATGGAGGGAAAAACTGTAAATAAAATATTTTTATAACAAAAATATTTTTTTAACAGAGTGATGTTCCTTTTAATTAACCCTTTTTCGGGAATTTAGGTTTATCACCATGACCCTATAATTCCTATGATAAATGGATAAATATCTCCCTCGAATAAATGATGATGGATAATGGATTGACGATTGACAAACAATCGATTCGAAGGAACATCGCCAACGACGACATGGAAACGATCATTTGTCAATGACTGATCTGAATCGTGGTAGGCTAGTTGTTCTTATGTGTTTTCCCTATTCTTTATTTTCATGATGAATGTAGGTAAATCCACGAAAATATTGATCTGCGGTTTTATCATTGGAGGATGGGCAATAATTGTGGGGATATTTTGTGGGTTTCTTTTATTTCTTGTTCATTCTTCATTCTAATGAGAATGAAATGAGGATGATATGAACAAAGGATGAGGTTCATTCCTATGGGTGTTCTTTGTGCTTTTCTCACCCCCTTTCTTCACCATTGGACCCCCGTGGCCATGGTTTGACTTTTTGGGTGGCTCCGAATGTGATTGGAATGCCGAACACTACTGGAAAAGCAGGATTTCCCATTGTTTTAGAACTGTTGGGAAAGGCTGTAGAATCGTTGGTATATGTTACACCAATGGTTATGCAAACTGTAGGGATGTAATTAGTTGGGAAAAGTTGTTCCCAACGGTTTACAGTGAACCATTGGTATAGGGTGGATAAAAACCTACCCTATCCCATCAGTTCTGGCAAACCGTTGGGAATACTTTTTCCCAACGGTTTCCAACCGTTGGCATAGAGTGCTAAAAATTACCATGTTTTTTCCAACGGTTTGGCCAAACCGTTGGGGAAAACCCAAAACCTCCTCTTTCCCAATGGTGTCTAAACCGTTGGGAAAAGTGTTTTACCAATGGTTCTATGAACCATTGGTAAAACAGAACCCAAACATGCTATGCCAATGGTTTCAAACTGTTGGCATAGCCTCTGCTGGGAAAATTTCACAGCAGCTCTGCAATTTGCCCAGCAGCTGTCCAATTTTCCCACCATCTCTCATTTTGTGGGTTCCCTCTAATTTTGAATCCAATTATTGTACCTACAATAAACTAACACAAACATATACAATTATTGTACCCGCAATATCCCACTGACACTTACATATAGAGAACAAATTCATACACATTTAACATATAATGGTGGAACAATACACATCCATAATTCAATTAGAATTCATAACGTAATTATAAACATACATAATTCATTTAGAATTAAATTTAAAATTTATATGACAATTATATGTGGAATCTAGAAGTCAATTCATAATTTGATCAGTTTTTTGTATAGCATATATTTTTACCTGAAATGATGTCCATTTTAAACATAATACATACACGTGGAGTTCTACCGGCCACACCACGCCTCAGATTGAGGAGGGGTTGACTTGTACACATCACATATGACCCATGGATCATTGTTCTAAAGTATCGATACAATTTGAATGCGTTTGGTAACTTTTCCATATGCTAGTTGATAGTTTTCACTTAAAATGACGTCCTTTTGAAATAGAAGACAGACTCTTTGAGTGGTTCCGGCCACACTGAGACCCAGAATGAGGCGGGTTTGACTCATAAATGTCACATATGACCCATGGATCGTTTTGCTAATGTACCGACACAATCCGAATGCGTTCTTCAGTTTTCCGTATACCAGTTGAGTTTTTTCAATTAAAATGGCGTCCTTTTGAAACAAAAGGCAGATACTTTGAGTGGTGGTGGCCACACCGCGCCTCAGATTGAGGCGGGGTTGACTCTTACACGTCACATATTACCCATGGATCTTTGTGCTAATATATCGACACAATCTGAATGTGTTTGGTTGGTTTTCCATTTTCTAGTTGATGTTTTTCAATTAAAATGATGTCCTTTTGAAACAAAAGGAACACTTTGAGTGGTTTTAGCCACACCACAACTCAGATTGTGGCGACGTTGACTCTCACACGTCACATATGACTCATTTATCGTTCTACTAAATTTTCAATGGAAACCGAATGTGTTTGGTCAGATTTCCATATGTACTTAAAATGTTGCCCATTTTAAGAAAAAGATAGACACTTAGAGTGATTCTGGAGACACCGTGACTCCGATTATGGCGGGGTTGACTCGTACACGTCAAATATGACGCATGGATCGTTGTTCTAAATTATAGACACAATCCGAATGCGTTTGGTCGGTTTTCCGTATGCCATTTGATGTTTTTCACTTCAAATGACGTCCTTTTGAAAAAACAAGATAGACACTTTGAGTGGTGGCGGCCACACCGCACCTCTGATTGAGGAAGGGTTAACTCATACACGTCACATATGACCTATGGATCGTTGTGCTAAGGTATTGACACAATATGAATGCATTTGGTCAGTTTTCCGTATGCCAGTTGATATTTTTCAATTAAAATGACGTCCTTTTGAAAAAAAAGGGAGATACTTTGAGTGGTAGCGGACACACCATGCCTCAGATTGAGGCGGGGTTGACTCATACACGTCACTTATTACCCATGGATCGTTTTTCTAATTTATCGACTCAATCGGAATGTGTTTGGTCGGTTTTCCATATGCTGGTTGATGTTTTTCACTTCAAATGACATCCTGTTGAAACAAAAGACAGACACTTAGAGTGGTGGCGGCCACACCGCGCCTCGGATTGAGGCGGGGTTGACTCATACATGTCACATATCACCCATGGATTATTGTGCTAATGTATCGACACAATCTGAATGCATTTGGTCGGTTTTCCGTATGCTAGTTGATGTTTTTCAATTAAAATGACGTCCTTTTGAAACAAAAGGCAGATACTTTGAGTGGTGGAAGCCACACCGCACCTTGGATTGATGCGGGGTTGACTTGTACACATCACATATGACCCATGGATCGTTGTGATAATGTATCGACACAATCCGAATGCGTTTGGTCGGTTTTCTGTATGCCGGTTGATTTTTTCAATTAAAATGACGTCCTTTTGAAACAAAAGGCAGACACTTTGAGTGGTGCCGGCCACACCATGCTTCGGATTGAGTAATATTTGACTCGTACACATCACATATGATCCATGGATCGTTCTCCTAATGTTTCAATGGAAACCAAATCTGTTTGGTCGGTTTTCCATATGTACTTAAAATGTTGTCCATTTTAAGAAAAAGAGAGCCACTTAGAGTGATTCTGGCCACACCGCGCCTCAAATTGTGGAGGGGTTGACTCGTACACGTCACATATGACCCATATATCATTGTGATAATGTATTGACACAATCAGAATACGTTTGGTCAGTTTTCCGTATGTCAGTTGATGTTTTTCACATCAAATGACGACCTATTGAAGCAAAAGATAGGCACATTGAGTGGTGGCGGCCAGATCACCCCTCGGATTGAGGCGGGGTTGACTCGTACACGTCACATATGACCCATGGATCATTGTGCTAATGTATCGACACAATCTGAATGCATTTGGTCGGTTTTCCGTATACCAGTTGATTTTTTTCAAGTAAAATAACGTCCTTTTGAAACAAAAGGCAGACACTTTGAGTGGTGGCGGCCACACCGCGCCTCAGATTGAGGCGGGGTTGACTCTTACACGTCACATATGACCCATGGATCGTTTTTCTAATGTATCGACACAATCCGAATGCATTTGGTCAGTTTTCCGTATGCCAGTTGATGATTTTGAATTAAAATGACATTTTTTTAAAACAAAAGGCACACTTTGAGTGGTGTCGGCCACACCACGCCTCGGATTGAGGCGGAGTTAACTCGTACATGTCACATATGACCCATGGATCGCTTTTATAAAGATTCAATGTAAACCAAAATCTTTTGGTCGGTTTTCCGTATGTACTTAAAATTTTGTCCATTTTAAGCAAAAGAGAGCCACTTAGAGTGATTATGGCCACACCGTGCCTCCGACTAAGATGGGGTTGACTCGTACACGTCACATATGACCCATGGATCATTGTGCTAAATTATTGACACAATCCGAATGCGTTTGGTCGGTTTTCTGTATGCCAATTGATGTTTTTCACTTCAAATGCTGTCCTTTTGAAACAAAAGATAGATACTTTGAGTTGTGGCGGCCACACAGCACCTCTGATTGAGGCGGGGTTGACTTGTGCACCTCACATATGACCCATGGATCATTGTTCTAATGTATCGACAGAATTGGAATGTGTTTGGTCGGTTTTCCGTATGCCAATTAATGTTTTTCAATTAAAATGACGTCCTTTTGAAACAAAAGGCAGATACATTGAGTGGTGGCAGCCACACCGCACCACAGATTGAGGCGGGGTTGACTCGTACACGTCACATATGACCCATGGATCGTTGTGCTAATGTATTGACACAATCTGAATGTATTTGGTCGGTTTTCTGTATGCCAGTTGATTTTTTCAATTAAAATGATGTCCTTTTGAAACAAAAGGAAGACACTTTGAGTGGTGTCAGCAACACCGTGCCTCAGAATGAGGCAGAGTTGACTCTTACACTTCACATATGACCCATGGATCGTTATCCTAAAGATTCAATGGACACCGAATGCGTTTGGTTGGTTTTCTGTATGTACTTAAAATGTTGTCCATTTTAAACAAAAGAGAGACACTTAGAGTGATTCCGGCCACACTGTGCCACAGATTAAGTCGAGGTTGACTCGTACACGTCATATATGACACATGGATCATTGTGATAAAGTATCGACACAATACGAATGTGTTTGGTCACTTTTCTGAATCCCAGTTGATATTTTTCACTTTAAATGATGTCCTTTTGAAAAAAAGACAGACACTTTATGTGGTACCGGCCACACCGCACCATGGATTGAGGCGGGGTTGACTCGTACACGTCAAATATGACCCATGGATCGTTGTGCTAAAGTATCGACCCAATCCGAATGCGTTTGGTCGGTTTTCTATATGCCAGTTGATGTTTTTCAATTAAAATGAAGTCCTTTTGAAACAAAAGGCACACTTTGAGTGGTGCTGGACACACCGCACCTCAGATTGAGGCGAAGTTGACTCGTACACATCAAATATGACCAATGGATCGTTCTCCTAATGTTCTAATGGAAACCGAATGCATTTGGTCAGTTTTCCATATGTACTTAAAATGTTTTCCATTTTAAGCAAAAGAGAACCACTTAGAGTGATTCTGGCCACACCACGCCTTAGATTGAGGTATGGTTGACTAGTACACGTCACATATGACCCATGGATAGTTGTGATAATGTATCGACACAATCCGAATGTGTTTGGTCAGTTTTCCCTATGCCATTTGATGTTTTTCACTTCAAATGATGTCCTTTTGAAACAAAAGACAGACACTTTGAGTGGCGACAGCCACACCGCGCCTTGGATTGAGGCGGGGTTGACTCGTACACTTCACATGTGTCCCATGGATCATTGTGCTAATGTATCGACACAATCCGAATGTGTTTGGTCGGTTTTCCATATGCCAGTTGATGTTTTTCCATTAAAATGACGTCCTTTTGAAACAAAAGGCAGACACATTGAGTTGTGGCGGCCACGCTGTGCCTCAGGTTGAGGTGGGGTTGACTCTTACACGTCACATATGACCCATGGATCTTTGTGCTAATTTATCAACACAATCTGAATACATTGGTCGCTTTTCCATATGCCAGCTGATGTTTTTCAATTAAAATGACGTCCTTTTGAAACAAAAGGCACACTTTGAGTGGTGTCGGCCACACCACGCCTCGGATTGAGGCGGACTTAACTCGTACACGTCACATATGACCCATGGATCGTTAATATAATATTTCAATGGAAACCGAATGATTTTTGTCGGTTTTCCGTATGTACTTAAAATGTTGTCCCTTTTTAGAAAAAGAGAGCCACTTAGAGTGATTCTAGCCACACCGTGCCTCCGATTAAGGCGGGGTTGACTCTTACACTTGACATATGACCCATGGATATTTGTACTAATGTATCGACACAATCCAAATGCGTTTGGTCAGTTTTCCGTATGCCAGTTGATGTTTTTCACTTCAAATGACCTCCTTTTGAAACAAAAGACAGACACTTTGAGTGGTGGTGGCCACACCGCGCCTCCGATTGAGGCGGGGTCGACTCGTACACGTCACATATGACCCATGGATCATTTTTCTAATGTGTTGACACAATCTGAATGAAATTGTTCAGTTTTCCGTATGTTAGTCGATGTTTTTCAATTAAGATGACATCCTTTTGAAACCAAAGGCAGATACTTTGAGTGGTGGCGGCCACACTATGCCTCTGATTAAGGAGGGGTTGAATTGTACACGTCACATATGAACCTTGGATCATTTTGCTAATGTATCGACACAAACTGAATGCATTTGGTCGGTTTTCTGTATGCCAGTTGATTTTTTCAATTAAAATGACGTCCTTTTGAAACAAGATGCAGAAACTGTGAGTGGCGCCGGCCATACCACACCTCGGATTTAGGCGGCGTTGACTCGTAAACTTCACATATGACCCATGGATCGTTCTCCTAATGTTTCAATGGAAACCAAATGCGTTTGGTCAGTTTTCCGTATGTACTTAAAATGTTGTCCATTTTAAACAAAGGAGAGCCACTTAGAGTGATTTTGGCCACACCGTGCCTCCGAATAAGGTGGGGTTGACTCGTACATGTCACATATGACCCATGGATCGTTGTGCTAAAGTATCGACACAATCCGAATGCATTTGGTCGGTTTTCTGTATGCCAGTTGATGTTTTTCACTTCAAATGACATCCTTTTGAAACAAAAGATAGACACTTTGAGTGGTGGCAGCCACATCGCGCCCTGATTGAGGCGGGGTTGACTCGTACATATCACATGTGACCCATGGATCATTGTGATAATGTATCGACACAATCGGAATTCGTTTGGTCGGTTTTCCGTATGCCAGATGATGTTTTTCAAATAAAAGGACGTCCTTTTGAAACAAAAGGCATATAAATTGAGTGGTTCCAGCCACACCGCACCACGGATTGAGGCGGGGTTGACTCTTACATGTCACATATGACCCATGTATCGTTTTCATAATGTATCGACACAATCTGAATGCGTTTGGTCGGTTTTCTGTATGCCAGTTTATTTTTTCAATTAAAATGACGTCCTTTTTAAACAAAAGGCAGACACTTTGAGTGGTTTCAGCCACACCGTGCCTCGGAATGAGGCGAAGTGGAATCGTACACTTCAAATATGACTCATGGATCATTCTCCTAAAGATTCAATGGATACCGAATGTGTTTGGTTGGTTTTCCATATGTACTTAAAATGTTGTCCATTTTAAACAAAAGAGAGCCACTTAGAGTGATTCCAGCCACACCATGCCTCAGATTGAGGTAAGGATTACTAGTACACATCAAATATGACCCATGGATAGTTTTGATAATTTATCAACACAATCCGAATGCGTTTGGTTAGTTTTCCCTATTCCAGTTGATGTTTTTCACTTCAAATGACTTCCTTTTGAAACAAAAGACAGACACTTTGAGTGGTGGAGGCCCCACCGCGCCTTGGATTGAGGCGGGGTTGACTCGTGTAGTTCACAATTGATCCATGGATCGTTTTGCTAATGTATCGACACAATACGAATGCGTTTGGTCGGTTTTCTATATGCCAGTTGATGTTTTTCCATTAAAATGACGTCCTTTTGAAACAAAAGGCAGACACATTGAGTGGTGGCGGCCACGCCGCGCCTCGGGTTGAGGCGGGGTTGACTCGTACACGTCACATATGACCCATGGATCGTTGTAGTAATTTATTGACACAATCTGAATGCATTTGGTCAGTTTTCCATATGTCAGCTAATGTTTTTCAATTAAAATGATGTCCTTTTGAAACAAAAGGCACACTTTGAGTGGTGTCGGCCACACCGTGGCTCCGATTAAGGCGGGGTTGACTCGTCCACTTCAGATATGACCCATGGATCATTGTACTAAAGTATTGACACAATCCGAATGCGTTTGGTCAGTTTTCCGTATACCAGTTTATGTTTTTCACTTCAAATGACATCCTTTTGAAACAAAAGACAGACACTTTGAGTGGTGGTGGCCACACCGCGCCTCCGATTGAGGTAGGGTTGACTCGTACACATCAAATATGACCCATGGATCATTTTTCTAATGTATCGACACAATTCGAATGTGTTTGGTCGGTTTTCCGTATGTCAGTCGATGTTTTTCAATTAAAATGGAATCCTTTTGAAATAAAAGGCAGATACTTTGAGTGGTGGTGGCCACACCTTGCCTCGGATTAAGGCGGGGATGACTCGTACACATCACATATGACCCATGGATCATTGTTCCATTGTATCGACACAATCTGAATGCGTTTGGTCGGTTTTCCGTATGCCAGTTGATTTTTTCAATTAAAATGACGTCCTTTGGAAACAAAAGGTAGTCACTTTTAGTGGTGCCGGCCACACCGCACCTTGGATTGAGTCGGATTTGACTCGTACACTTCACATATGACCCATGGATCATTCTCCTAAAGTTTCAATGTAAACCGAATGTGTTTGGTCGGTTTTCCGTATGTACTTAAAATGTTGTCCATTTTAAACAAAAGAGAGACACTTAGAGTGATTTCGTCCACACTGTGTCTCAGATTAAGGCGAGGTTGACTCGTACATGTCACATATGACCCATGGATCTTTGTGCTAATGTATCGACACAATCCGAATGCATTCGGTTGCTTTTCCGTATGCCAGTTGATATTTTTGATTTAAAATGACATCCTTTTGAAACAACAGACAGAAAATTTGAGTGATTTCGGCCACACCGCGCCACAGATTGAGGCGAGGTTGACTCGTAGACATCACATATGACCCATGGATCATTTTTCTAATGTATTGACACAATCCGAATGCGTTTGGTCGGATTTTTGTGTTCCAGTTGATGTTTTTCAATTAAAATGACATCCTTTTGAAACCAACAGCACACTTTGAGTGGTGCCGGCCACACCGCACCTCAGATTGAGGAAGAGTTGAATCGTACACGTCACATATGACCCATGGATCATTCTATTAATGTTTCAATGGAAACCTAATGCGTTTAGTTAGTTTTCCATATGTACTTAAATTGTTGTCCATTTTAAGAAAAAGAGAGCCACTTAGAGTGATTCCGGCCACATAGTGCCTCAAATTAAGGCGGGGGGTGACTCGTACATGTCACATATGACCCATGGATAGTTTTTATAATGTATAGACACAATAAGAATGCGTTTGGTCAGTTTTCCATATGCTAGTTGAAGTTTTTCAGTTCAAATGAATTCCTTTTGAAACAAAAGACAGACACTTTGAGTGGTGGCAGCCACACCGTGCCCCGGATTGAGGCGGGGTTGACTCATACACGTCACATATGACCCATGGATCGTTGTGCTAATGTATCGACACAATCCGAATTCTTTTGGTCGCTTTTCAATATTCCTGTTGATGTTTTTCAATTAAAATGACGTCCTTTTGAAACAAAAGGCAGACACTTTGAGTGGTGGCGGCCACACCGCACCTCATATTGAGGCGGGGTTGACTCGTACACATCACATATGACCCCTGGATCGTTGTGCTAATGTATCGACACAATCTGAATGCTTTTGGTCGGTTTTTATGTATGCCTATTTATTTTTTCAATTAAAATGGCGTCCATTTGAAACAAAAGGAAGACACTTTGAGTGGTGATGGCCACACCACGTCTCGGATTGAGGTGGGGTTGATTCGTTCACATCACATATGACCCATGGATCGTTCTCCTAAAGTTCAATGGAAACCAAATGCGTTTGGTCGGTTTTCCGTATGTACATAAAATGTTGTCCATTTTTCGAGAATCCTCTTGTGTCTATTAGTGGAATGGTATTTACATAAAATATTGTGGATATTTATATAAAATATTTTTATATCATTCTTAGTATGGATTAGATTTTAGTTTATAACGCTATGAAACATTTCGGAGCTAACAATGTCATGCCCAATGAACACATCTCTTTTATAACTTAGCAAAAATCTATGATATTGATTAGATGTGTAAATGTGATTTACATTGATTATCATGATGAAAATAAATAAAATATATATTATAGATTTTCTAGTATTAATTAAAATCAAGAAGGGTGGGGGGGCTGTTCGGCGGGGTTGTCGGGTGGGTGTCCGGGGGGTTGTCCGGGGACCAAGGAGGAGGGTGGGAGGGCTTTGCGGGGGGTTGCCCGGGGTCCAAGTAAGAGGGTGGGGGGGGTCCGGGGGGCTATCTGGGGGGCTGTCCGGGGGGCTGTCTGGGGTCCAGGGAGGAGGGTGGGGGGGCTGTCCGGGGGGTGTTTGGGGGGGTGTCCGGAGACCAAGGAGGAGTGTGTGGGGTTGTCTGGGGTCCAGGGAGGAGGCTGGGGGGGCTATTCGGGGGGCTGTGCGGGGCGCTGTCTGGGGGTTGTCAGGGGCTGTTCGGGGGGTTGTCCAGGGTCCAAAGAAGAGGGTGGGGGGGGGGGGGTGTCCGGTGGGCTGTCTGGGGGACTGTCCGGGGGGTTGTCCGGGGTCTAGGGAGAAGGTGGGGGCTGTCCGGGGGGCTGTCTGGTGGTTGTCCAGGGGTGTTTGGGGGGTTGTCTGGGGTCCAAGGAAGAGGGTGGGGGGCTGTCTGAGGGGCTGTCTAGGGGCAGTGCGGGGGGCTGTCTGGGGTCCAGGGAGGAGGGTGCAGGGGCTGTCCGGGGGGCTGTTCGGGGGGCTGTCCGGGGGCTGTCTGGGGGCTGTTAGGGTGGTTGTCCGGGGTCCATGGAAGAGGGTGGGGGTGTCTAGGGGGCTATCTGGGGGGATGTCTGGTGGGGCTGTCCGAGGTCTAGGGAGGAGGGTGGGGGGTTGTCTAGGGTCAAGGAAGGAGGGGGGTTCCTAAACACACAACCACTAAAAGACAGCAACATCCATAAAAATAGATAATATCTAAAAATAACTCAACTCCAATACTATACTACGAGTCTAGATAAAACCAACAACTAGAATAGATTAAATATCAAATCTCAGTAATATCAGTAAAAAATGTAATGGATCAACTTTTCCTACATCACCATCGCCATCATCTCCATCATCATCATCACCCTCATCCTCGTCCCCATCATCGTCCTCGCCCTCCCCCCCGCCCTCTCCACCCACCTCGCCCTACTCCTCTCTCTCCTCTTTCACATCAGACTCCTCGCCATCATCATCGTCAAGCTGGACATCGTCCGGACCACCACTAGAATAGCCACCTGGTGCACCGTATAAAGAACGTATCGACGACATATACTCATCCAAAGCTGGGTTGGCCTCTTCTGTAAGTGTAGGACGTAGAACTTCAATAAATTTCATAAACGCACTGTTTTCCCTAGAAGACTATTCTATCATCTCTTTGGCCCTTTTCTCAGCCTGTTTTGCCTGTGCCCTAACTTACTGCAGCTCGGTGGCACTACAGCTCATACCTGAGTAGGGACAATACCTCGTCGGGGCTATCCTATGTCGGCAGCGTACTCTGCCAGAATGATCCTCTCCCAACACCTGATGTAAGTGATCTGTTGGCCCCAAATTGTTTGGTTCTTTGGCATCGAGGGACTCTAAAGAAGCCTGTTACAAATATAAATATATCATTAAGTTAAAAAATAGATATTAAAAAATAAATTCAACAGATTAGAACTTTCAATCTGCTGCTAAGTCGCTTCGTTGATGGCACTTCCATCCTTTTTCCGTCTACTCGAGCAAAACAGTTTTTCTCGAGGCACACGTCCTTCAATATTTTGTATTTGCCTCTAAAATGACATTGAAAACTAAAGTTATATGAAAACTTTAGCAAACTATTAAATAATTTAGGAAACAAAAGAAAGTGTAATTCGTAATGAAAACTTATAAACAATTGTCATACCTGCTTCCTCTCATGATCAGACATCGTAGTGCGTCCCCGTGTGTGGAGGTATTTTTTTGCATAAATGTTCTTTTTATTTTTTCTAGATGATTCCTAAATTAAATTCGAAAATGAAACAGATAGTATTAATGAAAAACATGAAAGTTATTATTTAAATACCTCAAATGTTATTAATACCATAAACTGGGTACTCGTCCAATGAGTAATCATCTGAAGATACTGCTCTATAGGACAATCATCCACCACTGGTACTGCCTCCAACTCAGTTCCAACTCTAGCAACCCAGCCAATATACAACTCATGCTTGTAGGCTCTCCAAAGCTCGCCTAAATCCTTTAGACGTTCCGGTCATGCACCCTCACCATCGGGAAAATTAAATCGAAGATGAAATCAAAATATTAATTCATATAAATACAAAAATAATTCATGGCATGAAATAAAACAGAATTTTTTACCCATATCTCTTCCCAAGATCTATCGTTGACCACATGTGGCAAATATCTCCATGATAGCGGGCTGACGGGAATGATGTCGGAGTATTTGGCAAGCGTCGCCAAAAAACTCCAACATTGCTGCCCTATTTTCTCAACCATTTGGTTGTCTTCATTATAATCCACCATAACCTGTGTGCGGCGCTTCCACACTGAACGCATGTGTGTACTTCCCCGCCCACGCCTCCTGTCAGTAGATGTATCTGTCATGAAAGAAAAATAAATATTTTGTCAAAACATGTTATAATGAAAATAAATATTGCTATAAAAATTTGTTAGGGTTCTATAAATATACCTGTGCTGGTCTGATCACTGAACGCCGCTGGATCCATAGAAACTAATGGAACTGTAGAGACCCGTATCCTGACGTACATGGACATTACATTACTTTTGCGGAATACTTAGTACATAACAAAAACACACACACAAGGATCGTAATAGTTTAGTGTCTTTGGAAACTCGGAACGTAATCTTCTAATCCTGGTGAAAGATCTTCAAAATCTCCCACAAAGATCTCCCTTTTTTTTACCTAAAACCTTTCTTTATATCCTGGGGAAAAGAAAACATAAAAGGGTGAGCTCAAATGCTCAGTAAGGGTAAACAAAAGAAATATCAATCACATAATTTTCATAAGAACATAACATTTTTGGAAATCTTAACCTGCAAAAGAGAGCATAATTTCATAACAAGGGATAAATCATAGTAGTGAAAATGAAATCATAACATAAAACATTACTCATTGTGGCATACACACATAATCATAGAGAATCATTTCTTGTTAGTCAAGACTCATTGCCAAGACTATCTTAGTGGACAAAGTCCCTTTCTGAATCGAGAAATCCTCGTTTCAGTCCTGTTTCACTGAACCGGTATAACCTACCATTCCAGCCATGTCTATCTCATGAGATATAAAATCTTTACCCAATGCATTGGAGGGAGATATAGGTCCCACCCATCTCTTAATGAATCCTTTCTTATGTGTGCCACAAAATCATAAATCATACATCATTGCATAACCCATGTAATAAAAATGGGATTCTTAAACAACATGACATCATAAAACCATTCATATAAGATAAAGGAATTCATAAACATAATTCCATCACAACATAGTCAAATCAATGTAAAAATACGTATATAAACAGAACCCTTTATTATCTTAGATGGAAAATAATTTTGATAAAACACTTGAAATGAATTCTTGAGGAAAATATCCTTTCTTCTTCAAAATCAATTTCTTTTCACAAAACATCATACAGTTTTAAAAGAAAGAGATTTTATTAAAAATAGTCATGAAATATTTTGGAGGAAGGTTCATGAAAATAAGGCTTTATAAAACCGTAAAAATCCGTTCGTGCCGTATAAGTTAAAAAAAAACATTCTTCGTACTTTTGTCGGAAAAGTCAAAAAGTACCTCGTACGAGAAAAGATTCCTTTCATACATTTTACTAAAAACTCACCGAAGGGTAAAAATGGTTTTAAACAATTGTAGGTGGATGGAAATAATATTACATTTTGATGAAACATGGATGTGGATGATAAAATACACCCCAGTAAATACTTACGAATAAACAATCTCGGATAAAAATGAGATTGTGATATTTCCCTTACCTTAGGTCCGATTAGCTTCGTAAGTGTCCGAACCTCCTGTATAATGATTTAAATCATGTTATTGACTTATTACAGAATCATATTCATTGTTATTATATCATATATGGTTCGCTTATGACATTATATTACCCGTTCTTTTGTAAATTCCATGTTAAAGAAGCGTTTTGGGTAAAATCGTTTCATTTATCGTAGGTGTTTTGACTTGTTGTTCTTGACATCATTATTACTTATATCATGATTTACTTACTTCCAGAATATAAAATATGATTTATATATCATATATATTCAGTATATATATATATATATAATAGGTAGATGAAAAACACCGTTCATGGAGACGGTAGTCCGTACGTACGCATGAACGCTGTTTTCCTTTCCTTATTGTCTTGAAATGGAAGTAAGTAGATGACATACATATGTATATATATACATAAATCCAGTAGCTTTATAATTTCATATATTTCATTATTATTTCTTATATATACATTATAATCATTCTTAAATGGTTAACATGGAGAATGAATCTCATCGCGTCGTGGAGACGGTATTCCGTACGTACGCACGAGCGATGATATCATTTCTATAAATATTGAATTGAATTGGAGTGGATTATACAATATATCAGAATCAATATGATGTTGTAATAACTATGTATAGTTATTATTTACACCATTATACCCATCCATGTAAGGTGGTGGTGGAAAATAGATTACACCACGGCGTGGAGACGGTATTCCGTACGTACGCACGCGCGGTGATTTCTTTTTCCGTAGGATGGATAGATGGTGAAATAGGGTTGTTTCATACTTATAATAACATATCAGTATATGAGTGATACTGATGTTATTACTTCATAATGAAACAACCTAAGAAGAAGAAGTGGAAGAAGAAATAAAGATGAAAGAATTGGTAACGGTAATTACCTCTTCTTTGAAGTGCCTCTTTGAGACCTCCTCTTAGGGCACTAAAATTGGTCTTTGAAGAAGACCAGAACCTCTAGGATGTTGCTAGGGAAGTGGAGAGGAGAAATTGGCAGGGGTTGGCCGAGCTTGAGTGCTCAAATTGGTGTGAGGAGGAGGGGGAGGAGGTGTCCTTTTATAGGGTAGGAGAGGGGCACCTTAGGAATATCTCAAAATATTATTTTATATTAAAGTCAAAATCGGTTTATAATAGTTCCAAAGGGTCTTATTTCGAAGCTAAAGTGGGGATGGGTCGAAATTCTATCAACCAATAGGATTTAGACAAGTTTAGGGTATTATTTTAACCTTATCAATTAGATTTAACTCTAAGTTAAATAATTTAACTTTTACCGTGTCTTTTTGTTTTCTTTCACTATATGGTTAATAAACTTACTATAACATGCCAAACGAACCCCAAATTGTATATTATTAATACATATATCCGTATCTAAGTCATTTGGCCGAACCTTAGATTTTTAGGAATAAACTAACAATTAATAATATAATATTTGATTTAAAAACTATTTTGTGTCAATTTTGACACTATTTGATATATGATTTTTGTGAAAGTCATAACAGAATTATATGTTCGAACCAAGTTGATTAAATCAACACTAATATATCATATTAATCTAGAAAATTAGTGGAATTCATAAAAAGTCTTAAATTACATTTATTTTGGTATTTATATTATCAATTATGTCAATATTTCATTAATAAGATAATTACTGCATCATCTTTGTGTCATAAATAAATTATAATATTTGATGTCTAAAAATTACAAATAAAATACCATCATGTAGGAAATCTTTTTATCTTTCTAATGAATATTTATAGTCGAATTTATCTTATGTATAACCCCATATTAAAAATGGTTTAGTAAATAAACTTTGATTTTAACTCTTTTAACCCTTCTTTAAATAAATTAATAATAAATGTCCTAATCTAACCCAAGTGGGCCTAAATGGTCATATTTTATTCCTAAGTTTGTTTTTGGTCGAAATACACTTGTCCAATAGGATTAGGACATGTGTTAGGGTAATATTAATATCATATTTACCCTTAGTTACCCTATTTACTATTAACCGCGGTAGAAAAAAGTAAAAAGTTACTATTCACCAAAAATTATTTTCATCTCATTGAACCACATTTTAGTCCTTGATATTAACCGTGTCTCTCGGATTTTTGAAATTCCATTCACAGAAGCGGTAAAATTAAGTTTTATGCAAAATTCAGTTTTTAACCTACCACTTAGTAGTTTCACTATTCATCAAAAATTGATGTTTTTCAGAACAATGCCAAAATTTCATCCCAAGCTATATTTCATATTCCGAATTCAAAAATGAAGTCTATTTTACCAAATTCATAACATAAAAGTTGCATTAATTAATTTTATAATTAAATCCCGCTGTTAAAACAAATAGCGTGTTTTTAAGAAACAATATCTTTCAAAAGATTGACACTTGTTTATGTCTAGTTTAAATGTGAAATTACATCCAATGACCAACATTGTATTAAATTGTAAAAATATATTCTAAATATACTTTAAAACCACTCAAATTAATGATTTATCACTATTAATTATTTCGATTAAAAAAGTTGTTTTTAATTATAATTTAGTAATTTTCACTATTCATCAGAATATGAAAGTTATCCGAAAAGTACCAAAATTTCACCTTAGGCTAAATTCGATACTCCGAATCCAAAAATGAAGTTCATTTTGAGAGCTAAAATTTCTAAAATTAAAAAAATGGTTATTACTATTCATAACGGCTAGTTTTAATAATATTTTAATAGCATATCATTGTTTCGTGAAACTCAGTATTACGTACTACACACGCTATCGAGGAAGGTTGTGATTGCGTGTAATGCAAGGCAAGTCAAGGATGCGTGTTGTGCAATCTCCTTTTGGTGTAGCATACAACACAAGACATTAGTGAAAGAATATTTTTCATAAACTCTCGGGCTGTTACATTCTACCCCCCTTAAAATGAATTTCGCCCTCGAAATTCGTCGGGGTTATAAATGGTTTACTATTCGAAAGTTTCTTTAACAGAAACCCACATCGTAAAAAAGATTACCAAAACTTGGATTTAAAAACTAAAGTATGTAATGTAACGATTACCCAAATAAACTAATCACTGGGTTTCCACATAGGTGAAAATATGGATATGGAAGAGAAATCTAACCATCATGTTCTGATGGAGAGTGGTAGAGAACATGGCTATGGAAAAGCCAGTAATCACAAATCCATAAATTTGTGACGATCTAAGGTACCATCTGATTCATCAGGTATAAGAGAACTAGGACAACATTTTTGGTTTCCAAGATCATTTCCCTAAAGTTAATGAATTTGAATTAGAATAAATACTTACTTTATTTTGGTACAATCTCACTGTTGTTCGTGCCTTTAACAATTTCCACTTCATCTCTTAAATAAATGAAGTTGAATTTGTTATTCGTGAAGTGTTAGCAGATCATGTGATAGAATGACTGTTCATTCCATCTGTCTCAAACAAAAGGTTAGCAAAAATTATATACATAAGTCGATCTATAGTGAGATTAATCACATATGGTTCCTAAAATGGACTTATACTTCATATATCATACTGCTTAATATAATAAAACTAGTTTCTACTAAACATGGACTTAATGTAGGCCAGTGGTAGGCGATAAAGGCCAGTCGCACTTCGGTTGTGGGTTCGATTCCTACAGCCTTGTCCGAAGCGATGGGCTGTCGCCCGTCCTGTAGGTTGTCCCTTTTTCTAAAACTACGTTACTATAACATCCCATCAATAATATCGAAAATCTTCTATCCTTAAACAATACTAACTTATGTCCAACATAATCCAGTCTAATCTTTAGGCTTATACATAATACTGCAGTCCACTCTCATAATATAGTGACATCGATTACCAGAGATTTAATACTGTCGTTGATCCCCACATATCATAAGATATGTCTTGTTGGTCACATTCCAAACATTCAAAGTCCTTAATCGTGTATTCTCTTGAATACCTTAGTGAAAACATGAGTGCAGTTAAAAGTTAACACTTTCCACATACCAAATCCTCAAAATTCTATATACTCAAACCATGATATCACTTAGTCCTTATATCAATCATGAGCTCATGCATACAATCAAACATCCCATTATCATATTATCCCTTCATTATGCGCATATCATATACTTTCCAAAAATATCTGAATAACCTTTCATGGATACTTGTACCATTAATTATACACTTTCAAAACTCAAGGAAGGACAACAGTGTAACAATCCTTAGATGTCTCTTTATTCCATAGTACCATGAGATTAATTATACAACATTACACATGATAAACATGTCATCATTCCACTACATTCTTAAACCATTGACCGAGCTTCAACAATTCCTTCATCTCACATATCATTTGTAGTCTCTTCATCATCATCAACATAAATACTTCCTATACGACCATACTGATTATCTTCATGAGACTTTCCCTTAGGGCATTGGTTTGCATAATGCCCGTACATTCCACATTTAAAACATTTAACCATTGTTGATGTCGTAGCAATACCATTATCCTCATCCATGGTGTTAACTGAACCTTTTCCTTTGCACTTACTTGCTTTGTGTCCTTCTTTTCCACACCCAAAGCATCTTCCAGTTTCTTTGAAACATTCTCCTTGATGCCTCTTCCCACATGATATACATAGGGGAAATTGGACTTTCTTTCCTCTATGATCATCATGAAACTCCATCTTTCTCTTATTAGCCGAGTCAGGAAACTTACCAAATTTTACTTTATTGATCATATTATGAGATTGCTGATTCGGCATAATAATGATTTTTGGACTTCCAAATCCCATTTCATTTGGTTTCTCATGAAGAATATCATTCCATTGCCCATCATATCCTCCATTATCGTGAATCATCTTGTTTCCAGCCATTCTCTAAAACCCAAAAAGAATAGTGTGAGAGGCAATAATCATGCTAGGGAAAACAACATAATAAAGGGGGAGTACCTTCAATATCTAACATCTTAGGTTTAATTCTATGATCGTTAGCGTAATTCTAGTACTATAACCTATACGTATACTTAACCTTAGGGACATCCCTAGACATACCTTAGAAATATCTCTAGGGATCTCACTAACGTTTTCGCATCCTAGTTTCCAAAGGTTGACTAAACCTTTCCTCTGATACCAACTGTAGAGACCCGAATCCTGACGTACATGGACATTACATTACTTTTGCGGAATACTTAGTACATAACAAAAACACACACACAAGGATCGTAATAGTTTAGTGTCTTTGGAAACTCGGAACGTAATCTTCTAATCCTGGTGAAAGATCTTCAAAATCTCCCCCAAAGATCTCCCTTTTTTTTACCTAAAACCTTTCTTTATATCCTGGGGAAAAGAAAACATAAAAGGGTGAGCTCAAATGCTCAGTAAGGGTAAACAAAAGAAATATCAATCACATAATTTTCATAAGAACATAACATTTTTGGAAATCTTAACCTGCAAAAGAGAGCATAATTTCATAACAAGGGATAAATCATAGTAGTGAAAATGAAATCATAACATAAAACATTACTCATTGTGGCATACACACATAATCATAGAGAATCATTTCTTGTTAGTCAAGACTCATTGCCAAGACTATCTTAGTGGACAAAGTCCCTTTCTGAATCGAGAAATCCTCGTTTCAGTCCTGTTTCACTGAACCGGTATAACCTACCATTCCAGCCATGTCTATCTCATGAGATATAAAATATTTACCCAATGCATTGGAGGGAGATATAGGTCCCACCCATCTCTTAATGAATCCTTTCTTATGTGTGCCACAAAATCATAAATCATACATCATTGCATAACCCATGTAATAAAAATGGGATTCTTAAACAACATGACATCATAAAACCATTCATATAAGATAAAGGATTTCATAAACATAATTCCATCACAACATAGTCAAATCAATGTAAAAATATGTATATAAACAGAACCCTTTATTATCTTAGATGGAAAATAATTTTGATAAAACACTTGAAATGAATTCTTGAGGAAAATATCCTTTCTTCTTCAAAATCAATTTCTTTTCACAAAACATCATATAGTTTTAAAAGAAAGATATTTTATTAAAAATAGTCATGAAATATTTTGGAGGAAGGTTCATGAAAATAAGGCTTTATAAAACCGTAAAAATCCGTTCGTGCCGTATAAGTTAAAAAAAAACATTCTTCGTACTTTTGTCGGAAAAGTCAAAAAGTACCTCGTACGAGAAAAGATTCCTTTCATACATATTACTAAAAACTCACCGAAGGGTAAAAATGGTTTTAAACAATTGTAGGTGGATGGAAATAATATTACATTTTGATGAAACATGGATGTGGATGATAAAATACACCCCAGTAAATACTTACGAATAAACAATCTCGGATAAAAATGAGATTGTGATATTTCCCTTACCTTAGGTCCGATTAGCTTCGTAAGTGTCCGAACCTCCTGTATAATGATTTAAATCATGTTATTGACTTATTACAGAATCATATTCATTGTTATGATATCATATATGGTTCGCTTATGACATTATATTACCCGTTCTTTTGTAAATTCCATGTTAAAGAAGCGTTTTGGGTAAAATCGTTTCATTTATCGTAGGTGTTTTGACTTGTTGTTCTTGACATCATTATTACTTATATCATGATTTACTTACTTCCAGAATATAAAATATGATTTATATATCATATATATTCAGTATATATATATATATATATAATAGGTAGATGAAAAACACCGTTCATGGAGACGGTAGTCCGTACGTACGCATGAACGCTGTTTTCCTTTCCTTATTGTCTTGAAATGGAAGTAAGTAGATGACATACATATGTATATATATACATAAATCCAGTAGCTTTATAATGTCATATATTTCATTATTATTTCTTATATATACATTATAATCATTCTTAAATGGTTAACATGGAGAATGAATCTCATCGCGTCGTGGAGACGGTATTCCGTACGTACGCACGAGCGATGATATCATTTCTATAAATATTGAATTGAATTGGAGTGGATTATACAATATATCAGAATCAATATGATGTTGTAATAACTATGTATAGTTATTATTTACACCATTATACCCATCCATGTAAGGTGGTGGTGGAAAATAGATTACACCACGGCGTGGAGACGGTATTCCGTACGTACGCACGCGCGGTGATTTCTTTTTCCGTAGGATGGATAGATGGTGAAATAGGGTTGTTTCATACTTATAATAACATATCAGTATATGAGTGATACTGATGTTATTACTTCATAATGAAACAACCTAAGAAGAAGAAGTGGAAGAAGAAATAAAGATGAAAGAATTGGTAACGGTAATTACCTCTTCTTTGAAGTGCCTCTTTGAGACCTCCTCTTAGGGCACTAAAATTGGTCTTTGAAGAAGACCAGAACCTCTAGGATGTTGCTAGGGAAGTGGAGAGGAGAAATTGTCAGGGGTTGGCCGAGCTTGAGTGCTCAAATTGGTGTGAGGAGGAGGGGGAGGAGGTGTCCTTTTATAGGGTAGGAGAGGGGCACCTTAGGAATATCTCAAAATATTATTTTATATTAAAGTCAAAATCGGTTTATAATGGTTCCAAAGGGTCTTATTTCGAAGCTAAAGTGGGGATGGGTCGAAATTCTATCAACCAATAGGATTTAGACAAGTTTAGAGTATTATTTTAACCTTATCAATTAGATTTAACTCTAAGTTAAATAATTTAACTTTTACCGTGTCTTTTTGTTTTCTTTCACTATATGGTTAATAAACTTACTATAACATGCCAAACGAACCCCAAATTGTATATTATTAATACATATATCCGTATCTAAGTCATTTGGCCGAACCTTAGATTTTTAGGAATAAACTAACAATTAATAATATAATATTTGATTTAAAAACTATTTTGTGTCAATTTTGACACTATTTGATATATGATTTTTGTGAAAGTCATAACAGAATTATATGTTCGAACCAAGTTGATTAAATCAACACTAATATATCATAGTAATCTAGAAAATTAGTGGAATTCATAAAAAGTCTTAAATTACATTTATTTTGGTATTTATATTATCAATTATGTCAATATTTCATTAATAAGATAATTACTGCATCATCTTTGTGTCATAAATAAATTATATTATTTGATGTCTAAAAATTACAAATAAAATACCATCATGTAGGAAATCGTTTTATCTTTCTAATGAATATTTATAGTCGAATTTATCTTATGTATAACCCCATATTAAAAATGTTTTAGTAAATAAACTTTGATTTTAACTCTTTTAACCCTTCTTTAAATAAATTAATAATAAATGTCCTAATCTAACCCAAGTGGTCCTAAATGGTCATATTTTATTCCTAAGTTTGTTTTTGGTCGAAATACACTTGTCCAATAGGATTAGGACATGTGTTAGGGTAATATTAATATCATATTTACCCTTAGTTACCCTATTTACTATTAACCGCGGTAAAAAAAAGTAAAAAGTTACTATTCACCAAAAATTATTTTCATCTCATTGAACCACATTTTAGTCCTTGATATTAACCGTGTCTCTCGGATTTTTGAAATTCCATTCACAGAAGCGGTAAAATTAAGTTTTATGCAAAATTCAGTTTTTAACCTACCACTTAGTAGTTTCACTATTCATCAAAAATTGATGTTTTTCAGAACAATGCCAAAATTTCATCCCAAGCTCTATTTCATATTCCGAATTCAAAAATGAAGTCTATTTTACCAAATTCATAACATAAAAGTTGCATTAATTAATTTTATAATTAAATCCCGCTGTTAAAACAAATAGCGTGTTTTTAAGAAACAATATCTATCAAAAGATTGACACTTGTTTATGTCTAGTTTAAATGTGAAATTACATCCAATGACCAACATTGTATTAAATTGTAAAAATATATTCTAAATATACTTTAAAACCACTCAAATTAATGATTTATCACTATTAATTATTTCGATTAAAAAAGTTGTTTTTAATTATAATTTAGTAATTTTCACTATTCATCAGAATATGAAAGTTATCCGAAAAGTACCAAAATTTCACCTTAGGCTAAATTCGATACTCCGAATCCAAAAATGAAGTTCATTTTGAGAGCTAAAATTTCTAAAATTAAAAAAATGGTTATTACTATTCATAACGGCTAGTTTTAATAATATTTTAATAGCATATCATTGTTTCGTGAAACTCAGTATTACGTACTACACACGCTATCGAGGAAGGTTGCGATTGCGTGTAATGCAAGGCAAGTCAAGGATGCGTGTTGTGCAATCTCCTTTTGGTGTAGCGTACAACACAAGACATTAGTGAAAGAATATTTTTCATAAAATCTCGGGCTGTTACAGGAACACCCTATTGTGGGACATGAGTCGAAGATGATGGAATATAGAAGCTCGGAGTGACAGAATTAGAAGGAAAATGATATGGGACAACTTTCTGACTAGATGATGACTGGGGAGTGGGAATCATCATGGGATGTGAAAAAGATGGGCCAAAAGATGCAGAAGGTAGAGAAAACATGGGAAGCCTAAATATCATGTGTGTCTCTAACGACACACCGTGATCATAATGTGGGAAGGATGACATTTCAGTGGGACTGGAATGGTCTAGTCAGGTACGCACAGCTGCTCGTCCACCTCTGGTACGAACCCTCCTCATACGACCGGCCTGAGTACTAGGACCAGTACTAGGCTCCTCATTGAATAACTGTCGACGTATAAGTGGATCCTACAAAACTTTACATAAAAATTAATCACATGACATTATATATTCTTTAAATATATCAATTTGAAATAAAGTACTCACTATAGGCACTAATGATTGAATTCCCAACTCCGTTATTTGACGATTGTTCTCCATCATTTTTTTCCTTTGTCTCTCTTCAGTTGCCTTCATTTCCTTCTTTTGAAAACAAATATGTAATTAAATTGAAAAAGAAAACTAATGTGTAACCCAAAAAACTGAATATATGAGGTAATAGGGGGATTCATTGGTAATTTAGCTATCAATTGTTTTAGAAGAGCTTGACTGGATTTAATAAATCATACATGTTGTAATGTTCACAAAGTTACAAATATTGTTTGACTATGTTTGAATATAGTTCAATTCCAAATTAGAAAATGATATTCAAATAAAACTGCAACCAATAAACATTGAAAATTCACAAAATGGTCAAGTCAGCTATCAATTGTTTTAGAAGAGCATGAATGGATTTAATAAATCACAGAAGTTATAATGTTCACCAAGTTAGAAATATTATTTGACTATGTTTGAATACAGTTCAATTCCAAATTAGAAAATGCAATTCAAATAAAACCACAATGAATAATCATTGAAAATTCACATAACAGTGAATTCAGCTATCAATTTTTTTAGAAGATCTTGAATGAATTTAATAAATCATACAAGTTGTAATGTTCACCATGTTAGAAATATTGTTTGACTATGTTTGAATACAGTTCAATTCCAAATTAGAAAATGAAATTCAATTAAAACTGCAACCAATAAATATTTAAAATTCACATAACGGTCAAGTCAGCTATCAATTGTTTTAGAAGATCTTGAATGGATTTAATAAATCATACGAGTTGTAATGTTCAACAAGCTAGAAATATTGTTTGACTGTGTTTGAATACAGTTCAATTCCAAATTAGAAAATCCAATTCAAATAAAACTACAACCAATAAACATTGAAAATTCACATAACGGTCAAGTCAGCTGAAACATATTTGTGATCAATACTAAATCAATTTGAATATTACCAACCTTAACAACCCAACTCGAGGAAATACAAAAGAATTGAGAACATGGATGAATGATTCTATGTATTTTCAACCACAACTTCATGTTCACAATAAACTCTGACAATTGATCTATTTGAGTCATCAAAAGAAATAAATGGATTGGTTCCAATGGCACTAGGGACAGTGTGAATTCCATCATCACCATCATTAAAAATATGTCTGGGAATTACTTCATCTATGACACCAAATTCAGGTCGAAGTTGGTCTTTGACATAAAAAACTTGTTTACCCATTGATGCCAACACATATGGTTATTCGGTATCAAGAGTGTGAGTAAAATTAATAACTAGAAATCCAAAATCATCAATTAATGTGCCATGTCTTGTCATCGAATCAAACAAATGGCTTTTCATCATTGTGACTCGTCCATGAGAGTAATTATCAAATATTATTATTTTCTCAACAACTCCATAATAACCCATATTTTCAAATCGCGGTCTACTATCTGATGCACTGGCATAAAAATCTGTTGTGGCAGTAACCATAACACCATCATGTTGTGTTCTCATGTTCTTTGCTCGTTCACTGACAATAAATCTGTACCCATAGATAACAATTGATTTACAGTCACGAACCATGGTATTAGGACCAAAAGCCAAAGATCTTATTTCCTCAGAGACATAGTCAGCAGAAAAACTCAATACCTACAATATAAATAACTATAAAACTTAATTAAATATTGATATAATTATTTTAAAAATTAATTTTTTTACACCTTCAATTTTAACCAAGAAGAAAACTCTTTGCTATGCAAAGTCTTTATCCTTCTCAAAGGTAAAGAATGATGCTTCGTATTTATCATTGTTTTATGTTCCCTGTAGATAAAAAATATTAATAGTTTAATATATATATATAGGTAAGATATATATATAATCAATTTAGTTATCTGATATAGTCATTGAACAAATCACATTTGAACAAAACTAGGCAATGTGCCATCTCCCGCTTTTCATGGCTTAATGTCTTCAATGTATATGATCCAGGAATTCCTCCTGTTTGAGGAAGTGATGCAAAACTGGGTTCAATTTTCTCATACTATTCTTCATTTCTCATTGGTCTGTTCAATCTTGTAGTATGATCGGAAAAATACATTGAGCAGAAATCCATAAATTCTTGAGCCAAGTAACTGTTCATGATAGAACCTTTGGGATGATTTCTGTTTCAGAAATAACACATTAATGTGAACATATTTCTTTCAGTTGGATAGATCCAATGAAAAAAAACATGTCCTCTGAGAAGTATTTTAGTGGGAATATGGATAGTCAGATGCAGCATGCATGCGAAAAAATGTCGGGGGAAATATTTTCTCCAACTTACAAAATATTAATGGGGCATCTATCAACATTTTTGCAAGAAATACATGGACAAATTCTCAGCACAAAGATCTCTAAAAAATTTCACAACCGAATAACATCCACCATTACATTATTGGACAAAAGATGATGGATTTCTATTGAAAGAAACTCATGCAGTATAACGTGATAATCATGAGTCTTCAAAGATTTTAGCTTCAACTCTCATATGTTGACCCGTTTAAATATGTTTCTTGAATAACCATCAGGAAAACAAATAGTCACTAATACTTCCAGAAATTTTTTTTCCATAGGTTTCATCACATAAGAAGCACATGGCAGTTTCCATTTATTTTCCCTGATACGCACAGGATGCAATTCTGGTCTGATGCCCCAATCCACCAAGTCACGCTAAGATCATAAATCATCTTTTCACTTCCCCTTTACATTTAGAAGAACTGAAAGAAAAATTTCGCATATATTCTTTTCAATATTCATTACGTCTAACTAATGACGTATCAAATTGTTTGACCAATAAGGAAAATAAAAAAAGATACTCCTCTTCCTCCAATTGTAACAAGTTTCAGTGGAAACATTCTTTCTCTTTCCAGATTTCATTTGACCCTTCCCGAATGAAAAACTGAAATCTTTCAATTCATTAAGCCCGTCAATTCCAGACATACGCTGAGGTGGATCATCGGTCTCTATGGTATTATCAAATCTTCGACGATTCATTCTATATGGATGATCCTTTGGCAAGAATCGTCGATGTCCTATAAAACTAAAACTACGGCGATGTTTCAGTCTTCTGGATCATGTATTCATCATACAAACTAGACATGACAGTTTTCCCTTCGTGCTCTTTCCAGACATCATTTCATAAGCCAAAAAATCATTGATCATCCACATAAGCATATCACGCATCTGAAATATGACTTTTGAACATGCATCATATGTTTGCACACCCACATCCCAAAGAAGTTTCATCTATTTTATTAAAGGTTGCATGTATACATCAATATCAATGCCGGGATCAGAAGCACCAGATATGATTATACTCTTGAAAGTTAAAGGTTTTTTCATACACAACAATGGGGGAAGATTATAAATGTGTATAATAACTGGCCATGTGTTGTGGGATGTAAGCATCTTCCCAAACGGATTAAAACCATCGCATGAAAGACCCATCCTCACATTATGCAATTCAGCTGCAAAATCAGGATGTCGAGCATCAAATCTTGCCAAGCAAATCCATCTACAGGATGAACCAACTCATCATTTGTCTTCTTTCTCTCGGTATCATGCCATCTCATTTTTATTGATATGTCATCAGACATTAAATGATTCTGGAGTCTAGGGATCAATGGAAAGTGCCACATTACTTTTTGTGGAACACAGGATGGTGTTCCATCAAATTTGACTTCTAGTGGGATGTGCCACATTTTATACAATCATTTCGTTCAGTGGTTTCCTCCCAGAATAAACTGCAATCTTTCGGGCAAGCATGAATTTGGTTTCTTGAAAATCCAAGTTCCTCAACTAACTTCCAGGCCATATAGTGGTTTGAGGGAATATTTGCATCATCTGGAAGTAAATCCATCAAGAGGGTAAGAATGTAATCCATTACTGTATTAGAAATCACATACACAGTTTTCCCAGGAAACAATCAGATTAAAAATTCTAGCATTTTCATTTTATCACATTGTCGATATACTTGAGTTGTGGCAGCATCATTCAATTTTTTCACCCTATCAATATCATCATTTTCACTGGATGCATCAGCTATCCTCATATCGATGTTTCCAGGAGTTGAAATCCTTTCTTTTTCATGATGATGAATAAACAGAAACCGATCATCTAACAAATTCTCAATTCCAGTCCTTTAATTTCAATCATCACCAATTTGAGATTTCATTTTCTCCCCATTGTGATACCACACAAAGTAGTTTTCTTGAAAACCATTTTTTGTTATGTGGTAGCTGACTTCTTCATGGCTCAACCAAGGTCTACCAACACAATTGGAACACGGGCAGTGTATGCGAACACTATCTGAAGCATTGTGAAATGAAAAATATATAAATCTCTCCAAATTGTTTTGAAAATCGCTTGAGATCTGATCGGTTTCATACATCCAACTTCTGTCCATTATGTAAAAAGAATTTATATAAGTCATTTTTTCATAAACAATTCAATAGGATTAAACATTAATAGAAAATATATTTAAGTAAACGATAAAGGAATGAGTTTCTAGTTGATGTAGTGAACTATTAAAACAATGTAAAGATATACTAATTAATTCAGTTATGTGTGCCTAGATTTTAGGAGAGATGTGTTTTGTAATTTTTTCATTTATGACATACCAAGAAGACACCATAGACCTGATAAAACATTGTTCAAGATATTACAATGTGAAGGCTTTTCATGAAAGATGCAGAATGTGTAAAGAGATTTTTTTAAATAAGTTATTGATTCTAAAAATTGGAAATATTGTGAAAAGATAGTAAATTTCATAACACCCAAACTAAAGCCCATATAAAGTACCATATCACCCCCACTAAAAAAAGGAAAACCACCTACCCCACTACCCCTACCATGTCAATTAACTCAATTAGGGATTCTATATCTGTATTTGGGAAGAGGTTGAAGGAGTCTAACCTGGATGGGGGAGTTGCAACCGATCAGATGGAAGACCTCAGGTTAGGGTTCCCCTGTGTGGGGGCTTCTGGAAATAGGGGGAAATGAAGAGTTATTTTCTTATGTGTAATCTGGGGAGGGCTGTACACGGGGGTGGTAGGGTTGTCTAGGGGGTACGGGGTGTCCGGGGGGTGGGCGGGTTGTACACGAGGGTGGTGGGACTGTCTAAGGGGGAGGGGGTGTCGAGGGGGGTGGGCAGGCTATCCACGGGGGTGGGGAAGGGGGGTCTTTCCGGGGGGACAAGGTATCCAGGGGGTGGGGGTGGGGGGAGTGTCCAGGGGGAGGGTGGGCATTCCACAGGGTTGGGGGGCTATCCATGGAGTAGGGGGTGTCCAAGGGTGGGCAGGCTTTCCACGGGGGTGGTGGGGTTGTCCAGGGGGTACAAAGTGTCCATGGGGGTGGGTGGACTGTCCACGAGGGTGGCAGGGCTGTCCAGGGGGTAGGGGGTGTCCAGGGGGGGTGGGTGAGCTATCCACATGGGTGTGACTGAGAGCTATGAGATTTAATTGGGTTGTCATTCATATTATGAAAAACAAAAGATGGGTATTAAGGATTAGAATAGTATTTTTTAGTGAAAATCTAATTTGGTAGGATTAGTGACTTGATAATATGATGGTATCATGTTTGAAATTGGGAAAATGATGGAGAATTGGATTCTAAAAGGCTCGCACAACCTTCCAAGGATATATTATTCCTAGAAAAATGTGTTGTGGGAGAATGAATTCATCATATATAGTTGATGTCACTTTTAGATCATGTGATGCCTTACTCATCATGATGACTAGACAAGAACAAAAACCAATGAGGCCTCAAAACTATCCAAATCTCTTGAAGTGATGAATTCCCCATGCATATTGGTGAATTATGGAAGTGATGACTTCCCACCTGCAAAACCCCCCTCCCCACCTCACCTCCAACAGACTCCCCCTGCACAACCCCCTCCCATCCACCGACTGCACAACCCCCCCCCCCCCCCCCCAACTGCACCCCCACTTGCACAACCGTCCCTCCCACACCCCCACCTGAACAACCCCCTCCCATCCACCCACTGCACACCCCACCCCACCTCACCCCCCAACATACTCCCACATGCCCAGCTCACCCCCAACCTACACACTCCCCCTCCCCCCCCACTTGCACATCCACCCCCCACCTACACCCCCCGAATTACATAACCCCCCTCCCCCCACCCCCACCTGCACAACCCCCCTCCCCCACCACCACCTGTACACCCCACCTCCACCTCACCCCCAACAGACTCCCACCTACCCCCCCCCCAACCTGCACACTCCCCTCCCCCCACCTACTTGCACAGCACCCCCCTCCACTTTCACCCCCCACTTGAACAGCCCCCTCCCCCACCCTCACATGCCCAACCCACCCCCACCCCCACCTGTACGACCCCCAACTCACCCCCAAGACTCTGACCTGCCCTACCCACCCCCAACCTGCACACTCCCCTCGCCCCCACCCACTTGCACAACAACCCCCCTCCACTTGCACCCCCACCTGCACAACCCACCCCCACCTCCACTTGTAAAACACCCCACCTCAACACCCCACCAGAACACCCCCTCCCCCCAACTAAACACCCCACCATCACACCCCTCCCCCCACCTACTGCACCCCAACACCTCCCAGCAGAACAAAAATAGAAAACAAAAAACAGAACAAAAAATTGATTCACACATGACACCCGAACAAAAACAGAAAAAAAATAACAAATCGAATTGAAATTTTTGGGTATACCATACTACACTAACCTTAGGATTAAGCCAAATCAAAATAGAAATGAAAAAAATTAGATAGAAAACATTAAACATAACGTACTACTTACATATTTGATGTGTAGAACAAAACTACCTTGTGATTGGGTATGGATCTAGTGGAATGATTTTCCAAGAGAGAGAGATCTTAGGTCTCAATTTTAGCAGTTCAATAGCATAGATGGGATCTCTGGATTGCTGGGATTTTAGGGGAAAAATTTCCCAACAGATTGTGAAAACCGTTGGGAATGGTGAGCTTTACCAACGGTTTACACAAACCATTGGGAAAGCCTTCCTAAGTAATTGTCTTTACCAACGGTTTTGTAAAACCGTTAGTAAAGGGAGAAAATGTTTAATATTTCCCAACGGTTTCTTCAAACCGCTGTGAAATACTTGTTTTATACCCCTATACCAACGGTTCAAAAAAACCTTTTGCAAACAATCCTTGGGAATACCCAACATCCCAGTAGTGGAATTTGAAGAAAACTGATAAAAGATGCCAAATATGTGTAGATTGGGACCTGAGGATCCTAGATCTGCAACCGTTTCAAATTTCAGGCATCAGAGGAGGCACGGTGGTCTGTAGAAGGGACTACTAGTGTGGTTTTGGCATAGTGATCTAACAAGACCAGGAGGCATCACGACGAGGCGCGACAGCAGTGGGGCGGTGATCTGAGGTGGTGATGGGGATGATGCGGGTGAATGTGGGATGCGAAGGGGCCATGGGGAATAATGGGGGCATAGGTTATGATGTGGGAGTCCTCATGGGATGCAACCTGTGGATTCGGCGGGCGGCATGCATTGGCCCATGTAGCCCACGTGTGAGCAGCCCGGGCCAGGGGAGATGGGTCGACAACAAGATGAATAGGATGTTCCCAGGTGGAATGGTCCGAGTGGAGAAATGGGCTAGGATGAGCAACGAGCTAGGATGATTGGGTTAGAATGAGAATGTCAGGTAAAACCTAGATGTTGGGACCCAATCAGTCGGTTCAAATCCAATGGATCCGAGTCGGACTTGGGTCGGACCATAGGTCGACCGTGGTGGTTGACCGCCATGGAATCTCAAGCTGCCGTGATGCAGATTGACCATGGATGATTGAATTGTGGGAGGATTGACCATGCAGGTTCAATCATGGGGCATAATAACCATGGAATGTTGACCGTGGGGTGAATCGAACATGGCAGTCGACTGCCACGGTTAGTGGCCCGACCATGTGGTCGGTCCACAGGCCCAATGGACCCCTTTTGAAGCTTTAAACTACAATAACTTTGAAACAGTATTCCAATTTGATTATTCATCAACGGAATTAGAACCCTAACATTGAGATTTTCATTTTTATATAATATGGTTAGTTTTTATATTAGACTAGTATACGTGGACGTCATTCCCTTTGGTCCTTTCCTTGGGGATTCAATACAACATTACGTCCACATTAGTATACTATAATCCTTTCTAGAATCTGAGACCTATATAGAGTCATGTATCCCAATCAAAGGTTGGAGTATAATCCTATATAACCCCTAGTGGAGTTGTTTTTTTGGAATCAACATATCCACCGAGAGTTGGCAGTAGGTCCTATATCAAGAGGTCCACATTGGTAGGGTTAGTAGTATTCCCCTGAGTGTTGGGAAGGATCCCCTAGGTTGTGAATTGATTTAGATTGGTTTTGTGATATTCCCCAGAGTGTTGGGGCGAATACCCTATCTCTGTATCATAAAATTCATTGACCAATACATTCTCATTTGGGAAGGGCCCAAATGAGCTAGACCTATTTGTGAGTGTCTTCGATGATATCACAAATGGAGGAGTGGGTTCCCCTAGAATGATCATGATTCGAGTAGAATATGGTTGATAGAAATTAGTGGTGGATTAACTGTAGACTTTTTATCTTGGATTGATTATATCTGGATATTCATTTTGTATGTACTCAAGACACATACATGTGTGGAGCTAACTGTACATTCTTTTGTGCTATTTCTTTAATGCTATTTTTAGTGATATTTTACTTCATGGTTTTAGGGTGTCCTAATGGGTATTGTTATAATCAACCATGAATTGGATTTTCCCACACATGTAGTGTCTTGTGTAGATGATTGACCATTTGAAGGAGTCCTAGGCAGACCAGGACTAGATGGTGCATAGCGAGGTCAGACAGCTGACGTGTGTTCCCGTGGTTCAGACAGTGGTCATAGTACCTCTTTTTCTACAGGATGAACTTATAGTTACAATCACTTTCTAGTGGGATTTTATTATGTCCCTGTTTACATTACAACAGATTTATTATCGTACTCTTGTTGTGGGATATAGTGGTTCTCATGCATTATTTACTTAGTTTTTTTAGATTTTATAATTTGGTCTTACAGATGTGTACGTGCGTATAATTACTTTAGGATAATGCCTCCCATCTGTGGGATATTTCTACAGGGTTCTAGACACCATACCCTAGCCTATTAGAGGCGATATTGGGGTAGTAATTATATGGGCCCCTCCGAGATGGGTCGTGACAAGCACGAAGTTGAAGCAGGTTATTTTTTTGTTTATTAATTATTGAATGAATCAATAAACATATTTATCAACTAATTTCATACAATTCATATCATATTTGTTAGTTTAGACATGGAAGTTTCAAAATTCTGATTTATATTCATAGCCTATTCAAGATGTCATTTGGTAGCTGAGAAGATTACATGGATGTAGGTTTCGACAAGGAAAAAGGACATTGCTGTTGATTTTTTTATTTCTGGATGGGCTGGAGTTTGGAGAGGGGCCCAATGTGGGGTTCCAGATGAGGTATTTTGAGTCCTTATTTTAGCCTTCTAGTATTTAAATTGTATTATTTCTAGCATGAAATTTAGTTACATTCCAACATGTCATTACATTATTCCATTATTATTAAATAGATTATTCGGTTTTATTTTATTTTTTACTAATACCCTATCTATAATTTGATTGTATTTTGTTTATATGGTTTTTATAATGTTATGACACTTCATAATAGGGGGTATATTATCCCCACTATACATTTCACACCCCAATGATCATCGTAGCATCTGTTGTATGGGGAGGTTCACATGAGGTCTCTTAAGCGAACCTCTTTGGCAACATGAGAGAGTTTCGGATTTTGGGACATTACAAAGTGGCATCAATTGAGTTGGTTTTTTGTTCTTCTACTTTACTAGTTGTAAGTGTTAGAAAGTATACTAGTATGTTTTAGGTCTAAGTAAAGATATTATTGATGGAAGTAGTTTACCCATATAAAAAGGAAAATCTATGTGCCCATGGATGGGATTACTGATGTGATGTGTTATTATTACAGTTGATGTTATTTTACCTTTGGTGATTCACTTGCTCTCTGAGGTTATTGTTTTATGATGTCAATGATTCTTTATATATGTACTTGTGGCTTGGTATGGTGCGAGATGTGAATACATTCCTCATAATTGGCACATAAAGATATATTGACATTCATTTTTCAGGATAGGGGTATATTTATTTTTTCATTTCATATATAATTTCTTGTTGAACTGTGATATGGGATATCTATTTCACTGGTTAAATTAAATGAATTGATGGGCCTTACTAAAACACATGTAAACCATGTTTAGGGAGACCATGATTTATTGGTTCAATTTTATAATCATATATTGAGGTTGAATTTATTGTTGTCCATTTATCTAAGATGTGTGTTTGTCTTATAGAGAAAATTCCTCCTCTTCATATTTACCTTGAGCATAAGGAGAGTGGAAATAAACACAATCCTTACATACATGAAACAGAGATTCCTGTAGTTCTTGGGGAGTATATGGATGTTAAGCTTCATAATTGCTTTCTAAGGGTCATGTGATCCATGTAAAGGGAGACCGTTCATACCATTCCTTTGGTGTACGAGCTAAAAATAGAGTTTAAACTACAACATACACCAATATTTAATTGGGAAGGAGGACCCCAAATAGCTGAGTTCTTGTTTGAGTCATTCCAGATGGTATTAAAGCATCTCAAGACACTTGCATATAGAAGGGTAAGGATATATGAATATATGCTTCATAAACCAGCTAAGCATAGGTTGAATATTACGGAGGAAGATGGGAAGTAGGAAGAGAAATCTTGGAAGGACCTAGATACAAAGATCCGAATCAATTTCCATCCTCTAACTTTTAGGGATGAAAAATCTCATGGGTTCATGCATCTAACATAGGAGGTCATGTCAGTGTTGGACTATGTTGGACATTTCACAGACCTACAACACATGTGCTATTGATGTAAGCTGATGAGATCTCTAGGGTGAGAAATTTTTTGGATATTCTACACTATGATATCGGGTCATATGTGAACATCATCCGTTTATGTAGATTTGACGGTGTTATGAACCAAACACTCATCGTAGAAGGAAATTTGAGAGTTGATCTGAGTGGCAGCCATTCTATTTCTACAAGGAAAGCTCATAGATCTTCTTAAAGTGGAAAGAAGCACTCCAATGATAGTTTCTACCAAGGAAATAGTGGTCAAAGTAGTCAGTTAACTGTAAAACCGTATCAAGACCATGTTTTGTTATAGTGCTATTAGTGTGGAATGTTTATCCACAAGCACCCATAGTGTCCTGAACCCACATTAGAGTGTCATATCTATGTAAGACTGGGTCATATTCAGAGGTATTGTGTGAAATTTCCACAGAAGATCAGTGGAAGGGGATCAAGATAGACACCAGAGTTGGGATGGGGCACAACTAGCCCTCATCAAGCAGGTAGCAGGAGTTCCATTGAGCATTCAGGATGAGGCAGGAGACATGCTACGTCAGTGCATGAGTAGTAGTACTTGGAATGGGAAATAGATCAGGGTAGTCAGACTAGAGCCTAGGGAATATGGATAAATCATCTGTATGTTATACAAACAACTTTTACTATCATGGATTCAAGATCATCTACCATTACAAGTATGATTATTATATCATCAACCTTGGACTTTGTTTTATTTGATACATGATCTTCAGATTCTTTTCTATTTTATCTTTTTTCAAATTTTTGGGGCTCATCTGTGGAAACATTGGATGGTTATTTTACCATAGACATGCTATTGGTAGTTAGGTTGGAGAATATCAAATGTTGCAAGGCATGTTCTCTAGATATTGGAGGTTAAAATTATTTTGGGAAATGTTCATCCAAAAAATGATTGGATTAGACTTCATTCATGGTGTGGATTGGTTAGTTCTATACTAGGATCATATTGATTGTTAAAAAATGAGAGTTAACTTCCTCTCTTCAGAAGGATATATCTATTTTCACCAAGGTGTGTGGGATGTTTAGGCTGGTGGTTCTATAAAAATTAAATTTAGATTTTATTGTATCACATATCAGATAGAAAGTATTGATCTAGACGATTGTGGAATATAGCATGAATATATTCATCCAATGGTAGAATATTTTAAATATTTTTTACCTTATGTCTTCTATGAATTACCACCTGAGAGATTGATTTAGTTCACGGTTGAGTTGGTTTCTAGAAAAGAGCTAGTTTCTATCCTGACATAAAGAATGGAAACAGTGGATATTCGAGAGATAAATGTTCAATTAGAAGATCTAGAATCCAAAGGCTTCATATGGACTAGTACATCTCCTTGGGGTTCTCTAGTTCTACTTTCCAAGGAGGATAATGGATCTTTATGCCTATGTGTTGATTATTGGAGGTTGAACCAGGTGAAGGTAAAGAACTTATATCCTCTTCAACACATTAATGATCTTTCTAGTCAATTGAGAGATGCTAAGATTTTCTGCAATATTTATTTGAGATTGGGGTATCATCAGTTGAGATAGATACTATTAGACATACCTAAAACTACTTTTAGGAGAAGGTATGTTGTGTTTTAAATCATATTGATTCCATTTGGGTTAACTAATTCATAGACATGATTCATGGCCATAATGAATAAGATATTACAACCTTTACTAAACTAGTTTGTGGTGGTTTTTTTAAATGATAGATTTGTGTAATCCCATTTAGTAGATTATCATGCCAAACATCATGACATCATCCTAAGTACATTGAGAGGGAATCCGTTTTATGCTAATCTAACCAAATATAGTGTTTCGATTAATAAAGATCACTTCTTGGGCCATTTCATATTAGCGGATTGAGTTTTATTGGACCTAGAGAAAATTTCAGAAATTATATCTTGGGAATAACATAATAAAGTCTTTAAGATTAAGATATTTCTAGGTTTAACATGATATTCTCGGTGATTTATCTAGGATTTATCCTGATTGACAGCACGAATGTTTGGGATGAATAACAAATGGGAGAAGTTGGTTTGGCCTGATTCTTACAAGACAAATTAATAAGAGATAAAAGTTAGACCGACCTTAGTACCTATCCTCACATTACCTATGATGGGTGAAGCATATGTTGTGTACTGTGACACATCTAGAGTTGGGATCAGAGCATTTCTAATGTTGGAGTAATGAGTGGTTGCTTATGGATCCGTACAGTTGAGACTACATGAGAAGGATTATGCTACTCACGATCTAGAGTTAGCTGCATTGGTACGTGTCCTGAGATGTTGGAGACACTTTATCATGGGTTAGAGGTTTTTGGTATACAGGGACCACAAGAGCCTCAGGTACATCTTTTCTCAACAAGAACTAAAACTTCAACAAAGGAGGTGGGTAGAGTATCTATAGTGTCTTGACTTCGATTTAGATTATACAACAGGAAGGGGAATTTTCATTGCAGATGCTTTGAGACAAAATAAATAGATAGAGTAAGTATGGTAGTCATGTAATTAGAAGTGGATAATGGACCTCTTCACATACATGTTTCTAGATGTTCAAGAGTTAGTGGTTTGGGTAGCTCTAATATCAACATTTGTTATACCAGTGCTTTTAGACTAGATTAGGACAACGAAATTATCTGATCTAGAGAGATTAGTTATGGGAGAAAAATTATAAGGTGGGGATACACCATCAGGATGGTCTCTATGCCATGAATATTATCTTCCTTTCCATTTTCGGGTATAGGTTCCAACGGGTTTACATAAGGAGCAGATGAGGGAGTTTCATACTTCTAGATGGGTGATGAATCATGTTTTAACAAAGATGTATAATGATCCTAGTTGATAATACTAGTGGTTAGAAATGAAGATGGAGGTGGAAAGCTTTGTGTCTAGATGATTCACTTGTCAGTAGGTTAAAGAATGAGAATAATAGGCCTTCTGGGATTTTTTTCCTTTTCCGATTCCTAAGTGGAAATGGGATGATGCCATAATGGATTTTGTGATAGTATTTCCCACGAAAACTCATATGTATGATGTTTTATGGGTGATTGTGGATTGATTGACTAATTTATCCCACCTTTTAATGATCAAGGAAACCTTCATTGTTGATGATATGAGATGTTTTTATGTGTAAGTGGTAGTCTGATTGCATGGTGTTTTGAGGAGTATCGTTTAAGACAGATATACTCATTTCACATCACGTTTCTAGAAGGGTATTCAGAAGGATCAAGGATCATGGGTTTTTTTGAGCATCGCCTAGTATCCACATATCGATGGTTAATCTGAATAAACTATTCAGCTTCTATAAGATATGTTATGAGCCCGTGTTTCAGATTTTGGTGGTTCATGGGAAAAACATATGGAAATCATGAAGTTTATATATAATAATAACTTATAGGAATTGATTCAAATGGGACATATTGGGGATTTGTATGGCAGGCGGTGCTGTTTTTCTCTTTGTTGGCTAGAGGAAATTAAGTCAGCACTCGTTGGGCCTAGTCTCGTGCAAGAGACATCAGTGCAGGTTTAGTTGACCAGAAAATGGTTGGTGATCATGAAGAGTATGCAGAAATCATATTCTTGTCATCAAATATGACTTCCATAATTCTAGTTTGGTCATAATGTTTTGCTTTGGGTGTCTTCTAGGTTAGGGAAACACCATATTTGGAAACAAGGAAAGCTAGCGCCCAGGTTTTGGTGGGTCGTTTGAGAGAGTGGGACGGGTTGGTCTAGTGGCTTACCATTTAGACATTCCAAAATGCTACAGTTCCATTCATTATGTGTCCCACATGTAAAACTTATACATATATCTTCTAGATCCTTCCCATGTGATAGACATAGCAAACATCTAGCTTTGTACTAATGCATCCTTTAAAGGTCTTCTGATACGGGTTTTTGACCATAGTGAGAAATACCTTTAGGATATGGAATTACCAGTGATATAAGTGAAGTGTAAGTACAAGTTTATTCAAGAGGAGACATACGAGAGAGAATCTAATATGTGAACATAGTGGGTATAATTATTTTTAGAGACCTCATAGTGACGCTTAGAGTAGCTTGTGGAAGAGCAGTTATGTGGTTGGTAGGTTGTATGTTCTCGTCTTTTTCCATGTACATAACCCTTTGTGTTTTTATTTGAGTCTTTGTATTTCAGTATTATATAGAGATGTAGAGCCTTTGTTATTGAAAGGGGACTAATGTTCAAGGATGTATTCTTGTTTGAATTAATGGAGTTCGGGCATAAATTGGTTAATTGTTTCATGGGTTCTTGGTGTCTTGAGAAGCATTAAAGGAGGTTTAGGTTATTTAAAATGAAAAATGCGATGAAAACCCATTTTCAAGAAATTTACACAATGTTTAAATGGATTACAAATCATGAAATAGTTTGGGTGTTTAAATTAAATAAATCCAAGGCAATAGGTTTTTCAGAGTATTCCATTAAAAATATTTACATGACATCTTACTACATTACAGACAGTGTAATTCCCCAAACTATTGTTTTAATTATTCTATAGGGATGAATATCATTATATTTATACTATAACCCTTTCCTCTCAACCCTAGGGTATCCTCCAGGTGAATTTAGAGTGCCAAAATCCATTTTGAATGTCCTGTTAATGCCATTGATCTATGGTAAGTGTATTTGTTCATGTTTTCATTCTCTCCATTGGTTCTCCAAATGATTTAGTGAAATCCTTTGATCAGATGCATTTTTTTTGTCATGATCATTTTTTATCTAGGTTCCTCTTAGTGATCATACACACCTTCTTCATCGCGTTCATTTTCCATTGGAATCATTTTTGGGTCATCAGTTAAAGGTAGGGGGTCTAAATCTTAACCCAATGGTTTGATAATTTACATGTTTATGAAATATTGTGATTGTGATAATGTAGAATTCAACAAAATAAAATAAATAATGAATGCGATTATTCTTTGATGTTCTTTGGTTTCAATTGACTTCTTTCCTGGATTATTGTTCCCCGTTGGGTGAGAATACCTTGAAAATAATTGAATTGGATAATGGATTAAAATGTTTTAGTATTACATGAGATCTTAGGTGATTTATTGGTATAAAATACACAAGTGGTTGAATATTTCTTATTGGTATAACTTTTAATCAATTTTCTTTCAAATTTGATGTTGTATTTTAATGAAAAATGGTAATTCACATAATTAACCACTTAAATATATGATGTGATATAATGATATCCATGTTGTCTTGAAGGACTTGTGTCCCATGCTTAATTGCTTATATATCAGGCTCCACTCGAACACATTAAAAAATATATGATGTAATGCTGATATTGAGTAGGTTCGGCCCAATACCATGTTGTAATTATTATAAAGATTGGGCTATGCACAACCCCTTGTTATAATGCTTATAAGGCTTCGTCCCGGATGTTATAGTGCTTATAAGACTTCGACCCGGATTGTTCTAATTGTACCATGGTAATTTGGTTGTGGTTCGCATGGTCATAAGACATGATCATAGATAACCCATCATGGTATCAAAGAAGGTTATTTTACCTTGGTTATATGGTTTTGGTTGACATGGTCTTAATATTAATTCATAGATATTCCATCACGGAGCCTATGTAGGATGTTGTTTTATTTTTTTAATTATTGAATTAATTAATACACCTCTTTATCACTTTATTCCATACACATATTATTAGAATGGTTTGATTAGGCATGGAGGTGTCGACTAACTGAGTTATACTCACTACCTATTCTTGCCTACATTTGGTACCCGAGCTAATTATGTGGATGAATGTTTGGAAAAGGGAAAATCACCTTACCGTTGATTGTTTGCTTGTTGGATGGGATGGATTTTGGAGAGGGGACTTATGTGGGGTTTGAGATCATGGATTTTTGGTTCTTTATTTTAGTTTAATATTCTTTTATTTGTATTTTTCTAGTATAAAATTTAGTTACATTCCAACATATCATTAAATTTTTCCTTTATTATTTATTGGATAATTAAGTTGGCTCTTATTATTTTCTTTCGCTATTTCTATACTTTGATTTCATTATTTATATGGTGTATTTTATATTTCATTGACACTTCATACATGGGGGTATAGTTTCCCAACTATAAATTCCACACCTCCTCTAATAGTATACATCCTCTAGTGTATGTGAGGTGCACTTGAGGTCTCATAACCAACCCTTTTTTGCCACAAAAGAGAGTGTCAGATTGAGGGACAATACAAAACTCATTTTGTTAGGATGACCACATGGGCATTTTAAAGAACTCAATTATCTTATTTTAGCACACAAAGGCTATAGAATGATGAAACAAAGTATTATTAACATGTGTGTATGATCTAGAGGGTTCCTCACTTAGTTCCTTCATGCTATAATGATTTAGTGATGAGTGAAGAATGTTGGGATCACATCATTATACCTAGGCATCATTTTCTTATTTCCCTTGATTTAATAATTATTAAATTCTATCTTAAAAGATCCACAAGAGAATTCAAAACTTTACATTTTTAATCTTCTATTATGACATAGTTTTGGTTGATTTTTTTTCATACTGATACCAAACACTTATGATGCATCCAAATTACATCGTGAGGTATATGAGTCATTGTATACAATTTAATTTTAATATTTTTAATTAATTTTTATATAATAAAATTATAGGGATTAGATATGGTCACAGTGCCACACAAAATTTATAAATAGTATTTTAGATTTCCATGAATTGACACCTAGAAGTGGATTATAATTTCAAGAGAGAAAGGGAAGAGGTATGGCATGCGCCATGAACATGTTGAGGGAAGGGGATTTATATGGGACATGAATTATTATAAAAAATTAGAGAAATTTTGGTGGAGGGTATAATAAATTACCATTTTTAACTACACCAGTAGACCAGTGGGGTTCTACCCTACAATAACTACACCTCAAATTATGATAAATCAATTTTATGAATGATTTTATTAGGAAATAAAACTTTTTATTAGATAATTTGTCTAATTTTTATTATTTTTAATAATTTTTGGTAGTAATACCATATATTTCAATTTTGGAGAATTTTTAAGAAAAATTGAAATGAAATGGAGAGAAATTCATATGAAATACTACTAGTATATGATTATCTCACATGGAGACCTACGAATTTCAGATTAAATCATGGGTTAGTAGTTGTGTAATGATATTCATGTGTATTTGAAGGCTACATAAGGAATATCCCATAGAGCCTATCTCACATTGGGATTGAGAAGAACAAAGGAGGCTGGCGGACTCACATATAAATAAAATAAATGGTGACTTCATCACATCAAAATAAACTAAAGTCCCTGGACCTAAGGATTGAATAAATCTCGGTTTTAGAGGCTCATGTAAGAATAAGAATGGTGGGAGAAATAACCATGCAATAATAATTCAAATGGGATCCTACGAAATATCTCTGTATGTTGGAATAATATCGATATCATGTCCTATTAATTCAAGCCAGAAACTACATATGTATGATTAAATGATGGCATTATGTGTGATTAAATAAATCTAGACCACTATTTGTGTGATATTAATTCTTCATCACATGATATTAAATTTGGGGTGACAAGGCCACATAAGATTAAAATGAATATGTTTAAGATGAAATAGAAAGACGATGTAATTGTGAGTTACCGTAGTTGATTAATAAGGAAGATGAAACAACTCATGCCTTATCCTACAACCGTTTCTCTATGAACACCTATATACATGAGATATTTTGAAATCAATTATATCATTTATGCTATTGTTTAGGGAGGATGTACTATGAGGGGAAAATAAGAAATTAGATAGAGGAAAAAAGAATATTCATAGCGAAGGTATTATGCCAAGAGGATGTTTACTATGGCTAGTAGCAATGATCAAATCATGTTTTTGATGATGAAGAAGATGGTTATATGATGAGGATATGATGGATACAATGTGGATATATTCACTTGTTTCACGAACTTGTGAATGTTAGAAACTGAAGGTGGAGAAAAATATATTGTTTCTCTATGGCCTATTTTGTTGCACCATGATAGCATATCTACAACAAATATTGACCCATGATTATATCCTATTTTACTGAACATTGAATATATATTTTTAATAGATAATTGGTAATATTTTAGCTGTAATTAAAATGATCTTTTTTGAAGTTTTATATGGATGTAAATGAATATACATGGAGATATAAAGAATGGATTATTTTTGTAAAACTAAAAGTTAGAACTGAACTTAGAATACAATATTTTCAAGAGGTTCATTTTTGGTGAACATGGCCATATGTTATAAGGGTATACTTTTTAGTAATTTGGTATAGGGATTTATTTTAATCTTCTCATGGATAGCATGGGGTTGTAATTTTATTTGGAGATGAGTTTTGTAATGAAGGTGAATTGGATATTGGAGAATTTTATTTTTAATGGTACTTTTATTAGGTTTTTTCATTCACCTTTAATTTAATATCTCATCTGAACTCTCCATGTGTGAATATTGTGTGTTAATGGTTGATATAATTTATAATTCATTATGTTTTTCTTATATAATTGCGTTAACATTGGGATGTTTAAGAGATATTTGTTAAATACAGTTTGTGTAACCTGATTTAAAAAAAATAGAAGTAGTTGACCATATGAAAAGGAGAGTTTAGTAATTAGAGAGTGAATGTTTGACCCTGAGTTTTCATAGATACGATTAAAAAAATGAAAATAGTAACCATTTAAAAAAGATTTTTCTCCAACATCTCATGAACCTATATTTATAAAAATTCAATGCACTCAACATTTATAGTTTTCTTGTTTATTAGTATATTTTATTTTTAATTAAATTAATTACCTTAATTATTGTATTAACATTTTTCATGAAATGTACTAGTCTATATTGGTTTGACCTTGGACTTGAGAGGTAGTAAACATTAGTTGTTTTTGTTTAAAGGAAGTATAATATAAATTTTTGAATTTAATTCCCAATGATAATTAATAACTACTCGTAGGAAACCATGGTTTTTGGTATCATTACATTAGACCAAGGGCTTAGTAGAGGCTTACAATTGATATATTAGGAAAAACAACTTCGAATCCTTTTATAATTTATAATTTTAGTTTAGTTTATTTTATTTTTATAATATTAGGTATTTTTGTTTGTGATGAATGGTTTTGAATAAATCATGAGTGAACACATTCGTTTGTCCATACATTTTTCAAATATTGCACAAAATATTGATCAACTCAAGGTGAAGGTATAACGGTAAGGATGTGGCCCATATATGTACCCAAGTGATGATGAGATACTCATATATTACTTGGAGTGAGTATTCAGATAGGCGTGTAAAGACTTTGAAATAATACAAAAGGTGGATTATGGATCAAAGTATATACCCAAGGTGGAAGATGTATTTGAGACAGAACATAATGAGAAATTTAAAACTGAGGATGAGATTGAGTTTGAATATTAGGTTATTTTAAATGATGAATACAAATATGAAATAGAACCTAGGGAGTCCACCATCGAATGTGAAGAAACTAAGGAGGAATAAAAATGATAAGCCTTACTAGATAATGAAATGATAGAATATGATGTATATATTACTTAAATAGATAGAAATATTGAATATGTTAAAGAGTAGTAGCATGGAAAAGTTACAAAGGAGTAATATTACTAGGTTTGTTTAGTCTATGAGTAATTTTCCCATTATATAAAACTTTTGAAATTCTGGTTTTCACCTCAAGGAAGTATCAAGATAAATTCAACTAAGAAGAAGAGTATAATATATATAGATGAGTATAAATTCATGACATAGTCAAATATAGATTGGGTAACTTGTTTTTATTCTCTTATTAAATGATTGAAAAAGAGGTAATGTATATCTAAAATACATTAAACAAAGTTAATGTGGGAGGAAACTCAAATATTTTATGATTTCATTAGATTTATTTTTTCGGGATTTATTTTCATAGTTTTTTTAAGATGTAAATTCAATGAACCTATATTCTTCAACTTTATTTTAGTGGACCTTTCACTTAATTTTTTAGTTTTATTTTTTAGGATTAAAATAAGGAATATCCTTGAAAAAATAAGATAACACCACACACCAACACATGCATGGAACATTTAAGGAAATAAATTCCTTTCAAGGATCATGGAAAATAAGCTATAAATAACATGGAATAATTTCAATATATTTTATTATTTTGATAGATCTCTTTTTTCCACATAAAATAATAAATTCATAAATCTCTTAAATTATAAAAAAATTTAATAAAATTTTTAATTGAGTTGTTGGTGAGAGAACCTTGGAGATCTCTTTTTATTTTTTCCCCCTGATTGATCTCGGACACATCATTTATTAGATGGAATTTTTTGACATATTGGAAATATTTCACTATTCCTGAACATAATTAATATAAATAGGTGGAAATTTTCTGAAGTTTCATACTTATTCCAATTTTGAGTTATTTTAAAATGATTGATTATTTTATTCAGATTTTTTATTTTAATCTATCTAAATTTGAATTTTGTAGAATGGTCATTTTTTCTATTCCATGAATTGATTTACCAATACATTTTTATTACCATTACCAAGATATACACTAATCCATTTTTATATATTCTATCTTCTAAAGTATTTCTTTAGATATTCTTGGGATATACATGAATACTAGAACTTTCTTGTTAATATTATCAAAGCATGATGATTTTTAACCACATTAAAATGATTGAGGCTATAATTTAATTATTTTATGACCATTTTATCTTGATACCTACCCATTATTTCAATTTTTGAAAATTACTATAAACCTTGAATTTAAATGGAAGAATACAAATTACAAGATTATTTTCTCTTCCCACCTTAATTATTTCATTTAAATTAATGGTTTTAAATGATCTTCCAAAGGGAGTTTGGGTGATTTCATGGAGCTATTGGAAATTATATGCTAAAATAGAAAATCTGGGTATGATATATTGATAGTTTAGATGAAATTTAACAATATATTCAGTTATTATTTTACATTTATTCCATTATATTTTGTATAATAAAAAATTAAAAGAAACAAAAATGAAAAAGTGAGAGATGATACACCTTGGATTAACCTTTGGCTAGCCACCTTCTCCATTATTATCTTAACTATCACAAATAGTATTAATAATACATTGATGATGAGTATGAATGTTCTATTTTGGTTTTTCTTCCAAGGGTGAAATAATTGTTCTTGAAAAAATTCCCTTGAAAAAAACGAGATAAAAAAATTAAAAAAGAGGACAAATTTTTCACTGTTTTTAAAGTTGATATTGAGATCTATTAAGAAATAAGAGTAAATTAAAGTGAAAAAATGTATCTTAATGGAAAATAAATACATGATATCATTTATTAATATTAATTGAAAAATATTCATTTTACTTTAGAACTCAACCTCCACTTTAATCATTGGATGAAAATTTTACAATCAATGCCAACCAACCATTATCCTCAAAGAAATTAGAACCATAATGAAAAAATCCATTTATTTTTATAGTTTGATCTATATGTGTAGATTTATATAAATTTCAATCATATGTATATAGTGTATATATTTTAGATAGAGCATAAATCCATTAATATGATCTTGATTAATGAGTGTCTTTATTATCTGGTGAGTTAAAACATAAGTGGCATGGATATTATTCAAAGGTTGAATGAAGTATATAGAAGAAGAGAAGTGTCATGAATTTAGATTAATAAATGAATCATGATTGAAACATTTTGAATTTAATGAGTTTTGGGATTTTGACATGATTATTTATGTATTTATGTTTATAATAATGAATGATTGAATGTTTCTATTATTAGCGTATGGATTATTTTTGACATGATGTTGAGATAATTCTACAGGAAATGAAAAACATTAAGTATGTGGGGATAAGATAACTCAATTTATACATATTTTTTTGGAAATTTAAATTTTTTTTATTATTTATTTAGTCTAATTTTTTTGTTATTAATGTTTCATTGTAGGAATATCAAATATTTCAATTTTGGAGAAATTTCAAGAAAAGATGAAATAAAAAAGGAAGAAAATTCATGTGAAATCATATATTTATAGTATTCACTAGTAAATTTACCTTCACATGTTAGATTAAATCATGATTTGGATGTATTTTAAGTAGAGTCACATTAATTTTAAGGTTTCATAACAAATTTCCCATGGAAACCTGATCATGTATGGAATGTAAAGCATAAAAGAGATTGGATGGAACACGTTAAAGTAAAACATGCAGTGACTTTGTTGTGTTGGAATAAACTGAAGGCAGTTGACCTTATGCATCTATAACACAAGGTTTTAGAGGATCATGTAAGAAAAATAATCATAGGAGAAATCATCATACAAGATTAACTCATATTGGAACCCATGTTAGATCTTACTATAGAGAAATAAAAGCGATAATGTATCAGATTAATTTAGGCCAACAACTACCTATGTTAGTTAAAGGTATTTCTTTTGATTAAATCAAAATATTCCACTATCTACGAGATATTAATTTATTGTTACATGGGATTAATGTTTTTGTCCTGATTTTGTGTAAGATTAAAAAGAATATTCATAAGAGGAAGGTGAGAGATAATTTTACAGTGATTCGGAACAGAAGATTAATAAGAAAGAGGAAACACCTTGCACTATGAGAACCTATATACATGGAATATTTTTAATGTCATTAAGACAATTGATCCATATTTCAAGGAGGATATACAATGAAGGGAGAATAATAAGTTAGAAATAGAAGAATCGAATATTCATAAGGGAAGGTTTTCTGTCACAAGAATGTTTACTGCATTGAGTTATAGTGTTTCCACCATGTTTTTTATGATGAAGTATAGAGTGGTGAGATGAAGGTATTATGGCTACAACATGGAGATATTCCTTTTGATCATGATAATGTGAAAATTAGAAAAGAGTAGTAGTGAAATATATATGCTTTCACCATTACATATTCTGTTGTGTCCTGATAGTATATTAATAGTATATTTAGACTCGTGATTATCTTCAATATTTAATTCAATTTAATGATATATTATTGGGTTATAATTTTTTGATATTTTGGTTATATTTTTAAGGATCTTATGGTAGTCTGAGAAAATGATATATGATGATTCGTGGGGATATCAAGGGAGGTTTCTTTTCATATAAATAAAGGTTATCACAGTACATTGAATTTAATATTTTGGGTGGTTCATTGTTGTAGTACGTGGTTGGTTGTCAGAATAATAGATTTCCTAGTTAATTTACATAAAGTTTTATTTTACACTCATCATAGATATAATTATGTTGTAAATTATTTTATAATGATTTTTTTAATGCAGGGATATTGGATATTGTACTATTTTATTTTTAATGGTAATTGATAGTCCCCAAGGTACCCAATGAGGGGAGTTGAATTATGGTGTGATAGTTTTAAACCTTTTATCCCTTTAAAGTGATTTTTCTCATTGAAAATTGTTACCACATGGACAAAACCATTGTTCAAACAATCTCTAGCCTTATTAGAAATTCACCTTATTAATATGTATGCGTATATATAGGAATAAAACTCTTGAAGAGACATAATGATTTTTACTTGGATCAACCACATTTGGATAATTCAAGGAGAATTATAACGATAATGTGCTTATACACATGAATCCACAAGGTTTAGTACAATTTGGTGGACACAAAATTTCATGGTCACTCCACACCTTGGATCACTACCTTATAACTATTTTGGGTGGAATCACTATAACCCAAGTCTCACTTCTTTTATTTTCCTTCACCCAATACATTGGGAAGATCACTTCAATATTTTATGGACATGTTGGTCCCTTAATAAATACTACTTATCTTTTTAGCGCATAATATAGATGATTCCTTTGAAATATGGGATTCTCATTCACATATTATCCATGGATTCCTCCTTCTAACAAAAATGACTCATTTGGTAGTTGTGACAAATATCTCACTTCCAGACTAAATCTGGAACTCCTTCTTATTCACATTACTATAATGAAACAACTCCTTCCCCTCTTCTTGGAATTCAGATATCAAGGTTGGTACATGTTCATTTTTTGATGTATAGATTTCATCATGGAATGATGTGTCATTGATATTGTATTTTTTATTATGGACATAGGTATTACAATGTTATTTTGTAGATTATCCCTCCATTTTTTCATAATTTTCATCTTCTTTATAGAATACAAAATTATTTATCTAAGAAAACCTTCTATATTTAAAAAATATATATACGTCACAAATATCTGACTAATGATTTCACCAACATTAATTTTCCCTTTTTTATTGGTCCATATTTATTAAAATATTTATATATGAAATATATTTCGATATTTCAATATTAAAACCATCGATAATTCCTCCCACTTTAATTTGTCTCAACCTCCTTAACTCCATGCATGTTTCTAATGTGCATTGTGGTTCCTCATTGTTTTGGCATATTTAAACATTTATTTTAAAATTATATAATTCCAATGAAACTAATTTGTAATTTTATACTGGAATCACAATAATATTTATTATCATGATATTTGAATATCTTAATTTTATTTCATGAATCATCTACTAAAGTCTCATATTCCGAATATTAAAAGCTTTAAATATCATGGAAGAGTTACTTCTATCATTTAATCTTACTAGAATCATGGAAAAAATATCTCCATGATCCACAATATTGTTCGTCATCAATATGGCGTGGGTTTTTCTCCTACGACGTAGTCATGTTCTTCCATTCCTTTACTATAGAATAACACTTTCTGTTAAACTATAGAATGAGATCTTAATCAAAACATATAGTGCGGAATTCTTCAATTTGGCGTAACATCATATGGGTAGAGTGAAATGTAAATCATTTGTGCTGCCTAAATTACAACCTCTTCAATGTGCCTGTCGTGTAGACAATTTTTTAACTGTGTAATAATCTTTAGAATTCTAATCATAGGTAAACTGGATCACTTTTATGTGATATTTTTGAAGTCATGTAGCCCATACACAATGACCAAATCATCTTTATATGAAGATGGGTTTACATTTACAAGAACTGTACCCTTACATGAATACCCTCATGTAAAAACCTTTATAGATACGTATACATAGTAGAGTATGACCCATACACAACTCCCTGTGCGGACACCGTTATGTAACTAGAGAATTTTATGAATTAATCATGTTTATTGAGTTAGCTTTATGTAGAAAGTGGAAATATTGAATTAAACATACATAGATCATGATTAAGATTACACATGTGGTCAGAATATAACACAGCATGGTATGCTTCTCTTCGCTTATGAAATTCAAGGTACTACATTTATGTAGATACGATAATCTACCCTTAAGTAAGTCAATGTACAACCCTTAAATAGATCCATTTAACACAATTTACACAAATTATTTTACTATTTCTAAGTTTTACCTTTATATAGATCATTGGAGTTATAGAATACTTTTACATAATAGTAGGAGCTACCTGAAATCCACATTACATGGCTTTACAATTTAAATATATGTAGGTGGACTTAGTTGATACCATGGTACTCTTTATAGATATATATTTTTTCCTTTAAAGAAAAGATATCAAAATAACTTCAACCTAAACAACCTTTTTGTACTTAATGAATCTATAATAGTCCTCATGTATCACAACAAATATTCAATAACTACCAAAACAACATTCTAAATCAATTATCCTCAAACAATTTCGTAAAAAATACTCTAAATTCAATAATTATTGTTAAAAAATCCAACATACACTCGTTGGGTGAAAAAATAAAACCTTTTTATTTTTAAACCATAATACTTCAATTTATTTCTAATTCTCCTTATTTTAAATTAAATACAGAGTGTTATTTTCTTATGATAACAATTCAAAAAAAAACTTCCCCCTTTTCCAATTAAGAATAAAATGTCCAATTCAAAGGAACATACCTTTTAATTACCTTTTTTCAATTGAATGTGAGAGGGAATTCTCTATTACCCTTTAAAACCATTTATTTATGAGTTTTATGAAAAAACTTCACTTCTTTTTTCCACTTCATGATAATTTTTTTGAACATTCTAGTTACACTTCCCAATTCTTGAATTATATTTAATTCAATATTAAAAAAATACATTATTTATAATAAATTCATAATCAAATACAAATATATGTTGTGAAATTAAAACATAGACTTTGAGTTGTCAAGAAGTTTTTAAAAACCACTGAGTCTAGGATTAGTGTTGGAAAAAATAGTATAAGATAACCTCCACAAAGCTATCCATATCACTCATTGATACAAAAAAATTGACAAAATCATGTTCCTTCCACTTTCCCAAAAAAAATCACAAATATAGGCAGGAACTGTAGTGTAATTAAGGGGATCAAGCGTAGTGGACCATGGTCACAGAGACCATTACATAGGAGCGAGTGGTGGTGTTTTGGGGGAAAGAACAAGGGTACAACCTAGAGGTTGAACAATGGGTGGAGGCTCCCACAAGGGGGTACCTTGTGATAAATCCCTTAGGGGTGATGTTTCAAGAGGGGAAGGCCCTCAAGGATGTGTTCCTTTACTCTAGATATGGGTCACATCACATCACATGGGCCATTCTGTAGAATAGAACTAGTTAAGAAAAACTATGATGCAATCCTGAGGTGTTTCTCCATGGAGTGGTTTGCTGGGGTACCCCTTCCTCATGAGATCCAGTTTCACTGAAATTAGGATGGCCACACCACAGTTGGGTTCTTAGAGAGGGGAATGTGTTGTGGACTCTCTGTTCATGCCATATAAATTCCCCCACCCAATTTTTTTCAGTGGTTGAAGATTGGTAATTTATCAGTCGACTAGACCTTTTTATTTAGGGCATAAGGGTGATGTCGGGTGGGACATTTGGATAGTTCCCCCCCCCCCTCTCCCCCTATATCCTCCATTTTTGGGTATGTTTTATGTGAAATCATTACATTATTACATTAATTTTCTTCCATTTTACATTTTGTTTTAGTCTTCATATTTTTTTGAATTTGAAGATGGTGTTTTAGTGATGATTTCACCATATCATGGTGCAATGATCCTGATTCAATGAGGATTTTGTGTGTGGTTGTTAGAGGAGGTCCTGAAAGGTTAATCTCATTCCATCGGAAGCGGGTTCAGTGTGGTGAGGTCACAAAATGAGTTTTAGTTGATTATTACTATTTAATTTAAAATTATATAAATAAAGGTTTATTAATATAATTAATTATTAATGTTGAATAACATGAGATAGGATCATGAGTGGTGTTGTAAAATTGACAGGGGCAAGAGATGAGGGTGAGAAGATCTCAGTTGGATGGTAACTCCATTTCAAAGGAAGGTGATTCCATTAATAAAAATCCATATGCCTATTCATACATTATTTCCCACAATATGCAAGTTTCACATGACTACATAGAACAAGTAGGGACTGATAATTCCCTAGATAAAGAGATAAGATGAATTTTGGCCTTATATACTTGGAATAAGTTCTTCTTAACACTTAGATGGGTTGGTATTTCGTAATAACTATTTCACTACGAGGTGAGGATAATTTTTTTGAGTTAAAAAAGAGATATTAAGTGGGTCTCAAAGTGAAAGATGAGATGTGGGTAGCCAAGGTTTGTTTCCTAGGGCTAGTCGGGTAGGTGTGAGAGGCTTATGCCTAGTGGAGATGGGTGAGACAACCAGAAATATAATTTCGGATGATTTACACCCATTTTTGCATGCATAAAGGCCTATTGAGTGATGTTAAAGAGTTAGGTCCTCTGGGATGAGACATGGTGTGATGAAGAGGGATTTCTTATTGGTGAAAAGTAAAATAATATCCCTTAAGTGATGTGATATGGGACCTAGGTGTGGGTTGGGAAAACTATTCCGGATTTGGAATCATGTTTCCCAGGAAAATAGAGAAGGATAACTTTGGATGACCCTTGGTTAGTTTGGCTGAGTGTGTTGATATGTTTTTCTGAGGTTGGATTTAACCTTGATTTCTGAGTCATAGGATACTTTGGGAAGTGTTTCCATTGATGGGTGATGGGTGAAATATTGTGTCAACAATTAAGGACCATGATGGGTCTATGGACCCAGTGGATTGTATGATGCCAACTTTAATACAAGTTATGATTTTCTTAAATATTCATTAATTTTACTTTTTAATTGTTAATAGAATGCTTCCCAAGAGTATGAGAGGTCTTAGGAATTACCCAAGGTGTTGGTACATGAAAAAGTGGTAAAAAGAACTAAATTTTTTAGGTATCCTGATTCGAACATGGTTAGTACTAACCGTGAACCATGACCGCGTGCCGTGTAAGAGGTAAGTGCACAATTGAAAATCCATTCACAGGGGGACTGGAAACTGTTTATACTTGGAATTAGTCAAATCACATAGAATCCATATGGTTTTCCAAACCATGTAAGTGACCTAGGAGACTGTGAATCATGGTTTCCTCTTGGATAGTGGAGGCCGCATATTTGGGTCATGATTGTTCAAAACACGGACAAACCATATACCTCATTAAAATTTAATAAACAAACATTTTCCCTCTAAACCGTTAGATAGTTTCCCCCAATATATCACCCCATTTCTTCTCCAACAACATCCCTTACAAATCAAAAAATCTTCTAATCTTCCATGGATTGACCACCCTTGATTTTAAGGTATTTGGAGTGTTCTTTTGTGTGAATCAATGCTCTGAGTAAGTCATTTAATCAATTTACATATTTTTTATAAGAGAACTATTGTGGGTTGTTATATTTTATTCCAAACATAATAAAAGCTATTTGTAGAACATCCTTTCGATGGTTGATTTTGGTTTTTTAGTCTGAATCAGGGGATGATATTTTACCAGTGTCCTTAAAAAACCTTATGGTATATGGTATTCAATCTATTTACCATAGAATTAATGTTTGTTCATATGTATGTGATAAGTATTATTTCACTATAGTGTTATGAAATTGTTTTCTTGTTATAAATGATAATTTGAGAAATTAAATGAAGTGATAGATCCTCTACGGATCCCATTGGGTATGTGGATAATTATTAGACTAGGACTTAGGCCACCCATGGTGTGTTACACTCCCTTGAAAATGGTGAAATGGATTGTAATTAATGGAATAGAGGTTTTATGAGATTAGATTAGTTTCACAAGATGTTGAAATGTTAAAATGAAAAACATGGTCATTTGGTTTGATTTGGGGGTAGAATGGTTAATGAGTTGATAAATATGGGAAACGGGCCATGGTAAAAATGGGAACATCCTTTTTATTAAATAACTTGTAGAGATTAAAAAAATGTTATTTTTTAATAATGAGAATTTATTTGTGGGTTACCATGTTGTTTAATGTGTTCAAAAGGCCATGTAGTTGGTCCTTATGTCTGGTTGTTGTTATACGTTTGAGATGATGTACATGACATTCCAAAACCATGGGTAAGAAGGTTGAACATGATGTTCATTCTCCTTGATTATGTATATTGGGCATGATGTTCTTTGTCCTTGGATATAGATTATCAGACACGACACACCACATCCTTGGTTTATATTGACGAGCATGATGGCTCATTATATTGACTGGATGTCGACTTGGCGATTCATACATATAAGGTTATAACATGATTGGAAATTTTGTTAGGAACCCATTTTTACATCAAGAATTTATTTGATAAATTAATTCAATTTTTGTTATTTTTGTGACCCTATGATATATTATTCAGAATTCCGGTATGGCTAATGTAAGAATTGTTAGAGAGGTGTGATGGTGGAGCTTTGTAACAACAATAAAAAAATTTATAACTTGTTATTGTGATAAATAATTCACTTATTTACTTGTTTATTAGTTACTATATAGTGCTTTATACACTATTTTGTACTAGATATTTCTTTAGACACCATTGGTTATGACCTACTGAGTTGTATTCACTCCCTGATCGAGCCACCATTTGGTACCTAAGAAAACAACATAGTTTCAAGTTTAAGGGAAATAGACCTATGATAGATGGTTGAAAATGGAATCAAGGATGTATGAGAGGACTAGAAAAGTTTCCAGTGTTTTTGTGGGGATCGTCATGGTCTCTTTATTTTAGTTTCTATTTAGAGCTTTAGCCTATCATGACCTGACATGTTTACTATATTCGATTATAGTAATTTTCCAATTTGGAAATATGGTATGCGATGATTGGTTATTGTCTATTATATCATGTTGAAATTTATTTTGATTTACACTATTTGTTACTCTATTATGGAGGTTATGTGCTATTTACATATCTTATTAGAACCTCACTTCTAGTCGGCAGCCTCTGACATAAGGGGAGACACACATGAGGTCATGTGACATACCAACTTGAAGAACCAATTTAGTGGATATCGGGCTAGTGTGCCACAAAGTGGAATCATAGATTTTTTATTTTCTATTGTATTACTATTTGGGAAAGATATACAGGAGGCTAGGATGTGTCAGGACATGGTAATGAGCACGGTCATGGGAGTTTCAATCCCAGGTGTGGGGGAAAACCCATGTTCCTGGTGTGGGATTTATGTTCTTGATGTTTTATTATTATGGTTGGATGTAATTTCAACTTGGGTGAATCAATTATTATGTAATGTTTTTATTTTAGAGATTTTACTTCTCAGATTGTATTCCCGATTAATTTTTATACATGAAAGATTTTAGGCAATTTTGGATTGATGTGACATGTATCATGTTATGCATAAATAGTGAAAAACAAGTGGTTCATGAGAGATAAAATGATTTTTAGTATTTTATAGTTTCAAAGAAAGGTGTCTAATAAATATGTTGTGATTGATTTTAATTTTTAGAAATTTTTAATTAATATGGTTAAAATGTTACCTAATAAGATGTGTAAATTTATCAAAATAGTGTTTTTAAAATTGTTTAATTATGGACATATCCCATGATATGGATTGTTGAGGGAAATGATACTAATGTGGTTGAATATGTTGGGATAGTGCACAAAAAGTAGCATGTTATGGCTGGTTTCAACCACTATTTTGTAATGTTTTTTAATGATATGTCATGTTCCCTAATATAACACCTCAATATTTCATAGTGCGTTATTTTTTCAAAAGAATTCAATAACTTGCACTACACGCAACACTGAGTTCAAGCGCACAACGACTTACCAAACTAGTCGTTCCAAAGCATTTATGAATAGTATTAACTAAATTTTGAACTTTATATAATCATTATAATTTTAGAATCCATATTACTAGTTTTTTAGACATAATGTAAGAACAAATTCATTTATTTCAGATAAAAGAATTATTTTTCAAAAAGTGAAATTTTACCAACTTTTAATGGTGAAGCCTTTTTAAATCCAATATTTGAAACTTTTATATATTAAATTTGATAAAATAAACTTCTTCTTCAGAATAATGAAATAAGAATTTAGTTTCAATTAATTTTTAGTGTTTTTCTGATAACATTCATATTTGGGTGAATAGTGAAAATAATATATTTTAACTGAAAACAACATTTTTAATGAAAATAATTTATAGTGTTAAATTATAAATATTAATGGTTTTGAAGTATAAATATATTATATTTTTACAATATAATCCAATTTTGTTCATTTTAAGTAATTTAACTTTGAAATTGGACATAAACAAGTGTTAATCTCTTGATATATATTGTTTCTTAAAAATACGCCTTTTGGTTTTGACAACAGGAATTAATTTTAAATTAATAAATAAAACTTCTAGGTTTTTAATTTGGTAAAATGGACTTCATTATTGGTTTTAGAATATCAAAATTATCTTATGGTGAAATTTTGGTACTTTTTGGATAACTTTTATATTTTGATGAATAGTGAAAATTACTAATTTTAATTAAAAAAAACTTTTTTTAATCGAAATAATTAATAGTAATAAATCATCAATTTGAGTGGTTTAAAAGTATATTTAGAATATATTTTTTCTATTTAATACAATTTTGTTCATTGGACATAATTTCACAATTAAACCGGGCATAAACAAGTGTCAATCTTTTGATAGTTATTATTTCTTAAAAACACGCTTTTTGTTTTGACAGCGGGAATTAATTTTAAATTATTTTCTTCCACTTTTGTGCTTTGAATTTTGAAAAATGGATTCCATATTTGTAATCAGGATGTCCAAATTGTGTAAATAGGTATCTTATATTTTTAGATATTTTGAATAATTCGGTGAATATTTTATTTACCGTGGTTAAAGGGTAAATCCAGTAAATATGGGTAAACAAATAATATTATAATAAAATTAATTTACCCTAAAACTTGTCCTAACTTTATTGGTTGAAACATGTCCGACCATGGGAATCTTTAGGTCGATTTTGGGACCCCATGGAGCCACTTGTAGGTGATAAGGACACTTTATATTAATTAAGTTATAGTTAATACAAAAATGACATAAGCATATATCTTTTAGAAAAACAATTTTTACATAGGGTTATATATGTTATATTTTCGACTATAAATATTAATTATAATGATAAAAACATTTTCTACATAATGGAATTTTATTTATAATTTTTAGACATTTAATAATTAAATTTATTAATGACACTATAATGATGCAGTATTTTCCTTATAATTAACCAATCAAATAATTAGTATCATAAAAGTTAAAATAAATATAATTTGAAATTTTTGATTTCATAAAAGAATTTTATTGGTTAATATGACATTTTAGGGATTCTTAAATGATTTTTTTGGAATTAATAAAGTTTTTATGACTTTATCCAAAATAAATTATTAAATATTTTCAAAATTGACAGAAAAGAGTTTTTAAAATGTATATTATATTATTAATTGACATTATATTCCTAAAGATCTAAGATTCGTAAAAAAGACTTACATCATGATAGGTGTATACTTAATTGATCACTTTGGGGTCTCTTGGTTGAATATAGTAAGTTTATTAACTATATAATATAAAAATACAATGTGACATGGTAAATGCCAAACTAATTAACTAAGAGTTAAAACTGAAATATAAGGTTACTATAATGATTCAAACCTGTCTAAAATCTATTGGATGAAATTATTTAGACACATACCCAACTTAGACTTTTAATAATATACTTTTGAGACATTATAAACCGAATATGAATTTATTATAAATTAATACTTTATGTTTTCCCTAAAGAGCCCCTCCTCCCCCTTATTAAAGGACACTAATTCTATCCAATTAGTCATACCTTAAAAGCATTTTGGATTGGCCAAACCCTTCCCAAATACTCTCTAAACTTTATTCACTTCAACCTAGAGGTCTTATTGTTATCATAAAGCCAACCTATGGAGCCCTTTTGATCAAATCAAAAGGAAGAACCCGAAGAAGAGGTAATGTTTTCACCACACTTTTTCAAGTTCCTTTCTTCTTCAACTTATTCATTCTTTGTTACTTACATTCTAAAATAATAACTCTATTATATTCTATATACTGTGTTTTTATTATAAATATGGTACCAACATATTCAGTATTCTATCCATCCTTTGAATGACAGGTCACCATACGTGCGTACGTACGGCTTACCGTCTCCACGTCGTAGTATAATTATTATTCAGAAACATTATTCTTTGGATGGGTATGATAATGATGTTTAATTGATGTAAATAATAAATATAACTTTCTAATTACTCTTTATATATGATATACCCTCCAATTTTATATTATTTTAACATCAAAAGAATGATATTGTCGCTCGTGCGTACATACGGACGATCGTCTCCACGAACGCGATGAGATTCATTCCCCATAGTATCCATTCAAGTCTAATTATCATTTGAGGATTAAAAATAAGGTTTAAGGACTTTATATCATTCTGGATATGAATAATATACAACTATCCATAAAAAACATGATTATTTAACAAAACATATTAAAGAGAATGAGTAAGTTAACACCCGAAAGTACGATAATAATAAGATATTATTAACAAAGCAATTTTAATAGATCATATATGATATCATATTAATGTATACGATTATAGTATAATTTAATAACAATTATTTCACCAATATACAGGAGGTCAACCTACCATCAACCGAGTAAAAGTACAAGGTAAGGGTTTATTTCACAATCTCATCATTATCCGAGGTTGTTTATACGTAATTATATACTGGGACCTCTTTATCATCCACATCTGTGTTTCTATAAAATGTATTTCAAAACATTATTACTATTTTACAGAATATGGTTTAAATTCATTTATACCATTGATTGACTTTTTATAATATGTTTATAAAGAAATATTTTTGTCGTTTTCCAAACAAGGTCCTTTTTAACCTTTTCGACAAAATTAAGGTTATAATGTCTTTTTTTAACTTATACGGTGGGTGTGGCTATTTTCCGCCATTATAAAATATTAGAAGAGTCCCTTACAAACTTATAAGAATATTTTCAAATTAAATGTTTTCTTTTATAATTATGTGACTTTTAAATGATTTCAAAAAAGAGATATTTCTCTCAAATAGTTTTTATTTCGACTAAGTCAACATATTTTGATGGATTTTTAGCTTATTTGAAGTTTATTTATTATGATACAAAACATCCATATTGTATTGATGTTTTGGTGATATGTTTGGCTGTGGATGTGTAGTTTTTATACAATACATGTTTATGGATAAAGTATTGACATTTCGTAGGCTGGTTTTAATATGAATGTTTATGTTATGTTTAAACATGTTCATATGAGGAATGCATTAGACTTAATAAGTTACGAGTGAAGCCCGCTATAGCTCCTCGATGCATCGGTAGGTGTCATACGACAAACAAGTGTCTTGGAACGAGGCCTTGAAAAAATATTATTTGTAGTCTTGGCACGAGGCCATGGCTACGAGGTAATTTTAGTATTTCCTTATGCATTCCATCATTAGGAAAGTGGTTATCGATATTGCCTGTGATTATTCGACAAGTAGAATATCCATGTGAAAAGGAAATGGAATTATTTCATTTTATCTTTCCTATATTATGTTGAAGTTCAAATTTAAAATGCTTTTATTTTAGTTAATCATTGCCTTAAATGTTTATGCTTATTTATGAAAGTTTCCACTATATTGGTAGCCTTATTGGGAATTTGAGCTCACCTCTTTCTATGTTTTATTTTTTCGAGGATGTGAAGAGTATTTTATGAATTTCCTACAGGGATAGTATAAGGGGATATGAGTGTGAAGAAAATACGTTGTTTAGTTTTCACTTTATGATGCAATGTAAACTTTATGAATGTATGTAGTTATTCCAAGGCTACTAAACTAATCGGTCTTTCGAGACTTGATCTTTTGTGATCATGCCAATGTTATTTAATAATGCACCAACTCTGGTTAACTGGGGTCGAGGTGTTACATTTGATATTAGAGGAATTTTAGTACAAACCTTGGAAGCTATATTTAGATAAACTCTGATTAGAGCACATGATCCTAAGATATACTTTGAGGATTAGTATAGAAGAACTTCGTAGAATTTTGGTATTGTAGAGAATTTGTGAGTTTTCCAAGAAATACATCCCTGTCTGGATTCGATCAGGTAGAGGCGGCTTTGGAACAGATGTACCTAGGGGTAAAACCTGAAAATACCACTTTGAGCTGGACTTGAACGGGAACTGGTGCACGACAACAGGCCTTGTTGCACTCTTGGTTACGACACTCCCTTGGGATATGCTTAGGATAAATCTCATTTTAATTACAAATCATTATGAAGGGTGTATGAGTATATACTTTCTCAAAGAAGACATTTTTATGATTATGGATTATATCCATAAACTTTTTAATTTATGTTAAGTGTTTTACAAGATTGGGATTAGGTATTGTTATTCATAAACTAATCAAGTGTATGCCATTGTATAGAAATCGTGCCTAGTAGAAGAAATGTGAACTCCAACAATATGTATGATCCAAAGTGTAAGAAGGATCATATCATTAACGGTATTAAGCCAACATTTAGAAGTGAAATAGTCTCCCATGTATTATCATCATATGAAAAAATAGTATCAGCTGTTGATAAGATAAGTAAAGAGTTCTCGGAGTCCTATGGATTTAAAGGGAAGCTAGAAAAGAAAAGGATGGTAGAGAAAGATAGATAAAGGGAAAAAGGTAAAGAAGGATTTTCCCGTATGTGATAATTGTGGAAATAATCACCTTGGAAAATTATTGAAGGGAATGGGATTATGTTATAAGTGTGGAGAAAAAGGACACCACATTTTTTATTGCCACGGTAAGAAAAAGGTTTCAATTAAACATTGCTTCATCTGCAAGGAGTGGGGACACTATGTGAATCAATGTTCAAATCATCAGTGTATGCCCCAAATGGTGCTATTGGAAAATAATAAAGTTGTGATACTACCATAGATGAAGAGGAATGACTAGTGTTTTTATGTTGTTATTAAAGAATTATTTCATTTAAGTGTTGTATCAATGATGTACTGGTTATATTAATTATGGAGAAAAATAAGGATTGTACTGCATTACTATTTTATTGAGGATTTGAGATTATATTGTACTATGCAAAGTGACTCAACAGCATGTTAAACAGTTTTTTTGAAAATACATGGTTGAAGGAAGGTAATCATTAATATGGTCTTGCTACTGAGGTTGTAATTTTGGAAAAAGAGATGGTTTATTTGGATAAATTATATTGGATATTCTTGAAAACCTTGGCACTGATTAATGGTTTGTTTATTTCATCATTGTTGGAATATTGAAAGTTTTTGGATATAAATAATATATCTAATATTATATAAGGAATAAGGGAGCATGAATGTAATCAATAATGTTTTATGGTAATTCAAGGTGTTACCATATTTTAAAATAATACATGATGAAGGAATTCACATGTCTTTACGGGAAAAAAGATCTTCATTATATTTACCTTCCTTATAAATTTTGGACTGTGAGTTTGGAAAGAAGTAATTTGGATAAGTCTAAAGGTTGGAATGGATTATATTTGAAATTCTATACAATTGTTATGGTTAAATCATTTCTGAATATTATTTTTCAATTTTTATAAAATGGAAAACCTGGAGGTCGGGCAACAACATGTCGCGTCCGGCAAGGCCGCAAGACTTGAACAAAGCAACCGAATGGCGACAATGGTGTATCACCTACCCCTAACCCATGTTACATCCTGGATTGAATAATGTAGTTTTTTTAAAGGGTCTGGTAGATGAATTATAAATTCATTTTTTGTAAATCTATACAAATATGATAAATAGAATATTTTTTTAAGTTTTGTTATCGTTTAGAGTGAAAGGTGAGTTTGTGGTAGAAATTAGTTAAAGGATGGAACTCTACTTGAAAAGTATACATTTTTTATTATATTATTCTATGAATAAATAAATTCTTAAACATTAGGTAAGGCATCTTAAAACCAAAAATGTATTATCCTAATACCTTACATTTTGTTGAACCGATGGTATTTTAAATCATCATAGCTTCGTGGCTTCGAGGCCCACAATTCTGTAATTGTTTGTGATTGATGACCTCAATCACTCCCTATAAATATTTAAATTTTCCTCCAATTATGTGTCTCTAATTACCACCAATGTTCTACTAATCAATATCATAATTTGGTGATTACTTTTTCATTCCCCTTTTTCTATTATTAAGACTAAATTTCATTAACCCAATTTCGGATGTGGGTTTTCCCACAAAGATATTTTCTATTTTTGACCATTTATTTTCAAAGAACAATTACAAATTGAGACGACGAAATTTATTTCAGAAGTAAAGAATGTAACACCCCAATATTTCATAGTGCGTTATTTCTTCAAAATAATTTAATAACTTGCACTACACGCAACACCGAGTTCAAGCGCTCCATGACTTACCAAACTAGCTGTTTCAAAACGGTTATAAATAGTATTTACTGAATATTTAACTTTATATTATCATTAAAATTTTATAATCCATATTAAGAGTTTCTTAGACATAATGTAATAACAAATTCATTTTTTTAGATAAAAGAAGTATTTTTCAAAAAATGCACTTTTACCAACTTTTAATGTTGAACCCCTTTTAAATCCAATATTTGAAAATTTTATATATTCAATTTGACAAAATACAATTCTTCTTTAGAATCAAGAAATAATAATTTAGTTTCAATAAATTTTTAGTGTTTTTCTGATAACTTTCATATTTGGGTGAATAGTGAAAAATACTATATTTCAATTGAAAACAACTTTTTTAATAAAAATAATTTTTAGTGAGAAATTATACATTTTAATGGGTTTTAAGTATAAATATATTATATTTTTACAATATATTCCAATTATATTCATTTTATGTAATTTAACTTTGAGATTGGATATAAACAAGTGCTAATCTTTTGATAGATATTGTTTCTTAAAAATACACCTATTTGTTTTGACAATAGAAATTAATTTTAGATTAATAAATGAAACTTATAGGATTTTAATTTGGTAAAATTGACTTCATTATTGGTTTCGGAATATCAAAATTATCTTAGGGTGAAATTTTGGTACATTTCGGATAACTTTTATATTTTGATGAATAGTGAAAATTACCAATTTTAATTAAAAACAACTTTTGTAATTGAAAGAATTAATAGTGATAAATTATGAAATTGAGTGGTTTTAAAGTATATTTAAAATATATTTTTACCATTTAATACAATGTTATTAATTGGAAATAATTTCACAATTAAACCATACATAAGCAAGTGTCAATCTTTTGATAGTGATTATTTCCTAAAAACACGCTTTTTGTTATGACAGTGGGAATTAATTTTAAATTAATTTCTTCCACTTCAGTGTTTTGAATTTGGAAAAAATGGATTCCATATTTGGTATCAGGATTTCCAAATAGTGTAAATAGGTAACTTTAATTTTGAGAAATTTTGAATAATTATTTCGGTAAATATTTTATTTACCATGGATAAATGGTAAGTCCGGTAAATAAGGGTAAAACAATAATATTATAATAATATTAATTTACCCTAAAACTTGTCCTAATCTTATTTGTTAATACATGTACGACCACGGTCATCTTTGGGTTGATTTTGGGACCCCATAGAGCCACTTGTAGGTGATAAGGACACTTTATATTAATTAAGTTAAAGTAAACACAAAAAGGACATAAGCATATATCTTTTAGAAATTTTTTTTACATAGGGTTATATATGTTATATTTTCGACTATAAATATTAATTAGAAATATAAAAAGATTTCCATCATAATGGTATTATATTTATAATTTTTACACATTGAACAATTTAATTTATTTATGACACAATAGTGATGCAGTATTTTCTTTATTAATGAATGAATCAAATAATTAGTATCAGAAATGTTAAAATAAATATAATTTGAATGTTTTGATTTCATAAACAAATTTTAATGGTTAATATGACATGTTAGGGCTGATTAAAGGATTTTTTTAGGAATTAATAATGTTTTTAAGACATTATCAAAAATCAATTATTAAATATTGTCAAAATTGAAAGAAATGAGTTTTTAAAACAAATATTATATTATTAATTGATATTCTATTCCTAAAAATCTAAGGCTCAGCTAAAGGACTTATATCATGAAATGTGTATCATTAATGGACCACTTTGGGGTCTCTTGGATTTATATATTATTTTTATTAACTATATAATTTAAAAATACAAAGTGACATGGTAAATGTCAAACTAATTAACTAAGAGTTAAAACTAAAAGATAAGTTTAATATAATGGCCCAAACCGATCTAAAATCTATTAGCTGAAAGGATTTAGACTCATACCCAACTTATACTTTGAATAATCCAATTTTTAGCCATTAGAAACCAAATAAGAATTTATTATATATTAATACTTTATGTTTTTTCCAAAGAGCCCCTCCTCCCACTTATTAAAGTACACTACTTCTAACCAATTCTCCATAACTTCAAAGCCTTTTGGTTCGGCCATACCCGGACCCAATACTCTCTCAACTTCCTTCAATTCAACCTAGATTCCTTAGTGTTATCAGAAAGCCATCCTAATGATCCCTCTTGATCAAATCAAAAGGAAGAACCTGAAGAAGAGGTAATGTTTTCACCACCCTTTTTCAAGTTCCTTTCTTCTTCAAATTCTTCATTATTTTTTATTTATGTTATCAAATAATAACTCTAGTATATTATATATACGTTGTTGTAATTATAAATATGGAACAACTATATTAATTATTCTATCCATCCTTTGAATGACATGTCACCATACGTGTGTACGTACGGCTTACCGTGTCCACGTCGTGGTGTAATTATTATTCAAAAACATTATTGTTTGGATGGGTTTGATAATGATGTGTAATTCATGTAAATAATATATATAACATGATAATGATTCTATATATATGATATACCATCCAATTATATATAATTTTAGCATCAAAAGAATGATATTGTCGCTTGCGCGTACGTACGGAGTACCGTCTCTAGGAACGCGATTAGATTCATTCCCCATCGTATCCATTCATGTCGTATTATAATTTGATGATTAAAAATATTGTTGAAGGACTTGATATCATTTTAGATATTAATATGATACAACCTATCCATAAAAAACGCGGCTTATGTAACAAAACATATAAAATAGAATGAGTAAGTTAACACCCGAAACGACGATAATACTAAGATATTTTTAACAAAGAAATGTTAACAGATCATATTTGATATCATATTAATGTTTATTATTCTTTTATAATTTAATGACAATTATTTCACCATTATACAAGAGGTTAACCTACCATCAACCATGTAAAAGTACAACGTAAGGGTTTATTTCACAATCTCTTCATTATCCGAGGTTGTTTATACGTAATTCTCTACTGGGACCTCTTTATCATCCACATACGTGTGTCTATGAAATGTATTCCAAAACATTATTACTATTTTACAGAATATGTTTTAAAGTCATTTATAAACATTATTGACATTTTATACGAAGATTATAAAGGATTATTTCCATCGTTTTCCAAACAAGGTCCTTTTTAACCTTTTTGACAAAATTATGGTCAGAATGACTTTTTTTAACTTATACGGTGGGTGTTTCTATTTTCCATCATTATAAAATATTCGAAGCTTCCCATTCAAGCTTATAAGAATATGTTCAAAGTAAATGATTTATTTTATAATTATGTGATTTTTAAATGATTTCAAAAAAGAGATATTTCTCTCAAATAGTTTTGATTTCAACTATGTCAACATCCTTTGATGGATTTTCAGCTAATTTGAAGTTGATTTATTATGATACATAACTTACATATTGTATTGAATTTTTTGTGATATGTTTGATTGTGGATGTATTATTTTTATACCATTCATGGTTTATGGAGAATGTATTGACATTTCATATGCTAGTTTTAATACGAATGTTTATGTTATGTTTAAACCTGTTCATATGAGAAATGCATTGGACTTAATAAGTGACGGGTGGACCCCGCTATAGCTCCTTGATGCATCGGTAGGTCTCATGAGACAATATAGTGTTTTGGCATGAGGCCTTGACAAAATATTATTTGTATTCTTGGCACGAGGCCTTGGATAAGTGGTAATGATAGTCTGGTATTATGCATTCCATCATTATGAAAGTGGTTATTGATATTGCATGTGATTATTTGACTAATAGAATATCAATGCGAATAAGTAAATGGAATTATTTCATTTTAGCTTTTCCATATTATGATGAAGTTCAAATTTAAAAGTATTTTGTTTTAGTTATACATTGCCTTAAATTTTATGCTTATTTATTAATGTTTCCTCTATATTGTTATCCTTACTGGGCATTTGTGCTCACCCCTTTCTATGTTTTATTTTTTCCAAGTTGTGAAGAGTATTTTATGAATGACTTGTAGGGATAGTATATGGGGATATGAGTTTGGAGACAAGATGTTGTTGTATTTCCACTTTATGATGCAATGTAAACATTATGAATGTATCTATTTATTCCAAGGCTACTAAACTAATCGGTCTTTCGAGACATGATATTTTTTGATCATGCCAATGTTATTTAATAATGCACCGACTCTGGGGAACTGGGGTTGGGGAATTAAAGTTGGTATCAGAGGAAGTTTAGTACAAACCTTGGAAACTATATTTAGATAAACTCGGATTAGATCAAATATCCCTAAGAGAGACATTGAGAATTTTTATAGAATAAATTTCTAGAATTTTGGTATTGTACAAGATTTTGTGAGTTTTCCAAGCAATACATCCCTGTCTGGATACGAGTAGGTAGAGGTAGCTCTGGCACAGATGTGCCTAGGGGTAAAACCCGAAAATACTGCTTTGAGCTAGAATCGAATGGGAATTGGTGCACGACAACGGTCCTTATAACACTATTGGTTAAGACATTCCATGGGGATATGCTTAGGATAATTTTCATTTTATTTACAAATCATTATGAACGGTTTATGACTATATACTTACTCAAGGAAGACGTTTTTATGATTATGGATTTTATCCATAAACTGTTTAATTTTTGTTAAGTGTTTTACAAGTTTGGGATTAGGTACTGCTATTCACAAACTAATCTAGTGTAAGCCATTGTATAGAAATGGTTCCTAGTATAAGGAATATGAACTCCAGTAATACGTATGATCCAAAAAGTAAGAAGGTTCATATCTTTCACGGTATTAAGACCAAATTTAGAAGGGAAATCGTCTGCCATGTTTTATCACCGTATGAAGAAGTAGTATCATGTGTTGATAAGATAAGTAAAGTGTTCTCGGAGTCCTGTGGATTTTAAGGGAATCCAGAGAAGAAAAGGATGGTAGAGAGAAAGAAAGATAAAGTGAAAAATGTAAAGAAGGATTTTCCCATATGTGATAACTGTGGAAAAAATCACCTTGGAAAATGCTTGAAGGAAATGGGAGTTTGTTATAAGTGTGGAGAAAAAGGACACCACATTTGTGATTGCGATGGTAAGAAAAAGGTTTCAAATGTACAATGATTCATCTACAACAAGTGGGAACACTACGCGAGTCAATGTTCAAATCATCAGAGTATGCTGCAAATAACGCTATTGGATAATAATAATGTTATGATACTACCACAGATGAAGATGAATTACTAGTGTTCTTATGTTTTTATTAAATAATTATTTCATTTGAGTGTTGTATCGATGATGTTCTGGTTATATTAATTATGGAGATAAATAAGAATTGTACCACAATACTATTTCCTTGAGGATTTGAGATTATATGGTACTATTAAAAGTGACTCAACATCAAGTTAATTTTTTTTTGAAAATACATGGTTGAAGGAAAGGTAATCCTTAATATGGTATTGATACTGAGGTAGTAATTTTTGAATAAGAGATGGTTTATTTGGATAAATTATATTGGATATTCTTGACAACATTGGAACTGATTAATGGTTTTTTTATTTCATCATTGTTGGAATATTCAATGTTTTGGGATATATGGAATATATCTAATATTATATAAGGAATAAGGGAGCATGAATGTAATCAATAAGTTTTTATGGTAATTTAGGGTGTTACCATATTTTAAAATAATAGATGATGAATGTATTCACATGTTATTACGTGGAAAAAAAGATCTTCATTATATTTACCTTCCTTATAAATTTTGGACTGTGAGTTTGGACATAAGTAATTTGGATAAGTCTAAAGGTTGGAATGGATTATATTTGACATTTGATACAATTTTTTAGGTTAAAACATTTCTGAAGACTATTTTTGGATTGTTATAAAAAGGACAACTCGGAGGTCGGGCGACAACCCGTCGCGTTTGGCAAGGACGTGAGACTTAAACCCGCAATCGAATGGTGACAAGGGTGTATCACCTACTACTGACCCACGTGATGTCCAGGACAAAATAATGTAGTTTTTTTAAAGAGTTTGGTAGATAAATTATAAATTCATTTTTTGGAACCCTATACGAATAGGATAAATAGAATTTTTTTAAGTTCTATTATCTTTTAGACTAAAATATGGGTTTGTGGTAGAAATTAGTTAATGGATGGAACTCTACTTGACTAGTATACATTTTTTCTTATATTATTTTATGAAGAAATAATTTTTTAAAAATTAGGTAAGGCATCTTAAAAAAAATGTGTTATCCTAATACCTTACGTTTTGTTGAACCGATGGTATTTTAAATCATCATAGATTGGTGGCTTTGAGACCCACAATTCTATAATTGTTTGTGATTGATGACCTCAATCACTCCCTATAAATATTTACATTTTTCTCCAATTATGTGTCTCTAATTTCCACCAATGTTCTCTTAATCAAGATCATAATTTGGTGGTGACTTTTTCATTCCCCTTTTCCTATTATTAAGACTAAATTTCATTAACCCAATTTTTGATGTGGGTTTTCCCACAAAGGTATTTTCTATTTTCGACATTTTAATTTAAAATAACAATTTCAAATTGCGGGGATGAAATTTATTTAAGGAGGGAAGAATGTAACACCCAAAGATTCCATAGTGTGTTATTTTTTCAAAATAATTCAATAACTTGCACTACACACAACACTGAGTTCAAGCGCACAACGACATACCAAACTAGCTGTTCCAAAGCAGTTATGAAGAGTATTTACTAAATTTTGAACTTTATATAATCATTATAATTTTAGAATCCATATTATGAGTTTTGTAGACATAATGTTAGAACAAATTCATTTTTTTCAGATAAAAGAAGTATTTTTAAAAAAATGCACTTTTACCAACTTTTAATGGTGAACCCTTTTTAAATCCAATATTTGAAACATTAATATATTAAATTTGACAAAATAATATTCTTCATTAGATTTAGTAAATAATAATTTAGTTTCAATAAATTTTTAGTGTTTTTCTGATAACTTTAATATTTGGGTGAATAGTGAAAAGTAATATATTTTAACTAAAAACAACTTTTTTTAAAAAAATTATACTGATAAATTAAGGATTTTAATTGTTTTGAAGTATAAATATATTATATGTTTATAATATAATCCAATTATGGTAATTTTATGTAATTTCACTTCGATATTGGACATAAACAAGTGTTAATCTTTTGATAGATATTGTTTCTTAAAAATATGCCTTTTGGTTTTGAAAACAGGATTTTATTTTAAATTAATAAATGAAACTTATAGGTTTTTAATTTGGTAAAATGGACTTCATTTGTGGTTTTAGAATATCAAAATTACCTTTGGGAGGAATTTTGGTACTTTTCGGATAACTTTAATATTTTGATAAATAGTGAAAATTACTAATTTTAATTAGAAACAACTTTTTTTAATCAAAATAATTAATAGTGATAAATTATGAATTTGAGTGGTTTTAAAGTATATTTAGAATATATTTTTACCATTTAATATAATTTAGGTCATTTGACATAATTTCACAATTTAACCAGACATAAATAAGTGTCAATCTTTTTATAGTTGATATTTCATAAAAACACGCTTTTTGTTTGGACAACGAGAATTAATTTTAAATTAATTTCAGCCACTTCATTGTTTTAAATTTGGAAAAATGGATTCTATATTTTGAATCAGGATGTCCATATTGTTTAAATAGGTAACTTTTATTTTTAGACATTTTAATAATTACTTCGGTAAATATTTTATTTACCATGGTTAAAGGGTAAATCCATTAAATAAGGGTAAAACAATAATATTATAATAATGTTCATTTACCCTAAAACGTGTCCTAATTTTATTGTTAGATACATTTCTGACCATTGGAATCTTTGGGTCGATTTTGGGACCCCATGGAGTCAGTTGTAGGTGATAAGGACACTTTATATTAATAATGTTAAAATAAATAAAAAAAATGACATAAGCATATATCTTTTAGAAAAACAATTTTTACATAAGGTAATATTTGTTATATTTTAGAATATAAATATTAATTAGAAATATAAAACGATTTACTAAATAATCGTATTTTATTTATAATTTTTATTCATTGAATAATTAAGTTTATTTATGACACAATAATGATGCAGTATTTACCTTATTAATGAAAGAAACAAATAATTAGTATTATAAATCTTAAAGTAAATATAATTTGAAAGTTTTAATTTCCTAAAATAATTTTATTCGTAAATATACATGTTAGGGATTATTAAATGTGTTTGGTTAGAATTAATAAATTTGTTAAGACTATAACAAAAATCAATTATTAAATATTGTCAAAATTGACAGAAATGAGTTTTTAAAACAAATATTATATTATTAATTGATATTATATTCCTAAAAATATAAGGTTCGGCAAATAGACTTATATCATGATATGGGTATCATTAATGGACCACATTGGAGTCTCTTGTATGTATATAGTATGTTTATTAACTATATAATATAAAAATACAAAGTGACTTGGTAAATGTCAAACTAATTAACTAAGAGTTAAAACTAAAACATAATGTTAATATAATGATCCAAACCTGTCTAAAATCTATTGGGTGAAATTATTTAGACCCAAACTGAACTTAGACTTTGAATAATCCACTTTGGAGAAATTATAAACTGAATATGAATTGTTTATAAATTAATATTTTAAGTTTTTCCTAAAGAGCCCCTCCTCCCCCTTATTAAAGGACACTACTTCTAACCAATTCTTCATAACATCAAAGAATTTTGGTTCGGCCAAACCCTGACCAAATACTCTCCTAACTTCCTTCACTTAATCCTAGAGGCCTTAGTGTTATCAGAATGCCATCATAAGGATCCCTTTTTAACATATCAAATGGAAGAACCCGAAGAAGAGATAATGTTTTCACCACCCTTTTTCAAGTTCCTTTCTTCATCAACTTCTTCTTTCTTTGTTATTTACATTATAAAATAATATAGCAAGTATCTTATATATAGTGTGATGTTATTATAAATATGGTACAACCATATTCAGTATTCTATCCATCCTTTGACTGACATATCACCATACATGCGTACGTACGGCTTAACGTCTCCACGTCGTGGTGTAATTATTATTCAAAAACATTATTGTTTGGATGGGTATGATAATTATGTGTAACTCCTATAAATAAAAAATATAAAATGATAATGATTCTGTATATATGATATACCATCAAATTATATATTATTTTAACATCAAAAGAATGATATTGTTGCTCGTGCATATGTATGGACTACCGTCTCCACGAATGCGATGAGATTCATTCCTCATAGTATGCATTCGAGTATAATTCTCATTTGATGACTAAAAATAACGTTTAAGGACTTGATATCATTATGGATATGAATAAGATACATCTTATCCATAACAAACATGGCTTATTTAACAAAACATATAAAATAGAATGAGTAAGTTAACACCCAAAACGACAATAATACTAAGATATTATTAACAAAGCAATGTTGAAAGATCATATATGATATCATATTAATGTATATGATTCATGTGTAATTTAATAACAATTTATTCACCATTATACAGGATGTTAACCTACCATCAACCAAGGAAAAGTACAAGTTACGGGTTTGTTTCACAATCTCTTCATTATCCGAGATTGTTTATATGTAATTATCTACTCGGACCTCTTTATCATCCACATCAATGTTTCATAAAAATGTATATCAAAACATTCTTACTATATTACAGAATATGGTTTAAATTCATTTATACCCATTATTGGATTTTTATAATAAGTGTATAAAGGAATCATTATGTCGTTTTCCAAACAAGGTCCTTTTTAACCTTTTCGACAAAATTAAGGTTAGAATGTCTTTTTTTAACTTATACGGCAGGTGCGGCTATTTTCCACCATTATAAAATCTTTTAAGCTTCCCTTACAAGCTTATTAGAATATTTTCAATGTAAATTTTTTCTTTTATAATTATGTGACTTTTAAATGATTTCAAAAAAAGAGATATTTCACTCAAATAGTTTTGATTTCATCTATGTCAACATCCTTTGATGGATTTTTATCTTATTTGAAGTTGATTTATTATGATTCAAAACTTCTATATTGTATTGAATTTTTTGTGATATGTTTGACTGTGGATGTGTTGTTTTCATAACATTCATGGTTTATGTAGAAAGTATTGACATTTCATATGCTAGTTTTAATACAAATGTTTATGTTATGTTTAAACCTTTTCATATGAGCAATGCATTGGACTTAATAAGTGACGGGTGGATCCCGCTATAGCTCCTCGATTCATCGGTAGGTCTCATGAGACAAAATTGTGTCTTAGCATGAGGCCTTGACAAAATCTTATTTGTAGTCTTGGCACGAGGCCTTGGTTAAGTGGTAATGATAGTATGGCATTATGTATTCTATCATTATGAAAGTGGTTATTGATATTGCATGTGATTATTTGACTAGTAGAATATCTATGTGATTATGTAAATGATATTATTTCATTTTAACTTTTCCATATTATATTGAAGTTCATATTTAAATGGTTTTTGTTTTAGTTATACATTTCCTTAAATGTTTCTGCTTATTTTTGATAGTTTCTGCTATGTTGTTATCCTTACTGGGCATTTGAGCTCACCCCTTTCTATGTTTTATTTTTTCCAGGATGCGAAGAGTATTTTATGAATGACCTGCAGGGATTGTATAAGGGGATATGAGCATGGAGACAATATGTTGTTGTAGTTTTCACTTTATGATGCAATGTAAACATTATGAATCTAGTTATTCCAAGGCTACTAAACTAATCGGTGTTTCGAGATGTGCTCTTTTGTGATCATTCCAATGTTATTTAATAATGCAATGACTCTGGGTAACTGGGTTCGGGGCGTTACACCTAAGATGTTTATTTGGTATTGTAGTGAAATTCCAACATGATTACATTTATTAGTAGGGAGATATGCAGAAATTGGTGAGAATGATCCTTCAATAGTGGAAATATAACCCCATTTGGTTCTTGGAAATATGAAAGAAGAGTAGTTACATGAGAAATTGCTCATTTCATGATGTGTATGGAGAGATACCCAGGGTGGGGTGAATTGGGTATGATTGATTTGACTCAATAGTTTCAGCTGTAGCATCGTCAAGTGTTTTATAGGGATGGTAGACCTGAGGTAGTGGAGTTATGGAAAGAGTCTATCTAGTTGTTACTATAACATCTAGATACCCCTCCCAATAAGAGGGCGAAACTATTCGATTTTATGTTATGAGGATAAAAAATTGTTGGTGGGATATTTAGGCTCAGGCTATAAATAACGGTGGTTTGTTATGAAGGGACTTCTAGAAGGTGTTTTTATAAAAAAATTATCCAGAAACTCTTATATAGGAGAGAGAAATATATTTTAAGTTACTGACTCAGGGACTATTTGAGTGATGGATTATGATTACCTATTCATGGAATTTTAGTGTTTTTTCTAACGCTGACAAGGGATGATGTCGCAAAGACCAATGATTTTAGGATAGAATTTTTTGTGAGATCAAGTACTTGGTGATTATATTTTGTATGAAATGGTTTACCAAGGTGGTGAATTATGATATCATTTCCATGGGGAAACATAAGGTGGAATCTAGTGGTGGACAAATAGTTTCATTTGGGTGGTCAAGTGGTAAACAATATCACGGTAGGAAGTTCCATTATGATAAATTCCATCAAGGAATTGGAAGACATGGTAACCAAGGGAGTGGATCAACCTTACAGGGAAGAGGTCAAGAGGTCTAATATTTGTGTGGAAATCATGGTTATAGTGAGGAGAATTAATCATACAACTAGTAGTGTGCTGAGAATATAGCAAGATGATACACCTATATAGGTTTTATATAAACCCTTGATTGATGGTATGTGATAGAGGACCTAGAACAATGAACAGTTCTAACAAGGGGTCATGTACCTTGTATTAGTCAAGAAGTTGGAGTTTTATGGTCCATACTGGTTAGCCTAGAGGAAATGGTGCCTTAGGATAAGAGTGACTTTATCAGTATAATAGTGTAGCTCATGGTACTCAAACAGGATTTCAAATATGAGGTATGGATTAGCTACATATCGTCCATATTATTCTGGATAGTTGGGAGGTGGGGTCCTCGATAGTTCGAGGTATGATTCTTTTATGTTTCCCTCTTTCCAGTGCCTTATTTGACAGATGAGCCTCTCTTTATTTTATTTATTCTTGATTCGTGAATAGTTTGGATCTGGTTGTGGGTTACCAATTTGGGGTTATGTCGATAAACATTCTGTTAGGGGTAAAATTAGAGGGAACCCAAAAATTAAAGGAGTATTCCCTTGAGATTGGTGGGTACCATCTTTATTGGATCTATATATGCTTGACATATCATGTGTGAACATTATACTGGTATTGGAATGGTTGGATATATACCAACATCACATTGATTTATACTGTTGGATATTGAGTTTCACATCTCTTGAGGGGGACCTTTATGTTCATGATAGAGAATGGTATATCTAGGAAGTTCGTGCTGGGATAATTTGTCTAAAGTTAAGTGAGATCATAGCCCATGCGGTGAGAATCATTATTGATGTTTGGGGAGTGGATCACGGTGTCTTCCCTCCAATAGTGGATCAGTCTTAGGAAGTGTTTCATAAAGAATTTGTAGTGTTACCACCAAAGAGGGTTATTGAGTTCATAAATTAGATGATGCTTGGAGAAGAACCAATTTACATCCCACCATTTAGAATGGATAGAATAGATATTTAAGATCATTAGATTTAGTTGGAGGATTTAGAGGGTAAAGGGTCAATCATTCCACGAATTTCCCATTTGTGGTATTTTATTTCATTTTCCATGATGGTTTTCAGGACATTATGATGTATTTCAACTATCTAAAGTTAAAACAGATGATGATTATGAACTTAAATCCTCTTACATGTATCAATTACCTTTTTGACTAGCTGAAGGGTTCATGCATGTTCTCTAAGATTGATTTGCGATCGGGGTATCATCAGCTGAGGTTCAAACCTTTTGATACAACACATACTAATTTTAGGATAAATTATGGTTTTTATGAGTTCATCATGATTCCATTCGGGAAAAATAATTCTCATGCAATGTTTGTGGATTTTATGAAAATATTCTTCCACCCATACTTTGACCATTTTTTTGTTATGTTCATTAATGAAATATTGGTGTACTCCCAGACACGTGATGATCAAGATAAACATCTTAACATCATTCTGAGTACACTGAGAAAGCATAATATATATTCCAAGATATCTAAGTGTCACTTTTGGATCGATAAGGTACATTTCCTAGGTTATATAATCTCAAAGTAAAGTGTGACAGTGGATCCTAAGAAGGTTCAATTGGTTGTTTCTTAGGACCAGCCTAAAAATGTTTTTGACATATGAAACTTGTTAGGTTTGGTGGGATATTACTAAAGGTTCATCAAATACTTTTTCACACTTAGAAGAAACACTCTAAAGCTTGAAAGACAAGGGTGTGACGTTTGAGTGATATCGGGAATGTGATGATTCCTTTAAAGAGATAAAAGGGAATTTGAACACCACACCAATTCTGATATTATTTGAGTTGGGTGAAGAGTATACGTTTTTTGTGATTTATATGGGATTGTACTTGGGGAAGTGTTGATATAGATATATCAATTCATAGGGCATGGATAATGATAGTTGAGGCCAAACGAGTAGAAAAATACTGTAAATGACCTCCAGTTGACCGTGGTGGTATATGAATTAATGTATTATCAACATTACCTTATGGGTGATAATTTTTATATCTTTACAGATCATAAAATTCTCAACCAAATATTCTTATATAATTATTTAAATATTTGAAATCATATATGGGTGGACTATATGAAATATTTTTATTTAGAATTGGATTATACGCTAGTTAAAGGTAATAGTGTTACGGATGATTTGAGAAGGATGATGTAGACTCAGGTAGTTCAGGAGTCTAGTTTTGAGTTCAATGTACCGACCGTGTCTATAGGGAAGAATATTAGTGTTCAAGAGAAGAGTGAATATGTGACAACTTTTCCTTTATCCATTGGAAACTCTCTCTTTATCTAGGTAAAGATGATACCATTGTAGGATCCAGAGTTTCGGGTGTTGATGGATAACTTCGATGGTTGGGAATTCCCCCTGACATGACCATCGATGATGATGAGATTATCCATATTCATGGATTCACTATTATCCTTACTTGTTTGTAGGAGGAACTCATATGTGATTTTCATGCCTCAAAGTGGGAGGTGCATCACAATTAGACCCAAATTTATTGTCACCTTTGTAGATAGTATTGGTGTCCATGAATGAAGAACATGATAATATTTTTATGATGTGATGCTACACTTTTCAGTACATGATGTTCAAGAATAATTATCTTGCTGATTTGTTATAGCCATTTCCCTTTCCAAAATTGAAGTGGGACAATGTTACTTTGGATTTCATGGAGGGATTTTCTAATACTCCTCTGAAATGAAATTTTTTATGGTTTAATGTGGTCCAGTTAAAAAAATTAACCCATTTATTTCTAATCCATGAGAACATCACCATTTAATAGTTGAGTGACTTATATGTTCAGGAGATAATATATTTTCATGGGATACCACAAAGTATAGTTTCAAGTCATGGATGATGTTTTACATCATTATTCAAGAAGGGGATGGAGAAGGTTCTTGTTTATTAAGTGTTTTTTAGTACAACCTATCACCCACAGATAGACAGGCAGTCAGAATGTACTATACATGTGTTAGAGTGCATGTTGAGAGCATGCATCATATATATTAGTGGATCTTGGGAGAAACACCGAGTTCTTGTTGAGTTCACCTATGAAAATAGTTATCATGAGATAATTAATATAGAAATATATAATGAGCTCTATGGTTTTCCATATAGATCACCATTGTGTTGGATGGAGGTTGGTGTGTCCGAGTTAATGGGGACGAGTCTCATATAGGAGAAATAAGATCATGTTCAATTGATCAGGAAACATATGACAATGGTACAAAGTTGGTAGAAGTGATATTATGCCTGAAGTCATCAAAATCTTCTTTTTATGATGGCTGACTATTTATTCCTTTGTGTTTCACCATGGTTTGGTCATTTTCAGATTTAGAAATAAGGAAAGATTGTTCCTAGGTGTGTTGGACCATTTGAGACTGTGCAGAGGATCAGAACGTTGGTATACCAATTGGATCTTCTATTAAGATATGATGTTTTGCAAGAAACAAATGGTTAAGATGTATAGAATTAAAATAGAGGTTTTTATTCATATTTGGTAAGGAAGGTTACATGAAAATTAATTTAAATTGTTTGAATATGAATTTATAAAAAAAAACAAACACATCAGGTATATTCATCATTACATGACATATTTATTATTCACTTCCTGAGTATTAGATACACTTTTTTATTCCTCATTTTTAACTAAATATAAGAATGAATTATGATTAGACAAGTTACTAGTGTTGAAGTGGATATTTATTTTGCTAATGGAGAACAAGTCCGATGTTAGTTATAAAATATCATAAATTTTAATTTCCAAGTGGAAATATTATTGTATTTGAAAATAATTATGATGAATTATGTGTTACCAAAGATATTATCTAGGTATAGAGTTTAACAATGGTGATATTTTATTTCAATCTTGTAAATAAAATTATCATGGTATACCATATATGAATATTAGTTTAATTATAATTGAATACAAGAAACCTATATTTGATATTAAATAAGAATATAACACATATGACACAAATAATACTCAATTTTTGAAATATAATACCCAGAAAAAGAATACAAGGAGAAAATGTCAAGGATATACCAAGAAGGGTGTTTATACACTTTTGAGTTAAAACTCTTTGGTACTTTACATGTTTTTATAAGGTATAATGACCAAGAAAACTTTCAATATTCATGATGATAATGTTAAAAAATTTATAGAATTAGTTAAACAAGATTTATGAAAACTATATTAGGTTCATACTAGAGATAAATTATCATGTTTCTAAATATTCCATCAATGGGTTTAAGGAATATTAATGTGAAGTTGAGAATATTCTTGGTAAGAATATATAAAATTCCTTAGTTGAGGTAAGTAAAAAAATATATTAACTAATCACTCACTAATCATTAAATTTAGAGTGGATATAATTCCTAAAATATCATTTTCATATACACATTAGAGTAATTATTTTAGTAAAAATGAGTAATTAAACTTTTTTCCATAATGAGATTCATGATAAGTCCTACTGGTTTTTTATTATTTCTTTAAGGACATGATTTTAAAATAGTTTCACTAACACTTAATAATATTACAACTAAAAAGATAAACGTAATTTTATATGAGTTATAATATGAAAGAATAACATTATGTTACAAAATTTTGTATTAGTATGAAAAATATATGTTAAGGAAAATGATAGAAAAAAACGTTCATTTTGAAGAAAAAATCTATCAATGTATGTTTTCCTAAAGTTACAATGGATATTACATTTACTATACCAAAATAGAAAATTGACACTAAAGTGAAGGACTATATTTCTAGGTGAGGTATCACATATTTATTTGAGATATTGGGAGTAATATAGACTCTGATAATTTCAAGGCTCATGATGCACAATAAGTTTCCATAAGAATAAATTTCAAAAGAGATCATTATAGTTATACAGGAACACATAACATAGGAAAGATAAAAACCAAAGGGAGAGAGTTTTTATAATCTCCATTCTAGGTGATATATTACTTATAGAGAATAAAAATATTATCCTATAAAGAAGAATTAAATAGAAAATAAACTAAAATGTTAAGTGAATATGAATTCATAAAAATTGAATCCATGTACCACAATGATGTATGTATTTTAAAACCCACTTGGAAAAACATTTATTCAAGAAAGAAGTGGGAGTTCATGTTAAATTTAATACTGATAAAGAAATAATGGTTGTTAAAGGTATATGGTATGTTAAGTTATTTACTACAATGATAAGTTTTCACCAATAGTGATGTTGAAATCCATTTGAAATCAAATTGTCACAGTAGCATAAATTTATTATTATATTTATTGATATTATGTAAAAAATTTAAAATTATGAAAATATCTATTCCATATAAATAGAAATCTTTTAACCTCAAAAGTATCTATATTATGTAAAATCTATAAGGATTCCCTTATGGATCAAAATCCGATGTTAAATCATGGGATAATTATTTTTAAAAGAGTCTATAAGGGGTTAGTAGTGGTACCTTGATTTTCCATGTGATATATGTTGAGAACATATTGAAAATATATATTAGTATTATAATTAGTTAAGACTTATTTAAAAATATTTCTCTATGAATGACTTAACCTATAAACACAAGTTATAGGGAATAATATAAGATGAAATTTATCTATGGGTTGAGTGGAATAAGTCAAAGTATATAAATAGAACAGATATTAAAATATAAATTTTCTAAATTTTCAAGAGAGAACTATTTTATATTTAACATGGAAAAAATCTCAAATCTCCTTGAGATTTTGTGTTAAATTCACATGGTGGGAAAATATGAAACAAAAACATGAGAACATTATTTTGTAGGAATTATTATAATATAATAAAAAATTTGAAAGTATAAGGGATATGTTATTGGTAATTGGAGAGGAAGGAGATTAAGTCATCATATGTGGCATAAAACTAGAATTAAAATAGATCAATATGATCTAGTAGCATAGTTTAGTTAAGAAAAATGAAAAAATGAATATCATTATAGATATTGGTAGAAAACTATACAAAAAACATGATTGTTTTGATGTAACTAAAGAATCAGTATAAAACAAAAATTTGTTTCAGATCATGTAGTGATATCAAGAAAGTGTTTTATTGTCACAATAATTAATAGTATGCAATATTATAGTGTTAGTATTAGAACTATAGAGCATAGTATATAGAAGTTGAAAAATTATATACTTCACATATATAATCTCTTGAGGTATTTTAAACAAAATAGTGAATTTTTTAAAACGAAAATTAGTCATAATGATATATATGGAATTCCTAGTGTGTAGAGTCTGGTCTTAGTAGAAGCATTAATATCATATGAGATCTAACAGGTTGATGGTTAAAAAGTTGGATTTATTGCAAGGGTGATTGTTTTTAGAGTTGGTTACATAGAACCAAATTGATTATATCATTTCATAGGCATGTAAAAGGGGAGGTTTGGGCCTAAATAGGCCTGGATAATATGGCCTGAAACATATTTATACCTTTCCTATTTTGGTCCATTTTTATGTATGTACTACGTTTTACAATTCCAATAAATTTACTATATTTCCAAAGAAATATCATGGGTAAACCCATTTTTTGTATGTAATAAGAAATATAATATACATATAGATAGATAAATCAATAATAAAATTTTATAAATGGTATTTTGGATGCCTTTTTTATTTATATGATTGTGTTTAGATGCAGGATTGTGTCAAATATATTGATGATTTCCTTCTTTTCTATCCCCTTGTTGAAAATATATGACATATATATATATACACATTCATTTATTTATTTAATATGTTATATTCCAAAAAATGTGTAAGTTAGATGGTATGAAAAGTCATCTTATAGCTAATCCATCCTCACAATTGAATTGAATAATTTTAAAATGTTTTATTGGTAGTGGGAAATAGATATTCTGAATTTTCCATCCTTTATGGGGGGGGGGGGTTTGTGAGGCTTAAATGGGAAACATGGTGAGTGATGGTACATCAGGATAAAAGAATTATAAGTGTAAAAAATTAAAAATGAAATTGACTAGATAAATATTATACATTCATGAGACAACTTGTATCCATACAGGTAAATCTATATGAATACATCCCCATTATGAAAATATAGTTTAATCCCATTTTATAAAAAAGTATCAATTTTTAATCCCATCCTGTATAAGGTTCTCAGTATTTACCATGAATCCCATGTGCTTGGGCATGTTTTTTCACGTCAACCACACCATGCATATAGTTTTAGCTATGCTTGAAATGTTCTAACCATGACAGTGTCATTACCTTTGCACACACTATTTACTAGTTTATGAATTCATATTATGTGTGATATCCAAATGTTATTACGGTTCCTGGATATAATTAAAACCATACGATTCTGTGAAATTAATCTTAATCATATGTCCTATTCTCTACATACATCAATATGATGGTACATCGATGATGATTGAATATTAGGTGATTGGGATCATAATCATTGATACTTATTCTTATGAAGTTTTCACTTGGTGATTTGACCTAATATTGACCATGTGGCATGACCTGTTAATAGGAATAAAACATGTTTTTGGGTTTTCTTGGATATTCAAAAATATGATCATGTATATTTGGCCTCTCAAATTAAGATCATTATCAATGTTCGTCTTTCAATATTGTATTTTGTTACATGATAAAAACTATGATAGTTTTTATTTTTGGTGATGTATTTTGTGGATAGTGTGTCATAAGTGGATTGACATTGACTGAATGATCAAGACAAGTTTTATCACTTTTAATTGACGAAGAAGATATCTATAGACCATTAATGGGTTGTAGTTTCTTAGCTAAATCCATGTCCATGGAAGAAAAAGTAAATTCCATCCAATAAAGTCAAATAAAGATTAATAAATCATAAAAGTATGATGAATCAAAGCATACATCCAACTTTATAAAATATCTTAATGTAAACAGATTATATTACATAGTAAATATTCATAATATGTTGTCACAACTATGAATTATCCTTAACTATTTAGGGGTTATGATATGTTTCTATATATCAAACATTGTTTCTAAGTGGAACATACTACTATCAAGATATGGTCCTTGCGGTTCACACAAAAAGTGTATCAAGGAGTTCCACCAATTCAAATGAATTGGAGATTAGGTTGAAGTGGGCCTCATGTTTATTGACTGATGAACATTTGAGTGTGAATGATAAAAAATATTTGAATTAAAAAAATTAAATTAAATGTTATAAATATTTATAACAACCATAATTGATTTATTTATTAATGAATTCAGAAGTTATTTAAGTAAAAACATGTATATGATAAAATCAGTTTTTCAATGAAATATTATTTATTTATAGTTCATTAAGAATATATGCATGGAATGGGATGAGTTAATGAGTCCTATTCATTATATGAAATATGAGATTCTCACAAGTGTGTGATAAAACATTGATGATACTTACAAAAGTTTAGTAAAAAGAATAGTGTCTAAACAGGTTAATTTTTAAGTTTAAATCTTATAAGCACTAATGTGAAATGAAAAGAAGTTTAAAATAATTATAAAAACCATATTTAAGACCGTATAATATTTTTGTACTTCTATTTCAGGGATTTGTAACATTCCATATATTCTCTCAAAGTTTAAAAAGTGGAACAAGAGAAAAGAAAAAGAAAGATTCGATTTCTCTTTCATAGATCAAAATTGTTTTGTTTTAGTGATCTCATGGGAATTATAGTGCACATCGCTCTATCACTCTAGAGGTTAAATATATGTGTGTATGATCCAGTATTATCCTCTTTTAGTTTATTCAATATATGATAATATGAAAAAGAGCAAAGAAAAGTAGGATCATTTCATTCACCAAGGTATCATTTTATTATTTCACTAAATTTCCCCATGCTTACATTTTTTTTCATATGAAGATCAATGGGGGAATATAGTAATTTCAATGCTAAATCTTGTGTTATGACATATATATATATATATATATACCAATACCTAACACTTCTTCCATGCCCATGTTCCATCACTAGGATAACTTATATAAAATGAAATAATAATAATAATGATGGAAAAAAGAAAATGCATCTATATAATAGCTCTATCTTGTGAAATTGATTATAATCGCATATTTATTACCCATTGGTTTTTTCCACGTATAATAATGCACTAGATTTTGAATCTATAAAAAACTTTTTAAGGGAAGTTTTTATCCTTTTTTAGGTCCACTAGGTCAAATACCCTAAGAGGGGGTGAATCATGGTATGAGATATTAAAATTTATGCCCCTTAAGATCTTGATTTTTTGTTAAAAAATCACACATATCTCTTTCTCCCGTAGCAATATATGAATAAAAATGAAATCATGCAAATGAAACATTGATTTTTACTTGGTTCACCCTCACTGGGCTATGTCCAAAGAGCATACAACTAGTGATGTGCCATTGTACCAAATTCACTAAGGCTCACTGCCAATATTGATTATAAGGTGTGGGATATATCTCAATACCTTTACAAGGTTTAGGGTATCCTCACTATATTCCCAAGTGTCATTCAGTATTCCTCTTTCTCTATCTCACAACAAGTGAAAAGGTTCATTGTCTTTATATTCCATCAATCACTGCTCTTTGAAAGGAATTCACTCACAGTTTATAGACTCGTAGGTCAAACATAGGTTATGGACATTTTGGTCCCTTCATTTTCATGAATTCCTACATCCTCAACTATAGGTAGATGTACTTTTGGATTCCGTCTTTCATCTGAGGATGATTTCCACCTTCCCAAGTACTATTAGATATCATAAAATACTTTCAAAAACTTATTTTAAGCTTTCTCAAGATTCATTCAGTGTTCTGCGAACCACCTGCTCCTCCTGTATATTGTGTAGTGGGTTAGCTATGCAGACCACCTTCTCTATATATGATATAATTTCCTGAGAACCACCTTTGTTTGCATACTACCTTCATGTTCCACCTCTGTGAACTGCCTCCACATACTACATCGGCATACCACGTCCACTTACCAGCCCTACATCTACAAATCACCCTCTATCCGCGAACTATTCTTTATTCATGGACTACCATTGCATCCGCGTACTGAAACTCCCCCTTTATGTATCTTTTTATTATTCCCCATATTTTCTCCCTTTTTGGCCTAAAAATACCACAAAAAGTATCTGAAAAATTCCTTCTACGTGAACCACTTGCCTTTGTGGAAACTTCTTAATGAACAACTTCTCCCTTTACGGGCTTCAGAACCCCCCAAGAACCTTTGCTAGAATTTCTTCTACAGGAACTACCTTCATAATTTTCCGAATTCAGAGAGAAAATAGATTTTCTGAAATGATATTGGCTCTACATTAAAATAGATGGGATTGATGCTCTATATGTAGGAAAATATAGTTTCATAATATACTAATCCAAGATTTACTAAATCTTCAACACTGCACCACCTTCACCGCATACCGCTTCTACCACCGTGAACTAAGATCCTTCCACATACCATTTCATTACGCAGTCTGCATACTGACTTTTCTCCTCTTCAGATGATTCCGCAAATAGTCTCTGTAAACAATCATCTATCCGCAGACTACCTCATGGTGCTTTCTTCAACCCATATGATTCCTTATTCATCCAACAAACTCTGTTCTCATCTTTATGAATAAGAAAAATGTCTGGATTCTCAATGTATAATTCTTCTTCCATAACCCCATTTAGAAACGCTTATTTCCCATCCATCTAGAATACCTTGAACTGCCTATTGATTTCACCTATTATTCCTTATCTTTGTGTAGATAATTAATCATTATCATCAGTCTCATCATATGAGTCTTCTTTTGAATCACCCTCTATGACTAGAGCATCTCTTCTTCTTCTTATATCTTCATCACTATCCTCCTGATATTAATCATGTATTTTCTGAAGATTCTGCTCATTCTACACTATGGTAACATCGTGGATTGTAACAATATTTTCGATCCATTTACTTAATCACTTATATTATTTTCTTTTCTTTGAGTATCCGAAAAATATCCCTTCATCTCCACAATATTCAAACATCCTTTGTTTATCATTGTTGAAAATGAAAAACTTACTTCCAAAGATTCAAAACTGCATCAAAGATGGATTCCTCCCATACGATAGCTCATGTGGAGTCTTCTCTTATTTTGGACACAATAAGGATCTATTTGAGGTGTATACTACTATCGTCATGACTTCTTTCCAAAACATCTCTAGAAGATCCTTCACAATGATAATTGTTCATAACATGTGGTTCCCAATCTGATTTCTCCTCTTAGCTAGTCCATTCTACCGAGGAGTTCTTACCACGAAAACCTGATGCCTTATCTCACATTTCTCGAGATAATCCTCAATTGGCAATTTGTGAAATTTGTTCAATTATCTGTTAAACTCATCTTTATTTTATAACCAAGAATTTTTTCACATTCCTGTTGATATATTATAATGCAACTGAACACCTCATATTTGTGTGTGATGATTGAAACCCATTCCATTCTAATATAATCATCAATTAAGAGACCATAATATCTCCTCCCATGAATATCTCTTGGTGATATTGGCAAAAACTCATCAATATGAACCAAATAAAAATATCTTGTTGACCTTTTCTTTTTGCCTCATATTCCATTTGATTAATCTTCCCTTTTTCTCAGGCATCACATATATGTGAATGATCACGTGATAATCTATGTAGATCTCGAGAAACATCATATTTCACCTGGTCTTGAAAGGAAGTTTGGCTCTAGTGGCGAAGACACTTCTTCCGTAGCTTATTTTATTCTTCCTTGGACAAAAATCATATATATTCTTCTCCGCTCACAAGGAAGAGATTCACTTTTTTACGCTTTCCGTGGAACATAATAGAACCATATTTTTTTCTTGAGGATATATAATTTCTTGGAAAATCCTATGGCATGTCACGAGTCACACTATTTACATACACTTAAAAATATCCAACTAATAACTTCAACAACCAATACATTTTCATGTCTCATGTCTTTTCCCCAAAACTTCTCTTTCCCAGAGCCACCAATTTTCAACCCTTCATCATTGCCAAGTATTACGATACCTTATTTATCGTACCTGATCACCATTAGCAGATCCATGTTTCCTTTCACATGGGAGGTGTATCTACTATTAATGATCAATACCCCAATGCGACCTAATTCCTTGAACATAATTTTTGTAACCACCTGTTCAGATCATTTCTTATTGATCCATGTTTATGATTTCATACATGGTATGAATTGAGCCTCTTGAAATTCCATAGAATATAACATACTAGATTCATCAAAACTAACCCATGTTTATCTTAAAATCAAATCAACCATTAATAATATCACTCATCATAGTAGACCATACCCAATCCTCACTACAATCAATGCTCCCAAAAATATCTCAAGTAAATAAATATTGGTGTTGAGAAGTTAGATTGACATACACACCAACCATCACAAAAATAGGAGTAGATACACTTTTTTTGGTAAATAGTGGATAAATCCAACCGGGAAGACCCAACCCTCACTGATAAACAATTGTGAGATCTCATAAAGGATAACCTCACTATGTATTAGTGAAGTCTAAGAGACATAAATTCACCCTCATTCCATCATCACCATCACTCTACATCAAAATAAACAGAACACTTACAAAGTCTAAAATTAGATCTTGTGAAACTCCCTAATTATTCTATTGTCCAACTGATCCATATAAAAAAATCATTATTGAAATCAAATGTTTCAAAGTAAGTGAATCATCACCATAAAACCCATGTATGAAAAAAAATCAGATTATTAACTTGAAAGGGTTCTAAATATAAATCAAACCTATCAAAGTATCCATACAATCGTATTAGCTAGCCTCATGGTGATATCATTGAAATCAAACAATTAAGTATTAAACCTTAAAAATAACACCAAAGTCAATTTATATATCACCATATATCACCAATTATCACGTGTCTAAATATTATTTATATATGATTAAAATGTAGTGATAAAAGAGTCTGAAAATCCCATATAATTCCAAAAAAACCAATCATATCATTACCTTTACTTATCCCACTAATTTGTTTTATAAACACCTATTTAGGTTTTTAGGTGGATTAAAATTAATATCATAAGTCCCAAATAATTCTCTCATTGAATATTGGGTCAATCGAATAACTTCTTATAGAATAGTTTTCCTCATGTTAAGGACCTATCATGGTTTCCATGTTCATCATAATTATATCATCCTCTTAATTCATAAACTCACACACCGTTTCATACTACTAACATAGTGGTATGAGTAAAAAAAACAATAACCATATTCACATCACCTTATACCAATGAGTTTGTTGAATAACATTGAGTATTCAAAACACTTATTTCTCCTCTCTAAGATGTATTTATTGGGTCATACCTCATTGAACATACTGAATGTACATTTTATGTTATTCTCATGAATAAGATCAACAAAAACCCTTTCCTTAATGAATAACTAATGCATGAGGGTCTAAATAACCCAACCCATTTTCACGGTATCCATTGGAATCTTCAAAAGTGTCATTGCCTCAAAAAAATAAAAAAACTATCCAACTGTATGTTTATATCTAAAATATAATTTAACATAAATCATATTATTATAAGAATTAAATGATGCAATATCAGATACCATTTCAATTTACATTGTAAAATGAACACAACTGTACTCTTAAATTTTCTTGGGCTAAGTTGCATCTAATTTTAGTGTCTAAATATCTAAAATCGCATGAAAACCCATTCAAATGATCTCAATGAAATTAAAATCCTTCTTATAACTATATATTATTTTATATAAGTAAAATAATCTATTTAATAGTCCAAAATTGTATTACATTTAGAAAATATATTTTTATAAATAATAAAAAGATTTCGGCCATGAGTCTGCCTTAGGGCGCACCATGTAATGCCTTGGGGTGGTTCCACATAAAGATGAATATGAACCATGTTCTAGGGGAATACTAATATTGGGATGAGTCCCCACCAACATGGTGCAAACCATTCACTCACCTGGACCATTTTGATTGGACCATTCATCATTTTCCCACCCATCACAGTTCACCTAGAGTGACACATCAAGACGACCCCTTATAGACCCCCTTTGTCAAATAACAATAGTCCCCAAAATGGGGACCATATTTTATAGATCTGTCAAATTTTATATATTGGTAGGGGGATTTTAAATTTATTTGAAGAGATAATTATTTATAAAATTAACCCCACTAATACAAACCTTCCTTAATCAGCGCTCACAAGTACCCTTTATTAGTTCTTTTTGATCATTGATAAATCTGACCCTGACAAAATTGGTTAGCCTTTTATTAGTGATAAAAACTAGTGCTAATAAAATCCACCATTTATCATCATTATATTTGTCACTGATAAAGCCTTTGGATTTTTTAAAAATATTTTCATGTAAAACAATCATGATCAACAACATCCCCTCAAGGAAGGACACACACGCCACACACACAAAAAATGTGAACCTAGGTGATCTCGCACACTTGGAAATACAAATTAATTCTACATCGGTGTGTGTCATGACCCATCCCCCGAGGCCCATGCCGTGACTCCCCCCCAGTCTCCTCCTGAAGGCCAAGGGTTGGAAACTAGTGCCGAAAGCACCAACCTAAAAGTGGGATGCATTTTCCAAAGTACCTGAACACATGCACAGAAAACCACTTCCCAAGGAAACTAGAAAAGAGAACATGCATGATACTAAACAACCACTGAGTGTAAAAGTAAAACCAAAATTAAATGGGCCGGAATACAAACCCATCAAAAAAAACTACAACAAGAGTAAGCATGAGATTGATAATAATTATTTCGCTGAAAACCCCACCAGATGGGTAAGTATAGAGTAGCTGTCGGAAGCCGTAGAATCATGTGTTTCCTAACTAATGTCAATGGGAACCACCTGGTCCGAGGCCACCAAGTCCTATGACATGTCGTCAGTCATCTACACTAGACACAACACATGCAGGTGAATCCTCTTCACTAGTGAGTAACAAAATACTCAGTAGGAACCCCAAACCAACAAGGATTGACCACAAAGAAATCCATAAGAAAACGATGAAGCTTGACCACAAATAAAGACAACATACACCAGGTATAATCTAGATTAGGAAAGTAATACCATCAGTCGTATCACTGAACACCTTGGGCTGCTATGGTACTCCTCCCTGATGATTATAGATGGTATGCTGGGTCACACAGAGCTGCTTCCCACCATGGGCCTTCTGGGCCACATAGATCTGCTTCCCACAATCCTTGGACTATTGTGGTACTCATCCATGATGAGTACCATGGGTATGCTTGGTTACACAAATCTTCTCCCCACCATGGTCCTTCCAGGTTTAATAGAGATGCTTCCAAATTTGGTCATCGTACTGAGGTACTCCTTACCGATGAGTGACGTGGGTCTGCCAAGTCAAACCGATATGCTCCCCACTATGGGCATACTGGGTCACACTGAGCTGATTCCCACAGGGCTATCATAACTAATCCATATAGGGTCACCTTTCAGCAATCTTCTGGTCTTAGTCACCTATAGGATCTCTGCACGTAGTGCACTTGATTCTGGTAGAAACTATTTCCCAAGCCATTAGTCCTATTATAACTTCCATAAAATCCTCCTTAAAGTATTCCAAAAGATTGGCCTCGCTGCAAGGATCCCAATACCACAAACAACTCATCTATCTTTGAGAACCACCCCACTCCCTTCAGCTGATCGAAGATGTCATCAATTCTCAGATGTGGATATCTTTTCTTTATGATCACCTAGTTTGGGCACTATTAGTCCACACACAACCTCAAGATTATGACTTCAATTAATGAAAAAAACACTGGGCCACCCATAGTGAAATGTTGGGCCTCACAAAGCCCTTCTCCTATAATTTCTCTAGTTGTACCCTCAACATTTGAAGTTATGCAGGGGAATCCGATATTTTGGTGTGGATATCAGTGTTTCCCTAGGGTACAAGTTGATGTAGAAGTCTACCTCCTTAAAGGGAGGCAGCCACAAAACATCCTTATGAATTTTTTTTATACTCTTCCACCACTGCAGGAATGTTTGGACTCATCTCATCCACTACACTGAGAGTGAGGTTATCCAACGGGTGAGTGACCAGATGCATCCTCCTCCATGAAATTCCATCATTTACTGCAAGAGTTCCCTTCTTACAGGTGAAGGAAAACCTCATCCCATCTGTGTAGACACACCAAACACTACGCCTAATACAGTCAATCTAAGCATGAATGATGGATAACCAGTCCATGCCAAAGAGAACGTCTTAAGGCCTCAATGCCACTGCTAGGAGATCCCAGCCCATGCTCTTGCCTCCAAGAGTATGATCACACTACCAGTACTAGTGGGTAATCATAGAATCCCCTCTTGTAAAAGTCTCTAATCGTATGGATTGAGACAATGACTCCACTATAATCTCCTTACCTCGAACGAGGTTCGTGGAAAGGAAAGAGTAACTTGCACCTATGTCTATAAGAACTACAAATAAGGTAGAGACGACACATATTGTACCTTTAATTATCTCCTGATCCCCGTGGTCATAGGCCTCCACCGCATGATGTTGAGCACACCCCTATCCACCTACTCCCTAAGGTCATGTTGGAACACCTGGGGGTGGTGATTGTATTACCTTGAACTATCCCCCACCACCTACTACTTGGCTTGCTCCACCAAAATGTATTCCACCTTGTATACCTCCTTGCTCGAACCTTTGCCTCTGCATCTGCAGTCCCTCGACTGTCTGCTGATCATTTGTGTAGTGGGTCGGGCAGTCACGAGTCATGTGTCCATGCCCACTGGACATGAAGAGCATCCTAGCTCCCTGCTGCCCCCACTACTCTAGGAGCCCCACACTACTGACCATGAGTCATAGGGTTGTCCCCTGAATGATCTGACCCGCTTGGGAACCCGCATCTAATTCCTAATGCTCACTATTGAAGACCCAATCGCCTGTCACCTAGTGGTGGCTTCCACCTTCTATGCCTACTTTGTGAAGAAGCACTATACTAGTAGAGCTCATTCTAGCACTCCTGCCTAAGTGGGGATGCTAGGGGAAATCATTTATTCTATGATCTACTATCAGAGTCCCTAGTCAAATCTCTAGGCCCTAAATAATGTGTCCCATAATATATCTGTAGAGTAGCTGGGTAGGTTTGAAAACCTCAGAGAGTACTCAGCCAATGACATGCTTCCACACTGTTGATAAACCATCTCTTGAATGTGCACCGAGCACAATGTTGTAAGAAAGAAATCCTCCTAGAATATCCACTCGATGTCTGCCCAGGAGAGGGTTCCCTCATCAGGAGTCTGTACCATCAAGCTCCACCATCTCCTTGTCGAGCATAGAAGAAGGCTCATAACTACGATTTCCATATGGTCAAGTGGTTTCATCACTAAGAGGAAGACCCATGTCACCGCCTCCAGCCAGTCCTCAACAGCCTGAGGATCTGTCTCTCCCCTAAACTTGGATGGTCTCTGTCTCTGAAACTCGTGAAAGGCACTAAGGCTATGTGCATCCTCTACCAATAAAGCTATTAGTAACTACTGATCAATGGGTGGTGGTAACTTTGGTGCACCACCCAGCGGGGCCATCTATAGTATGGGTTCTGGAGGTGATCCCTCATTACTATGAGGGTTTTCCTCATGGTCAGGGATAGGAATCCTAGCTCGCTGGCGACATGGAGGCATCCTGAAATAGATTTTGATGTAACATGATCAATAAATTATACCTGTTGAGCTGACTCTAATTAAAGAATAACATGAAGAAACACTCAATTATTATATGATTCATTCAACCAGTTTTTTAATGTATAGAACCGAAAAGATGAATTCATGGTCCTTGAATATGGATACATCAGCCTCTTTATGAAACCATGACTCCCCAAATCTGAAAGTCTAAGTTGAAATATTTAACACGGTTTCCAAAAAACAACTGACTCTTTGTCATTGAGGTAGAACCGACCACCTCTGATACCACTTTGTCATGACCCATCCCTCGGGGACTGTGCCATGACTCCCCCAATACCACCTCACAATGGACATGGGTTAGAGTCTAACGCTGAAGGAATCAACTTGCATGTGGTGGGAAATTTTCTGTGTACTTGTACACACGCACACATAACCACATCCCTAGAAAATAAGAAAAGAGAACATGCATACAACTGAACAATCAATAAGAGTAATAGTAAAACCAAAATAAAATGGGCCAAATAAATACCCAACAAAAGTCAACTAGAACCAGAGTAATAATGAGATCAATGACAAGCCATCTATTGAAAATTCCACCAGATGGGTAAGTATAGGTTAGCTGCCGAAATTTGTAGAAGCATGTCCTGCCTGCCTGATCTCACTGGGAACCACCTGGTCATGTGCCACCTAGTCCTATGCCATGTTGTTGTTTGTCTTAACCAGACACAACATGTGCGGGTGAAGCCCATGAAGGGGTGAGTAATAGAATACATTTTAGGGACTCCAAAACAATAAGTAAATACCAGAAAAAAATCCACTACCAAACTACGTAACTTTATAAAGAAGCAAGAAAAATTGCACCAGGTATTATATATAGTCATAAAGTAAGACCATTTTCATATCACTTGACACCTTGGGCTACTGGGGTACTCATACCTGACTAGTATCTTGACTACGTTGGGTCACATAGAGGAGCTCCCCCCCATGGTCCTGCAAGGTCACACAGATCTTTTTCCCACTAGCCTTGGACTATTGTAGTACTTATCTCTAATGAGTACCATGGGTATGCTGGGCCACACAGAGCCACTCCCCACTGTGTCCCTACAGAGTCACATAGATCCACTTCCCACTTTGGCCATTTTAATGATGTACTTATTCCTGATGAGTACCATGGGTCTGTCAGGTCATACAGATTCAGTCCTCACTATGGGCCTTGCAATTCACACAGAGTTACTTCCCATGAGGCCATTATAGCTGATCTACACAGGGTCTCTTGTCAGTGGTCTTCAAGTCTCAGTTAGTAGTAGGATATCTGCACGTTGTGCACTTGATTCTTGGAGAAACCTCTCCTCAAGAAATTCATCACATTCCAACTTCCATAAAATCATCCTTTCTATATTCTAATATGTAACTCCTCGAACCCAGTTAGCCAGAGCCAGTGCATTATTTTAATACATTGGAATCATTACAAGGAATAATGTCCCAACGGACCGACCGGTTTAGCATTCTTGGAAGATTGATTACACACATGAATGTTTCATTACACTTTATGACATACAACACAACATAAATAATCCTTTATGGATGCCATTATTCCCTTATTTTAACCCTACATATCAATCACAATACACTTCTTGGAATCCTGGGAAAAATAAAGCATAGAAAGGGGTGAGCTCAAACACAAGTAAGGGTATGCAATGCAGCGAAAGATAACATAAATATTAAGCATGGTGAATAATTGAAACCACATAGCTTTACCAATAATAAACATGAATACTTTTAAGGAAGGAATATGAGGTGAGTAAATAATGCCATAATAAAACATAATCATGCGTATTCTACTAGTAGAATGACCACATGAACCATCAATATTATTTTCATAATGAGGGAATGTATTATGCCGAAGTTTAATTTTTCTGTCATGGCCTCGTTCCAGGACCTAGGGGATAACTGTAACCGAACCCCAACCCAGAGAGCCTCTATAACCGGAATCCATCCTGAGAGCCTCTGTAACCCGACTCCAACACAGAGAGCATTTGTAACCAGACTCCAACCCACAGAGACTCTGTAACTAGACTCCAACCCTGAGGATCTACTGTAACTGGACCCCAACCCGGAGGGCTTACTTTTACTAGTCCCTAACCTATAACATACTAGTCCAACACATTCATCTTGAGAAGAGGTTGAAATATAACATAAACATTCATATTAAAACTAGCATATGAAATGTCAATACTTTAACCATAAACCATGAATGGTGTAAAAATAGAACATACACCATAAAAAATATCAAAAAACCTTAAATAAAATATGGAATATCTTTATTATAATAAATCAACTTCAAACATGTGTAAAATTTATCAATGGATGTTGACATAGATGAAATCAAAACTATTTGAGAGAAATATCTCTTTCTATTTTGAAATCATTTAAAGTCACTTAATTATAAAAGGAAAAAATTATTTTGAAAATATTCTTATTATCTTGTAATGGAAGCATTGATTATGTTATAATGGTAGAAAATAGCCTCACCCGCCATATTAGTTAAAAAAAATACATTCTTACCTTAATTTTGTCGAAAAGGTTAAAAAGTACCTTGTTTGGAAAATGACGGAAAGATTCCTTTCAAACCATTTTAAAAAAATTCAAAAAATGGTATAAATGAATTTAACCCATAGTCTAGAAAATGGTAAAAAAAAATTGGAATATATTTTTAAGAAACATGAATGTGGATGATAAAGATGTCTCAGTAGATACTTACATAAAAACAACCTCGGATATTAAAGAGATTGTGAAATTAACCCTTACCAATTTGGTAACTTATGAAACATATACCCCATGAATGAAGTATCATACAAGGAATATGTAAATACAAATAAATTAAATTGTATTACACAAATACTACAATTATAGGTAGTAAATACACCACACAAAACGTATTTGTGGCTATATGGCAGGAATCTCACGGGAATAAGGAATGAGATGAGAACCCCTTACCTTGCACTTTCCTTCAGTCGATGGTACGTTTACCCTCCTATATGAAGATAATAGTATGTTATTAAATTATATGAGAACTATATTAATATTTATGATATCATACATGATTCATCAATGACTTTATACAACCCATTTAAGAATGTTTTCCATATTAAATTAACATTTCGGGTAATAATCACTTTCTTTATCGTACGTGTTTTAACTTGATACTCTTGATTGTATCACATAGATAAAGATTTTAATACATCCAGAATATAAAACATGAATTATATATCTTATATATTTAGAATATAAGTCTGTATAATATACATATTTATGAAATGGAAAACACCGTTTATGGAGACGGTAGTCTGTACGTACGCATAAACGTTGTTTCGGTTTTCATATCATATTGAACGGAACTAAGTGAATATGATATATGTAAGTACATATATATCTACATTAGCATTATTATGTAATATATTACATACTTATTATTAGTAAATATTCTTATAATCGTTGATGAATGGTGAATGTGGAAATGAATCTCATCGCATCGTGGAGACGGTAATCCGTACGTATGCAAGAGCGACAATATCATTTCCTCAATGGTGAGGAATTGGATGGTATATTAATTTTACAGAGACATTATCATGTTATTTTAATTATTTATATACATATTACTCATCATTATATCCATCCAAATAACATAGTGTTGAATAACAAAATACACCACGGCGTGGAGACGACAAGACGTACGTACACACGCATGGTGACATTATCATTCATAAGATGGATAGAATAATGAATATAGTTGTGACATATTTATAATAAAATCATATTATATAGAAGATACAAGAGTTATCATTTTAGAATTGAAACAACCAATAATGAGTAAGTGGATGAACAAGAGAACATTAAAGAGGGTGCTGAAGTCATTACCTCTTCTTCGGGTTCTTCCTATTGATTTGATCCAAAGGGATCCTTAGGTTGGATTTATGACCAAAGGAAGTTCTCTAGGATGAAAGTATGACAGTTGGAAGGATATTTGGGTAGGATTTGGCCGAGACAAATGGCTTTGAAGGTGTGAATTAGAGTGAAGGGAGAGTTCCATTTTATAAGAGGGGTGAGGGGCACCTTAGAAAAAACATAAAATATTATTTTATAATAAAATCAGTTTCAGATTGTAATGGCTCCAAAATGTGTTATTTAAAGGTTAAGGTGGGTATGGGTCGAAAAATAATCAACAAGTAGGTTTTATATATGTTTGGGTCACCATATTATCCTTAACATTTATATTTAACTCTTAGTTAAATAGTTTGACATTTACCACGTCTCTTTGTATTTTTATATTATATGGTTAATAAACTTACTATAAAATGACAATAGAACCCCAATTGGTTAATTAATGTCATATATATTATTATATAAGTATTTTGGCCGAACCATAGATTTTTATGACTATTATATCAATTAATAATATAAATTTTTTTTAAAAACACTTTTTTGTTAATTTTGACACAATTTGGTATTTTGTATATGATAAATTCATAACAGAATTATTACTTCGAAAAAATTCATGTAATAGACCCTAAAATGTCATATTAACCTAAATAATTAGTTTAATTCATAAAATGTCTCAAATTACATTTATTTGGATATATATAATATCAATTATTCAAATATTTCATTAATACGGTAATTACTGCATCATCATTGTGTCCTATATAAATTTAATTATATAATGTATAAAATATATATATATATATATAATACCATTATGTAGGAAATATTTTTAGCATTATAATTAATATTTATAGTCGAATTTATATTATGTGTAACCCTATATTAAAAATGTTTTTGTTATTAAACATTGAATTTAACACTTTTAACTATCCTTTCAATTATATAATAATAAATGTCTTAATCTAATCCAAGTGGATCAAAGGGGTTCATATTTTATTCCTGAGATTTGTTTTGGTCGAATTAAACTTACGAAATTGAATTAGGACATGTGTTAGGGTAAAAATAATATCATTTTACCCATAATTTCCCTTTTTAATTTTAACCATGGTAAATAAAAGTAAAAATTACTATTCACCAAAAATTATTTTTATCTTATTGGACCACATTTTTCTTATTGATATCAATCGTGTTTCTCGGATTTTTGAAATTCCACTCACAGAAGTGGTAAAATTAAGTGTTATGTGAATTTGTAAATTCTCCAAGGAGGTGAGTAAAAGACGGTGAAAAGTTCAATAAAATTGTGTATATCAAATATTATTACAAAATGAATCCAATGAATTAAATTGAACACATATTGGTATTATGTATCTATTTTGACCTAAAATAAATTTAAATAAAACAAATAATTATTTAAATAAAAAGTCGTTTTTAAGTAATAACTAAGCGTTTTTCACTGTTTATCAAAAATTGAAAGTTTTTAGAAAAATACCAAAACATCACCCTAAGATAATTTTGATATTCAGAATTCAAAAATGAATTATGTTTTATCAAATTAAAAACATTTATGTTTCATTTATCAATTTAAAATTAATTTCCATTGTCAAAACCAAAAGGCGTATTTTTAAGAAACAATAACTTTCAAAAGATTGACACTTGATTATGTCCAATATCAAAGTGAAATTACTTAAAATGACCATAATTGGATTAAATTGTAAGAATATAATCAATTTATACATCCAAACCATTAAAATGAATAATTTCAGACTATAAATTATTTTGATTAAAAATGTTGTTTTTAGTTAAAATATAGAATTTTTCACTATGGACCCAAATATGAAAGTTATTAGAAAAACACCAAAACTTTATTGAAAATAAATTATTATGTCTTGATTATATAGAAGAAGTTTATTTTGTAAAATTGAATATATAAAATTTTTAAATATTGGATTAAAAAAGGGTTCACCATAAAAAAGCGGTAAAAGTGCATTTTTTGAAAAATACTTCTTTTATATTAAAAAATGAATTTGTTCTAACATTATCTCTAAGAAAGTAATAATATGGATTTAAAAATTATATCAATTATATATAGTTCAAAACTCAGTTAATACTATTCATAACAGCTTTTGAACGGGAAGTTTGGTAAGTCTTGGTGCGCTTGTACTCGGTGTTGTGTGTAATGAAATTTATTGCATTACGTTGAAAAAAAAACGTACTATGAAATCTTGGGGTGTTACATAATAGATCTTCATCATCGTGTGGATTCCAACTCTGCAAATAGATTTTTAATCAGATGCCCAGTTTGAGATATATTTGCGATTTAGTAAAAATGGACGGGTTGCGTCTGGGTCCGGTCCGACTCGGTTAGACATACCTGACCTACCCAGAAAGGGGGCCTCAGATGCCCCGGTTTGTTTTGGATAACTTGAACCAACTTGGTTTGGCCTGGCCAGCGGGTCAGGCCCATTGGGCTTTGCAAGACCTGGCCCTGTTCTGCCGGGGTCCAGCCCACCGGGTCGCCTGGTAAACCAGTCTCATCTAGCCCAACCCATAACTGGCAAGCTAAAATCCCTCAGTCCATATGACAAATGGTGTCTGGTTCGGTCTGCCACTGCTGGCTAGGCCGGCCACATTTTGTTCCCCACAAGTTGTCGCTGGACTGTGTGCCAGTGGAGAACCACAGCCTGCACGATGCAGGCAGCCCACCGATGCGGCCGAGGGACCACGTCCCCTATCCTATAACCACAGCCCATTACTGATGGCTCCTACCGCTTCACCGCGGCCTAAGCCGGCCATGGCTTCCGCCTCTGGTGCTCCATCGCGGCACAACGCCACCCACCGGAGGCGCCTCTTATGGACCACTATGTCTGCTTCAGTGGTTCGTTCTTTGTATCATCCGCGACTCTTGCCTCCATAAGGTGTCTCCTTCCCTACTAAGGCCTCAAAACCTTCTTTCCACCATTTTTATGTTTTTTCCATGAAGAATGCACAAGGCGGTAGGGATATGGCCTTGTTTGTGTCGGCCCGCACCCTCATCCTAAGAGTTTAATCATAGTGAGTTTTAGAATTGATGTTCTATCAGAAAAAAAATTATTCCCAATACTAGAATTCCAAGAAAAAGGCACCCTCCCACAAGAATGAGCTATCGACGGATCAACCTGTTCATGGGTGGAGCGACAATAATTGTTTTTGAATGAAGAATGGGGAAAATGAATTCAAATAAAAAAAACCCTACCTGTGATCGAGTTTGTCACTGGAGTGAACCGTTAGTGGGAATCCATTTTCCATTCATCAACGTCGTTGGCGTTTGTCACACATCAGTACTATTCATCTAGGTGTGCCAATGTCCCTGGAAATTTTCTTGTTTTATTCGTTGGATATAAAAACATTCACCATGTGTCAGAGAAATTCCACCTTCTGATTCTCCAACTTTTTATCTCATTAATAGAGAATCACGTCACATCATTTCTATTACGCTGCCTCACCATATCGTTAGACTATTTCATTAATGAAATAGTTTATCTCATTCAATTCATTTATAGATTGTCATTAATGTGGTTAGTCGTCGACTCATCACCACACCGCAGTGCTGGCATGCCACCACTCAAGGGTGAGGGAATGAAAAGAAAATAATTCATTTATTTATTTTATTTATCTTCCAAAATTTTTGAATGTTATCTTTTGATGTCGAACCTCTCCAGTCAAAGCTATGTCCTTTCTAGGTGAATCCCGACACTCTGAGTTCAAAAGTGCCCTCATATTTTTGATTTGATCACTGGTTTAAATGTTATAAAAACCCGCTCAAATTATTATTTAAATGAACTTAAAAAAATTTCAAAATTCTATTCCAGGCTCACTGTGCCTCAGAATCTGGTGTCGTTAAAGCTCTGGTGTAGAAAAAATCCCATATTTATCTTTGTTTTAAAAAATTACATGGAATTTCTAGGACGTTAAATTATGATTCAAACCCCCACCTACACATTACCAAAACACAACATTACCACTAGCCCATACAATTTTAAATGTTATATTATTTATATATTTATATTGTAACATCCCCAAATGATACAGGGTTAAATGACTAAATGATATGACTCATGTCAACAAGGTGCACCTTCCTTTTCGGGAGCCTACCTGATTAGAACTTCATAGTTAAGCGTGCTTGGCCTGGAGTAGTGATCAGGATGGGTGACCTTCTGGAAAGTTTCCCAGGGTGTGTGTGAGTGAGGACAAAGTACACTGGAAAGGACATGTTTTTGCGTGTGAGGACAATCATTAGTCAGATAACCTGTTCAGGCATGTGGGTGGACCATAGGGTGGGCCCCACGTGTCTGCGGGGAAACTAGAGGTACCTGGTGGGCCAGGACCCGACGACCATGTTAGTGCGGAGTGGCTGTGCTGTCACCGGGGCCCAGTTGTCACATTTGGTATCAGAGGAGGAACCCAGCCTTAAGTGCGGTGCACTGCCTGGGTTGAGATGTAGGGCCCACAACGAGGGTGTTGTGCTCTAATGGGGGGGGGGGGGGGTGATTGTAACATCCCCAAATGATACAGGGTTAAATGCTTAAATGATATGACTCATGTCAACAAGGTGCACCTTCCTTTTCAAGAGCCCGTCTGATTAAAACTCTACAGTTAAGCGTGCTTGGCCTGGAGTAGTGATCATGATGGGTGACCTTTTGGGAAGTTTCCCAGGGTGTGTGCGAGTGAGGAAAAAGCACACTGGAAAGGACATGTGTTGGCCTATGGGGATAATCATTAGTCAGATGACCTGTTCAGGCATGTGGGTGGACCATAGGGTGGGCCCCACTTGTCTGTGGGGAAACTGGCGGTACCTGGTGGGCCAGGACTCGACGACCATGTTAGTGCGGGGTGACTGTGCTGTCACCGGGGCCCAGTTGTCACATATATATTTATATATAGGTATATATATATATAGTAATATATAGATAGTTTAATATTTATATACATATATTATAATACATATACTTAAATAAATATATGTTTATTAATATAATTATGCACATATACATACATATATATAAACATTACATATATTTATATAAATTTCAATATATTTGAATATTTGTATATATACATATAATTTGATTTCCATATTTTAAAAAAATTGAGATGAAATGATCATAATATGAATATATTTTATACCATTTTCATAATTTAAACATTACATCTCACAAATAAACACAAAATCCCAGAACCTAATGGTTTAGTGTCTCTAGAGATTAACTATATGAATGTATTATTGAACATTATTTTTTCAATATTTCCTATAAACTTTTCTATACATGACTTCCACTTAAAAATATTACTGCATATTGTTTCCTATGGAAATGGGAAATCATTATAAAGAATGAGATTATAATACCCGTACCAAATCACAAGGTTATATCGGTGGGTAACATGGCCACATATGTGTATACCATACATAAGAGGCTTCTAGAAAGTAGGAAATGCATGAACAATGTCTTGGGGACACTAGACCCTCAGTATCAATATCCATTCACCAATGTCATAAAAAGTAATAAAAAATGTCCCAAATCAACACAATGGTTACATCATGGCATAGTAAATGGTATAAAATTACACAATGAAAATAACTATAAGATGCTCAATGTGGTAAGTTAACAAATTTATTATAACCATGTAAATAAACTAAAACACTACAAAAAGTTGTCTAGGGTATGTCTCATCATTACCTCCAACCTCCAATTTACACCTGCTCATCTCCTCGACACAACGCCATAACCCTTAGCTGTATCTTTGACAGTGAAATCTCCACGCACATTGAGATGAACATGTAGGGTGTCAGTAAAAACCTAGTAGGACACCACCAATGTGTCATAAACATATGTTTATAATACATATTCAAAAGTTTATTCCATGAAAGATGGTGAAATCATAAATAAACAATCATTTTGTGAGTCATCATGCCCAAACCAAGCTACCATAAACCCTTACTCTACATGATTCAGTTCCATGCCAGAAGGAAGGTCAAAAGTAATCATTACATGAATTAGATCATTCCATGTGGTCAAATTACGACTAAAAAAACTAATCCAAATATTGAATATCAATGTCTCACCATTATGAAACAATTATCTACACACCTTTTAGGGAAATTCATGGTGTGCACTTGTCAAAAAAATTAACGGATCATGGGAAAGCCAAATTCACACATGTCAACCTAATATCTGGCTCTAGGGAAAGCCATATCCAAACATGTTTACATAATTTCTAGCTATGGGCCAAGACATATCAACATATGTCATCTGTGAAGGATAAGTCACAACCTTCAACCCTCAAAATGACAATCCCCCCTAAGGGACTAATAATCAAGGTAGACCCACCTAGTACCTTGAAACCATTCAAAGATAAAAAACATAAATCCAAACAAAATCCCTAATAAATTATTTAATAAGCATGTCATGTCAATAAATAGACTCATGAGACACACACACACAACCACATGTATGTTCCTAGAAGAAATAGTATCACATGATACACACACACACACACATATGAATCATATCAAGAAAGGGTCTCATGACACATGCTTTCACCCAATAATTTCATAATATTCAACTAACAAATAAAGTATATAAAATGGTAAGGAATTCCTACCCTAATAGTATAATTTCCCATGGTCAATAATCACTACCCAGATTAAGCTCACTCAAGGAATTACCTATAACTCCACAAATGATGCATTTGGTTTGAACTCAACATCCTCACTGTCAATCACATGCATAAGATAGTGATCGTACCACCAAATATGAGACACATGGAAAAAATTATTCACACATTAATATCATGGAGGGAGGTCTAATCAATATTCCATGATTCTAAAATGCTCAATATTTTTAAATGGTCCCACAAAATATGGTGCTAAATTTCCATGTTCCCATAACTATTGTTGTCCCAGCTGTGTTGACACCCCCAAGAATATACGATTTTACACCCAAACTCTAAGGGTCATCGCCTCGTGTTAGTATACGAGTGATACATACTCTGAGTAGTAAAAAATAAAATTTGAATCAATTGGAACGAATCTGAGATCTTATATGTTGTACTCATCCTGAAAATTGTAATCTCACCTGCTTCATGCCAACACAATGGTGGGAAACTCGACTGAACATAAAGAGCCTGAAATAGTTTTATCTGAATCGAATATTTGTAACAAATATTTTAGAAATTATCTAACAATTAAAGGTGATCATCCCATGCTCCATAAAAATCTAGGATGTATGGATAGATAATATCAACCAAAATATGGATAACCCACTCTCACTACCCATCAGTCTATAGATGATACATCATAATTAGCTTCAATTAATTCCCAATATTTCATTTCAAATTTTTTTATTAACATGACATGAAAACAGTATCCTGATTATGTACTATGCTCATTGGCACTCCATACAGCCATACCATCACCCAGGTATAGATTTTTCCCAACTCATTTATGGAATGATTCTATGATATTGAAATGAAATGTGTCACCTTTATTAGCCAATCAACCACAAACCACACATCATATTAACCTCTCAGGGCCCTGGGAAATGCCATAACAAAGTCTATTATAACCTCTTCTAATTTCAAAATGGGAATAAGAAAATGTTGAAGCAAAACCTTCGTTCACTGATACTCGACCATAAACATATGAAATGTTATACAACAAGTTATAAAGTCCTCAATTTCCCTCTTCATACCCAGCCACTAGAAATTTAATTTGATATCATGATACATCTTCATTGATCTTGAGTGTATTTACCACTAAGAATCATGAGGGTATCTAATTATATTTTCCCTCATGTAATTAGGAACAAAAACTCACCCATAAACATAGATCACATCATCTCTATCTAAAGATAAAATGGGAACTGGGTCATTCCAATCCAATTGTTCTTGTATCACTATAAACTCAAAATTCGAATCCTAGTTAGGTTACACTCAATTAACCAATGTAGACATGATAATTAAGGGAGATCATGTCATCACCCCTTAACTTATAGATACACCCACATATTATTCATCCAACATGCTCATCAATATGCATTCTTCCTCTGAAGGGTTCCCTCCAGGCTCTTGCATTTTCCAACTAAGACAATGTTTAACACTATTAACCTTTATAATAACATAATATACCTCAATGTAAAAGGTTTTAGGATAAAAAACCCAATTACACTACTAGATATTTAATCCCAACTAAGAGAATATATACCAAAAGCTATTTTGGTCAATATAAATGAAAAATATATCACTGAAATGATAGTGTCTCTAAAATTTCAAAGCATGAACCACTACATAAAACTCCAGATCATGCGTAGGGTAGTTCTTTTCATTAGGTGATGGATGATTGAATCTATAATAAATTACTCGATCTCCCTATATCAATATATCTTTTAAAACAATATGCTAGGTATTATAGCAGGCCGTGTAACAAATACCTGACTCAGATAAGGTAAAAATTAGAGCTAATAACATTATTAAATTCAAATATTGGATGGAATATTCAAATTTATTTTTCCACTCAAACAACACCCTCATCTTGGTAAGCCTATTCATAGGTTATTCCAAATAGAAAAAGTTTGTAGTAGCTAAAAAAACCTAGGAAAATCTAAATTTTAGAGACATTCATATGTAACGCTTACGTAATCACTACCTCTACCTTCTTTGGAACAACTGAGACTCCAAAATTATAAATCACATACCAAAGGAAGCATAACTCTTGAATCCAAAAGTGACAATTTTAAATCTTGTCAAAAATTCAAATTTCCCAATGTGTACTCAATATAATCTCACAGTGTCTAGAATGCGACTATAGGGTCGGTGAGTATATCATGATATCATAAAAAAATAAAATGGTGGAGTCAAGATTTGGATGGAATTTCATATTCAAGAGTGGAGTGAAAACCACTGTATAATTATTTAACTCAAATGGAATGAAAATATTACCAAATATTCTATAGCTTATCCAAAACACTGTCTTAGGTATATAGTATTATTGATCTGATTCTAGTGGAAGCCTAATCACAAGTAAATATTAGATAACCACTAGGATCCCCTATGTTTATAAAAACTATTAAATCATTGATAAAAGTTACCTATTATTTATTAATACAAGATTTTTCTTATTTTAGTTCTGGCATAATTGAATGATTCCATTTTCCTACATAGTGAACAAAACTTGAGCACCCTAAGGAGAAGTGTTTTGTCTAAAAAATCCCATTGACTCTAGATCCTCTTGTTATACCTTGATTTCATTTAACTTTTCAAATTATTTATGATATGGAGGATTCAATATGGGTTTTTATATTAACATTAGTTATACTCCAAATCAATTTCTATAATAGGATTAAGTCTTGAGAAATATTCTAGAAAAACATCCCAATAACTGTCCACCACTAGAGGAAAAGAGTACGGAGTTAGTGTCAAACTTGCTGTAAGAATCATGCATGATACCTATGTTATAATATATAAAAAATGACATTGTCCTATTATCTTCCCACCCACTATAACACCTAAATATCTACTAAAAAAACATTCTATCCCACAAGTGTTTTATAGGATAGTCATCTCTTTTAATAGTCGATGTGCACCTAATAGTTGGTCAACTTGTCCATGAAAAAAATCACATCGATGCTAGTCATATCTAAGATCATGAAATACCATAAATTCCAATAATAAAAAACTACTATTGGAAAATATTTATATCTCTAGTGATTTTATAAATTCTTCCCTAAGGGTGTATAAATATAAATCAATTCATAAGTCAATTTGACCAAAAATCATAACCCAATAATGACATGAGTAGATAAAAAAAATTAGAAGCTCATGTATCAATCCAAGAAGTATAGATTGAAAATATAATCATAACCCTAACTTGAACTAGTGGAGGTACCGCCCCACCATTTACCAGAACCTATTACACCACATAAACCTTTCCTGTGTCATATCCAAAACCCTACCCAAATGGGTAATGAATTTCATGGGCTATATAATTTCGTGAATTAGGCATCGACTGACGAGGTCCTATGAGCACCCCATATGATAATCTCAAAAAACATAACCATGATGAATTTATAAATTAGTTCTATATATTACTTGTTTTTCCATATATAAGGAAATATTTAATATAATTGAGACAAAACATAAGACAATTCCCTTTCATTCGGCAATTATAACACCCGACAATACTTCTTTCCACAGAGGTAGCTTGAGATCCATTATTTTATTCCAACAGTATATCACTATCATGGAAGATGAATTCTGATATCTACTTCCTATTATAGGATAACCCACTAGTAAAACTGATAGGGATGTTACTCACTAGTCCACTGAGAGTTGTAAGAGGACCAGTCTCTTTGTCCTCAATTAGTCCCTTCTCAATTGTGTGATCCTTGAAAAGAACTTCAGCGTATGTTGTTAGTTTAAAATTCCTAAAATAGCACCTCATTTATAGTCAAAGTCCAATCTCAAACATTCATGGATTTTAAACCTCATTCCCAACCAAAATAGGTGTGAATTGGAGAAACTCTTGGAAATGATCATAATAGAAAGATACAAAATTCATCCCTTACTGGAGCTTCATAAACCCCTGATCTTGATCTATATTTAGTGTATCTAATAAGATTTCCCCAAAGAAGAGATTCTTGAAGGTCTCCCATGTAAAACCATCATGCATCTACACATTTTTCATGACACACCACCATATCCTAGTGGATCCTAGATTCATGACAGAAACCAACTTAACCCACCAATCATTTAGAGCCTCCATAATATCAAAGATTCCTACAATGATTTCGATCCAATCCTCAACATTATATGGTGTTTTAGTACCCTAAAAGGATGGGGAATGATGAAGATGAAATCCCTGAGCATAATCAACCATCATCCTATGAGCTCCTCCACCTTGTTCATGCATTATTCTAAATACTCCAGGCTAAAGTGGTTTCATTTCCTAAACAACTGGAGAAACTATTGGAGCATGCTTTGTTGCACCCTCCTGCAGGAATGGAGACACTACAAGAGATACCTCCCCTACATGATAATCTTTACCCACTTCTATCAGTGGACTTGTAAGATGATTCCCTAGAGTAATTATAAAAAATTACATACAAACAATTGATATTCTTTCAAAATCTGAAATGGAAACAATACTCAAGTAGTTAAAATCATAGACAAAATATTACTACAATAAGACTCATCCTATGAGGCTACCCATTTATATAAGGCCCAATATAAGTATTACATTCCTAAAAATTAGTCACAATAATATATAGATACAAAACATATCATGAACATTATAATTAATTAATATTTTAGTAAAAATATATCACAAAAGAAAAAGTCACAAATTACCAATGACATTTAATTAATTGAGTTGTTATATATAACAAGAAATCATATTCCTTGCATGTGAACCTACATGCCTAGTCATGATTTGTGAATTCACCTAAAAATCCCATAAATAATAACATAATGTAAATTCTATGCACCACTTAAGGTGAAATAGATCAACAGTAAAAGATAAATTGAAACAAATAATCCCACACATGCTAACTCGAAGGTATGTTACACATGATCTGGTCATGCATAAGCAAGAATCCCCTACCTGGGTTCCAAATAGACAATTTTGTTTCTACCTTTACCCAAACATAATGAAGAATAAAATAATTTAATAAACATAAAATCAAAAAATAATTTTGTACCAGTTTGTAATGTTGCGACAAAATCATCGGGTCCAGCTGGTGTGTCACTTGACCTAATGCACGTCTCCCAATATGGAAGAGGATATCGAATAGTGGTGAGGATCCAAATGGTGCCTTGGGGATACTATACCCTCAATATCATGATTTATACACCAATGTCACAATAATAAATTATAAACATCCCAATGAAAAAAATCAATTACATCAACGAATATTAAATGAAATACAAGTTTTATAAAGAAAGTAACTAAAAGACTCCCTATATGGTAAGTTAACCAATGTTTTATAACCAATAAAATAAACTAGAAAATTGTAGTAAAATTCGGAGGGCTTTCATGGAATTTCATCCATTTTCCAATATCCACTTTGTCAACTCCTTGGTGTAGGGCCCCTCACCTTAGCGAGATCCCTGAACATGAATCTTACACATGTATTGAGATTCCCATGCATGGTGTAAGTATAAATAGAGAATTACACCACCAATGATTCCAGAAGATAAGAGAAAAATAAATTTATAAAATCTTATTCAATGATACGAAGTTAAAAAAATAAATAAACAATCAATTTTCGATTCATGATGAACTAACCAATATTCCATGAATCCTAGATTTACCTTCTTCTACACCATCTGGGAAGGAAGGTCAAAATTTACTATTACATGACTTGGATAATTCCATGTGATCACACATAATATCTAAAAACTTATCCAACAATCTAATATCCATGAACCACATTTAATGAATAATTTTTCATCTGACATTAAGTAAAATTCACAGTGTTCCCATGTCTACCATGTTCACAGCTCTGGGGAAAGCCACACCCACACATGTCAACCCAATATCTAGCTCTAGGGTAAGACATGTAAACACATGTTGACCCAATATCTAGATCTGTAGAAAGACCTATCCATACAGGTTGTATCAATCAATTAAATCACAACCATCAACTCAAAATGGTGGGAGCCCCCTCCATAGGCCCATATAATTGAGTTAGACCCACATGGTACCTTGAAACTCACCACAGAGAAACTAAACATGAATCGAAACACAAGAAATAATAAATCAAGTAACAATCATTTTATATCAATAAAGGATGTCATGAGCTACACTGAAACCCACATCCACATACATTTTTCATCATGAAAGTGTCTTACATGCTATACAAACAGTCGTATGTGAATCATATCATCAAGATTCTCACGACACACACATTCACAAGCATATCATAGCACAAAACTAAATTATAAAGGACTTTAAATGGTAATGAATTCCATACTCAAGATTATCAACACCCAAGGTTATGAATCACCACCGATATCAATACCAATTAAGTAATTTCCTATAATAAATCCCAATACATATCAGAGGAAATTATAGATTCAATTTTTCAGAAAGAGAACATGATAAAGGCTTTAATTAGATTTGGAATACCCAGTGAGAACTTCCATCACCAAAAGATATAGAATCGATCAAGATAAGATGATAATTCTTTATATATATCTCTCGATCTATTGATAAAATGATAATGTCTTTTGAGATTATAATAGAATTCACAAATCTAGATAAAACAGCCCAGATATATGATTATTTCCAAGAAGTAGAGAGGAGATCTGGAAGGAATGTGAATAAAGGAAGAATAAAAACCACTTACCTTCACTCCACATGAAAAAATACTATAGATCCACTGGAATTAGATTTCATTGGGATATGAATCACTAAGAATGAACATCAAAATCCCTAATATTAAGAGCCCTAGGAATGAGGGAGAATGAAGTGTTTTAGGGAGGTTTTGTGTAAAAAACACAATTTTTGGATTAAATAAAAACCCATATTCAAATTGGTCCCACATATTACTAAACTGTGTGCCAAAAATGTGAGGCTCTCTACCACTTATGGGAACCCCCATGGTTTTTCCAAATGATTTGTAAAAAACTGTTCCAATAGTTCGTTTTACCTCTATCCTAAGTTACATGATTTCCCAGAGGATGCCACATGGTTTCCCCTAATCTTTAACCATCTATTACCCCTATCCAGCTATATGAATATTTTCATAGGGAGAACCACATGGTTTTCCATAACTATTCTAAAATCATACACCCTATTAAAATCCCATAAAGTTCTCTAAAACCATTTGAAATTTACTCAAGACATCGCCCAAGAAAAGTATAACTCAAAACCCTTAAAGAAGATCCAAAATAAGGATGTAAAGTACCTAAAAAATTTGAGCCATTATAGATATCAAATTATAGTTAAGGGAAAAAATAACAACAAGATATTAAGGATTATACTATAATAATGTGAGAAAACATATAAAAGGAATAAATTGATTATTAAAAAGAATATATAATCATAACAGTTGTTTATAAGACATGATAGAAAAAAATATAACCTCAAAAGGATCATTATGAAAGAATAAAATATACCATGGAATAATAATGTAAAAATATGGGAAAATAATTATGATTTATGGGGAGAGAAATATGCATGTGTAATACACACAATAATAGGAAATCGCAACATTGGGAACATAGCTAACCATAATCAGGACTATAAATAAATTTGTGATCATGACTAACCAAAATCATGATCACTAATAAAGTTATGAACATATATAACCCATTAATTCCCCCATATTATGTTTTAGACATAGCTAACCATAATCATTCCCATACATATATTCATGAACATAGTTAACCATAATCATATCCACACATAACAATATTATCTCATGAGGTATAATGCTTCACCCAATGTTTTGGAGTGCTATATTGAACCCATCCATAACATAATTATAACCATAAATATGTGTGTCAAATTAAATCAATCATACATATAACCATTAAATAAATACATGATATCAACCTGTAGTTGGTAAAACCCACATCCTCAGACTATTTTCAAATATAGATCAAATTATTTTATCATTATAAAAGAAATAAAACATTGTTATATTAAAAAGTAAAATTTATAATTTTAGAATTTTAATTTGATAAAATGGTTATCATTTTTGATTTTTTAGATTAAAATTTATCTTAGGGTGAATGTTTGAGAATTTTCTAAAATAGTTGATTTCTTTGGGTGAATAGTAAAAAACAAATTTAATAAAAAAATGACACTTTTTGGACATTCTCATGATATAAGAATGAATTGAAATTTTATGAAACCTTTTATAGAACAAATATAAATTTAATAATTAGTATAATTTATTGAAAATAAAATTATGAACATAGAAATATAAGGTGGTTAATCATGATATAATTTTCCAGAAAAGGAGGAAGTCTAGGATTATCATTTGGCATAGAAGATGTGTCCCGGGATAACAACTATGTAATCTTAGATTTTAACATTTAAGTCATAATTAGAATATAATAATAGAAACTCTTAGCCTATCTAAGGGAAACCACAAATGGAATCTCAAGTATCACTCCTACGTAACTACAAACAACCAATGCCATACAAGTCTATCCAAGGTGATCTATAAATGGAATCTCAAGTATCACTCTCGACATGGCCAAGGAATCCGACATAAGGGACCGAGTATTACTCAACTCATGGGATTACCATCTAGGAACTGATATCATCCATTGTTTCTACCCTAGGGAACTGATATCTCTCATGTGAAGGTATGGAAAAATGCATTTTGAGAACGTACAAGGCATACTGAGTATCTCTCATTACATAAGACCAAACTGAGTAAACTATGAGGAAATCCATTGAATTTGCTAGTTAGGAGACCCAAGTATCACCCAAGGTACATATAATATATAATATCCTATAATCTCATCCACTGAATTCCATTATAAGGAACCCAAGCATCACTATAGGCATTCATGGTTCACTAAATCATTTAAGATAAATTATAAAATGAAGTCCATGTCTCATAAATATTAATGTACAAAGGAATAATTAATTGGGTCATGTACTTAATCATTCCACACCATAAGGAAAGTACACTATAGTGGGCCACACCCATTTACCATTTCTATTTGAAGAATAATAAGGTAATTTTCATAACATTTCATTTAATTCATTAAATTTCCCTTTCCATTATCATGGAATGATAAGAATGTAATAAAAGTTATTGGGACAGGTGAGCATCCCATGGTAGATAACACTATGTATGCAATTGTATATGTTACTTCATGTCAAAAAGTGTTCCATATGGAATCATCATTATCATTCCACAAATATGAGGCCATAGACACTTAGGATATGTCTTGCTCGCCAAGGGTTAAGTTATAGGGGTATTATATCATTTAATATTCTATTTATCAAGTCATTACATTTCAAAATAAATCACACCCCATCAAGGTGTTTTATTAGAAAGCAATTTATTAATTAATGTTGTCCAAAGATAACCCCCATAAGGGTTGATTAAACTTGAGGTCCATTACCACCAACCATGATAATTATTATACAAGGAATACTATAGTTAGGGTATTAGTCTCTATACGTTTAATTTAGTATTTAAGGGGAATAACACAGAGACACTCTTTCACGGAACAACCGAACAATTTATAAAGGGAAATAAATTAAGGGAAACTCTATATACCACATACATTATTCTTGGGAATCTCTACACATCTGATATCGAGGATGGAAATGATCCAATTTGGGAGAAATTGAAGAAACAGATGAAAAACATGAAAAAAGGTGATTAGGTCACAAAAAAATATGATATATGAGGAAAAGACAAACAAATAAAGGAGTAAGGATGAGTTGTAGACTTACCGATATGCTTCTAGTATGATAAGAAAAACTCAAAATGGAGGCCATATGAACAAGTTCTCTCTATACCTAGAGGAGGAAGGGCGTGGCTCCCTAGAGGGCTTGATGTCCATGGGAGGTAGGAAGAAAAAGGTAGAGAAATAAAAAATGAGGGCATGCAAATTTTTTAATTTCCATACACTTTAACGATGTGCATAGTTTGGCCACATGGTTGGCCAAACCGTGCACTAATCGTGCATGAGCCTCTACCGAAAAACCACCTCGCACGAGATGGATACATACTTTGACAAACTATACATAGCCTATATAGAAGACCACTATCAATAATGCTACAACACCAACATGGGCATGAGTATCCTCACACATGGTTAGACCAAACAATGTGATACCTCCAGCTCCACTGGTTAAGCCACACAGTTTCACCTATTGGGCCACACAGTTTCAGACAAATCCTTCCCCCTTTCCAGTCCTTCTACACTTGTCTTTCTTGGGCTCGGTGCTCCCAAAACGCTTTGGGACACTCATGAAAAATATCATTACTTTAACCATGTGTAAAAACAAGACATTTAAGTGCTACAAAACGCAGGTTTACATTCTGAGACATAGTCAAAATAACGGTCCATCCTCCAAATTAAAAAAATTAAAATTCCCATGGAATTCCATCTGGTCTAAAACAAAGGATGCTATAATAACCCAACCATAGAATGTCGCATCCCTGATAAAACTTGGGGAAACCATGAATACAACACCTAGCCTAATCCAGTTACAAATTCTTGTTCATACAATCATGTTGAATTTCAAAATTCGGAACACACCTCCCAACATCACCTCAAGAATACGGTACATAAGCTATAGAAACTTGATTCAATGCTCGAATTCATGACTATAACATCATGACTGAGCTTACCTAACCCATTATATCATGAGACACAATCATCTCATTTTCTCTTCAAACCACCATCTTATTGTTCTCCCCACCATGGGTTATTCCATAAAAAGGGAAATTTTGATCCATGGTATCTCTAATGATGGAATTTTCCATTTAATCGTACAATAAACATCTAATGACATCCACCATACGATTCGTAGGTTGAACGGATGTACATCTCCCAACTGACTTCATATACCTAGGATAGTCCAGCTTTTCATAGAATCCTTTTCCAACCCACACTACACTTCCCACATCCTAACGTCGTGCCAAAAGTGATTCCTCACCGACCGCATATGAAAAGATAGAGGTATCAAGTCAAACTATCTCTGGTTGGATACACTCAAAACACTTGGATTTAATGGTATGTTACTTTTAAGAGCTATACCAAATTCCTTTAGACGAAGTAACCCTAATATTTTCTCCAAGGACACTCACCCAATCCCAAAATTAGATTTCGGTGATGTCTTTAGACAAAACGTTCATTTATATTTTCATGTATTAGTTTGAACATGATGTACACGCAATCCATCACACTTGGATTTTTTCATTTTCAAACATCATGTATGATCTTGACTAAATTTTAGGGTGTCCGTGGAATCACTAACTGGAGTCCAAGGAGCTCATTTCAGGTAGACCATAATCTGAAATTTACAAGTGAGTGATCAATACATTGTCGATGTCCACACATCATGAACATTGATTTAATTAAATATGAAATCCACTTTGAACCCAAATTATATTGATAAAATTGGTGTTTGTGACTCCTTCCACGATGGCATAATTTGGGAACCCAAGTATCACTCAGGAAAAACCATGGCTCAATAACAACCATACTTCTAGTAAACAAATTTGATAGATACTATTTATTAAAATAGAAATAAATTATAATAGTTTATCTCTGCATATAACTGATACTCTCTCAACGTATCCTAGATGATGATAATACAGAGTTCATGATCGTCATAGATTAAATATTACACTATGTATATTTGAGAAATTTCCAAAAAGGTCCCAGGACACTCATGTTGTGTAAAAAAAGTGCTTAGTATGGTTTCGAACAAGCCCTACCCAACTACTAGAAGGAATTGAAGTCAAAACACTACTAGTTATCCTATTTTTAAAAGATTATAGCTTCCCATGTCGATACATCATCATTAGCCAACAATAATGACTTTAACACCATAGCAATACTATGATCATTCAAGAACAACAACTGGATTTTATAAAAAATCAATGATTTTTCAAGGGTCTCATATATATTCCACCTTATCATCACCGTGTTTCCTTTCTAGTACTGACACATTTTGTAACACATCAGCCTCAAGTACATTTAAGATAGTATTGAACATTTCAAAATGGTTCTTCTTTTTTGGGTTCCTTCTACTTGGAAGGGAATGTTTAACAAAAATTAATGTGATGATCCTAGCCATTAGAGTTTCATAGTCTCTAGATTAACTAAAAAATAAATCACAACCCATGGAACACACACCATTGACCACTAAATGCTATTCTTACATAGTATCGACATGATTTATCAAGTGTTGAACCAAAATAAGGGATATACTAGATTCTTACAAGCACTCCGGGATAAAATTACTTTAGTCATACGTAGTATACTCCTTCTAAGTTACAGCCACATGTACCGTAGAAATAGGTATAATAGAAAAAACAAACCAAAAATTATGAAAAACACATAATCCTTTTTTAAAAAATCATCTAGATCATTGGAATGAGTCGGGTTTCCTTTAACGCATAGCTTACTCTAGTTCAAAGATGATCCATTGACATAGTGTAATATCTCAAAGATTAACAATGAAAACTAAACTCAAATGGTTCATTGTAAAATTTAGTAACCTAATTGGTACCTCATGTATCAATGAATACTACCCCAAGATTTCATCCGCAATACAGAGCCTTCTTGATACTATCCATAGGTTTCTCATCCCTATGCATTCAAGTATCATATAGCCCACACAAAAGAAGATAAAGAAGGCCCACACAACCATTATGTGGTCAACAATTCCCTAGGCATTTTCATCCCACTTAAACTAATAATTTCATGATGATCACGCCCATAATGAGGGTCAAAACACCACACTACCACCCATAAAAAATAATGGTTTTTTTAGAAACTAAATTTCCTACACAGAACAATGGCACCAGAAGAGTACAAAACATTAGAAATCTTCCAGGAATTAAGCATGGTTTTAAGGTTCCGAGGGCGCAATCTACCTTTGGATATCACTTTACTAAAACATAAAGCATTGACCAAACAAGGGTGTCACTCCTAAAAGGTCACTAGACTATATTTTATATCATTTATGATTTTTCTATAGAATTAGTGGCCTATGGGTGACGCTCACATTCGTGTTTCAAGGAAACTATTGAAAGTGATGTTTAAAAAACCTTTACAAGAGGGTCAAGCGATGAACAGAACTTTAAGGTTTCATTTTAATTCATTACACTAACTCACATTTGGATCATTAACCATTTCAAGGTTTAGTTTTAAGGGACATCTAATATCAGTCATTAGGAAAAAGTACCTGGTACTTTATTTAGCTAAAGCCAACCGACACACAAGAAATATGTATCAAACTTCCTTTTTAACATTATTTATTTCACTGAAATACTTTTATAAATAGAAAATTCATCACATAAAATTATTTTAATTATCAGCTAGTTATTCATAATGGTTCCCAACTGTCTTACTTAAATAATATGTTAATTTCACTCTATAGAGGAAAACTCCATTTAGATTGAAATTGGAATTTTAGTTAATGAAAGCCTCATAAATAATAAAGATTCAAAATAAGGGAATAGATTTGTAATATATTGAAATGGGACTATTCATGTAATATTCCACCATTTTCTTATATTTATACCCTTATAGGAGGATGTGGACACTTTAAATGACAATATTTATATTTTATATGTATACCCCCATGTGGTTTAGCACTAAGGCATATCAAAATATAGGTGACCTACAAGGGTCACAGTCAAGTCATTATAGGTTCATCTAGATACAATCTGAAACATTTGAATTATTATGACTATGAAAGACCCTTAGTGGGTCCTATCACATAAACATAACAAGCCAAGGCTGGTTTACATGGGGAAAGCCAAGTATGAGGTGCTTAGTCAACCAACTCGTTTTTAAGTCAAAATTTAACAAATCTAATATTTATAGGATTTTCTCAAGGTATATCGTGATTTTTTATAATGGTTCAATTATATGGGTTTCCATTTTCAAATTTATAATGTACCCACATACTTAATATATTAAAAATTTGATCCCATGTAATCACAAACCGTATGTTTCAGCCCATTAAACAAATGGTTCATGGATAAAACAACTCAAGATTGGGTAATTGAGGTGTCATCGTCAATCTATTTCGGAAAAAACAATTTATATTGATTATATAATTTTAATATCCAATTTTATATTAAAATTATAGCTAGTAATTATAATCATATCAATCGTATAGAAGAATGCATGGAAATAAGCATATAAGCATGGCATATAAGTAAAAGAATACTCATTAATCACCCAAAAATATTAGCATTTTGGAATACTATATAGTAAAGAATCATGGAATATAAGTTCCTAAACATAGAAATTAAATAAGCATGATAATAAACATAAATGGAACATCGGGAAATTTCAAACAATCAATTAATAAAAGTTACATGGCATTGCATATGCCTTGCATGTGAATATATATGTGCCTATAATGTTTCATGTAATGATACTTCCTTATAGTAATAGTCTAAGGTAAAAATAATATAAATCTCATAAATCCAAAAGAAGCGGAAGGTACACCAATCACTCAAAGTGAAAAAAATAAAATACAATAGTGAACTTCACAGACAACGGTTCCATCCATGGAAACATGGAATTTTACGTATTTGTGGGTTGATCTCTTCCATAAAAATATATTTACTAAGTGCTAACACATTCCTTGTCACCTGTCTACCAAAAAAATTATTAAGATAAAAGAAAACATGGCTCAAGTACCAATTTTTAACTTTCGGACCCAACTGAATACCAGTAGCTATATCGATCATCACATGGCATCAAGCATGCCTCATTGTATGTCAAAGAATTATGACTAGCCATGAAGGGTTAAATATGTTATTATGGGATGATTATAATCTCATGATTATAGTTGCATGTCAGTATATCAGATATGAATCAAAAGAAAATGTGGAACCAGTATACATAATTGATAGAGTTGCGGAAGAAAAATATAAAAATTGATAAAATGGAAAACTCAAACTATACATCTATACATACCTGTCTAGATGGGGATAAATAATTATAAATTGATAAAAATATAATAGGTGACAAAATACAGTACATCAATAGAGAAAATAATGAAAACCCTTGTGGGTGATCTCCATGAGCATCCTATGTAAAAACTCAGACATGTGCCCCTATGATCTTGTGTACAATGTACAACATATGAAATAATATTTGGAGATGTGAACATGATATCTTCTTGGGTCCACTTGTGATATGGTTTCCTAAGTAGAGTGTGATGTATAATCAGTAGGCCACCACCAACGGTCTCTAAATAATAAAATTGTATATAAATACAAATTTCAATGGAGTTTTGGTATGAAATGTCAATAAATAAATAAACTAAAAGTAAACTAGTCAGCAAAAGTTTTTTAGGGACGCCTGACTAAACCTACCAACTTCTACCTAGGATGAAATGTCTCTAAACATAAGTGAAACTTTACAAATATAATGTGGGTCATAATGACATAAGTAGCAATAAAATGACCGAGCCCAGACATGTGATTTTTCTTGGTGGAAATTTCCATGGATAACAGCTACATAACCATAGTCATTAACATTTAATTCATCATTATAATTTAATAAGAGGAACCACAGGCCCACAAAAGGTGATAGATAAATGGAATCCCATGGATAAATCTATGGGAACTAAGAAAATCATATATGATTTCTTCCAAGGAGATACATAAAAAGAATCCTAAGTATCACTGTGGGGATTACATGAAACAACCCCTCTGTTCTTGTCCCAAGTATTGTGCATAGGGGATTAAGTACCACTTGAGGCATGGGATTACCATCTAGCCACAGAAACCATCCCCAGTGTCTTCTCTAGTGAACTCATATCACTAATTCAGAGGTATGGAAAACTCATGGTGAGCGCATCCAAAGGATACGAAGTATCATTTGCGGCATATGTACAAATAAGTTAACCTATGAGACCATCCTTTTAATTCTATAATTAGGGGACCCAAGTATTTCCCAAGGTATATACAATCTATAATACCCTAGTATCCCTTCCAATGAATTTCATAACAAGGAATCTGCAGCACCCCTTATTTCAAGTAACTAGCCCTTTATTTATACTTTTTATGTTTGTAAAGAGTTTAAGTAAATTTTGGGAGGTTTTAGAATGATTTTGGCATGTTTTGGGGAAATCTATAAATTTTCATAATAGGTATATGGTTAGTGGAAACCATTAAACTCCTATAGGAAACCATTCACAATGAGATAGTGGTTAAGGGGAAGGCACAGAAGAAGGCGCAATGTTTTTCCAGACCATGCATCCCCCTTGGGAGTAACCATGAAAAATGGGAATGTGGGGTTTTTTCATGGTTGGAACATGGTTTTCTAATCGTGTATAATTTATCCTTGAGGTAGTGGCTGGTATATGTTTATCGCATGGTTTTCCTAACTGTACGAATAACCATGCAAGGATTAAAATCAATATCGAAAATGTGGTTCTAGGTTAGGAATATATTTTAACACCTCATTTTTACCACAAAAATACCCTAAATCAATATTTATACTTCCGAATGGCTGTATAACCTCTCTAGATTGAATTTGATGTTATCCAAAAAAAATTCTTGGTGCCTTACAGCTTGATTGTCACGGATGTTTTAGCCTTTTTTATGATACATGAAGAGATCTAAGGCTAGTTTTTGGAAATTTAACCTGATTTTGTTGGAATTTTAGTTCTGTTCTTAATTTTCATAATAAATCCCAAGGTACATGGTTTCAGTCATAGATCCTGTATTTATAACTTGAAGTCTTGATTTCAAATTTTAAATTTTCCTTGATATTTATTTTTAAATAGTTGTGAAATGCTTTATGGGACCCTCCTTTAGTGATTATTTAAAGAATTGTGCACATTGGGTGTTTTGGTGGAAAGTGATATTGTTAACTTGAATTTAAAATGATGATTTTAAAATTGTTATTAGGTTTTGAAGCATGGAAAATGGTTTTCAATAAAAGGGTTGGTTTTATTGAAAAGTTTCTTTGGAATATATTTTTCAATAAAATATTGGTTTTATTGAAATGGTTTGTTGTCATGGTTTTCAATAATGGTGATGTTTATTAAAATGATTGAATTGGTTTGTAAAAGATGGGTTGACATGTGTGATTAGTATTAAATGGTTAACTGTGTGTTGAATGGATGGTCATTATTCATGAAGTACCACTATTAAAATCGGATGGGTTATGGATTTGAATTTCCCCAGAAAATGGTAACACCATGCTTGTGTGTAGGGTGTGTGTGGGTCTGTGTGGATATGTGATATAGAATATGTAATTCCAATTAAATTCATGAAATGGTTGGAATGACATGTTTGTTATCATTCATCATAAATTGGTTTATTTGGGAAAACTTCTTTGGTATGGAATTATTTGGCATTAGGGTAAATATTTGAGCTATTTTAAATTATTATATTTATATATATATTATTTTGTATAAATGTTCCAGCTTGTTCTATCCTAGTGGATTGAGTAGGGAAGTCATTTGAGGAAAATATAATGAGTTTTATAACTCACCCACACATTTTCACGTAAGTGACTTTTCATATATTGTTTATCAAGACATGGGAAAAGGTAATGTATCACACTTCTTTCGTGTTGAATCATGATAATTGGGATGTTTTGTGGAGATGGAGCATGGAGAATTTGGGTGCTTTAGAGTTTTATTTTGGAGTCTTTCGGTTTTGTTTTTTCTATTATTCCTTCATGTACTTGGTTTTTTGTAGTCTTCCATTATTTGAGCTCTTTTGTAGTTGGTTTTGATATCAATGGTATTGATTTGAGTTTCTTTACATTATTATCATGCATCATGTAGTGGTTATTTTTTTGTGGCACGTTTGGTTGGTTTTATTAATTTCAAGGGAAAATAATCCCCCACATTTCAATGAATCTGTTAGCATATATATCCGGCCTTTGGCATCTTTGGGATGTCTCTTAAGGCTAAGTATTATCCTTCCACCTTTTCAAGATAATGAGGAGGGGTGGGATGTTACATTTTGTATCATATTGTTTTTTTATTGACAAATATGTGGTCATCAGTTATTTCAGTTTTAGAGTTTACATTCAGTCTGGTTTATTCCTTATGCAGGGTTGGTAGAAAGGAGTAGGATTGTCAGAACATGAAATGTATCACATTAAAGATGTATATATCCTTTTTATTATGAACTTTAATTTACCAGGAAGTTGGTTACATAAGTGTTTTAGAGACACTTATATGATTTGGAATCACATTATCATGGGTTTAGCCAATGAGACGACCATAACATGCTTTTTAGAAATGAATTCTCATTAATAGTGCATATTTCATTTTGAATAATTATTTGTTTCAATGTGTTGGTTTTTGAAAAATAATTAATTTTCATTCAAATGTAAGATTTTTAAATGAGTGTGGGTGTGTTAATTTGAATATTGGTTGATTTACAAAATCAAGATAATTGTTTTTTTCAGTAATGGTTGAACATGGTAAAGGATGATTTAGGAAAGTGTTTTTTTATCTTATGATGTGTTATAATTTGAAATTGATAAGCCTTCCATTAATAGAGGGTGAGAGATAAGGAATTTGTTTTCTGTATAGAAAATGGATCCTGATAGGCATCAAAGATACCAACTAATGGAAGCTTCTAACAATGTGGTTTTACCTGAGCCATAGGTGAACTAACAAATGGTCTATGGTATAGTCCAATATTTTTAGGATGTGGAAATAGGGAGCCGAAGGGATGAACCAAGGTAAGTGGATCATTCCGTTTAGTTCTAAAAGTAGAATCCACCCATCATTTAGGGTGATTTAGAAACAGAAAAGGTAGAGGTTTGGCTGAACCTGATGAATCGAATCTTCAATTCATTAGCACACGAGCTAATCTGAAAGTCAATATAGTGATGTATATGCTAGAGGATCCTTCACACTAGTGGTTAGATTTAGTTGTTTAGGAAAAATTAGACCAAGTCCTTACATGGGAGGATTTTTAGGAATTTTCCAACAAAATATTCTATCCCCACATATTTAGAATTCAATGAATGACAGACTTATTCATCTTTAAGTAGGAATTTTTTTCTCACAAATTATGTAGCTAAATTTATAAATTTAGCCTATTTTTTAACAAAAGTTTCTTTTACTTCATCCTAGAAGGTAAGCATCTTTTAATTAGGGTTCATGCAAAAGATTCTATCAAAGAATGTTATGATCTATATTATGGATTATACAGAGATGGTTAAAAGGGGAACAATGGAAGAAAGGGACATCTCCAGAGTTACAATGGGAAGAAGTATGTTGATACCTATGGGAAATAGTGGGAACTCCAATTCTAGGAATAAGTGGAAGAGATTCACATATATCCATGGTGGGGTCATTACTCAGAATCATATGGAAGTATCATTAAATTTTCCTCCAAAACCAAAGAGAATGCTAGGATGGTTCAATTTTGTCTCTCTTAGTCACATTAAGTGTGAATGTATGGAACTACCTAGATAATTCCATAATTATAATAAAAATGGGGCATCTTTAGTGCAATTTTCATAGTTCTCTGAGGTCGGTTGTTCAAGAAACTTATTAGGGGTCACAGGCCTCATATGATTCGATGGGATGAGGGTAGTAGATTAACTATCATCACTAGAATAGAGCTATCTATGGTGATCTAGAAATACCATGACTCCTTAGTAAAATTATTATCAACAATTCAATAAGGAACAAAGTGTGGAAAGCATGAAATTATATAGAGCTAACAAGGTTGTTGTGGATGATACATATGGAACATCGATGGTGAGAGGTATGATTCATTTTAATTCTACCCTTATGAGAGATTTGTTTTATTTGGGTGAATCCCATTCCTTTACTGATTCACATGCTATGTATTTTCTGAGTTTAAATGTTGAGAGGATGCCTTCAGTGTTGAAACTGAAAAATCATCTTGATCAAAGATAATGTTGAGCCTTTGTGTGTAGATCTTGTTATATAACTGTTGATGGATCTGAGCTGAAATGATATTTATCTATTATTGAAATTAATTACTATAATACGATTTTGGGTATGGATTGGTAGAAAATTTTCAAGTATCACATGAAATGTTATAATAAAATCTTTAGTTTTTCTACTAAATATGGCATCAAGAATCTCTTTTGAGGAGATAGAAATGTAAAAACTGTTGAAACAGGCTTGTTGGAACCATAATTTGAAATGATCTTGTACTATTTTGTGGATTTAACTTTGGTATCAATGCAATAGATCAAGAATATTAGTTTCCCAATGGTTGTTGATCAGTTTCTAGATATTTTTCCTGAGAACTTCTCAGGGTTTCCACCCAAAAGAGAATTGGAGTTTATGATGGGTCTCCTTTCAGGGACCAGTCCTATTTCCATTTCATTTTACCAGACAAAACCAACCGTGTTAAGGGAATTGAATTTGTAGTTGGAATATCTAGAAATAAAAGGGTTCATTCGGCCGAGAAAGTCTCTATGGGAAGCACTAATATTGTTTATCCAAAAAGTAAAATGGAACTCATTGGTTATGTGTGGATAATCATAAGCTTAACCAAGTTAAAATATATAATAGGTATCCACTTCAACACATTTTTCATATGTTCGATCAATTGAGGGGATCATAGTGGTTCTCTAAAATTGACTTGCAATCGGGATATCACGAATTGCGGGTTTAGAAGGAGGATATTCCAAAAATAATTATCATGGGTAGATATGACCAATATGAATATGTGGTAATGTCCTTCGGTCTTATGAATTCACCATTGTATTTTATGGTATTGATAAATCATATATTTTTGTGATATCTGGATTCTTTTGTGGTGGATTTTGTGGATGACGTATTGGTCTATCGAAGGACAAGTGTTTAGAATGATCAACACTTGGCAAAGATGTTGGGAGTCTTGAGAGATCACCGGTTGTATGAAAAACTATCAAATTGTGATTTTTATTTAAATATGTACACTTCATTGAACATGTAATCTCTAAAAGAGGTGTTTCTATGGATCAAAAAATAGAAGATGTTATCTCTTGGAATCCGCCAAATAATGTCATTGAGATACATAGTTTCTATGGAATTGTTGGTTATTACTGACAATTTTTTGATGATTTCTTATCAATAGATTAACTTATTACATCATTGAAAGAGAAAAATGTTCCACTCCAATGGATTTAGGAATACCCAAAGTCTTTTTAAGAGCTGAAATTCTTCCTTACATCTACATGAATATTATTTTGTAGGAATCAAGACATGGGTATGTGGTGTATTCTGATGCTTTAGGATCAGATTGGGGATGTTTTGTCCTGAAAAGAGACCGGGTGTTTTCTTATTGCTCAAGGAAGATATTTTTTCATGAAAATAACTACCCAGGACTTGATTTAGAGTTTTCTATCATAGTCTATGCTTTGAATACATGGCATCATTACCACTTTTGTGCTAAATTCACTATGTTTACGGATCATAAGATCTTGAAACAAATTCTATCACAATGGGATTTTAACCTAAGACAAAGAATATATATGGAGTATCTAGAATTATTATACACTGAATTGAATTATAAACCAAGAAATGGAAATCTATTGGCGGATGAATTAACTAGAATGTTATATAGTCATTTGGAAATAGAAGCATCATATGAGTGGTAGTTGATGTCAGTCCTAGCCGACATGCACATGGAATATAAATACCAAGGTGAATTTGTGGTTTTATTTCCAGTTTTTTTCCTAATTTGGTTGAGAGGGTTAATGTGGCCCAAACATCTGATGCAGAATGCATGGTTATGAGGTCGAAACTCAATATTGAGGATACCATTGAGGGATTGAATCTATAGGAGAGTTCTCTATAATAGTGAAATAAATGTATGATTTCACTTAGGGATTTTTGGGAACAACATCTTTATACATAACACCATTCATGATGTGTTGTTCTCCGTAGAATAAAACCATTTTACAAGGCATTTAAAGTTCAGTTTTGGTGGATCGATATGAAAATGGAGGTGGGAGATTTTGAATTGATATTATAAACCTAACATCATGTTAAGGATGAGTGTTAATGACCAGTAGGTATGTTTTAGTCTTTACATATTCTAGATTAGAAATGGGAATAGATAGTTGTGGATTTTGTAACAAGTCTACAAAGAACAGTTCGTAAAGATGATATCATATGAGTGATAGTGGATCAACTCACAAATTCGGCACATTTAATCACTATTCATGAATAACATACGTTGGTGGAATAGTCAGAAAACTATATCCAAGAATTATTAAAGAGGCATCGCATACCACTTTCAATAGTTTTAGAGAGAGACTTGATGTTTACATCTCATTTTTGGAAATCCTTATATAAATCCCGTGGGAATATTTTGACCATGAGTACGGACGATCATTCTCAGATGGACGGATAATCATAAAGGATGATACAAATGTTGGGAGACATGTTGTAGGATTGTGTAATGTATTTTGGTGGCTCATGGGAAGAGAACATGCCATTAGTTGAGTTCACAGATAGCTACGGTTATTAGGCATCGATATATATGGATCCTTTTAAATCATTGTTTGGAAATCCCATTCATTCTCTTCTAATTTGGGTGGAAAAAATTTAAACTTCACTAGTTGGGATGAGCCTTTTCCAAGAAATAAAGGATAATATTGAGTTCATCAAAACAAGGATGGAGATGGCATAGATTTTTCATAAATTGTATGTGGATAATCGTTGATGGCCATTTTCATTTAAGGCGATTGGTCATGTGTTCTTGATGATGTATCTAAGGCATGGGAATCATCATTTTGGAAAGTAAGTCATGTTATTTCTTTCATATATAGGCCCTTTTGAGATACTAGAATGGGAGGATGATGTGGCATATCTCTTGGAATTTCTACCATAGTTCATCACTATACATAATATGTTACATGTGTCTCAGTTGAAAATGTAATAGTGTAATTCTGACCATGTGATAAGATTGGATCATGTTGACCTAGAGTCAGATGCTTCATTGGTTCATATCCAAGTAGGGATTTTGGATATGCAAGATAATGTCTTGCATGAAATAATCATCGGTCTAGTGTGGGTTTTGTGGAAACATGGTCAAATTTAGGAAGAGACTTGGGAATGGGAGAAGGAAATTATAGGGAAATGGTCATAACTCTTTCAGAGAAATGGTGGTTTTCTAATTTATGAGGATGAAAATGCCAATGGTGGAGAGAATGTAGCACCCTCGGTTTGAAGTAAGTAACCCTTTAATTATAATTTTTTATTATGTAATGTGTTTGGGTGAATTTTAGGAGGGTATGTAATGATTTTGAAATGTTATTGATGAATTACTAAAGGTTCATGGTTAGTGCATCATTAGTCGAAACCGTGCAACTCCTATAGAAAACCATCCAAAATAAGGCTGGGGCTAAGGGGAAGGTGCAAGTTTTTCCAAACCATACGGCCGCCTTGATGAAACCATGAAAAGTGGGAATGTGGTATTTTGTATAGTTTGAACATAAATTTCTAATTGTGTGACCAAACTCTATGAGGTTACTCCTGTAGGTGGTGGCAGGAGCATAGTTTTCACATGGTTTGTCTAATCGTGTGACTAACCATACAAGGTTTTAAAACAATATCCTAAAAAAGTGGATATATGTTGGGATTATGTATTGACCCATTTTTCACCAAAACCAACCATTACTTGATATTTCTTCCTCCCAAGGCTTATATAACCTTTCCCCCATGGAATTGGAAGCGATACATAGGCGTTTGATGGTGCGTTGAAGCCTTATTCTCATGGTATGTCATTATTTATCATGGTGTTTCCATGTTTTTCGTAGATCTACTTCCCTATCTCTCACGGTTTCATAGATATAGTTCAACTATGGATATATCTAAGGTTTGTGATTCCAATCATGTTTATATTTAGTCTATTTTATTCTAGGGGAAGAGACATATGGCCAGCTTTTTGCGATTTATCCCATTTTTGTTGATTTTTTAGTGTCGTTCATTATTTTTACCATAAATCCCAAGGTATGTGCCTTCACTCTTGACTCCTCTCTCAAGAACATGAATTATTTATTTCAAATTTATTATTTTCTTGATATTTATTATGGGTTTTTTTGAAATGCTTGATTAAAACCTCCTTTGGTTGTGGTTTATGGAATTGTGAAAAATGGGTGTTTTGGTGGAAGTGATAATGGAAACATGACTTTAAAATGATTATTTTAAAATTTTTATTTTGTTTGGATGCATGGAAAATATTTTTCAATAAAAGTGTATGTTTTATAGAAATGGTATGTTTGAAAATTGTTTTCAATAAAAGGTTAGTTTTATTGAAATTTTTTGTCATTATGATTTTTAATAAAGGTGTGGTTTATTTAAATGATTTAATTGGTATGGAATATATAGTTTGACATGTGTGGTTGGGGTTAAATTCTTAATCATTCATTTAATTGATGAACACTGGTCATGAAGTACCATAATCAAAAGGGGATGGGTTAGGGACAAGAATTTCCTCCATAAATGGTAACCCTAGGCTTGTGTGTGGGTGTGTGTGGCTATGTGGTGGTGTTTGATATGGAATGGGATTTACCAATTAAATTTTTGAAATGGTTGGAATAACATATTTGTTTGCTTTCCTTGAAAATTGTTTTATTTGTGAAAATTGTTTTGGTAATGTGTGATAAATTGTTGATATCTTTTAAATGTATTTATATAGATTATTTTATATAAATGATCTAACTAGTTATATCCTAGTGGCATGAGTAGGGAAGTAATTTGCGGGAAATCTATTGAGTGTAATTACTCAACTCTGCTTTGTAACTTTGGTGATTTTTTAGATATTATTTATCGAGATGCGGGTAAAGGTAAAGTATCACATTTATTTAGTGGTTCATCTTGTTACATGGGCTGTATTTTGATGTTGGATTATTGAGCATGTTGGGAGCTTTAGATTTCTATTTTGAAGTTTTTGGATTGGGCTGGTTTTGGTCTTTCATTATGTACATTGATGTTTTCTAGTATTCTATTATGGTACCATTTTTTGTTGGTTTTGATATCAATGGTATTGCATTGTGTTGTTTTAAATTTTTATTATTCATGATGTAGTGTTAATTTTGTTTTGGAATATTTGGTTGGTTCTTTTACCTTAGAGGTAAAATTATCCCCACTTATCATTGAATCACTTAGAATTTATTACCCGCCTTTGGCGCCTTGGGGATGTCTCTTAATTCCAAGTAATTTCCTTTTGCCTTATCAATCTAATAAGGTGGGCTGTGATGTTACAGAACCTGAGTATCACTCAAGGATTTCATGGTTCATTTAATCATTTAAGTTCAATTATAAAAGAAAGTCCATGTTTAGTCATAATTCAAGTATAAAGGAAAATTTATGTGGTCCATTTTCTTAAGCATACCACACCATAAGACTAGTATACTATAGAGGTAGACACCTATATTCCATTTTAAATTGATTAATAATAATTCCATGCATATAAAAGGCCTTTTAATTCATTAAATGTACCTTTCTATTATCAAGGAATATAGGGAATTTAATAAAAGTTATTGGTTCAAGTGGGATTCCCATGGTAGATAACTCCATATGTGAAATTGTCTAAGTCAGGCCATTCTAACATGCATGCCATATGGATTCATCAATCTCATTCCACAAATATGGGGCCATAAACAATTAGGATATGTATTAGTCACTAAGACGTAACATAGTTTGGTATTACATCATTCCAAATTCTACTTATCAATTTGTTACATTTGATAAGACATCACACCTCATCAAGTGGTTGTTTTAGAAATCAATTTATTAATTAAAGACATTCAAATATATCTCCAATAAGGTATGACAACACTTGAGGTCCATGACTTCCAAACTAAAAAATTTAATATACGAGGGATACTAGAATTATGGGATTAGGTTCTATACATTTAATTTCATATTTGAGTGGTGTATCATGGAGATACCAGTGCACAGAACAACTACATAATTTATAAGTAATGATACATTGAGGGGGAAATATACAGAGCATGTACCTCGTTCATTGGATTCTCTAAATGTCCAATATCCAGGCTTGAAAGGATTTGGTTCAAGATAAATTGATGAAATGAAGAAATGGCCAGAATATTTGGTGAATTAGATCACACAAAAGTAGCACAAATGAGGAAAATATAAAAAAATAACGGAGGAAGGAGGAGTCATAGACAAATCGATATACTTCCCATGAGATAATCATAACTAAAAAAATGGAGTCCCGAAAAAGGAGTTCTCTCTATACCTAACGGAGGAAGGGAGTATCTCCCTAGAGGGATTGCTACATGTGAGATTATGTAAAAAAATAGGGGGAGAAAGAAATAATTAGGCTAGGGAATTTTGGTAATTTCTAGTCCCATTAATGAGGCACATTATTTGGTCACATGATTGGCTAAATCATGCACTAATAGTGCAGGAATCTCTGCCCAAGGAACCGCCTCACACTTGCTGGACGTACGGTTTGACAAACTGTGTACAACTCATGAAAAATCTCACTGTCAAGATTTTTTAGCACACACACGGCCTTACTGCTCCACTTTCATGGTTAGAACAAAATATGGAGACCTTCAGATCCACTTTTTGATCCATAGAGTTTCACTTGGTGGGCCGCACAGTTTCAAAAAAAAACAACGTGCCCTTACTTGTCCTTCTAAACATGAGTTTCAAGGGCCAATCACTCTTGAAAATCATTAGGACACCCCAAAAACCTCTCATGCTTTCAAACCATTCAAAAAACAACACATTTAAGTGTTCCAAAACTCATATTTACATTATGATACTTGGTATAATGAACATACCATCCACTAAATGATAAAAATTCAAATTCCTTCGTGATTTCATTTGATCCAAAACATGGGATGCTACACTAGACTTGGTACAGGGACCCATTCTAAGGATTCATCCCCTTTCCATTATTTTTTGTTTTCTATTCTCACATGAAACTATATGAAATGACATGGAATATTCACCACGGCTTGTGGGCACGTACCAAATTTTTGGAAATTAAATATTAATTCTTTTATATTTATTTATATTATTTTCCCTATGTCATATTCTATGTGTTGTGGATTAATCTGAAAATGATGATATAGTCTCAAAATATGTCTAATTAGACCCTAACCTCTAGTTGATAGACTCTACTGTATTGGATGGCATGACTAAGGTCATGTAACAAACCGTATCAGGGAATTGGTCGTAGTGGCACCTAGGTTGGGGCGTTACAGACCCAGGTGACCACCATTGGACGGATGTCAAGACTACCATTAAATAACTTACATAAAACAAAGATATGTTAATGGTCTATATAGGATACAAGGAACTAATCATAAGAGGATAGGAATATGCTAGTTTCCAAATAGATCAAGATGATATAAAATCACATATAGGATACATCTTTACTCTCAATGAAGGTGTTGTGAGATAGAAGAGCTCAAAGAAAGTGTTGGGTCTAGATTTTGCAGCAGATTTTCTGTATATTAAGGCTTCAGAGGTAGTTAAACAAGGAATTTTTATATAAATTTTTTTCATGTTCTTGACATTGTATTTAGAAGTAAATACCCAATCACCCTCTATTGTGATAATACAACAAGGGAATTTCTTTCAAAGGTTCTGAGGTCACATCAATGGATAAATCACATACTTTTGAAGTATCTTATCTTGTGATATTTTTATTAGAGAGGTGAATTCATAGTGAGTGGAGTCTCCAATAAAGACAATATGGTGAAAACATTTACTAAAGACTTAACTCAATAGAAACATGATCTACATGTGAGGTCAAGCAGATTTAATGTCATTAGCAGTTTCCTCTAGTCCAAATGGGAGTCTATAAAAGATGGTGTTTTGAAACAAACTTCTTATAATTTGTATTACATGATTATTATATGAATTGAATGTTAATATAAGTATCTTATTACAAATTGTTTTATAGTTTTTGGTGACATTAATGTAATAATTTTCTAGATTATTTTCCACATTGAAAAGGAATATTAGTTTCCTTATATGATGAGAACCCTAAAATTCTTTGATGATATACTAAAAATGGGTTCTATGGTCAGATATAATTCTATGATAGGAAACATGTCATGTTGATTATTAGGTGTGATTACTCATAAACACATGATAATTCTACTCATGAATTCTTCACTTGATAACCACTTATATGGGAGATTATGAGAACAGACCCCCCAATCATAATTCCACATGTTTTTGTGTAACTGGATATTCCTATCTATGAGAATGGTTAATGGCCCATATACATTAAGATTATTATTATGGTATATAATGACCCATACACTTAAATTTATTATAACGAACCATTGAAGATAATATTTCATGGTGAAGTTGTGTATGTGGAGTGCATCACAAATTTCATGTTATTAATGAATAATTTGAGAAAGGATATGTACCTTCCATGTTTATTGATATTGATATCTCATCCCGTTGACTGAAATAAAGCACTCACATTAAATCCCATGGTCATGGTATGAAAATGAGTTTATTTCAGATAATCCAAGAAATATGTACGAGCATATAGGAAGATGACACAAGTGTAAAAACTACATGATGAGGTATTTTGAAAAAAGGGATTATATTATATAGTAAGTTCTCATGTGTGGTTTTTTATGTTGTGAAATTATATTTATCCTCTTGGGTTTCTTGAACCATTACTAAATTGTAATGTTGGATTTTATACAAGCCCGACTAATGCCAATGAGAAATAAGCCTAGAGGATCACAAACTTAGTGCATCAGATGATCTCAATTAAAATTATTTTCGAATTTAATTATTGGAATAAAAACAATTCGCAAGACAAAGAAATAATTTTATTAAGGATTTTTTCAAAAAAAATATTTATTTGAATATTTACCAAATATTTATTTGAATTTTTAATAAATATTTATTTTATATTTTAAAAAAAAATATTTATTTTTTAAATAAATATTTAAATAAATATTTAGATGGGTATTTGATAAATGAAAAAGAGGATGAGCATACCAATATCATGTATGATGATAAATATTAATTTTCAAGATAGTAAAATAATATTTATCATTATGTTATTTAACGCACACCGTGGAATAAAATAATAATAAAAAGATTATTATTATTATATTTAAAACTTGGGATGGTGTAAGATATGGATTTGATAATTTATTAAGGGATTTTTCTTAATTAATTACAATAAAATTCCTTACCAAGGTTTATAAATATACCACTTATAAACTCAACGATATGTTAATCGAGAATCATTATATAAAATGAATTACTATCTAGAATTAATCTCCTCCCCCTCACATCATTTCAACAATGATAAGATCAATAGAGCATTGTTGAGATTGATGAAATGTGATGTAATATAGATGAATAAAACAAGGAAACCAATAAACCATGCTAGAACCCAATGATTCATCAGTGTTGTTTTAAGATCAATATAACATGTACGGATCACTGCAATATGGGTTCTACCCATGGATCCTACAAATGAAATGATATATTACCAAAAATGAAATCATATAATCGACATATACTATGAAGAAAAGTCTCAGGAACATGGTAATAATTCTTCATAATTAATTAAATTAATTATAAATTTAACATAAAAATATCATCTCTTGGTTCTAGTGACCTTTTTTCCAATATTTGATTGGAAAAATTTCATTGGTCATAAAATTCAAATATTTCACAATATGTTCATAATTCATCATATCTAACATTCAATGAGTCGAGATCCTCCTTGATAAGAACTATTGCTTCACTCAGATCAATCAAGATGAATATTCAATATATTTCAAAATAACACACCCCTAAAATCATAAAGTATTAGTGTATTTGGATACTAGCTACATAATCAACATATTTTATTATGTAATTTCAAAATCTCCCAAAAATTACTTCTCACATAGTACCCTTCAAATGAATATCCAACATAAATCATTTATTTATAATGTGGGGAAAATGGAACATAAGAATTGGTGAGATCATATGATAAATAAGGGTAAAAATGGTAGATATCTATCAATAATCATATTCAAGTAAAATATAACTATAAGGTTATGATAGAATGATCATAACTTTCGAATTTCATACCCAATCAATCAAAAATCATGAATCATGAACAATAGCACAAAACTTTAACCTAAAAAACAAAATGGGTCAAAAGAGTGAGGAATCATAATTAGTAAATCCTGAGTCATGAGATCATATTATAATTATAAGAATATGTCATATGGATTATGGAATAATTATAAGTATGTAAATTCCATTCATTAGTCATGGAACACTTCTAGTACCATCATCACATATTGTACTAATATATTGTGTTCACTCCCCAACATCTATTCATTCATATAATGGGTTCACTCACCATAATCATCCATACTATCATATTAGATATCAATCATTACACAATGCAGTGTTGCGATTTAACAGAACCACTACTAACCTAATTAAAACCATATGTAAGTGTACCATAATATCTTAGAAACATTCACCACTTCATCATATCAAAACCTATGAAAAAGAAGTAGGTTTCATAAAAATATCAACATCACATAATCATAATACATATATAGAAAGAACATGGATGGAGTTTTTATATGATATCCTTGGTGAATATTAATAAATATAAAAGAATATTGAAATAGAAAATTGATACTTATAAAAGAACATTCAAACCATTATTTAAAATCATGAGAAGAATATCCATTTATTTTTATAACATTTAAATAATTTTTGTAGAATATTAAAATAATTATTTTATTCAGAAATAACCACGTAATGTTATAAAGAATGATTAAAATAAAATAATAGTTATGATGGTTTTAAAATTCAGTCAATTAGTAAATGTTAAAATAGAGATGCCTTTCACGATTTTGGAAAAATTGAAAAAGTACCTTGTTCAAAAAACAACAAGATTATTCCATTAAAACATTGAAAATAAAGTCAAATATAGTTTAAAACTAATTAAAAAAATAATTTTATCAAATAAAATATAATTCCTAGAAACATTTTAAAGAACACGGACATTAAAGAAGAAAATTTTAACCATAGATGAAATAATTTCTAATTTTTTTAATAAATATTTAATATAACATTTTAATTACCAAAGATAGGATAATGGAACGAAAACACGATTAAATAAGGTAAAATTTTCATTAAAAACTTTTATCAGTTGTTTTAAGTAACCAAGAGAGGAGAATGAAATGAAAAAATGAAAACCCCATATACATCTAAAGGAGAAGAAAATATATAGTGTTTATAATATAAATAGTATATAATTCCCCCAAATTAGAATCAATAAAAAAATAATTCAAATTAAAAATGATATTTCAATATAAACCCTTACCCCAGGTTAAATTTCCTTTATAATAAGTTTACATTTATTATAAATTTAAAAAATAACCATATTTTTACTTATCTTACTATATATCATTTTCTTATCATTTTTAATTACCCATTTGTTAACAATTCTTCATTAAAATCAACATTTGGGTAAAAACATGTTCGTTTTCCATGCATGTTTTGTTTCGAAGGTTCTGGTCATTGCACCTTGGTCAAGGTTTCATAATACCCATAGTCTTAATAAAGTTATAAGTATAATTTTTAACCATTATATACACTTGTATAACTATTCATATAAATTTGTTATGAATTCTTAATTACATCTCTTCATCGAGACGGAAGTACGTACACACGTACGAGTAATGTTTTCATTTTTCAATGAATAGAAATAAGGGGAGGAAAGACATAATATATCTATACAGAATCATTAAAATATCATATATATCATAGATATTAATTAACTTAATCTATATGACCATCCTTGTATTGAAGACACAGAAAACAAATTGCATCCCCTGATGGAGGTGGTAGTTCATATGTACACATGAATGACATTATCATTTCTCATAGGATAAAAGTGAGGTATAAAATGGAGGTCCCATTAAAAAATAATTAGTTATATGATCATGATATCCCCATTTTAATATTGTTATATAATATCATTAGGAGTTTAAGGAAAAAATATACTCCAAATTTATCTGTAATGACAATTACCACTTCTTGAAAAAACCACCTTTACCGCACACCTTCAGCCTTCAAAGGCTGGTCTTTTAGGAATACCAGATGATCTAAGATTATTTAAAAGAAGTTATGATGTTATTTTTGTACTGGATTTGTTGATATATATGACTCAAATGGTGTGATGGAGTAATGGTTTGAGGACCTCCTTTTTTATTGCGGGTTCGGTCCTTTTGTGAATAATTTAATAACTAAAATATTATAAAGACATATTCAATTGAAATTAGCACCAATGAAACTGAAATTTAAATATAAGATAAATTTTTGCCAAAGTTAACATAAAATAGGGTTTGGATAATTTTGTAGGTTATCTTATCCCATATCTCTTTAGTTTAAACCCTTGTTAACCATTTTAACCATTACCGTAGTGACAATTATTGACCATGGTTGATATTAATATTGAATAAAATGAAATTGACATATTTAAAAAATTTAGATATGAAAATTACAAATATATAAACCATTTTATGAAATTCAATTATTATAATTGTTATAAATTTATTTCAATGTTATATGATAAAATGAAATGAAAACCATTTTTAGAAAAAATTCATATTTTTTCATAAAAATGAATTTGTTATCATTCCAAGGCTAGTAAAACTATATAAACAAAGGTTAACAAATATTATTGAATATATTATCTTCAAATTCAAATTAAATAATTAATAAGTATTTATTAATAAAATTTATGAATATGAAAACATAGTTCACACAAAGAAAATTAATTTTTGGAAAAAAATCTATTTTTACCAACAAATTCTATTATTTTCATTTATAAATGATTGATAAAAAATGTTTTATTTTTACACATTTTTTAAAAAATAATTTCTCTCAATATTAATTTGCTAAATTATTTTTTAAATAAAATATATATGAAAAAAACAATTCCCATAAACAAAATACTTCAAAAATGTCTTTAAGATCAATAGTATTTCCTAAATGAAATATAAATTATTTACAAAAATTAAATTTCATTAAAATACCCGATAATTTGATTCATTTTATAATATTAAATTATAATTAATATAATTTTGGGGTTTCATTATTGATAAGATATCAAATAAATTTATATATTTAGGAAATTATATATTCAAAAATATCGGGGTGTTACACTATACTTCTTCACATTCAGGTGCAGTTGTGATCACCTATTAAGAGGATCATGTCCTAACTGGCTATAAGGGTTTATTTAAAATTAATAAAGCTAAAAACAATGCCACACTAACTCACCCCCTCATAGTGTATCCAAATGATCCACTGGGACTAATAGGTGGAATCAGAGTAAAGGTTCCCTCTGTTAGATTCTATCAGTGTGCAAAAACATAGAAAATATCAATTATTTTTATAGTATAGGAATTACCACATTTTATTGAATGAATTTATATTGTTATAAAAATAGTCATATTGCATATTTTTTCATTGGGGTTTGATGTTCTTGATCCATCCGTAGTGCGATTTCCAATTATATAAATGGTTGAGAAACTGGTATATATTGATAAAAGGAACCTTGAGTTTTTAGTTAAATCTCATAATTCCATTTTAATATCTCTATATAAGAATATTTTTACTAAAATGATGAGATAAAAAATTTCTAAAGAGATTGTAGATAAAAATTAAAGTAGTTATGAAGGAAAATCTAAAAATAAATTGTTCAAGCTAAAAATTTATATAAGTGAGAATTATGATATAAAAATTAATAAGGGTGAATCAATTAATGTTCACTTCACTATTTTCAATGAAATAGTAAGACAAATTATATATTATAGTGGAAAACGTGATGACGCCATTATTTTGATGAAACTCCTGGGGAATTAATGTGAATTATTTGATCTAAAAAATTATACTTTAAATTAATGAGATGATATCTAACTAGATGAGTTACACAATTTTATCCTTTCCTATAAAATGATAAAGAAATCTCACTTTAAGAAGGAAGTAAAATATGAGAAGGATTTTAAATCCATAAAAAAGATGATGCCTTACCATAAGAGCCTAACGAATTTGGTGATTTTGATGATGATGGTGATGATAATAATGATGATGATGATGATGATATGGATAATAAAAGTTAGTTATTTTTATATTTTATATATAGAAAAATAAAAAGGTTAATGTTGAATATAATGTTAAACTTCCCTTGGATTTCATCAAATGTGGTGGAACTAGATATTTTGTATTCATCTTCCCAAGGAATAAAAATTAATATTTCCATGTGGATGACTAAGAGGAGAAACCAATAAATAAAAATTAGGAAAAGGCTCTAAACCAAATAACACGATATGTGACAATAGGAAAATATTTACAAGAAGAAAATTGATACCCAAACTGATAAAATAATAAGAGTAAGTATCATTCTATAGAAACCAATCAAAAGATAATTCACTAAAAATGTTACAAACATTATAGATCCTATGTCAGATGTAGGAAACTCCTCGAGTAGTGATGAGGTAAGTAATGAATATAATTGCATAAATAATATACTGATATTTGATATAGATTCTTTCCTTAGGAAAAACACCAATGAAATATAGAAGTAAAAAACATTAATGAAATATTATAGGAATAAATTTAAACAAAATAAATAATCTCTCAATGGTGTGAAAATAATTATTGAAAAACTCAGTAAATTCATGATGAAAATTATAGAGCATTAAAGTATCAACAATGATCAAGATGAAAAACTCATATTAAAATAAGAAAAAATGGGAAATATGGAATCAAAAATTCTTTCTGGTGAACAAGAGTTAAAAATAGTGAAATATGAAATTTAAAATTCTTTCTGAAGTCTATGATCAATAATATAATAGATGATATTTATAGCACACTAATTCAAGTTAAATATAAACATTAAAATGATCCAAAATATTAATCAACCTTTCTTAAATTTATGGGTCCTATTTCAAAATATATACAATTCTGGGACATAAAAGATTATGATAAACTTTCTTTTGAATCAAGTGATTAAAAATAATACAAGAAAAATAAACCTCCTTTAAGTGAAAGAAAAACCATGTTAGATCTATATAGTAATGTAAATAATATAGAATACAATTTTCAAAACATAATTATAGATTTAATAAAATATTCAGTTTCAATGTCTATCATTGGTGTTGTGGTATTTTTCATCATAAATAAAACACATGTTGTCAAAAATTATCTTAAATTTTAGGATTTAATGAGTCTTGGGGGAGAAGAACTAAAGTGAAAATAATGAACATCCAAAGAAGAATTCTGTGGGAAAAATATATAAAAGTATCCCTACATAGAATAGTTTTGAATGTCTAAAGAAGTTTGTTGTAGATGTGAGAGACTAGTGAATTTTATTGATAAGTTCATCAAAAATATCTCTAAAAAATTATCCTAAAATTAATATCAGAAATAATTATATATTAATAATAACGACGATAATTTATTCAGATTATAACCAGTATTGAAGTCAATCAAGAGAAGAAGACCATGGATCCTTGATAGTGGGAATTTTTTACACAAGATCGGAGATACCAATATCATAAATGTTATGGAAGATCATAAAAGAGGATAATTTACATTTAGAAATAATAGATCCATTATAATTGAAGGTTTCGTAACATATAAGATTGAATCAAAGGGAATAAAATCCAAATGTGTTATATTTGTGGAAGGACTAAAACACAATTTTCATAGTGTTATCCTATTGTGTAATAAAGGATATTAGGATGATTTCCAAGAGAACTCATTCATTATAAAAAGTTTCAAATATGGAAGATCCATCATAGGAGGTTCAAGAACATGTGAGAACTTGTTACAAATTGGTGACCCATCTAATTCATGTTATATGAATATAAAAGTTGAGAATGATTTATGGTATTGAAGACTAGTTCATCTTTTCTAGGAAAAGATGAGTAAAAATTCCGAATATTTTTTATTGATAATCCTTCCCAAAATAAAAATACATAGGGAATTATTTTGGGAAACATTATTTAAAGGGAATATGTTTAAAAGGAAATACATGAATATCGAAAATCATTCAACTAGACCATAATACCTTTTATATTTATATTTGTGTGGTCCCGTGAGGAATAATTCAACCAAAGGTGATATTTATTTCATTACATTCATTAATGATTATACCCTGATGAATAATGTTATCTTATGAAACATAAATTAAAGGCCATTAATTTATTTAAAATCATTAAAAGAAAAGATAAAAATGATATTGGTGTTAACATAAAAAAGGTATGATATGATAACATCAAAGAATAGATAGGTAATTACTTTGAGATCTACATAGAAAATCATATAATAAAACATAAAAATATCATAACATTTAATGATCATCAATATGTTCTGGCTAGGATTATAAATCAAAGTATTGTGTATATGGTATAAACCATTCTAGCGGAAAACAAACAAACCTATTTCTTCTTACGGGAAGCTTTGTGCGTTATTTTACACCTTTAGAATATATGTTTTTTGATACCTAAGACAAAAAAGGCTCCATATGAATTTTTTTACCATAAAAAGATAATAGTAAAATACTTCAAGTTATTTTTAATCCCTTGTTACATGAATATAAATAATATAAATATGGAAAATCTTTAATAAATATCTATAGAAGGGTCCTTTTTCATGTTTCTTTCCAATCAAAGTGGGTAAAAATGCAAGAAAACAATTCCTAAACAATCTATTAGAGTTTAAAAATGAATAAATTATAGAAAATAGGTAGATAATAGTTCAATTTATTGAGGTTTAAGTATAAATTAGTTGATCTATAAACATGTCTATCCCAATAAAAAAAGTTATGGATAAGGATGTAAATGAGTAGGTTAATGGTTTATATTGACTCATTTGTGACCAGAGATAAATAATATATTTATATGTAGAGGATAATGAATAAATTGGTGAATAAACATATTTATTATGAGGAAATTATTTTCCCAGGAGATACACTTATCCAAACTAGAATATGGTCAACACTTGAGAACTATTCTGTAATTATTTCTCATGTTTAACATAAAACTATTTTTGAGGCCATTAAGAGTTAAGATTGGATAGTTTCTATGAAATGAAATATTGGTAAAATAGAGAAGAACTCCACTTTTAATATAGTTCCAAAACATGAGAACAAAAAAATAATTTATAGGAACTTAGTGGATACTTAAAAACAAACTGAATGGAAAAGGATAAGTCACATAAATAAGTAAAGACTAGTTTTAAGGGGTTTCTCAGATATAAAGAGTTCAATTTTTAGAAAAAATTACACCAATAAAAATTATTAAGGCTATACATATGTACTTAGTAATGAAAACTCAAAAAAATACATAATTTATCAAATGGATGTAGAATCTACCATAGTTAATGGTCATCCTGAAGAAGATGTTTTCATTGAATAACATGACTATTTTCCTCTTGATAATGATGGAAAAATGTTGTGACTATTTATTAAGGAATTATATGTCTTTAGGTAGACCCTATGATCCTGGTATACTAAGATTGATGGATACTTGAGAATCCTGAAATTTTCAAAACTAAAAGTTTATAGAAATCTCAATTTGAAGCATTTTTTCAAGGGTGCTATCATTATTATATTAAATGTGAATAATTTAATTATTCTTATAAAATAAAGATTATTGTTTTGAGGAGTTTTTAGGGGAAATAATAATTTAATTTTTAAAAATTCTATGTTGGTTGGGATGTCATACTTTATCGGGTTACAATTCATACATGTAGTTGGTCATATTTTCTTATCTCAAGAAAAATACTCCAAGGAATTATTAATGTGGTTTGGAATTCAGGAACTCCATGTTATTTATACTACTATATATATTGGATCTAAATCATCAAATTATTAGTCTAGAACTTGAGGGAATCAAAAAGAGTATAGAAAACTATTTAGAAACCTTTACTTCTTAATATCTTATTTACCGAATATAGTATTTTCTATGACACTATGTCAAACATTAAAAAGTTATCCTAAGGATTATCAAATTCCAGTTTCCATTATAATCATGATATAAATTATGAATACATTGATTTTGTACCTTTTTCAAAGATCTAGTTTATATTTGACCTTATATGTTTTTACATATGTTGATTGTCAAGGAGATTATATTAATAAGAAGTCCACTTTTGGTGGACCATATTTCCTTGGTGGAAGTTTATTGGAATATAAAAAAAATTGAACACTCAATGGAATTAATAATTGATGAAACCACATACATATCAGGTTCAAATGTTTGTACTCAAATGATATAGATGTGTGTTTAACTAGATAGCATGAGAGTTAAGATAGAGAAGCCACAATGTATTTCCTAAAATAATCAAAGTGATATATATATCTTTCCTTGAATCTAATACAATACTGTAGATTAACTCACATTGATCCTATATTTCATTTAATCAAGGAGAAGATTTCATAAGGTAATATGAAACATGAGTATTTTGGAACCAAGGAATTAGTTGCAAATATTTCCACTAAAGTATTTCTAAAGGATTCACTCTATAAATTAAGGTTAAAATATCATGTTCAACCTTTCCATCTCACTTAATAATTTATATAATCATACCCCTATAAGTATTTTGATTCTAATGTTATAGGAAAAGAGAAAATAGATATAAGTTTTACTTCTTTTCCAAAAGGGGGTAGACTGTCAAATGAGGAGTTTAAACTTCCTTAGTTATCTAAAGCAATGGTTATTTTAAAAATGGTGTATAATTTATGATGACATAGGATATATTATAAGGAAAAATCATTTTTTTCACCTAGGAAAATGTTTCTTATCATCTTTGGTTTTAATTCACTACAAAACACAACATTACACTATGGTGTTCTATCAATATGTATCTCCTTCGTGGTAGGGTGTGATTCAAAGATTATTTAGTGGGGTTACTTATCAATGATTTGTTTTAGTATCTTGATAAATATTTTAAAAAAATCATTCAATAAAATACAAAGGGGATATTGAAGAAAACTATGGATTAGAGGAAATGTTGAAGACATGTGGTTTTTTTATTTCAACCATTTAATTGAATTTATTTTTTGGTGATTTATATTGTTTGAGAAGATTTTGATGTACTTCATAGTTGTTTTAAACTTGTATGAAGACTTTTGGAATTTGTGATTTCATATACAAAAATGGTTAAGTCTATAATTTTTCAAAAGGATCGTTCTATATGCACTGTGACGATGAAAAGCACTATAAATTAATCATTTTATCTAAGAGAACTTAAGTAAATATAAAAGTAATATATGAATAATCATGGATTTATCATTTTATATGGGCCATTTTCAATTTTTTTATCATGATATTGATCTATGTAAACTTCATGTGAAATGCGTAAACATCATCCACATAGGAATAATTTTTATATGGATGTTTTAAATGCACTATAAGGATGATTTAGGAACTGTTTAGCCATAATTTTATTGAGTAATAATCATTTCTATCATGCATAAACATCATTCGATATCTACGTAAGGATCAAAAAATAGAATTTTTTTGAAAAAATCGATTGGATGATATTATTGGTTACTATAATTATTTTAAAAAGAACAATCAGCCCAAGTAATTCTATAACTAATATTATAATAATAAACATTAACATTTAAAATGTGATTAAAGACACATGAAGAATATATGATCCACATATTATAAAGAAAAATATTGTAACCAGTTTTAAATGAATGTTTGAGATCTCAACGAAGTGGAAATTAATTTATTCTATTTCCAAGAATAATGAAGACGTGATTGTAATGATAAATGAATGATTCTGATTTCCATAATAATTGTTAAATATTTTAGAGATTCGAGATAATAATTTTTTAGGTCATATGTATTCTCTTTATATGAGTTTTAAGATATGTTTTATTATAAACAAATAACTCATGCATTGAGAATATGGAATCCTCTAAGAACTAATATTCATCCAATGAAATTAAAAGGCAATTTATGTTGGGTGTTTTTCAACATCACAACCAAATTTTCATGAGAATATATTACTGCATGTCAATGTTCGGAAGTCCAAACTAGCATGGATATTAGTTGAAGAAGAAAAGGGCAGTTGTGTGAAATTATCCTTGAAATGAAATAATGGGAGATAAACACAAGTAATTGTCTTAGTGAAAAGTGTGTGATAATTAATGAGTGCAATAAATTAGTATTTTATCATTTTTCTATTTGTTAGTAGTCCCGATACATTTTGGTACTATACCAATTCAGTTATATGGAAAATATCATGATAAGTTAGTGTGCTTCCTATACATGAATATTAATTTCTCTAAGAAAGAGAATATTGTTACATGGAAATATTAAGGATGTTGATTTTTTGAGTGGTCGACAAGAATATAAAATAATCTCATTTTTGTAGTGTTGAATATTTTTTTGTGAGGCTATGTGGCACATAAGAACAAGTAGGTGTACATGAAGCTGAAAAAGTAGTTACAAAAAAATTATTTTCCCCTATTCTTGGAGTATTGAATCTGAGGGAAGAATAAGAAGTAAACGCTAAATGTCATTGTATACAATTAATTGAGTAGTCCATGTTCATAATAGTTTTTTCACCACGTATATTTTGAAGTGGAATTTCTTGAAAAGAGTCAGTTGTTCTTTCAAGATATTATCCTACCTGATCAAAGGAGAGGAGCTTATACAAATTTTTGAGGAAACATGTATCCAAAAGAAGACTACACTCATCTTGTGAAGTTATTTAATAGTAACTATAGAGAGATAGTGGAACATGTGTGTAACAACCCGATATAGAACTGTATATTTTCATTAAATAAATATTGTGTTTGATTACTTGATATACATGCAACACTGAACTAAAATGAAAACCACGATATATTTATGTAAAATATAAATAGTACATATGACCATTAAAAGTTTTCCATTAAATTAAATTAAAAAATTCAATATGTGTATAATGAAAATAAATACTACTTTTAATACTAATGAAGTTCAAATTGTATAGAAAAAATAACTACGAAAATCCTTTTATGCTAAAAATATATTTTTATAAAACTAGTGTTTTATTTAAAAAAATATGTGTAGAATAATTAAATAATAATAAAATATATTTCAAATATGATTAATATATTACCAATAAATTAATTATTAATTGATAAAAAATAATAATCATTAATTGTTAACATGTTTAAAATTTCTTTTCCTATATGAAAAGTATTACACTATATTTTTTATTTCATTTAAATATTGAATTCTAAAATTTTATTAATTTAATTGGAAAAAATGAATATAATTTTTGGATTTACCATAATCATATAATCTAACTATTAATTTTTGGATTTTTTATAAAATGATCATTTAAAAAAAATATGGTTTTTGTGAAAATTATATTTTTGAGGATTTTGTCATTATGATAGAGTATCATAGAAGACTAAAAAGACAATAAATTAATAAAATAATTATTTAACAAATAGAATTATTAAAACTAAAATATTGATTGATCTTTTAAAATCATTTTCCAATATTTTTATGACTAAATTAAAATGTTATATTGATGAAAACTGTTTTCTATCTTTTCTTATAATTAAGTATTTTGATGGGGAAATTTATTTTCGGCTTCCTTTAAAAGCCACATACATTTTTTTTTATAAAAAACCAATTTATTTCATAAAAATTAGAATCTATTATAATCTAATTTTGTTGATAATTATTAAACATAATAATGAACTTTTCCAACAGAACAATTTTTAAAGGTTATGTGCATTTTTAAAAAAAATTAACATTTCAAACAAATAGAAAAATTATTTTTTAAGATGATTTAAATTTTTTTAAAATAATGGTTAATATTATATAAAATTTATATTCTAAATTTTTATCATAGATATTAATTACAAATGTTAAAAATTAATTACCACAATAAATTTAAATTAGGTTAAAGTGTAAAGAGTTACATGAAAGAATCTAAAAAAACTATGGGATGTATCCAGAATGAGTGGATGAGGAATGTATAGACCCCCCAAAACATCCCCTCCACCTTTTCCATTTAGGATACATTTAACATTGAATATAAATACTACATTATTGAAAATGTGATGGTTATTGCCAAAACTGCACTTCTATTCCCTTATAAAAAGGTAACACTCCTACTACATCATGGACCACCTAGAATCTGAATATATAATTTAAAATCTAAAACTTTTATCCACCTAGAACCCTCTCTCATATCTAGAAAACTATATTCAACTTTATTTTTATAAATCCTTCATATCCAATGAGTTTTCTTATAGATTACTCAAGAATCAAATGTGATTTGACATTCTCTTTGTCCTTACTTTTACTCTCCTCATAATGAATATTATCTTACCATATTTATATAATGTAATATTTATTATTATTATACTTAAATTTCATAATATTAATTTTTCTATAATTATTCAATCCTTACCATCCACTAATACGAAAATAATAACATTGATCATCCATATATGTGAATTACCTCCTCCACGAAGTGATGCTGTTAATTTATCAACACCACCTATAAAGGTCGGTATAAATGATTCATTTGATGAATAAATATTATTTATATTTAAAAAATAAAATTATAAATTTACCATTTTTAAAATACCATCATTCTTTACATTCATTAATAAATGGGATTGATAATCATGTGTACAGAGAATTACAGGCTCCATAAATAACGATTTTTGTTTATCATCACCACCCATCATTGGTGTTTACAATAATGGATTTACTAAGGATATATTATTTTCTAACATTTTTAAGCTTCTTTTAATGTCACATTATCAATATCTAAATGATTCCCCCTGCTTATTAAATCTTTATAACACATTACCAGCTGGGTTGATTTAACCACCTATGTAAATGATGGAACAACGATTATGTCATAATTGTTTATTGGATGTAATATAATGTAAATTTCATGTAGTAATGATATATTTAATTTGTTTTAATTATTTTTTATGGTTTTTTTAAAATTAAAATATTTATTAATATATCTTCTTTCAATTGTTAAACGCATTGAAAAACAGTTCATCGTTATTTCAAATTTCAAATATCGTATTCATGTCTTTAACCAAATGAAATTGAAAATTATGTAATAATTTAAAAAAAAGTTATTATTATATCTTGAATTATCTATGAATTATGAACATTAATCCACTTAGTGAGAATCAATCTGCTCTTCATGAAATTTTGAGAAACAAACAACTTATTGTTATAACACCCTAAAGCAATAAAAAAACAATAATGAGTTAATGTAGTTGAGATATATTTTTATAAAATAATTATGAAAATATTATTATGTTCATTTTAAGTCTGTGATATAATTTATTAAGATATTTATGATCATTATGTAGGGTGTTTGAGTAAGGCTGTTTATGTAGGAATAGAATTTATGATTTTTGGCATCTCAATTTTTCATCACTGAGATATGAATTGAATACAACAGTTATTTAATATGTGTGGTGTATATATAATAAATTAATGTATTTTTTTCATAATTATAACATTATATATGATATTTAAAAACACTTATCATGTTATACCTTTTAGGGTCTTCGATTTTAAAGATAAAAAAATTATATGGATTTTACGTCCCAAGTTTTCTTCATTGAGACATGTTTCAATGATATGTAAAAATTTTATATTTCTACGGTGTATCTACTAAAAACAACTTATTTTTGAATAATACATTATTTAACTCATGGTATTTGAAAAATAATATTATTTTTAGGCTTCAAATGACATTTTATTCAAAAATTACTAAATCAAAAACAATTTTTCATCTCAAATTCCTCTCTTTGAGACATATTTTAATGTATACACATAATTTATTTTATATAAGACATATTCTACCTAAATGATATTTTATATCATGAAATATTCATTATTCATGGTAATTTATGATCAATTTTAATTTATCTCTCTTTTAATAGGTTTTGAGTTAAATGTACCTTACATCGTAAAGGGTTATCATGACCCAAATATGTTCCTTGGGTCATAATCACATATCTTTGACTATTATATTTCTAGATTTATATTTATATGAAATTATAATTTTATGTTTTATTTAAAAAAATTCTATGGAAATCAAATTTCATGCCAATATATTCTTCCTTATTCATTTTTCAATGAAAATGGATTTTTGTAATGAATATTTCATATTTATTTTAATGGATTTTTCTTCCATATCCATGTTATTAATTCATCCAATTTTCTCATTTAACTATTGTAAAATCAAATTTTTTTACCAATGATCCTTACATACATATTAATTTATTTTAAAATAGGCCGTTTTTATCTTTTTAGGTATGTGGATTTTTCATCAATTGAATTTAAAAATATTCATAATCTTTTCCATCCTTTAAAAATAATATATTTAATATTCCACTCTTCATTTTTTATAAACTTCATGTATTTTCAATGTTTTTTTAATTGTAAATATTTATAATATAATTTTTAAAACTCAATTCCTTCCCTTCACAAGAATTTTTTTTAATTTAAATTTTTCTTCATGGTTTTAAAAGGATTAGTTAAAAAATTTATATTTTCAATTTAATTTACCCTATATGGTTTATCTTTCAAGAATTTATTTCATTATCATCATATATATGTTATTATGGGATGATTAATTTTGTAAAATGATATTTTTTATATCCTAGGATTTATTAATTTCATGTTATGATATTTTTTGAGTGTTTTAAGAATCCTAATTTTGTCATGGGTTTTTTATGACATGATGAATGCTATTTTATATGGAACTCAAATATGTGGATAATGATGGGTGGGGTATTATGTCTCCCACTATTGATTCATTTGAGATTACATATCTTTTTTACATTTATTGTGGATAACTAATATTTTTCATTGTTCTTTTAATAATAAACTTCTCCCATAACAATTTTATCATATTATTATGATCCATCCATTGATGAAATGTTGATATGTTTTCTATTTCAAGGTGATTTAGCTCACCCCATTCGTATGTTTTTGTTTCCCTGGGCTATGAAGATAATTATAAATTTTATAAAGTCTAGTAGGGAGTCTCTAATGTTTCAATTATAAAAAAAATCATAAGTCTTCTAAAATAATCCTCCATTGTTATTGGTCCTCATATACAAAAATCATTTTTTTATTTGGATTTTGAGATAATTTTGTGATATGAAGTTTTTATATAATTGAAATTATGTAAAAGAAAGATGTGTTTGGGGGATTTTTAATAATAGGTAGAATGGGGATCACTATAATAAATAACCCAACCACTTGTATTGTTAAAAATATATTAATAGAAAATCTATATCCTGGAATGAATAATAGATATAGCAAGGTGTAGGATCTCACATTGATGTTGAGCCTTATAAAATAATATGTGTGTGGTCTTTTTATTATATATCCTTTATCAAATTCAGGTGTCTCTATGATTTACGCATTGATTGTTAAAACAATCCAATGTTTAATTATTTATAAATTATATACTTAATACTATATAGTGGTTCGTTGGGACGAACCTAAGGGAATGATATTAAATGAGAGTGAAACAACATTTTAAAAACAAGTTCACAGTAAATAGTGGGATAATTCTCCTTTTAACTTTTTTATATTTTTTTGGAAGCAGTAATGATAGTAAAATTATTTTTTAAAGAACTAGGTTGTATCTTGAACTATGATGAACTAAGAAAAATAGTGTACAAAAACACAGGAACTGAAACTGAATAAAAATGATCAAGGAAGATCCTCAGGAATTTTAACTCTAATTGTTGAAAATTATATTCTCTTCACAAAAATTTAATTTTAATAAAAATAATAATAATATTTATTAATCTCCCTCTCTCGGAAATTAATCACATAGAATATTTATTCTTGGATTTCACCACTCTAAGAATCATCAAACTGAAATGAAATTTGAAAATGGTATTATGGGAATAAAACTAACTGTAATAATAAAATGTTTTGGAATTTATGCTTTATGAAAGGAATTAAAGAAAAATATCACTGATTGACATTGACGTTTTGAATTTTGAAACATAATTCACACTTACTAGAAATGTACATAGGTCTTAAAAACACACTCAGTGCATAGTATGTCAGACGTTCACTATGGGTTCCCATTTTCCCATTTTAATCTATCTTCAAATGAATTACAGGACTACCATTTAGATTTTCTCCATAAGGTGATTTTTTTTATTTTTAAATAAAAATGGGTCCCTAGTGTTCATGTTCATGCTTTGAGTTTCCTAAAGATATGACTAAAATTATGAAATAAATTAATCTTTTATCACTCTCTTTTTTATTTCCTAAACAGAATATTCATTAATAAATTTTAAATTTACCTCACCAGTCAATTTTGAATTCATTGTAAAAATGATGCGAAGAAATAAAAGAATTACCAAACAGAATTAAAAATCCTCGAACACAAGGAATATATCCCATGATCATATTCAAAACATAAATTTGAAAAATTAAAAATACAGACTAAGGAAATTGAAAAAAATGGTGAAAGAAATCTCCCTCTCAAATAATATGTTTCTGCTATACTCTAGTCTTCTTTGGTTTTTCATTTCTCTTCTACTCTCTGTGTCTCCAAGAAAGTGAGATGTGAATATTCGAATATGCTATCTGCCCTCAATTTTAAGGACCTCTATTTATTTATCTATTGGTCACCAATGGAAAGCATTAATTTCAGTGCATCTTCTCAGTCACCAAACACCAGACTTCATCCTTTTTTCATCCGTGATAAGTTAATATTACCCTTCTAACTAACTGCCTGATGGTTGGTGAAAATAACATTGATGCCATTCATGCTGGATTATGCTCAGCGAAAACAAAAAATAATTATATCATTATTGAATGTTATTATAAAATTTTATCTTTTATAAATAATTATTTAATTAATTTATTATTTTTACAATTGTTATATTAATGGAGGTATTAAATTAATATATTAATTAATTTTTATTTCTTGATAATTATTTGTAATTATATTTAATATTAATTTACTAATTATTATTCAAACTGACTCTTTTAGTTATTTTATTTTAATTAAAAAATTTATTAATTATTATTATTAATTAAATTATTTAATTATTATTATTGTTAATATTTTTATATCTTTAAAAAAAGATAATCAATTTAACTATTTTTTAATTATTTATTAAATGTTGTTATTTCTTAAGTTAAAACATTTATAAATTTATTTATTTAATTATATTATTAATGTAATTGTAATTAATTTTTTTTGTTTATTTGTTATCATTTTTATTATGGTTATAGTACAGATATGTTCAGGCACAGAATGAATTCAGGCCTAAAATTTTATTAGAAAATAAATGTACAACAATAATGGAGAGGATAAGGACACGAAAGCATTTCTTCCCTCCACCAAATGAAAAAAACTAGAGATCATAAGCATCAAATTCATCCCCATGATCATGGCCAGACTCATCAACATCATCAGCAGTTTCTCACTCAGATTGCGCCATCTGTTTTTGATGATCCCAGAGTATTTTTACCTAATATTTGGATGCTCTAGAGTAAGATCTTTGGAAGAAGCCTAGGTGGACCGACCACACCCTCATGAACGAGCTCAATCATCACGACCACATCCTCAACCACCGTTTTTCTAATGATAACACCATTTCCATGTCCTAGCATTCTACCAAGCCCCTTCCAACTAATTTTCATGGGAATGACCAAGATCCATACTTATAGTAATCTGCTTATCCAGAGAAGCCAACACCGTCTTAGTTTTACCCGTCTTGCTAGAGGACGTCAATGTTTTTTCCTAAATCAATTCATTATCCACTTCATCTTGGATATCCATTTAAAAATTCCTAAACTCATCAGAATCGACAACAGTATTAGCATTCCTCTGCTCTCCTGTACCCATTGAAAAAGGGAGAATCAATCCTTCTTGCTCAATAGATGAATGCATTGGAGAGACCCCTCCATTTTTTGGGAAGATATATTGGCCATATACATGAGGTTATTTCTCAATAAATATTCCTTTCCAAACTCAGCATCATATTCATCCACAACAATTTTCACCCAGGACTAAGTAGATTATTTTTTTCAATAATATTCTGGTCAGATTCAGGTCCAATACCCTCCTTCTTCCATGAAACATCTCTAAATAACATCGAAAAAATCCATTGTCCACACCCGTAGGTTCATCCAGAGACACACCCATTGGTGCATCTAGAGATGGTGCGTCCTGCACCCCACATCTGGCTACATGATTTCATGCTTTTTTGAAGAAGCTTCTTTCACCTTGATCAAGAGCTGCACAAAAAACACAGGTCTTACACCAATTGCAAGATGAGACGTCATGCCCAATCACTCTGCATTCATTACAGAAATTTTTTAAATTTTCACATTCAACCATAATTTGGAGTTTATCCAAATTAGTTGAAATAAATACCTTATCTACGAGGGTTGATTCCACATCAACCTCAACAAAAAACCGGGGATAATATTCGTAGCGAACCTGGTCTATTTCTTTCTCAAGCTTAATCAGGAAACCAATGGATAATGAAATATAATATAAAATCTTCCGGTGCCATAATAACCCGTTAAGTCCCACAACAATGACCCAAAATATGATTGAGGAAATACATAGCTCTAAAGGAATGATGTTTTTGTCCCGATCTCAAATATGAATGAGGCCTGGTTTGAGAGTGACTGGTCCGAGTCCCCATTCCCATAGCTTCAAATCCCCTATGGGAAAGAGGATGTGAATAAATACTCCACCCATAGAGACACACCTCCAATCACCAATTTCCCACACAAATGGGAGTCACACAACCAAATATTCCATATTCAATGTCTTTGAACACTTAGGTAAAATAACACTCATAATGATTGAATGATTTCCCAATTTTCGGAATTCTAAGACCACTTCAGCATATGCTTTAAAATCTGAAATGATTCCCTTCCTATGAATCATCCGAACTATAGAGATCCAATGAGGGTTCGGTTCATGGTAAAAAGTGACTTCTATAGATGGGGGTGTACAGATCTAAGGAAGTGATTGTTTCTGGTCGTGGCTAAAATTTAGTGGAAGATTGATTCAACGATTTCTGTTTGATATTTTTAATGTTGGGAATGACTGCAGATCCAATGCTACAGTGGGGAAAGGCCATAGCACTAACAGCGATTAAAGAGCACAATAGTGGGTGGCATGGTCAATGTTGAGTCTTTTTTATGGTAGAGATAAAAGAGTTGTTGTAGTGGTGAGAAGGTTCGATGGTGAGTTAGGTAAAACAGCGGTGGCTATAGGTGTCACATGTGGAAACATTGGTAGTGATTCAGGGACTCACTATTGGGTTATTCCCAATGGCGGGTGGAAAAAAATTGGTGACAGAAATGACTGTGGGGGTCATTTTTTTGTCATTGGGTCACAACAGTGGAGGTGATTTTTGGAAAAGGATGGTAATGTACCGCCATTGGCACCAATAAAAATAAAATAAATAGTATCAATTAAACAAAAAATAAAAAAAATTAGAATGATTAAAAAATAAGGAAATTAAAATTTAAAAACTAAATTAGTTAATTAGATAAATAAAACTAAAAGAAAAACAAGAATTAATAAACGTTTAAAACAATTTAATAAATAAATAACTCAATAATATTATACTAAAAATAAAAAACATAAATTAAATTAAAATCTAAAATTAAAAATATTAATGGAGTGCAATTAGATTAATTGAAACTCGATGTATTAGTTGAATTAAAACATTAAATTTAAATAAGGAATTTAATGTTTGATTTTATGATAAATATAGTAATTGATTAATTAAATATCAATATCATTAATAACATACTCAAATTAAATTAAAGTTTAAATAGAAAATTGAAAATTTAATTAAAAAAATAAAAATAAAACATTTAAATTGAAAAAATAAAAGTTTGATAAAAATATAATTTTAACTTCAATATAATGAAAATATAAATAATCAGAAATTATAATTTGGGTGAAATAAAATAAAATTAAACAAGAAAAAAATCTAAAATAATTATTTAGACTATTAAATTGTCAAATTAAAATTAATTAACATAGAAGGAAAAAATAATTAATTAAATGATTAAAAAAATAATAAAATGATGTGTTAAATCAGGTTAATTAAAGGCCAAATCAAATTCCCCCACACATAAACATTAATTTTCCTCAATCATTTCCATGTTTTTTTTTATTTTTTGAAATGAAACATGTTTATTAAAAATTCAGCTCACAAAGAACCATGTAAATATATTTAAAAAACATAGATTAACAAAAAAATGAAAGTCATGCATTTCAAAAGAATTATTAAAAAGAGTTCATTTCTAAATTCAAAAACCTACTATCAGATCAAAGGAGAAAATAATCATTCAATATCAAGGATGTCATGCCTCTTATAAAAATCCACCAATTGACATAATTTAATTCAAGTATATGTTCTACTACTAAGAGTGATAACATTTTACAATAAAGGTGAATAAAAAATCCAAAAAACAAGAACCTTCAACCATCACTTTCTCATAGGTTCCAAAAATCATTTTTTAAAATAATTTTTCTGAATAACTTTATTGATACAGATTAAATTATTTTCAAAGAAGGAAATATAAGATTTATTGATATTCTGTTCAAAATTCACCTAACATTTATAGACTCATTTTTACCAACAATGTAATTTATTGTTTTTCTATTTTTCATTTTTTTTAAATTTACTCAGACATGTAACTTATACAATACACTGTGCAGATTTACTTTTTTGAAATGTACATAGGTCTTACACAGACACTGTGCCTAGTGTCTAAAATGTTCATTGTGTGTTCCCATTTCCCCATTATAGTCCATATTAGATAAATATATAATTTTACCATTTTTGATGGCTCCGTTAAGTGATTTTATTATTTTTGAAAATAAAAATTAGCCACCTAGGATCAAGTTCTAGTTTCTTGATTCCTTAAGTTATGATCATTATTGCAGAAATATCTATCCTATATCACTCTCATACAAAGTTCCTAAATAAAAAATTCATAAAAGTAGTAACCATCCTCACTCATCTATTATTCATCCTTAAAAAATCAGATTCAAAGTAACCCTCAAAAAATAGTATGTTATAATCCATTAGGAAATACTGAATTTAAATGCAGAATGAATCCTAAAGAAACCCAGATTGTGAAATAATTATGAAAAAATATACACTTTTTTTAAACAAACAATTTAGAGGAATTTGATGTGATTACATTAAAGAACAGATTGTCTTAGTTACATGAAACATTCTTTACTAAAATGATCCAAATTTTAATTATTTATAAAACTACTACTTAATATTGTACATCGGTTCTTAGGGATGAACCCAAGGGATGGATATTAAATGATACTGCCACCAAATTTTCAAAAAAAGTCAGCTATAAATAGTGTAATACGTTTAATTTTAACTTTTATTATATTTTTATGGAATAAGTAATAATGAGGCAAATATTTTATAAAAAACTAGGTTGTAATTGAAACTTTGATGAAGCGAGGAAAATGTTTATGGAAAAATAGGAAATAAAATAGAATAAAAATTGGTCAAGGAAGATGCTCAGGAATTCTAAATCTACTGGTTGAAATTAAAATTTATCTTCACATAAATTTAATTTTAATTCACCGTGGAAAAAGATTCATTAATCTCCTCCTCTAGGAAATTAATCACATAGAATATTGATTCTTGGAGTTCAGCACTCCAAAAATAATCAAAATTAGAGGGTAAATCATTCCCATAGAAGAGAATTTGGGCTTCTATTTGGGAATCTTTCCTCCACAATGATCACTTGTGGCTTGACAACATCTAATAATCATGTGATTGATTTCATCAGGAGGATGCATTCGGGGGTTATTTGCTGGTTAAGGAATCCAATAGCTACAACATGGCTTGTACTTCTTCGAGGTGGTATAAGTGTGGAATCACCTTCTTTCAGCTTTCTATATTCACGATGAATATGAGTTCGACTTTAGATATGGTCGAAAAGCATTACCGGCTTCAATTTTATAATATCAACTAGGGTTTTGGCTTCAGTTTCTTCCATTTTTGTTTATTTTTTGTTTCATTGAACGTGAAAATGGTGAGTTAGGTGTAATCGATGGGACATTGAAGCATTTGATTATTTAAATCCGAGTAGCGGGTTTCTTATTCTTTTGATTGACGGTCACTACAATAGTAGGTCTGTATGAGGCAGCGGTGGAAGGTGTTGAGTCATCAATGGGTTATCCTTTTGGCGGTGATTATAGAGTGGAAGTAATAAAGAGTAATTTCATTAGGGATAATGGTAGAATATAGTGTTAGAGGTGAGAATGGTTCTAGGTTTAGTGGGAAAGGAGTGGTAGGAGAGATGCAGTGGTACCTTTTGAGGATCGATTACTGGTGATGAGTAGGGGACTCATAGTGGGCTAGATTAAGGGAGTCACTATTGGGTTCTTCTAAATGGTAAATGATGTAAAAGGAGGAAAAATAGTGGCGATGGGTAGTGGGACTCACCGTTGGATTCTTCCCATTGGTGAGTGATCTCATGAGTTTGTTAAAAAATGAGAAGTAACAATTGGATTTCCAACGGTGAGTTATATTCATGGCAGTGACTAAGTTGAAATCATTAAAATAAAAATAAAAAGTTAATAAAAATAATTTAAATTATTAAAATTAGGAATTAAAGAAACTGAAACTGAAAATATAATTCAATTTATAAAAAATCCAATTAAAATATGGATTAATATAAATTTCAAATAATTGACTAATTAATAAATTCAAAATAGAAAACATAAAATATAATAACTAAATAATTTTGGAAAATAACTAAAATTATAAAGTAGATATTTTTATAATTTGAAAATTAAATATTAATTTAAAATAAAAAATATTACTCTAATGATTTATATTGACTATTGAAATCAAATTAAATATTTCAAATATAAAATATAGTTAAATATTATTAGTATTACAAAAAAAATAATTTTAAAAATAATGAAAAGTATCTCTTTATAAAAATAATATATAATGAAAAATTTCTTTACAAAAGGAAACAAACAAAAAAATAAAAATAAAGGGTTCAAGTAGAATTAATATTTAATAATTATTTAGAAAAAAATAAATAGTAAAATAAGTAAAAAAATGTAGAGATTGTAGAAGCTAATAATAAAAATTTATATATAAACAATATTAATTTCTAAATTTAATTGTAAAATTACAATCGTGCAATTATTTAACTATAACACCATAAATAATTAAATAAATACTAAAAAAACTAAATAAATTATGTGGAAAATCAATTCATTTAAAGACCATATTTAATTCCCCCACACTTCATAATTGATTGACCTCAGTCAATTTCATGATTTTTTTTCTTTTTAAAAAGAAATATGTGTCTTTTAAACATGGAAGTCAAAATGAAGCATGTCAAGTGTGACGTCTCGGTTCCGGGTTTCACTCAATGGGTGCCCCAAACCTTGTTGGTCACATGACCTCAAGCGCATTTCCCCAAACACCAGAGGCTACCGACTAGCAGAGGGGGCCAAGGACTGATAGTGGGGAAATTATTCCCTCACTTGTCCAAGTGTAGAGTAGCGAAAATAAATATAAACATACAACAGTGAGAGCAGTAATAATATCACTCATAAAAGGACAAAAGAAGAAAGAGATAACGAATATTCTAATAAATATATGATGATTCAATATTTCCTATTTTTATGAAAGTAGTCAAAAAAGGATACACGGCAATCCAATACAATATAGTACAAGTTTTAAGTACAAAAAAACAAAAAAAACAGAGCAACAAGAACTCAGCAGCATCGCAAGCCTAAGATCAGTCCCACGCTCACCCACTCCTATGAAACAATCAGGTACCTATATAGGGACACTTTCTCTTATCAACACCTGTAGCAACATAATCTGGTTTGGTCCAAGACATGACCCAAACAGGGTGTGAGAAATAAATACCAGTAGAAAACTGCCAGAGGCCCGTGCACAACTGTTAGTGAAAATGTACAACACAAATGTGCAATAATAAAAATGCAGTAAGCTAGGAAGTACTCAAAAGAAACTACTCCTACCTGTTCATTATTATTTAACAATTAAATATAATTTAATTATAAGTTCCCGAGACCTGGCCTCAGCCGAGAATATCCTGTACAGTGCCACAACAAAAAATACAATAGGAAATCTAAAAAATAGATGGTAATAACAACACAAAGCTTGTGCTTTAGCTTGGAAAGTATAACAAAAGAAAACACCACAGTTAATATTTAGGTGAACCTTTCCCTCAGGCTAAACAATACCTTTCCTTCATGGTAATCAGAACCTTTCCCTCAGGAGAATCAGTACCTTTCTCTCAGGCGAATCACTACATGAACTTAGTCAAATCAGTACCTTTCCATCAGGAAAATCAACACCTTGACCTCAAGCGAATCAATACCTTTCCCTCAGGAGAATCAACACCTTGCCCTCAGGTGAATTGGTACCTTTCCCTCAGGCGAATCAAAACACCACCCTCATGCAAAGAAAAAAACTTCCCTCAGGCTATGCAAGTAACCAGGATGATACCAACACATAAGCAAGTAATAAATAAGTTTCCTCTCAAGAAAACTCAAAACATGATATCATTATGGCATACCCATGGGTATCCCGGCCAAATAGGGCAACAAGGGAAATGCACCCTCAGGTGCCCCACGATCGAGGAAACAATCTGAAACACCATTTAATAAATGTTTATTTAGGTTGTCTATGAAATTATATATATCATAATAGCTAAGGACTCATCCATTCGACACCCCTAACATGGGCACATAGCATAGCGGTACACAAAATAAACTCAATCATTGGAAATAAACACCAGACCACCTACCTCGATCTCCAAAAATCGATATACACAAACGAAGCCTCTTGAGACGTCTGAGAACAACATAGATCTAGGAATAACAATAACCCATTCAAAACCAAATAACATCCCCTTGGGAAATAATTTGAAGGAAACACAGATAAAGATTGAAGTTCTTACCCACGTGGTCCCAACATGATCGTCAGCGAAGGAATCAGAGTCCAGTTGTTTGGTCAGGAGCTCTTCCAAGGTCTGACATTCTCTCCCACGGCCTCCCGAAATTCTAAGATTTCTCTATTTGAATGAGGATGTTACTAATGTTTTATAACAAAAAACACAACTACACGACATGTACTCTCAAGTACACGGTGTGTGATTTCTATTTATAAATTGTTCTTATGGTGGCTAATTTTCACCGCCACACTATTCATCAGCCAATATGATTACATGACAAGTATTCCTTAGTACACGGAATGCACTATCGTTCTGCTGGTGACTACTGCCACCGCATTACTGTTCACCTTCCGACTAATTACACGGCATGTATATACTAAGTATGTGGTGTGTAGTTAGTTTTTACACCCTTCTTCACCGACAGGCCTACACTCCTTATATACTCATCCCACACTTCCAAACTACATGGCATGTGGAAAAGTACATAGTGTGTACCCACAAATTTTGGGATTTTTCCATATTTTCCATATTTTCCCAAAAACACTTAAGGAAAAAGGAAACGAAGAAACCTGTCCCTCAAGAATAAGAACCATGTTCTTATAAAATTCCTCCCTTAAAGCGATTCATCCCCAAATTTCCCTTCCAAGTGTGGTGAAGATAAAGATAAGAACAACTCTATCCACTGAGCACGTACGTCGGTCTCCCGCTCCCAGGTTTCATCTTACACTCATCCATGCTTCCATATCACCCGTACAAGAGGAACATAATAGTCTCTGATAACCTTTGTGCTCCTATCAACAATACGAATCAGATGCTCCTCAAAGGATTCATCGACTTGATGTTCAACCTCCTCGGTCTGAAAAATGTGATATGGGTATGTGTGATAATGGAACAACTGAGATATGTGTAAGATGTCGTGCATGGCCCAGTACCTCTTTGGTAACTTCAACTGATAGGCAACTAGCCCGACAATCCTAAGAATCTCAAATGGCCCTACATACCTCAGTGAAAGTTTACCATGTCGCTTGATCCACCTGGGTCCCACCCTTGGTGAAACACGCATGAAAAACTGATCCCCAACCATGAACACCAAGTGTCATCTGTGGTGATCAACATAAGATTTCTGACGAGACTGTGAAGTAGCCATCTACTTCTGAATCAACTGGACCTGCTCTGAAATCTCCTGCACAGGACATGGTCCCAGTAAAGCTGCCTCACCTGCCTCCAACTAGCACTAGGGTGATAGACATATCCTACAATATAAATCCTCATAAGGTGACATCTCAATAGTTTTATGAAAACTATTATTGTAGGAAAACTCGAACATGGTTATGTGCCTCTCCCAATATCCCCCAATGTCCAGGACGCATGCACACAACATGTCCTCTAGAACCTGTATTGTACGCTTTGACTGGAAATTAGTGTGAGGGTGGTAAGATGTGCTCAGAAGCACCTGTGTACCCAGTGCCCTCTGAAAACTCATCCAAAAACTACACGTAAAACAAGTGTCCCTATTTGAAAATATAGAACGAGGGACCCCATGAAGATGTACTCTATATCAGATATAAAACTTCCCGATCTCATCAACACCGAATGTATCCTTGATCGGAAAAAAGTGATCTACCTTAGTATGTCTATCCACAACAACCCACGTGAAATTATTGCCTCGAGGTGACCTCGACAACCCGGTCATGAAGTCTATCGTGACATAATCCCATTTCCACACCGGGATGGGTAACTGCTTTAGCTGTCTGGTTGGCATCTGATGCTCCACCATCACCTGATGATAGGTGGAACATCTCATAACAAATCTTGCTACCTCTCTTTTTATACCTAGCCACCAATACTGGCATCTCATGTAATGGAATATTTTGGTAACTCGAGGATGTACTGCCCAAGCTGAAGCATGAAATTCCTGCATAAACTCCTCGCATATATCCCCTGGAACCCACACTCATCCATGGATACACAGTAAGTCATCATTTCCTATCATCCAACTAGAAGGAGGGTCCTCAATTTCCACCAACTCCTGTAGAACTAGGCCTTCAAAATCTGATATCTATCTCATCCTCACTCTATCTAGGAGGGTAGTAGTCACTGCTAATGATGAAATATAAGTTCACCCCTGACTGTCGTGCATCTCAAAATGCATCTTTGAGAACAAATACATAAGCATCCACTCACCACTGGCCTCCTGCACTGCCTGTATCTGAGTCCTCCTACTCAGTGCAACAACTACTGCATTACCCTTAACATGTGCATAGGCAAGCTCAAAGTTGTAGGACTGAAGGTATTCAACCCACATTCACTATCTCATGTTCAATCACAATGGGTAAAGATGTATTTAATACTTTTGTGGTCTATAAAAACCACTAAATGTTCTCCCAAGAGATAATGTCTCCAATAGTGTAACACTTGTACAACTGCAGCTATCTCGAGATCATGCATTGGGTAATTCCTCTGATGTGGCCTCAACTGCCGAGACCCATATGCAACTACTCAATCACCCTGCATCAACACTACTCTGATCCCAATACATGATGCATCATATAAAACTATATAGATCTTCCCTTGCTCTGGAAGTATCAGGACTGGAGCTAAGGTCAACCTTCGCTTCATCTCCTGAAAAGCTACAACACAAACTTCTGAACAAACAAACCTCATACCCTTCTTAGTCAAACTCGTCAACGACGCTGGAAAGAAAGAGAAGTCCTATATAAAGTGCCTGTAGTACCCAGCCACCCCAAAGAAACACAATATTTCAATCATGTTCTTAGGATGCTCCCAGGAAACAACTTCTCTCACTTTCCCTATGTCTACTACAGCGCCTACCTCTGAGATAATAAGACACAGTAAGTGAATCTGGTCCATCAAAAAATTGAACTTTGAGAGCTTATCATATAATTGATTCTCTCTAAGTGTACTCAGTACGATCTCCAGATTGGTGGCGTGGTCGTGTTTTGTGTGAGAGTACACCAAGATATCGTCCATGAATACTACCACAAAAGAATCCAGATATGGGTGGAACACACGATTCATCAGAGCCATGAAAACTACTGGCACATTCATGAGTCCAAACGGCATATCATTGTACTCATACAGACCATATCTTCTCTGAAAAGGTGTAAGCGGTATGTACGATGGTCTAACACGCAACTGATGATATCTAGATCTCAATTCAATCATTGAGAACACTCATGCTCCTCAATGTTGATCAAAAAGATAATCAATCCTTGGTAAGGGGTTTCGGTTTTTTACTGTCAACTGGTTCATCTTCCGATAATCCATGCGGAGTCTGAGGGTACCATCGGCCTTCTTCGCAAACAAGACAGGCGAACCCCAGGGAGAAGTACTGGGTCGGATGAAACCCTTTGCTTGTAACTCCTCTAACTGCCTCTTGGGCTCCTGAAATTCGGTTCTAACCATCTTATAAGGAAGAATGGACACTAGTGCCTCTCCTGACAAATTCCCTATAGAGAAATCCACCTCTCGCTTAGGAGGTAGACCTGGAAAGTCAACCAGGAAGACATCCCAGAAATTATTTACCACAGGAGGGAAATCTTTCTAATAAGTTCCCCGATCATCCAGATATAAAATCGAAATCTGGGATTTCATACCACCTCACCCACAATGCTCGGGTCCAGCTCGGCTCACCCGGACTTCGCATTCTCCCTTGTATAGAAACTACCCACCCTCTAGTGATGTGAAACTCACCCTACGACGATAGAAATCCAAAAAGGCTCGAAAGGGTACCAAATAGTCCATCCCGTGAATGAAATCATAGCTCGTCATCTCTAAGATATAGAGGAACCATAGAAATTGACACCCACCAAATTCTAGGAGGCACACATTGCACTGATGCACACCTGCCATTCATATCCCCAACGGAGTGTTTAGTGTCATGATATCAGAAGAAGAAGATGAATAGATCCCAAGGCTCTCCACAACAGTAACAGATATAAAGCTATGTGTAGCACCAGTATTGAAAAGTACTGAAGACAAAACAAAAGCGACTATAATAGTACAGGTGATAGTGGAAGGTCTGGGATCCTGCTCTTGTTGGGTATGTTGCACTGCATATGCCTACCCAGTGCTGCAGCCCTGCAACACAGCCAGGCTACCCTGAGCTGACCCACCCTGCTGTCTCTGAGATCCTAGTGTTTGTCTACCACGACCATGACCACCACCTCGGCCTGAACGCCCTGACATATTCCAATTCCCTGATTGGTAAGATGCTGCTCGCCTTGCTCTTGCAAACAGAGTCTGCACCGAACCCCTCTCACTAGACACTGGTGGAAACTATAACGACCCATACTTTACATACATTATTATTACTTCAGAAATAAAGCATACTTATTACAACATATAACAAAACCTCGATAGTACCGTATAGGTATAGTGTCTTTAGAAAATAGGAAACATAAACAACTGTTTCATAAATCATCTAAATTGTCTCCCATTTATTTCATCATATCTAGAGTCCCTTTTGGAATATTCTTCTTAATACCCTTCTTCTTGACCTAGGGAAAAGAAAACATAAAAAAGGGTGAGCTCAAATGCTCAGTAAGGGTAAACAAAAGAAATATCAATCATATCATATTCATAAGAACATAACATTTTGAAAATATTAACCTGTAAAAGAGATCATAATATCATAACATGGGATAAAACATAGTAGTGAAATGTAATCTCAATAATCATAACATAAAACATGAAACTTTTTGTTATACACACATAATCATAGAAAATCAATTCATATTAATCAAGACTCATTTCCAAGACTATCATAGCGGACAAGTCCATTATTGAACCGAGTTCACTCCTTGTTCAAGTCCTGTGTCACTGAACAGGATTAACATGCCGTTCTAGCCACATCTATCTCATGAGATATAAATCTTTACCCAATAAAATGGAGGGAGATATAGGTCCCACCCATCTCAAAATGAAACTATTCTTATGTGTGCCACAAAATCATAAATCATACATCATAGCATAACCCATGTAATAAAAATGGGATTCATAAACATCACGCCATCATAACATAATCCATAAAAGGAATTCATAAAAATAATTCCATCATAACATAAGGAAATCAATGTAATAATAGGGATAGAAATAGAACCCTATATTATCTTAGATGGAAAATAATTTTGATAAAACACTTGAACTCCATTCCTGATGAAAATATCCTTTCTTCTTCAATTTTTTTCCTTTGTCGACATGTCATACAATTTTTAACAAAATGAAGTTAATTGAAAATAAACATGAAAACTTGTAAAGTAAGCATCATGTAAATAATGTTATATGAAATCATAAAAATCCATTCACACTGTATAAGTTAAAAATTAACATTCTTCATGTACATTGGCGGGAAAAGTGAAAAAGTACCTCGTACTAAAAATGAAAAAAGATTCATTTCATATCTTTTACTAAAAATCCGCCAATAGGTAAAATTGGATTTAAGAAATTGTTGGAGGATAGAAATAAAATTACATATTGATGAATCAGTGATGTGGATGATAAATATTCCCTAGTAAATATCAAAGTATAATCAATCTCGGATAAAAATTGAGATTCTGAGATTTTCCCGTACCTTAGGCCTGATATGATTTGTACGTATCTGAACCTCCTATATAATGATTTAAAAATGTAATTGGATTATTTCAGATTCATATTCATTTTTATGATATCATATATAGTAATATTCTTTTCTTCTTATTATTAATATTTCATTGCTACTTGTTATTCAGGTGCTTATTGCTTTATGTTCTTATGCGTGTTTTGTCGAATAAATTATTCTACCTATTTTTATGTTATAGATAAATCATTAAAATAATTGTATTTGTATAATATATATCATATTTATTCATTCAATTAGTTTATGTAATCATGTTTTTATGAAGATCATGTAGAACGAATCACATCGCACCGTGGAGATGGTAAGCCGTACGTACGAACGAGCGACGATATTGTTCCCATGATTGTGGAAATATATTGAAGTGTATGGTGTATAATATTTGTGAATAAATATCACTTAATAATCATATATATTTATTTCTTACATTATTATACCCATACAATTAAGGTGGTGGTGGAAAAATAGATTACTCCACGGCGTGGAGAGGTATTCCGTACGTAAGCACGCACTGTGATTTCATTTTCCGTAGGATGGATGAAAGGTGAAATATGGTTGTTTCAGATTTATAATGACATATAAGTATATGATTGATACTGATGTTATTACTTTATTATGAAATAACAAAATTAGATGAAGTATAAGAAGAAATGAATTTGAACGAATCGGTAAAGGATGTTACCTCTTCTTCGACACGCCTCTTTAAAACCTCCTTTTAGGATACTAAAATTGGTCTTTGAAGAAGAAAAGGACCTCTAGTATGTTTCTATGGAAGTTTAGAATGGATATGGGAAGAGGTTGGCCGAGCTTTAAGGCTCAATGTTTTTTAAATAGGAGAGGGAGGAGGAGCCCTTTTATAATGGTGGAGAGGGGCACATTTGGAAACATAAGAAATTTGAATTTATAATAAATCCAAACCCACATAAAAACCTCCAAAAATGACTCAAATATGAATATTGGATGAGATAGGGTTGTAATATCATCAACCAATAAAATTTAGAAAAGTTGGGAATTTATTTTAAACATTATCAACATGATTTATCCTTATTTAATCTATTTAATTTTAATCATGGTAATAATATTCTAATTTTTAAATAATTATAAATAATTCGTTATATGTTGTGAATTGACCTTAATTATATACTTTACTACATTTTAGACCATATAAATTTTAATTTATAATTTTTAAATATTTTTATGTTTTTTAAACAATTTTATAATATGTAATTTTTATAAAAGAACAATAGTGTCAATTTTTACACTATTCATTTATTTGAATTTAAATAAAATATATACAAAGGATATGTCCGAACTAAAATATTAATTAGATTCATAACATGTCATTTTTATTTATAAAATTATTGGAGCACATTAAATATTTCATATAATATTTATTTTAATACTTTTAAAATCATTTATTTGAAATTTCAATCAATAAAAAAATTTCAACATAAATATTGTGTCATAATTAATGATAATTATTTAATCCCCAAAAATTATAAATAAATTCATATGATTTAGATAATTTCATTAGATTTCCGGGGACTATTTATAACCGATATTTGATAAATTTTATCACTAAATTAAAATTATTACACTTATAAGATTTAAGAGAGTGACATGTTGTCACTTTCTTTGGTTTTAATAATTATTGTATTATTTGATGGTCAAAAGGACATGAAATGAATCTATTCCGACCCTTAGGTGATATTTGTCGACTTTTATTCATCCAATAGTATTTTTTCATGTGTTAGGGTAATTTTATAATATTATTTTTACCCTTAATTACCCGATTTACCTTTAAATGTAGTAAATAAAAATCACCGTAGTTACTATTCACAAAATCAAAAAAAGTAACCTATTAACATAATTTGGACCCACGGAATCCAAATACGGAATAAATTTTTCAATATTCAACACACATAAGTTGTAGTAATTAATTTTTAATTAATCCCGTTGTTAAGGAAACAGGTTTTAAAAGATAAAACATTGCCAAAGATTGAAATGTTTTTACCTGTGAATTAAATTTAAAATTAATGCTAATGACATAATTATATTAAATGTTAAAAATATATTCTATTTATACTTTAAAACCATTCAATATTATAATTTAACCATATAAATTATTACGATGAAAAAAGTTTTTTTAATTAAAATATAGTGTGGTTTTACTATTCATTAAAATATGAATGTTCTCAACATAATATGAAAAATCTATCCAAAGTAAATTTTAATATCCTGATTCTAAAGAAGAATTTTATTTTGTAAAATTGAACTTATAAACATGTCAAAACTAGATTTAAAGTGGGTGCACCTCAAAAGGCGGCAAAACTGCATTTTTTTAAAATACTTATTTTACCCGAGAAATTTATTTTGTTCTCATACCATGTTCTAGAAAATTTGTAAGAATAATAATAATGTTATAAAATTAAAAATTTAGTTAATACTATTAATAATGTCAAGATTATATAATATTTTAATAAAATATTTTTGTTTAGTGAAACTCGATATTGCGTACAACACACGCTATCGAGGAAGTTTGATTTTGCGTATAACCCAAGCCAAGCTATTGTAGTTTGTAGTGAACAATTCATTTGATGTTGTGTATAACATAATACATAAAAAAATATACTTCTCATAAAATATCATGGTGTTACAGAAACGCCCTGTAAAAATGATGGGGATGACTAACCTTGTCGCAAGCTTGGTACGCCATTGGGTCACATGGACACTAAGGTTTCTTGTGCCCCTCATTACCACACTGGTAGCACACTACCGAGCCACCTGAATAATTCTTCGGGCTATAACTACCACCATGAGAGAAATATGTCTACCTTTTTTTCTTTCCAGTAGAAATAGTACCAAAGACTAGTGTCAAAGCACCCTGGTTCACCCCACTAGCTTCCCCCAGGTTCCTCTCAGTAATCAATTCCTGGATCAAAATAGCATGCACTGTAGGTAGCCTGAAAATATTCAACAGTGCTCAAGTGTCATATCAGAGTCCATCCTTAATGTTTCTAGCCCTCAATGTCTCATCACCCACTAAAACAGGTGAAAAATTCTATGGCTCGGTGAAGCGAGCAGAATAATCCACACTAACATGGCGCCCAACTACAGATTCATGAACTCTCGAGCTTGATCTGACCTCAGCATCTCTAGAAAGAAAATGTCATATAATACTATATGGAAATCATCCCATCCCATGTCTCGATGATTCTCTATCTAGGTGGTAACATCCCACCATCTCTTGACTGAATCACGCAACATATAAGTAGCAAGCTTGAACATCTTCCCTGGAGGCGTCTCAAGATGCTCAAAGACATTCTGCAATGAATCCAGTCATGAATCTGCAGCCTATGGTCTGCCATTCCCTAAAAATAAAGACAGATGCCGCTACTGGAATATAATTGTCAACTCTTCTATAGATGTGGCAGCCGTTGGTGCTCCCTGGAAGGTCTGCATGAACCACATAAAGCCTCCACGGAACAACGCATCTATGCCTGCGTCTGGTATAACAGATGGCACCACATCTAGCACTGCTGGAGGATCCATCGATAGACCATGGCCTACCATCTCTAGAGTATAATCATTTCATATCTCTGGGAAAAAAACTGGTGGTCTTCTAGGTGGCCTGACTCTACAAGGTCAAATACATGCCTTAGTTTAAGATCATCAGGGACTAAGAACTGGAACCAAAGAAGGGAATAGGGAAAAAACATTCAAGTTTTACAAAACAAGACTACACTATGTGTATAATAACTACACGACATGTTCATTTAAGTCTTTCACATGGGTGTGTGTCTCTACCAGAATTGGTCGTGAAACACCCCAAACACACGACATGTTTACCTCACACACGACGTGTACTTGAATTTTCTTCTACTACCCGAGTCCTTCTACACTGCTAAGACACACGAATCTCTCACTATCCAAGACTACACAGCGTGTCCCATAGGTACACGGTTTGTACTAGATGAGATTCTCCGACCTGTGTTGTTTGTGACATGACCAGATACATGACTCTCACTACACGTCATGTTCTAGATGGACATGACATGAACTAGAAGACGTATCATTGAACCATATTGTTAGTTACACAGCCATGTCCCAAGACTAATCTACATGGCATGTTTGGCATTGAAACATCATGTTTAAGAAAATATTTCTATGTCTGTGTTGTTAGTCACACAATGAACAAAAAGTCAACATGACAGAACGTGTACAACTGGTACCCAGCGTGTTCCCTCAAGAGCTTCTCTATCCCCTGTTTCTACCTACATGACATATGACACGATTAGAAACTACATGAAATGTACTTACGGTACACATCATGTACTTATAATGTTTTCATTTCTTCCTGGAAAGAATACATGATGTGTAGACAAAACTACACGACATGTATTATGGGTTTTTCTGGACAGTAAGCCTTAAAACTTCTCCGGAGCCCAGAAAAAACTGAAAGAAACACCTAAGTGCTATATTCCGATCCATGAGGGCACATACTCCCCGAGAATCAATTCTTGGCATCTTATACATGTTATAGAAAAAGTAAACAAGTCAATAATCCACCAAATTTTGGTTAATGAGGGCACATACTCCTCAAGAACCAAAATTTGGTGTTCATCCACAAACCTTACATGACAATATCCTATTAATTATCAGGTATTTTATAAAAGCATCTATCACTACAACATGCTTCATCTAGAAAAACATATATCACAACATCTTGCAATTTCTAATGCACCTACATAGCATGGAACTATGCATGAAAAGTGATTATAACATGTGCCTAAATGATGAATGGATGGCATACACTCATATCATTAGGTTGAAACTAAATAGAACCCAAGTATAAATTATAACAGTTCTTTATAACTGTGTCACCCAACAGTGACATCAAATGAACTATAAAAATCATAAACAGAAAATCAGAATTTAATTCGAGGCAATCCGGCCTTTACCTGTAAATGGGGTAGCTACTCCGGGGCACAACTTATTGCTGAATCCCTTTACAATCTATCTCTTTGCATCATCTCCAAATAATAAAATAACTCAGAGAAAATAAAGAGCCTCCGATACCACTTTATAACATCCCTGTTCTAGGTTCCACACAACAGGTGTCCCGAACCCAGTGGGTCACATGACCTCATGAGAATTTCCCCAAATTCCAGAGGCTACCGACTATCATCAAGGGCCAAGGACTGATAGTGGGGAAACTATACCCTCATTTGTCAAATTTTAGTGCAACAGAAATTAATATAAACATACCACATCGGATTTAGTAACAATATAACCTAGAAAAGTACAACAAAAGGAAGGGATAACCAACAATCATATATATATATATATATATATGATGATGCAATATGTCCTATTTCTATGAATGTAGTCAAAACCGGATACACTAAAATCAAATACAATACAATACAATGTATATGTACAACGAAACAAAACAAAACAGTGCAACAGGAACTCTACGACATCGCAAGCCAAAGCTCAGTCCCATGCTCTCCCACTCCTCTACAACTATCAAGTACCTGTATAGGGACTCTTAACCATATCAACACCTGCATCAATATAATCTGTTTAGGCCCAAGACATGAACCAAACAGGGTGTGAGAAATAAATCACTGCAGGCAACCACCAAAGGCCAATGCCCAACTATCTGTGAAAATATTCAACAATAGTGTGCAATAATAAAAATGAATTATGGAAGGATATACTCAAAAGAAGCTAATCCTACCTATTCCATTACCATTTTATTATTATTTAACAATTCAATATAATTGAATTATATGTTCCTGAGACCTGGCCTCAGCCGACAAACTCCTTTACAGTTCCACAACAAAAACTAAAACAGGCAATATAAAAAATAGAAGGTAATTAAAATACCAATCTTTTGTTTTATATTGGCAGGTATAACACAAGTAAACACCATAGTGAATATTTAGAATAACCTTTCCCTCATGATAAATAGTACCTTGCCCTGAGGATATTTAGATTATTTCCCTTAGGTGAATAAGTACCTTTTCCTCAGGGGAATCAAAACCTTCCCTCAGGAAAATCCGTACCTTTCCCTCAGGCGAATCAACACCTTTCCCTCAGGGGAATCAGTACCTTTACCTCAGGAGAACCAACACCTTACCCTTAGGCGAATTAGTACCTTGCCCTCAGGAGAATCAAAACACTTCCCTCATGTTAAGAAAAACACTACCCTCAGGCTAAGCAAGTAACCGGGCCAAGCCCAATGCATAAGAACGTAATAAATATGTTTCCCTTAATGAAAAATAAAAACATGCTATCATTATGGCATACCTACAGGTATCCTGGCCAAATGGCTAAACAAGGGAAACACACTCTCAAGGTGGCCCTAGATCAAGGAAATGGTCCCAAACAACATTTTATTCAAGTTCATTTAGATTATCTATGAAATTTTAGATATCTTAATAGCTATGGCCTCATCCACATGACACCCCAAACATGGGCACGTAGCACAACGACACACAAAATCAACACAACAGTTGAAAATAATCATCAGACCACCTACCTCGATCTCCACTGATCGATATACGCGAACAACCCCTCTCGAAACATCTGAGAACAACATAGATCTGGGAAGAACGATAACCCATACAAACCCAAATAACATCCCCTCAAGAACGAATTGGAATGAAACACACAAGAAGAGGGAAGAGCTTACCCGTGCGGTCCCAAAATGATCATCGAAAAAGGAATCAGAGAACCAATGTTCGTTCAGGAGCTCTTCAATGGTCTGCCCTTCTCTCCTGTGGCCTCCCGACGTTCTAAGCTTCCTCTGTTTGAAAGAGGAGGCTACTGCAAGTTTATAACAAAAAAACACAACTACACTGCGTGTACTCTCAAGTACACAGTGTGTATGTTCCATTTTTGTACTCTTCATCTAGAGGTTACTTTTCACCGCCACATTGTTCATTAGCCGACTTGTTTATACAATGTGTATTCCTGAGTACACGATGTGTATTGTTGTTCCACTGACGGCTACTCCCACCCCCTTATTGTTAACCTGCCAACTATTTACACAACGTGTTTTCACTTTTTACACCCATTATCACTGACAGGTCTACGCACCCTGTATACTCATCCCACACAGCCAATGTACACGACTTGTGGAAATGTACATGGTGTGTACCCACAAATTATGGGATTTTTCGCCATTTTCCTTATTTTCATAAAAACACTTAAGGAAAAAGAAAAAGAAGAAGTATGTACCTCAAGAATAACAAATAGGTTCTTAAATTAATGTACTTTAAAATTATAGGAATAAAAACTATGAGATAGGATTTTCGAAAGGAATTTTTAAAATAAATCTTTCCTAATTCAAATACGTATAGAAGATCAAGAGAATAAATTAGAATTCACTCAAGAGGATGTCATGCCTCATATATGAAGACACATAACTAATTAATTCAATTCAAGTCTATGTTCTAATTAAATGTGTGATAGGAGGTTACATAAAATTGGAATTTAGATCCCAAATAAAAGAACCTTCCTCTATCACTTTCTCCTAAATTCCAAAAATAATGGTTTTAAATTATTCTTTTTCAGGAATCACTTTATTGAAACAACTTTAATGATATTTTTATATCCCATTTTTACCCTTATTTATATGTTGTTCAAAATTCACATCACCTTAATGAAATCACTTTAAAAAACTAGGCACTTTATTATTATTATTTTCTATATTTTACCTAGAAATGTAACTTCTTCAAGGCACTGTGGAAATGAACTTATTTTGAATGTACAAAGGGCATACAAAGACCCAGTTCCTATTGTCTCAAATATTAATTGAGGATTCCCATTTTCAAATTTTACTCCTGATTCAAAAGACTTATAATAGTACCATTTATGATGGATCGGTAAGGTGAATAATTTTTTAATAACTTGATTCTTCTAGGTTGAAGTCCAAATTTCAAGTTTCCTAAACCTATAATTATAATTCCTTATAAATCTATCATATATCACTCTATTTATTAATCCCTAAATAGAATATTCATAAAACCAATATGAAAAATCCCTCAGTAATCATTCATCCTCAAAAAATTCAGATTTAAAACAACCCTCGACAACCAGTAAGTTATTATCCATTAATAAAGACTGAATTTAGGTGCAGAATGAAGGAAAAAGAACCATATATTTTGAAATAATTTATAATATTATAACCAATTCCTTAAAATTAATTTATAAGAATTTTATAGGAATATATTAAAAAATTTATTGGATCAAAATATGAAGGTCATCTCCCCCACACATAAAACCCAACTTTGTCTCCAAAGTTAAATTCAAAATTGGAGAAGACAATTTCACATTAAAAGCAAAAAATAAATTTTGAAATTCCACAATTAAGAGATTTTTTCAAGGGACACAGTAAAATTCAAACAATTATTTTTTGTCGTAATAAATATTTTACAATATATTCACATGAATTTTTATTAAATCCAGTGATAATAATTTTTCATTTAAGTTAATAAAGTAGCATGTGAAAATTGAAGTACACAATGAAAAGGGTGTGAGAACGTTTTAATATTTGATTCAATTATATTTTCAATAGAATAGAAAAAAATTATGTTAAACTCGTGAAAAAAATAATGGATAAGAATAATCACTTAAAAGAAAACATCACGGTGTTTAATTACCCCGCAATTAATTTCACAAAGAGATTAAATTTAAATGAAATTCATATGAAAACATTCCATTAATAAATCAACATGAAGTATAGTTTCCTGTAATAGTAAAACATTAAGATAGAAATAATGAAGAGTATAAAAATGTCTTTAGATATAAAAATAAGTTACTTACCTAATAAATTTTATCCAATGAAGCTCAACACAGTAGCTGCATGTGATTTGAGAAAAAAGGGAATTCTTCTCCCCTATTGACACCAGTAGAAATTTTCTTATTGTAAAAAGAATAGGAAGAAAAAGAACTTCCATGCAATGGAAGTTGATCAAAATACATAGAAATATGTATTTTATTCTTATCAAAACATAAAAGTAAAAACAATGTAAAACTATGGGTTGACTACAATGAAGAACTGAATATTATTCCATCAGTTTGACTATAGTGAGAATCAGTTTTAATGAACGAAATAATTTCCAATACCTTTGGTTACCCTTCAAAATATTGTTTGACTATTTTACCATTCATATTAATTTTCTTTTTTTCTTCCCCTATAGTTTCTATAACTCAATTATTTATCAGTATAACTACATTGAGTGGTCAAGAACACATTGATTTTAGCTTTCTTAAAAAGTGTTTAAGTCGGGAATTAAAGAGACAAACCTTATATCTAGGTTTGATTTATCTATTTTGAATGAAATATTCATCAAAAATTTTGTACCAATCTTTGTAAATCCTCGAATTATCATATGACTCTCGCTTAATCCAATCTAGCTTACTCAACAAAATTAGTCTCCAATCTTTAGTAGTCGTAAAATCAAAATTTATAGCTTTAACATCCCAATATGACTTATGCAACAACTCCATAGGAAAATTAAACCATTTTCCAGATAATAGACTGTATGTATACATACAATTTGGGGTTTTTAATGTCATTCTATATTCCCCCCAAAGAATCATCTAAATTTAAAGACTATCAATTCCTTTAGTTTGAATCATTTTTCTCTATAATTTGTTTCAGATCCATTTTTTAGATTACTATATGTCTACTAGATTATGGATGGTAGGTAGTTCTAATCATATGGGTGTATTCATATTTCTCCATAAAAGACTTAAATTTTTAGTTTTTTATATATGTTTCATTATGAGTTATAAAATAACTTTTCACCACATACATTGAAAAGATGTTATTTTTTATAAATTTTATTACACTACTAGCTTGATTCTTGTTCAGTGTTATTTCCTCAACCCACTTAGATACATAATAAACATAAACTAATATATACTCATTCCCATGATATGATGGCAATGGTCCCATTAAATTTAATCTCTAAACATCAATAACATCTAGTTCTAAAATATTTTTTTTGGAATTTGATGCTTTGGAGACAGCCAACTAAATAGCACCTAGAAATCTTGAATAAAGTGGACCATTAAAATTCATCTTGAAGGACTTTCAGAGTTGTCCTCTCTCCACCATGATGTCCACCCCAATGTGAGGAGTGAAAAATCTATAGTGTTGGGAACATCTCTTCTTCTAGCACACACATTGTCAGAATTCCATCAAGACATATCCAAAATAACAAGTGATCATCCCAATGTTAGTAAATAAATTATAAAATGAACATATTTCTCTGTTTGTTTGAAATATATTTTGGAATGACACTTGCCACTAGAATGTTGGAAAATTCAACAAATCAGGAAGACTACCTAACATAGAAAATGACAAACATTAAATCAGGAAAGAAAGAATTTTTCACCCATGGATCTTCATAATGGGTATTAGGAATCATATATAGTTGGCCTGCAAATAAATTCACATCTCCCTAATTATATTTAGTTGTCATTTCAAACTCTTGTAATAAGAGAATCCAACTAATAAGTCTAGTTTTAGATTCATCATTAGAAAATAGATATTTTTTGTAAGATTTGTCAGTGAAGATAATTACTTTATATCCTAAAAGGCATTGCCTAAATTTATCTATAAAAAATACAACAACTAACAAATATTTCGATATATTGGTTTAATTTCTTAATATCACATCTAGAAGTCATCTAGCATAATAGACCACATATAACATCTTATATCTCATATTTTCTAAGATAGATCCAATAACCATGTCACTTGCATTACACATTAGTTAAAAGGTAAGTTTCTAATATTGTGTAGTAATGATAGTTGATGAAGTGGGTTTGTCTTTAAGAAAATAAAATGAGTCTAGAAAATTTTGATAATACATAAAGGGTTTATACTTGAACAACATTGAAAAATATGGATTATTAGTTTTTGAAATGTTTTTTATAAACCTCTAGTATAAACAAGCATGCCTTAAGAATCTTTTGACACCCATACAATTTTAATGTGGTAGTCATTTTTGAATTACATCACCTTGGAAGTGTCTACCTCTAAACCCCTTTTATAGACCTTATATTCTAGCACTATCCCTTCAGTGAACATGAACTGGTATTTCTCCTGGTTATGAACTAGGTTGGTCTCTAAGAAACATTCTAGCACTATGTCCTAAATTTTCAAAGAGGTTCAAATGTACTACCAACTATGGAGATGTCATCTATGAAAACATCTATAATACTCTCAATTATATTAGAAAAAATAGCCATAATACATATTTAAAATGTAGTGGGGACACCACATGCCCCAAATGGAATACTCCTGTAGTAAAATGTCCCAAATGGGCTTCTGAATGTAGTTTTTTATTGGTCCTCTAGGGCTATAAGAATATATCATTAACTAGAGTAGCTATACAGAAAACAAAAGAATTCATTTTCAAAAATACTTTCAAGAATGTAGTCAAATAAGGGCTTAAGAAAATGATCCTTCTTAGTGGTTGAGTTAAGCTTACTATAATTTATGCATACTCTCGATTTAGTTTGTTTCTACAATTGAAATTCACCATTTTTTCATTTCTTATTATAGTGAAACCAAATTGTTTTGGGACTGCATGGACTGTACAAAACCAAGAATTATTGTAAATGGGATAAATTGTTCCAATGTGTAGAAACAAGGAAAATTTATCTCTCACAACTTCATTCATGTTTCGGATTAGTCTCTTTAGTCATTATGTCCAAGGTTTGGTGTCTGCTTCCATAGGGACTTCTGCATGCAGAAAGAAGGGATAATCCCATTAATATCAGTTAATGACCATCCTATTGCATATTTATATTTCTTCAAAACACCCAACAATTTTTCCACTTGGTCATCTTTTTGGTTAGCAGATATTATGAATGGTAATGTAGAATTATCACTAATAATTGAGAATTTAAGGTGTCTTGGGAGTAGTGTTAGCTCCAAAATGGTTTCCTTTTCAAAAAAAGTAAGTATCTTAGGCCTGGGAGGAAGAATATATTCAAAATGAATCTTGTAATGATTTTTAAAAGTAGAAAGCTTTACAGTTTATTGACTAAATTTATTATTTCGATCACTATTTTCCAAGATAGAAAGCTCACTTTCAAAGATTTCCAGTTCATAATTCAAAATATTTATTAAAGCAGAAACAGTAATTTCTTTATCATCTCTTCCTATAAAAAATAATTTTCACATAATGGATATTAATAGATGAATCAAACTAAAGTTCCCTTGGTAATTCTTTAAGTTCAAAAACAGTAGATAAATAACCAAAAATATCAGAAACATTGTTTCTATCAAATTCTAGTAAATTTTTTTTGACTATCATTTTAAGAAGATTCTACAGCATGTGAAAGGTTATTTTCAGTTTCCAATTTTACTTTTTCATCAAAGGGGTTTTATATTCTTTTAAAATTTAATGTGTTTTTAACATTCAAAGGACTCCACCCTAGAATTAATTTCATAGAAAGTTGGTCCCTTAACATTTTTAAATACATTGGATTCTTCTTGTTGCTCCCCAATTTTAAAGATAAATTTACCCACATAGGTAACAATGTTTTCTCCACCAGTGAACAAGAAGGGAATACCCCAGATGATGGTCACCTCCTGGTCACACTCCAAGCCTAGTAAAAAGAATACATCTAGCAGAAATATCTGGCCAAATCCAACCAGTAGGGCACCTACCCTTTCAACATGACATTTCAATGAATGATAATCCAATTGTACGATGATAGTGGTGGGTTGAATATCAACCAATCTCCACTATTGAAAGTGTTAGAATAGAAGATGATTAATAATAGAAACTAAGTCACAGATATAGTTTAGATGACCATTGTTCCCTAATGTGTAGGGTATGACAAAGCTACCATGGTCTTTGTGTTTTTGAAGAATTTAATTTTGAAACACAAGACTACACTCTTCTGAGAGGCTGTATGTAGAAAATTATTCAAATGTTTTTTTATTTGAACAAATTTTTAAGAGACTTAAGATACATAGGAATTTGAATAAAGTATTTGATGAAATAGATATTCACTTGGAGCTTGGTCGGGAGCCCACGAAATTTAAGAAGCTCAGCTTTATTATTACATTTGGGTTTCAAAATATTTTGGGAAGGGGATGGGTTTAGAATAGTTCCTATGAACAGAATTCATATCCCCTAATACTAAAAAATATTTCTCCTTCATTTTTAATTTTTTATGTTAATAAAAATTTGATGCTTAATTATTAGGTTAAAAATTCAGATTTTATTTATTTTTTGTTTTTTTCTCTTGATTTTTATATTAAGAATTCAACAGATTTGGATCTCCATACTCTTTATTTTTTTCAGTTTGGGAATTTTTAAAGACTTTTATAGATCATGTTTAAGTGTTAAGCACACTTCTAGTGACTACAATCATGGTATTCTCCTTAGTGATGATTTCATAAGTTTAAGGAAGTTTTACCCTTTCCCTAAAAAACATGTATATAGATAGTTGGCACATTTGTAACTCCAAATTGCGATTTCATACATCATATTAAGATTTATCATATTCATGTTGGGATTTATGGGAATGAAATTTTACTTCTTGAGAACAAAATATTTTAATCATTAGATCCATTCTATTATGCATTTCCCCTCAAAATTCCCTTGGGAATTGGATTAGTCACACCTTTGTTGATTTTGGTATTTTTGTCTTGGTTGGTTTTGGTATGTCGTGGCCGCAAGTTGTCTAATCATTCCTTGTTTCTTACAATAGATATTTGGATGGTTTTTATAACCATGTTTTTAATTATTCAAAAATGGATCTTCCATATTAGGAATCTTAGGACCATAACTAGAAGTATTTTCTTTTTCTTATTGGGAAGGCATGCCAAAGATATGACCTAATTTTTTAGTGTGCCCAAACATGCCACACTGAGAACATTACTCCCTGAGAGATTGGTTTGTGTGTTAAAAACCCACCTGGTTTATAGATTTTTTGACATTTTTGATCATTAATGTTTGGAGATGTTTTTTTATTTCATCAATTTTATATTTCATTGCCATTCCATTACCAGTGTTGTTAGAATATCTATTCACTCTTTTCCTTATTAAATTTTATTGATGAGAATTCAAAGAAAGGTTATTGAAATTTTTTCTTAAGTCTTCATCAGTATTTTCATTGTTATTTCCCCCAATATATTGGCCGACCAGGTTTTTACCAGAAAAGACATTCATTCAATGAAGGAGTCCATGAGAATGTGGGATAGGAGTTGATGAAGGTACACTGCCTAAGTAGGTGCCTGAATCTATCCCAAGACTCATGAAAGGCTTCACCATCCTCTTGATAAAAAATAGTGATTTAATTCTCAATTCACTTTATATACATTAGGGATATAATTTCATTACCAATGAGTTATAAAATTGGTCCCAATTTTAAAAAATATTCTCATTGAGACTCAACAACCAATTTCAATCATTCAATTTAAGTCAAAATGGAAATACTCTCATTCATCACTCATGTTTAGTGAGTCCTAGTAGAGGAAGATTTTTTATTGTGTTGTTGAAGTATCTAATAAAAGATAGTGAGTCTTTATTAGAGATATCATTGAAAGAAAACAATATTGAGAAGTGGGACTACTTAAGTTCTCTATTCATAGCTCTAGGAGATAGTCTGATTGAAAATGGCTTTTTGAAATGTGAGGGAGTTGAAACTCCCCCATCCCAGGATTCTAAATTTCTTCATTAACTTCTGGTTTAATGTTTTGGAGGTTAGAAATATTAGGAACTCTATCACCTATGTTTTCCATTTCAATTTTATTTTTAATCTTCATGGAACATAAGTGGTTTTCTATTTCTATATTTAAGCGATCTATTCTACCATTTGAAGTTCTAGTTCACATATAGTAAGAAAAAGTGTATAATATTCAGTAGAAAAAATTTAAAAAGTTCAAGGAAGCAACAATAAAATTAATGAAATAGAAACAATTATATAGAAAAAAAACTCTTGACAGAACAATTTTTTTAGGAGTTTCCAAATTCAAATTTTTTTAGAAATATTATTTATATATGAATTTTTTAAAACTAATTTTAATAGTTTTGAAAAATTTTGTCATTTAAATCTCTCCCTAGTAACAGCACATAAACATGATATATGTTTTATTGAAAATGTGCCAAAGGTTAATTATTTATAAATTATTACTAACTACAATATAGAGGAATGTAAGGTCAAACCCAAGGGATGAAAAAAAATGATTGAAGAACCAAATTTACAGAAATAAGACCCACTATAAACAATGGGTTGAAATAATTTTATTTAATTTAATTTATATAGTGAAAAAAATGGAGTTGAGGTTATTATTTTTTTCAGAACTAATTGATAAAGGAGAAAATATGATACAAGAGTAATAATAATAGAATGAGAAATAGTGATTGATAAAAATATTTCATATAATATTCCTAATGTATTCAATCTACCGGTTGAGATTGGAATTTTCTTCACATTAATATTATTGTGAACACACCTCAGAAAAACATTGATTAATATCTCTTGCGAGGAAATTAATCACATAGAGGATAGAATATTAGAGCTCACCCCTCCAAGAATCATTAACAGAAAAAGAAATTGAAATGATTTCACTGAAAGAAAACTCACTGTAATATTCAAAAGTTTCCAAATTTATGTTTGAAGAAATTAATTCAATATCAATCACCCTGATTGATCTTGAATTTTTAAAGTTTTATACAATAAGTATAAAATAATTTTAATGAATTTGATATTGATCTCGCTGATCAATTTTGAATTCATTATAAAAATGATATGAAAAATTAAAATAATTACCTAATAGAATTAAATATCCCTAAAAAATCAATCTTATCCAATTATCATTTTTAAAATTGAAATTTTAAATAGTCAAATTAAAAACTAAGAAAATTGAAAAAAATGGAGAAATATCTCCCTCTCATATCTGATGTTGCTGCTCTACTCCGATCTTCCTCGGTCAGTCGTTCTACTCCTACTCCCCATGTATCTAATAAAGAGAGATGTGGATGTTTGAATCATTTTTCTTCCCTCAATTTTAAATTCTTCTATTGTCTCATCATTGGTCACCAATGAAAAGCACCGACTTCAGTTGGTATTCTCAGTCACCGAAGACATGGATTCATCCTTTATCATCCTTGTTAATTTAACATTACCCTTATAATTTAATTCCAAATGGTTAGTGGAAAGGACTTGGATTCCATTCAGGATGGATCTTAAATAAGGAAAAAAAACAATAATTAATACTTTTTTGAATGTTATTTTAAATAATTAACATTTATAAAAATAATAATTTAAATCGTTATTTTTACAATTATTATATTAATGTGAATATTAAATTGTTATGTTAATTAGTTTATATTTATTTATTTACTAATTATTTGTTATTATAATTAATATTAATTCGCTAATTAATATTTTAATTGAGTTTTTTAATTATTTCAATTTAATTAAAACATTTATTAATTATTATTTTAAATTAAATTATTTAATTTTTATTATTTTTAATATATTTATATCTTTAAAAAAATATTATCGATTTTATTATTTTTTAAAGATTTATTAAATGTTATTATTTTAATCAGTTAAAACATTTACAAATATTTATATTATTTAATATTATTAATATTGAAAATATAATTAATTAATTATGTTTATTATTACTATTAATTTTATATTAAATTAATAAGGTTATTAGTTGGTATTTATTTATTTCATTATATTATAAGTTAGATTATTTTATTATTTTTTGTTAACTATTAACTATTATTATAATTATATTATTATTATTATTAATTTAGTTTTATTATTTAATTAATTATTTTGTATTTTATTTGATTTTATTTTTTTCTGTTTAGTTTTTTCTGTTGGCTTTACTGGTCTGGTGGGGGGGTTTATTTTTTTTCTCCAGATGGGTCTGTTGACTCTTCTTCTTCCCAGACCAGTTGCAAGGGCGACTTCCTCCTCTGTAGAAATTCATTATCTTTGATGGATCCTTCATTAGGTATAGGTAGGGGTTCCAATGGTGCTTATTTTGCCTCAGTAAGGATTTTAACCGGTGGATTTGTGTTTTCCGATGGTGGATGGGGAGACATCTGGATTTATTTTTCAAATGTGTGCAAGGGACAAAACGTCGAAGCTCGAATGAAAAAGGTTTCTTCAGATGTCGACGACCTTCTTTGGTCAGCGGTGAGTCCCTTTGAATCTACTCTGTGGTAGTAGGTGTTACAGCAATGACTGGTTTTAGTGAAGCTGGTGGTGGGTTACTGTTGATGGCGGTAGAGGATCCTAGTGGTGGTGACTTTTTGAGATCTAGTGAGGTTTTGGTTCAAAGTCAACGACTTCTTCTACCGATGGAGATGTATAGATCTGAGGAAGTGGTGTCTTCTGGTGGTGGGTGAAATTTTGGGGAATTTTGATATGATGTGCATGTTTGATTCGTTTTCTAATGGTGGGGACTGTAGAGTCACCACTACAATGGCGGAAGGTTGTTTCCCTGACGGTCAGTAAAGAACATGACGGTTGGTGTCTTGGCTGACAGTGAGTTAGTTTTCTGGAAGTGACAAAAGAATTGATGTGGTGGTGAGAAGGTTTGATGGTGAGTCGGGGAAAACAGTGGTGACTACGGGTGTCACCAGTGGAATCATTAGTTTTGAGTCAGTGACTCACCATTGGGTTTTTCTCAATGGTGGGTAAAAGAAATTTGGAAAAAGAAATGAAAATGGTGGGTCATTTTACTGTCTTTGGGTCACAATAGTGGAGATGATTTTTGGAAAAGGATGGGACTGATCCTAAATTGGCAGTAGCAATCTTAAAATAAAAATTATCAATTAAGAAAATAATATATAATATTAAAGTAATTTTAAAAATTACATTAATTAAAATTTAAAAACTAAATTAATTAATTAAATAAATTAAACTAAAATAAACACATGAATTAGTTAGAGTTTAAAAAAATGGAATAAATAACTAATTCAACAACAGAATACTAAAAATTGAAAACAAAACAAAAATTAAAATATAAAATTAAAAATATAAATATAGATAAATTAAATAATTTAAAACTAAATGCATAAAATGAATTAAAACATTAAATTTAATTAATTAAATTATTTATAAATATAATACTAAGTATTAAATTGAGTAATTAAAGTACAATATCATTAATACAAGACCGATGTTAAATTAATGATTAAAAAAATTGAAAAATTATATGAAAAAATGGAAAAGCCAGTAATTAAATTATAAAAATTTAAGTTAGATAAAAATATAATTTGAAATAAAAAAAATGAAAATATAAATAAGAAGAAACAATAATTAGGTGAAATATTATAGAGTTCAATAATAAAAAATATGAAATATTTAATTATACTACATAATTTTTAAAGTAAAAATAATTAACATAAAAGGTATAAATAATTAATTACATTATTAAAAACATAATAAAAATATGAGGAAAATCATGTGAATTAAATGCCACATCAAATTTCCCCAAAATTAAGCGTTGATTTTCCTCATCCAATTTCATTTTTTTTATTTCTGAAACAAAACCATGTTTTTTAAACCTTCATCTCACTAATAATAATGTAAATCTATTTAAAAAAATAGAGGGAAACCAAAACTAAAAGTCATTATTTTCAAAAGAATTTTTTAAAAGAGCTCATGTCTAAATTCAAAAACATACTAGGTGATTAAAGGAGCAAAGAATCATTCACTGCTGATGATTTCATGCCTCTAATATAGATCCACTAACTGAATTACTTCAATTCAAGTCCAACTTCTAATAATAAGAGTAATAACATGTTATAGAAAAGTGGAATTAAAAATTCTTAGAATAGGCACCTTCAATCATCATTTTTTTCATAGGTGCCAAAAAGAGTGGTTTAAATTAATTTTTTTGAATCCCTTTATAGATGAAACTTAAATGATTATCAAACAATTCAATTGACCCCTTCTTCATCTGGAGTTCAAAATTTTCCTCACTAATATGAACTTATTTTTTGAAAACTACACATGTTATTATTTATTTCTTTTGGGGTTTTTTTGAATTATACCCAACCATGTAACTTGTGAAAAGTACTGTGTAGATGCAGACATTTGAAATGTACATAAGGATGACACACACAAACAATGTGCCTTGTGTCTTAGATATTCACCATAGGTTAACATTTTCCCATTTTACTCTAGATTCAAAACACATATAAGATTACCATTTAAGTTGTCTCCGTAAGGCGATTATTATTATTTTAAATAAAAACGAGTCACCTTGGTTCAAGTCCTAGTTTTCAGTTTCGTAATGTTATGATCATAATTCCATAAATATCAATCCTATATCACTCTAAAACATAGTTCTTAATTAGAATATTCATAAAATTAGTCAACATAATTATTTAGAAATCTTTCATCCTCAAAATATTTAGACACAAAACAACCCGATACAACTAGTATATTATTATCTATTAGGAAATACTGAATTTAAATGCATTATAAAGACTAAAGAACCTCATATTGTAAATTAATACTGAAAAAATAACCATTTTTTTAAACCAAAAAATTAGTGTAATTTTATGTGGTTAATTTGAGGAATGGATTAGCTAAGTTACTTGACACATTCTTCATTGAAATGATCCAAAGTTTAATTATATAAAAAACTCATACTTAATATTGTTTAGCAGTTCGTAGAGCTGATCCTAAGGGAAGGATATTAGATGAGTGTGCAACCAAATTTTTATAAAAAATCTAATGTAAAAAAGTGGATTTTTTTTAACTTTTTTAATATTTTTTTGGAAGAATTATTGACGATAATGTTATTTGTTAAAGAACTATGTTGTAATTGGAACTCTGATGAAGCAAATAAAATAGTATATAAAAAACAAGAACTGAAACTAAGTAAAATTTAATCAAGGAAGATGCTCGGGAATTCAAAACCTACTTGTTGAAATAGATATTCTATTCATAGAAATTTTATTTTAACATACCTTGGAAAAAATTTATTAATCCCCCTCTCAAAGAGATTAATCACACATAATATTGATTCTTGGAGTTCACCACACCAAGAATCATCAAACTGTGATGAAATTTGAAAATAGTTCCTACGGAATAAAACTGGCAGTCATATTCCAAATTTTATGAATTTATACTTGGGGAAAGTTACTAAATATCAATATCTTTGATTGATCATGATGTTTTAATGTCTAAAAAATAATGTGTGAAACAATATTAACGAATTCAAAATTAACCTCGCCAATCAATTTTGAAACCATTATAAAAAATAATGTGAAGAAACAAAAAATAATTACTAGGAGATTTATAAATCCCCAATATTAAAATTTTAGACTAAGTTCATAATTTAAAAAAGATTTAACATTTTCATTACTAATTAAGAAAGATAAATTAATGTGAGTGAGAAAGAAGTATCCCTCTAAATTTATTATAAATATCCCTATGGTCTGTCCCTATCTCTCTATGCTAAATATCCCTCAGTCTCCAGTCTCTATCTCTCTCAAGCTTCTATGTTCCCAATTCAGAATGAATTATCGAATTAACCCCACCCCCAAGATGTGAATTCATATAATATGAATCATCTGCTCTCTCCCTATTGTCCCCCAATAGAAAACCTGAATACAATATTTCTTTTCAAAATCCCACCACACGTGGTAGTTGTCTTCTATATTCCTAGTCAATATAGAAAAACAACTCTAACTAACTATTACCAGAGTTTGGGATGAACCTAGACACAATTATATATTGTAACTTTATCCAAAAAAAATCTGTAAATAAATTAAAATTTAAATGTTAAAAAGAATATAAATTTTAAAATTTAATTAATTATACAAGAATTGATCATAAAATTTTTATGAGTATATTAACTCAAATTTTAATTATAAAATTATATGATTTATCATATTGACACAAAAAAATATAATAATTTAGTTGATTCATCATAGAATTTTGATTGAATAGAGCCCATTTAAATCTTATAGTTATCATCGCAGCAGGCCATTGGAGTTTTCAGTTAGTGAACATGGGTTCTTGAAAGTATAACCCCAGTTGGATCATCGGTAGCATGGGAGGAATGTGGAACTTGCACTTTTTTATAGGGTCATTCTAGGTTGTTGATTAGGTGGGGGAAGATTCATACCACATTCAATTCCACTATAGCTGATGTTAATAAATGATTGGCGCACAGTTTTCCCAAATAGTGCGCCCTATCAGAGAAAAATGTGGAACCCAAGGTATTAGGGTTTTGCGTGGTTAGAAAAAGGTTAGTCAATACACGCATACTATTTGTGGAAACCATGCATCCCATTTATAACTACAATATTCCTTGCACACAGTTTTTCTAAACCATGAACCTTTTCCCATGAAACCATGTGAGGATGATTTTAAATGATCTAAAATTTTATTAAAATTTCCCGACCCCTTTTGTAGATCCTCGATAGAATATAATGACCTCAAACCATTTTCTACTGACCATAGAGCTCCAAAGAAGGATTATGGGACCCTCAGATCCCTCCGAGAAGTGATTGAAAGCTAAATAATCAACCTTTGGTCTTCTTGTGGTTAGTTTCTTCATTTTGATCTTCTTTTTTCGCGGTCTCTCTTCTTATAACTAGGGGCTAATGGATCCCCATATTTATTTATGGTTTTAATACCCTATCTTCTGGGTTATTAATCCTAGGTTTTATTCCCATTTTCATGATCAACATTCTTTGTCGGAAAATCCCGGTTAGGGTTTGCTGTTGCATGATCATTTGATTCTGGTAGGTGGTTCTGTTACAATGCACGATTCATATAAACCCTAAATTTCATTTTTAAATTCAATTGATGAATTGAATTAAATTTTTTGGTTTTGGATTAAATTTATTTCAATTATTTTTTTGGAAAATCCAAATTCCATTGAATTGGGTTTTTTTAAGAAAAATCGGTTTTTGGCATGAAATTGGAAACCCCCCAATTCCATTGAATTGGGCTATGTTTGTGGAAATTGTGAGATTTATATTGATTAATTTAAACTGTGTATTTTATAGAAATTGATTTAATTAAATTGTGGAATGTAATTTTGGAAATGGATTTTAAGGAATATTTTGAAAAACCCAACTTCTATTAAATTGGTGGTTTGTTATGAAATTGATGGAATTTGTTTGAAAATTATATTTTTTAATTTAATTTGAGAAATTGGATTATCAAATTGTGTGAATTGATTTAAAGTCCTTATTTGTAAAAAAGGTCATAATTTGTTTTAATGGAAACCTCAGGGTTTCCTATTTTTGAAAATGTGTGTTTCTTATTAAAAATATATGGTTTTTAAATGGGAAATTGGAAATTTTGAAATGGAAAAAGGGTTTTAATTGTATTTTAAGAACTGTTGGAACAAATTTCCCATCATTGTTTTTGTACTATAGAAAATACAACCCTTAGGTAGTTAGTTAGTTATTTTGGGTGGCGCGTTATGTATTAAAACATTCTAAAACCTCATATCAGTACACCACATTCCTTAGGTGATGGTGATGAGTCCCCTTTGGTCTTAGTACCAAAGGGGAGTATGTACATATTTTCGGTTTAATAATGTTGGTTCCTTATAGCCCGGAACTATCCTACATATTTGGAATATGACCATGTTTCTCCCTAGTTAGTATTTCAAATGAATATATTCCATTATTGTGAGCTTTTGTACATTCCATGAGAATTTATATAAAATGTTATATATTACTGTGATTATTTAAGCCATTTTGCGAAAAGTTCCAGTTGTGTAAATAACCCGTTGATTAAATGTAAATTCCATCATTTTAAATGTATTTCCATCATTTGAAATGTGAATCATGAATTGCTTTATTATTTCAAAATTTTGAAATGTAAAGAATGATTTTGGTAGTTATGCTTTTGAAACACAAAATATGGTTATTAGAAAAATTTTATTCACTTTCATAGTTAATTTGATATTAGAATATTATTATGGAATCTTTTGTAGAAATCCAAATAGTCTTTGGATCATAAGCTACTTGTTCCTCGATGTGTTTTTAGACTATATCCATCCAGGTTTGAGAAAAGGGATGGGGTAACTTTGTGGTGGTTCTAACTATTTAACAATGGACATGGTGAGTTGCATCACTATTAGTACATTTTAAGTTTTCATTATTTTCTACTACTTGGTTATAGTACTTTTGTTTGTTATACCAGTTTTACTTCTGGTACAATACTCCCAGTGGATTTTCCTTTATATGCGTAATGATTTATTATCTTTCATTAACATTTTTAGTGGAAAGATCATTCCCACTTTCATTTTTGTATGATGTTAGGTTCTAGTCATCGACCCAGGGAAATCAGGAGATCCCTTTTGGATATTTCATTATTCTCTCAGTTATTAGGTTATCATGGTAGCCACATCGGTTTGTGAAAAAGTGGTATCAAAGGCGTAGGTTTTTCATCTTTCATTGATGTTAGTATGCAATTGTGAAAGCTCACAGGGACATAGGATGTTGTTGTAATTGAGTACCTAGCCATCTCACACTGTAATAAACTTTAACTCACCAGGGGTGGTTAGGTAAATAAGTCTTGTGGATTAGTTCTAGTGTTTTCCTTATTCGGATTTGGATATATTGAAATCCAAATATTTTTTGTTCTATCTGTTGGGAAAAATTTTCCTACGTTATGACCTGGTAAAAACCGCAAAATGCTTTCATAAATCAAATATTCTTAGTTTTAGTTTGTTATTATTGTTGATTTGTTAAAAACTTCTCAAAGTTGTATTTTTTTGATGACTGTACTAGCTCATAAGGGAGTAAATTTTTCAAGGAATCAAAAATTTCAAAATTCATGTTTTGAGTTAAAACACCTTTTTACTACTATGTTAGTGTTGACACTTCCATAAGCTGGGTAGGGCTATGTGGTCTTTTATGATGCATCATGTTTAGTTTTGGGTTGTGATATTATGTAACGTGATAATTTTTTTGCTCCTTGACATCAAAATATTATGACACACGAGAAGAATTAACCACCCCACTACCATGAACCTGTAGCTACGATGCATGCTCTTAAGGGTTGGAGGAATTACATTTATGGAGGAAGTTTAACTATATATTCAGATAAGAATATCTTGATTTATATATTCTATACAAATGATTTGAATCTCTACAATATGTGTTGGGTGGAATACATGCAATATTTTTATTTCAACATCACCTATACTACATGGTAATGGAATTTGATGATTCTCTTTGAATATTTTCATATTGGAGATCATTATAAAGGGGTTGATGTTTCACTGGCTAGTGTCCAGTTGAAATCCACTCTTCTTGAATTGGGTTTTTAGGGTTAGTAGCTTGATAATGATATCCATGGAATTATAGACCCTATTTATGGTTTGGAGACCGTTGTTGATTTTCATATGGAATTATATTCTATCAAAATCTATTTTTTGTTCTGTTAGATGAAAAGAAATTTGGAATGGGGGATTTTCATAGTTCCTAGTGGGTAGTGCACCCAAGAATCAAAAATATGTTCTATGATATGTGGTGGAAGTTCCAGTATCCAGGTATGAGATCGGGCATTGGGGAGTTTGTCACTCATTTCTATATGTTCCAGTATGTTAAGGTTGTGCACCAGATGACTTTGGGTTTTCTTCAGCCACTTCCAGTCCCTACACGGACGTGGGTTGAGATCTTTATGGAAATTGTGTTTGGGTTTCCATTTAACCAGAGAAAGAATGATGCTATATAGGTTGTGGTCGATTGATTGAATAAATTGGCCCACTTTTTCCCCATTTAGAATATTTGAAATGGATAATGGGATTCAATTATATTTTATGTTGTATTGAAATAAATTTTTCACCGTTTTTTTTCTACAAGAGTTCATGCATGCCTTAGGTATTTAGTGATTTATTTTGGGTGTCACTTTACGATTTATAACATTCTAAAACCTCATATCATCACATCTTATTCCATTGGTGATGGTGGTCAGTCATCTATGGCCTTAGGCCCAAAGGGGTGTGTGTATATATTTTTCATTTAACAATGTCAGGTCCCTATAGCCAAGAAATATCCTACTTAATTGGAATAAGATAAATTTTTCTCACTTCATTGAATTTCAAATGTATATATGCCATTGTTTTAAATTCTTTTATATTCCTTGTAAATTTATATAAATTTTCTTATATAAAAGTTTTTATTTAATCTATTTTTTGACAAGTATCACTTCGGTATAGAACCATTTTAGAAAAAGTAAATTCCATCATTTGAGATATACTTCCATCATTTTAAATGATAAGCTTGAATTGCTAAATTATTTCCATACTTTGATTTATAAATCATGATTTCTATAAATATTATTTTGAAATTCCAAACATATTTATTTGATAAATTGAAATCACATTCAGGGTTAATTTGATATTGTAATCTTATTATGGAATCATCGGGTGAAGTCTTACTGGGTTTTGGCCCACACCCTACTTGTGCCTTTGGGTGTTTATAGATTATCTTCTTCCATGTGAAAGCACGAGAAATGGATCAACTGGAGGTGGTTCTAGTTGTTGAACTGTGGACTTAGTGTGTTGTGTCTGAGTTGGTAATTGGTCATTTTTTCCTACTTTCTGGTGCGTAGTTGTATTACCTTAGGTTGTTATACCGGTTTGACATTTGATACAATACTCCAGGAGGATTTTCCTTTGTATGCATACTGTTTTGTATCTTTTTTCTACATTGTTATTGTAAAAATCATTCCCACATTCATTTTTTTATGATGTTAGGTGACAGTCACCAACTTGTGTGGGTCATGAATGCCCTTCGGGCTATGTAATGTTTTGATTGGTTATTGGGTTACCAAGGTACCTTGTCTGGTTCATGATGGGGATCTTGTTATATTCCATTAATGTATCCCATAACTCTTGATTGGTTTTCATTGAACATTTTATTTAATTGTTTATATTTTATGCATTATTGATACCTTGTTTCCTATTTTTTATTATTTCTATTTTAGCTATGGTTATAATTTTCTTTCAAATAAATTTATAAAATGGTTTAAAAGTTATTTTATAATTTCAAGTGATGTTTATTTTTTAAGACATGAATTTATAAATATTTTTTGAATAAAGAAAGGGATTTGAATTTGATTCCATGAATTTATTAATGTAGCCTCTCTATATGGATTGAATATATTTTTATTAATATGGTTTTATTTATACCCCTTTCTTACTTTAAGTTGGGGTATTTTTTATTAAATTAATCATGGTTTTTTTGGTTTTACATTACTTAAAATAGAAAAACGTATTTTCTATTTATAATTAAAACAAGAATTAATTAAATGGATTTTAAATTGAAATGGCACAAAATAATTATTGAGAATATATTATATGAGTTTAGTTTACACCCTATATACACCATTAGGTCTACAAAGTTCCCAAGTTTCTTTTTAGAAGATGGTGGTTTTGTTGTATTTTATTTTCGGGATGGTAATTCATTATAAAAAAATTTCCTTGTTTTCTCTTTTTGTTATTTATATATTTAGTGATCATGTTGTTTATAATGATTATGATATTCAGTTTTTCATTTTATTACTACTGTGTATCAATTTATTTGGTGGTCTTATTTAATATTGAAATTTCTTATTATGTAAAAGGGTGTCCAATATAGGGATGGTCTATGCCTAATTATTGGTAAGGACTTCACCACTTGTTCCTTTGTATGTGTGTGAAACTATTACCAAGACTAAATTCATGATACTAAGGAACTAGATTCCATCTTATGAAAATCAGGAATACCCTTTGGGACCATCAATGGACTGGTTCAGGAGACATATTAGGTGAACCCTAGCTAGTTTGTTATAAACATTACCAATCCATAGGTTCTTAATAGGGCCCTAGTTTCTTAAAGCACTCTCTTAATATTTTGGGAGTCAAATAGAATATTGATGGGAACATTATGTCTCAAGTGGTAAGTGTATAATGTGTCTAAATTTCTCTATCTTACACTGATCCTTGATATTCCACAGGGTTTTTTAGATTTTCATATTGAAACGGAGTTTTTTTATTTTTGAGGATATTTTGATCCTCCTTGAGTATGTTAGTGATTTTGGGGGTCTCTTGATATTTTAGGGAGAAAATGGAAGAAGATTAAAAGTCATATGGTTATATCACATGATCTAAAAAACCATGAAGAGTCTATATATATATATATATATATATATATATATATATAGAACATAGTACAAGTTGTTTCATAGCTGTTTCATAGTTCGCCAACTCATGTAACTAAACTGTACAGAGTTCTAATTTTCCTTTAGATTTATTAATTTTAATCCCATAGATTTTTAATAGACACTTGTTGTTTTTATCATTGGTTTGAGCTTAAATTAGGGATATTTATGGTGAATTGATGTTATCAGGTGATGTTTTATTGGATTTTTTGTTCCATGTTTCTTGGATTTATGTTATGAAATTGGATTTGAGTTTTGGAAAAACTGAATTTTGGATTAAAAATGAGATTTTATCTGTTGATTGATTTAGGAAACTAATTTTTTAATGTGGATGGAATAAATTTCGATTATTATGATTTTTTTGTAGGTGATTAGTCCTCCTCATTCCTTTTTATTTACCATAATTATTTTAAACAAAAATAGAGGCCTTATAAATTGTATTAGTTTATAAAAACAGATGTTACTATTACTTGGTAAGAGTCTTTTAACCTTTATGAAATTATTTAATTTTTTTTATTTAGTTATATGAATTGAGAAAATTATTTGTAAAGGAATAAAAATTAATGTATCTACTTAAAAATAAAATTATTTTACATGACAATGTTATGAAATATAAGTGATATTTATAGAATTTTGGGTTTTATAATGAAATAGATGAAGTGTGAAATTCCTAGTAAGATCATGTAAACACACCTCATACTGGGTGAATCAAGTGTAACATATTTTTACCAAAAAACAACTCATTATTTTGAGTAAATTACTCCCCTTGGGTCTTCATAACCAATTCCAAATTTTAATATGTAAATAGTTCACTTAAAGTTTACCCTAACATACACCTATATTAAATGGAGATACTTAAAGTAAAGGTGGAATGTGTGTTTTTACAAGGTTCAATCCCAATGTGGGATACCTACACCAGTTCATTTTCAACACCCATTAAGACATATATTCTTCACTAATAAAATTACTATCAATAATAGTTAGTAGACAAGTATTATCCTAAAATAAAATTCAACATATTATATAGGCGAGGTCTCCATATTACATAGGTAACATTCCTTCACTATATTATACAAGTGAAGGGATATTTGTACTACATCCCACTATCATTAAACTGGAACCACACTATCATGTTCAAAGTAACCTTCCTCCTCTTTGGGTAGACCAATAATTCAAAACATATTAGGGTCTTTATGGAATTTCATAAATCCACTTTTCAACTCAATCAATACACCAATAACAACCTGAATTATTGAAGCTAAATTTTCCATATATATAGATCTATAATTCACTCAGCAATATATGATTAAAATTTCTCAAAATATAGCTACAAATTCCATACATCAATATCCCCAGTAGTATAAAAGTCATACCTTAAATTACCTGTCGATATGGTAAATTTTCTTAAGGCATGTGAGCTTCCAAAAATCTTTTATATCTCATAGTTGAATTGATCCCTTACAATGTAGCTCAACCATTCCTTTACTTTTTATAACGATTGAATCACTTGTGTTTTTTTATATTTAATCATTATAAAGCACACAACTTTCATATTCTAATTTTTTTTCTTGTATTTATAGATTTAATGAGATATCTAAATCCATCATTTTAGGAAAGGGTAAATTCCCAGGATTCCATCTCATTGTGCTTTGATATCCCCTGAAAGAATTAGGGAGACCATCTCTTAACTATCACAATTAGCTTAGGTTATAATGATATAGACTTCAATGAACTAATCAAACTTTGATGTAGAATTATCTTCATTATTCTTGAAAATACAATAAAATCATTTTTGGTTTATCATGAACAATTATTTTTATTATTCTCATTTAATATTTCTCAAAACAAACTTTTGTCATGGATTTCCAAGAATCATTATATTTTGAACACCAATACATGGATTTATCATCTTCATATTTCATTTTCAAAAAAATTATAAATTATGGATATTCAAATTTCAAACATAAAAAAGTATCAAATTCCTCTTTCATTAATCATATTTTTCATGGATTTAATATAAGATTCCTCTTTAATTAAATGCTTGAATAACATTCCATTTAAGGTTTTGGTGATGTTTTTAACACTTTAGAATGGATTCAAAATCATCGCATTGGGTTCCTTATTTAGATATTAAATTTTCAAAATAAATTTTTCCATCTATAAATTCTCTGAATTCTCTTAAAAAATGTATACATAGGTGGACCTGATGATTATGCATATATTAATGTTGTTAACACAAGAATAAATCATGGTTATGTAGGAATTCATCATCTTTATGTAGGCCAGACTAATGGTTATGAAAGTCTTCATAATGGTTACAAATTCTAGGATGATGTTTACACATATTAGGAAATGATGTTTATATATACATGGATTCATGCATTTTCATCCTCGATGTTGTTTATATAGATTATTAGATGATTCATATATAATAAAATGCCTTATGTTTTTTCCACTCAATAGCACTGGAGGATCGTTATATAGGATAGAGATAATCCCTATACATAATATAAGACTTAACTATGTTTTCTAGGATTCAAGAATATAGGTTCAAGGATTCTTGAAACCATCTTCATCCGTCTGAATCATTCATCCAATTGATAATAAATAAAAAATACAATATCCAAAATATCACATACTTCATGGATGGTTCTTGAAATTTTTTCACAACCAAAAAAAGTATAGAATCTTCCAAATTTTTGTCTTTACAATAAGCTAATTACCATCTATTATAGGCAATACTCCAAAACTTTCATACTTGTATTCCACATTAAGAACATATCTCCAATAATATCATATAATGGGGTTCTCCCACTACTAAAAATTCTGGTTTTTGCGCCTGCTGAAGTGGGCGACCGCCATTATCGGTCGCCAAAGAAGGTATTAGCGACCGCCAATGGCGGTCGCTAATAGGAAACTAAAATTCCAGCGCGATTTTTTTCCCGCGCGCGCTTCTTCTTCTTTCCCTCCTATACTTTTGCCGCTGCAAATAGTCACCGCCGCACGCCACCCCACGACGCCGCACACCTCCGCATGCTCCCACACGCCGCCTCATTATGTCGGACGATTCTTCCCTCATGACTGCCGCCCCACGCCACCGCCGCTGCACGCTCCCGCCACACGCTCCCGCACGCCGCATGCCGCCGCACGCACCGCCCACCGGCCGTCGTGTGTCCGCCATATCCGGTGGGGAAGGTCTGTGTCCCTGCAATATGCCGCGAGACGAGAGGAGACCCGCATGCGCATGTTTCCTTGATGTGAAACAGTAGCGACCGCCATTGGCGGTCGCTAAAGGGCTTTACCGACGAAGCAACAGCGACCGCCAAAAGCGGTCGCTGGGCGGTCGCTAAAACTGCTATTTCTAGTAGTGTCCCCAAGAAATCAACTTTATTAACCATTACCCAAATACATGGGTGATCTTCTCTCATCATTTTAAAATTTGGGGTAACAATTAATTTTCATGTTCAATGACATCCTATCCATTATCTTTTAGAACACATTGACTTTCATAATATTTCCAACAAATACAATTCTTAATTATCTAAATCCAAGGTCTTTCCATTCCCTCCCTTTAAATTATTTATGAATTTCCAAAAATTTCCCAAATTCAATGTACTTTCCCCCCTAATTAATAAAAAATATTTAGGAAAACTTGTATGATTGTTAATTACACGGTAGGGAATAATTTAGGATGTTTTTATTTCTATTTTTCATGTACACAACCTCCATGGAATGTTTCCTCTTCTCAAACTAACAATTTAAATTTTAATAAACTTAATTTCCCTCTATTTTGATTTCATCCACATTCTATGTTCTCCAAATATTCATGAGAGAAGGTAGGCAACACATTTTCGATTAGAAAATTAATAATAAATATCCAACACTAACCCTACTGAATATAGCTCAGGGAAGAAAAGAAGAGTGGTTAATTTAGACAACAATAATGTTGATTTTATCAACTCAACATGGAACCAGCATAAACATTCAATACATAGGGGATTATCAAAAATATTTTAATGAATTTTTATATACCTTAAATACACTTGAATACACACCTAAAAACATTTAAAGTTAAATATATATCATATAATACCCCTTGTTACTATTTTTTAATTTATTTTATAATATTTCATGTTAATTTAAATTTTTTATATTTCAGGCATGAATTTTATAGTTTTATTGAGATTTTATTTTGTGCATAGTTATCTCATGATAAGCATGTGGTTTGGTAGACCAGGAATATGACCCTTCTATAGGATACTCCTCTACATGTGGTTTATTATTTACAGTTTAGAGTAAACCTTTTGACTATCCTTATTTAGTGGCATCAATAAATCATTTTTGAACATGCATGGTTATTGTGAATGGGTAAAATATACTTAGTTTCATTCCCAGGGGAGGTCAGGTGGAATGCATTTTCATCTGAGTGTGTTTGAGGGTGGTGGAACATGATTTTTGAATCATTTGTACAAACTATGCAAATAAATCACGTATTGTGTCGCTACTTGCACAGTTAAATCTTCACGGTTGGAAAATGATTTAGAAAGGATTGTTTCAAAACCATGTGGTATTACTAGACTTAAATTAATGGTGAATTTAACTATTTTCTCTCCCAATTTTTAACCCATTTTCTCATATCCTTCTCTATCAATCATTCAATCAACTCTAGGTAACAAAAGGGGGTATCGAACATTCATGTCATTTGGTCATTGGATCTTCCAAGATTTCATGAGGTTTTAAGATAATTACTCTTATTTATCTCATTTCCACTTATCCCCTCTTCTTTATTCAATTAACCCTTTAATTTTACACCACCCTTGGAAACCTAGTCACTATATATGAGGTATTAGGGGTTTAATTTTTTCTAATCTAAAATTTTTAGTGACTTTTGGGTTATATATGATGATTTTTATCTCAGTTGGGAATGCTCCATGGAATGTGACATATTGCGGCATAATTTCAATAATTTTTAGGTAGGTTTTTCTATTCCATTCCTATATTATTAAATTAATTCCTTCTTGAGTTCTATAAATTTCTTTTTAATGAAAAGGATAGTTATGTATTGGATGTCTTGAATAGAAATTTAAATTGTTTCATTGAAATTATCACTTGGAATAAAATGGTTTTTTATTTGGAATTTATATATTGGGTTTTAATTGAATTTTTTAATTGTTACAGGTGTTTATAAAATTTCCCAATGAGCTTATTTAATGGGTTTTAAAAGAAAATTTTGTCCTTGAGATGTTTTTTCTATTTATAGATGAAATTCACATGTTTTTAAAGAATGATTTTTATTTGAAAAATGGTTGTGTATTTAAATTTAAAAAAAATGAAGGGATGAAATTTTGATAAAAATGTAAGCACGCAGCATTCCAAGTTAGTTTCCTCATGAAGGTCCATTTTTTGAAAATTATAAGGGGTTTATTTTTTATGATACCCTATTTGATTTACCCTATGTGGGTTTCACTATTTGTGGGTTGTTTATTATTACATGGTGATTATATGAATGGTGTGAAGGGTGGTGTTATATAAAATGATGATGGAGGTTATGTTTGAGATTAATTGTGCTTTACCTAAGTAATTTTCTTGATTTCTTTCTCTCCTCCTTTATTTTTTTGTCAAGGTAATTTTAGGTAGCTCTGCAGAGACCAGGATGAGTGTAAACCCTGTATATGGATTTTTCTCTTACTAAGGAGTAATTTCATGTAGTTTTTAATTACATGGGGGGTGTATTATAAATCCATGGTAGCTCTTGGATCTTAGGATGGTTATATAAACTAGTTATTTTGACAGGACACTCAGGGTGAAGTAGTTATTTTGGGTTATCATAGGGCCTATGTCGCATGTTCATGGTTATATAACTTGAATACCTAGGTTATTTTCCCATGATACCTTTTAGTTTATAGGGAGATCTATATAGAAGATTTTATTTCTAGTATATCATTATTCATTCATGGCTTATTGGGACTCTTTTTTTACTATTTATTTTCAATTTTCTTCTTGATCTTATGGATCCACTTTGATTGTAATCTTTTATACATGGGTGGGTATTCACATGAAATAGTTCTAAAGGTTATATTTGAAAATATCCTTTATAGAAAGATGAACATTTTTTTTAGTTTAAAAAATAATTTTGGAATAGATTTAGAAAAGTTATTTTTATGATTTTGGGGAAAGGAAAATGTGTTTGTTTAAGATCGTTTATATTTTAATCAGGTTGGATTTAAATTGAAAATGTATTTGGATTATTGAAATAAATATCGTGACATATTTACAATGTTGGTTTTAAACTATAAAAAACTATATTTTCATTATTGTATTTCAAACTATAATTCATGGAATTTTAAATAAAAATTATTCTATAGACTCATTAGAGATATCATATTGATCCGATTATCCCACGCCCAACATAAAAACCCATGTGTGTGTGTGTATCATGTTTTATATAGGTGCTATATTTTTTTATCGGGGATATCATCTCTTTAAAGCCATCGATTGTGAGATGGGATGTGGATAGAAATTCTGGGTTGTAAATATGTACTTGGGTATTTTGGTTAGAGCTGTATCGTTATTTTGATATGTTGATGTATCAACAAAGAAAAGCTTCCCTTTTTCCTATCACCCAAATTATTTTATTTTTCCTAGTTTTATATTTACTCTAGGAAAATGTTAGTATGTTGATACAAATGGGTTGAATCATTAATATCAGTTATGGATCATTTGGTTTGATTATCTATTTTGAGTAGGATTATTTGAAATTTCATAGACATCCAAAGGCTGGATGGTCCATGTATTATTCATAGTAAAATATTTTCCATGTATTAAATCTAATTCTATGGTAAAATAATTATCAAGGGATTTTCCTTGATCCTGATGCAATAGTTTCCTTCTTGTGGTGATAGGGAACACCATTTAGGTCATGTGAAGGATTGGTTTAGGTGAAGTGTCAAGCCATACCATGACATTTCATTACAAAATGGTATTATTTACTATTTTTAGTGTAAGGGACAATGTTATTAGGGATATTATCTTGTTTTTTGGGGAATTTTGTGGTAGTTTTGAGATACGGATGTTAGAAAATGAGATGTATATGTGAGGAGAGCCTCTTGATATCTTTTCTATTCATAACTTCATGTTACAAGGGGTATTCTGGTTAGTGTCTTATTTTAATTTTTTTATGACTCATTGATGTATATTTATGTAATGGGATGACATTTGAATCCCTAATGAGTTCTAAAAGTGATTTTGGGGGGTTCCATGTGCATTTTTTGGTGAATTGGGGTTAGGAATGGGGTTTCTCTATTAGACACATCGTTTGTTTAGTTATGTCGATCCCGTGAATTTGGTTATGTAAAATTCTCAAAGACTATTGCGTTGTTGTAACATGGTGATGTGGAATTTATTTAGATTATTCCTCTACTTAAATTTTGTGTTTTTATTGAGTTTTTTATTCCAAAACTCTTTTTTTTATGGTAAATTCAATAATTCTAGGTATTTTAATGTTTAATATGTTATTCATTTAATATTATTTCAAATATTTTTTCAGTATTCAATGGATGAATTGTTCTGCAGTTAAATTATATATATATTTTAAAGTACATTCATTAATGTGAATTTTTCGTAAATATTCCCTAATAATATATTTCTCCAGTGATTTTTTTGGAGGTATTTATATCAGAATTATTATTTCGTAATTCCAAATTTTTTATTAAAAATCAATTATGGAAATCATATTATTTATAAATTTATTGATTTTTCTTTTCTTGAATTTTGATTTTTATTAAAATAGATCATTTTCGTTTAATTTCTATTTCTCTGTGTAAAAAAGGTTCTGAATTATGTAAATATATTATAGAAAAAAACATGGTTATTTCCTAACGATACCATGCGAAGTTTCCATGCGGCTGATGGATTGACCACAACTTCAAAATTTGATGTTTTTATATGATGAAAATAGAGAATTCACATATTTGAAAATCAGATTAGTGAAGCCACTTTAATAATGAAATACCAATTTTCCACAAGACCAAAATTCCAATCAACCACATGAATAAATTATGAAAAGTCTACTAGTTGCAACATAACCAACATCAACCTATCATGTGTGTAAAAATTTGGAAATACCCTTAACCTACCATGCATCTCTGCTAAACATACCATTAGGGAATCATCCATGATGTTATTCCTTCATCATGAATCTATTAAACCTATGGAAAAAGTGGATACACCCCCCCCCAATCTACTACAAATTAAAATCCAAACCACTCTCTAACCTATCGGGGATGTTCTGTGCAGTCGACTGCATCTTCAAACAATTCAATTGAACACAAATGAAACCTAATTAAAACATAGGGGAGATTAAATATTTTATTCCTAAGTAATTAACTGACCAAATATGATGATCACTAGATGAAACCCAAACAAAGAATTTAATTGAATATGGGATTTCATTTGAGCATGAAGGAGATACTAAGGAAAGCATCACTATAATATGATGATGACTCAAATTGAAGAGGAAGTCATATAGATTATGATATGACCGGCACCAATTTCATCCTTTAATGAGAATATATGAAAAAAGGATAATAACACAAAATCCCAATTTAATCCATCTAATGATTTCTAAATAAGACACCGAACATGGAGCCACTGCTTGAAGACAACTTGTATGAGGTTGAGCTCCCTGATTGAATGTTGATGATTAATATGAATGAGAAACAACTTCAATATATGACATATTATATGGAAGATAGAAATATAATTGAATGTGATAATACATTCTTGACTAAGTGAAGAAAAAGAGGTTTGAGAAACACTGTTAAAGGCCAATAGAACAGGTTTGAAGATAGAATGTTGATCAAGATTGGTAGTTGAAGATCAAGAGTGATTCATACGATTTTGATGTAATCTCGTTGAAACTGAATTATGATAGTCACAATGATGATGGGAGAATGTTCTTTCTAGAGAATCCAAGTGAGGTTGAGCTCGAGTATGTTTGGGATGAAGTTGGAATGTGGCTATTTATTTTAGATTAAAAACAATATTTTTCCCTTTATAGAAATGAATAAATGATGAATATGGAGACTAGATCTCCCAACTATAACACTTATGATGATATGTGAGGAGGTACACAATGGTATGATAAAAATTCCTGAATAAATTCATGATGTAGGTGAATCATTTATATAAATGAGTCAATAATGGGGCTCAACATCATTCAAAAGTTAATAAATGAGATCAAGCATTACAGGTGATGAGTGGTGGAGGCCTTTGTTGATAATGATATTTTATTAGTCATAATTGATTCAAAAGTGAGAAATAAAAGGCTTAACTATATTTTAACAGTGAACATGGAATATAGCTTGACAACACTCGAGTATAATCAATTGAGGGTAAACTAAGACTATGATTGAATTTGAGAGGATGTTAATAAAGTGGAGTTAAAATTATGGACCATTTTGATAATGGGTGGGACCTTGAAGTTCTATTAGACTATTATTGAGAGGAAGAAAAATTGAGGTGGAATTTTTCCTAATGATTAGTTGTAATTTAAAATGATATTTTATGATTATTGAGTTTCATTTGAATGATTAGAAGCTACTTTGAATGGTCCATCAGTGTTCACGCCAGATGGATTTAGCATGAGACCATTCCACTAATTTCCATCTACCGAGGTCCATGTTTTGAAATAATAATAATATTTAAGACCTAGTGGAAATGATCATTTAATCTTTTCACTCCATCCTATGTGAAGATATCCCATCTATTTAATTTTCTAAAGAACAGATGCTTAAACTGTTTATGAAGAAAACTGGCAAGATAAACTAATTTTTAAGTTTTGAAGTACTGATATGATGAAATGACGATTCTATCAGATATTATAATATTTATAGAGTTTTTAAAGTATATTCCATTAATTTATTGGGGAAATTGTTATGTGAATAGCAGCACATTATTTTACAAGATCATTGCTCGGGTCTCCGGAGGGGAATATTCCAAAGTATTCCTATATGTGGAGGGAAGTGTATTTAGTTTCGATGGTATGAATTGATCCCTAAATAAAGGAGATAATCTTAAATGAATGTATCATATAGAATCTAGGGAGATATTTTATGGAGGTATGACCATGAGGTCATGGTAGGGATCAAAAAAAATAGTATTATTAAGAGGAGAATCATCAAAGAATTGGGGGAGACAGATAATTCTAGAGAACTTTTAGAGACTTATGATTGAGGAATGGGAGTATAACTGATCAAAGTGAGACGGGAGTAGGAGGGGGATATACTCACTAATAGAATATTACATTCTATATTCTTATAATTTTTTCAGATTTTCCAATATTATATTAGATTTAAATTATTAATTCTTTCGAAATTGAACTTGATCATTAGATAGATTTTTATGGAGAAATAATAATGTGTTGTTAATATATTGACTTCATTAATGTAAAATTTTTACTCATCGCCTCTCCCAACATTCAATTTTATATGATTTTTAAATTAAATAATTAAGTTATGATATGGATGATCTTAAGAAAAATTTATATTACAACTTATTTTTCAAGGATTCATCATTGAAATGAACAACTCATGATATTTTCACAGAAGTTTCTAGGAAATTTTGATTCTGGTGATAATTCAATCATCGTTAGTGGATGGATGAATTATAAAGTTGGAAAATAGTAAGAATAAATCACTCATAGTTTTATCACCATACATAGTTGTTTAGCCACAAATAAACCAGTTACAATGATTTTTCTGTACGAATGAGGGAAAATACTTATTAAACTAGCAAATAAAAATTACACAATAAATAATATTATTTTCGTTTCTTTCTCTTTGGTTTTTTTATCTCATTTTTGTTAGATTATTTACATCCAAACTTCTTCACCACAACCAACATAGTTTTCTTTCATCAATATGTCACCTCTTCTCCATTTTTTTGAGTTTTTTGTCATCCCTAGTCACACACACAATCACAAGATTCCTTGTAATGGATTGATCCCTTATAACCACTAAAATATTTCTATGTGGGTTTATATATAATTAATTATACTTGAAACTAGTCAAAAACCAAGGATCACAATCATATTTTATCATCATTACAATGGAAGTCATGTGAATCCAAAAAAATTAAAAAATTAAAAAGGATGAATAAAAAAAATTCAACAAAGACCATTGAATCAGTGTGTTTATATATACAAGATCAACTATAAATATTTTCGAGCCCTATCTATCTAAAACTAGAAATATTTTATGTGATCTCAAATTGAAAAATAAAACTAAAATTTAAGATCTTAGAGAAAATTTGAATAATCCACAATATAAAATCATAAATCCAACTCCACCTAGAAATGAAATGATATAGAGGACTAGCCTTATAGAATTCAAGTTGAATATGTTTTATAACCACCCATCCTATATTATGCTTACACAATGATCTATAAATGATAAAATTAAATAAAAAATGTTCTCCATGTTTTCATCATTCAATGAATTCCCTATGTAGACACACATGACTTTGTTAAGGACATATACTATTTGATCTAGTAGCTACCACAAAGAATACTTAGTGAGGAAGAACATAAACTAAGATTGTTTTGTTTTATATCAAGGGAAATATTATAACATGGTTTAAAAAATCATAGAAATATATTTTTCCCACTTTGGAATAGTTTAATAATGAAATTACCCTGATATTCAATAATATAAGGATAACCATCGAAACTAGACACAATTTCACAAGGTTTTTTCAAGATGAGGGAGATCTTTTCCACAAAAAGTGTGATGTATTTGGAGGTTTTACCACATAGTGTCGGGATCACCAATTTACTCCATATTTTATTATAAAAACATTATATAATATACTCATATCATACCACTAAATTTTTTTGACTAATCTATATGAAGATATTTTAGTGATAGAAAATTTGAGGATCTATTTTTTTCAAAATATTGGATGAAATACAGAACATAAGTTTTCTAGAATAAGAAATAGTATTATAAAGAAAAATATACATGTTAACCAATATTAAGACCAAACTACACAATTTTATCATGAACACAATAAAAATACCCTATGGGAGAAATTACAGAACAATGGCATGTTAGGAAAATCAAATTAATGTTGCCTAAATTTTTTATTCCATTCCAATATGATCAAATTGAAAATTTTGATGGATATGGACAAATGATTAAACCTATGTATGAACCATTATAAAAAAATATAATTATTCCTATCAAAGTCATCGAAATGTATCATGGAGAGAGTAGGGAGTTCTATGACCTACTATTCCATAGGATATTCACAAAACCATAAGAAATAATTCCAAACTCATCTAAAGGATAAATAATCTAATTCCAAAGGGAATTTAGATGGATTAGTATCTTATGATCTAGATCAAATGTTTTTGTAAAATAGAGTCCCAAGAGAATATTCCTGAGGAAAAATTTGTTAAACCAAAATCCCAATATGATGTGAATAGAGCCTTGACTGATACTAGGATAAAAAACCTAGAATCACAAATGGAATAGATAGGAAGTGGAAATTAAATAATGGAAATGGAATGATTCCATGAACCACTAGTGTTAATCCTATGTATAATCTTAGGAATATTACAATTATAATTGGTCTACAAGCCCTATAAGAATCTAGGGATTCCATAAACCTTCAAAAAATGGGAAACTAGCTAAAAATGGGTAACAAAATCTAGAAAACATCGAAACTAAAAATCTGTATAGCCCTAAATAAATCACCTTAAACTCTAATGATATTTCTAAAAATAATATGAAACGTTCCTGAAAAAAACAATAAGATGGACAAAAATATTGATGATGAAAATGAAGGAATTCCATCTAAAATAAATAATTTCACACATATAACTCATTTCCCTAAAATAATAAAGATAAATAACTTTTAAAATGATATACTCACCTTTCTAATTCCTCTAAAGAAACTTTAAATTTCCACACCCATTATTAGGGATTTACTTCAAATGGTATCTTATCTCAAATCATTGAAGAAATTTTTTTCAAATAAGAATACATTGTAAAAGGTTCACACCTATAATCTCTTTGTGGAGTGTTGTGTGGTCTTGAAAAATGTGATTCCTCCCAAATTTCAAGTTCCATGGGGGTTTTCATTACATTCACTTTAGGTTATAGTTGAATGTATAACTCCTTATGTGGACTTGGAGAAAGAATCAATTTGATACCTCTTACACTATTCCATAACTTCAGATTAGGATCTCTATAACCTACCATAATTGTTCTACTACTAGAATAATGACCCATTTCCCACCTAATAGAATGATCTTATGATTTTTTAGTAGTTTTAATGAAGTTTTACCTTTATTATTTTATAATACTTGACATCGAGTGTGACAATAAAGTAACAATCATCCTTGTTAGGCCCTCATTTTCCATAGGAAGAGCAGTTATAGACATGTGAATAGTAAAATTTATCTCCTACTATGGTTATCAAAAAGAGGAGTTTCGTGTTTTCAAAAGAACTTAAGAACCATCACCATGTCAACTGTATCCAAGTGATGAGAATCAATTGATTAAAAAATTGTTTATTGAGAAATAGGAATTGTTTTAAATAATTATTGATAAAATAAAGAGTAGGAAAAATTATCTACTGACACTATCATTGGTTTTTTCTCAAAAAATTTGTTATATTTTCTGGAGATTTTACATAATACTTATCCAAATTTTACCAAGAAAACATTTTTAACACAATTAGAGAATATGTATGTGAGGAGAAAATTTCTGGGAACAATAGTGATGAACAAGATTCCTCCTTCATGGCCTTCTTTAAGAAGAAGTCTCAATAACTTAGGCCCCATAAACAATAAACTATCCCTTCAAGGAAACAAGCACAATATATGGAACTCAAACCCCTTCCTTCTAATTTAAAATAACCATTCATGGGTGAGTTCTCAACATTGCTTATTAAAATCTCATCTATGTTATAAGTGTCCCAAGAGGAGGGTTCATTGTCTATTTTGATGAAATTAAAATCATTATTGGTTGGTCCATATATAAATGAAGGTAATAATTCTTTCAAAATAAATTAATAATATTATCATTGAGACATACCACAAAAGGAGATTGGAGAGGAAGAGAAGGTAAAATCCAAACTTGACAAAAGTTATTATAAAGGAATCGATCAAAATAATAGATTTTGGGATCATTTACCCCATTATAAACATTCTATGGGTGCTCCATTTCCATGTTTTTCTATGAATGGGTTTTCACTATTGTGACCAATAAGAAGAATGAATAAAGTTAGTTTAGGAATGAAATAATGTGGAGGGTATACATAAAATATAATAAAATCAATCCTACCACTAAAAAACACCACATAAAAATTTATTTTTTTAGAAAATATTATAAACCTATTCTATAAATGAGTACATTTTTTGTTATGGATATTCTGGTCACAAAACGATTTCCATAGCTTCTAAGGAAAAAGATAATATCACATTCACTAATCTATTTGTCTCATTTACCTATCGAGGAATTCTATTGGCATGTGTGGTGCTCCCAAAACTTTTCAAATATGTATGATAGATATTTTCATTGATATGTTAAAAAGAATAATTGTGATATTAAAGGATAAATTATTCATTTTTGGATGAAATTTTAAAAAAAGTAAACAAAATTAAAAGCTAACTCAGAAAATTATCAAGAAACAAATCATGTTTGGAACTTGTAAAATTATCAATTCATTATCACTGAATGAATTTTAATAGGACATAATGCTTCAATTATGGGAATTGAAGTTATTGAATAACAAATTGAGGATTTTTAAAATCTATCATCACCTGAAAATATTAACATAATTAGGTTTTTCTTAGTCCATGTCGATTTCTATTAGAGATTAATCATGGACTTTTCCAAAATCACCAGGCCTTTATGATCAATTTTTTGTAAGGAACCACCCTTTTAATTTGATAATAATTGTTTAGATCCATTTAATCTCATTAATTATATGTTCACATCTTCACCAGTTATTACTACAACAGACTAGAAGATACATTTCCAATTGACGTATGGTGCAAGTGATGTACCGGTGGGTGTTGTTTAGGGGTAAAGGAAAGATAAGAGGTTGTATATAATTTACTATTCTCTTAAGATGTTTTATGATACCAAAAACAATTAAAATACCAAAAAAAATAGTTGTATTGTGTTATGTTTTATATTAACATGCTTAATCAATATTTTATTGGGTCTAATGTTATCACATTCAAAGAACACTCTCCTCTCAAATATCATCTGGCTACGAAAATAAAAACTGTGGCTTCTGAGATAGACCATTCAGTTATATGAATTTAAATTATAAATCAAGGATAAAAAATGCTATGAAATATAGTTATTAACCACATTTATAGGTTTCCAAATTACCAAGATGAGGAAGAAAATGAAATAAATACCCTATTTTGCTATTGAGTAACTAATTTATTATTTTGTTAAGAAATCATCTTGGTTTGAAAATTATAAAAACATTTATTATATAGTAGTAATTCCCAAAGAACATTTTGAAAACAAGAAACACAGATTCTTTTTTTATTTCAAATATTTATTTTGGTGATCTTTTACTATTTAGAAAATGTGATGATGTCGTCATGAGGTGATGTGTGGATAATGAGTAAATTCTCCCCATTATTCAGAGATTTAATTTTTCACTTTGTTATGGAAATAATGAGGGAGATAAAACTACTTATAATTCATACAAACTGAATTCTACTTTCCAAATTTACTCAAATATTCTAAGAGTCTTATGATAGGTTCTGAATAATTTCAAATGCTGAGAAATTTTTGTAGGAAATATGAGCTGCCCCAAAAGAGGATTCTTTTGTTGAATTTAATGATTTGTGGGAACTATCCATCATTGGAAATTTCTTATAATCTAATGGGAATGAGTACATACTTGTATATTTGAATTATTCATCCCAATGGGTTGAGGATGTTGGATTTCCAAATAATATTCCTGCTAGTGTTATCAAATTTATCAAGAATAATATTTTATCAATATTTATAGATCTTAATAAATTTATCATAGATAATAGAACTCATTTCAATAATTATAAGTTAAAGTATTTAATGGATAAAAATGGTTGTTCTCACAATTCTAGAATAACCTATCACCCACAATCTAATGGATATGATAAAATTTAAAATATAGAGCTCAAAAAATAGATTGAATACCATCTAAAGGTGTTGGTAAATGGTGTTATGAACATGTTGGAAAAGATAATTGACCATTTCTCATCCATTCTCATAGAATTTAATATTTATTTCATGGGTAGATGAATGGATTGGATACCATCTCCTTTCATGAAACATGAGCCATCACTAATGTTAAATTAGGATTATAACTTCAATGTTTCATATTAACTAACCCATATTTATGTTATTATTTTCTCTTGTTCTCTTTCTTTTTATAATTATAGATCCATTCTATATTCTATGAGCACATGAAAAAAATTGAAAATATACTACAGTACAATATACTGTGTAAAGAAACTAGAAATTCACCCATGTTTTGGAACGACTACAAGAAGGAGTTTCATCTTAGAACATCACAAACAAAATTTAAAAAAATAAAACATTGTTTTCTATTCATTTTTAGATTTCATAGCTGGGAAGGATTAATTTTGGGCTATCTGGGATATCATGGACCATTTATTTCCTCAAGGAGTCCATTGAATATCTCAGTTTTATTAATAAAATTATGTATGATGGTCAAAGGGATACTTTAGATGATATTATTTTAAATTATGATAATGATAGGTTCATGATTGATGCTTCTAATACAAGGTATTTTATTTAATGAGCTTTAACTATATTTCGTCTCCTAAAGGGAAGCATGATACATGGAAAAAAAGGTATGGTGTAGTTGTATTCCTACTAAGATCAGCTTTCCTGTATAGCAGATATGAAACTATACTATTCATATAGATTAGAATTTGAGGAAGATAGGAATTAACCTGGATTTTAAATTTCATTACTGCTAGTTATAGATGGAGGAAGATGCTAATTATATTTTCATTGAGAACCATTGGGACAGATCAGTATGGATATTCTTTGGAGGGTTACTGGTATTTTTTCCCTTGATCTTGCTGAAAATTCTTTTATGGAAAGACGATTCCATTGTATTAAAGGTGAGGGTCTAGAAAAAAATAACAGAGTTATAATTTTATGTGTAGGTTGTTGGTGCATCTGGTGGGCATGGAACAAGGACTGGTTTGGTGTTTTTATTACCACGAAATGGTCTATTTTTATGAGGAAGAAATCACTGCTGATTGATCTGGTTAATGGTTTTAATAAATGGAAGGATACTTCTTCATTTAGATCCTTTCAGGGGAATGGTTCTATGATTCAACAGCCTTTTCATGCGTTGAGAAGGAATTAGGTCTAGTGGGTGACGCAAAACACAGGTTTGAAGTTGAATTTTGATGGTCCCTGTTTGATAGGTATTATGTGAGGAGGAGGGGTGGTTCGTGATTCTTGGTGGAGTGTCCTGATTTCCATTTCTGTATATTTTGAGAGGGGAAATTTAGTTCAAGCAGAAGAAAATGCTATATAGAAGGGTCTTGTTTTGTGTGCTAAGAAAAATATTTTTCTCGGCCTGGTTGAAATTGATTCTTTAGTTTTTCATGATGCAATTCATGGTAAAATTCCAACACCTTGGTTAATAGCCTATTCTATAAGGAATTTCAAAGCTATCCTCAACAACACCAATATTCATATTTATCATATGTGGTGGAAGGGAATCAAAGTGGATGATTATCTTGCTATATTGGTGGTGGAGGATCAAGGTAATCATGTCATTTATTTATCTAGTTCTTTATTGTTGGATTCATAGGGGGTTAATTTGATTAGGAGGGGATCAATTGGGTCTCCATTATTTTACGCTCCCCTAACTTTTTTTTCGTTGTATTCTTCTTTATTGTAGTTTTTCTTTATATTTAATAAAAATGAATTGTTAGATGTGTAGGTACTTGAATATATTAAGTAAAGGAACTAATCAATTTTATAAAGGAGAATATATCTAGATAAACTCCAATGATAAAATTTTCCACTATTAAGGGAGTGTTGATGTAAATTATGAATTTAATTCTTTTATTGTACGGTGCTCAGAATCAAGTGTGTGGGAATCCAACATACTATTTAGAAACAATATATGTGAATATTCTTCTATTAAGATAGTTTCTTTGATTTTTGATAACTAAGATGTTGAAAATCATTGGTAACCGTATTTAAAACTTTTTTCACTCATTAAAATGTCTTTCATTCAACTGCTATTATATATGATTTTCATCATTGTATATTTTAAGAAAAATTGTAACTTGTGGTAGATATTAGAAATAAAATCATGATATTTTTTATTTATTTTCTGGTTAGTCTATTTGATGAGGAAAACATTATGTGAAAATTCTTGTACCCCTTCAGTCATACTATGAATTACTACATTGTCAAAAAAAATTAAATAAAAATGTTCTTTTTCTTAAGATTCAACATTGAGGATAATGTTGTGTTTTAGACGAGGGGGATAGGGGTCTTCAATTTTATTAATTGTACAATAATGAATTATTTTTAACAAAAAATGACCCAAGAAATCAAAAAATAAACAAACACTATAAAAAAGGTTCCTTGAGCTATAAATTCCCAAATACTATTATCTGGTCTATTTAAAAAATCAAATTATAGTTACTGAGGTTGTGTTGAGTCTATAATTATTTGAATTTCATGATGAATGGGTGATTTCGACCAGTTTTTTGATATAAATTATGTCTATGAATAGGGAAATGGTGTGTTTTTGGATAGATCCTTATGGAGAAGGATTTAGAATAGGAGGAAACTAAATAATTGATCATGAAACTAGGGGACTCTACCTTTGTGAAATATAACTACATAGGGATAAAACTCAATAGATGGTCATATAAACCCTTTTAATAGTCTCATTAATCATTCAATTGAAACATTAATCCTTCAATCGAACTAGGGTAGAGGTTGATTTCAAATATTTATATATGATAGAATTTTCTTCGGTGTTTATTTAATATATTTTTTCTTATATATTTAATCTTTTTATTGAGGTTTTGATTGATAAATTTTTTTGATATTGGTAAATTATATAATTATGGGTAATTTTATGTTGAACATGTTATTAATTGAATATTATTTCAAAATTTGTGTTCTTGTTGTTCAGGAGAAGAATTATTCTTGAGTTTAATTTTTTATATATATTAAAGGAAAACCATTATTGTGATTTTGTGGAAAAAATTCAATAAAAATATATTTATCATGTTATTTTTATGAGGTTTTTATTTTTGAAATTATTCTTTCATAATTCCATATTTTATATTAAACAACAATTGGGAAGTTAATTTTATATGGAAATTCAATGTTTTTTATTATTTATTTTTATTTGGTATTAAAATAAATCATTTTTATCGAATGATTATTTCTATGTGAAAAGGGGATGACATCATGTGATGAAATCATGGATAAAATAATCTAAGCCAAGAAAATAGAGTCGTCTCATGTTAAAAAATTAGCAAAGGAATTCTGCTAAAATTAGTAAATACCAGACAACCACATGATCAAAATTCTAATCGATCCCATGTATAAATTTGGAAAAATATTGGAGTTTCTGAAAAACCTTGTTCAACCTTCCATGAAGAAAAAATTATAAATCTCGTGGAAATACTATACCTCTCTTATCAGCCTACCATAATGGTATAATCCAAGTTAGCATGCCTTCATCTCGAATCGAACGCACCTATGGATGAAGTGGATGCACCCCCTCAAGCTACCAAAAATGAAAATCCAGAACACTCCCCAACATAACATGGAGGGATAGTGTGGTAAACTACATGTTTAAATTGAAACCACTTTAACCAACCACAAATGAAAAATGATTTACCACATAGGGGAGATATATGAATTTGTTCCCAAGAAGTGAACTAGCCATAAAAGGGGATCACCCTACGAAACCCAAATTTGGATATAAATTGAAGATGGTATTTCAACTGATCATGAAGGAGATGTTATGTTGATATTTTCTTGAAGAAGAAGATGAATGAAATCAAATAGGGAATTTAAAAAAATTTGATATGACTTTCACCAATTACAACTTTTAAGGTGACTATTTAAATTAAGGATAATGGCACGTGAGCCTAATTGAAGCTGACCGAAGCTTGCTAGTGAAGACACTAAATGAAGATCCACTGCTTAAAGATGAGTAGAATAAAACTGAGATCAGTAATTAAAGCTGGATGATGATGATGATTACTAAATCATTTGAGGCTACAACACTACTGATACAACTGAGTAATAAAATTAAAGGTGATGATCCAAGATTGACTGTGAGAGGTGGAAAGTGGTTTATGAAACACTACTGATGATTGGTGGACCAAGTTTGAAAAATATAAGTAGTTTGAGATATTTAGTTGATGAATTTGGATGATTAAAAATAGTTTATTAGATATGGTTGAAGTTTAATTAATCTTAACACAATTCCAAAGTGATCAGGTTCTTTCTAAAGAAGAAACATGATGGTAAGACTATGTCTCGTTATGATAAAATTTTACTGTGGTTTTTTTAAAGATTGGAGATTTTGATTTGTTTTATTCCAATTATAGAAATGAATCGATGAATAATATGGAGAATCAAGCACCCCACTTGAGAGACTGTGATGATGTGTGAGGATTCACACATGGTGCTCTAAAAAAGACCTCAAAAAGGATTTATGTAAGTTAATCATTAATTTTTTAGAGTAATTCCTGGGTCTCAATCTCTTTCAATAGATACAAAATTAGATCATGCATTATGTGTGATGAGTGATATAGGATCTTTATGATGATGATCTATTCCAAGTAATAACAGATGGGAATGAGAAATTTCAAGCTTCACTAAATTATAATTGTGAAAATGGAAAATATTTTGACCCCACCAAAGTTTAATCAGTTGAGGATGAATTAATAATATGATGAAATCCAAGAGGACGTCGATAAAGTGGAGATAAATCTTTTGATCATTCTTATGATTGGAAGGGAATTTAAATTATCTTAGGTTGTGGTTGTGAGAAACCAATATTGAGTATTAATCTTTAGTGAATATGTGGAAATTTTGATAGATATTTTAAGGTTATCATGTACCATCTAAATGATTGGAAGCACATTTGAAAATTTTTGTGTGTTATCACATGATTGATTTGATACATACTTGCTCAACTAATTTCCATTAGCCAGTAACATCTAATGGAATAATCCCAATATTTAAGACCCAATTAATGAGTTTTTTTAATCACGACACTCCAACCTATGTGAAGAGAACCATAATTTCTAGGTTTTTAAGAGCCAGTTCATGGATCATTGATCACGACAAATAGTGATATCAAATATTATTTAATTTTTGAAGTGATGAGGATATGTAGGGTGGATTCTAAATCATGTAATAATGTTGAGAGAATGTTTTGAGTGGATTATGTTACTATTTGGGTGACAAGACTACATACATGGGAGCACATTCTAATAGTATAGATTCACTGGTGTCTCTAATGTGAAATATTATAGAGTATTCCTACATGTGATAGGGGAGTGAATTATTTTTGGAGTCCTTAGATTAGGTCATTGACAAGGGATAAGTTATATAGTGAAGGTTCTACATGGATGTCTGGGAGATTTTTTATTAAATGTATGAACATGATCTCAAGGTAAGGATTTGAAATCTTATAGTTATTAAGAGAGAAAATATCATATGATTAGGGGAGATATAATATTCAAAAGGAATTCAAGAGACATATGATTGGGGAATGGGAGAAGAACTTATTGGTGTTATATTTGAGAAGGATGGGATTAACTCATCAAAAGAATATTACTTTCTCTCTTATTATTTTTTCACTCATTTTAATAGATCAGATTATACTGAAATTTTTAATTGTTTTTTGATTGAACGTGATCATTGGATATACATTTTTAGGAGAATAATATTCTGTTCTAAATCCATTTAATTTTTTCATGTGAAATTTTTTCTCGTCACTTCTTCCAATCTTTAGTTTCAAAAGATATTTATCATTAAAGAAAAAAAAAATATTATATGATGACTATTCTTGATCAAAAAAATTTTTAACTACTATTTTACTTAGATTCATCTATAAATTGAACGAATTTGAAAATTCCACACAATAATAGAGGAAATTTTTTAAAGATAAATCAATCATCATTAGTGAATGAATAAATTCTCCAAATATATAATCATAAGAATCAATCACTCATAGGATAATCAGCTGACATAGTTGGTTATCCACATTTAATTTAGTTTTATTGATTTTAATTAATGAATAAATAAATAACCTTTATAACACCAGCTAATCAAAATCCCCTAATCTATCATCTGATTATTCTTACAATCTTTTTGATCTACTTTTTATATCTTTCTTCCTACCTTTCATACACACTACATTTAGCAGTGTGGTTGATTTTTTTTATGGTATCCAGGGGAAATATTATGAAATTTAAGTGTAAATTTATGTTAATATATAGAAAATATTATCATAAATCTATATATGATTTCAAATTGTAATAAATTGAAAATTGATTTTTTTTAAAAATTTTGACTTGTAATAAAGTTATATAACAGTTCAAATAGTATTTAAATGAAATATTTTTTTTATATTTAATTATTTTAAAATAAGGGTGATCTATTTTTTATGTTTATGAATTGTAAAAATAAAATTTTAACTCATGCTGGAAATCTATGCTTTTCGAGAAAATATTATTTTCTAATGAGTGAATGGGGTGTTTTAATTTGATAAAATTCTATTTTGGGATTTTTTCATATGGTTTTTAATTGGGAATATATTGTGTGAAATGTGGTACATGAATTTAATAAATTCATGTATATTGCTATTTCAAATATTCCTCTAAGAATGGTAAAGAAAAAAAGTAGATTTTTTGGATCTATGAATTGTTCTCTCAATGAGTGCTTTTTATCCCCCAAAAGAAGTTTTTTTATTCTGGACTCTACTGAGTATCTAAAAGTTGTGATATATTTTCAAATTTCTCTACTCTTCGATATTGTATTTGTTTTCATCATTGGTTCAACTTCAAGTATATGAGATTTTAAAATGTTTTGGGTTCTCAAAGTGGACTGGAATTTGGTTAAGGAATTGGTAATATTATTATAGCGTGTTTATTTTTGGGGATTCATGAATGTTTCATGGGATTATTATTATTTTTGGTTATTATTTTTCAATTAATTATATTCTATTTCTTGGTGAAAATTTGTTTTAAAGGTTATCCATTTGGGGGGATATTCCTTTTAGTTTTTGTTTTGGGAAGTTTGAGGAAGATTTTGGAAGGGTTGAATAACAATGAAATTTGGGCCAATGGTAATGTAATTAGGACTGAGGTTTCTTTTGGATGAGAACCTGAGCATGCTGATTTTTTTGTGGGTTCAATATGAGATAATGGCCCATGGATGAATTTTTATTTTACCTATATTTAGTGATGGCCTCTGGTGAGTGCCGATGTTGTTTCTTATCATGGACTGGTTTTGAGTGTTGTCATGGATTGTTTTTGAAGGGACTTAATTTATTTAATCCATTTTTGTTTGATGAGATCGTTTTGGGGTTGTTTGGATGATATTATGGATTTTATATCTATTGGATTTTTATATTTTCCTTCTATTGGTTACCAATGTTAAGTGTTTGGGTCTTGCTTTTTGGTGAAAAAATTCTCTCAAAAATGATTCCTTTCATTTCACCATGTTAAAATAATTCTAAATTTTGGTGAGACAATGATGGGTCTCTATCCTCTTGGGTATTATAATTTTATGGTTATGGTTTGATCAATGTTTGAGGTTTCTTGGTGCGGTCTAAGTATTTTAATCCCATTCTTTGAGGATTTTGGTTGGATAATCTTGAGATTTTGGACCATGTTTAGTTGGTTTAACCTTGATGTGTATAGGTTTCATGCCTAATAAAATTTTTACCAAATTATTGGGGGGGTATAAAGTGTTATATTGGGGATATTTTAAAACCCTATTGTTTTATTTATTTAATGAAATATTATGGTAAATAATATTTTTGAATGTTTCGTGATTGAATATTAAATTTTATTGTAATGTTTCTTATATACATAGTTTAATCATGGTCACTGAATTGTTTTGTAAAACATAGGAATGGCCCATCCAAATGGGAATACTATCTATGTTGGGAAAAAATCCCTCAAGGTAACATTGCGGCATTTTTGGGTTGATTGTGTTTGTTGACAAAGCAGGTTTCCATGGTGAATTGTCGAGTTCCCGAGAAGTTGTTGACATTCCATGTTGACAAAGAACTATGACAAAGGAAAGGACGATCTGGAGGCGGTGCAAAAGAGCAGTACAAGGTGGTGCCGTTTCCCATTGTTTGCCAAATTTTTGGGGTCCAAAATTTGGAGTTTGGTGAGCATCACGAAAAGTGGATTTCCATGAAGAGCATAATTTCATATGGAAAAGGCATGAATTTTGCGAAGATAGGATGCATGGTTTGGAAATCCTGAAGACCAGAATAATGGAGGCGGTGATGCTTCGCGATTACGTCAAGCTTCGCGAACGGCAGAGGCTGAAGCGCATCGCGGCGGTGAAGGGCTTTGGGATGGAGCATCGCGGCGAAGGCGTGAAGGAATGTTGGGCTTCGCGAGGGTGATTCACAGAGAAGTCGCGAAGGTATGATGACGGTGATTCTTCGAAAATACGTCGAGCTCCGCGAATGGAAGATTGCCGTGGAGCTTCGTGATTTGGACAGAATTCCGGCAGAAACTTTGGAGCTTCGTGATTTGGGATGACGTGGCGTTGACTTCACACGGAAGGGACGAGGGTCGGTGGAATCGCCTATAAATAGAGGCCGACCCCTTCGAGTGAAGTAGATAGCATTTTCATAGAAGATCATTCGCTCTCGATTTGCGAAGGTAGTTCGCGGAGCCAGTGTGCTTCGCGAAAGAGGAGCTTCGCGGCGGCTATTGTAGCTCCGCGAAAGTTGTGTGCTCTGCGTTGGCTCAGTGAGCTTCGCGAGAGAAGTTGCTTTGAAACGATTTGAGCTTCGTGGGAGTGCTTCGCGAGAGAGCTTCGAGAGAGAGCTTCGCGAAATGGCAGGAGCTTCGCAAAGGCTTGTTTGAGCTTCGCAAAATTGGGAGCTTTGCGAAGTAGGGTGCTTTGCGAAGGTGTATTCCAAAAGGAATTTCCCAGTGTTCAAAGACAAAGAGATATTCATCAGTGGATGAAAGTTGAACTTCAACAGAGCATCTACATATAGAGAAAGATGCATTCCTTAATGGAAATGAAGAGACCTACAGGTCTATAAACTGTGATTGGATTCCCTTCCAAGAGCAGTGAGCGTAGGAAGAGGAAGAATGTGATCCTCTCCACCGGAAGTGAGCCATAGAGAGAGAAACAGGGAGTGACCCTTGGGAAAGCAGTGAGCTAACCCTAAACCTTGTATAGGCAGTGAGCCTGGGCATAGAAGTGATCTAGCCCGAACATTGTAATCCACAGCTAGTGATGTCTAGTGGAATTTGGTACGAATCGACTACTTGTCGGCGTATGCTCCTTGGACGTAGCCCTTAGCGGTGAACCAAGTAAAAATCCTTGCGTCTGCCTTCTTACTTCCCTGCATTGCATTCAAAGCATCATCATTAGGTAAAGGAGACAATTTATCACAGTAACCACACAAGTGCAAACAAAGTGACCCTTGTAACAAAGAGGTCAAGATCCAGTGGGGCATAAAGAACATTAAATAAAGAATATCCATACCCTGATTCACCCCCCCTCTCAGGGTATATAGGCCCCTATTGGCCCTAACAATTGGTATCAAAGGGAAGGTTGCTTTTATCAGATTTGTTTTCTTCGACATGGTGTAGTCTTTCTGTGTAGTTGAAGATATTGTTTTCGCTTATCTCGGTCTACCATGGGAAAAATAAAATCATCAAAGAAGAATCCGAATTCAGGTGGTATCCCTCAGTGTGGAAGTGTTTTTGGAAAAAGTGTGATTCAACTAAAAGAATCAAACAGCTTACTGAAGGAATCCTGCAGTGAACAGAAAAATGATTTGGATAAATCATACAACAAAAATACTTACTCATTCAAAGATGCTGATGGAATGAGTGAAGAACCTGACTTTCCAAGTGACGTTGGAACCACTGACAATGAAGAAGATGAAATTGAAGGAAGAATTGATATGCGAGCTGAGTTGGAGGCTGCTCTTGAAGAGATAGATGTTTGGAGGTCCAAAACCAAGAAAGCTAACAAAATTGTTTGTGATGCCAAACTCTATATGCAGTAGCAGGAAGAAGATAAATCTGAGCTGATGGAAGAAATTGAGAAACTTAATTTATCAACATCAGAGAACTCAGAATCCGTTTGTAAGTATATGCTGAAGGTTGAAGAACAGAAAAGATAGATCGATGGCCTGAACAAAAAGGTGGAAGTTGTATATGGGACTAAAGAATTGGATCAGAAATCAACTGAGGAAATTAAATCTAAAGGAATACAGATCCATGCTCTGGAAACTGAGGTCAACAAGCTAAGAGGCTTAAATCAAAGGCTTATTGATATAGTTACTGACCTAACAGAGATGAATGATTCTCAAGGTGAGGAACTACATAAGCTGGCTAAAGGAAAAGGAAAACAAAAGGCAGGTAAGTGTGAAGAGAATCAAGAGTCTGATGAAGTTAGGAATCTGAAAGCAAAGAATGATGATCTAGCTACACAGCAGTCTGAGTTAGTTCAGAAGAATCAAAGACTAAAACAAGATAATGCATGTTGCTACGATTCTCTTGCTCAAGAAAAATTAAAAGTAAAAGAGAAAAATGATGTGGTTAATAAGTTGAAGCATGAACTCGAAGATGAGATGAGTTGTGGAAAGAATCTAAGTAAAGAACTTGATGCTCAACTTGTATCAAGAGATTTGAAGATTCAAAAGTTTGAAGAAGAGCTACAATCAGTCAAGAAGGAAATGGAGAAGTCTAAATCCAAAGATAAGCCAAAGTTGAAGGATGCATTGCACTTATTATTTGATCATCCTTCGGCAGGTAATGATAAAATGAAGTCCAAATATGATGCATTAGAGGAGAAGCATGAATGGATTGTATCTTCCCAAAGGTCAACTTTTTTGGGAAAATCTGGAATTGGATATGATAATCCCACTCCTATGGATGATAAGAAAAATGCAGTGAAAAATTCCAAAGGCAAGAAAGATCCTGTAGGTGCTGGAGATAGGCCTATGAGGATAGTTTCAAGGAGTGATGATATGTGCTATTTCGGCGGAGTTCATGGCCCCACATCAAGCTTCTGTATAGAGGCTCTGGAGTACATTTCAGGCTGTGAAAAAAGAAACATTAATAAATATGAGAACAGGAAGAAGCATCATGAGAAATTAGAAAGCAGAACTTCTCAGAGGAAAGCATATATTAGATGCTATTACTGTAGAAGAATGGGAGACACCATGACCATGTGTCAGGAAGCTCAGGGGAACAATATCAGAGGAAGAACTCAAGTTGCATCAACATCTCAGCAGAGAGATGATAAAATGAGGTATGCCTTTGAGGGAAAATGTTGTATATGTTCTCACTATGGGCACATGGCGAGACATTGCAGTAAGAAGAAAGCAGGAAAGGGAAAGGAACAAGAAAAGAGATCTCCACCACAGGAAGTGTACAATAAAGAAGCCTGTACTGGGAGACAAAGTGGTAAGGAGAAGAAAAGGCTTCGAGCCTCGGGGAAATCACATGGAGCTGAACGAAAGGTGTATCAGTTACCTCCTCTTTCATACTCACAACAGCTCTCAAGGAGAGAATGTGAGAAAACCTGAAAGATTAAGGGGAGATCTACTCCACTGATGATAAAGAATAATGGACGTTCAATGGAGGACCCACCACCAATGAAAAATAGGGTGGTGACTAATAAATCTGATAAAAGGCAGATAAGCAAAGAACGCATTGAAAAATATGCAAGTCATGTGCCACAACAAGCAGTGGAGAAAAAGGGGAAGATCCCTGCAATGGACAAAGAAGAATAAGGGGAAGACGCCAAACAGAGAGGTTCCTACTCAGAGAAATAATCAAGGAAAATGGCATATTGATAGTACATCAATGACAGAAGTGTGTACAACTGGGTTCAGACCCCATATTGTGAAAAATGTTAGGTCTGCAGAATCTTCATACCAGAAAAAGACTCAGCATGTGAGTAATGAATTTTTAGTCATATGGCCAGAGAAATTGAAGTTGGCTAGGCAACTGGAGGAAGCAAGAAAGGAGTGTGATTCCCTCCATGAAAGAATCAAAGGGGTGACCCATCATGACCAACCATCGTCCTCATCTTGAGGATTCCGGAAGAATACCCCTCTCCCTACATATATAAATGCTATTAACTGGTAATTCATGTGTTTCAGGTTTTTGGGAGATACGATCCATGGGGTAGTGGCATCTAAGGATGCTAAGTGGAGAAGTGATATGCTCTAGAGTTTCAATTGATTCAAATCAGGAACTAGAGTTGAAGAAGAAAGGGAGCAACAGAGCACAATAGGAAGTGATTGTGTCATTAACTTTATCTCTTGTTTCCTACGCCGAGTTTCAACTCAGTAGGCTTAGATATTTTGTTAATGGCTCAAATCTGAGTGGAAGATGAGAACAAATGATGTAGGAGAAAAAGACGTGTTATGGGTCTAAACTGTTGGGCCTAACAACTAGAAGAGTTGCATAACACTGGGGGAGAATTCTATATCCTAATCAGATGCATGATCTCAACATGATATGAAGGATGAATGTTTATGCTCATGAAGAATGATTGGTGGAAAAGAAGCAACACACAGGTTTTCATGATTATCTATATGCTCTAACAATATGGTATCAGCTGACTGTTTTCAGGATACCAAGAAGTTGTGAGAAGTAGTTGAAAAGAATGATGCCACTGAAAAATGAGTCAGTGAACAAATTCCGGACGAAAGTGAAGAGGAAGTAAGTAATAAAGGGATAGAATAAGTGGCTGATAATGATTCATAAGAAGACACCGATGATGAGACATTTGCACCGGTTGCAAGGCTGGAGACAATAAGATTATTCCTAGCCATCATAGTGCAAATAAAGTTCAAATTATTCCAGATAGACATCAAATCAGAATTCTTGAATGGGATTATGGATGAAGAGGTGTACATTGAGAAACCAGTTGGTTTTATCATTCATGAGGATGAGAACAAAGTTTCCAGGATGAAGAAGGTGTTATATGGGATGAAACAAGCACCAAGAGCATGGTACTGAAGGCTATATTAGTATTTGAAGAATCTTGGTTTTCAGCGTTACACAAGGCAGGAATGACACATTTATTTCTCAATCCAAATATGCCAAGGATGATTTGGAATGATTTGGAATGGAAAATTCCAAGAAGATGAAGACTCTGGTTGCTACCCAGATGAAATTATCAAATGATGTGGATGGTAGGGCAGTTAATTTCACTGAAAACAGGCAGATTATCAGAAGTCTGTTGTACTTAACCGCAACAAGGCCTGATGTTGTTTTCGCCACATGCCAAGCAGCGAGATATCAGTGCAATTCCACGGAAAGCCACATCCTTGTAGTGAAAAGATTACTTCGGTATATCCAGTGCACAGTGGATTTCATTTTGACATATACTGACAAATCTCAGACGGAGTTATTGGTATATACTGATGCAGACTGGGCCGGTTCAGCAGATGATAGAAAATCAACGTCAGGAGGTGCATTCTATCTTGGTGGATTGTTTATTTCTTGGCCAAGAAAGAAGCAAGATTGCATTTCATTGAGCACCGCAGAAGCTGATTATATTGCGTCCACTCAAGCATGCACATAGTTATTGTGGATGGAGTAGCAACTTGAAGATATGGGAGTTGAAGTGAAGTCCCCGATCAGAATCAAGTGTGATAACTCAAGTGCTATAAATCTCAGCAAAAATCTCATCCATCACTCAAGGACAAAGATCATTGAGATTAAGTATCATTTTATCAAGGAGAAGGTTGAGCAGGGAATCGTGCAGTTGGAGTACGTGCCTACAGAGCTACAGGTTGCAGACATTCTGACAAAGGCCTTACCCAAGGAAGCTTTTGAGAGGCATCGACTGGCTCTGGGAGTTCAGTCGATTCCCCCACAATTAAAATAGTGTGGATGTGAACCCCCCCCCTCTCCCCGAGGTATGCTGTGTTTTCCCGACTATGCTAATGTGTTCTCTACTCTGTTACAGACTGCAAAGGAGTGACCTTTGGGTTCGTTGACAAAGGGGGAGAAAAGTTTTTGTTAACGAGGGAGAAAATAGTGATTGTTCAAGGGGGAGACAGTGCGGAGAGTTGATAAATCATACTTGATATGGGGAGAAGCTGACAGGTGGAGAAGCCAGAAAGGGGGAGCAATGAAAAGGGGGAGAGTATGAAATCTGACGATGCTAGAAGTGATCGATCAAAGCAAAGAAATCATGACAGCTGAGGATCGTGATAAAAGAAGAACAGTGATGTTGGAATAGTGTGAGATGGTGTCCAGCTATCACCAATAGGTATCAACTTAAGACTTCACCAATTGGTATCAATGTGGTTCAAAAATTGGTATCAATTTAAGAATTGGTATCAGGGTGGAATCGAAAATTGTGTCTGACATGAAGTGATTCATTGATGAACTTTTCATACTACTCTTGTTTCTCACGCTGAGCATTGCTCATGTGGGCTTAAAGTACGTGTTAAGTGAATCCTTGAATGCTATCAAAATCGCAAGAGGTGAATGGTGGTAGCGGCTGGAAGAAGACTCAGTGAGGTATCAAAGTGCAGAAAATCTTTCTGAGAAGAGTTGTGAAGAGTTGTCAACAAACCCAAAGGGGGAGATTGTTGGGAAAAAATCCATCAAGGTAACATTGCAGCATTTTTGGGTTGATTGAATTTGTTGACAAAGCAGGTTTCCATGGAGAATTGTCGAGTTCCCGAGAAGTTGTTGACATTCCATGTTGACAAAGAACTATGACAAAGGAAATGACGATCTGGAGGCGGTACAAAAGAGCAGTACAAGGTGGCGTCGTTTCCCAGTGTTTGCCAAATTTTTGTGGTCCAAAATTTGGAGTTTGGTGAGCATCGCGAAAAGTGGATTTCAATGAAGAGCATAATTTCATATGGCAAAGGCATGAATTTCGCGAATATAGGATGCATGTTTTGGAAATCACAAAGACCAGAATAATGGAGGCAGTGATGCTTCGTGATTATGTCAAGCTTCACGAACGACAGAGGCTGAAGCGCATCGCGACGGTGAAGGGCTTTGCGATGGAGCTTCGCGGCGAAGGCACGAAGGAATGTTGGGCTTCGCGAGGGAGCATCGCGGTGAAGTCGCGAAGGTATGTTGACGGTGATTCTTCGCGACTATGTCAAGCTCTGCGAATGGAAGATTGCCATGGAGCTTCGCGATTTGGACAAAATTCTGGCAGAAACTTTGGAGCTTCATGATTTGGGATGACATGGCGTTGACTTCGCGTGGAAGGGACGAGGGTCGGTGGAATCACCAATAAATAGAGGTCGACCCCTTTGAGCTAAGTAGAGAGCATTTTCATAGAAGATCATTCACTCTCGATTTGCGAAGGTAGTTCGCGGAGCCAGTGTGCTTCGCGAAAGAGGAGCTTCGCGGCAGCTATTGCAGCTCCGCGAAAGTTGTGTGCTCTGCGTTGGCTCAGTGAGCTTCGCGAGAGAAGTTTCTTTGCAACGAGTTGAGCTTCGCAGGAGTGCTTCGTGAGAGAGCTTCGCGATATAGCTTCGCGAAATGGCAGAAGCTTCGCGAAGGCTTGTTTGAGTTTCGCGAAATTGGGAGCTTCGCAAAGTAGGGTGCTTTGCGAAGGTGTTTTCCAAAAGGAATTGCCCAGTGTTCAGAGGCAAAGAGATATTCATCAGTGGATGAAAGTTGAACTTCAACAGAGCATCTACATATAGAGAAAGATGCATTCTTTAATGGAAATGAAGAGACCTACACGTCTATAAACTGTGATTGGATTCCCATCCAAGAGCAGTGAGCTTAGGAAGAGGAAAAAGGTGATCCTCTCCACCGGCAGTGAGCCAGAGAGAGAGAAATAGGGAGTGACCCTTGGGAAAGCAGTGAGCTAACCCTAAACCTTGTATAGGCAGTGAGCCTGGGCATAGAAGTGATCTAGCCCGAACATTGTAATCCACAGCTAGTGAAGTCTAGTGTAATTTGGTACGAACCGACAACTTGTCGGTGTATGCTCCTTGGACGTAGCCCTTAGTGGTGAACCAAGTAAAAATATCTGTGTCTGCCTGCTTAATTCCCTGAATTGCATTCAAAGCATCATCATCAGGTAAAGGAGACAAGTTATCACAGTAACAACACAAGTTCAAACAAAGTGACCCTTGTAACAAAGAGGTCAAGATCCAGTGGGGCAGAATGAACTTTAAATAAAGAATATCCATACCCTGATTCACCCCCCCCTCTCAGGGTATATAGGCCCCTATTTCCCCTAACAATCTACTTGGTTTAGTGCACACAGTTTAGTCTAAACCGTGTTAGTACCCTTAAGTAAACGGGTCCTTTGTTTTTGAGAATGCATGATTAACATACATGTCTAATACACAATTAAGTCGAGTCCTAGAGGAATCCACACATATTAACATTCTGTGTGACTCTTCATGTGTGTTGTTTCACATTATTTGTGAATGGTTAGTAAAAATCATGTGAGTTAACCACGTGTCGAGTCATAACATGGAAATTTTCATCTGCATGGTTTATAAAAATGCATTTCCAAGCCATGCGGGAAATCCAAATATCATTTAAAGGTGAATTTACCTATTTTACATTTTATTTTTTTAAAACATTTATTCTCTCCACCTACCTTACTCATTTAGAAGAATCTAAGGGTATCAAGGGGTGATCAAAATTTATTCTCATTAAATTATTGGTGTCTTCTGGATTTTATGTGGTATTCAAGGTAATTACTCTTCTTTCATGATTTTCCTATTCACTCTTAATCCTTCTTCAATTTACCCTTCTATATCCTTATCCATTAAAACCCTAATTTATATATATATTTGTGATCAGGGGTTTTGGTTTTATAATATTGAGGTTTTGGTTATTTAGGGCATGTAAAGGTTGATTCATGGATCATTTTGGAAGTCAACATGGTATGTGATGTGTTAAGACATTATACTAATAATTTTGAGGTATTTAATTCAATTTACATACTTTATTAGGCATTTCATCGATGCTTGAGTGTTATAAATTCATTATTAAATCAAGGAATATTTTTTATTATGGTTTTTTAAATTTAAATATAAATTGTTTCTTTGAAATTGTATCTTGACATAAAATGGAATTTCCTATGAACATATATATTATTTTTTAATTGAATATTATAAATCTTCCAAGTGTTTATAAAATTTTCCATTGGGTTTATTTAAATGGTTTTGATAAAAAAATACTCCTTGAGGATTGTTTTATATTTTAAATGGAATGTTTCAGGTTTTTAAAGAAATTTTTTCGTTTGAAAAAAAGTGTGTGTCTTGAGTTATAAAAATCATTTTAAATGGATGAAATTTTGATAAAAAGGAAAGGACTCAGCATTCCAAGTTAGTTTTAACATGAAGGCTCGTCTAAAAATTATTAGCAGTTAATTTCCTATGATACCCTCTTTGAATTCTACTATGTTTATTTCACCCTATGTTGTGTTTTTATTTTTGTATGGTGATATGATAAATGATGTGAAAGGGGTTATTCAATTAAAGTGTACTAGTGGTGATGTCTGAGATATATTTCTTCTTTATCATGGTAATTATCTAGATTTCTTTCTCACCTCCAAGATAGTTTGTTCATGGGAATGATAGGAAACTTATCAGATACCTGGTTGAGTGAGAACCCCTTGTGTATATTATTCTCTTTCTAGGGGGTCATTTCACATAGAAGAAGTGTGATCCAGGGGTAGATTACGTATGAATGGTAACATTGAGTTCCTAGAATGGTCATAAGGATAGGATTTCTTGGTGATACTACATGTAAAGACATATTATTTAGTGTTTTCATGGGGTCTATGTTTCTAGTTTATGGTTATATTACGTCATTAACCAGTTTTTTACACCATGATGTGCATTTCTATGTGGTACTATATAAGGGATTTTTTTTAGTATACCCCAATGCTTTCATGACTTGTGTAGCCTCCAATGTTATTATTTATTTTCAATTTATTATTGATCAGTTGGTTCAGTTTTGATTATGACCTTTCATCCTTGAGTAGGTATACAGATGAAATAGTTTTAAAGGTGGGATTTTAAATATGTTTTAAAAAATTAGAAACATTAGATTTTTTTTATCAAAGACGGGTTTTATAATGGAATTTAAAAGTAATTTTTATGACTTTTTAGAAAGAAAAAAATTATTTTTTGCTTTGATATTTTAATCAATTTGGATTCAAAATATGAAAATTGTTTAAATTTTTAAAATAAATATTTTTATTGTATTCATTATGGGTTATAAAATGGAAAAATATTTTTTTATTTATTATATTTAAAAATATCATTCATGTCATTTTTAATAATTTGAATTACATAGACTCCTTGGAATGATCCTAATGATCTTGTTATCTCACACCCTACATACACACCCCTATGTGGGTATGAAACTCTAATTTTTCATAATAGTATTTTGGTTCCATTTCACCTTGGTTATTTTCTATTCTATTCTTTCAATGGTGAGTTGTGTGGTGAAGGTAAACCATTGGTTTAATTGAGGTAAATTGAAATTTGGTTTGAGATCTGTCATAATTTTGGTATATTGATGTATTGGCCAACATGGCCTTCCCTTTTTTACTTTTACCCAGTTTATTTTTTTTATTCTGGTTGTATTTTTATTCATGGATGATATAATTATATTGAAGCAATTGGGTTGAATAATTATTACTAATTATGAATCTTTTGGTTTTATTTTTATTTTGGTTATGTTTCTTTGTTCTTGCATGGACATATAAAGTATGGATCGTTCATGATGGATTTTAGGAAAAACATATGTATCATGTGTTAACACTAATTAGAGGATGAAATTTTTACCCAGTGTGTTACTTGATTCTAAGGCAGTAGTTTCCATCCTATAGGGATCAGGAATGCCCATCAAGACTTGTGACGGGTTAATTCAGGTGATGTGTCAAGTCATCCCAAGTTAGTTAATTAAAAAATACTATTAGATCCTATGATAATGTTAAGGTCCTATAGGTTCTTCAGGATTATCTATTTTTAATTGGTGTATGTAATGGTAGTTTTTAGATTGGGACATTGGACATTAAGAGGAAGGTGTGTGGGGATCCTTGTGAACACCTTCTCATTCAAAACCTCAATTTACCATGGGTATTCTTGTTTAAGACTTATATTTTGATTTTTTATGAACTAGATAATGTATTTTTATATGATGGTATGGTATTTGAATAATAGACGAGCATTCCAAATTATTTTATGTTTTCCTACTCATTTTAAGATAAAATCGAGATAGAACTTGTCCAACCCAGTTATCCTACATAGTCTGTAAAACTAGGTGGATCCCTTGTTGATGGTTTTATAAGATACTCATAGGATGCCCCATCGTTGTAAAATTGTAATGATCCAAAATTTTAACAATTAAATTCCATTGTTAATGAATACATGCCTTATTTTAGTAATGCATTCATTTAAAACACATGCACTATTTTTCATTTGTTATTTTAGATCATTATAAAATCTAGCCAATATTGTATATTCGACATAGAATACTGTAAAGAATAATAACCATTAATAACTGTCATTTTATAGTGACCGTTAAGATTATTATATCTAAAGGGTAGTAATCAAATCTAATCGACATATATAGAAGATGTGATGGACTCAACCAGTAGAATCATACCATATGGAGAAAAGTTTTTCAGATCTTCTAAGAGAGATGGAATCACTAGCCTTTTCTCTTGACTAATTCTAAGATAGGAATAAATTACTAAAATTGAAAGAAACCAATTATGGTAGAAGTTCAAGATTATATATATAACTAATCAAAACGTGTTCATCGAACCACCCCAAGAAAGTACTACTATCACACACCTTATGCTTAGGGAATATGATGGTGTAATAATTGGATACGTATCTAGACCCTATTAGTATGAATCTATATATTTTATTTCATTTAAATAATATTTATATTGATTCATTTTAACGGTCACTTAAAACATGATTATATAATGAGTTTGATAAAAATTATATTTGATTATAGGTAACCAAAATTTTAATAAGGGGAAATATAGATTTTCAATTCAACTACGATTTTAAATAAATCCAAGAGTTTTAGAATAAATGTAATTTTCCTAAAATTTTATTATTAAATAATATTTAATTTAATGTAAATGGTAATAAATTTTAATGAATCCCCATTTAGTTATTATGAGGTTGAGAATACTGTTTGTGTCGTAAAAACTAGAATTTATTAATAATTATAGATTTTTATTTAAGTGGAATATAATATATTTATAAATTTTATTTGGTAAAATAAATATCATTTTTGAAGATATTATTTTCAAATTAATTAGTTGTGGATTTTTCATTATTTTCTATGATGGTTGAAATTTTGGGTGAAAATTAAATATGTTATAAATTAATTATTTGCATTGTAACATCTTGGTGGCCCAAAAGTGAATTAATAAACACTATAAAATAAATCCATGAAAAAATATATTTTCATTACTTTAAACTTCTTTAATTTTTAGGAAATTTAATTAATTTGAAAAACCTATTATGAATCCTCCAAAACCTATATTATATTTAAACGGTTTAAAAAATTATTTATGAGCATGAATCTCTCCCACCTCATGAATGATATTATTTTAATCAGTTTGGTTATTAACCAAATCAAATATTTGAATCCTACCCTTTTTAGAAGAAACTATGGGATATAACCAAGGTATGTATTGTGTTTTTTGGTTATTTTATTCCAAAGATTCCAAATCCTAAGATTATAAATTAATTAAGAATTCATCTCTTTTTTATAAATCCCTCCCAACCTCACATTCATATTAACCCAAAACCCATTAATAATTATCTTCCTCTATATATCCCTCTAAAAATCCTTCTTAATGTGTCCTTGTGATCTTCAAAATCACCTTTAATTCTTTTAGAAGAACCCTCTCATGATAAGGAATTCTGTTCTTCTTCTTCTTTATTAATGTACAGACTTTTTTTCAAACCTGTTGATTTCAAATTATTCATATTTACATGTATTATTACACATACCTATACTTTCATTATGATTCCTATTTAATGAGAGACCATTTTTTCTCTCATTAATCCCTTCCATGAACTTTTATGTACACCCATTATGTTGTTGAAATTATTCCATGATTTTCTATGAAAATCTTTTATGTTGTGACTACTCATCCCAATTTCCATAACATTGTATTCACCTAGTTATACCTATCCTTAATTGATTAGGAACTTATAGGTGAGAAATCCACACTCTTTAATCATGGAATTAGAAATGATGAAATATATTATTTTGTTTTATGGTCTATGTGGAACAAAAAGGTGTGTACATGTTATAAATATGATTTGTGTGGCCAGAATTATATAACACTCCAATTCATTGGGTAACATTTTTGCCTCATGAGATACTACGTATTGTGAATGGGAAGTTACCCTAAGAACACAATGTTATGATGTCTCAATGGTGAACCTTGACTTTTTCTTATGATGTCGTGTTTTATTTTTTTGACACATTCCTACGATTCAATGATGTTATCATATTATTCCATGCTTCAACAATAATTATTATTATTATCACCTTTTTATGACACAATTTTAATCCCCTTGACTCACTTTTACTACCTTTCTTTATATTATTCTTTGATTATTACCTTATTAGGCTTTATAGTTCACCCATTGCTTATGGACATACATGGTTTATACCATGTTGTATTAGAAGATCAATATATTTTAACAGCATGTTATGGAGTTTTTAAATAATTTTTCTATATACCTTTCTCAATCTATTGTGTTGAGTACTTAATTTTTTGAATACACAAGGCCTCTCGATATCTGGGATTTTATTATGTGTCTATTTATATAATAAATCATGAAATAATGTGCATAAAGAGTTTGGGTTATCTTAGTTGGAATCATAGAAAGGTATAGTTATTTTTTTGGATTGGTATTATAAAACGATTGTGAAAATCATAATGATAATGCTAAATACATGAAAATATCAATAAATATTGGTAGGTGTAGATTTATTGGTTTTTTTAGAACAAACATCCCTTTCTGAATAAAAGAAATTGGATATGGATATGGAATAGATGTACCTGTGGGTAATAACTTTTAAAGGAATCATTTGGTATTAACCGAACATGTACCTGGTATATGAAAAACTGTCATAAGACTACACACCTCTCCAGACACTCCTGAGGGATATGTTTTTCTTATTCATGTGTTTTTTACAAAGCATTATGAATCGAATAAAATGTTTTAAGAAATTAAATTTCAATAAATAAGTTGTGGATAATGAAAAGTGTATCCTAGAAAATTGTAGGTTAAGGAATACATGACATTAATAAGTTATCCCTTCAGTATCCATAATTATTATTTTATATGTTTAATATTTTTAAAATTCTCATACCTAATTTTCTATTAATTTAATCAGTGTCTAGAAATAAGAGGAACTGAGTGAACAACTAATGAGATGGGGAATGTTATGACTAGCCAAATGAAAATCCCAACCCAATATGAGAAATAATTAATAATTATAGAAAAATAATTTCTCAATTAAATCAAGTTTTGAACAGAAAAATAAATGATATTGAACACCCACATCCCCCTAATAAAGAGGAAATTTAAATTGAGGACTTTATGTGATAAAGGACACTGGATTTTAGGGGTACTCATGATCCCTTAATCACAGAACAATAGATCATATTCATTAAAAAGATCACCTCTATCATTAAATGATTCAGACAAGAGAATTTCATGCAAGACATTTATAATTTAATGGGATAATCTAATCAATGTTGTACATTTTTCCATAATATGAATCCCATGGAAAAAATAAAAAAGATAGATTCAAATTCATTCAAGAAAATGTTTCTCAATAAATGTTTTTCATTCACTCTTAGAAATAAAGAATATAGGGAGTTACATTACCTAAATAAAAAGGAGGATGAATCTATCAGGGTGTGTGAAGAAAACTGAAAAAGTCTTTCATGATACACCTTTTTATTTTTCATTGACCCAGAAAGTAAAGTTGAAAAATTCATTATTGTTTCAAATCGATATCTATGAAAAGAATTTATAATTTGATACTATGAGAGATATGAATAAATCTTAAAACCTTCCCTCAAATTAAAATAGATACAAGATAATCTCAAGGGACTCATGGGTTTAGATTAAGGAAATTATCATCATTGATGAGATCCCCATTGTATGAGAATATTTTTATTTGTTTCCTAAATAATTTCCTAGTCTTCTTTCCAGTTGATAGGTTGAGTTCATGATCAAACTTATACGTGGATCTTTTCCAATATCCAAGTCTCGATATAGAATGGTCAATTTTGAACTTTAAAACCTAAATAAGTGTCCATAATTGAATCTAAATAAAGGGTTTATATTCCTTTGTGATCCATACTGGGGTTCATCAAACCTTTCCATTAATAACAAGGGTGTTACAATGAACTTATGCATTGATTATTGTGAGCTCAATAAGGTAAAGATAAAGAAAAGGCACCCACTACCATGGATTGGTGACTTGTTCGATCAGTTACATGGACCCCATTAAATCTATAAAGTGGATATTTGGTCATTATATTATCAAATAAAGGTACAAAAGGAGGATAACCTGAAAAATTATTTTCAAATAAGGCATGGGAACTACGAGTTCAAAGTGACTTCATTTGGACTCACTAATTCTCTAGCTATCATCATGGACTTAATGAATTAAATATTTTGGGATTACAGAGATAAATTTGTGGTAGTATTTACTTATAATATTATTATCTTCTCCAAAATCAATGTGGAACATGTGGATGATTTGACAATTACGTTGAAGAACATGTCAAAGGAAGTTTAATATTTTATGTACAATAAATGGGATTTTTGAATAGAGTAAGTAACATTCTTAGGGTGTGTTATTACTATCAATCGGATATATATATATATATATATATATAATTTGAAAATAGAGGTAACTAGTGGATTTCCTATAAAAATAAATTTTATATAGATCAGTCGTTTCCTAGGATTATTTGGGTATTATCATCGATTTAGGAGAAACTTTTCAAGATTTTCAGAACCACTACCATGAAAACACAAAATTAATTTATGTTTGATGATGTGGATATTTTTTTACATAGATTTTCCACATCTTTTTACTTAATTTTTAATTATTTAATTAATTATATAATCCGTTTTTACTAAATAATTTTAATTCTGTATTTTTATAGCTAAATTTTTTAATTAAGAAATTTTTATAAATAATTATGTATTTTTAGTCAGCAAAATATTAATTTTAATCTTATTAAACTAATCAACTTTAATTATGTTTTATTTAGTTTGGTTAATTTAAATCTTCTTGAATTTTTAATAAGTTAATATCTATGTTAAACCATTATCTAATAAAATTAATTTTATTTAATTAAGTTAGTATTTATTTTAACAATTTATCTTTTAACATAGTTTCATTAAAATATTTTAACTTTGTTAATTAATTTGTTCAGTCATCCTTCTAATCATTTTAGTAAATAATTTCAGTTTTAATTAAATAAAATAGTTCTCTTTTATTTTTATTTGTTCAAATAGTTGTTTATTTAATTAATAAAAGGATTTTAAACATTAATTATATTATTTATGTATGGAGTTTGATTATTAGTTCATTTTCTATTAGTTATAGTCTACCGGTGAGGTAGACTATAACTATCGGTAACCTAATGGGCCACCATTTCTATTCATTTCTTTTTCATGCTACCCTGTAATAAACTTGTTTAGTTATTTTAAATTATGTATTTTATTAATTTAGTTAAAAAATTATTAAGTTTATTATTTATGTGTTGTTAATTAATAATTTTAATGTTTTAGAGGTTAATAAATATTCTGTCTTATATAATGTTTTTTGGCATTATTTTAAATAACTATTTTTAGTTTTTTTATTTAGTTTACTGAAGTTTTAATTTTATGATTAATTTATGTGTTTTTTATTATAGAAGGTCACCGTTAGTTATTTATTTTAGTCCTAACAGTTACCCTTTTCTTTTGGAGTAATGGTGAGATTTCATTTTTTGTATCGGTAGCCTTAATTTATATCCTAACATCGACTTTGAGTTGTAACAGTGACCCCCGCACCTCACTGTTAATACTGTGTACCAGTGACCCTCGCGCTGGTTCTTTCCTTTCATTATTTTTTATTCTACCAGTGAGGATTACCGCTGCTCTTATTTTATTTTCAAAGAGTAACATGTTCTATTTAATTGGATTAGTGATTTTTTTTACCGCTAACAGTGACCCCTTTTATTTTTATTCTTTAGGTAACATTTAACTGTGAAATCGATGACCTTTCACCAATGGTGAACTTATAATTTATTCAGTCGGTGACCAGTTAATTTATTGACTAACCGTTAGCTTTTCTAAATTAACATTATCGGTGACTCTTCTCTTATTGGTGACTCCATGCACCACTACTCCGCATTTATATTTTATTTTTAATGGTGCCCCTTTTCATTTATTTCTATCAGTGTCTTTCTCTCACCCTCACCTCACCATTGGATTTTCCATTTCCCCTATTTCATTTCTTCGACTCACCATTAACAAAATCCACCTTCACTTATCGATGTACCCCTCTTCATCTTTTGTCACCGACGCGTTTCCCCTATTTCACTCACCGACCCTCACCGCACTCACTGATACTCATCCTCTTCAAATCCTTCACACTGAAACTGATGCACAACACCTTCCTATCTGCACCATCAGTCTCCCCGATAACTATGGATGAGACATTCCAACGATATTTCTCCACTGCAAATGATTCTATGTGTCGGTCTCATAATATCGGTCTCACTATCTTTTCCACATACCAACACATCCTATTTCTCACCAGTACCACGTGACTCACCAAATCTCCCTCGTCAGATCGTCACTTCCTCCTCACCGCACACCCCGCCAGTCTCTCCCCTGCATTCTCCTTCTTCACACACTATCGCTACAGTCATTCATTCTAGAAAACCCACCACTAATACTGTAACACCCCAAGATTTCATAGTATGTACTTCTTCAAAAAAATTCAATAACTTGCACTACACGTGACCCCAAGTTCAAGCGCACCCTGAGTTACCAAACAAGTCGTTCAAAGGAGGTTATGAATAGTATTAACTATATTTTGAACCATATATAATCCTTATAATTTTAGAATCCATTTTATGAGTTTCTTAGACATAATGTAATAACAATTACTTTTTTCAGATAAAAGAAGTATTTTTTAAAAATGCACTTTTACCAACTTTAATAGTGAACCCTTTTTAAATCCAATATTTTAAACTTTTATATATTCAATTTGACTAAATAAATTTCTGAGGAGATAAAAAAATTTACAATGTAACACCCCATGCTTCCACGGTATTCTTCTCTTTTAATAACACAATATCGTGTGTTGTACACAACTTCGAGTTCTAACACACGCGACAACCAATCAAACTAGCCGTAATCAATAGTAATACCTAATTTTTAAAATTTTATAAATTTTAACTCTCAAAATGGAATACATTTATGGATTCGGAATATCGAATTTATCCTAGGGTGAAATTTTGGTACTTTTCAGATAACTTTTATATTTTGATGAATAGTTAAAATTACTAAATTTTAATTAAAAACCACTTTTTTAATAAAAATAATTGGTAGTGATAAATTATGAATTTGAGTGGTTTTAAAGTATATTTAGAATATATTTTTACCATTTAATACAATTTTTGTCATTGGAAAAAATTTCACAATTAAACCGGACATAAACAAGTGTCAATCATTTGATAGTTATTATCTCCTAAAAACACGCTTTTTTGTTTTAACAACAGGAATTAATTTTGAATTAATTTCTGCCACTTCTATGTTTTGAATTTGGAAAAATGGATTCCTTATTTTTAATCTGGATGTTCAAATTGTGTAAATAGGTAAATTTTATTTTTAGACATTTTGAATAATTATTTCGGTAAATATTTTCTTTACAATGGTTAAATGGTAAATCTAGTAAACAAGGGTTAAAAAATAATATTATAATAATAACAAATTACCTTAAAACGTTTCCTAACCTTATTGGTTGATACATTTCCGGACATGGGCTTCTTTGGGACGATTTTGGCACCCCATGGAGCCACTTGTAAGTGATAGGGACACTTTATTTTAATTAAGATAAAATGAATACAAAAATGACACAAGAATATATCTTTTAGAAAAACAATTTTTACATAGGGTTATATGTGTTGGATTTTCGACTATAAATATTCATTATAAAGACAAAAGCTTTCCTACATAATGGTATTTTATTTATAATTTTTAGACATTAAATAATTTAATTTATTTATGACACAATGGTGATGCAGTAATTACCATAATAGTGAAAAATTAGAATATTTGATATTATAAATACCCAAATAAATATAATTTGAGACATTGAATGAATTAAAATAATTTTCTAGGATAATATGACATATTATTATTGATTTAATTAACTTCTTTCGAAGTAATAATTCTGTTATGATTTTTACAAAAGACAATTATTGAATAGTGTCAAAATTGACGTAAAAGAGTTTTTAAAACACATATTATATTATTAATTGATATTAAATTCCTAAATATCTAAGGTTCGGCCAAGAGACTTATATCATGATATTTTTATCATTAATGGACCACTTGGGGGTCTCTTGGATGTATATAATATGTTTATTAACTATAAAATATAAAAAAAGAAAGTGAGATGGTAAGTGTCAAACTAATTAACTAAGAGTTAAAACTAAAAGATAAGGTTAATATAGTGACCCAAAACTATCTAAATTCTATTTTTTGAGTTTTTTTCGACCCATAACCACATTATCCTTTAAATAATCCACTTTTGAGCCATTAGAAACTGAATATAAATTTATTATAAAATAATATTTCTAGCTTTTCCAAAGGTGCCCCTCACCCCTCTTATAAAAGGACACTCCCTCTTCTCATTAATTCACACCTTCAATGCCTTTTGGTTCGGAAAAACCCTTACCAAATACTCTCTCAACTTCTCTAACTTCATCCTAGAGGCCTTAATTTAGTCAGAAATTCATCCTAAGAAACCCTTTTGATCAAATCAAAAGGAAGATCCCGAAGAAGAGGTAATGATTTCACTACCCTTTTTCAAGTTCCTTTCTTCTTCCACTTATTCATTCTTTGTTATTACCATTCTAAAATAATAAATCCAGTATCTCCTATATACTTTAATATTATAATAAATATGGTAAAACCATATTCATTATTCTATCCATCCATTGAATGACATGTCACCATACGTGCGTACGTACGGCTTACCGTCTCCACGTCGTGGTGTAATTGTTATTCAATATATTATTATTTGGATGGGTATAATGATGATTTATAATTAATGTAAATAATAAATATAAAATTATAATGATTATCTATATATTATATACCATCCAATTATTTATTATTTTAATATTAAAAGAATGATATTTTCGCTCGTGCGTATGTACAGATTACCGTCTCCAAGACACGATGAGATTCATTTTCAAGTTCACCATTCATCGACGATTATAAAAATATATATTACTAATATGTATTTAATATATGACATAATAATTCTACTGGAGATATATATATATATATATATATATAAGTATTTATGCACTTATATATATCTTATTCACTTACTTCCGTTCAATACTATATGAAAACAGAAACAACGTTTATGCGTACGTACGGACTACCATCTCCATAAACGGTGTTTTCCATTTCATATATATGTCGTTTATATATATTTATATTCTAAATATATATGATATATTTATCGTGTTTTATATTCTGGTTGTATTTAAATCATGATCTAAGTGATACAACCAAGAGTGACAAGTTAAAACACGTATGATAAAGAAAGTGATTATTACATGAAATGTTAACCTACCATGGAAATTAAAATTAAATGGGTAATATAAAGTCATAAATGAATCATGTATGATATCATAAATATTAATATGGTTCTGGTATAATTTAATAACATACTAATATCTTCGTACAGGAGGTTAAACGTACCCTTGACTAAAGGAAAGTGCAAGGTAAGGGGTTTTCATCTAACTTCTTATTCCCGTGAGATTCATGTCATATTGCCACTATTACCTTTTGTGTGGTGTATGTACTACCCATAATTTTATTCTTTGTGTAGTACACTTTAATTTATTTGTATTTACATATTCATTGTATGATACCTCTTTCATGTGTTTTATGTTTCGAAAGTTACCAAATTGGTAAGGGTTAATTCCTCAATCTCATCATTATCCGAGATTGTTTATGTGTATGTATTTACTGGGAAATTTTTATCATCAATGTCCATTTTTCATAAAAATGATTTCAAAATTATGATTTTAAGGATTTTTAAATGTACCCTTTATCAAGATCAAAATTTCAAATGTTTTAAATATTTATCTTTCTAAATCTTTTCAATTAATGTCCATGTTTTCAAAGTGATTTTAAGGATTTATTTATATAGACACGAATGTTTTGAAATTATATTTCATTTCAAAAGTATCAAAGTGTTATGGAACAATTTGATACAAAAATATATTTTAAATTAATTCCTTTATAAATGTTTGACTTATCAATGATTTTGAGAAAAGAGATATTTCTCTCTAATAGTTTTGATTTCATCTATGTCAACATCCTTTGATGGATTTTAAGCTTATTTGAAGTTGATTTATTATGATACAAAACTTTTGTATTGTATTAAAGGTTTTCTGATATGTTTTACTATGGATGTGTTATTTTTATACCACTCATGGTTTATGGAGAAAGTATTGACATTTCGTATGCTAGTTTTAACACGAATGTTTATGTTATGTTTAAACCTTTTCATATGGGAGTGCATTGGACTTAGTAAGTGACAGGTGGAGCCTTCTATAGCTCCTCGATGCATCGGTAGGTCACATGAGACAAACTAGTGTCTTGGAACAAGGCCTTGACAAAATCTTATTTTTAGTCATGGAACGAGGTCTTGGCTATGTGGTTATGATATTCTGGAATTATGCAGTAGATCATTATGAAAGTGGTTAGTGATATTGCATGTGATTATTCGATTAGTAGAATATCCATGGGAATAAGTAAATGGCATTATTTCATTTTATTTCTTCCATATTATGCTGATGTTAAAGTTTAAAAGGCTTTTGTTTTAGTTTTATACATTGCCTTAAATTTTTATGCTTATTTTTGAAAGTTTCCGCTGTATTGCTTACCCTTACTCAGCATTTGAGCTCACCCCTTTCTATGTTTTATTTTTCCCAGGATTCCAAGAAGTGTAATGTGATTGATATGCAGGGTTAATCCAAGGGAATAATGGACTTCATAAATATTATTTATGTTGTTTTGTATGTCTTAAAGTGAAAATGTGACATTCATGTATGTGATCTATTTTTCCAAGACTGCTAAACCGATCGGTAATTCGGGAATTCATTCATTGTAATCATGCAAATGTATTAAAATAATGCACCGACTCTAGGTAACTGGGGTTGGGGCGTCACAGTTGGTAGTAGATGAAGTTTAGTAATAACCCTGGAAACTAGATTTAGATAAACTCGGATTAGAGCACATAGCCATAAGATACACTTTGAGGATTAGTTGAGAAGAACTTCCTAAATTTTGGTATTGTAGAGATTTTGTGAGTTTTCCAAGAAATACATCCCTGTCTGGATACAAGCAGGTAAAGGCGGCTCTGGCACAAATGTAACTAGGGGTAAAACCTGAAAACACCGCTTTGAGCTAGACTCAAACGGGAACTGGTGCACGACAATGGGCCTTGCTGCACTTTTGGTTACGACACTCCCGAGGGATATGCTTAATGTAATTCTCCTTTTCGTTACGAACCATTATGAAGGGCTCATGAGTATTTACATACTCAAAGAAAACATTTTTATGATTTTGGATTATATCCATAAACTGTTCAATTTGCGTTAGGTATTTTAAATGTTTGTAATTATTCATTGCAATTCATAAACTTACCTAGTTTATGCTATTGTATAGAAATAGCACCCAATATAAGGAATGTGAACTCTAGTAATACGTATTATCCAAAGAGTAAGAAAGATCGTATCTTTCATTGTATTAAGCCATCATTTAGAAGGGAAATAGACTCCCACGTATTTTCCTCATATGAAGAAATAGTATCATGTGTGGATAAGATAACTAAAGAGTTTGCTGAGTCAGATGGCTTTGAAGGGAAGCAAAAGAAGAAAAATATGGAAGAGAGAAAGATGGATAAAGGGTAGAGGGAAAATAATAATTTCCCCATATGTGATAACTGTTGGAAGAAACACCATGTAGCATGCCTGAAAAGAAATGGTAGTTTGTTATAAGTGTGTAGGAAAATAAGCACCAAATACGTGACTGCAAGGGTAAGAAAATGGTTTCAAATGTATAATGCTTCATTTTCAAGGAGTTTGGACACTACACGAACCTATCATCAGACTATGCTGCAAATGATTCTATTGGATAACAATAATGTTATGATACTACCACAGATGAAGAGGAATGATTAGAGTTCTTATGTTGATTATGTCATTTTAGTGTTGTATCTGCAATATACGTGTTGTAATAATTATGGAGTATATAAGGATTATACTGAAGTACTATTTCATTGAGGATTTAAGATTTTATGGTACTAAGAAATGTGACTCTATATCAAGTTAATTGTTTTGGAAATTACATGGTTGAAGGAAAGATAAACCTTAATATGGTCCTAATATTGAGGTAATTATTTTGGAATAAGATATGGTTGATTTGCGTAAATTATATTGGATATTCATGACTACCATAAAACTGATTAATGATTTGAATGTTCCATCATTTTTGGGGTTTGCAACTTTTATAGATTGAAGGAGTATATCCATTATTCTTTAAGGAATAAGGGATCATGAATGTAATCAAAAAGGTTTTATGGAAATTTGAGATGTTTCAATGTTTTAAAAGAATACATGATGAAGGTGTTCACATGTTATTATGCGGCAAAAAGGATCTTCATTGTGTTTACCATCCTTATAAATTTTGGACTGAAGTATTTTGGAAAGTTCTAGTTTGGATTATTTTTGTATTTCCATAAAAGGACAACCCAGAGGTCGAGCGGCAACCTGTTGCGTCCGGAAAGGCCGCGAGACTTGAACCCACAACCGAAGGGCGACAAGGGTGTATCACCTACCACTAACCCACAAGATGTCTTGGATTGAATAATGTCTTTTTTTAATGGTTCTGATAGAATCATTATAAATTCATTTTTTAACCCTATAAGAATAGGATAAATATAATATTAATTTTAAGTTCTATTATCTTTTAGAGTGAAAGATGAGTTTGAGGTAGAACTTAGTTAAAGGATGAGACTCTACTTGTTAAGTATATATTTTTCTTCTTCTTTTATTCAATGAAGAAATTAATTAATATACTTTATTTAAGGGATCCTAAAACAAAAAAATGTGTTATCATAATACCCTATGTTTTGTGGAACCGGTGGCATTTCAAATCATCATAGATTGATGAATTTAAGGACCTCAATTTTACACTTGTTTGTGATTGATGACCTCAATCACTACCTATAAATATTTATGTTTTACTCCAATTAAATGTCTGTAATATCCACAAATGTTCTCCTAATAGAGATCATAATTTGCTGGTGACCCTTTCATTTCTCTTTTCCTATTATTAAGACTAAATTTTATTAACCAAATATCCGATGTGGGTTTTCCCACAAAGATATTTTCTATTTTCAACCTTTATTTTCGAAGAAGAATATCAAATTGCGAGGATGCAATTTATTTTAGTAGGGAAGAATGTAACACCCCAATATTTCATATTATGTACTTCTTCAAAACAATTCAATAACTTTCACTACACGTGACACTGAGTTCAAGTGCTCCATGACTTACAAACAAGTGGTTCAAAAGAAGTTATGAATAGTATTAACTAAATTTTGAACCTTATATAATCCTTATAATTTTAGAATACATATTATGAGTTTCTTAGACATAATGTAAGAACAAATTCTTTTTTCCATATAAAAGAAGTATTCTTCAAAAATGCACTTTTACCAACTTAAATAGTGAACTCTTTTTAAATACAATATTTTAAACTTTTATATATTAAATTTGACTAAATAAAATTATGGGGACATAAAAACAATTGACAATGTAACACCCCAAGCTTCCACGGTATGCTTCTCTTTGAATAATACAGTAGCGTGTGTTGTACGCAACTTCGAGTTCTAACACACACTACAACCAATCGAACTAGCCGTAATGAATAGTAATACCTACTTTTTAAAATTTTATAAATTTTATCTCTCAAAATGGATTCATTTTTGGATTTGGAATATCGAATTTAGCCTAGGGTGAAATTTTGGAACTTTTCGGATAACTTTTATATTTTGATGAATAGTGAAAAGTATTATATTTTAATTAAAAATAACTTTTTTAATCAAAATAATTGGTAGTGATAAATTATTAATTTTAGTGATTTTAAAGTATATTTAGAATATATTTTTAACATTTAATACAATTTTGGTCATTGGACAAAATTTTATAATTAAACCGGAAATAAACAAGTGTCAATCTTTTGATAGTTATTATCTCTTAAAAACACGCTTTTTGTTTTAACAATGGGAATTAATTTTAAATTAATTTCATCCAGTTCTGTATTTTGAATTTGGAAAAATGGATTCCATATTTGGAATCAGTATGTCCAAACTGTGTGAATAGGTAACTTTTATTTTTAGACATTTTGAATAATTACTTCGGTAAATATTTTATTTACCATTGTTAAAGGGTAAATCTACTATATAAGGGTTAAAAATAATATTATAATAATAAAAAATTAACCTAAAATGTGTCCAAACCTTATTGGTTGTTACATTTCTGGCCATATGCATCTTTGCGTCGATTTTGGGACCCCATGGAGCCACTTGTAAGTGATAGGGACACTTTATTTTAATTAAGTTAAAATGAATACAAAAATTACACAAGCATATATCTTTTAGAAAAACAATTTTTACCTAGGGGTATATATGTTGGATTACCGTCTCCACGACGCGATAAGATTCATTTCCAAGTTCACCATTCATCAACGATTAAAAAAATATATATAACTAATATGTATGTAATATATGACATAATAATGCTAATGGATATATATATATATATAAGTATTTATGCACTTACATATATCTTATTCACTTAATTCCGTTCAATACTATATGAAAATAGAAACAACGTTTATGTGTACGTACGGACTACCCTCTCCATAAACGGTGTTTTACATTTCATATATATGTCTATTATATATATTTATATTCTAAATATATATGATATATTTATCGTGTTTTATATTCTGGTTTTATTCAAATAATGATCTATGTGATACAACCAAGAGTGACAAGTTAAAACACGTATGATAAAGAAAGTGATTATTACATGAAATGTTAACCTACCTTGGAAATTATTATTAAATGGGTAATATAAAGTCATAAATGAATCATGTATGATATCATAAATATTAATATGGTTCTGGTATAATTTAATAACATACTACGATCTTCGTACATGAGGTTAAACGTACCCTTGACTAAAGGAAAGTGCAAGGTAAGGGGTTTTCATCTCACTCCTTATTCCCGTGAGATTCATTTCATATTTCCATGATTACCTTTTGTGTGGTGTATGTACTGCCCATAATTTTATTCTTTGTGTAGTACACTTTAATTTATGTGTATTTACATATTCATTGTATGATACCTCTTTCATGGGTTGTATGTTTCGTATGTTACCAAATTGGTAAGGGTTAATTCCTCAATCTCATCATCATATGAGATTGTTTATGTGTAAGTATTTACTGGGGCATTATTATCATCCATGTCCATTTTTAATAAAAATGATTTCAAAATGAATATTTTAAGGATTTTGAAAGGTACTCTTTATCAAGATCAAAATTTCTAATGTTTTAAAGATTTATCTTTCTAAATATTTTCAATTAATGTCCATGTTTTCAAAATAATTTTAAGGATTTATTTATATGGACTTGAATGTTTTGAAATGATATTTCTTTTCAAAAGTTTCAAAGTGCTACGGGACACTTTGATACAACAATATCTTTTAAATTACTTCCTTAATAAATGTGTGACTTTTCAATAATTTCGAGAAAAGAGATATTTCTCTCAAATAGTTTTGATTTCATCTATGTCAACATCCATTGATGGATTTTAAGCTTATTTGAAGTTGATTTATTATGATACAAAACTTTTGTATTGTATTTAAGGTTTTGTGATATGTTTTACTGTGTATGTGTTATTTTTATACCCTTCGTGGTTTATGGAGAAAGTATTGACATTTTGTATGCGAGTTTTAATACGAATGTTTATGTTATGTTTAAACCTTTTCATATAAGAATGCATTGGACTTAGTAAGTGACGGGTGGAGCCCGGTATAGCTCCTCGATGCATCGGTAGGTCTCATGAGACAAACTAGTGTCTTGGCATAAGGCCTTGAAAAAATCTTATTTGTAGTCTTGGAACAAGGCCTTGGCTATGTGGTTATGATAGTCCGAAATTATGCATTCCATCCTTATGAAAGTGGTTAGTGATATTGCATATGATAATTCGATTAGTAGAATATCCATGTGAATAAGTAAATGGAATTATTTCATTTTATTTCTTCCATATTATGGTAACGTTGAAGTTTAAAAGGCTTTTGTTTTAGTTTTATATATTTCCTTAAATTTTTAAGATTATTTTCGAAAGTTTCCACAGTATTGATTACCCTTATTGAGCATTTAAGCTCACCCCTTTCTATATTTTATTTTTCCCAGGATTCCAAGAAGTGTAATGTGATTGATATGCAGGGTTAAGCCAAGGGAATAATGGCATTCATAAATATTATTTAGGTTGTTTTGTACATCTAAAAGTGAAAATGTAACATTCATGTATGTGATCTATTTTTCCAAGACTGCTAAACTAATCGGTCCTTCGGGACTTCATTCCTTTTAATCATGCCAATGTATTAAAATAATGCACCGACTCTGGGTAACTGGTGTCGGGCTGTTACAAATACAAACCCAAAGAGTTAATCAAACATGAAATTTTCAAATTCTAATTTCATAAAAACAGTTCTTCCCTACCCACACCCGTTCCTTATCCTAACATTAGGATCTGAGTCATCATCCTAAGATTTCCAATCTAGGCTACTGATCTCTCTTCTTTTTTCTACAAATCCGAACCCCAAACTAGATTTATCATGCCATTTGGAGGAGAACTCAAAATCACCATTGAATATTTTCGTCGCGAAGAGGAAACAAGATTGATAAACTCATAATTCACCACCACTATCCAGATATGTTGAAGAAGAAGCCACCTCTATGATCTATGATGAAGAAAATGTTGCAATTCCAAGAAGAACATTGGCGCCGAGCTGAGGCGGTCCACTAGTGCTAAGAATCCTTAGCTATGTCGTGCCGCTACTGGGATGCACTACTGAAGGAGAAACTGTGGTGGCTAAGAGGTACCGCTGGAGCCAAGGAGCATCGCTGCTGATGTTTTCCTAGAGATGAAGCTGAGAAAACCCTTGTACCCTAGTACTGTACGCTGAGGTTTGGGGGTGGGGAGGAGAAACAAGAAAGAGAATAAAAAAAATTTAAAATAAAAGATAATAATATTAAATAATAATAATAAATCAGTAATAAAGAAATAAAACAAAATTATTAAATTAATTTTGAAAGACTTTTTCTTCTTTATTTTGGGTGATTGGGGAGGATGAAATGGAAATATTAAATAAAAACTCAAACTAATTTAATACTAATTTTATAATAAGTGTTAATATTAATTTAATATACTTTTAATAGTATAAATGTATAATTAATAATAATTATAAATATACTATAAATATTTTAAAATGAAGTATTAATTATAATTTTTTAAATTAAAATAAACTAATTAATAAATTTATTTTTACTTAAATTAACCTAAAAATTTAATTTCTTAAATAGTAATTACAATAATAATAATTTAAATAGTTAATAAAAAAATATAATTAATACAATCTAAATTATAAAATTTTAATTACTTCTTTACTTATGACGTTAAATTTTAATAACTTAGATAAAAATGTTAAAATAAATCATTTAGTAATTATATTTATTAACTTAATTATTTTAATAACTTTTTAACAAACATAAGTTTACCATAGTAATATTAAGTGAATAAATTTATAAACAATAATAAAGTAATTAATAATTATTAAGTAAGATATTTATTAGTTATCTTTAGTTAACTTTTTAATAATAATTATTGTCTTTGAGTTTTGACTGCTTTATTTTGTTTATAACTTGTGCATTTTCATACCAAAGTTCAAACACATCTCTGTTCATGCAACTAACTCAGCGGAAGTTACTTACGAGGGAAAAACTAGTGTGATGTGCCAGTAGTAGAAAAAATGCACGTTGTGTGGTGCATTTGTGAAGGGCATTTGAAGCCAGTGGAAAGTAAACGATGACAAGAATCTTTTGATAGGAACTTCTTAAAGAAGAGAAAGCATTAGACAATGGGGATGACCCTCATTCATTGCACGATAACATCAGACGAGAGTGGGGATGCTCATTTGGATTCCATTCCACACCATTTTTTGAGAGCGAAGACTTTGGTGAGATGGGAGAGGCGATATGGATGCAAAGGAGCCCGAGAAAAAATCATCATAAAGGGAGTTCATAGTACTCTATAATTGATTGTTTTTCATTGATAAAATCAATATGATCAAGGGATTAATTGTCTAAGCTCGGGACTCCAATTCTATTGGTTAATCTTCTAAACTTTTTCATTCACTTTACAATTTTCAGAATCATAATCAATCGGTGAGATTGAATATTGATTCACTGTTTAGTGGTTTCACGCCTTAAATCTTAAAAAAATTCATAAATTCAAGATCTACTAGAGAGGTAGTTCTTGAATACATTTTTTGGAAGCGTTAATGTCTCAAACTATGGAAATTTATGGTGTTTTTATTTTCTAACTCTTATACTTTTCTAACTGTCAAGCAATTTGACTGATTTTGGAGTGGTGAACTCCTAAAGATAGTCTTCTATGTGTTGAGTTTCTTGGTGAGGAAGACTTTTCACCTTTATTTCATGGGGTGTGTTTCAATAAAGTGTAGTGGAGATGATATCCTTTAAACTAGTAGTTTGGAATTCTTAAGTATTACATTTTATTTTCACCTTTGACCTGGTGCTTTATTTTAGTATTTTGTTATCTTATGTTAGTTTTACTGTAGTTCTTAGTTCATTAGTAAACTAGTAAATGATTTAGTCTCTTTTTAAACATTGTTTACTTTACTGGTTTCTTTAAACTAAATATAAAAGAAATTAAAAAGTAATAATACAATCAATTTTCACTATCTCCACTACTGAAAATAGTGAAGTTACTTTTGAATAAAACTTATAATTCTCATCTTCCTTCTCTGGGGATCGACCTTACACTACTATTCTAGTGTAGGAGTAATAAATTTAAATTAGAGGGACGTGATAGCCTTTGGCCTGTTCAAAAATTGGCACTGTTGTAGGGGAAGGAATGCATTGAGTGTCTAGGGTTCTAATAAAAAGTAAAAAAATAGAAATAGATAAAAATCATAAAAAAATATCATATAAAAAACTGCTTAAAAAAACTGTGAACTAAAACATACTGCTTTAGTTGTCCATTAAAATCTGCTTCATTGTGAACAGTTGTTTCTCTAATCTCACCTGGTTTTAGTTTAAAAATGGATGTTAATGAAAACTAGAATCAATCGGGGCCTCATTGTGTTAGTTGTGTCTATAATGGGCACACTGCTTGGCAGTGTGTCTATAACCAGCCATAACACGATTTTTACATTGAAGGAAATGAACAATATGAGTCCAGTCCGGACACCCAATCAAAAATTGATCTAATTTATTCTAAATTGGATGCTAGGGTGGATCTAATTAACAACTGGTTAACTCAAACCCATGAAATTCAACTTATAGATTCTCAAGATCAAGATCAAAGACTAAAAATATTGGAAAACATGCTCTTGGAATTACAAAAAAAGGTTAAAGAATAAGAATAATTTAATGAATAAGAAATTGAAAATGTTATTAAAAGATTTCAAATCAAGTGGAAGAGTAATGTGATAGTGAAATTGGGCATCAAACCATTTACTTTGATTAATCTGAATCTGTTGAACCAAATCTAGAAATAACCAACTCATTATACAAAGAAAATATTGATGAAGAACCTAGAGAGGGCATTAATGGGGTTGAATTGGACAATTCCGAAGATGAATTAAACTATATTGAAAATTAATGTCTACTTCTCTTCATAATTCATTCTTTTGTGAAAAATCACTGTTTTAGAAATTTTGAGAATGAAGTCACTCGGGTTGAAGTCAAACATGAAAATCAAAACATGAAAGTAAAAAATTCTTCCCCCAAAATTTATGAAATTTTGAATATGGAGTCTGAAAAAAATATTGGGAACACTTTGGAAGAGAACCTTAAGCTTGAAATCACAGAATCTCAAATATTTGAACCTATACTGATAAACACTCTTCCTTGTTTTGAACCTATAAAATCAATAAATTCTGAATTGTTGGAAGATGATGAGGATAAAGGGATCATATTTGAAATCAGACTAACTGATGAGTTCTCATTTCCCTATTCTCATTGTAATGACTTTTCTGAAACATTATGCAATGAAATGGAAAATATTTTTAACAAACTTGAGGAGAATTTTCTTAATTTGAACATTCTGGAAACTGGATTTATTGAAACTAAATTGTATAATTCTTCTCCTGAAATTTAATTGCAACACTCAAATGGTATGGTTTTAGAAAGTGAGCATTATGAACTTGATCATGAAAAATTCATTGAACACACATTAGGTGATGGTTATAGAACTGATTTGATAGAAGCGGTAGATGATCAATGTGATTTAACAGATGAGGTTCTTTTGGAAGTGATCTATAATATTGTTAGACCTGAATCTGTTTGTGATAAATGTAATTCTCCTCCCTATCTGTCACTTACATCCTCAACTCTAAAGGGTGCTAAGCCTTTTCATGATACTAATAGTATTCTAGGGGAAATCACACATGTTTTCCATTTTCTATGATTCTTTTCATCACTTAATTGAATTTCCTCTTGAGCATGGTAACCTGAATTCATCCATGAGCACCGTCGAAGTTTAATACGTTAATGATGAAGCTGAGAGAGATGTCCATGAGATTAATGTCAAACATTTTGAAGCACCTAGTTCTATGTTGTCCCTTCATGTGTATTCAAATCTTTAAATGTTTGATTTTATTCTAAAAGTGGACACCACTATACCCATTATTGTTAAGGGGTGCTACTTAGGGATTATTTTAGGTTATGAGAATTAAATTTTTGTTGTGCTGAGTCTTGTTGCCCCCAATTTTCATTGTTCTGGTAGAAATATTTTGGCCAAACATATGTGGTGGTTTCTCTTAAGGAAACCACATCAACCAAGTGATTACGGTTAATTTCTAGGTATGTCTAGCTGGGGACTAGAAATCTAGCGCTTCATGGGAGGCAACCCATGGGTTTTTTTTGTTGTTGTGTTAATAAATAAAAATTTGTAATTAAATAAAGTCTAACTGAAGACTTTAAAATCAGTGCTTCGTGGGAGTCAACCCATGCTATTTCTTTGTTTTCATTTTTTTACTGTTTAGTGTTGAATAAAGTGTTAATTTTTTTACTTATGTATACTTTGTCTGTTCTGGTTAATTGTTCCTGGTTTTCATGCTTTGTATTTTTAGGATGTTGTTTTTGGTTTCATGGAGGAGTGTAATTCCCATAATGAAGGATTGATGAAAAAAACATCAATTCAGGGAATTACCTTACTGCTGAATTCTGTTTCATGTCTCCGCTCCTTAATGCTTTGATAAAAAACTTTTCCACTTTTTTTTTTAAATAAAATTCTGCTCACTGAAAAATTCTGCTTGTATTAGAAAACTGTTCTATTTGTGTACTGAATTTTTTTTTGAATGATATGAACTGTATTAAATTCTGCTAAATGTTGTGATACTGAAATAGAAATATTCTACTTTTATTAATAAAATTCTACTCATATTGTAATGGAATTCGGTTTTATGTCACCGTGTTAATTAAAAATCTGCATCTACCTCTTTGCTGAAAAATTGAATTTCACTGTTGTTAAAACCATTTCACTATATGAAATTAGGGGTGTGGGGTACGTGTTTGCTTATTTTTGTTTGTTTTGTTGATTTTTCTTTGATAAGGGGTGTTAGGAATTCTTTCCTGATGTGTTATTGAACATCTAATTGAATCATACTTTTTTAAAATTCTTACACCGAATTAATTGTGCATCCACAGCTTATACACTTCTTTTGAGCTTTATTGAAATTTTTTTTCACTTGACATCAATGTTATTGCATATTATTTCTAATGAACCTTCTGATTATTTATTTATAATGGAAAATAAAATTTTTTAACATCGTTGAGACCCTTTATACATGTCATATATCGACTTAATTGAAAATCTATTTGGAACATTAATTTCTAAATTGTTCTTCTCCATATTTAGAAGTCAAATTTGGGGATAATTTTTTTTAAGTGTGGGGGAGGGGGTCAATTCGTGAATGTTATAAAATGTGCTTTATTGAAATCTCATCAATTCCCACTACAACTCAAATCTTTTTGTCAAAAAATGGTTCAATTTTTTCAAAATTCCGGGCTTTACATTGTGCTTAATTGGGTCTTTCCTTAGGAAAAGTTCCTTGCTGGAAGTTATGAACTACATAGATTCTAAAATTTATGAGGTTGGATGATTGCTGAGTGATCATACGTAGTGATTTTATTGAAATTTAGTTTAGGAACTACTTCTAAAAGTGATTTGGGTAACCTTTTAGTGGAATTATGACCATAACCTTTGGAACTAGATGTTTGATTCTGATTCTAGGGGCCTCATTAATCTATTAATTATTGAAATTAATTTCTTTAATGGTCCAATGTAAATGATTTTTGATATAAATCATTTGAAACTAGAGTAATTTGGGCATTTGGGGTCCCACGGTGAGTCTCTGAGACCCTAGATGCTGGGTGTGTTTCTGTTAACATTAAGCCCTCTGTTCAGTTTGTATAAGTGCACCACACAGTGCTTAGCATAATGATACATGGCTTTGGAAAAATAAAATAAAGTGTCTAGGGTCGAAAATGAGTTCATTAAGGTGAGGGGAATGATGAATGCCAAATGAAGAAGGGGTCAATTTGTTTATATGAAAATCATTTAGGTTGTATCAATAATGTGATTTGAAAAAAAAATATATTTATTTTTGGAAACTAGGAGAAAAAGAAAATGTACAAAGTTCCATGATAAAGGTCTTAATTCCATTGAAATTTAACTTTTGTCACACTCAGACTTTGAACTTAAGCTTGGATTGAAGTTAGTCACGAAGTTGTATCACATATGAGGCATGAAATATTCATTTCGTTATGATTCAAAGCTTTCTTAATTACCCTTGGGTATTTCTATAGGAAATATTCATATGAGTAATTCATTTTCAAAAAGCCTATTGTTATGTTTCTTCCTCTGTTTTGAGTGATGGACATGTTACAGTTTGATCTTAATCATTAGTACATTTTACTATTTTTCAAAGAAAATAATACATGATAATATTTGAGGACAAAAAATGCTTAAGTGTGGGGGAATTTTATATGGATCTATTTCTACATAGTTTTGGCACATCTTTTTACATATTTTTTAATGATATAATTAATTATTTAATCACTTTCTACTAAATAATTGGACTTTTGTATTTTTATAGCTAACTTTGTTAATTAATCAATTTTTTTATTTAATTATGTATTTTTTTCATCAAAATAATAATTTTAATCTTATTAAACATATCAAATTTAATTATGTCTTATTTAGTTTGGTAAATTTGAATTTTCTTGACTTTTTAATAATTTAATTACAATGTTAAAAAATTGTCTAATCAACTGAATTCTAGTTAATTAAGTTATTCTTTATCTTAACAATTTTTCTTTTAACTTAGTTTCATTAAAATACATTAACATTGTTAATTAATATGTTTAGTCATCCTTCTAATAATTTAATTAAATAATTTTAGTTTTAATTAAATAAATTTGTTGGCTTGTAATTTTATTTTTTCAAATAGCTATTTATTTAATTAATAAAGAGTTTTTAAACATTAATTATATTATTTATGTATGAAGTTTGATTATTAATTCATTTTTTATTTCTTTTACTCTACCGGTGAGGTAGACTATAACTATCGGTAACCTAATGGGACACTGTTGCTATTCATTTCTATTTGTAGCTACCCTGTAATAAACTTGTTTAGTTATTTTAATCTATGTCTTTTATTAATTAAGTTTAACAATTATTCAGTTTATAATTTAAGTGTTGTCAATTAATAATTTTAATGTTTTAATGGTTAATAATTTTTTTTCTTATTTATTGGTGTTTAGCATTATTTTAATTAATCATTTTTAGTCTTTTTATTTTGTTTATAGAAGTTTTAATTTTATGTTAAATTTATGTGTTTTTAATTTTAGAAGGTCACCGTTAGTTATTTATTTTAGTTCTAATAGTGACCCTTTTCATTTGGAGTAATGGTGAGATATCATTTTGTGTACCAGTAGTGTTAATTTATATCCTAACAGTGACCTTTAGTTGTAACGGTGACCTCTGCACCTCACTGTAACTATTGTGTACTAGTGACTCTCACACCGGTACATTCATTTATTTATTTTTTATCTACCAGTGACCCTTGCCACTGCTCTTGTTTTATTTTATAATAGTAACATGTTCTATTTATTTGGACCGATGAATTTGTTTTACCACTATCGATGACCCCTTTTATTTATATTATTTATGTAACTTTTTACTGTACTATCAGTGACCTTTCACCAATGGTGAACTTATATTTTATTCTATCGGTGACTCGTTAATTTATTGACTAAGATTGAGCTTTTCTAAATTAATGATAACGGTGCCTCTTCTCCTATCGGTGACTCCTTGCGCCGCTACTCTTCATTTTTCTTTTATTTTTTACGGTGCCCCTATTCTTGTATTTCAATCAGTGGCCTTCTCTCACCCTCACCTCACCGTTGGATTTTCCTTTTCCTCTACTTCAATTCATCAACTCACTGTTAACAAAATGTGCCTTCTATTATCGGTTCACCCCCCTTCTTCTTTTGTCACCAATGCTTTTAACCTATTTCACTCACTGATCCCCACCACACTCACTGATACTCATCCTCTTCAAATCCTTCACGCTGAAACCGATGCACAACACCTTGTTATCTGCACCATCAGTCTCACCGATAGCTATCGGTGAGACATTCCACCTATATTTCTCCACTCCTAACGATGCTATGCATTGGTCTTATAATGTCGGTCTCACTATCTTTGCCACAGATCGGCACATCCAATTTCTCACCGGTAGCACGTGACTCACCAACTCTCCCCCATCGGTCCGTCACTTCCTCCTCACCGCAGACCCCGCCAGTCTCTCCCCTATATTCTCCTTCATCACACACTATCCCAACACTCATCCATTCCAGCAAACCCACCATCAATCTGAACCCAAACAATTAATAGAACTTTAAAATTCCTAATTCTAATTTCTGAAAACAAGTTCTTCCCTACCCACACTTTTTTCTTATCAAAACATTGGGATCTGAGTCATCATCTTGAGCTTTACAATCTATGTTGTTGATCCCTCTTCTTCTTTCCTCAAATCTGAACCCCAAACCAGATTTATCGTGCCATTTGGAGGGTAACTTGAAGTCACCAATGAAGATTTCCCTTCTGAGGAAGAAACAAGCGGGATAAACTCATAATTCACCGCCACTGTCCAGATCTGGTGAAGAAGAAGCCTCTACTATGATCCAGGTTGAAGAATATTTTGCGATTCAAAGAGGAGCGTTGGCGCTGAACTGATGTAGTCCACTAGTGCTAATAATCCTTAGCTAAGTCACGCTTCTACTCAGATGCACTACTAGAGGAGGAACTGTGGCAGTTAAGAGGTACTGCTAGAGCCAAGGAGCACCGCCGTTGAGGTTTTCATGGAGATAAAGCCGAGAAAACCCTCATCCTCTGGTTCTGTGCGTCGAAGTTTGGGGGCAGGGAGGAGAAACAATAAAGAGAATAAAAAAATATAAATGAAAATATAATAATATTTAATTATAATAATAAAACTTTAATAAAGAAAACCAATAAAATTAATAAATTAATTTTAGAGATTTTTTTTGTGATTGGGGGGATGAAATGGAAATATAAAATAAAAATTCAAACTAATTAAAAACATACTTAATAATAAGTGTTAATAATAAATTAATATAATGTTTATAGAAAAAATGTATAATTAATAATAATTATAAATAAAAAATAAAATATACTTATTAATTTAGAAATATTTTAAACTGAAGTATAAATTCTAATTTTTTTAAATTAATATAAACTAATTAATAAATTTATTTTTACTTAAATTAACCTAACAATTTAATTTCTTAAATAGTAATTAAAATAATAATAATTAAAATAGTAAATAGAAAAATTATAATTAATAATATGTAAATTATAAATTTTTATTTACTTATTTACTTATGATGTTAAATTTTAATAACTTAGTTAAAATGATAAAATTAATAACTTAGTAATTATATTTAGTAACTTAATTTAATTAATAACTTTTTAAAAAACATATGTTTACCATAGTAATATTATGTGAATAATTTTATAAATAATAATAAAGTAATTAATAATTATTAACTATGATATTTATTAGTTTACATTAGTTATCTTTTTAATAATAATTATTGTCTTTGAGTTTTAACTGCTTTATTTTGTTTATAACTTCTACAGGTTCATACCAAAGTTGAAACATGTATATGTTCATGAAACTAACTCAACAGAAGATTGTAATGAGGGACAAACTAGTGCGACGTGCCAGTCATGGAAGAAATGCATGTTGTGAGGTGTATTTTTGAAGGGAATTTGAAGCCAGTGGGAAGTAAGCGATGAAAAGAAACTTTTTGACAGGAGCTACATAAAGCAAAGAAAGCATCAGACAATGAGGACGAGGCTCATTAATTCCATGATCACATCAAACGATAGTGGGGACGCTCATTTGGATTTCACACCACACCATTTTTGGAGAGTGAAGACTCCCGTGAGATGGGAGAGCACACATGGATTCAAAGGAGCCCGAGAACAGAGCATCACAAAGGGACTTCCTTTCCCTTCTTGTACATAAGTTCTCAATACTCTATAATTGATTGTTTTTCATTTCATAAATCAATATGAGTAATGGATTAATTGTCTTAGATCAGGACTTCAATAATGTAGGATAATCTCCCAAACCTCTTCATTCACTTTACAATTTTCTAGAATCATAATCAATTGGCGAGATTGAATAATGATTCTCTGTTTAGTTGTTTCACACCCAAAATGTTATAAGAACTCAGAAATTCAAGATCTACTAGAGAGGTAGTTCTTGAATATATTTTTTCAAAGCGTTAATTTCTCTAACTGTGGAAATTTACAATGAGTTTATTTTCCATCTGTTATCCATTTCTAACTTTCAAGCAGTTTGATTGATTTTGGAGTGGAAAACTTTTAAAACTAGTCTTCTGTGTGTTGAGGTTCCTAGAGAGGGAGACTTTTCACCTCTATTTGTTGAGGTGTGATTCAATAAAGTGTAGTGGATAAGATATCCTTTAAAACAGTAGTTTGGAATTCTCGATTATTATATTTTATCTGCACCTTCGACCTTACTGCTTTATTTTATTATTTTGTTCTCTTATGTTAGTTTTACTATAGTTCATTGTTCTTTAGTAAACTAGTAAATGATTTGGTCTCTTTTTAAACATTATTTACATTACTTCTTGCTTTAAAATAAATAAAAAAATTAACAATTAATAATACAATCAATGTTCACTATCTCCACTATTGACAACAGTGAAGTTAATTTTGAATAAAACATAGAATTCTCATCTTCCTTCTCTGTGGATCGACCGTGCACTGCTATACTAGTGTAGGAGTAATAAATGTAATTTTGAGGTCCGTGATGACCTCCAGCCTGTTATTTTGTTAGGGATAACAAATATAATGAGGTCTTTAAAGATTCAAAGAAGATTTTAATCACTATTCCTTGGCTAAAATTACCCACCAGTGGGGAAGGATTTAGAATCTACTATGATATGTATTAAAATAGATTAGGTATTGCACTAATAAAAATGAAAAGTAAATAGCTTATTCCTCCATCCAATTAAATATACATGACCATAACTATCCAATGTATTATTTTGAATTAGCTGTAGTGTTCTTCACATTGAATACATGGAAAAATTATCTCTATTGGTATAAGTATGACATATATATGGTTCCTAAGATCCTCAAGTATATATTCACACAAAAGGATATCAATATTCTTCAATGTAGGCGGTTAGAGATAATCGTGGATTATGATTGATCAATCTATTAACATCCTAGGAAGGAAAATAAAATGGTAAATTGTATAAGTTAATATAATACCACAACACTATCTACGATGTGGATTTAAATGGGATATAATTTTATTGGAAATGAAAAGTATGTAATTGGGAATCATAAAATGAATGTAATCTTACCTTCCTATAATAACATCTCTACTGCCCACTCTTGATAGAATCAAGGAGTACCAAAAAGATGACGGGGAGCTGTAGATAAATGTGGAAAATATTCTGAATTTCAACTTTTTTGAAGATGGAGTTATAAGGTTTGGAACCCAGATATGTGTCCCTTGAAAACCAAAAATAAATAAGGAACTTATGGATGATTTTAATAGATCATACTTCTATATTAATCTAGGAATTACTAAATTGTATAGATATTTAAATCCAAAAATCAAATGGGATAACATGAAAATAGAGATTTTAGAAATTGTATCTTGATGCTTGGTATTCCAAAAAGTCAAGGATGAATGAAAATAGTATAAGGGTCTGATGAAACTATTTTCCATACTAGTATGGAAATGGGAAAACATAACCATGCATTTCATCGTAGGACTCCCCAGGACTTCTAAAGACAATAGAGTCATCTGGGTGGTAGTTGGTCACCTTAAAAAGTTATTGCATCTCATTACTATCAACGATTATTTATTTATTGAATAAATCACTATGATATACATAATATAGGAGGTAAGAATAAATGGAGTAACACTCTCCACTGTATTTGATAAAGATCCAAGGATTACCTTTATGATCTAGAGAATCATTCATATGTATTAGATTTAGAGATGAGTTTCAATATTTTTGTCCCCCTCATATGGAAAGTTATTCTAAGAAAAAAATACAAACTCTAGAGGATAAATTGAGATCAGGTTAAATAGATTTACCAATTTATTGGGATTATTAGCTTCCTATTGTGGATTTCTCATAAAACTATAGTTTCCATTCTAGAATTTAAATGTATTTTTATGAGGATCAGAATGGGAAGAGGTGTGAGAATTGAACATTTTGGGATAAAGTTATAGAGTGGAAGATACTGAGACATGGTCATATCTAATATATGATAAAAAGGGTTCCAACTATTCAGTTTAAAATAAAATATTTGAAATGTATACAGAAAACCTATGTAGACAATCCCTGATGAGACCATGTTTTTATGGTCATAGATAATGTATTCATTCTTATATCAAAATTAAAGAAATTCTTGAGGTTTGGAAAAAAGAGAAACATTAGTACTAGATACATCATCCCCTTTGAGGTACTTGATCACATCAGAGTTGTGTCATATTAAAAATAACTCCCACCTAACCCATCTCATGTATATTATGTGTTCCATGTATCCCTCTTAATGAAGTACATACAAGACCGCTAAAATGTACTAAATCATTAGGTGGTACATTGGAGAATGATATTTCATATGAGTAGTAGGAAGTGAATAGATTAGATCATAGAGAAAGGTTATATTAAATAAGACGAATCTCCATGTTAGAGTAATATAGTAGAAAACCTAATTTGAAAAGGCAACATGGAAACAAGAAGAAGTAGTGAAACAGAAGTATCCTCATCTATTTCGGTGTATGAAATGAAATTTTGAGGGTGATAATTCTGAAGGGTAGAATAATTTAATGACCCAAACATTTATAAATCAACTTCCCTTCTAAATTAATATATTCTTTATTAAGTAATGTAGCTAAAGAATACAGTTTCTTTATATTTAATTTGAGATTTTGGTCTATTATAAAATAAAGACATAATTTTATTTCTTTTAAAAGAACATTAAAAATCATAACCTTTGTAAAAAAATTTAATTCAATATTGGATGTTAATATGATTATATATTAATGGTTATAAGAAAATCTACTTGACATAGAAAGAAGAAGCGATGGCTTCAAACAGTATAATTGCTCCCTATAAAGCCCATTTTCTTTAGTTTATGAAAGAGATGGAATCATTAATATTTTCCCTTCACTAAACCCAATTAGATATTAAATAGTTGAATCTCATGGCAACCCATTTATGGGATAATTTCAAGAATTTAGAGATCATCTCCCAAAACAAGTTTATCGAACCACCCTATGAATGTACTATCATTTCTCACCATACCCTTAGAATATATGCAGGTGTACTAAGCAGTTACACATCAAGATACTAGTAGTATGATATTTTATTTTTAAATTTAAAAAATTAGTAATTGTATTTATCCCCTTTCAATTTTAATTTATACATGATTAATGAGTTTGATTGAAATTATATTATTGAAAAAATTTACCAAAATTTTATTTTAGGGAAATATATAGTTTCAAAATAAACACTATTTTTTAAATCCAATTAGTTTGGAATAAATATTTTCTCATAAAATATTATTATTAAATAATATTAATTTAAATTTAATTTGTAATATAAATTAATGAACTCCCATATAATTTTTTTAAGGGTCTAAAGGTTATTCGTGCCATAAAGAAAAACATTTTTCAATAAATAAGAATTTTTATTTAAAAGTGTATATTTTTATATTTTAAAATTTATTTTATTAAAATAAATTTTATTTATGAAATTAGTTATTCAAAATTATTCAATGTTTAAATTTTTTTAACTTTCTAATATGGATGGATTTTGGGGTAAAAATTTAATACATTAAAAATATACAGTTTGTATTATGACATCATAATGGGCCAAATTTGCTGTAATAAATTTTATATAAGAAATACATGACCAAAAAAGTTTTTAACCATTAAAATAATGTGTTTTTAAGTAATTTGATTAATTTTAAAAATATACAATGAATCCCCCAAATCCTATATTATAATTTAATGTTTTAAAATAATTATTTTTGAACATGAATCACATCCACATCATGAATGATGTTATTTTTAATGATTTTTGTTCTTAACAAAATAAAATATTGGGAACCAATCTTATTTGGAAAAATCCATGGTAAAAAATAATGGGTTGGATTTTAGTTTTGGTTATTTTATTACATAGATTCCAAAACATATGTTTATAAATAAAAAAATAATTCATATCACTTTTTCTATAAAATATCACCCATACTCACTTTCCTCCTCACTCAGAACCTATTGAACATTAATTTACTCTCCATATCTATCTCTAAATCTCTCCCAAGGGGTCCCCAATATCTTAAAAAGACCCTGTCAATCTTCTAGAAGCACCATATCAAGGTAAGGTATTCTCTTCATCTTTCTCCTTATTTAAGTACTTTCTTTGTGTTAAGAATTTTGATTTCAATTTTTTAATTTTGAAAAATATTTTTAAACATAAATTTACTATTATTAATATTCCAATGTAATTAAATACCATCATTCTTTCTAATTAATCCCTTCCATGAAAAAATTTTTACACCCATTTTACTAGTAGAATTATTTCGATAATTTTTATTAAAAAATTTTCTTTTATGATTACCTATCCCCATTTAAAATAAATGGTATTAACATAGTTTTACATATCCATAATTTATTTTGTAATATCATGTCCTTAACCCAAACTCTTGAATTTGGGAATTAAAAGTTATAAAACATTTTCTTATGTTGTGTGATGTACATGGAACAAAATTGCATTTACATAAATGATTATGACCAGTGGTCCCATAATTATATCACCCTCCAATGCATTTGGTAATGTTTTTATCTCATGAGATTACTGGAGTGGTTCAAGATCAGTTATCCTTATCACACCATGTTATGATGTCTCATCAGTAATCCATGAATTATTATTATGATATCATGTTTTATTTTAATTCCATATTCCTATGAGGTCTTGATGTTATCTTCTTATGACATTCTTCATTGTATATGATTATGATTATCACGTTTTTATTTCTATCATTTATTCCTACCTTACTTCATATTGTGGTTGGATTATTTCCTTATTAGAATTCATTATATCATCCCTTTCTTATGTAAATCCTCGGTATACCCCATGCAGTATTAGAAGATCAGTGGATTTGAAGTTCATGTTATGCATTTTTTACCGAATTTGATTGTATCACTATTTAAATCAATTGTGATATGTACATGAATTATAAAATAAACTAGGAATATCATTATTTGGGATTTTATTATGTATGTATTTATATAATAAATCATGAAATAAATTGTATAAATGATTTGGGTTGTCCTACACATGTCCTGAAAAATCATATTGTCAAACTTTGCATTACATTTAACCCCTTCAATGTTTGTTTTTTTCCATATTGGTTTTTTATTTCTCCAATATTGGTTCCAAAATATTGGAGACGAATTAGGGAGGGCCATGATGGTTTTTTAGGTTCTAATAATGTATTTGGTTTGGGGATTGGTACGATATTTTATTATTTCCGTTATGTGTTTAATTCATTAATGTCCCATTTACATGAAAAGGCAAATTTTATAGAGAATTTGGTTTTAAAACCAGTTCGGGTGTCTTTCATTTTTAAATGATTACCTTCTTGTACATTAAACATTTTGTAATGTGGTTGATTTTATTATAGTATCTGGGGAAAATTTTGGGAAATTTATCTGAACATTTTCAAAACTATTTTGAAAAACAATAGATCAATACAGAGACAATTTTAAATTATAATAAAGTGAAAAAATAATTTTCTTGCGATATTTATATTGTAATAATTTAATAAAATGGATCATTTTGTTCTTAAATGAAATTATGTGTTTCCAAGGTTACCCTATTTTAAAAGAAGGTTGGTATATCTTACAATGGTATGTGTAGGAAAATGAAATTTTTACTAATGATAGAAATCAATTATTTTAAAGAAAATAAATTGTTGTTATTACTAGAAGGTTCATTTTGATTTTGTGATTTTATATTTTTTTATATTTACCCCGTGGTTTGTAAGGGGGTTGTATTTAAAAAAATGGGGCAAGAATTTCATATATTAATGTCCTATTTTATTTAAAATATTCCTCCTAAAATGGTTAATAATGAAATTACGAGGCATATTTCTAAGGATGATCATCCTGATTAGATCTCTTTACCCTATAATTGGATTTTTTTTTCATTTCTAAATCTACTAAGACTCTGAATGGGGTGGTGGATTTAGAAATTTTTCTACTCTTATATCATACCCTTTTCAGGATTTTTGGGTAACATTCAGGGGGCTTTGATGATTGTTTGTTTGGTGGGTTCCTTGAGTGAATTGGAATTTGTTTAAGGCTTGGGAATATTATTTTATGGTGTTTCTTTTGGGTAATTCTCAAATAATACATTTGATTTTTTTAGCAAAATAGTCTAAGAGACAGGTGAGGACCTGCTCCCAAAAAATTATAAATAAAAGTTTAAATAGTAGAAAACAACTCAGAAAAGGGGAGCCTTAGACAACCTATTGTACACAGTTCCAATTCTATCACTGTAGGCTAGACCATTGCAGTAATCATGTAGTAAAAAGGACCAACTTGAACTAACCTCCGTGATTCCTCTTTTCGAGAGAGCATCCGCCACCAGATTTGCCTCTCTGTACACATGAGACACATCCAAATAGATCAACTCAGCAAGCTTTAGAGAATTTACCCAGGCCGAGAGCATCTTCCATGGGACATTCCTGGACCTATCCTTCAGAATCTGCATAGCAAAAGAGGAGTCTGATTCAAGCCAAAGCTTCCACCAACCATAACGAGATGCATAGCTTATCACCTTTATCATTACCCATAATTTAGCATCGATTTCATTACCATTGCCTATATTATGAAAGAAGAAATCTTTAACAAAAACGTGATAAGTCCTGAAAACGCCACCACATCCAGCAGGTCTAGGCACACCAGAGGTTGCCCCGTCCACATTCACCTTTATCCAATCAGTTATTGGTGGAATCCACCTGATATATTTCACCATTTTGTGCCTCCTCTCCCTGCCACTTATATCAAGGGTTCTCAAAAGAAGGAATTATGACATGTCGTTATTCATTGAACCAGATTAATTCACCGAAGCAGACTTAATGCATCGATGCATCAACATAACACCCTCCTCGAAAGAGGGCCTTCCATTATTGAAGACAATAGCATTATGGGCCCGCCAAATATATGATAAAAGAGAAACGATAGCAGTAGTGAGTAGGGATTTGACCCGCTCACTGCAGTAAACATGCATATCCAAGGTTAGAAGTGTACTAACCGAACTAGAGTCTAATTGAAAGTGGAAGATGCCTTTAAAATAACTCCATAGTCGAGCGACAAATGGACAATGAATAAAAATGTTAGTAACAGATTCATTCACAGCCAAGAAAAAAAGCATACCAGGGAAATACTTAGTCCAATTCGTTGCAACGTAGATTAAATTGGATGCCTATTCTTCTAGATGCACCATATATGAAGAGAATAAGATGGTTAAATGAAATATCTTCTCACTCCCTCCACCCAAGCAGGTACTCCAAGTGCATTTCCACATTACAGATTATAGGACTCATGGCTGGAGAAGGATCCACTGATCTCCGGTTTCCATATAAGGACATCGTTGTCAAAATATTCATATGTATAAATCTAAATTTGAAGATGAGTAGGTATAACAGCATGAGCCTCTGAATTCCCCTGTAGGTCAGAAATAGAAATGATCCCCAAATACAAAGGAATGATAGTGGAATTTTTAATTGGGGAGGACAACCACTGAGTGCTCCAGCAGTTCAGTTGAGAACTTGTACAAACCATCTATATAGCCTGTGACATAATGTATGAATATGTATTCCTGGCTGATGACCAAACAGAGGATTTCAAATACAAAATCTGGTTCTTATTAAACCGGTCAACAAATCAGCTAGATAGGAATTCTAGGGAAGAGTAAGTACCATATATAAGTCTCCAAGTAATGTTTTGAAGCAATGCATCACTAAAAATTCTTACTTCTTTAACCCCCATTCCTCCTATTTCCACAGGCTTTATACAGTCCTTCCATGCAACCGTAACAAGCTTCCTCAATTGTGTCAAGCCAATCCAGATGAAATTTCTGATCATACCTCTATGTTCCTTGAGTAGAGCAGTGGGCCATTTATAAAGTGAAAATGAGTAAAAAAACATTGAGGTGATAACAGAGTTCACAAGGCATATCCTACCAGCATGAGATGTGGTCTTCCCTTTCCAATTGGCTAACAGGTTGAGGATTTTAAGTGCAATACCCTCTAGGTAGACTCTTTTCACTCTTACCTAGAACAAAGGAAACCCAAGGTAATTAAGGGCAGAGTACCTCTATTTACACCAAGACTGCTAGCTGTTCTATTTTTCTTCAATACTCGAATTCCATCCCCAAAAACAAAAAATTATTTCATCCAGCTTATGACCTGGCCTGAAACATCTTCATAATGAGTGAATATAGTCTTTATACAAGAAATGGTTTTCCTGTCAACTTTGGAGAAAAGAAGAATATCATCAGGTAAAAATAAATGAGAAGGAGTAAAGGAATTCCTCCCATATGTCATCCTATGATATATCCCAGAATTCATAAGTTCATGAAGGCAGATGCTCAAGTAATCTTCAGCCATAGGGAACATCAAACCAGATAAAGGGTCACCTTTCCTAACACCCATAGAACATTGAAAAAATCCCCTTGGTGATCCATTAACCAGTATAGATAAGCATGCACTTTTCAGAATGAAATTCACCATACCAATAAATTTATCTGAGAATCCATTCATGCTAAAAACGTCGAAGATGAAGTCCCATATGTTGGTGTAAAAGAATTTTTAGATGTCAACCTTTTGGGCCATATTACCATCCCTGACTTTGGTTCTCATTATGTTGACACACTCTGAAGCAGTGAAGAGACAATTCTGGATGCTCCTGCCAGTTACAAAACCTAACTGATTAGAAGAAATAAGAGACCTTCCAATCTCAGCTAACTGGGTTGCCATGATTTTACTAATGCTTTTGGAATGGAGTTCCCAATTGCAATAGGTCTGAAATCTTTAATATCCAATGCACTATACTTCTTGAGAATCCGGGAAATGAAATTTTAATTCATCTCAAATAGAACGTAAGAGTGATTAATGAATTCCCTTACTTCTTCAGTCACTTCCTTATATAGGATTTCCCTTTAAAACATAATGAACCTGTTGGAAAATCCATCTGGCCCAACAACACTATCCCTGGTTAATGATAAAAGTGCATCATGTATTTCCTTTATGGTGGGGATGTTAGTAATTCTCTTGTTTTGTGCATCATCCAAACTAGTATCAATGCATCTAATAATTTCATCTTAGTTATCCTCCCCATATTCAGAGTAAAGATTTTCAAAGTAGCTTGTCACAGAGTTGGAAATTCCATTCTCAGAGGTAAACATGATATCATCAATTCTTAAATATTTGAGGGCCCTTCTTACTTTTTTCTCCCTGTTCATGCAATAAAAAACCTTCAGTTCTTATCCCTTTACATCAGCCATCTAACATTGAACTGATTTCGAGCCATGTTTTCATTAAGTGACATGAGACTAGTAAGACTTGAGGCTGCCTGTATCATGTATTGAGATGGAAGTTCATGAAGTATATTACTTTTCTGACACTCAGAAAAACATGAATCAGCCTCTTTGATGTCATGATTAAGGCTGTAGAAGGACTTTTTTCTCTATTCCTTTATTCTGGATTTTACAATTTTCAATTTACTAGTGATGATATGTGAAGAACTACCTTGAAAAACCTCTTTACAAGATTCTATAATAGTCTCTCTACACCTAGGACAACCAGCCATTCATTATTAAATTTAAAGGGCAGAGGAGCTGATCTCAGACTACTAAAACATAGATCAATTAACATGGGATGATGTGTAGAATGCAATCTAGATAGAGTCATGCCAGACAGTTCCATTTCCTCACTTTGCTCATCCATCTGCACCAGAAACCAGTCAAGTTTACTTGCTTTCCTTCCATTAAGGGATTATATGTTCTAGGTAAAATCATCACCTGAGATAGGAACTTCAGTCATCCTACATTGATCAATACATGAGGAATATTCTCTGGAATATTCTCTACATAATTTACTTCCAGTATTTTCTTCTGGCCTTATTACTGTATTGTAATCACCAATTATTATCCATCTATTGTCAATGTGTTGGGATATGCCCAAGAGATTCCTCCATAAGCTTCTTCCTCTTATATACTAGTTGAACACATAAAAAAAGGTGACACACAAAAGATTTGATTGAAAGCAACCGGTCAGGGAAACAAATTGTTGATCACTATTAAAAGATTCAACCATCACAGTACTGTGCTTTAGGTCCCATATGGAATCCAGTTTATTACTAGATTGACTAGCTGCAATAAATGAGTACCCCAAAGCAGACAAATCAAAGGCCATCCACCTAGAAAACATCATTCTGGGTTCAGCAATGCCTAGAAGAATTGTTTGTTTTTCAAGATGATGTTATTCAGGGCTTTGACTGTGGGAGAGTTCCCAAGACCCTGGCAATTCCAAAATAGTACTTTCATTGATGGGAGGACTGTTTCCCAGTATTGGGGCCAACATAGCAAGTTGCTATGAATTTCTGTGAGTCTGCCAAGTTATCCCCTCTAGTATCAATTGAAGAGCCTCTAGTAGGAACAACATCAGAATTTTATAAAGAGGTGAATCTGTTCTCTAAATTTATTGGTTATTTCAAGGTGGTAGGATGTTTCCTCTTTAAAACCTTAGAAGATTGTACTTGGCATAAATACCCAACCATCTCATGACTTCTCTGTACTGACTTATCAATGTGTTGTACAGTCTTATTGGGGTTTTCCTGAGTATCTTTATCAGGCTCCTGAATAATAGGGGATCCCTCATTAACACCAGGCTGACCAATGTCACCCTGACTTTCTGGAGGTCCTAGTGAGGTGTCCTATACCAGATGATCTTGTGATGAGCCCTGGATACCAGATTCATCCTTATTAACTATTTCAAAGTCCTCTTCAGCATTTTTTGTGTACCCCTTATCATCCTTTACCTATTCTTCCTCATCCTTCCTACCATAGTAGGGACCTAAACCATTGTGATCATTAGGTCCATTGACAACTTCATCACTGTCTTTCAGTGGATCTCCCCGAACCTCTGGCTTTTCACTCACTTCCTGCTTCACAGGAGCCTCAGGATTGATTCCCTTATCTTTTTCTTTCCATTATGATTGTATGTCATCATGAACGTTTATATTAAAGAATGAGCAAAATCTGTTCCTATTACATTTATAGAGGATGTTCCCAATGATGTGTAAATTGAAGTGGAATTTGGGATTCCTCTCATATTCGACCTCAATATTGATTCTATCATCTCTAGTGGTAATGACAACTTCTTCAACTAATGTATTATCCATGTTAACCTCCACCAATATTCTAGCATAATACTCAAAATTGGGGTTAACGGTCTACCTATCCATTCTAATAGGATTCCCTACAAAAGAAGAAATATCCCATAGAATTCGAGGATGCCCATATAGACAGTTCAGTTTATGAATACATATCCATAACTGTGAAAAGGTGTTCATGACAGATCTATGATCACTTTTTTGATCCCACTCCTGAATCCGAAGAAATTCAGGATTAAGAGAGATAGACCCTGGGCACCATGCACACTGCTTGCATTCATCAGTGGGGAAGACAATAAGGTAGAACCCCTTCCCCATGGCCGTCATCATCTAGTCACTAAATCCCCATATCTCTGCAATTCTGATGGTATTTTCATGGAATTTCCATAGTCTAGCACCTTTTGGAATAATCACCTGGGTAATAATATAGAATTTACATAACCTGAATCTCTCCTGAACTACCCCTTGATTCGCAGAGACGTTCGCGATGTGCCCTTTTGTGATAATACTCCCTGAGTTCCCTACATCACAGTCCATGAAGGAAAACCCACCATTTTTCTTGGCCACCACAACGAATCTTTTCCCCTGATTTGGAGTGTCTTTTATAACCAATTTCTCTGATTTATGCTTCACACCGAGGATGAAGAGATCCCAAGGCCCTATCAGATCTTCATCATTCAAATCAATCTCATCCTTCCCCGTTGGATCAACATCACCCTCCCTGGGGTTGGGGGTTTTCCCACTCGACCCTTCGAGAGTTACATTCCTTCTCATTTAAGGTTTTTTATTCATGTTTTTTCTTTTAATGTGATTTCAATTATATTAATTTGGGATAATTTAGTTTTTATGTTAGCCAATTATTGTGAGTTCTCTTGTGGTTCTGGTTGTGGGATTCTTAAGGTTGGTTCTAGATACCCTAAACATGGGAGGCCTCTTGGTCAATGCTTGGGTAATCAGGAATTTTTTTTCCTTTTAGTGAGAAAATAAGGGTACTGTTTCTTTATTGGTGCTTCATGAGATGATGTCTCTATGTTAACATACAAATTTACCTTTTTGGAGTGATGGGTCGAGGTTATCAACAATGTTTTTTCATATTACACCTAGGTTTTAAGGGTTTTTTGCATGTTTTGAATGAGAAGGCACTAATATATTTTTTAAAAAAATTATGAGATTATTTTTTGATTATCTGGATGATCTTAAGGGTGGTACACCTCTTTTGGATTTTGACTGTTTCCTTGGAGTGGTCAACATTGGCTAGTGGATAGGGATTTTTTGTAATGTACTTATCTTAGAAGTGTTTTATTTTACATCACCACTTTAGAAGAATTATAAATTGTGAATATACCTCGATGGGTCTCCATACTTTTGGGTCTTATGGTAAGATGCTTTTGGATTGACTGATGTTTTATTTTGGTTGGTGTTGTTTTACTATATGAATTCCTTTGTTTGAAGATTAATTTGGATATTCTTGAGATTATGGACAATGTTTAGGGGAGTTTTTATAGTTACCGATTATTTTCATACATAGAAATCACATCATAATAGTTTAATATTAGTTTCATAGAATAATGATCCATGCCAAAATAGTATAGCTCTAGTGCCTTTGGAAAAATAGACACCTAAAAATGGTTTATAATAGTTCTATAGCATCTCCCGCATAGATCCTCATAAATAGAACCCTTCATTCACATATTATACATAATAAACTACTTCAATAAATGGGGAAAGTAACCATAAAAAAAGGGTGAGCTCATATTCTTAGTAAGGATAAATAGGGGATATATCAATGATTATATAAGAATAACATAAACATATGGGTTTGAGAACATGAGTAAAACAATAAAAAATCATAGATCATAAATAATAAATCATAATTTTGAGTCATGGATTAAATATTAATAGTTTATAAGAAATGAATAATAAATAAATCAAAGAACATAATCCATGGAATCAGGACATTGGCATAATACAAGGAATTGTGGCATACACATAAGCATAGAAAATCATTTCCTTAGTAGTCATGGTTCTTTTCCCAGACTATCCCAGTGGAATGATTTCACTCCCCAAACAATCATAGTAGTCATTTCTAATTCCTAAGACTATCATAGTAGACAAATACCCTTAATGAGCTTTATTCACTCCCCATTGAAGTCCTATTTATCTCATTTGATATTATTCTCTACTCAATGCATTGGAGGGAGATATAGGTCCAACCCATCATATAATGAAAAGAATATATATGTGTTCCAAAATATCATATAAAATTATCCATATCATATCCATGAAAAGAAATGGGTTACATAAACATTTCCACATATTATAACTCACGGAAATGAAATGGGTTTCATAAAAATTTCATCATTTCATCAGAGCATAAACTGCGGAAATTAAATGGCTTCCAGATACATTGTATCATGATATTTATAACAAATAAAGATAATGAATAAGGATGGTATCCTTGGTTCATATCCACTCTAAATCAAAAATTAAAATCAAAGTTTTCTGTCATTGGTGAATATAAATACCCTTAAATTATTATTAAAATATTCTTAAAGGAAATAGCCATTCAATTTTTAAATTAACTTATTTAAAAAACTATCATAATTATAAAGGAAAATATATTTATTTGAAAAGAACTTTTTAAAATTGTAAAAAATGATTCAATTTAAATGTTATTAATGATAATAGTAAAATATATTCATGACATATAGTTTAAATAAACATTTTATCCATACTTTTATTAGAAAATCCACAAAGTACCACATTTGGAAAATTTCAAAAATATTCCTTTCATAAAAATTATAAAATGTAAAAATTGGGTAAAAATGACTTTAAAAAATAATTTTAAAATATTAATAAAATTCTTTAAAACATTTTCAGAAAACAGGGATATCAAAGAAAACGGGTTTTCAAACAAATAGTTAAATGAAGTCGATTTTCCATAAAAATATATATTTGGTCTATTGATTATTTAAGGTGAGAAAAATGAAAGGTAAAAATGAATTTTAAAGAAATAACCATAGTATAATAATATTCATTATTATATTGAGAGTTTCATCATAATATATCATCATTATAACTTATTCCTAAAAAACCACAATAAATAATGAGATTGTAACATAAAACCTTTACCTTGAGTTTTCCTTGCTTCGAAAGAACTCTAAACACTTTTATAATAAGTTTAAATTTATAATAATTCCATAAAGTAGTCATTTTTATACTTATAATGTCATCAATGATCCCTTTTTAAAATCTTATCACCCCTTTATCAATAATTCCTTAAAATCATCATTTTCATTTGTTAACATTTCTTTTTCTTGAGTATTTCTGATCATTGGTTATGTTCCATGCATATTGACCATAGATAAATAATAATAAACATGATAATAATTATATTAATATAACATATAAATATTAATTATATGAATATTTATAAAGATTGATAAATTTTAGAGATATAAAAATTAATTACACCGATCATGGAGACGGTAGGCTGTACATACGCATGAATTTGCTTTTAATTTTTCAACGGATAGAACTAAAGAAAGGTAAATATTAATTAACCTTTATAATAACATTATTATATCATAAATATTCATCAAAATAATCTCCATTACCATCAAATTAAAATATAAATGAAAAATGAATCACATCACTTTGTGAAGGTGGGAGTCCACACGTACACATGAACAACGTTATCATTTTCCAAAGGATTTGATGGTTATAATATGGAAATTATATTCTCAAAAATAGGTATAATTTCTTATAAATATCATATATAAACATTAAATCCATCATAATACTCATCCATAAAAGATGAATTTGATAAATGAATAGTATCTCTACGTGAAGATGGTAAATCCTATGTACGCACGAGTGATACTTTCATTTCTCATTTTATTGGAAAGAGGAGGTATAATAGTGTTTTCAAAATAATAATAAAATTTAAGAATATTTAGGATACTTAATTTATTATTTTATGACAAATACCGTATATTTAGATGAGGTATAATAGATTACAAAAGAAAGTGATCAGTTAAGGGGATTACCTCTTCTTTGAAACGGCTCCATTAGATCACAGCTAAAGGAATCTAGTGTTTATTTTTTGGGATGAAAAAAACATATACAATGTTTCTATGAAGTTTTATAAGGAAAATTGGTATATTTTTTTGCGATAGAATGATCAATGTAGTTTAAATAATTGAGGGAGGAGGTTCCATTTCATAATTGAGGAGATGGACGCTTTTAGAATTTCTCAAATGATTAAATTATAATAAAAACATTATCATGAAAAATTAATCTGAATGGATATATATTTGGAGATAAGGTAGGATATGGTTTCAATCCCATAAAACATTAGAATTTAGACATGTTTTTATGTTATTTTAAACCTTATCATTTTGATTAACCATTAGTTAATCAATTTTAATTTTAATTACTATAACAAATTTTTAGTATTAAAGGGTTGTAATTTTTATATAGAAGGTTAAAATTGGCCCATAATTGTAAAAGTGATGAAATATTCAACTATATCATATACATATTTTATTATTTAATGTCTTTTATTATTTTTAAATAACTTAATAAAATATTATTTGGATAAAATAGCATTATTATCAATTATAACAATTTTCATTTAATTTGTCTTAAATGAAATAAGTACAATGTTTTAATTAGAATAAAACATTTAAACACAACTCTCATATGTCATATTAACCTATAAAATTCATTTAAATATATAAATTATTAAAATTATATTTCTTTTATATTTTTTTATTTATTTATATTATTAGTCAATTAATTAAATGAATATTATTTTTGAATTGTGTAAGAATTTAAGGTTATTATATAATAAATAAAAATTATAAATAAATTACCACAATGAATATAACTTCATTATTAACATAATTAATATTAAGATTCATTCATAACAAGTTTTTGTACCTATGGGAAAACAAAAAGTATATTTAAAACTGAGAGGGTGACATTTTGAAACATTATTTCACTTAAATAATATATCAATAATTCTCATGGAAAAGTTTCCATTAAAATAATAAAATTAGAGACTAACATTATAATGGTATAATTAAATTCCTCAAATTTTAATTATTATGAAAAATTATGGCCTTTTCACTTATATTTAATCTATATTTACCCGATTTACCCCTTAATGAGGTGATAAATCTTACCACAATTACAATTGATATTGACTAAAAATAAAAGGTTCCTATTTACCAAATTTTACCATCCTGATTATAAATATATAATTATTTTTTTATAATTCAATAACTATAAATGGAAGAAATTATTTTTAACTTAAGTGCACAAAATGCAACAAAAACTGCTTTTTATAAAAAAAATATTTTTAAGCACAAAAATAGATTTATTATTATACTATTCTCTATAAGATATATATTAAATATCTAAAACATTTTTTCATGTAAATATTATATAAAATTTCATTAAAATCATTCACTAATGGTGATAAATCTAAATTATTGATAAAAACCAATTGCACGCATAAAAATAATTTTTCATAAAAACATCACTTTTATTTTCAAATATTTTTTGTTTTTAATTCTAACCATTTGATAACATATGAATTAATTTTATAAATATGTAGACTATTTATTTTTCATAAATTATTTATTATTTTTCATACCCACTAATCCAATAACTTGGTGGTAACAAATATATAATATTTTAATAATGTTATGTGGTTCATTTAAACTCAGTGTTGTGTGTAATTAAAGATATCAGAGAAATGAAATTATTTAAAGAGAAAATTTTCATAAATTTATCTAGTTGTTACATTCTATCTCTATTAAAATGAATTTCTCCCTCTAAATTTTTTACTCTAATATAAAAATATTTGAATACTTTTTCCGTATTACATTTTCTGGTTCCCACATAGCTGACTCAAATTGATGTGTTCACCACAAAACATTAACTAGATGAGTTGTCTTTTTTCATAGAACATTATCTCTATAATCCAAATAAATATATTGGTTATTCTCAAAAACTGCAAATATTTTAGTTGTGGTTTGAACCACTACTAGACTTGATAATATATAGTGGTAATTTAAACTACAGTTAATATTTTTTTGACCACATATAAAAGTTATTTACACCGTTATTAAACTTTTTTGACCAAATATTGTTGTAGTATAAACAACCAATCATCTATCCTTGAATATATTTTATAGAGTTTGTAGTAGGATGATTAGTTCAGAGGAATTTGAGAAACCCTTTATGGTGGGGAGACCATTTCTGGTTGGTCTCTCCCTTTAGATGGTATTCTATGTTTTTAGAATTATTTTTTCATACCCAAATCTATGATGAGATTAGTTTTGTTAAACTATAATATTTCTACATGGTTAATTCTATGATGTACTATGAAGATTTATTATCACATGAGATGGAAATTCTGTTGGCCATATATAATGCATGACATTGCAGATTCTGTGTCCCATAGTTACAGATGCCAACAAATAAAGTCAGAGTATTAGAAACCTTTTGGTTTTCTCTAGCCTCTTCTGATTCTAGTTTGGAAATTTGACAAGGTGTCCATGGATTTTTGTTATTATATTTCCATGGATTCCCTAGGGGTATAATTCTATCTAGGTGGTGATTTATTGGTTGAAAAATTCATCTCACTTCATTCCAATAAAGGACACCTCTATAGTATAATGTATTAGTATGATGTTTGTGTAAGAGATAATTTGGTAAAATGGGGTTACTTCTAAAATTGTTTTATATAGGAATCCTAGGTTTACATAAAGGTTATGGAGAAGTCTCAAAGAGGTTATGGGAATTTGGGTTAGGTTGAGTACAACTTATCATCCACGAAAAAATGGTCAAAAAGATCATGCTATTCATATCCTAGAGGATATTCTATGTGCCTATATCTTAGATTTAAATGGATCTTGTGATGGCTTTCTGGGACTATTTTAGTTTTCATATAACAAGAGTTATCAGTCAAGAATCTGAATATCTCCATTCGGGGCTTTATATGGTCACCCATTGAGGCCAGCCATCTGTTGGGTAGAGGTGGGTGAAGCATCATTGATTGGACCGAGTGTTGTTCAAGGGAAATTATTTGGGATTTAGGATATAAGTTGAAATTTTGTTTTTGATTAGATTAAATAGAAATCATATGTTGAATTTCAACATCATCCATTAGAGTTTTCTATTGGTGGATGTGTTTTCATGAAAGTTTCTCCTTGATTGGTTAATCATCATATTGGAAAGTAAAGAATTTTGGATCTGAAATATGTTGGATCATTTGAGGTCACTGAATGACTGGGGAGGATTTCTTATTGTATTAGGATTTTTTCTTTTTCTTGATTAGTATTAATGATATTTTCCACATATCACAACTCCGGATATACCCTCTTGATCCCTCTCAAATTTTGAGTTAGGAAAAGAATGAGTTAGTGTCAGACGTTTCTATTGTGGAGAATCCATTGGATATCATTTACTATCAGGGAAAGGTATTGCATGAGAAGTCGATTTGGTTGGTTATGGTGTTATTATGACACAAATTATATTCTCATGGGACTTGGTAGTGTGAGTAATTGATGAGGGAGGAGCGGCATCATCTCTTTTACAAACTTTATTCTTCCATAAGTCTTCCTTGGGAGATAAAATCTTTTGCTTGGGTGTTCTTACAATGTTGTTACCCACTTTTAGGTATTTATATACACCTTTTTTGTCTCCCTATTTATAAGGGTGAATATTAGGACTCTTGATGATGGAGATAATTTGTTGTTGAAAATGACCTAATGTTCATGGATGATTGTTTTTTTGAATTAAACGAGTTTGGGTATAAATGATTTAAAGGGTTTTCAAGGTTCTCCTAGAAATTGGAGAACACCATAGTTGATTTGGGTCTTTCAAGAGAAATATGTATTTTCCATTTCTTCAGGATAAATTCATTTTGTGTAAATTGTTTCCACGCTATGTAATTTCACTGGACAGATCTTGTGAGTTTGGTTTAGAGCGTGAACCTCTTACATGTCGTGAGAAGTTTACACATAGTGTAATGTGTTTATATGTCTTGTGTTGGGTTTTGGGTAAATGTCTTGAATTAGTAAAAGGTGTGAATGTTACACATCACGAATATATTACACACCTTTTAATAGAAAAAATCAGGATTGTTTACCCGAGGTGATGGGTTTTTTAGCATATTTGGGTTTTTTGGATTATAAAACCCGAAATTGATTACACAACATGTAATCCTTGCGATTTTTATTTGTAGGTAAATACCAAAATGAGATTTTTCATTCAGACATAGTCTTATTCCCTCTTGACCTAGGATCTCTATCATTCAATTTTGGAGACCTCTTATCCTTCCAAATTGTTTCGTTCAGTGATTAATCATCATTTCAGTTATGATACATTTCAATAGGCATGTAATCCTTCTAATACATCATTTTCATTGAACATGGTAGGACTTTGGTGTTGCATTATTGGATCTGTTGATCTATGATGATAGTCGTCTTTATCTTTTCAATATCCATTGCATGATCGTCCTCCAGAGGCTAACCCTTGTGTTGGTTGTAGTGCATCGTATATGGTTCTTTAAGGTATTTTGTGATTTTTCATCATCGATAAACACTTTTCCTTGTTCAATTGATTCTAATATTTCAGGATTAATTATAGGACCTCTATTATTGTATTATCATTATCCCTTATTGGTGGATCATGTTGCAGGCCATTGTGAACTGAGTTTGAGGCAGGTGTTTCTATCTCTAGCCTATGTTAGATTGACTGTATTGATCTAGTTTTTATAAATTGTTTTAAAATTAAAATGGAATGATTTATTGATGGATTTTTGTGTGTAGAATGGGTTTTTGAAAAAATATTATTTTCCTTTATTTTGGTAAAAAATGCATTTTCAAATATTTGTGAAATGGATTTATGAAATATTTTTAAAAGAATGGTTTTGATTAAATTGTATTGAAAATGATTCAAATAGAAATCCTTGGGTACATTGGTGGATGGTGTAGCTTCGGGACATTGCATATTTATTATTATGGGTTTACTCATGAGGTGTACCTATTCTCCCTTGGCCCATTTTTCTAGTTAATTGATTGAAATTTTTGGGGTTCACTCATGGGGTTCACTCATGGGGTTCTCCTATAGTCCCTTTTCCTATTTTTCTCCGGACCTGATTGATATTTTGGGCATTCACTCATATGGTGTTCCTTGGTTTTTAGGCTTGTGTTCTAAGGACTTGATTGTGAATTGGTCATTGATTTTGTTATGATTAGTCTGATATCCAAACATGTAGTGATATTTTTCATGATGTTACCTATTTTTTTACACTAGATTTAATATGATTTGTGAGGCATGATTTGATTTGATTTTAATGCATTAATGTATATGAAATGATCTGGAACTATTTCACATGTATTATTTTGGATATGTGGAAAATGGTAAAATTAAATATTTTTCAATGCTTTGGATATAAAAAATAATAAATTTTTTATTATTCCTTTTTTTCTTTAATGTTAAGCAAGTTCAGATTATTGTACAAACCCTTGTTGTGGATCACCAAGGTGGGATCCTACTAAGCCTATTAGCTCACACACTATGAACCCCTTTAGTAGTGAATAGAAATTTTTATGTATTTAGATGTAGGGAAAAGAAAGATGTCACAATGTGATGATGATGTTTTTGTCAGCGGACTCTGGGTAGGTGGTGGTGATATGGTGGGAGTTGCCCATACTATCACATAGAGTAGTTAGTTTCTATTTTAGTTTTCCTTTAACATTGGATTTTTACCTTGGAATGATCTGGAATGATTTTGAGTTGTTTAATTTCCTCTGTATTCTTTTAGTTATGGAATATGTTTATATCTTCTTCGGTTTCCCTATGTTGTATATATATTCCATATTGTTACTTTGGGTTGGGTGAAATCATTCCATCTGGTTTTTGTTGACACTTGGGTTCTAGTCACCAGCCTATAGGGATATAGAATTCTCTTAAGGGATGTGGTAATTCAGGTTGGGTACTAATTTGAGAGATTATCCAGGTCGAGTTCATCATATAATACTTTTATGGTATGTAAATAAAAAATAATACTATATACAAGGAAATTTTTTTCAAGAAATATAACATATCTCAAAGAGTCAGGATTTATACTAAGAAACCCTCACATCATCATTATCTTCTGAATTGTAAAGCCATAAATGGTTAAACATGAATTGGATTTTTAAATCACTTATATTGAAATAAACATTATGATAAAATTAATTCTTGGCCAATATATATACCAAAAAAGGAAAAAAGTAGTGAATAGGCATCATATTATAACGAAGAATAATTAAGATGCAAAAACTATTACCTTGGTTCCTGATTCATTATTCCTGTGAACCTAACTTCCAAAAAAATTAAATTGAATTTAGTAAAAAAATTCTTAATAATATTTTTAATATATAGTTAATTTTCTAAGGACGATTGAATATCACTTGTTATTCATTTACAAAATTATTGTTTCTAATATTGGTTACTTTGGGTGGTCTGGTCAATTTATATAAAATAACATTGGTATATTGATCATGCTAAAATTAATTATAAATTAGCTTCATAATCAACAAAATTATAGAGGTGAACATATTTTATTATAGTATTAGCACAAAATTTATATGGTTTCTTACGTATTCCCAAAATGGACTCTAATTAAAAAAGGTTCCTTGATATGTTTATTTAAGGCAATTAATTTTACTATGATCTTTTATTTTCAATATCCCTTATATAATATCTAATATTATATTTATAGAATATTAATATTGTCCTACATAAAATTTTTATACATTAAATACTTTTTTTAAATTCAACCATGTTAGGAAATAATGGAAAAAACATGTTAATCCATGGAGGTTGTAGTCCACACATACACATAGATGATGCCCACTTTTTTATTTTAGGGAGGGTGGTAGAAAAATAAAATAATACCTCATTACATATTCTTAATGTTACAAATAATAGTATACATTATTCATGGAGGAAGTATTCCACACATACGAATCAAGAACTTTTAATTTATCAAATGGTTTTGGGGAATGGTAAAAAGGATTGATATTCCATTAGAATAATTCCACTTCCTAATATTAATAATACTGATTTTATCATACATTCATGTCATAGAAAATATTTTAGCAGTAGAGAAAAAAATAATTAAGCAATCTCAGTTGAGAAAATTACCTCTCCTTTTGGATTCTCTCCTTTAGCTAAAACATTAAGTCTCATTGGTGTGGTATTTTTGAAAAACCATGTCTTCTAGGATGTTGGTAGGGGGTTTGGGGAGAAACCAGGGAAGAGTTTTGGTTAATCTAAATTTTAGTAATAGGTGGAGAAATTTGGTGGAAGTGTTCTCATTTAATAAGTGAGTTGAATGGTATTTTTGTAAATCATCTTTAATTTTTCCACAATGTGCGACACTATTCGTGGGTCAATGGATCTAAAAGTGATAAATAATTAATTTTGCGGTGAGATAAAGTCCATAAATCTGTTACCATTAATTTTTATAATTTTTTTAATCATCATGTCATATTATACAAGAGTTTTATATTTTAACATTTCGGTTTATACCTTGGAGATAAGTTTTTATCTAAGTAATTTAATTTTAATAATTAAAATTAAAAAATGCATTATTACATAATTTGATCATACTGAATCAAAATATGGAAGAGATTTTATTAAATAAAATTTCAATGCATAAGAAAATTAAATTTTAACATTAGTGTATATAACTCGTAAAATTCTATTTTTAGAAAAATGGTGTTTTTAATATAATTTGAATGTGTATGATATAATTATAATTTTTTTAAATTTTTATGATATAAATTAGTTTATTATAAAATAAATAAAATTCATGTTGATTTAATGTAAATACATAACCAAAATTTTCCTAATTAATATTTAATTAAAAGAAAATACATAATATATTATATTTTATTGGAAAATATTACTTATGTTTATAAAATATTAAACACGGGTTTTATAAATTAATAGTAGTATTTTAAAATGTATAGTTTTACTCCTTAAATAAATATTTGATCAATTATATTAATTCTTAATCTTCCATGGCCAATTATTTTCATTATATCCTCCATTCCCAAGCATAAAAAAATCTTTCAATTCCTTGAAGACATTTCCCTAGGTGATTTTTCTAACATTCTTGATATGTAAGAAATTTAGTATTCTTTCCATTATCATATTTTCACGTGAATATACATGAGGCATAATAATTCTATTATTTTGTGTGTTTGGAAACAGAACTAATTTCATGTGGTTGATCATAATTCTTAATATCTATTTTGGAATAATCACATGTTTTCTCACTCCATATCATCTCCCGTTTAGCAGCTTATTCGGACAATCACTATATTGTCCGTGAAATCCATTGTCAACCTGGTTCCTTTAGGATTAATCCATTACTTGAATTAAGTAATATTATCGATAATTATACTTAATATTATAATATTATAAAAATTAAAACTATTAACATAAAAGGAATAGATCATAAATGAAATACGTCCCCTAAACAATAAATTTATAGTTTTCAATATAGGCAATTCATTGTCTATATCTTATTTGGTTCCCCTAACATACCATAAATATACGATCAAATCCTTCATAATATTTTATAAATATCATATTATCAACCAAAAAATATCTTCTAGGAGTGTCTAGAAATGTGTGTACTATTAGTCCGACCCATCATGCACCAAGTGAAGATCAAGTTAATACTCAACCAACCTTTTGAAGGGTAATTACCCCGAGGTGCATCGGTGCCATAACCACATCAAACATTTTGTAACTAGATAGGGATGTAATTTCATAGAGAACCACATAATCTTTAATTTATAATAATATATGATTTTTCCAATATTTATAACCAATCCTAAGTTTTTCTCTTGAGTTCTCTCATAATATTCCCCAAACAGTAGAAAATATTCAATATTACCTCAGATAACATCAAGGGTTACCTATACCTTTAAAATTATGATCATACTTAACTTATCAACCCTTTATGAAATTTATAACTCTTAAATTATCCTCATCCAATAACATCCTAATCTCTAAAGTTATCAAAACACTTCTCTGGTACCAACTGTAAAATCCTTAATGTAACTATCTCATAAATACATGATTTATTCTGAATATTTCATTATAAAAAATCCTATGTCCTATTAGGTTTAGATGCTTAGAGAATTATAATAAAATAACTAACTAATAAAGCTCATGTATTTCTCAATTAATGGACATTTTTACACTATATATGAAACAACATAATCCAGAATAAGTCTTTATTATTTCCCAAAAGTTATCTACATATGTTATTATTATAGATATACCATGTGTAATAAATTTATTCATATCCTAGGGAAATAAAAACATAATAAGGGTGAGGTAAAATTCTTAGTAACATAAATCATATACGAGAATCATTCATAGAATAAATAACGTATGAATAATATGGTTGGAAATAAATGATAATTAAATAATTGATCACATGAGCTTGAAAAAATTCATGCACGAGAAATAAATATACACAATCACAGGGATAAAAACAACCAATTTCATTATTATTGAATGCATTATGTTGTACATATCAAGGCCTTGTTCCAAGACATTTCATATCATCCATTTCTTCTTCCAATATATCTAATTTATTTCAAGACCACAGTAAAGGCATATAAATAAATGGGTATGCATAAACCAAATAAAATAACTAGTTTCTTTCATGAGACCTACAGATGCATTGAGGGTCTATGATAGGCCCCATTCAATGAAATAATGTGGATAAATAGGTGAATATACAAAAATATTAATATTTACAATATAATGTAAAGTACCATTATCAAAGGAATGATAACAAGGTAGTAGTGAGGAGTACTTTCATAGAATAATGATATCAATAGAAAATGATCCATCAAAAAAAATTCATGAGGATGAAATTTAAATACAAATAAATTGAAGTGGAAAGACAATTTTATAAAATAATTGGATAAAATAATTTAACATAGTGTTATGGTGTTCAAGAATAATCATTATAACTCAAATAAAGGAAATGGAGTTATGAAAACCTCTTAAAAACATTGTATATTGAAGGAAAAATCATTGTAAAGGGGTTTTATAGTATGCAAATGTAAATATCCTCTAAAATAATAGAAAATAGATCATAATATAGGCACGAGTCAGAACATACCCATCATATTTGAATAAATTATAAAATGAACAATCGTAACTCAATGACTGAATGTTGAGTTAACAATAACACTTATGGTTTAGGTAACACTTGAATTGAAAGATTAATAAAGAATGGAATATGATTCAGAATTTTTATATGATTAATTCAATAAAAAATATAGTATAATCATTTCATTGTTTTTAAATCAATTGAACAACATATGCATGAAAACATGGCTTTCCAAATATGACATGTCACAAAGAGTCATAATTATGACCAAGAAAACCATACATCATTGTTATATATTAAATTGTATTACAATGAAAGGAAAAGAATTAGTTGGGTTTTTAAATAACATATATTTAATAAAAATTATATTAAAATAAGTCCATTTACAATATATACATCAAAAAAGGAAATGAGGGGAGAGTATGCATTATATATCAATGAAGGAAAAATTGAGATAAATAAACTGTTACCTTAGGTCCTAATTTATTATGTGTGTGAAACTAATTTCCAAAAAAATTAAATTAAATTTTTGAAAATAATTATTTAGAAAACTCTTCACCTAAATCTCAGGTCTGTTTATTATCATGTGTTGTTCAAATATTAAATTTTTTTCACTTATGTCGGTAACTTGAGGTGGTCCAGTAAATTTCTCTAAAACTTCATTTATATATTGACCATGGTTAAATTTTATGTAAAATAGATTTTTAATATCTATAATTTTATATTTGAATTTAATTTATTATAATATGTTCATAAAATTTATAGATTTTTTTAGGTTATTCCAAAATGGAATAACTAACTAACTGAAAATAACTTTTTTATTATCAAAACACTTTTGAGGAAGAAAGTGAGAAACCACAAGTCTGAACTAGCTCCAAAAAACACATCCAGAAAAGGAAAAACAAAGCGAACTACCGGACCTATCCTAACCCAGCAAATGATCGTGAAAACAAGTCTTCACCTAGGCATGGCCCTTCAGCAAGTAGTCTCGTGCAGAAGTGCACGGGAACAGTACCGATGACATAGCCATAGCCTCTCAATCATCTCAATCCAAATGGACCACATCGATGAGGAATCCACGCTCTGGTACCCCACTTGGGCAGGTCCAAGTAGAAAGCTGAAAAAGACACCAAAGATCCAAACAAAGACAAACAAACAGAACACCCAAGGGTTGCACATCAAAAAACCGTCTCATATAACCTGGCCAAAACCCCTCAACCAGGATCCGTAGCGAGAAACTTAATATGACATGAATACCTCTCCCTGAAAAGTTTCTAGGATAAGGATGTAACATGTAAATCATCCACCTCGACAAATCTCTTCTTTAACATAGAAGTAAGTTGGCCCCACGACTGAATGTACTCCTCAACACTGATTAATCCTCTGTTGAAACCCCATACCAGAATGGAGTCTTGTCTGTCAATCCATGTATATTGTTCCTCATTAATAGACACCTCCATCCACCTCCCCATGATCTAGGCTGCCTCCTCCCTCAATGCATTGAGCATCATGGTCTGCTCCACCACTTCTTCTTCAGAGCTTAAGATAAGAGCCATGTCTTGTCCACCATGTTCCACTTTACTTTGAGAATACAAAGACTCCTTTTCCTTATTCTTGTCATTAATCTTCATTTCAGATCGGGTCCCTAAAGGAGGAGGTAATGAGGAGTAATTCTTCCTCCCCTTCCTCTTCCCGAAACCCTTACTACTCTGTGTAGGTGAATCCTCATATGCTATATGGCCATGTTCTCTCCCTTTCCAAACCTTCACTCTGGTCCTGTCTCCCTTAGCCGAGGCAATGCAATCAAAATTTACATCAGCCTTTGAGAGACCTTCAAACCTATTTCCCAAGGGAACTGATGTCTGAATCTGGATCAGGACCCTTCCCTCCTTCACCATTTGAAGAGATATTCCAGTCTTATCACCATTATCACCCAAAGGAGTATTCTCCATTCTCAAATCAACCTCCCCATCTGGAAACGCCAACCCTATAGTCTCGGCCTTGGTGGGATTTATGAGGCCACACCCCATGTACTGCAGCTGCTTGCAGAAGTCCACTGAAACCACACCCTGAGTACCATAAGTTGTTTGTACCATAACACACTTCCTGTTGAAAATAGATTGATAGTCACCTACAGGTCGAGAATAATCATGCTTGGCCACTGCATTACCGTTGGGCCCTGTGAAAGGATTTCTCCCACCATTGAGGTCACCTATCAACCTACAAAAGACATCTTTGACTTTAGAATTAGTAGGAAAGAGCAGAGAATTCTTCTGCCTCACCTGGTTCAAACCATAAAAAGGACCCAAGACAGCTGCATTTAAGCCATCCCCGGCATTGTCTTTGTCCAGACACTCAATTCGGGCCACCGTAGCAGTTTCCAAAAGACCACTACCCTCATCTGGTCCACTACAACTGACCTTGGATATTCCTTCATCCATCACACCCTCATACACACAGTCCTTAGAAAATCCACGATTGACATTGCACGCGTCCTCCTGAACTCCAGAATTCCTAGCCCTCCTCCTGTAACTCTTCAATGAATGTCCCAACCATTTGAAAACATGGAAAAAAAACCACGACCCATAAACAACCAGATGATTACACCATAATTATTCCCCTACAGTAATCCAGACGAATTCTAATGGCCCCCTTGACATGTCCACCTCCACAGACACATGAGGGTTAACCGGATGAGATACCGCCTTTATCCGGCTATCAGAACACAAGTGTCTTCCCAGTAGGTTCCCAAGATTTTTAACAATAGATGGATTTTGAAATAGAAGAGGGAGATTCGAAAAACATACCCAGACCGCCACTGATGGAGAGTCGTGCTTCATGTGAAGATCATATGACCATCGGAACAGGTAGAATCATGAAACTTTGAAGATGTGGGGGGCCCTCGACCATGCCTTTATTAGGTCTTCCTCTGAAGAAAAACGGATCAAGATATTCATGTTGTCCAGAAAACCTAATGTTGACCGTTCTTTCAAATCCTAGGAACCAAACACAAATCTGTCAAACATGTCGACTTAAGGTCTTCTCTTCGAAAAACCAGCAATTAAAGACAAATTATGGGGGCCTGAAGAATCGTTAAACTCAGCGACTGAAATCAGAAGATTGGAACGTCCTTCATGAATATCTTGTACCTTAGGGGTCAGAAAACATGGTGGGAATGTAGGTAGGAGCTCCATGTTATGCATAAATGGAAGACAAAACACACCATTCGGTGTGGGAGATTGTCTGTACGTACACACATACAACGTTAACTTTTTTCATGGTATGTGAGGGAGGTAAGAAATAAAATAATTTATCATTTAATAATATTTTTTATCTTATAAATATTATATTTTTTTATTAATTAATACTTTTTATCAATCTATGTAATGTGGTTATAAATAATAGACAAAATATTTCATAGTGGTGGTTGTTTGCACATACGCACACCGATGTCTTCATTTTTTGAATGGTTTTCTATGATGGTTAAAAAACGTGATATTAAATTAGTATAATAACATTTCATAATATTGAAAATACATATTTTATCATACATTCATGGATTAAAAATGATTTTAGTGGGTAGAAGAAGAATGAAATAATGGATCTTGGTTGAGAACATTACCCCTCCTTTTGGATGTTCTCCTTTGGGTAACACCATAAGTGTAAAACACAAGTAATTTGTTTTATAATTTTATATACATTAAATTGTGAAGAATTATAATTTAAAATTAAGTTTTTATATTAATAATATTACTTATAAATAATTATAATTTATATCTTTCAAATTAATTGATTAATTTTAAAAAAACAAATACAATTTTAAACAATTATTTTGTGAAAAAGAATATTTTATTATGAATATATGTATTTGATCAATATATTATTTAATTGAATATATTAAATAATAAATATATAATAACTATTATAATTATTTTGATAAATTGTAAATTCTTTTCTGATTATATTCATCATTAATATGACACCCCAAGATTGTATGGTATATTTCTTCTTAAATAATTTCAATTCATTAGAGACCTTATAATGCATGAATTGCCAAGTCTCTAAGAAAAAAACATTTTTATAGTTATAACCTAGACATTAAACTTAACTTTTCCACTTTTATATTTTGAATCTCGAAAAAAGTACATACACAATTGTGTTTAGTATGTTATTTAGTGTATGATATGATCAACTTTTTTTTTGAATAGTAACTTAACTTATAAATAGTAACATACACTTATGAATAGTAATATACCCTTATGAATAGTAATATAACCTATATTAATAATATTTTCATACATGATAGTATAAATAAAATTTAGGCACCTTATAAATGATGGTTAATATATAAAAAACTAAAAATTAAGTGTTGATATTTTTTTGAGCAATAAAAATTTAATTTCTATTTTATAATTAATAAATTTATTTAAAAGAAAATTAATTTTCTTAAAATTTATTACTAAATAAATATTTTTCTATCCTATTGTTTTAGGAAAATATAATGAGACCTTAGATAATTTTTTGGGGTATTATTAAATTAGTTATAATTTTAAAAACATATTTTTCGAGCAATGGGGATTTTAATTAAAAATTAAATTTATCATATTTAGAAAATTATTTTTATAAAATGGAATCCATTTTTGAATTATACAAGTCAAATAATGGTCAAAGTAAATTTTGGAGTTTTTCTGAAATACTTGAATTTTTGTGAATAGTGAAATTCAATAATTTACGAAATATGCTAAATAAATTAATTTCTTCATCATGATTGAGTCATGAATGATGTAAAGGGCCATTAATTAGAAATCACATGAACATATTTCTATTTTTAGTCATAATAATCAAGACTATGCATAGTCTTGATCCAAAATAATAAAATAATGATTAAAATAATGCAAAAACCCTTCTCTCCTCCACTATAAAAACTACCCATCACTCCCTCTTCACTTCACTCCTCTAAGCGATGAATCGTCTCAAAGTTATGAAAAAATACTCTCCCTTAATCCCTCCCCATGTCTAGGATCCTTTGTTCTTTCCAAAAGACCAAAACCCCTTCCTTTAAGGAGGTTCTCTTTGAGGACATTTCAAGAGGTAAACCCTCTCCCTTTTTCTTTTAATTTCATTTTCAATTTGTTTTATATTATTATTTTCTTCTAACATCCTATATAAAATTGATCATGATAACTCCAGTATCATATATATAATTTAGTTATATCATATAACTTTAATAACCATTATCATATATATAATTTAGTTATATCATATAACTTTAATAACCATTATCATTATCCTTACTCAACCTCTTTTATTTTAAAATTTAAATTATTGTCTGGGTGGTGCCAATTTACAACCTTCATGGACGACGAAGATTCATTCATTAAATTATTTTTAATATATATTCATGAAATCATTTTAATGGTTGATAAAGATTTTAAAATTTAAAATTTAACCCTTTTTATTTTTTGGATTTAACATATTTACATAATACTAAACGATAAAACAAAATGCAACCGTTTTGATCAATAACCACCGTAATAATTTAAACGATTATCACTAATTGAATTTTCTAATGATTTATCCTCATACCATGTAAAAAATGATATAAATAAAAATTTAAATTCTATATTTTTATTAATAATATATAAATTCAATTCTAGATAATCATATCTATTCCACATGAAAATTTATTCTAATACACAAGTATATTAATCATGAAAACCAAGGAAAAAAATGCTCTCGAGTGATAAATATGTATATTATAACTCATACAAACATCCATAAATGAAATTATACTAAATTTAATAAATAGAGAGAAGGATCATAATTATTTAATTAATGGATTTAAACTAATTGTTTAGGACATTAATATTATGTGAAGAACACATTCTGGTATAATGTAAGAGGTTTCTCATATCACTTTTATTTCTATGAGATTTCCGTTATTCGCCACATATTTCTTGTAGGTGGTGTATATATAATAAAATTTGATATAAAATATCATGATTCAAATTATATTCATGGTATTAAATGATTAATTTTATGATTATTAATTTTAGAAATACGATTTGATTGATTATAATGTTGTAAGGGACTTCATCTCAATTTCTATTTCATTGAGACTTACTGGGTATTGTGCACCTAATAATTCATATGTTGTGTATATATACCCCTTTGAGATCATTTTTATTTGAAATTATAAATCTATTAAATATACCTATTCTTGTGTCAGGGATATGATTATTGTCTTAGCCATATACCATTTTACATTCACTGTTTATTTTGAATTCTATTTATCTGAAGATATATTGATGAATCTATATCATCTACTCAATATGAATAAAGAAAAGGAATATTATTCTAGTATTAAATCTAGGTATAAATAATTATTTGGACTTTTAGTGATGTTAGGGGCTTGCTATATCGCCTTCATGTATCGACAAGTCTCATGAGACAAAATAGTTGGTGACAAACCCTTCGAGTTTGTTTCAAAACCATAATCTGACAGGTTTCTACCCACATACTTAAATTGTCTCGACATTATGATGGTTCAGGTTCCAGATACAATACTTCCAAATAATTATCATTCTCTTTATTCATAATTATGTTATTACATTCCATGAGTTTTTCACTGTGACAAAATCTATGGATGCATTTTCATTCTTAGTTTATTGAAGGCGGGCGTTTTTATTATTCACCAAATTATATTGATTTTTTATAAATGATTAGGATGAGATTATTATCATTTCTAACTTCCACTATATTTAACCCTTACAGATCATTTTAGCTCACCCCTTTAATTTTTTTCCTTACCCATGTTATGAAGAAGGGATCATTTATTGAGTTTTCAAGGATGCAATTTATTAGATTTTTTAATGTATTATATGTTGTTTTCTTATCCCAATATAAAATTGGTTAAATGTATGAATCTAGTTTCTTCATGATTACTAAATTGATCGGCCCTTTAGGATTTGATTCCTTGTAATCATACCAATGTATTAAAATAATGCACTGACTCTGGGTTTCTAGTGTCGGGGGGTTACATTAAGTCTCCTTAGATTGATATTTTGGAAATAATATGAAATTTTGGGAGTGGGTAGAGGGTTTATAAAAGAAAAGGTACGAATTTTAGTAGATAAAAACATTTTTAATTGGAAGAGAAATGATGTGTAAGAGATATATCCTTAGAAGTTAAGATTTGGAGATTTTTTTAAACACCCATTACTTTTTCAATGATGGAATGAAACTATTCAGGGGTAAATAGGTCAAAAAAGTTTGAAATATTGAATTTTTGGTTTATATATGGTCAAAAAACATTCTACCATTCATTCTCATACACATTTTTAACAAGTTTAAATTATTTTACGACTATATTTGTATATTTTTCTGTTATGGAATTTACCATGGTAACTATTTTTTACCTAAATAATTTACTTTCAATGACTAAAAATGGCATGGGAATTATTAAATAATTTAGAAGTAATGAATCCAAAATTTAAACCCGTTTTATCAATAAAATTTCCATTATAAGAAAATATAATTTTAACATTAGCGCATGTAACGCATAAAATCCAATTTTTAAGAAAAGTGTATTTTTATTATTCAAATTTATGTGTATGATAAAAATATAATTTTTTATTTTCATGATATAAGATGGTTTGTTATAAAACAATTTGATATTACATACATTTCAAAAAAAAAATTAATTTTACCAAAATAATATTTTTCTAAAAGAAAATACAAAAATATTTTTGTTTATTGGAAATATTACTTAATTTCATAAATTGATAAATAGATGTATTATAAATTAAATATATTTTTTAAAAATGAATATTTTTGCTCCTTATATACATATTTGATCATTTAATAGGATTTATAAACTTCTATTCCTTGCTATAATAATGATTAAACAATAAAATTTAGATTTTTGGTAAAAACACTGTTTTTATTATTCAACTAGAAATAAAATATATCAGAAAAGTCCAAAAAATAATTTTAATATAATATTTGCTTGGTTAATCCAAAAAAATTAATATTTTAAAATTAACACTATAAAATTTAGGAATTTAAAATTTATATAAAATCATAAAAATATAATGAATAAATTTTTTAACTATTCTTATTTTTTTTCCTAGAAAATACTAATTATATTGGTTTGAATATATTATCCCAATCACAAATATATATAATAAATATTAAATCTTAATTGATTTAGTTTCATAAATTATATATTCATAGCATCTGAAAAAGAAAAATTTTAGGACGTTTTTTTACCATGAAATGATCTTATAAATAATTTTCTATAATATATGAATTTATCATTGAATTGGTGTATAAATAACACTTTATTTTTTTTCTTACGTAGATTTCAAAATAATATAACATCAATTTGTTCCCTCTAATTCATGGGATACATTTTAATGGTCTCATTTAATACATTTAATATTATCTTCATAAAAGGTATCATGCTTTAATTTTAGTTTGACGTTGTGTGTGGACAAGATAATAAAAAAATATTTATTTAAAATAGAATTACATTTTGGAATCTCAATCTGTTATTGAACTGAAAAATTTTATGATTTTAAGCACACTTTTGGTGATTCATTTTTCATTGGTGGAAGGTGTATGTTTGTTTATTATAATAAATAGACTTTAGTCCCTTTGAATATTATGAATAAATTTATTTTTAAGTCTCTTATGCTACCCCAAATTGATGTGGATGATGGCCCAACTTGATGATATGTTATTGATGGCGTATTTTCTATTAGGAATTGGGTTTGATAACCAAATTTTTATCAACTTATCCAATAATTCAATGCCACACTCATGGTTGAAACACATCGAAAAAAATATAAATTTTTTATGGAGAAATTAGAGCATAGAGAACTAAAAATATAGTATGTTTTAATAAAGGAACATTTCACAAAAATATCAATGAAATCAAGGTCCAATGAAAATTTTTAGAAATTTTTACAAATTTTAGTACTGTTACCTCTCAAAAAAGAATTAGATGTATCTTATTTATGGTTCCCACTTTCATTGGTTTTATTTTTTTTAAGGGGGGCTAAAATACATGAACCCATCCACTGTAACATGTGTTGGGGAGATTTTATTAAAATAGTAAGTGTGTGTAGGCTGAAAAATCATGAATTAATTTCCATTAGAAATACGTATGAGTGGATTCTATTATATCATTTCATATAATTATATGAAATTAATTTTGGGGAGTTTTTTAATTATTAAAAAAGTATAGATAGAAACTTTTATGTGGAATTTCTTTTTATTGGTTTTTATTTTAAGGTTGTCCATAAATCCAAATGTGTGATTGAAAATACCATGATTAGAACCAATGAAAAACTATGGTGGTGAATTAGTGTTTGAAACCAATATATGGAATTCTCTCACAATTTTCACTCTATCCTATGAATATTTTTCAATATTATCTCACATGAATATCGAACTTTTGAATGTATTGATCTATGGGATGTTTTATAGATTTTTTATTTCAATTGTTATATTTTATAATGTGATCTTAAGTTTCATGTTGTATTTGTTTTAAAAAGGAAAACTATAATTATTAGAGAGAATTTAAGGAGGTTTAAATAAATTTTTAGGATCATTTGATCCAATTTATGTATGATTAGAAGATATTGAATTTAGAAATGAGAAATAGAGGTTAAAATATGTATTGAACACTAAATGAAAAAACATGTTTTTTATCGATTATAAACCAATTTTTTTCAATTCTTTTAACTAAATAATGATTTATATTCTGAATATTATATATTTACATTATTATGGATAACATTTAGAATCATTGGATCATTTTTTGAGTGATGTAGAGACATGATATGTTAGTCTATTGATGAATATGTCAACATAAAATTTCCATTCCACTAAAGGATATAAAATATGTTTTGTCCAGTACAACTCACTTTTTAGTTGTGTTGAATTATAAAATAGTTATATATAGGTATAACAAGATCTATTAATCTTTTTTATAAATTTTAAGAAAATTTTGAGTAAATTCGGTGGTTGTTTGGTTGAGTTTAAAGATAATTAAAAAACATTCAAGATATTGTCAAACTAGTTCTGGACAGCTTATAGAACATTTGTTTTTTTAACAAATTTTCCCTACAAATAAAAGATTCAGGTGATCATATGAGATAATTAATAATAATTCGTGACTTCATATTCATATTTATATTTTAATCACCACAATTAGAGGTGTATAAGAATAATTATATCTATCAAAAATTAGTATTTATATCAATTAAACAACATATTACAATTTGTATGAGGTTGATTAAATTAATTTTTTTTCCCATGGTAGAGATTTATTTCATCATGTAAAAAAGACGAAATTTGTGTATATAAATGAAAAAATGTGAGATTATCTTTCTTTTTGATTATAAGTAAATATTATTTCACTTATAAATAATGACATCCAAACATTCCAGTATATATACTATTTGTAGGGAAAATATTTCTCAATCAAATACAAGGGAAAAATAACCAACAATCCAGGAAATAGGATATATAAATATAGAGATATAGGATTCTTTAGTAAAATTAAAAATATAAATATATATTGTTAATGTGATAACATGTTTATAAAATATATTTCCATGAAGATAACTTTACTAGTTGTTCATGGTAAGAGTCTTATAAAATCAAAGTTCCTTTCTATATATTTAGATAGGGAACATGAGAATAAGATTGTATTCATTAATTATATGATATATCATGTATTATTATTTTTATTAACTAAATTTAACTATTATTCTTGTATAATAATGAGTAAATAAAATTTTAACCCCGATGGGGATCATTGAGTGGATATCAATAATATAATATTTTACATTAAAGGATTAATGATGTATTCTTAGTGTTTGGTGGGATTTTGTATTGGGTTTAATGGGGATAAAAACATTCCAAAATCAATGATAACATACATCAAAACCAAGAAAAAAGATCTAACCATGTCCATTTGAATTGATATATATAAATATAATGAACATGCATTGCTTTTAATAATTAAAAAACATAACTTTTTGTCTCTGTTTCCAATAAAGAAAACTCATTCTACATGATCTTAAAGGAGATATCTTAGTGGTAGCTTAATGATTATCACCTCCAAATCTATCCATGGTTTGAGTTAATTTCTAATAATAATTCTTTTTAGGATTATCATTCACCCCATAACCTATTGGGTTCTCTATGATATGAGGATATTAATGAATGATATTGTTTCTATGGATTTTTATGGTTTAAAAGATATCCACACATCCATTCAATTTTCATTAGTTTTATAATAATCTTGTATACTCCTTGAAATCCCATTAATTATATTGAAAGTTTCATAAATTTTTAATCTGTGATATGTTTCATCATTCCAATCATTTCTCAAACCATTGAAATATGAAATGAATTTCATACACATTATATCATTCATCCAAACATGAATTACATTTTTAACACTTAACATTTTAACTAAACACCTTTGAATATCATCAAAGAATATTATAAATAAAAATGATACCTTACAATGGAATAATCATAATGGTTGGAGGAAATATTGAATATTTCACACTATTTTATAGATAGGGACATGGATACTATAATAGTCATGTCACCAAATAGTCTTAATATCACAATATTGTTTATATTTTGATATAAGCTCCAAAAAGACAGTGTTATGCACATAAATTATCCTATGTGATGTTATTTATTTTAAAATGTCCATTAATCTACCACTTTCACTAAAATATCAGGAATTTTATACACATTTCATCTTATATTGATTCACATATAAAAACATGTAAACTTTTATGAAAAATTACCTGTGGTATCCTTCAAATTCTCTAGTGGATAATTTATTAAAAGGCTCTCATAGTTTCATAAAAATATTTTTTTTGAAATTTAATCATCATCAATGAAATCACCTTTTATGACCACTTGCTTCTTAATAGAATTAATAATAATTATGAATTATTTAATCCAAAATTATAAAGAGTGAACTATAGTAATGCATTGGTGCTACTCAATCTACAATGGTAACTGATGTGATCTCTATCAAACACATAAATCTTCACACTTGTGTCAATGCGATATATCTCATATATAATACATAATCATATAATAACTTCTCCTAATACTTTTAATGACCATAAAATTGGTTTTATGTCAATCTCATATAGAGAGAATAATACGTTATAAATTATTTAAGTAATAATTTAACAAAATTTGTTGAAAAATCGCATTTCATTCATCCATGTAAATGAGTACATCACATGTTAATCGCTAAAATAGACAAGAACATAACATGTACCTTATCTATGTATATAATTTATTATTATTTATCAATCAAGGTTCTAGATTTCATACCCATTACACAGGTGGAAAAATCAAATCATGATTAATAAAATCCAACCACATAATTAGAAACATACTCAACCCAATGGATGCCCTAGGCATTAAGATTTTATTCCCAAAAAAACCAATTTATAAAAGATTTTAGTTGCTCACACACCCCTTTAATAATTAAAAATAATATAAAATCAAAAGTAATGAAAGAGCCATTGTATTAATCAAAATATACATAACAATCTTAGTTATAATTTTCCCCTTTACCTATATATTTTTCACAAAATTCATTGTTTTATAGTAGAATATTATTATAGAAGAGACCAAAAAACAATAAGTGAAAATCCAAGGTATCTAACATAGTTATTAAAATAAATAGCGTTAAAGAATTTTTTTTGTAAAGACCTCATCTCTAGTAGCTTGGAGTGGATGCCTTACTTTAATACATTGGTACTATGAATAAGAAATCACATCCCAAAGGAAATAATAGTTTAGTAGGTTTGAAAATATACAAACAAACATATTTATTAAATTATAAATTAATATGAAATACAACAGAGAAACTAAATTGTAAAAACCCATAAACTCCTATATTATCCATGCAATTAATTTATAATATACATCTTTTCATCCTAGGGAAATATTAGACATAATAAAAGGGTGAGCTTAGATGCTCAGTAAGGGTAAGAAATATAGAATAATCCATAATAAATAATCATAAACCATAAATAAAGTTGGTTAACTAAAATCAAATTCCATTAAAAAATAATCTCAATCATAATATGGAAGGAATAATAGATTGTTAAATAATTCCATATAAATAATCACCTGACTATGAAACATAACCATTGATTTTATACTAGTTTAATAATCACATTTATATTCAATTACTAGTTCCATAATGATAGAATACATAATTTTGACCATTAGAAACATACCATCAAGTCTCCATCCAAGACACTGTACATAAATGGGTAAAAACCCAATCTAGATTTTCTCATGAGACTTACAAATGCATCGGGGCCCCACCCATCACTTTCTATGTCCAATGAATTCCTCATATTTAGAATAATATATTTAAAAAAGATAAATTTAAATCAAATTTTTACATCCCAATTTTAAAAAATCAATTCATAATCATAGATGAAAATACTCTAAAATAAATTATATATTCTTGAGATAAATACCCTTTTACTTTGGAAAAAAGAGTTCTTTTTTAAAATCATTTGTATTTGTCATAAAATTAAATTTTAAACATGAATATAAAAAATTTTAATGAAAATGAAATTATATTTGAGTCATAAATGAAGTCCAATATGTAATAATAGTTTTTAAGAAACCTTATAATTGGCCTATTTTATTGCGGTTTAAGGGAAAATATAAAATAGTCTTTAAAATCGAAAATACATAATTGTTTGTATAAAACCAGAAATGAAATAAAAATTGTTTCCATGGAAAAAATATTTATTATTTTAAAATAATGGTTTCTTAAAATATATTATAGATGGTGCTTGAAAATGGGTAAGTATTTGGGAAGTTCCATTTAATTGGGCTTTCTTAACGAGTATAATTGTAAAGGGAACCTTATAAAATATGTATTTAACAACTAAATAAAGATGGAATAATCTGGATACATGATTTTTGAATAAATACATATAATTTAGATGAAATATATAAAAATAAATAAGAATTACATTGGGTTAAATAGAGTGAAATCATAACCTAAATTAAAAATGGAGGTTTGGGAAGAAACCATTACCACTGTGTAAACATTCAAACCTATGAACCATAAAATCAATAATCATCCTATGAAACATTTAATTAAATGAATATAAATATATTCATGATATGATATATAAAATGGTAGTATAAATTAACCACACACAAGAAATAGTTTTGAACAAGGCATATCTCAGAGATATAAAAATGAGATGAAAAAACCCTTACCTTATGTCTGAAAGTGTTCTACACATTCACTTAATGTCCCAAATAATGAAAATAGATTAATTAATAATTTGATACATAACCTATTAAACATATTTTTTTAAATTATTAATATTTTATTAAGTTCATTTATGAAATTTTTATGAGTTATCAGATTCAGTTTTGTCATTTGGGAGTTTTCGTTTCCTTGGTTTTCATGATCGGTTCACTAGTATAAATGTACGAAAAATCATGTGAAATGGAAAATGTTATCCAAAATTTAAATTATTTATTATAAGTGAACATATATGAGATTAAATGGGCTTATATAAAATTTTTCTATATAAGAGGATGATTCATTAGATAAATCATTAATGATAACTGTTTGGATTATTTTGACATTTTTTCTATTGCCACGAACTAGTGTTTTCTTATGAATTCATATTATGTACATATACTGGTTCTATAATATTTAATAAGTTTTATTAAATATATGAAAATATTTTCTTACCATAAAAATTGTTTTGTGACCATCCTTTAAGGCCGAATTGTGAAACAAAAACTCTTCCTCTACAAAGATGGTAAATCAACACCTCACAAACGATGTTTTCATTTTTAGAATAAAAATGGGAAGAAAAGAGATTTGATGGTTGATATACCATAATCATAATAATATTATAGTATATATAAGATAATAGATATATCATGTATTTTTGGATAGTGCAGGTAAGGAAATGATAAGAAAATAAAATAAATTGAAAGAAAATTAAATGAATGAAATGAGATTTTTCCTCTGGAATTCCTCTCCTTGAGAACCTCCTTAAAAACATTGAAATGGTATTTTAGGTGAGACCAGAATGACCAAAACATGGGGGAGATATTTGGGAGAGTTATTGGGAAGAAATTAGACAAGATTCATGGCTTTGGATGTGTGACGAGAATGGGTGGTGAGGAGTGGTATTTATAGTGGAGGAGGGGTTGTTTTTTGAATATTTTATTCATTTTATTTATTTTGGCTCAAATCTATGAATAGTATGAGAATCATAACTAAATATATTAAAATAATGAATTATAGTTTATGATTATGGTTATTACATTATCAATGAATCAAGGAATATTGTATTTAACTTATAATATATATATATATTGTAAATTATTGTATTATACTATTCACAAAAAATTCTAGTATTTTTGAAAAACACTAAAAATTCACTCTAAATATTATTCAAAATGTAGATTTAACAAATTAACACCATTTTTTGAAAATAATTTTCTAAATATGAGGGATTTATTTTTTAATTAAAATCGTCATTTATTCAAAAAATATAGATTTTGAAATTATAACTGATTTTATGACACCTTGAAAAATTAATTAATATCTTATAAAATTATCATATAATCATAAGGGAACAAAATATAAATTTATGAAACTATTTTATTAAAATAAATATCCTTCTAAATCATCATATTAATTATAAAAATGTAAAAATATATTTACATTTCAAAAAAATACAAATACGTAATATATAATTTTAATAGATTTATTTACATATTCCATGATATAAATATATCATATTTTCATTAATGTGATTCGAAAAATTTATTTATAAGTTCATAAGTGATCTCAAATTAAAATCATAAATAGACTTCTAATATAATGAAATTGATAGTTTTATATGAAACAGAATTTTTAACTATTCTATGCAAAATAAATATTTTTCGAAAAATACCAAAATTTAACTGAAATATAATTTTGACATTACAATTTTAAAAATAATGTTTATTTTGTTCAATAAAATTTATAAAAGATTACAATCTTATATTTAAAACAAGTTCTCCTTTAAAAGGGAGTAAAACTAAAATTATAAATTAATGTCTTTTATGTGTAAAATTGTATTTATTCTTTTATTAAATCTGTAAAATTTGTTAGATGAATTTAAAAAAAAAATTAATATTTAATATATAAGTTTCATAAAGATCATTCTATAATAGTGTTTAATTTAATTTTATAATATAGAATTCCATTGTTGTAATAAAAAAAGTTTTTTTATAAAAACAAATCTTTTTATGTTCAATTGATTTTTATTTTCATTTCTAATTAATTGGTAACCAAATAATTAATTTTATAAATATTTTTAATCTATATTTTCATAATTTTCATAATAAATTTGATTACCTCTATTCCAACATCTTGGTGATAACTATCACAATATTATTTAATCATTTATTTAAGTTTTATGTTCTTTATAATATACACTTTCAAAGAAGATAAATTTTAAAAGTGACATACCGTAAAATATTGGGGTATTTTATTCCCCCCTCCTTTTATAAATTGTGTCCATGTAATTTTAAATCTCACTTCACAAAAATAATTTCTCATTCTTAAAAATTCATTTGTGGAAATCCCACATCCTGAAATGGGTTTATAAAACTTCCTCTTAAAAATAAGTAAAGAGAAATGTGAAGGTCAACAAAAAAATATGATTCTGAAATAGACTAAAATTCATTAAAATATGGTGATGGGAGAGAAATACAAATATCATGTTTTAATGGAGAGTGATAGAGAATATGGTCATTAGAATATCCACCATCTTATAATTATAAATTTTTGATTGGTTAAAAGACCATTTATTTTTCAGAAATAAAATAAAATAGATGATGTTTTTTTAATTTGTTTTCCAAGAGTTGAGTGATTATTTTAATATTCTGATAATCACTTGTGAATGTAAGATTACTTGATTAATTTCAATGTCATAAGTATAATCTTGTTTTTTGGTTGTTCATAGATCTATTCTCACTTCATCCTTCATACTTGGAAATGAAAATTCAAAATCAATTCTTCACACCTATAGAACTTTCATGAATCATAGGATCCACCAGTCATTCTGTAAGCCTTTAAATATTTACTAATCCCAAAATTATTTGCATAAATTTTCCATTAAATCATACTTTAACCTCACACAATAATATCCTATGTTCATCTAAATCCATTCAAACTATAAGACTCATCCAAAGTACATCTATCCAAATTCACATTCAAAAAAGGTATCTAAATTTACATGATATGATAACCATTTTCATAAATAACCTAAATCACTATAAATCCACAATAAAAAAAAATTTGACTCTAAAATTTAATTCAACTTTTATTCCATAAAATATTCTATGTCTGCAGAAATAACATTAATCAATTAATCACCAAATCATTTTCCAATACCAAGGTTATACATTTGATAAAACAAATGACCCTAAAATCAAAATAACATTTATCTATAAGATATAAAAAATATGACAATCGGGACTTCGTTTTGGCTACAGATAGGCGTTGCACCATTTTTTACCTTAGGTCATGGATTCAAACCTTACATCCTTTCCGGAAATAATGAGTTGTCACCCAACCTATGGGTTTCCTTTTTTCTAAAACTATATTAATATAACTTCCAAAATAGATACGATGAACATTAAAAAAAATAATTTTAATCACTAATGTCATCAACAAAACCGCAATACATTCATTTTTACATAGTCTCTTACTTAGTCTATATATTATCTTATAGAATTTGTAATAGACTCAGGTAATGAAAATATTCCCCAAATTTAAGTAAATGAACTGCAAATAGATTCTTAGGATGTGGTTTATTTCCTTTCTTCATACTCTTCATTTTTCCTCAGAAATGCATTGATTTAATTCCTTATTTACCACACATAATGAATTTATAAATTCCATAAAGGAATGTTCTGAGGTTTATCCTTCCACATTTCCTGCATGATGGAAATCGAAACATCCATTCTCCATGGTCTCCACCACTGGAGCTCTTAGAAAACTCCATCCTTCTCTTCTTCAGTGATTTTGGGAGTAGGTTAAGGTATATGTTGTTAATAATATTATGGTAAAACTAGTTAGCCCTGAACGTGATATATTTCACTTCTATCAACCACCCATTTGGTTTATAATCTACACATCCCTTTTCATCATGTTAAATGTTAACATGACTCCACTGGGTTTCAACCATTGACGAAAACCATAAATCATTGTGTGAGTAACAATATTCATAGTGAGAAAAATATATAATCATTTATAGGATATCATGACACCTTATTTCAACCTAAAACACCTTAGGTATTTCCTAGGTTATTTATATTCATTATATATTCAAATCCTTCATAATATATTGTAAAGAAAATTTGAATTTTCCTAAACACACCCCCTTAGAGTGTCAAACCAGGTTCACAGTCAGACTCATTTTCACTTACCAAGTTACGTCGAGTCATGCCTAATGCACCATGTTCGTGTTGTTACACCTAGAGACATTTTTCCTAGAACGAGATCGAGTTGTAGTATCCAGATAGTGATTTATTTCTAGAAAGACCCACATAATATCTACCTTACCAAAATCCTAGGGTATTCTTCTATTTTTATCCTTAAATACAATCTTAGGGTTGTGCTATCTAATCTAGTATTTTTTAAAGCATGTTTCCAAAGTCTCTACAAAAATTTCTTTGATACAAATTGTAAGGACCCTGACCCCAATAGCCTAGAGTCAGTGTCTTACTTTATTATATTTTTACTACTAACCAGCGTTCACACCCCAAAGGAATGAATAGTTTAGTATCTTGGAAAGATAGATAGAAACATAAGTATTACATTAATAAATGCAATTAATTAAAACATATAAACTCCTTTATAAACACCCATAAACTCTTAGATTACCCTTTGAAGTTATTAATAATATAAATCATCGCATCCTAGGGAAATATTAAACATAAGAAAGGGGTGATCTCAGATGCTTATTAAGGGTATGAAATATAGAAGAAGCTATCATAAATATTAATAAACAATAATCCAAGGTGAATAAATAAATATAAAATCCCTTAATACATAATATAGAGCATTATATGGCATGAATAATAGCTGAGTAAATAATTCCATATAAATAATCACATGAGTATGAAACCTAACGATGGATATTCTACTATTATAATAATCACATGCATTTTAAATTACTAGTATCATAATGAGGGATTGAATAATGTTAAATATCATATAAATCCCATAAAGGATTCATCTAAGACACTATACATATAAAAGGGTAAAAACACGGTCTGGTTTCTCTCATGAGACCTACTGATGCATCGAGAGGAAATGGTGGGCCTCACCCGTCACTTTCTATGTCCAATTAATTCCTCATATTCTGAAAAATAGATTTAAAAGAAATATTTAAATCAAATTTCCCATACCACCATTAAATATTTGATTCATAATCATAGATTAAAATACTCAAAATAATTGATAAATTCTTCACAGAAATACCCTTTCACTTTGGAAGAAAGAGTTATTCTGGAAAATCAGTAAAATGTTTTATAAAATAATATTGTAAACATGAATATCCTATAAAATTAAAGTTAATGGAAATGAAGTTATTTTTTAGCAATAAATGATTTCCAACATGTAAAAAGAGTTTTTAACATTTTTTATATAATGTTAATATATAACATTTTTTATATATATGAGGATGATTTATTAGATAAATCATCAATGATAAGTGATTGGAATATTTGGGCATTTTTTCGATCACCATGAACTAGTTTTGTCTTATGACCTAATATTTTGTATATATAATGGTTCGAGAACATTAAAAAACTATTACTACATATATTAAAGACTATTTTTACCATAAATTTTTTTTTAACAAGACATGAAGGTGGAATTGAAAAACCAAAACTCATCATCCGTGAAGGTGGAAAATCGACACTTTACGGATGATGTTTTCATTTTTAGAATAAAAAGGGGAAGAGACGATAATCAATTATTGAAATACCATAATAATAATAAAATTATAGTATATATAAGATACTGGAGTTATCATGCAAATTTTTATATTTTATGTAAGGAAATGATAATAAAATAAAATCAAATTAAGAAAATTAAATTAATGAAAGGGTATTTTACCCCTTCAATTCCTGTCCTTGAGAACCTCTTTAAGGAACATTGAAATGGTCTTTTGGGTGAGACCAGAAAGACTATAATGTTGGGCAGAGGTTTGGGATAGGTATTTTTCATAAATTGGAAGAGCATATAGGCTTTGGGGTATGAGGAGAAGGGTTGATGAGGGTGGTATTTATAGGTGAGGACCGAGGTGTTTTTCGAATATTTTATTAACATGTTTATTATTTTGGATCAAGACTATGAATAGTTTCACCATTACTACTACATATATTAAAATAATTAATGTTTTTTCATGTTTATGGATATTAAATCAGAAATTAATAAGGAAATAATGTATATAACTTATAATGTATATATTCTGTAATTTACTGTATTTTACTATTCACAAAAAATTCAAGTATTTTAGAAAAATCTCAAAAATTACCCACGACCATTTTTCGATGAGTCTAATTCAAAAATGAACTAAATTTTTTAAAAATAATTTTCAACATTTGAGAATAGGGAATTGAATCATGTAATTTCCAAATTCCATATATTTAAGTCAATGAAATATAAATGGATTCTTAGGATGTGTTTTATTTCCTTCTATAATACTCTTCATCTTTATTAGCACTTACTTGATTTATGTCCTTATTTCCCAGAAATAAATAATTTCCCAATTTTTTCAAGGCATGTTCTTAAGTGTCTCCTTCCACATTTCTTGCATGATGGAAATTTATCCTTCTTTTTCTCCATGGTCTCCACTAATGGAGCTCTTAGAAAACTCTTTTATTCTCTTCTTTGGTGAGTTCAAGAGTTGGTTAAGGTATATGTTGTTACTAATATTTCAAGAAAAATAATTAGGAATGAACATGATACCTGTCACTACTATCAACATTACATTTGGTTTCTCATCACCACAACCTTTTACATAATTTTGGAATGTTAAAAAGACTCCTTTGGGTTCCATCAATTGACTCAAACTGGAAAGAATAGTGCGAGTAATGACATTCACAGTTAGAAAAACATTAAATAATTTATAGGATATCATAACACATTATTTTAAACCTAAAACACCTTAGGTTTAACATAAGTTATTCATTTAAATTATATATTCAAATCCTTAAAAATTGTATATAAAGAAAATGTGAATTATCATAAGAATATCCCCCGGGAGTGTCAAACTAGGTGTAGACTAAGGCCCGATGTCAAGTACTAGGTTACATAGAGTTAGGCTCGGCGCACCATTTTGGAGTTGTCTCCTCTCGGTAAATCAGTGTCAAAACCACATCCACTTTTAGAATCTAGAAAGGTATTTATTTCTTGGAAGACCCACATAATATCCACCTTTAAAAAAATCTAGGATGTTCTTCTATACTTATCCTCAAAGTCTATCTTGTGGTTATGTTCTCTAATATAGTATTTCCTAAACCTAGTTTCCAAATTCTCTACTAAACATTCTCTGATTCAAAATGTAATGATCTCGACCCCAATAGTCTGGAGTTGGGGTCTTACTTTATTACATTTTTACTATGAATAAGAATTGACATCCCAAAGGACCAAATAGTTTAGTAGCTTTGGAATGATAGATACAAACATAAGTGTTACATTACAACTAAAAATGAAATACAACATAGAAAACCCATTAGAAACACCCATAAACTCCTAGATTATCCTTTCAATTCATTCATAATATAATATTCACATCCTAGGTATGAATAAAATATATGAAAGGGGTGAGATGAGATGCTTTGTAAGGGTAAGAAATACAGAGGATGCTAACATAAATAATCATAGACAATAAGGCAAGGTGAATAATGAAAAACAAAATCCATTAAAACATAATCTTTAGCATAATATGGAAGGAATAATAGAAGATTAAATAATGACATATAAATAATCACATTAGTATGAAACATAACTATTGATATTATACTAGTCAAATAATCACATTGATTTTAAATTAATAGTATCATAATAAGGGAATACATATTGTTTTACATTAAAAACATAACCTCAAGGCTTCATCCATGACACCATACATAAATGGGTAAAAACCCTACCATGTTTGTCTCTTAAGACCTAAAAATGCAGAGAGGGGCTATAGTAGGCATCACCCATCAATTAATAAATCCATTGAATTCCTCATATTTCAAATAATAGATTTAAAAATATATATTTAAATAACATTTTCCCATAACTATTTTAAATATTTGACTCATAATAATAGATGAAAATACACTAAAATAATTGATAATTTCGTTAGAGAAATACCCTTTCACTTTGGATAAAGGAGTTCTTTTGGAAAATAATTTTTTTTTCATAAAATTTTATTTTAAAGACGAATATCCCAAAAAAATAGAAGTTTAATACAACGAAATCATGTTTCATCCATAAATTATTTCCATCATGTCAAAATATTTTTTAAGAAACTTTATAATTGGGATACTTTAGTGCTGTTTAAAAGAAAATATAAAATTGTTATTAAAACAAAAGAGTTGTAATTGTTTTTATAAAACCGGAAATGAAAAAATCTAGTTTTTCATGAAAAAAAGGATTGATTATTGTAAAATAATTGTGTATTAAAAAATATTATGGATGTTAATTAAAAATGGGTAAGAAATTTGGAGGTTCCCTTTAATCAGTCTTGCATAACAGGAAAAATTGAAAAGGGAACCTTATAAAATATGAATTTCCCCATTAAATAAATATGAATTGATCTAGATACATGATTATTAACATAAAAATATAATTTATAATAATTAAATAAAAATAAATAGTAATTTCATTGGGGTAAATAGAGAGAATGAATTGCCCGAATGAAAAATGGAGGTTTGGGAAGAAACTCATTCCATTGTGCAAATAGTCAAACCGTATTCCCTATAAAATCAATAATAAATAGATGAAACATTAAATACCATGAATATAAATATATGAATTATATTATACATCAAGAGTTATTATACATACACCACACAAAATAAATAATGTCGAATAAGGAATATCTAACAGAAATAAATGTGAGATGAGAAAACTATTACCTTATGTCGGAAAGTGTTCTGCACATAATCATAATATCTGGATAAGGAAATTAGATTGATTAATCATTTAATTAAACCTTTATTTAACATTTATTTTATTTATTATAATTTTATTAAGTTCATTTATGACCTTTTTGATGACTTCTAATGTATAATTTTTCCAGTTGGGAGTCTTCGTTTCCTTTGTTTTCATGATGACTTCACTTGTATATATGTCAGAAAGATCATGTTAAATGGGAGTAATTATCCAAAATTGACATTATTTATTATTAATAATATATTAGGAGATTTAATGGTCTTATATTTAATTTTATTTAAGTATATGAGGACGATTCATTAGATAAAGCGTTAATGATAACTGTTTGGATTATTTTGGTGCTTTTTTTATCACCGCGAACTAGTTTTTTATTATGAGTTAATATTTTGTATATATACCTGTTATATAATATTAAATACGTTTTATTACATATATTATTTTTTTCTTGACCCAAAATATTTTTATGGCCAGCCTTGAAGATGGAATTGAAAAATGAAAACTCATCGTCCACCAAGGTGATAAATCGGCACCTCACAGACGGTGTTTTCATTTTTAGAATAAAAAGGGTAAGAGAAGAAAATTGATGGTTTATATGACATAATCATAATAAAATTACATTAAATATAAGATACTAGATTTATCATGCATGTTTAGATAGTATAGGAATGGAAATTAATAGAAAAGAAAAGAAATTGAATGAAAATTAAACAAATGAATGGGGATTTTACCTCTTGAATTCCTCTCCTCGAGAACCTCATCAAAGAACAATGAAATTGTAATTTGGGTGAGAATAGAAATAAAAAACGTGTGGAAGATGTTTTTTAATGTTAATTGGTAGAAATTGGACAAGCTTCAAGGATTTTGGGTTTGGGGAAAAGCTGTAGTTTTTATAGTGAAGGAGAGGGTTGTTTTATTAATATTTTATTTATTTGTTTATTATTTTGGATCACTACTACAAGTAGTTTGAAAATTGTCACTAAATATATTAATATAATGAATTGTAGTTTTATATGATAGTTATTACGTCATCAATATCTCACGTAATAAGGTATTTATCTAATAATGTATATATAATGTAAATTACCGTGTCTCACTATTCCCTAGGAATTCAAATTCATTAGAAAAATCAGAAAAATTAACCCGAACAATATTTTAATATGTATAATTAAAAAATGAACTCCATTTTCTGAAAATAATTTCCTAAGTATGAGAAAATTAATTATTAATTAAAATCATCATTTATTCGAAAAATACAGATTCCAAAATTATAAATGATTTTATGACACTTTGAAAAATTAATTATGATCTCATAAAATTATATTATAATAACATGATAACAAAATATTTATTTATTAATATATTTTATAAAAATAAATAATATTTTAAATCAATAAATTAATTATAAAATTTTAAATAAATATTTACATTTCCCAAAAATAGTAATACTTAATTTATCATTTTAAATACATTAATTTACTTATTCCATGATATAAATATATCATATCATAATTTATGAGATTCAAAATAAATATTTATACTTTCATAGGTGAGATCAAATTAAAATCAGAAATTGACTTCAAATATAATGAAATTGTTAGTTTTATAAATATGGGGATTTTCACTATTCACTGTAAAATAAATATTTTCAGAAAAATACCAAAATTTAACCCTAATATATTTTTGAAACTACGATTTTAAAATTAAATTTTTTTGGTTCCTTAGAATTTATAAAATTGTCAAAGTTTTGTTTTTAAATAATTTCAACATTAAAAGGTGGAAAACCAACCTTTAGAAAATATAGTTTTTTATGCGTAAAAATGGATTTATTCTTATATTAAACCTATCAAACTTGTTAGTTGAAATTTGAATCATTTTATTGAATATGTAACATATATGTTTCATTAATTCATTTCACTAATAGTGTTTAATTTATTTTATTATTATTGAATGTCATTATGATCGTAAAAATAGGTTTTTATAAAAACACATATCTTATGTTCAATTGATTTTTTATTTTCATTTCTAATTAATTGGTAACCAATGAATTCATTTAAAAAATATGTTTAAAATATATTTTTTTAAATTAAATAATCTATTTCATTCCCTCTAATCTAATGGCTAGGTGATAACTATCATAATAATATTTAATCACTTGTTTAAGATTAGTGTTCTATGTAATGTGCACAATAAAAGAAGATAAATTTAAAAATATACATACCATAAAATCATGTGGTGTTGAATTTTAAATATTCTGTATAACCTCCATGAATTTTATTAGACTAAAAATAAGTTTAAAATCTTGAAAATTTACTCTTTTCCTAGAGACACACTCATATCGATGAAGATATCAAAAAAATTACCAAACTCATGCATTGAAGCATGAATAAAAATTAGAAGCATCGTCATCATAGAATATATGGAAGATTTAAGGACTAACTTGTAACACCCCATGAAATTAAAAGAGTAAACTATGTTTTATAGTGTATGTGATACACAACTTCGAACCCAAACAAACAATGATTATTTAAAAATGAATGATTTAACCATTCCATTAAATTTGATGATATGGGTAGGATTAAATAATTTATTGAATATATATATAACAATATATTATAATCATCATTAAATTATTGATAAATTATTAATAAATAATCCCTGAAATTGTTTTGGTAATGTCATTTTTTTCTACAAAATATGTTTTCTTCAAAATAATTTTTATTTTTTTGTGAAAAATATTATAATTATTCTCTAGAAAATTTTACAAATTTAATTAATAAAATGAGCTCTATATTTTATACCATCATATAAAAATTCACTTACGGTGATGTTTTTTTTATATTTTAGAAAATATAGATTTTTCAGTGAATTGTGAATTTCTATTCTTTTGTAAAATTGTCATTTCTTTTTATAAATTAATTAATATAAAAGTCCGAATATTGTTTTAATTTGATTTAAAGGTAAAATAATTATTATTTATTATATTAAATCAATTTAATTACATTTAAATCATCTTCATTCTATATTTTAGAATAAATTTATTTTTAGACTTAAAAAGCATTTTTCTGAGAACTGTTTTAAAATGCATAAAGATTCTCCATTATAATTATTTAAAATAACCCCTAATGAGAAAGAATTATTATGAAATTTTTAGATTATATATATATATTTATTAATTTAAATTCATATAATGATGATTACTAGTTACAGAGTTAATGTAAAATCATATTTCCCTTGAAAAATGCATTTTCAAAAAACATCTTTTCACCATGCTTATGGAATTTATATTAAATTATATTATTCCAACTGTATGAATTAATTTTGAAAACTTTTATTCAATATTTTTTATCATAATAACTAATATCAAGAAATATTTTTAACATAATTTTTTTGACAATATAAATATTAATCAAAGTAAATATTTATTACAATAGCTAATGGAAAAAATAGATTAATTAAGGGTAAAAATAATTTAACAAGTTATAGGAAAAAAGTTACCATTATAGTGTGAATATATATATCTTAATTGAAAAATAATAAAGACTATATTTTTTGGGTAACTTTTTAAATCATTAAATAATGATTTTGATAAAAAATAAATTTTTAATATGTTAAAACATAAATTTTATTATAGAAAAATATAGTTTTATTGAAGAAAAACGTTATTTCATTAATTAAATAAATTTTTAAATAAATTTTATTTTTATTAAATTTTTCTATTACATATTATATATTAAATATAAAATATAATATAATTTTACGAAGTGAAAATGTAATTTTCATAAGGATTAAAAAACAGTAAATGTCAAAAAATTAGTATTTTTTCAAAACATGGGGATTTTAATTGAAACGAAAAATTCCACAAATTTATAGAATTATTTTGATAAAATAAATTTCATTTTTTGAATCATCACATCAAAATTATCAAACAATGATTTTTTCATAATTTTCAAAGATAACCAGATTTTCAGGTAAAAATTAAATATGGTATAAGTATATGGTGTGAATTAGGACATCATAATGACCCAAAAAATATTTAATATATTCCATATAATGTACCCAAGACCAAATCTTTGTTCCCCATTTAATGTAATATTTTTTAGGTTATTTACTTAATTTTATAAAGCCATTATGAACCCTCCAAAACCTATATTATATTTTATGGATTTCAAATCATTTATTTGTAAACATGACCCACTATCACATCACAAAGGGTAAATTTTTAATGATTTAGTCCCTTGGAAATAATATATATTGAAAAACACTTCTATTTTTCATAAAACATGGTCAAAATCCATGGGAAGGATTGTATTTTTTATTATTTTATTATATAGATTCCAAAATATAGTTTTGGGAAATAATAAATAAATCCCCAATGTTTTCTTATATAGACCCACAAAATATCCCGAGGTCCCCCAATCACTCAAGTAGATCCTCCAAATATTTTGGAATCATGCACTTGAGGTCATGGATCTCCCTCTCTTATTTTTATTCAAGCATCTCTTTTCTATTGTGCCTCTTAATTTTCAATTGTTCTTGTTTGGGTATTTTTTATACATCCCTCTTATTTAAATTTTTATGTACATGTGATGAGATACCCCTTTCACTCTAATTAATAACTCCCATTAACCTTTATTTATACCAATTATTTTTCCAAAATCTTCCAATGATTTTTCATACCTAAAGTAAAGGACCACTCTCTTTTATTTTCAATTCAAGCACCTTCTTCATATCTAAACATTTTAATATCAATTTTTTATGTTTTTATGACCTTAAAAAGATACATATAATTTAAAAATTATGTCATTATAATGATATATCATTTACCCCCTCTCATTATATAATTTACCTAAGTCGTCATTATGCAGAAATTTAATAAGGGATCATTTATTTTTCCTCTTTATTTAAGAATCTTGTTCATTTTATAGCCTTAATTTCCAATTTCTAATGTTGGTATATGTTTTAAATCATCCATATTACTGTCTATTTTATTTAAAAATGAAGAGAGACCACTTTTTCGCTCACTAAACCATTTTATGAATCGTTATGTACTGTTGTTATGTTGCTTAAATTTCACTGTGATTTTTTCAAGCCAAACTTTTGTATTGTGAATACTATCTCTATTTCAACGCAAGGGTATTCACCAAGACATACCTATACTCCATTTATTTGGGACATCCATGTATGTATTCCAAACTCTTTAATCATGAAATTAAATGTGATTAAATATGTTCCTATATTGAATGATCTATATGGCACGCTTATGCATGTAGACGATATCAATGTAACAGGTGAGACCAAAACTACATGGCGCTTTAATGCATTGGGTAATTTTTTATTCTCATGATACATCATACAATGTATTAGTTGGTTAACCTAATCTACCAGGGTACTTTTACCATCATGTTATGATGTCATAAAATTTATCCACGACAAATGTTTATGATTTTATGTTTAATGTTTTTCCCAAATTTCCAAAGTTTCATATATGTTACAATGAAATATCATGCCTCATTATTCATAATTATGATTATCACACCTTATATTCTCCATTTAAGTGACCATTTTCTACCATGTAATGCTTTATTCATGTTATAGATATTTAATTTTCCATTACTGGGCTTTATAGCACACCATTTGTTTCTATACATCCCCAAGTTATCCCATATAGTTTTTGAGGACTGATGACTTATAAGAACATTTTAATAAATTTTTCAATAATGTTATTTTATTTCATGTTCAAGATGTTATTATTTTTACCTAATTATTAAAGAAAATACACTTCTCAATATTATGGGTTGCACTATATATATTCTTGTGAAATAAATCATGAATTAATGTGTAATAAAGACATGGGTTGTTATTTACATAGAGAAATTTTAAATTCAACCACCAATGTTTCCCATATATATCTCTCTAATAAGGTCTATAATGACCCAAAATTTTAAAAATGAAACTCCCTTTTCCAATGAATAAATTTTTTATCAGGTAATTTAATCATAGAAAATACTTGCACTAGAATGCTAATTATAAAGTATTTAAAATTTAAAAAATCGTTAATCATTATAAACATTGATAATATAAAAGATGAATGTATATTTTATGATTAGTATATATAAACTGTTATGAGAAGGTCCAATTGACATAGATGGAAGAAGTGGTGGTCTCAGCCAGTAGGATTATCCCCCCACAAACCCCATTTATCCGAGCTTCCAAGGGAGTTAGCATCATTGGTATTTTCCCTTGACCAATCCCAATATGATATTAAATATTTTAATCACAAATTAAACCATTTATGGTATAATTTCATTTTCTTAGATATCACGGTGCAAACTATGATTGTCGAACCACCCTATGAAAATCTCACAATTGAACACCTTACCAATATTAAATTCTCTTGTGTAATAAAGGACTCTGTATATAGACACTAATAGTATGAATTTGTGTTTTTTTATTTCTAATAAAATAATGATTTTATTTATCCCTTTTTCATAATAATTTTTAATAGATTAAATAATTATTTTGAAAAAAATTAGATTTTGATACTATGAAACACAAATTGTATTTTTGGAAAATATTTAGCTTCAATAATGAAACTCTTATGTTGAATTCAAGAATTTTATAAATAATTATATTTTTATAAAATATAATTATTATATAATATTTATTTAATATAAATGATAATATAATTTTATGATGTCAAATGTGATTTTTTATAAGGGTTGGAAAACTATTATTTTAAAAAAACCAGTATTTTCCAATAAATGGGGAATTTTTAATTAAATTTTTTAATTATAATATTTATAGAATTAATTTTATAAATAATTATTATTTTTTTAAATCAATGCATATATATTATGAAATGGTGAGTTTTAAATTTTTTTGGAGGCTGTAGAATTTTTGGGTAAAAATCAAATATGGTATAATTATACGATATGTATTATGAAATCATAAAAGCCTAAAAGTGATGTGATTAATACTCTAAATATTATCCACGAAAAAATTATGTTTACCCTTTAAAATAATTTTTTTAAGTGATTATATATTTTTTATAATCCCTTAATAAATCCTCCAAAACCTATATTATATTTTATGGTTTTAAAATAAATTCTTCAAAAAGACTCACTTCCCCATCAATAAGGGAATTACTTTAATTATTTTAATTATTATACTTATAATATATTGAGAATAACTCTTCTTTGGTATAAACAATGGTAAAAACAATGGTAAGGTTTTTTTATTTATTATTTTATTATACAGACTCCAAAAGCTATGTTTCAAAATTAATAAATAATTACTCTCTCTTTTTCAATATAAAACCACTCAAAATCAAATTTCTATGCACTAAAACAACATTTTGAATGCTTTTACTCTATCATTACCTCTATATAGCCCTCACATGGTACCCTAATTCACATAATAATCCCCTTCTAATCTTTTAAAGTACCCTCCCATGGTAAGGGATCCTCACCTTCCCGTCTTTATTTAAGAACCTTCTTTATATTATGCCATTTGATTTCATATTTTTCATTTTTTTATATGCTTTGATACATACCTTTTACTATACTTATGGTTCCCAAGTAATGATATACCCCCTTCATTCTCATTCACCCCTTCTATAATCATTTATGTACACCAGTTATGGTGTTGAAATTAACTTTCAGTTTTCTATGCCAAATATGTTTGTAGTGAATACCCATCTCCATTTCCACTCAAGGGTATTCATCTAGTTATATGTATCCTTAATTTATTTTAGATTCAAATTTATGTAACCAAGACACCATGATCATGGGGTTAAAATGGGTGAAAATATCCCTATATTGTATGACTATGTGGAACACTTATGAATGTAAATGATATGAAAGTGTCGGGTGTTCCCAGAATTATATAGCCCTCCAATTCATTGTGTAATGTTTTTATCACATAATAATTCATTTATTGTGAACACGAGGATATCCTAAGAACACTATATTATGTTTTCATGGATGTTATCCTTGACTTATGCTTTTATTGGCTTGTTTTATGTTTTTCCCAAATTCCTATGTTGCCTTTATATTATTATGTTATATCATGCCTCATTGTTCAATATTATTATCATCACCCCTATTATATTACATTGATATGTATTTTGGATAATATTTACTAATTTACTTTATTCTATGTTTTTTATTCCTTTACTGGGCTTTATAGGTCACCCTTTTCTTACATATGTTCTCATGTTATCCCATGCATTTTTATAAGATCCCTAAATTTTTTTAATTAGGGATAATAATTAACATAGAAAAACATACCTAAAATTTGGTAATGTATAGATTAATATTTTTCCAAGATAATAAATCCATGTATGGATATTACAAGTTGATTTGGCTCTAGTGCATTTGTACCTTGGGCTAGTGACCCAGAAAAAGATGCATTGAGTTGGACTCGACCATCACCGGGTACATAAAAATGCTCTTTGATACACACATGGTTTATTACTCTTGGGGGATTTTTTTTGGTAAATTCATAAGATATTTACAAACCATTATTGAGGGAAAATAATTTCCATAATATTTTATATTAGGAAATAAATTGGGGATAAATTAGTTTGAAACCAATAAATTCATTGGTTAAAGAATATATGTCACTGATGAGTTATCCATTTAATGATCACGGTTTCTAACTTATGTTCTTATTAGTTTAAAAATACCAACTCCTAATTTGTCCTTTATTTTTTAGTGAATGGCTGTAAATAGGATAAACTGAATCAACAACCAATGTTAGGGGCAATGTGATGACTTCCCAAAGGAGATGTTGAACCTGATGGGGGAAGGAGTCTGGGACTTCATGATAATAATTAATCAATTAGCTCAAGTTTTGAACTGAACTCAAAATAATGAGTAATTCCCAATTACCACTAAAAGGGTAAGCTGCAATTGTGATCTTTATGCAATAAAGGGATATAACGTTTTCTGGATATTTTATTCACTTAATCACAGAGGAATAGATAAACTCCATTGAAAATATATTTTCTATCCTTCAATGATATATGAATGATAATTTCATGTTGTTTGATAATCATATAGTAGGAAAAGCTTATTGATGGGGTACAATTGTCAAAAATATGAAGCCCGAGGAGGATATTGAAGTGATAGAGTGAAAGAAATTTCATAAAAACAAATTCAATTAATATTTTCTTGTCAATATCAACATTAAAATAGAGAGGGATATCCTTAGACTTTATAAAAAGGATGAAAAATCCATCAGGGTTTACGAGGAAAACATTAAAATAATTTCATGATACGCCTCCAACATTTTCATCACCCCTAAAAGTAAATTTTACTACTTCTTTGGTACTATAAATCGAAAATTTTGAAAATAACAGGTTATTCGAGACATTTAAAGCTATGAGAAAATTGTATAATGTGACTTCGAATTAGAAATTGATATTGGTGAATCTCAAGGGTCTCTTAGGACTAGAGACAAGAATCATAGAATGGATTTTCATCCTGGTGGTGCGATGGAAAAATCTCATGGTGGTAATAAATTGTATCATCTCACACTAGTATGTACATTCAAATTTGAATCCATTCTTAGTAACTGTGGTCATTAGAAATACTAAGTGAGAGATCTAAAAAATGATTCTCCATTAATTCCAATACAATCTAAAAAAATAATAAACTATAAATTACATTCCGCGGTTATGAAAAATTCACAAATACATCAACATACTCGAGATCAACTAATATCCCAGATTGTGAAACCACTATATCCAGAAGTGACACTTAATGTAATTATAATATATTTTATGTACCCAAACCATAATAAACCTATTATTAAAGTATCAATCATGTGATTAGTATGAAAATTTTGGTCTTCTCGTTATCTTCTGTTTATGGGATTTTTGTGTATGTGAAATTTGAAGGGTTTATCATTTCAGGGAACTGGTACTGGTGCTGTAGAATCAGCTCCCTTTTTTGTAAGTCTGGCATTAGCATAAGTTAAAACGGCCGCTAATATTTTGGGATTTTTCTATATGTTGAGGTTAAAACCGCCTCTATGTCTAATAACATAGCATAGGTTTAAACCGATTGAAAACTGTTTTAATATTCCTTTATTATTTCACAGCGGTAATCTTTGTTTTAGGGGCGGTTTTCACGGCGAAAATGGTGTTTTTATCGGCAGTTTTAACCATTGCTAAATATTTTTCATATTCCTTTATTATTTAGTGGTGGTTATCTTTCTTTTAGCAGTAATATTCCTATTAGAAAAGATTTTTTAGCAGTGATTTTAACCGCCACTAAACACTAAATACATTTCCGACGGGAAAACCCCCACTAAAACCAAGATAACCGTTGCAAAATGTGTTCACTACGATGGTTTCCATAAAACACCACTAAATAAAGTAAACATCCACGTATTGAATGCTGACACACAATTTAGAGGTGGTTTTTTGAAACCTCTTCATAAGAATATGGATGTGTTTTAAACCACTGCGATATGCAAAAAAACACCGACGTGAAATCATCATTTTCCTGTAGTGAATTCATTTTTCTTAAGAACTATCTTTTCGTTATGTTTTACACTTTTATATTAAAATATATATCTTCCCTATCTTGAATTTGAATCCTAAAAAATGTATTCTATATTTTTAATTAGGTGGTTCAAATTTTTTAATTAGGCCCTGTTTATTTTTTATCATTATGAATAGTAAGCATAGTAAATTTTTCTCTTGTCGGTAAGGATAAATCACGTAATAAAGGATAAAAATAACTTCATAAGGCCTAAAAATATCCCTAAAACCTGTATTAATATTATTTTACATTTTTTTAGACCATGAAAATAAAAGGCTCCAAAATGTTTCAATTTATTCACACTTTCCATCGATAATGACCTTAATATAATTTTAAATAATGAATAAAAACAAAATGTCACTATCTCTATTTTAATATCTCTATTTTTTTCTTAAGAATAAAATGGGTAATTTTTTTATATGTTTTCATTTGAATGATATATTATTTTTTAATCATGGTAATTTATTTCTTAATTTTTAGTGATGAAATAATTACATTAAATGGTTACACAACACCGACTTTATACTTGTGCAAGTAGTAGAAAAATCTTGTAAATGATTTTAAAAACACTAAAAAAATTTCTTGGTTTATTTATAGTGTCCTAAAAATTCTATTTATATACATAACATATTAGGGATGTGTTAATAGTTTATATTCAAACTCCATTTTTATCTTTATGACATTAAAGTCTAGTTAAATGAATAGTTCTATAAATGAAATTTATGTTATTTTATCAAATGATTTAAAATTCCTTAAAAGAATATCTTTATAAAAGTTAATGGTATATGGTTTAAAATATATTACGTGGTCTAATTATACGTCACTTGTCATTTTATGGTAAAATTCTTATCCCTTAAAGAGTAAAAACATTGATATTACAGTAATTTCCAAAAGGGTTATTGGGGGTTAAAACTAAGAGAAAATGTTTAAAAATCACTTAAAAATGTATAAATATTATTTTTTTGAGAAGATTTAGACTTATCATAATAATATCTTTAAAATATATTAATTCCGAGAAACATTAACATGAATATTAATTTATATTAATTTTAGACTTTTAGTAATTCCATGGGTGCCCCTCCACTCACTTACAGAAGGGAACATTCTCTCATCCATTATTCAAAATCACTTCAATAATAACAAAAAATATTCATTACCCATGTCCTAGTGCTTTTTTTTCCAAAATAATATCTTTATAAGGACTAAGGTGTAATCCAATGGAGTTTTCTCAACGAAGAAGTATAACTCTTAACTCAGTACATTTAAATTTATTATTTCTTCTAATTTATATAAATATATTTTACCCATACTAAAATAATAACTCTAGTATAAAAAATATAATGAGATTTTATTCTGATTATGGTAAAAAAATTCCACCTCTTTTCGACCCCACATATTTTGAGAACATCATTGGTGCGTATGTATGACTTACTGTCTCTACAGAGCGATGTGATTAGTTTTTCCACACCATTCTACATGAATGGTTATAAAAATTTAAATAATGAATATATTTAATTTTTATGATATAATTATGATTTTTAAATATAATATATCATCTACAATTTTACCTTTCCACTAATTAAAAAAATAATAGTGTCACTCGTGCATACATGTGGACTACCACCTCCTTGAAGCGATGTATTTCATTCTTAATTTCCACATTTCATCGATGATTTTAAATATGCATATAATAAATATATATGATATTTTTATCATTATTAAAATTATTTAGATTGTGTAACTATGAAAAATATTCAAGGACCGACACCCCCAAACCAAATCTTACATGAAAAAGGAAACAGTTAACACACAAAAATGACGATTTTAATAAAGAATTGTTAATAAATGGTTATTGGAATGTTATAATTGGTTAATTTATAATATTATAAGTATTAATATATTTATGTTATGGATTTATAATAAATATAAATTTATTATATTGGAGGTTAAAATCACTTCAGAGGAATGTCAAACATGAGGTAAGGTATTTCTTTCACAATCTCATTTTATTTCAGGATTATTGATGCTTAAATTTCCATTAAGGTAAATTATATGATAAATATATTAAATAATTTTTTTTTAATTAATATTACCATTTTTATATCTTTTATACTGAACTTCTTTTAGGGAAAATATTTTTATGAAAATGAGATATAATTTTATATTTGGTTTGGAATCTTATTCCTTCACGTTAATATTTTCATTAAAAGAATTTAACGAATATTTTTAATTTTATAATATGATATTATAAAGTAAATTTTACCCATTTTATATTTTATATTTATTTTTTAAAAATTAATCTGCTAACCATTTGTTAAATGGGGTAATGTTTACCAAAAGTGTGATCAAAATCGATGATTTAATGTACTTTGTACAAATAAAATTTTAAACTATCATGATTACACTTTTCTTTGAAGATTTTTTTTATAAGGTTACATGATTATATTCAAATAAAATTTAATCCTAATATTATGGAAATTTTTATATTTTAAATATGTTTTTTTAAATGAAAATGGTATTTTTCTCAAGAAATGTTCTATTAATATTTTTAAGGGATTTCCATCTATGAAAAAAAAATTATGTTACTTGGGATATGATCTAATGATATAATATTTATTATTTATTTGGATGATTTATTGTGATTAAGTATTTATGTTCTATCTTATTCATTCAATACAGTTAATAATTGACATATAATGAATTTTGATGATGAATTTTATTGATCATTCATAATATGAGGAATGCATTAGACATTGAAGTGATAGATTGGGACCAGATATAGATAACCCCTTGATGCACCGATAGGTCTAACAAGAAAAAATATTTGGCATTCCATATTATATGGGTATTTGTTTACACCTAATCATTTATTAGTAATGTTTCCTTGGTTGAGAGGCTGTGATAGTAAGATTCATGATATCTTGGTTGAGAGGACTTGATCACGAATGTCTAGAATTAGGAATTTCATTTATTAAGAATTCAGTTATCATTATCCATGTTTTTTCATTGTTGATATTAGTCATGGATTATTATTTAACTCAAGTGTTCATTGAATGACATGTTTTTTGGTTATCCACTCCACCATACTGATTTTTCCTTTTATACTCATGATAGATTCCGCTGTATATAACCCTTAATGTGAATCTAATCTCACCATTTATTTACATAACTTTCCCTAGGATTTTAAGAAGGATATTATTAATTATATAAAGTATACAAGAATGTTTCATGTGATATGTTTTTTTATATATCCAATGTAATATAGAAATCATGTATATATCTATTTTTCCAAGACTGCCCAACCAATTGATCCTGTTTGGTGAGATTCCTTGAATCTTGTACCAGTATAATAATGTAAAAATTAGCTCTTTGTTACTAGATTCGGGGATTCTAAAACATCACATCTTTAATAAAAGTACAAATACTATAGAAGAATCAATTTAAACCAAATTTGATGACATTACCTAAACTTAATCCCCAAATTGATGATGTTAAGGTTGAACTACATAATATAACCTTAAATTAACCAACTAATTTTAAATAAATATAATTTTATGAGTAAAAAACCATTAACCCCATTTACCCAAGGTTTGGGTGAAATCTAAAGACTATCCTTTAGAAAATGGTATCACTGATTTTTATGATTGAAGATGTACTAGAAGATTAGTTTTGAATGAGGCTAAACATCATGATTTTATTTTACACATAGAACCCATAAATATTTATGATTCCATTAATAATGAAACTTGTAAACATTTTATGAAAGAAGAGTTAAACCAATTTTCAAGGAACAACATTTGGAATCTTGATGAAAGACACAATGAAATTCCTATTATTTGCACCAGATGGGTTTTCAAGAATATTTTAGATGATCAAGAAAACATCACTCATAAAAAAGATATAATCACAGCTAAATAAAATAATCAAGAATATGATAGTTTTTATGGTGATACCATTTCAACCATCACATGGCTTGATTCTATTAGAACCTTATTGACATTCTCTTCCCTTTTAAATTTTAATCATTTTCAAATGGATGTTTGAAGATATTTTTTGAATGGTTTTATTTCCGAAATTGTTTTTGTTGAAAACCTCCCAGTTGTAAAGATTCAAAATATGAAAATCATGTTTTTAAGTGAACCAAGTATATTTATGTGTTGAAACAATTCCCTTGTACTTGGTATGAGCGGTTAACTAAATACCTCTTAGAAAATGATTTTAAAATTGGAAAAATATGATTCTACATTGTTTTAAATATATATTTCAAAGGAATTATTTATTTTTAAAACACATATCAATGATATTATATTTGGTTGTTAAAAAATAATAATATAATGAATTTTAAAATTTAATGAGAAAATAATTTGAGATGTGTTTTATGGGAGAATTAAAAATTCTCATTATTTATAAAATTTCTTAAAATAAGGATGATATTTTTCTAAGAAAAATAAAATACACAATTTAACTATTAAATAGTTTTAAAATGGATCATGTTAAGGAAATATTTACTCCTATAAGTAATTAATTGAGGATAATAGTGTATGAAACTAATAAATTAATTGATAATTAGATTTATAGAGGTATGATTGGGTGGATTCTTTACCTTACTGCGATGCTGAATGAAATTATTTTTAGTGTTTTTCATTGTGATTGATTTCAATCCAATCCTATAGTAACTCATTTAAAATACATTAGAATAATTTTCCAATATTTAATTTTTTTTAAAACCTCAGTTTATTTTCTCCAAAACATACATCGTTTGAACTTATTGGTTTTTTGGATGATGATTTTGAAGGATTCCAACTATATTGGAAAAGAACAGGTGAAACATTCCACCTACTAAGAAACTTATTTCTCTATTAGTGTAGGAATAAGAAAAAATATATTCCTCTATAAATGGATGAAGCAAAATATATAGCCATAAGGGGCTGTTGTACCCAAATAATTTGGATGAAAAATGTCTCTTAGATTATAAACCAAATATGATCATGTTCTTAATAAATGTGATAACACTAGTGCAATTAATTTTTTAGGAATCCCATTCAATATTCACATACCCAAAACATTGATCTTAGGCCTCGCTTTTTGTGATATCACTTTCAAAGGAGGGATATATTGATAGAATTTATTATAATAGATCCTTAATCAGAAAACATTTTCATAAAACCCCTTACTTTAGAATTATTTAATTGTATTAATGGGGAGTTAGGTATGGATCTTTATTCATACTCACTTTTGACTTAAGAAAGTTTGATTTTTGTCCTTTCCTTTTTAGAAAATATATCTCTATACAAATTGATTATCAAATTCATTATGAATTGAATAAGATTTAAATTTTAGTTTTGTGTGTTTTTTATAATGCTCATTTAGATCTCTTTGATTTTCATTTATTATCATTGTGGGATGATTTCTAGCTTTATTATGGGATATTTATAGGTATGTATGGATTCTATACCCTATGCATGTATCTAGTTTTTTTGTATGCTTTATCCATTACTTATCTAACCTTTGTTTTTGAGTTTTTGATAAGCAAAAAATGGGGAGAAAGGTGAAAATGCTCTAATTTCTCTAGAGGCATGAAGGTTTGAATATGATTGTTTTATTTGTTAGAATCATTTTAAAATTTTAATTATTTAGGTAATTTTAATTATCCTTTAAAAATTTAATATTGTGTTATATTAATTCTAAACTTCTATTTGTTTTGACATTCTATTAAAATGTTTGATTATAGAAAATCATTTTAAATTTAAATTTAAATTTCCTTATGAAATAATGAAATTTATTTATAAATTACGATATATATATTTATTTGAAATGAATATTGTCTTTTTCTATTTACTTATTCATAACATACCTTTTATTTTACAAATTTATGATCTTCAAAAATGGGGATATTGTTGTACCTATCACTCTTATTGTCGTTTTAATGATCATATGAAACTCTTATGATTCTATCCATTTCAATTGATGTTGTTTTAATTACTATTTTTTGGAGACCATATTAGGATATTAGTTGGTCAATCAATAGGTTCAAGGGGGTTTTAGAGGAAAAATTTGAATTTCATCATTAGGATTTCTACTAGTCAGTATAAGAAAAACCACTGGCCAATTGGTGTGTTGGATTGTGGATCTTTCACACTGTCTAACTTCACCAACAACTGAAGGCCAACAACTGGAAAACTAGTGTACTTGACAGTGGACCATTCACACTTTCCTACCACACCAACCAACTAGTGATGGAAGGATAGTGGTACTTTCACAACACCTCACCCACCAACCAACCAGTGGAGCCTAGTGGCCGACCAATGGAATTTTTCCAAAAAGTTAAAATAGTTGTTGAATGTTGTCCCCTCTAGCCTCTCTCACATCATAATGGATCATCTAGATTCATAGAATCTCCAAAATCTTCAAGGGACCTCCAACGTATATAAATACACTCCCAAGAAGGCTTAAAAAATATTGCTCACTTAATGACGACATTTTGGTTAATATTATGCCTTCAATTGAGTTATCACTACCACTAATGTGAGTGTTTAGGGTTTCTTATTAAAACCATTTTAAAAATTTTCTTTATATATATTGGTATTCTTACTATAACCAATTAAAAAAATGTTTTTTTGGTATCATGGCTACTGTTAAATACAAGGGATAATAGAACCATCAATACTTTTAGGGTATGATAATTATGCACTCATATTGAGTTTTTGGCTGAACTCCTTAATCATATTTCCTTAACTATTATTTTTCATTGTGATTATATCTTAAATTTGTTTATCACATAATTTTATTTCATTATTTCTTTTAAATTTTAAAAATAAAATCCCCCCTCTTTCTATCCTAATCATAACAATACAAATAACAACGAGCTCTTTGAATCATAGGTCTTCTTAAGACCCTAGGCTACAATACTATTTGTAATAACTGACTAGGGATGCCACATAAATCGAAAACCGAACTGGCTCTCCACTGACCAGAGGGGTCTTCTTGACCACCATGGGATGACAATAAGTATCATAGGCATATAAAGTATTCATTGAGTATTATTTCAATGAGATCATCATAATCTAATAAGTTCTGAGATTCTACCAAAATTCTGGAATAACCCGCCCATAATTCAGATATACACATAAAAGTAAAATAAGAAGCTTAATATAAACATAAACAATTTAAACATGCATCATATATAACAAATTAAATATAAATCCCCCAGATCACCTTCTATGTCCCTCACACAAAACAATCCATTCTTCCACCCCGACCTCCACATATATAGTGTGACACCAATAAACAAAACTAAAATCGATAAATAACTTATGTGTTTCAAGCTACTAAAACACTAAAAATAAATACAAACAAACATAGATAACTATCCAATGCGACCCTAGGTCATGCTCTATCAAAACATGGATACCATTCTAAGTATAAAGTCTAGAACCTACAAATCAACTTAGTCTACAAACTCTAAGTGGTGTGAGTAGGGTAGGATATCGATAACCAAATAAGTAATCACCACAGATTCCATGCCTTTCTTTAAAAAAATTATAGTTTGAAATACATTTAGAAAATATATTTTATAAGTGAGCTATGAAAACCCAAGATCATAATAAACCATTTTACAATAATCTCAATCCATATTCTTTTTTAAATGATAATAATCACTTTGAAATCATTTTATCAGCCTAAGTTGCATATATTAAATGCACACATTTAGAAATACCTATTTTTAAAACCCACTTTAGATGCTCCTTTAAACATTCAGTCCATGTGAACCATGCCTTTAAAATTCCAATTTTTTACTTACATTAAAAAACACAAATATGGAAAACACAATATAAAAAAAGAAACAACTATAAAGTAAATAAATAAATAGTCTAAATACGATAATAAATTATAGAATAAGTAAGAAATAAAAATGAATAAGGGATAAGACAAACAATCAATACTTTATCCATAAAATTGAGAGTGGGAAGAAACCAATATGTAACACCACAAGAATAATCAACAACATATGGGGAGGAGCTCCGACTTATAGGTTCCAAAGGTAATTGGATCACTCATGGAACACTAGCAGACTATGTGACCTAAAAAAGTTAACCGAACCCGGGATCCCTCAATGTCTCATTGACAATGACCCCTAGCTATTTCACACACTAAGAAAGAGAATAACCTATCTGTTTATCATCATACACATGATATCTCATGTTTCAACTAACAAAAATTCATCACCAATGACATCCCATTATCAAGAACATAGTTTGAAAGCATTCCTCATTTCGAAATCCCATTTGAAAGAACACATAAAAATCAAAAAAATAATTGTGTCTATTTTATAAAAAATTGTAATGATCAAAATATATTTAAATGAAAAAAAACCATTTAAAAAAACTTTTTTGAAAACATGTTTGAAATTTCTTAAATTTAGGAAGATATTTTTCTAAGAAAAATCAAATACACAATTGAACAATTAAATAGTTTTGGAATGGATCATGCTAAGGATATACGTACAACTAAAATTAATTATTGTAGTCTAATAGTGGATGAAATCGATAAATCAATTGATAATAATATTTATAGAGGTATGATTGGGTGGATTATTTACCATACTACGTCCCTGAAATAAATTATGTTTTGTGTTTTTCATTGTGATTGTTTTCAATCCAATCCTAATGTAACTCATTTAAAATACATTAGAATAATTTTCCAATATTTAAAATGTTTTCAAAACCTCACGTTATTTTCTCCAAAAGATACTTCGTCGGAAATTGCTAGTTTTTGGATGATGATTTTGAAGGATTCCAACTAGATTAGAAAAGCACTGGTGAAACTTTCCACGAACTATGAAAATTATTAGTCTATTAGTGTATGAATAATAAAAATATATATGGAACTTTCAAGGGATAAAGAAGAATATATAGCCATTTGGAGCTTTTATTCCCAAATAATTTGGATGAAAACTCTCGTTTAGAATATCAACTAAATACGAATATGTTCCTTATAAATGTGTCAACACTAGTGCAATTAGTATTTTTATGAATCCCATTCAAAATTTACATTCCAAGAACATTGATCCTTGGCACCACTTTTTGCGATATCACTTTCAAACGAGACATATATTGATAGAATTTATTAGAATATATCCTTAATCAGACAACATTTTCATAAAACCCCTTACTTCAGAAAACTTTGATTTATTAATGGCGAGTTAGGTATGGATCTCTTTTGATACTTACTTTTTACATAAGAATGTTTTATTTTTATCCTTAATTTTTTTAAAATATATCTCTATTGAAAATTATTATCCTTTACATTATGTATTTAATAATATTTAAATTTTAATTTTGCGTGTTTTTTTATAAAGCTCATTTAGATCGCCTTGATTTTATTTCATTATCATTGTGGTAAGTTAACTCGCTTTATTATGGGATATGTTTAGCTATGTATGAATTTTATACCCTACGCATGGATCTATTTTTTATGTAATCCTTATCAATTACATATCTAACCTTTGTTTCTGAGTTTTTGATAACCAAAAAATTGGGAGAAAGGTGAAAATTCTCTTATTTCACTAGAGGATTGAAGGTTTGAATACGATTATTTTATTTATTCAAATCCTTTTTAAATTTTAATTATTTAGGTATTTTTAATTATCCTATAAAATTTTAGTATGGTGTTAATTTAATTTTAAACTTCTATTGTTTGGATATTCTTTTAAAATTTTTGATTATAGAAAATCATTTTAAATTTCATTATGAAATATTGAAATTTATTTAGAAATTACCATATATATATATTTTTTAAATAAATCTTGTCTTTTTCATTTAAATTATTCTTAACTTTCCTTTTAATTTAAGTATTTATGATCATAAAAAATTGGGATATTGTTGTACCTATCACTCTCATTGTCATTTTAATGATCACATATACCTCTTATGATTATAACCATTTCACTTGATGTTTTTTCAGTTACTAATATTTAGCTACCATATTAGTATATTAGTTGGTCAATAAATAGGTTCAATGAAAGTTTAGAGGAACAATTTGAAGTCCCTCATTGGGCATTTATTCTAGTCAGTTGAAGGAAAACCACTGGCCAATTGGTGTGTTGGATAACAGATCTTGCACACTCTCTAACATCGCCAACCAACTGAAGGCCAACCACTAGACAACTAGTGTACATGACAGTGGAACCTTCTACACTTTCCAGGCTCACCAAACAACTAGTGAAGGAAAGATAGTGGCACTTTCACACCACCTCACCCACCCACTAACCAGTAGATCCTAGTGGCTGACCAATGGAATTTTTCTAAAAAGTTAAAATAGTTGTTGAAAGTTTCCCCATCTGACCTATCTCACCTCATAATGGATCATTTAGATTCATCGAACCTATAAAATCATCACGGGACCTATAAGAGATATAAATACACCCCCCAAGAAGGATTTGATTATTTTTGTCACATAACGACGTCATTTTGGTGAATATTCTGCCTTCAATTGAGTTAACACTACCACTAAAGTGAGTGTTTTGGGTTTCTTATTAAAACCATTTAACGAAGTGTCTTTATCTATATTTTTTTTATTACTATAAACAATTAAAAAACAATTTTTTTGTTATATTGGCTACTGTTAAATATAAGGTATAATAGAACACTCAATACTTTTAGGGGATGATAAGTCTGTACTCATATTGAGTTTTTGGATGAACTCCTTTATCATATTTCCTCAACATTTATTTTTCATTGTGATTATATCATAAATTTATTTGTCACATAATTTTATTTCAATATTTATTTTATATTTTAAAATTAATATCACCCCCTCTTTCTATCCTGCTTGGAAAAACACAAATAACAACAAGCTCCTTGAAACCAAGGTCTCCTTAAGACCCTACCCTACAATATTATTTGTAAGAACTAACTAGGAATGCCACCTGAATCGAAAACCGAACTAGCTCTCCACTGACTTGAGGGGTCTTCTTGACCCCCATGATATGACAATAAGTCTCATATGCATATAATGTAATCCTTGAGAATTATTTCACTGAGATAATCATAATTTAATAAGCAGTAAGATTCTACCAAAATTCGAGCATTACCCACCCGTAATTCATATATATACAAAAATGTAAAATAAGATGTTTAATATAAACTTAAACAATGTAAACATGAAATATATATAAAAAATGAAAAATAAATCCCCCAGATCACCTTCTAATTCCCACACACAAAACAATACACTCTTCCACCACAACCTCCATATATATAATGTGCCACCAATCACTGAAACTGAAAGTGATAAATAACCTATGTGTTTGAAGTTATTGAAAAACAAAAAATAAATGGTAACATGCCTAGATAACTATCCAATGTGGCATGAGGTCATGCTCTGTCCAAACTCGGATACGATTTTTAGAATCAAGGCTAGAACCTAAAAATCCACGTAGTCTACAAACACTATGTTGTGTGAGTAGGGTAGGAGATCGATAACCTAATAGGCAATCACCATAGATTCTATTGTTTTATTTTAAAAAATATAGTTTGAAATACATTTAGAAAATATATTTTATAAGTGAGCTATTAAAACCAAAAATCATAATCAACTATTTTACAAAAATCTCACTCCATATTCTTTTTAAATGATAACAATCACTTTGAAATCATTTTCTCATCCTATATTGCATATATTAAATGCAAAAATTTAGAAATACCTTTTTTTTAAACCCACCTTAGAATCTCGTTTACGAATAAAATCCATGTGAACCATGCCTTTAAAATTCCCATTTTTTTACTTACATTAAAAACACCTATAAGAATAAAACAATATAAAAAAATGAAACAACAATAAAGTAATTAATAAAATAGTCTAAATAAGATATTAATGTGTAAAATAAGTAAGAAATAAAAATTAATATGGGTAAAGATAAACAATCACAACATTATCCATAAAAGTGTGAGTGGGAACCAACCAATATGTAACAACATAAGAATAATCCACAACATATGCAGAGGAGCTCTGACTTATGGGTTCCGATGGTAAAAGGCTCACTCATAGAAAACAAGATGACTATATGACCTGAAAAAATAATCCAAACCAAGGATCCCTCAAAGTAATACTTAAAATGACCCATATCTAGTCCACACACTAAGAAAAATAATCACCTGTCAGGTTACCATCCTACACATGATATCCCATTTTCTGACTAAAAAAATACATCATTAATAACATCCCATAATCAAGAACATAGTTTGAAACCATTCCTAATTTTGAAATCCCCTCTAAAAGACCACTTAAAAAAACATGAGGCTATTTCACAAACATTTTGTAAGATCAAAGAATTTTTAAATGAAAAGTAAACCTTTTAAAAAACCTCTTTTAAAACATTTTTCAAAATCAAATTCAAAGAAAGAATTTATATTTCAAATATTTATATTCAATATATTATACACATATTCACCAATATATATATATATATCTATTAAATCACATATTCAAATTTTCTCATGTGAATATGAGAACATGTGTATATATAAACCCATACATATGCTCAAAAGAACCGAACATTTTAAGAGACATTCTTAACATTAATAATATTTATATAACTTGAGGAAAAAATAATTAAAACTAATAAAACTCCTCAAACAAGTAAACCCCAAATAATAACCCTTTGACCTCATGCGTCACCCAATGAAATTTCATGAATACCTAAAATATTTCTTAAATACCTAATTAATTCATGAAACCCAACATAAATATTTTATTAGATAAAAATATAATTTATTATATTAAGGAAGGTGATAATTAAGGAAAAATCAATAAGAATCCAATTAGAAATAAAAATTATTTCTTTAAAAACATGATATGTATACATTTAGAAATATAAAATGAACTTAAATGGAATTTAGGAATTTAAATATGTCCAATTTAAATCACAGAATAAAGTGATTTATATTACGGAAAAATAGAATCTAGAAAACACCAAACTAAGGTGACCATAGGTAATGAAAAACATCCCCCAATGATGGGAGGATGGTCTTGAGATATGATCACACACCCTTAAAATCAAATAGTTTAAAAATTGTAATCTAAAACCCACCTAGGTTTCATATAAGGAAAAAATAGTGAGATGGTGGTAAGAAATTCCAAGAGGAAATAAGATGGGTAGGAGGAGGAAATAATAGAACCTTACCTAAATGGAGATCCACTCGAAATTGCTTGAGAAATCATCAAGGGGAGGAGGTTATAAGAGGGATAATGTGAACAAGGGAGGGATTCCTTAATGTTTCATGTAAGAGGGGGTAATAGAGAGAGGGAGCATTAATTTGGATAAATAGAAGGTGGTAAAATTGTATTTTTTTTATTTTTTATGACTCTAGGTGTATCGCATGGCTTCCACATGGTTTACCTAAACCATACTCCAACCATGCTCCCTTCACTTGGAACACATGGAACTCACATTGTTTTATTGCATGATTATAAATCCATTCACAAATAGTGTTAAAAACCTTTATAAGTTATTTAATCAATTTTTACAGCCTCTACACTATTTTCACTAGCCATGAACTAATAGTGCAGTAGGACAAATTTCTTAAAAATATGAAACCATTAAAATGGTCAGGCCTGAAACTCCTCATAAAAAATAAATACCAATAAATAAATTAATAAATTAAAGTATTAAAATTTTATGTATCACATAATTGGTTGAGATTCATAAATAATATCCTAGTCTTCCACTAATTATTGGGAGTCCATGAAAATAAGTTTTCAATTCAATTCCTTTGAGGGTCTGGAAACATATTAGGGGTAGGAGGGGGAAGTTCCTATCAAATGTGGGAAATTATTTCCTAATCAAATTTGTGCACATTATATTCTGACATATGTAAATTATTTTATTAAAAATAAATTAAAAAATTATTCATTAAAATAATGAAACATTTCCAAATTTATGGTTGGAGCAAGAAGATGGAAAAAATAAAAAACAGGGGCTTTCTTGGGAGAAGTTTTATTTTTCCAAGGTCTCAGGTGATTTGGGATCTCAAAAAATACGAAATTTTAATCAATCTATTATGGATAAGAAATGATGGAATCTATAATTCTATATCACCATCAGTATTAAACTTAAAATATATTCCAAGATATAATTTTTTACATACAAAGTTATGCATGAGATCACATTTTTAAAGAGATGATTATGTGGATCATTAGATTTGTTAAATTTTTGAGTTTACTAGTGTATTAATGATAGATTATTTGTTAATATTTTGGAGGATCCATAACTCCTATATTCATATTATATATTTTTTACTCAAATGTTCCTTCAGAGTTTGATTGCTCGGTTGTCCTGATTTAATGGATCTTGAATTGGTAGGATGGGATGTGAATATGGTTTCTCAGTTTTTTAGAGAGGGGTAGAAATTTTATTTTGAATATACATATTTGTTAATGGATGGGGTGGAGAATAACTATTTTGGTATTTTATGATGCATCTGGAGATTACTATGAAATCTGGTTCACTAGTAGAAAATACATTTAAGATGATGAATTTTTCACATTGGTTATTTATAACCAATGTTATAAATTATTTTACACATCAGTTATTTTATAAATGAAGTGAAAATGATTCTTATTTAATAACCAACACTGAGGTTAAAAATCTAGTTTTCTAGGTCATTTATTTAACAACTAATGTGAAAAAATGGTTTCCACATTGGTTATTAAATAATATAATTGGAAAACCCTTTAAACGTTTATGAAATTCTAGGACAAGTCTTTTTTTTCTCATTCATTCATGTAGAATCTTTATATTTTTTCTCACACAGTGGACTCTAAACCTTCATTCTTTGATTTAGTGGCCACGATTCTCTCTCAATTAGCATTAACAATTTTTTCCACCATCAACCATCGTATACCACCACTATTTTTCTCTCTATACAGTCTTCCCATTATTATCTCCTTCTCAATCTCCCCCTACCAGTATCAATTTCTGTTTTGTGTTTATTATTTCAATTTTTAGTTCATCCAGGATATTTTCATTTATATTTGAATTTTTTATTTTCCATTCGACATTCCATTGCCAAACTTTCTATTTTCTATTTGTATTCATAGTTCCAATTATTCTCATGTCTAAGATATATTTTAATTTATGAATGATTTTTTTGTGATTAAGGTTTAATTACATGATTATTTAAGGAATTCGTGTTATAATAAATGTTATTTTTATGATTATTCTATTTCTAAGGAATGTCTTTCTACTTTATTGTGAATGATTATTTTGATGGTTTAGTGGATCTTGAAACATGAATATTAATTATTGATAATATATATAGTTTATTATACTGATGGCATGATACTTTTTAAATTTTTTTATGAAATAATAGAAATTAAATATATTCAATGTAATTCTTTTTTATAAAATATGTTGTATTTCCTTTTTTTATGAAATATATCATTGATTTTTTTATATTTATTTATACATGTAAACATTAATTTAAATATCAAAATATTGTAACCTATTTTAAATTATTAATATTTTTTATAGATAATAATGAGTCAATGTTAGATTACTGCACTACGAAAAAGTGATGAATAAAATGATGGAATTGACATTTCTTTGTAATTTTATAAAACAAATGTTCCAAAAAATTACCTATTTTTATATCCATGATTAAAATGTTTGACTATGAAGAATTGTGAAATAAAATAATTCGATGATCATTTAAATTATCATGGTTTCAATAAAAGTTACAGTCCTTGGATTCAGTATGATAAAATTGGGCCTAATTCAAGATGTATTAATGATGTTGATTTTCATGATGATAATTCCCATAAAATTGAAGAAATGATTTATGATATTAAAGTACAATCAATTATGAGAGAAAAAATAATTGAGAATCTATATGGCGATTCTAAAAAAACATTTTATCCATATTTCATGGAATTTACAGTTTTATCAATGGAGTTAAGATTGATTAACAGAAAGGAGAAAAATGGATGGAGTGTCATGAGTTTTATAATGTTACTACATGTTTTGAAAGAAATACTTCCAGAATACAATGATCATCCAAACACAAATTATAATGAGAAGAAAATATTTTGCCAGATGGGTTTTTGGTATAAGAACAAAAAGTTACTATAGAGAGTTCTTCTAAGGAAATTTGGTATCATCCTAAAATTCCTCATTTGAATAATTTATTTAAATATATAAATGATTAAGAACTGATAAGATGAAATATATATAAGTAGATATATAATTTAAATTTATGTCATTTTTCTAATTGTCCATAGTGGGAGAAAATTGATCTACAATTTCATATATTTGGAAATGATGTTGGAAATTATAGACATGGATTATGAATATATAGAATTAATCCATATCAAATATTTAGTATAATAATAGTACATGGTCCATTTTATTGGTAATCTATAACTAATCACCTGAATTTTGTATGAATATGAAATATATCATGTTGAGTTTAATTATTTATGGACCAAAATAGCCTAAAAAGATATTGATTTTTTCTTATAACCATTAATTGAGGATTTGAATCTTTTATAGAAGGAAGGTATTATAGTGTTTATTCTTATATAATGGGACATTTTCTACTGTATGCGATGATTATGTTCACTATAAATTGATTCCCAATGTTTGGAATTTTTTTTGGATATATTGTTAAGGGGTATAAATCTTATCTGATGTGTGAACAACAAACTTCATATTATCAATTAAAACATGAGAAAAAATAGTATACATGGATCATTAGAGGTTTTTGTCTATGGATCACTCTTATAAAAGATTAAAAAAAGAATTCAATCGCTCACAAGAATTTTATATTTCTCTAAAAATGTTGTACATCGATCAATATTTTGAGATGGTGAAAAAAAAGACATCACATTCAAAATGATACGACGATGTGGTAATGATAGAAATATTTGGAAGAAATGATCAGTATTTATTGTGCTTAAGTATTGGAAATATCATTAGTCAAATATAACAATTATTTCAAGCATGTTAAGGATAATATATATGACATCATGATTGAAATATTGTTAGATATTAAAGGAATGAATAAAGATGGGGTGAATGCAATATTGGACATAAACTCACAGGGAATATGTTTGAAATTACCTCCCAATCCTAATGGAATATTAACACACCAAAATACAACTTTTCATAAATTATCAAAGTTGGATATAATTATATTTTTTCAGTTTCTCCATGGTATCAAAGTGCCGCATGGTTATTCTTCAACTATAATAAAATTTGAGTCACTAAAAAATTTAAAGTTGTCAGATGTGAAATCTCATGATTTTAATTTCATGATGCAATAAATCCTACCCATTTCATTCCATATAATATTTCAAATCCATGAAAAAATGATAGTTATGAAGGTGTTCTATTTTTTCAATTAAATTTTTAACAAAGTGGTTGATTTGAATTAATTAAAAAATTTGGATATCAATTCAATTTCTATACATTATCACCTGGAAATGTATTTTCCTCTATATTTTTTGATATCATGGTGCATTTAATGGTTCATTTGGTGTGAGAAATAAAGATATTTAGACCTTCATATCTATGATGGATAATTTCTTTAGAAAGTTATATGAATATATTGAAGGGATATGTTAATAATATTTATCGAAACAAATCCACCATTGTATAGAAGTATGCTTATAAGGATTTTGTTGATTTTTGTACAAGCTACATGTTTGTATAAGATCAAATTCATTTGTCTACATCTCACCATGAACAAGTCAATTATGGGGGAAAAGGGATCTGTGGATTGAAAGTAAAATCATTAATCACTGAGTAGATAAAGAAAGTATATTTATTCACCGGGAATAACACAGGTGACTCTCAACGATATATACATTTGAAAATTAATGTGTTAAAACAATGTTACCCAATGAAGAAAGATATGAGGATTTTAAATGAATATAAACAACTTTTCTTCCATAGATTAAAGAGACTATGCATGGTAGATCATATGTATTGAAAACATGGAGATGGTTAGCAAGCAACCCATGTTTAAATTTGACTACATGGTTTGGGTAAGAAGTTAATGGATATACATTTCATATGAAACACCAAGATAATATAAGTTCTATTTATAATAGTAGTATACTTGTGTTCACATGAGCAATGATTTTTTCAAGTTCCAAATAACGAAACCCATTCTCCACATCATGTACATATTTCAAAATCAATGAAGAAATATTGGAGGTTTATTACAAAAAATTTGAGTTCCAGTTTTTTACTATAAATTGGTTATTGATAACAATAGTGTCATACATGATGAATTAGGTATGCCACTATTTTATATAAATAGATTCGAATAAAAAATAGATCCTTTTATCATGGAATGCCATGAAAATCAAATTTTATATATTATTGATCCATCATATATGTAGTGGTTTAACGTTTTATATGAAAAAAGTTTTTTTTGTGATGATGATTTCTGTGAGGTCCCTATATCCATGGAAAGATTAATAGAGAATATTGATGAGGATTTCATAGAAATGGTTAGTGCCATATGTAACAATCATGAGGATATAATTTTGGAAAAAGTCCTTGAGTAGTTTCTTAATATCACAGGTAACATATATTTATTGCATTTTAACTTTTTAAAATTTCATTAAATGTTAGATATATATATATTTCTTACATAAAATAAATATTATAACTAATATATTAATTTTTTTAGATTTCTCTAGTTTTCTTTAAACTTGTATTATTTTATTTTATGGGAAAATTTAATTATAATTTCATGTCACGAACCATCCCCTGAGGCCCATGCCACGACTACCCCATGCCAGCCTCCTAAAGTCTAGGGGTTGGCGACTATCACTAAAGGCATCAACCTACAAGTTGGAGGCATTTTCCGTGTACCTATACACATAGAAACACACAACCCCAAACCACAATACTGAAAAGGAAAATGACTCTGCCATTAATACAACCACAAAGAGTATAACAGTACAAACTAGAAGTGAATGGGATAGAATACAAGCCAAACAAAGACAAGGGGAAAATGAGAATGTAAAAATGTCATTGAAATTATATCCACTGAAAACCCTACTTGAAGGGTAGGTGTAGAGTGATTGCTGGAATCTATAGGAGTACGCATCGCCTGTATGATTTCACTGGGCACCGACTGGTCCTAGGCCACCAAGGCCATCGTCAAAGCATTGATTGGCTGCACAAGACACGGCATGTCTGGTAGAAGTCCGTGCAGGGGTGAGTAACACAATACTCAGTAGGAACCCCAAACCATAAAGAAATAACACAAAGGAAAATTACACATGAAGAAATGGAAAGCTCACACTGGTATAATCTAAAATAAGTAAAGCAAGGCTAACAGTCGTAATGCTAAACAACGTATACTACCGAAGCACTCATCCCGGATGAGTTATTGGAGTTGATGGATCACCTATACCCACTCTTCATATGGGCCTACTGCATCACTTATTACCTCTCATATCTTGGCCTTGATGGATCACTTAGACCCGCATGTCTCTTAGGATAGCCGGACCTCATAGAACCACTTGTCTCTGGGGCCAGTTGGATTACATAGACCCCCTCCTCTCTTGGTCCAACTGGATCACATAGATCCACTCATCTCTTGGGCCAGATGGATCACATAGACCTACTCTTCTCTTGGGTGAGATGGATCACATAGACCTTTTTATATCTTGGGTCAGCTGGATAACTTTGACCTGCTCATTATAGTCTTCTCAAAACAGCCAACTGCAAGATTCTCACTCAGAGCACGCTTGATTCCATGAGAGTCTACTCCTCAAGTCATAGTTCATATATAATATTCCAATAAAGTCCAATTAGTGTGTACCAAAAGTACTGCCTCATTGAAAGGGTCCCAACACCGCAAACAGATCATCAATCAGACATATGGTTTGGATGTTATACCCATTTTACTAAAAAATGGACTTTTGGGTCTAAGTCTAGTCCGACCCAGTTGGACCAACCTGACCCAATGCGAGTCCATCCCACTAAGACATCTCGGCCCACTAAGATGGCCTGAACTGCTATGAGTTGGATGGCTTGTCTATCCTATACACGAAGATGGTGATCACATCTGCCCCTGGTCAGCATGATGATTTTATCGTGTGACCACCCCAAGGTTCGCTTTGGGGCCCTCCTGTAGCGGTCCCATATGATCGTGGCCCTACGGCCACGAGGCATTTCTCGGTGTCGCATACGCCAATGTCTCTCCACCAATATTTGTCGGTGGCCCTTATCACCACCCTATGGTGGTTGCCATTGGGTTTTCCCCCACCATAGCACGCCGCCCTTCATATCACTATAACCCGATGGTCGCAGCATCATCTGCCTGATGCGACGGCCCGCATGTGTCGTGGTCTCACACTGTCACATCCCAATGGACACAGCCTCCTCCATTGCGTCATTCCATCGGCATGCACTGGATCTCGCATTCGGCCACTACCTCATTCAGCCTCTACCACTGACCTTTGAGCTAGAAACCCCATGTCGTTGTAGCTTCCTGCCACATTATCTGCTCGTTGCCGTTACAATTCGCCTCCATGTTGTGATCATTGAGTTATTGTTGAGATAGAGATAAGATGAATGAATAATGGGGAGGAAGAGGCTCACATGAACACCCAAGCTGGATGAATTTGGCATTGTTCGTGTTGGCCATGATCTGTCCATGTAAGAAATATTGGGTGGCTAAACGATGATTTAAATCAAAACACAAATTCAACATGAATCTATTTTCCCAATTTCTATCCAAAAATCAAATGCCTAAAAAAAGAAAAAACTACACATGGATTAATATATTGGTGGGTTTATCAACACACGTTGTTTTAGAATGAAGGAATGGGAGATAAATTCACAAAGAATAAACCCCTACCTAGTGAACAAGTTCAATTTGAGGAAGAATTCGTCGCTAAAGGTGATTCATCCGCAAAAGGCCTTGATTAATCATTGAGGGATAGATATCTCAAAGAGACGAGGGAGTTCTCAATGTTTTTGGCGATCGACATTCATCATTTTTCAATGATGATCCTTCAGATATTCAGATTGATTTTTGAAATCTAGATCTGATCTCTAATTCATGTTATCCCCTTTAAATGTGGAATTGTGTTGCAGCATTACTGTTACACTAAGCTGCCACCATTACACTATTTCATTTATGAGAGAATGTTTCTATTATTTTGTGTTGCAACTTAATTATGTTACTTATTTTTTGGAATTAAATAGTTGGCACGTCGATGCATTGCAGTGAAACAATGTTGAATAAAATATATATTATGAGTTTATTTTTATTTTTCATAAAACGTCCAAAAATTAACTTTTTCCCTCATCCCTCACCAGTTTAGGTTAGGCCCATTCTTAGGTAATGTCATCGTTCTACATGCAATGGTTCACTCATATTTTTAGTTCAGACAGACATCTAGATGTTTTCAAAACCGCGCATGCACACCCTTTTAATTATCTTAAAAAAAGGTCAAACGTTTATTATGGGCACATTGGCCCTTAGAATCATGTTCGGGCTGAGCCTTTTTTTCTCGAAATAATTTCATATAAATTAATAAAAATTTACATGGAATTTTGGGATATTATATTACCCCCTTTTTTAGGGATTCATGTCCCTGTAATCCAAAACACTGGTTAGAAAACAAATTGGGGTACTGATCACGGATCTAATACTCCCACTCCAAAGTGATCTTTTAAAGATTCTCGTGCTAGCATCGAACACAAACCAGAGAAATAGAACATCCATGAAGGATCTGAACCTGTCAATCCTCAACCTCTACCAAGAACTCTGCAAACATTGTACCGTCATTGATCTCCATCTCGCCCCAGTTAATGACGTGTGATGGATCATACACATACCTCCTCAGTTGTGACGCATGGAAGACCTCATGCACCAGGTGCATCAATGGGGGGAGATCTAGGCGGTATGCCACCTCTCCTACTCTACTCATAATATTAAAAGGGACAATGAATCTCAGAGACAACTTTCCACACTGGAAAAATCTCTGCAATCCCCATCATGGTGAGACCCGAAGGAATACATGGTCTTCTTCCTCGAACTCCAAGGTCCTATGTCTGCTATAAACATAAGATTTTTTACTACTCTCTGTAGTCATCATATTCTCCTAGATGAACTAATCTTTCTCGGTGGTATCCTGTACCAACTCTAGACCCATTAGTGATGACTCCCTTTTTCTTTCCAAGATAACATTGATTGCCATGGTCACCCGTAAAGCACCTCAAACTGTGCCATACCTATGGTAGAGTGATACTTATTGTTGTATGAAAATTGCACCAGGGGTAGAAGATCCTCCCCACTATTCCTGAAGTCCAAGATACAAGCACATTGCATGTCCTCTAAAACTTGGATAGTCCTCTCCGTATGACAATCTGTTTACTAGTGGAATTCTATGCTCAAGCGAAGCCGAATCCCGAATGCCTCATGCAATCCCTTACATAACTGGGACGTAATCTGTGTGTCTCAATCCAAGAATATTGTCAATGGTATCCAATGGAGTCGAACTATCTCCTACATATAGAGGCGTTCAAAGCCCTCTACCGATACGTAGTCAAAATTTTATGAAGTGGTCTGATATGGTGAGTCGGTCAACGATCACCGAGATAGTATTGTGGCCCATAGATATCCCTGGTAATCCTTTCATGAAGTATATCTAGATACAATCCCACTTCCACTTTGGTACCACAAGTGGTTGGGTCAATCCTGTTGGAACATGGTGCTCTGCTTTCACTTGATGACAAGTGGGGTACCATGAAACGAACTCTTCCACTGATTTCTTCATCCCCAACCACCGGTATTTAGAACAAATATCACATAACGTCTTTTCCAGTCATGGATACAACGCCAAAAGGGAGGTTTGGAACTCCATTAGATCCTCCTCAGGAGACTCCGCTGGCATATAAATTCGGCTTTGAAAAGGATAATGTGCTCCCCACCCATAGAAACCCCATCAGTATCATTTCATGATGATAAATGAGTATGTCAGGCCTCACACTCAACATCCACAAGTTGTGTCTCCCTAACTCGCAGTAATGGTTTGGGAGTGATAGTCATCGAGTGAAGGTAAACTACTCCATCATCATCCACGAAGGATATCTACATCATGGATAATTGCTTTATCCTGAATCATGACACAAGCCTGTCGGGTTCCTGATGCATCATAGAAAAATACATACCCAATTCCCTACTATTGTAGTCTCAAGATGGGGGAACTCGTTAGTCTCTGCCTCATCTACTGAAAACTCTTTCAGCATCTCTCCATCTGTACCAAGGGGTATCCTTTCCATTTCAAAGATAATAAGGGTGATTCTACCACAGAAAAGTCAGGCATGATCCTCTGGTAGTATCCATCCAAACCAAATAAACACCTCACTTCAGCTATGCTCCAGGGTGGATCCCAAGCAATCACATCCTTTATCTTTGTTGGATCCACTATGACTCTACCCACCGATACAATTCATCTATTAAAGTGGATCTATCGATTCCAAAACTAACACTTTAAGAGATTTCCATATTGTAGGTGCTCTCAGAGTGTGTCTACGACCATCCGCAGGTGTATAGAATGCTCCTCCTCAGACACCATGTACACCAGGATGTAATCAATGAAGACCATGATAAAACAGTCAAGAAAAGGCTTGGAGATCCTATTCGTGAGTCCCATGAACACTGCTGGGGCATTGGTTACACCAAATGACATCATAATGAAATCATAGTGGCTATACCAGTATCTAAAGGCTATCTTCAGTACATCCTCATCCCGTACACAAAACTAATGATAGCCCAATCTGAGGTCTGTCTTGGAGAACCATCTCACTCCCTTCAACTAATTAAAGAGGTTATCAATCCTTGGTAGTGGATAATTTTTCTTCAATGTCACCAAGATTAGGCACTGAAAGTCCATACATAACCTCAAACTACCATATTCCTTATTGGAAAACAAAACTGGAGCTGCCCACAGTGAAACAATGGGTCTTACGAAGCCCTTCCTCTACAAATCCTCGAACTATACCCTTACATCAAAAAGCACTGAGGGAGCCTTATGATATGCTGGAGTGGATATCAGTGATATTCTAGGGTATATATCAATGTATATTTCTACCTATATATGATTATGTAAACCCGGGAAATCCTCAGGAAAGATGTATTTTTACTCGTCCACCACTACAGGAAAGTGAGGACTCCTCTCATCCACTGCATCGAGGGTGAGGCTATCCAACTGGTGAGTGATTAACTATACCCTCATCCAAGAAATTCTATCATGTGTTTTAATATCTCACTTATTTTAGGGGAAGTAAAATGTAGTCACATCCTTACGGACACACCACACTTTGCGCCTATGACGGTCGATCTGATCCTAAACTATGGATAACCAGTTCAGACACAGGATGACATTGTAAGGCCCCAACGCCGCTACTTGGAAATCCCAGCCAAATCTCTCATCCCCAAGAGTATTCTCACACTACATACACTAGTTTATAATCGTCGAATCCCTTCCTTTTAGAGTCTCTAATCATAATGATCGAGCCAATGGTTCTACTAGAATCTCACAGCGCCAAACAAGGTTTGTGGCATAGAAAGAGTGACTGGTACCTGTGTCTATAAGAACAAAAGATAATGTGGAGAAGATATAGATCGTAACTCTAATCATATATTTAGTTTTGTGCTCATAGTTCTCCAACGCCTGAAGTTGGCATCGTCCCTTTCCACCGGCTCCTAGAACCCATGTTGGACCACCTGGTGGTGGTGGTAGATCGTCAAACCTCTTCCCACCACCCACTTCCCTTCCCTCTACCCTGCCACATTCTCCTCCATACGGACCACCTTTCTCAACCCTCTAATTCTACCTCGATGGTCCCTCGACTGTTCGCTAATCATCTGCATAGTGCCTCAGGCAGTCACGAGCCATGTGTCACTAACCACCGCACAGGTAGCACACCCAGATCCTCTACTGACTCCTGCTTCCCTGGTGGTCTCTTACCACCGAACCTAGGTCCTAGTATTGTCCTCTAAAAGGATTGACCCATTTGGGTCATGGTGTCAGCTTCCTGCTACCCACTCCTGAAGACTCCTCTGCTTGGTGTCTACTGGTAGATCCTGCTACTAGCGCCTGCTTGACCAGGTAGCTCTCAGTAAGAAGGGCTCTCTCTAACACCCATCCCGATTAGATATGCTAAGATATACCATGGAAACCCTGATCTCTCAGCGTAGTCATTTTTCAAAATCCAGGGCCTGAAAGAATGGATCTCATACAGTATCTGTAGAGTAGCGAGAATGCTCAAAGTATGTTGTTGAGTACTCTGACACTGTGATACCGCACTACTATAGGGGAAGTAGCTCCTGTATGCGCACAGAGTGCAATGCTACTGGGAAGAAATCCTCACTTAAGAGGTGCTCAATGTATATCCAAGTGTGTCTTGCATCATCTCTATTTGGATCATCAAGTTCTACCATCTCCCCACTGAGCCTTGAAGAAGGCTCATGGCTCATATCGCCATCTGGTCAAAAGGCGTCCTAACTAGACAAAAGACTTGTGTAACTGCCTCAAGAAAGTCCTCAGACACCTGGGGGTCTGTCTCACCCCTAAACCTGAGAGGTCCCTGCCTCTAGAACTCATGTAAGGCACTGAGCCTGTGCACTTCCTCTACTAGTAACGCTGGAAGGAACTGTTGATCGACGAGTGGTGGGAACACTAAAGCACTAACCGATGGGGCCATCTCCAGCATCTGTCTCTGAATAGAAACCTCATTGCAGGGTATACCATCATTGTGGTCACATACCGGAATCCTGGATAGTCGTACGTATGAAGGAATCCTGAAATAGATCAAGATGAACTACATTCAAAATATTATACCTGTTGATCTGACTCTGACTAAAAAGTACATGAGAACACTATCAATTCCTATATGATGAATGCAACCAATGTTTCCATCTACTAAGTCGAAAAGCAGAATTCAGGGTACTGGTGTATAGATACATCATACACCTCACCAACACTGGACTCCCTGAGTCTGAAGTTTGAACTCGAAACATTCAAAACGGTTTCCCCAAAACAATACCAAAAACTCCGGGTCCTTGAGGTGGAACCGACCATCTCTGATACCAACTTTTCCTGACCCGTCCCCTGGGGCCTGTGCCATGACTAACCCAAGTCCGCCTACTAAATTCTAGTGTAAAGAGAATAGTTCCAAAGATATCCACCTGAAAGTGGGAAGCATTTTCCATGTACCTGTACACACGCACACTCACATCCCCAAACAACAATACTTAAAAAAATGAGGATCACACTAAGACAATCGCAAGGAGTATAAGAGTACAAGAAGAAAGTAAAGGGGCTAGAATACAATCCAAACAAAGTCCGTCATAAAACAATAAAGTAAAAAGGTCCCTAAAAATTGGTCCACTGAATACCCTACCTAAAGGGTAGGTGTAGTGTGACTACTAGAAGCCGTAAGAGTATGTATCTCCTTTCTGATTTCATTGGGCACCGCTTGGTCCTGGGACACCAAGGTCTCCGTTGAAGTGCCAATCATCTGTAAAAGACACAACATGTGAGGGAGAAGCCCATGTAGGGGTGATTGACATAATACATAGTAGGGACCCCAGACCACAAAGAAACAGCAGAAATTAAAATTACACACGAAGCAATGGACAACTCGGACATGTATAATCTAAATGATAGAAAGCAAGGATAATAGTTGTAGCACATAACCCCATGTACTTATGAAGCACTCATCCTTGATGAGTACATGGAGCTACTAGATCATCTAGACCCGCTCTTCCTAGGGAACAAATGGAACACTTAGTCCCCCTCATCTCTTGGTCCAACTAGATCACTTAGACCTACTCATCTCTTGGGACATCAAGATCACATAGAACCGCATGTCACTTGGGCCAGATGGATCACTTAGACCCACTCGTCTCTTGGTCTAGTTGGATGACATAGACATAATATTCTCATGGGCTAGCTGGATCACTTAGACCCACTCCTCTCTTGGACCAGCTAGATCACTTAGACCCTCTCATCATAGTCTTCTCAAAACAGCCAGCCACTAGATTCCTGCTTGTAGTGCGCTTGATTCCGAGAGAGTCTACTCCTCAACCCAGTGGGAATACATAAAATTACATGACATTCCACTTAGTGTATATGGAAAGGAATTCCTCATTGCAAGGGTCCTAACTCTATAAACGTCTCTTCAATCAGACGTACAGTTTTGATGTTATGCCTATTTTACTGAAAATGGTTGGTTCAGTCTGGGTCTAGTTTGACCCGGTTGGACCGACCTGGCCCAACCCTAGGGCCCATCGACCCAACCCAGTCAGGGTTTGGCCCATACTGACAAGAACATGGGTCTGGCCCGCTGGGCTCTGGGCCAACTTTTCTCGCCTGAATGGAGTGGAGATCATCGGGTCCGCCCCTTGTCTGTGAGTGTTTTTACCATGTGACTACCCCATGGTTCACTACGAGGATCTCCTATCGCGGTACCGTTGGACATCAGCCCTTCGGCCATGAGACGCAGCTCTTTATCCATGATACGTGGCTCAGTGCCACATCCACCAAATCCCCACCATTGGCAGTTGCCAATGGCCCTTGTGGCCGCCCTGCGACAGTTTTTCCTGGGTTCTCTACCACTGTGGCTTTCCATCGGCGCGCTGCCCACCGCACAACCCTGGTCCTATGGATTCGGCCTCCACCACCCAAAACGGTTCCTCGATAGATCAATGGTCCCACACCGCCGCAGCCCGATGGTCACGTTCTCCTCCACTACGGCGCGCCACCGGCACACGCTGCCTCCCGCATGCGGCCTCCGCTGCTGGCCATCAAGCTGGATACTGCATGTCCCCGCGAAATCCTACTTTAGTATCCATCCACGTTCATTGCGATTTGCTGCCATGTTGGGATTGTTGAATTATTTTGGCGACAGAGATCAGAGGAATGAAGAATATAGGAGGAAGATGCTCACATGATCACCCAAGGTTGATGGATCAATCCTTTTTCGTGTTGGCCTTGATCCATCTATTTAATAAATTTAAGGGTGGATAAACAAAGATTTATATCAAAACACAAATTCAACATGGATCTAATTTCTCTATGTTTATCCCAAAATCAAACCCATCTCTCTGGAACAAATGACCTTTAGATCAACCTGTTGTTGGGTTGATCCACGCTTGTCGTTTTTGAAAGAATGAAGTAGAAATTAATTCACAAAGCCTAAAACCCTACCCAGAGAACATGTTCGATCAGAGGAAAGATTAGATGATGAAGTTGATCCATCCATTAAAGTCCTCAATTCTTCGTCATGGGTGAAATATCTCAAAGAGAAGGGGGAGTTCTCAATGTTGTTGGTGATCATTGTTCTTTGATTTTCAATGGTTATCCTCTAGAGATTCAGAGTGATTTTCCAGATCCAAATTTGATATGCAATTCTGGTTATCCCATTATATTGGAAATCACGTTTCAACATTCATATTATGATGATACATCACCATTATGTTGTTTCATTTATGAAACAATGTTTTTGTTATATTGCATTGCATCATCATTACGCGACTTTGTTATGGAATGAAAGTGTTGGCTCGTCACTGCGTTGCAGCGAAGCAATTTAAAATAAAATATTCCTTGAAATATTATTTTAATTTTTTCTTAAAACGTCTAAGATTGAATTTTTAAATCGAACCACACCTCTTGAGGTTAGTCCCATTCGAAGGTAATTTCATCATTCTATACAAAACGCTTCCGTCAAATTTTTAATCTAGGCCCCCGTTTAGAGGATTCCAAAACCGTGGATGCACTCCATTTTAATTAACATAAAAAAAGTTCAAAAGATTATTCCGGGCTCACTGGGCCTCAAAATCTAGTTCCTTATGAGCGTCTAGTCTCAAAATAATCCTATATAATTAAAAACAATTTCATGGAATTATGGGAAATTACATTTCACATATTAAATAATAATAATTTTGTTATAAAAGAGTATATTCAATGAATATTATTTTTTGTGTAAAAAACAGTGCAATACATTGGAGCATTTTTACTATTCACATAGAATTTTGGAGTAACTCTACTCCAAAATGTTGTATTACATTTGAGATACTCTATAAAATATGATAAAGAGTGGTTTGTTTAGTATTGTTTTATTTTTTGTATCATATTAAAATTTTAATTCAATTTTTTATGGAATAGTTCGATTTTCTCCCTTTTTATGCCATTTTATCACTAATTAATGTTTTGAGAATGTCATTACGCTACGTTAATATATATGAATAAAAATATTTTTTGTTTAATTTACTCTTTGTTGGGTCACTTTTAATTTTATATTTAATTTTTCTATACTAGTTGTATTTGTATATTTGTGTACTATTTTTTTGTTACTTTTTTTATAGGTTAATGTCAGATAAAACATTAAATTTAACATGATATTTTTTGAAGGACCATACACATACTTCTAGTGAGGAGCATCCTCATACTTCTTCATAAGAGCCATTTAATTCCATAGGTGAAGAGAAGAATTTAATGGTCGGTAAACATTGAAACCCATGTTTACCAAAACAAGCAGTTTCATATAGTTTGGAACAGAGGATACCAGTTAGTCCCAATCCTTATTTTTGGTATTTTAGAAAAAATATTTTCAGTTTAAGTGAGAGCCCTAATAAAACATAACAGATACGATTAAACCCAATAGAAAATACAAAAAAAAGAAAATACAAAACACAATTCAAACAAAAAATTCATTAAATAATTCCATCCCATCCTACCATTTCACTATCACCACAACAGTGCATCTCATTCTCCATGTCATTTCCAGAACCAAGCCATGTATATATTGAAAATTCAAATATCAAAATTGAAACTCAAAAAAGTATCGGGCCCAAAACCAACTTCTTTAGGCCATGATATCCAATATTTTTCCTCAAACCACGCCCCTAGATGTTGATCAATCCATAAAACTCACCAAATCACTAGTGAGATCACTTAATACATCATAGAATCCCAAGACACACTCCCCATAATCAATTACATCTGAAAAAGGAAACATCTTCCCCGATAAAACAACAATCAGATCGAGCCGCTACAAAAAACTACCTATCAAACCATCTTCATTGATTAAAATGTAATAAGAATCACCAATAGGGACCCAAAGGGGGATAATAATCTACCTCATGTGCCACCTAGAAACTATTGTCCGCTCGAACAACACCTCCTAAAACCACCTTGGAGACCACCGCACCAGACTGAATGGGTAGAGAGCGATTCACAATACCATCAGAGAATAGTTGATTGGATGAAGGAATTGTTAGAGGTCCCTCAAAAGATCATAATACCTACCTTTTCGGACCCATGAAACCTAGAAAATCCATTTAAATCAGTTGGTTCCCACATGAACACATCAATAATATCTTTTCCGATGTAAATCATACAATAGTGAGACAACATCTGGGATTCCCATTTCACCAAACAAAAAACACAATAATAAATGATCCAAAACCAAAATCAAAAAATGAAAAATATACATAGATTCAAAACAGTTGAGGAAGAATATAAGTAAACACAGTCATAGCCTCTTATAATGTAATCACCCACCCAAACATCATATCCTAAATCCATCTATATAACTACTGCTCTAGAGAAACCTGAGGTAGAGCAACAGGGCAAGAAATTGGAGCAGAGTTAAAGCAGGATTTGGAAGAAACATTGGCCCATGATCTACACAATCTGTAACTTCTAGGTCACTGATGAAGACTCAACCAAAAAATCCCAAACCATCCCTGAAAACTATCACTCTGGACCTGATAGAGGTCGAGACATAGCAAAAGATGGAAAGAGTAGAAGAATAGGCACCTTCATATTCAATAGAATGAAATGACCGTAAAGAAAAAAAATGAATGCACTAGTAGACTGAAGACGTGCTTTAAAGAACACCAATCTATAGTAAGAAGTCCAGAACCTAATTTAAGTAAACATAGTCGAAGAGAGAGAACCCAGATGAAAGGGAGATAAAATCCAAGGGACTCAGTAAAAAGGAATAATGATAAGAGGTGGGTAGAGGGAGTCACATACAAATATCACATAATAATTCCCTATCTAAATATCCATAGAGGGGTACACTAGTTCGGGAGAAAGGAGGGTCACAAAAGGATACCAGTTGTGTTTGATGATAATGAAATTCTTAAGGGTACAAATTCAAAATAATTTACAACTCTTATTATAGTGAAATATTTTTTTATAATTTTTATTTTTAATTGCATAAGTGTCAAAAAAGTGAAAATATATCAATTATGAGAAAAAAAATTAGTAATATAATTTTTCATTATTATAATTATCATGATTTTTTTATTAATATAGGTTTTCCAACTTCTTATCAGATAACATATGATATACATAACACTAGAGAACTAAGGAATAAATGTTTATCTTTGGATATAAAGGTATATAAGAATTCTATATCAATAGTCAGATCATATTTTTTTTTCGGAAAGAAAAAAAATCCATGTGACATATATCCATTTCTAGATGAATATATATGGAAGAATTTTATTGAAATTAGACAAAATGAATCTTTTTTTCAAGTGAAAGGTATTATTTTACAATTTTTTAATATTAATGAATTTTTTATTCTTAATATATAGTAAATGATGAGATATAATCTAGAGATCCCATCCAAAAATATATAACTTCATACTTTATCTTGTGGAGTGTATATGTTATTGGGTGAAAAAATGAAATCTAGAAAAGTTCAAAAATTGAGAGATGAGTCTTCAGGATCTGTAGAGGTTGATCCTCCTTCCCCCCAGTTAGAAATAAAAATTGAAAGAGGTCCTAGATGATCAAAAAAGGAAAATATCTTATAGAATATTTGAGGGTTGTAGCTGAGAGGATTATTAGAAGTTATTTAATTTATTTATTTTAATTAAGTTAATTACAATATTTATATATTGTGATTCACTAATGCAATTTTAAAATATTCTATATAAGAATCCCTTGAGGATAAGATCACACATGCGACCATTATACCTATGAGATGGAAGGATATTTTATCTACTACATTAGGTATGACTGAACACTTGGGTCATGTATAAGGATACACAGCTGGTGTATCGATATTTTTTTTTGGTTGTTCTAAATGTTCATAAAATGAGGGTGAATATAAAAGAAAAATATAATTAATATAAGATGATGTTTTGGAACTGGGTGAGACAACAGAGGATAGGATCATAGATTTAGTGAAATCGATTTTTGCAGACATGAAAAGATAGATTTAGGTTGCATCTCCCACTCCTCCACCTCCATCCATAGATCCCACCCCTCCACCTCCACCTACAGATCACAATCCTTCACCTCTGTTTGAAAATACCACTCCATCACCACCTCCTAATTACATATATCCTACACATCATTTTCCATTACTTCACATTTATTTTGAGTTATATATTGAGGATCCACAACATAATTTTCTGTATATGGGATTATATATTATATTAGGGATGTGTTTTATCATTGATAAATACAGAAGGATATGCTTATAGTTACAATGCAGTATATTATAGATAGACCATCAATAGTACCATTTCTTATAGATGATGTCACTACATTTGGACAGAGTATCATTCATTTTTTACTTTTTCCATCTAAACTTATATGACAAATTACCATTAAGGTATGTATAGAGTATATCCTTTATTTTATAATGGAGTTAATTTTTTTAAAATTTTTAAAATTTATATATTTATCTATTTTTTGACAGGAACAAATTAAAGTTAAATACATATTGAATAAATCAAAAAAAATTATTGAATCCATAAGTTTAATTATTTGAATACTTGTATATATTATAATGATATTTATTTTTATTTCATACATATTATTTCCAAATAGGGAATGCTATTACTTTATAGAGACAATAATAAATAGGATAACAAAGATAAAATATGTAAAAAAAAGATGAATTCCCATTTATAAATACTATATTTTGGATGGAAGTACGTAAAATATTATTTTTAATTGAAAAATTATTTTTAAACAGAACATTTACATTCAAGAAGTAAAAGAATGAAGATACTATGTTTAAGATTATTGTTTAAAATAATTTGAAACTAGATTGTTACCAAATTACTTAAGGTTTGATTTTATAATAATATTTCCTTTTATTTTATCCTTCATTATCTTGAGAATACATGAAAAATGACTTATTTTTAATTTTTATATTTTTAATGAAAATAATCCTTATACTAGACAATAATTATTTCAATTACAAAGATAATGAGTGGATTATTTCATAGTTTTTATTGTGTTTTATTTTATTTATAATATATATTTTTAAATTTAAATTCCAAATGATTATGTTAAAAATATTTGAATTTGTGATGACATTTTTTGGTTATTTTTCTCCTATTTTTTTGGTTCATTTATTATACTATTGAGTTATTATTATATTTAATTTTAAAAACAAATTTATTTTTCACAACGGATATTATATAACCGATGTGAATTTTTTTACGTTAAATTTCACATTGGTTATATAAAAACTGTGGTGAAAATTTATTTTACGCATCAGTTATTTTAAATAACAAATGTGATAAATAGTTTTCACATCCATTTTTTTATAACCGACGTGGAAAATAACTCCAGAAATAGTTTTAGGCTAGTTTGTATGACTTTTTTTTAAATGGATGTTAAAAAACATTTACAACATATTTTAGCAGTAATAGTCATGAAAAAAATATTTTTAACGTCATCTATAATAGCATCTCAAGGTAACTGATGTTAAAAACCCCAAAATTGATGTGAAAAACACCTTTTTTACAGTAGTGGTTATTGGATTACAATTAAGAGAGGTAGTATATCCAGTGATGTCTATTGGAAGAGGGTTTTATCTCTTTATTTTCTTTATATAATTGAATAATTTGGAGGAAATTCGTTAAAAATGTTCTTCCAGGTTTACCATTTTTTTTCAAATCACATTTCCACTTCACAACAGTTTCTGCAATTCAGTAATAGTGAGAAAACAACTTTTCATGCACTATTTTGATGTCATTCAGTTTCACTAAATTATATATTATGGGGGAAGAACATAGTTCTATTACCTTTGTATATTATTTGTTAGAAGGAGGTATTTGAATGTTGGTATAGTTTTTTTGGATACATTTGTTTTTCAAGAAATTTTTATGATTTCATGGTTAATTTGGATGTGACATAATGAGATTTTTTTTTTAAAAAATAAATTGTAGCATGAAATGGGTTTGATGAAAAGTTCTATCGATTACATTGAAATTTGGAGAAATCAAAAGGAAGAAGTTTCTTTTACAGTGTAACATGTTGTAATACATTGTTGGATATTGCTGAAAACTGGGACAATTATGGTTAAAATTGATGTTATGGTGTTTGATGAATATTGGGTGGTTGTAGGGGTTGTTGGTCGGTGCTCCCTTGGCCTTGTTATAAGATCCATAGATTTTTTTTAAACATTTGGAGTCCTATTTTTAATAATGTTAAGGTAGTTTTGTGTCTTTGATCATTGTGAAGGTGTAGGGCTTCTGAGAAATTGAATTAGAGTCAAATTTTATTTCTTTAATTAATTTTAGACCCATGGTTTCAATTTTAATAGGGATATTGTTGGAGGATATTTGGTCTTCTGATTATTTTTTTATCCAGTACACCTTTTCTCACGTGAGGATAGATAGAAATATAGCATCACATAAGTTTCCCAATTCATGGATATTTTCAAGTTCAATTTTGGTTTAATGGATTACCATTTTCCATTATTCCTTTTATAATATAGTATTTTGACCAATAATATATTTTCCTGTTTGGTTTCAAAAAAGTATATCAAAGAAAAAATGTTTGAAATTCCGTATGATATACTTTAGATTGTAAGTTCAAAAAATAATTTATACTTATATAAATGGATTCAAATGAGTCTTATAATAATTATTTGAAAATGTGGAAGTCATTTCAATCCTTTCTCAAGATCACCCATGCATGAAATATAAAACCAACACACAAAAAAATTAGTAACATGTTATAGTTATGTGTACCATACACTGAAGAGAAACTGCAACATTTCAACCATAATCACCTGGGCTAGACAGAAATCACTAAGGGATGAAAAGAGATATCTCATCTCCATAGTGTATCCATGGGATACACCAAATCATCTAACATTCAGATGGGATCTATTCTTCTTCCATGATGTTCTAGAACCTATCAAGGGGAACGAAGATGAAGAAGAGGGATACACGTTTATGGGATTTTATACCAAACAAAATGAATACCACAAACACCTACTCCCATCACATGGATATGATATATGTAATCACTCATGGAATCTCCTTGAGTACTAATTTATTTACACATGTGTTATAAGACATGAATAATTTTTTTGACATGGGCATTCACCATATGAATCCTTCTCCTCCATTGCATTATATTTCATATAAATCCCTAATAGATTATTTTCAATATATATGATTGAAAAAAGTCATATGTAGCACGAAAATATGCAACCAAAGTGCTTGAAAGACATAATTTACATAATATACTACACAACACACACACACAAACATCATATATATAAGTCTTTAGGGAATATATCCTTTAATATCCCACTTGCACTAAATCCTAATGGACTTAATGATATTTCACTTTATATTTTATCATATACAATAAATTGTAAAACCATATTCAAAACTAATTTGGGATATTATCCAAAACACTTTTTTAAAGTAATCATTAACATCACCATGTGTTGCATAATTTTGAATACCTTGTGAATACCCATCCAAAATAGATTTGGATTTACTCTAAAAAAACTTTTAGAGTAGGTTTCTTAACCAAACTCAATCCCCATTAAGTTAACCAAAAAGTGTGACCCCACAAACCTTTATAGAAATGAAAATATATGAATTCATGAATGTAAGCAAAGGGCAGCATAAAGAAAAGTTTCAATGCTTCTCATGCTTAAAGGAATCTAGAATGATCTATATCAAACACTTGTATCTCTATACATGTGTCCACTAGTCTATATCATATGAAAACATGCATGATCATATTTTCCATTTATACAAGACATCAAGTGACCATAGGGTAAAGATCTTGTCAATCCCATAAATCCAACTCATTCGTTATTGATTTTCAGAGTATAGAATAAATTGGTCGGTGAATATATCATAGGTCATGAACCCTTATGGTTAAGTACATCATTTGTCCCTTATCTAGATAGATATATAATATATTGGTTAGGTCCCACAATATCATAGTCTGTCTCAATTGAGGGACCATATATCATAAACAACATACAAGATGAAAAATCCAATCTTAGTTAAGCTCCAACCAGTGACATAATCAATGACATGCATATCTACACCCATATTAGCAAAGTCAATATGTATGCATATGTAAGTGGGGTATCAATATATAAAGGTACTCATACTAGGAGTCTCACCAACCATATGTAGTGGGGACTCAAATATGATCCATTCACCCCTAGAAAACCAAATAAACTTTTATACCACTCTATGTTGTATACCTTGTGGGTCCTCAAGATCACAAAAACCCTTTTTCACCTCATAAGAGTATTTTTCATCTCTATATAAGAATCCTAATCATGATAAAATTAACATTTAACCGTAAATTATTATACTTATTTAATAATATTGATTACAAATAATTCAAATCAATACATTGACAGGTCAATTATCAATAAACTGACAAAATGTATATCAATATATACATATATGCTTCCAATGTGAAAGAATGATAAATTGAAGATTTACTTTCATCAATTATGATGCATTTCTTATTCTTAAAACTCATTTAAGAAGATTCGATAGACCCAACATAAGCATCAGTTTATCTTATCATATATAGTAAACCGCCATATTAGCCTTATGTCAAATGTACTTTTTAGGTATTGTTAACTCATCACATACATTTATAATCCCTACCATATCTCTATATGACTATATGATAAATCCATATTATGAACCATTTAGTGATAAATATCTATAAATTAATCAAGCATGAATAATGGTGTTATTAAGGAATAATATTCCTAGCCGTTTAAATTTTTGAACACATTGAAACTTCTTAACGTAATTACATTAAATGTTATGCTGAAAACATTTTTTCCCCCAAAACTCTTTCGAATTTAATCACCATCATCATTGGAACCATTTTCATAATTGTTTCCTTGAAATAATATAACTACTTACATTATTGTATACCAGTACATCCTAAACTTTTAAGGATAATGTGATATAAAATATTTTATGATAATTAATGTAAGTCTGTACATTTATCATTACCAAAATACCCAAATGTATTCAAGGATATAAAGTGTAATATACTATATAATTTGACGGGTACAATACTATAGTTATATTCATTTATCCATGATAACTGTAACATCCATCTATGCACCCATTTTCTTAGGTAGAGTTAGTGGGTGATAGTGGCCTTAGGGGACATCCCCAAGACACCAAATGCTGTAAATAAATTCCAAGGGAATCAAGAACATTTAAGGTATGATTTTCCCTTTAAATGATAAACATCCAAACCATAAGACATTAACCTAACAGACCTCTATATGATGCAATAGTAAAAAAATACAACTCAAAAACATTACTAATGATACATAACCAATCCAAACACCATATCATAGTTCAATCACATACCAATTGACATAACCAATAGAATATAAAGACAACCAAACCCAGAGACTCCAAACACATCAAACCAGTTGTAATGTCTCAGATCCGGGTGCCTCCCAATGGTTCCCCATACCTGGTTGGTCACATGGCCTCAAGATAATTTCCTTGAATTCCAGAGGCTTCCAACTAGTAGTGAGGATCATGTGTGTGATAGTGGGGAACAATTATCTTGTAGGTAGAGTAACACAATGGAAAAAAACAGTAAAAAGTAGTGGGAGCAGTAAAACCATACAACATAAGTAAAAAATAGAAGAATGACAGTATAAAAAACTATAGGATATATAAATAAATGATTAATGTCACACACGTCTAGGAAAGAATACAAACAAGTCACAATGCGGGAAATTCAATAATGAAATAAAGGTATAGAAAATAGTAAACTCCAACAGCATCGCAAGCGTCAGCTTAGTCCCTTGCTCTCTAGCTCCAACAACAATCATGTACCCTATGAGGAAGGGCGATTTCCCTTATCTATACCAGCAACTATATAATCTATTCGGGTTCAAAATCATGACCCAGATAGGATGTGAGGTGAATCCCAGTAGGAAACCACCAAAAGATCTGTTCCTAACTATCAGTGAATATATATAGAAGATAATTTGAAAAAATGAAGCAGTAAAGTAGGAAGTAATCAAAAGTAAACAATACTACAATTTATAATTACATTCATAAATGTTAAATAATTATTCCATAAATTTTATAATGTTACCTAGGGATCTATCCTAAGATCTGTATCCCCTTGTGTAATAGTAACAAAACAGACGCCTCAGAAGACCATCTAAACAAACAAGTGAACTAAGTCAAAGCTTGTGCTTTGGCTTGGAAGACTTGTCATAATCATTAAATAAATCATTCATGACAACCCTCTCAGAAAGATATCATGGTCTAACCCCTTGGGTTTAACATAGTACTAATCATTTGAAAACGACCACCTGGGAAGCTCTCACAGTTAATTCCCTAATGTCCACACGGCACAAATAAATTACACATGACCTCAATGTAGCTCTCACGGTTAATACCCTCTAGGTAAACGTAGTGTAAATAATCATAATCGACCTCCACGTAGCTCTCACGGTCAATACCCCAGGGGTAATAATATATAGTAAGGCTCTCACGGTCTGGTGTAAATAATCATGGAAACCACCACCTTTTTCCTAGTCCAAGGATCTCACGGTCCAAGGAAGATCAACGCGCTTACCAAATTTATTAAAGGCTCTACATGGAATTAAAAATATTACATGGCTTAGCTTTAATCAAAGAATAAAAATAGGAATCACATATATCCAATCAACTACATCTTAACAACTCAAGGAATGGATATCATGGTATGCCTCATAAGCAACCTAGGAAAAATGGCCAATAATAGTCAAATAAGGTAGCACACCCATGGGGTGTCCCATTAATAGGAGTATACAGTCTTATGCATATTCAACAAACATTAATCAAATAACCAAACTGTAGTAGGTATTTTACATGGTCAAAATAAAAAATACACAATACCCCAACAAGGGTATTTGGATCTTTAAGTACATATAATCCAAATACAATTGAAGAAAGGCACAAACCACCTATCTTGATGTTGTATGATGAACATTCTTGAAAATAATTCCTTGAATCGGCCTAGAACGATGTAGATCTATGAAAAGTTTAAAAATAATCAACCCTCAATAACTCATGAGAGAGTAGAAATCAGGAAGAGATGCTCTAGGGAAAGAAGGAAATCACCCGTGGGAATCGAACGCAACCAGCGGTGTCTCAATCAGATCATGGAAGGAGGAACGATAGGAGATCGAAGTTATTCGGCCATCTGTCGATCTCTTGTACGAGACACAGGAAGAAGAAGTTCATTATGAAGATGAGACAAAACCGTTTTCTAATTAGTGAAATCAAAAAGAAATGTACACGGTGTGTTCATTTAATGCACACGGTGTGTACTAGCCTCAGTCGGCTCCCTCTTCAGGTAGTTATCCAGGTGACCCACACAGCCCTGTAATAGACCGTTACATGAGCAGTACATGGCTACACACGGCAATATGCTACATGATGAGTAATCAAGAGTAAATTATTTGTACTTATAAAATTTCCAAACTTTTCATTTTTCCTAAAAAACAACTTGAAATAATGATCCATACCTGAAATGAAGATCCAAGTTCTTACAAACTACCCCTTAAAGAAATTCGTCCTCGAATTTCCCTTCCAAGGCTGGAGAAGATTGAAATTCAAACAACTCTAGACACTAGGATCGTACATTGGCCTCCCTCTCCCAAGTCTCATCCTGTACTCAACCATGATGCCTTAACACCCATACCAAAGTAATAGACTATCCATGGAGAAGCTTCATACTGTGATCCAAAATCTGAATAAGGTGATGCCCAAAGGATGAATCCTCCCATAACTCAACCTCATCGGGTTGAAATAGATGAGATGGGTCTGAAAAGTAACTTCGTAACTGAGAAACATGGAAGACTCCATGAAAATCCTGGTACCTTTGAGGTAACTGAAACTGATACGGAACTGACTCGACTCTCTCTAAAACATCAAACAACCCGACGTATCTTGGTGAAATATTTTTTTATCTCTTGATCATCATGTTTCCCATCTTCGATGTGAACCATAAGAAAACATGATCTCCAACCACAAACTCCAACGGTCGTCTCCATCGATCAGCATAAAATTTCAGGAAAGACTGTGTTTTATCCATCCTCTTTAGAATCAACTCCACCTGCTCAGTGGTCTCCTAGACAAGATAAGGTCCCATCATAGCTGCCTCTCCTGCCTCTAGTCATCATAGGGGTAGTCAAAATGGCCTACCTTACAAAGCATCATATTGTTCCATATAACTCATCGACTGAAAACTATTATTACAGGAAAACTACACTGGAGGTATATGTCTCTCACAAGACCCCCCCCCCCCCCCCCGAAATTGTGAACACATGCTCGAAGCATGTTCTACAAAACCAGAATCGTGCACTTGAACTGGCCATCTGTTTAGGGATGGTAAGTTGTACTCAGAAGTACCAGTGTACCCAACACCCTCTTTAATCCCTACCAGACACAAGTGGTAAACCGGGTGTCGATTTATAAAACGTTAGAGTGAGGAACCCCATGAAAATGTATAATCTTTTAGATCTACAACCATCCAAGATCATCAGCACTATATTTTTTCCTGATCAAAAAGAAATGTGGAACCTTTGTGAGCCTATCGATAAAAATCCCAACTCCATCATTCCCTTGAGGAGACCTCAGTAAACCGATCATGAAATCCATCCTGACATCATTCCACATCCACTCAACAATGGGTTTCTTCTGTAAAATCCCTAATGGTTGCTGATTCTCTGAATTCACCTGATGATAGGTGGAATATCTCATAGAAAAACCAGCAACACCCCTCTTCAAACCTAGCCATTAATACTGACTATGTGGATATCGATACAGCTTGGTGACACTGGGATGAACTGCAAAAACTGAGGAATGAAAATACCACATCAGCTCCCCACATATGTCTCCTGACACCCCTAAACACCCGTAAAAATGCATGATCTCATCCTCATCTATGGTCAACCCAGGAGAGGGGTCCTTGCCTGACGCACTCTCTCTTTGGACTAGGACTTTGAAGTCTAATAGCTTCCTCATTCTTACTCGATCTAGAATATTAGAGAAAAAATCTATAGAATAATGAAACTTCTGTCCATGGCTATCATGCACCTTCAAATGATTCTCAGAGAACAGATCCATAAGCATCCACTCACTGCTTGCCTCCTGAACTACCTATATCTGAATCCTGCTCAACATATCAGACACTACGTTTCCTTTCCCAGGCATGTAGATATGCTCAAAGTCAAAGGACTGAAGGTACTAAACCCACCGTCACTGTCTCAAATGGAAATCATGCTGAGGAAAGTCATACATGAGACTTTTGTGGTTAGTGAATACCACAAGATGATCTTCGGAAAGATAATGTATCCAAAATCGTAAAGAATGCACAACTACATCTAACTTGAGATTGTTCATCGGGTAGTTCCTCTTATGTGGCCTCAACTATCTAGACCCGTAAGCAACGAATACATCCCCCTATATAAGAACTGCTACTAGCCTGATACCTAACAGATTACAGTGAATGATATAACACATTCCCAACTTAGGAAAAATTAGTATCGGTGAGGAATTCAACCTCCCCTTCAGCTCCTGAAAGGCGGAATCACTGGATTCTGTCCACAAGTACTTTTCACACATCTTAGTCAGTCCCGAATGTGGCGCTGCTAAGCCTGAAAATTACTGAATAATGTGAGTGTAGAAACAAGCTAGTTCCATAAAACTATGTACCTCAATGAAATTATTTCGCTGCTCCCAGGAAACTACTGATTTCACTTTCTATGGGTCTACTGATACATTCTTATCTGAGATTACATGACCCATGTAGTGAATCTAGTACATCAAAAGTTTTATTTTGAGAGCTTTTCATACAACTGATGCTCTCTCAATGTATACAAAATGATCTCAGGATAGGTGGCACGGCTGTGTCGAGTTTGAGAGTACACCAAGATATCATCCACAAAGACTACCACAAAAGAATCCATATATGGATGGAATACACAGTTCATCAGTGCCCTGAAAATTACTAGTGGTTTGGTGAGACCCAACATCATAACCAAATACTTGTACAAACCATACCTGCTCCAAAAACATGTAAGTGGTATATCTGATGGTATAACGTGAAACTGATGATAACCAGATCTCATGTCAATATTTTAGAACACCCAAGCTTCTCCACATTGATCAAATAGAACATCAATCCTCGGAAAGGGATTTATATTCTTGAATGTCAACTGGTTCAACTTCCTATAGTCTGCAAAATGTCTGAGGGTACCGTCCACCTTCTTCAAAAAAGGACAGGAAAACCCTAAGGAGAAGTACTGGGTTGTATTAAAATGTTTTCCTGAAACTCCTCTAACTACTTCTTGAGCCCATGTAACTCTGGTGTAGCCATCCTATAGGTAGGAATGGACACCGATATCACACCTAGAACAATCTCAATAGATAAATCTACCTCACACTCTAGAGGTAAACCTAAAAATTTGTCATGAAATACACCTCTGAAATGATCCACCCCTGGAGAAAAGTCCATCTGTGAGGTCCCCTAGTCATCCATGTATAAATTAGAAATCTGGGCTGTAATTACTCCTACCCCATGATGCTCGGGTACCTCTCTACTCTCCTGGACATCCCATTATCCCTTGTGTAGAAAATACCAGCCCTCTAGTGATGTGAAACACACCCTACAACAATAGAAGTCAAAAAAGGTCTGAAAGGAGGCTAACCAGTCCTATAAGAGAATTATATATAAGCTTGTTATCTCTAAGACATAGAGGTCCCATATGAAGTTATACCCACCAACATCAAGAGGGAACTCCTTGTACTGACGTACACTAGCCATCCTCATCCCCAACGGAGTGTATATCATCATAACATCCTCAGAAGTAAAGATCATATCCCAAGGATCTCTAAAATGGAAACAAAAATGAAACAATGGGAATCCCCTATATAAAAAAGAGTTGAATATAAAACTAAGGCAACTAGAATCGTACCTCTAAATGTAGAGGTTTTGGGATCCTTCTCCTTCTAGGTCTGCTCCAATATGAAAAGTTTGGCAAGTACTGTGGCCCTGCGACCCTGCCTCACTACCCAAAGCTGATCTACCCTACTATCACTGAAAACCCAAAGCCTAACTACCATGGCAATGACCACCTCCTTGGCCAGAATGTCCTGACAAACTCAAGTTACCTAACTGAGGAGAATCTATTGGTCCTGCTCCTGAATGTGGAGTCATAATAGGTCACCTCTAACAAGATACTGGTGTGAAGAACCAGAAAAAATGCTAGAGATGACACGTATTTCCGCATGCTTGGAACTCAGTTCGGTCACTCGGTCACTAAGTTATCATGTTCCCAATCATTATGCACTGGTAGCACCTCAACTGGGTACCAGTAGATATATCCATACTACTGAAATCACTGCATGAAATCCCTCTATGGAAATTCCTACTATTAAATGAAGGATTATTTTCCCTGGATGCTAAACTGCCCTTGCTCTTAGCTCCCAACTCCCTAATATTGCGCTCAGTAATCAGCACCAGATTCACTATATCCATCATCGAAGTCAGCATGAAGAAATTCACTTTTGATCAGATATCCTACTCGAGACCATCCCCAAACCTCCTAGAATGTGATAACATTTCACCTAACAAAAAAAAGATGGAAGTGCCAAATCTTTATGAAATGAGAAGAGTAATACATCACTGAAAGAGCACCCTGCTCCAAATGTATAAACTCTCGGGTCCGATCGGCCCTCAACATCTCGGTGTAGAAATAGTCATATAAGGTCATCTAAAACATCCCCCAAGACATATCCCAATGACAAACCACCTATGTGATAACATCCCACCATCTATTGATAGAATTAAGAAATATTCGTGTCATGAGCCTCACCCTCCTCTCTAGAGGCATCTCTAAATGCTCGAAGGTAGAAAGAATGGCCTCCAACCATGATTATGCAGTCTGTGGTCCTCCATCCCCAGAATTTGTGGGAGGGTGATACTTTTGGAAGAACTGTGTCATCTCTGTCATGTTTGGGGAATGATGTGGTGCTCCCTGGAATGTTTTCATCATCCTTATAAATAATTCACTGAACATTGCATCATCACCTATGTCTGGTATAACATCTGGTGCCAAGATGGGCATGCCAAGATGATCTGCTGCTAGACCCTGATCTATCCTTCCACTATCTGGTCATCACCCTGCACCTGGAGCACAACCGAAGAACGTCATGGCGGCATGAATCTGTATAGTCAACCACAAAAATTAGTTCACAATTATCAAGGAAAGAAATTTAGAAGTGCAAGAAAGGAATAGGAGAAGAAAGTATTCATGTTCTACAAAACTGGGTTTCATGGATTGTAAAAACTCTACACTATGTGTTCTCATAATCATTTAACATGGAGTGTACCTCTTCCAAACCTGGTCATGTACCACTCATACACATGGTGTGTTCCTCCAATGACCTGGTATGTACCTGAATTTCCCCCCACCCAAGTACATCTACACGGCTCGAACCAAGTGGTTCTCTCCTAGGTATCGCCACACAACGTGTTCACCCTAGACACGATGTGTACTACCTATGTTCTAACCACCTATTTCATTGTTCACACGGTTAGAGACATGGTCGAATCTACATAATGTGCATAAATCGGACACGACATGTAAAACCTAAGTCTCATCCACCCGTGTCGTTAGTCACACGGCTGGACACACGGTCCATATGGCACGATGTGTACTCCCAACACACAATGTCTTATACCAATGTTTCCATGCCCTATGTCTCTTCTCACATAGTCAGTCACATGGTTAAAGACTACACAGTGATTACATATAGAACACAACCTGTACTTAAGAAAATTTGTTTCTTCCAGAACAGAAGAACATATGGCATGTGTTCATAACACCACATGCCACGTTGTTTGGGTTTCTAGATAGTAAGATTCTGAAAATTATCTAGAACCCCTGAAAACTTAAAAATTTGTCCAAGGCATGACAAATTATAATTAGTGGAGCCCATACCTCCACAAATCAAAGTTTATCATCTTTATTCACATCACAACATTACAAAATTTAGTTAATGTTCAAACATGATCCACCAAATTCCATTCCAAGAGGGCCCATAACTCATAAGGGACCAAAGTTTGGTATTCATCCCAATAAAACCTTACATATTCCAATACCCTATCAAAATAACAAGTATTCTATCATGAAATTTATCAGAACAACATGAATATCTAGAACAATATCTATCACAACATCATGAAATCAGTAAATCATCCTAAATGGAATGATAAAAATGCATTACATGTGATATCTAGAAAGTACCTATAGGAAGAATGAGATGGAATACCATCATCTCATCGGGTTTCAACAGAAATAGAACCACTATGATATAAAAAATAACAACAAAAAACAATTGTGTCACCCAATGGTTAAATAAAATCAACTGTAACGATTGTAAAAACCGAAAAATTTAAATATCGAGGTAATTTAGATTTTCCCTATACACAGGTCAGCTACTCCTGGGTAAAACTTATTAGAAATTACCTATTACATCATATCCCTACTTATATGCTCCAAATAGTAAGAAAACTTAGAAAAGAAAACTCTTATGATGCCACTTTATAACATCATGGATCTGAGTGCCACCCAATGGTGCCCCATACCGATGTGGTCACATGGACTCAAGTGCATCGCCCCAAATGCCAGAGGCTATGGAATATCAACGAGGGCCTTAGGAGTGATAGTGGGGAAACTATTCCCTCACAGTCCGAGTAGCACAGTGGAATAATAGTAAATAGTATTGGAAGCAATAATACAATAAAACATAAGTAAACAATGGAATAATGATAATATAAACAACTACAACATATATAAATGAATGATTCATTTCACATGTTTCAAGGAAATCATCCAAACAAGTTACAATTCTAGAAATACAATACTGAAACCAATGTACTAAAAACATTAAACTCCAATAGCATAACAAGCCTCAGCTTAGTCCCATTCTCTCTAACTCCAACAGTAATCAAGTACATGATGAAGAAGGGAACTTTTCCTTATCTATATTAGCAACAATATAATCAGTTTTGGTCCAATATAAGGACCTAAACAGGGTGTGAGATGAATACCAGTAGGAAACCACCAAAAGATGTGTGCCTAACTTTCTGTGAATATATATGGCAGGTAATATACAAAAATGAAGCAATAAACTAGGATGTACTCAAAAGTAAAAAATCCTACAGTTTTCAATTAAATTCATCTTTGTTTAATAAGTATTCAATTCATTGAATAATGTAACCTAAAGATCTATCCTAAGATTTGTATCCCCATGAGTAATAGTAACAAAGTAGACATCTAAGAAGAACATCTAAATAAACAAGTGAACCTAGTCCATGCTTTTTCTTTGGCTTGGTGGACTCGTCATAATAATTCAATAAATCATTGATAAAACACTCTGAAAAATCTCTCATGGTCTAACCACTTTGGTTTAACATAGCACTAATCATCTTGAGCGGAGCAACAATCTGCCTACTCATATTCTGGGAATTGATAACTCATATGATTTTCTAAATTCTGATTATATCATGGTATGGGAACCAATTGTAAATAGAATGCTTGCCTCTAAAGGTTTTTACTATCATTCTATACAGGGCATTCACTCCAATGCTGTCTAGAATTTCAGAAGATGGATATAACCCTCTCGGTTTACCCTTCTCTGGAGAATTCAAATGAAAAAACTGCCAGTGCACAGCAATCTTCAAAAAGATGGTATCTCTCTTTGCTCAAGAAGTGACTTGTGACGCCAACATAGAGATGATCTGGTTCATTTATTCCTCTCTTGTAAAACTGCTGCATCAATATGTATATTTATCTATGACCTCTTTGACATCTCAATACCGCGGGTTGATAACATACCAGATTTTCTGCACTCTATTGCAGCAGAACATCTCTCCAAGAAAATCCACATCCTCTTCCTTGTTGATTGTGCTGAAACTTTCAACATTATTTGGAGAGGCACGAACACTTCTAGGCATGACAGGTCTTCTTTTAATCACAATGTTTCCATTTCCATCATTCTTGCAATGACTCGAAATTAAAATCAGTTTCACACTGGACAATGTCACAATTCCATCAAAGACTTTGTAGTCTTGAGAAAGATTCATTTGTCAGGTAATTTTCCCAAACCTATGGGCACTATAGAAATTTTCTGGATCCCTCCCTTTGTAGGTTGGATCAAATGCAATCTTGATGGTCCCACAAAGGGTAATCCTGGACCAGCTGGTTATGGATTTGTTTTCCACGAACAAAATAGTGACTTGATTGAAGGTTCTTACGGCTCTTGTTGTCATGTCACTACCCTTGAAGCTGAGATGATGGCTCTTATTAATGCAGTGGAAACGGCTCACCAAAGAAATTGGAATAATATCTGGTTTGAAATTGATTCCTCTACTATTGTTCAAGCTGTTAGAAAAAATTAGATTCCCCTTTCCTGGAAACTTACCTTGAAATGGATCAAATTCCTTGACATTCTTGCCTCTAGGGGATATATAATCACACATGTCTACTGTGAAGCCAACTATCTTGCTGACATACTTGAAAATAAAGGTATTTATAAAGCCTCTGATGTACATTTGACCACACATGATGAGGATTTGCTCGGTTAACTTAATATAGACAAATGTAAAATTCCCTCCTTCAGACTCTTGTAATTTGCCTTATTTATTTGAGACTTTCTTTCTTTCCTTTTTTAACAAAATTGAAAATTACCACATGAGTATTTATCATGGTCAATTTCCCTAGGACCATATGGCCTCAATAAATTACACTTGACCTCTTGGTAGCTCTCACGGTCAATACCCCCTGGGTCAATTTAGTGTAAATAATCATAAATGACCTCCAGGAAGCACTTATGGTAAATACCAAGTGGATCAAAATCTACACCAAGGAACTCACATTGTTGTGCAAGTGAATATGGAAACCCCCACAATTTTCCTGGTCCATGGGTCTCACAGTCCAAGGAAGATCAGCGCACATACAAAATTCGTTAAAGTCTCTACATGAAATTCAAACTATTACATGGATCAACATTAATCAAAGAAGAAAAATAGCCATCACATATATCCAATCAACTCCATCCAAACAAATCAATGCATCGAAATCACGGTATTCCTCATAGAAAACATAGGCCAAATAGCCAATAACATTCAAACAAGAGAACACACCCATGGGGTGTCCCATAAACAAGGGTATACAATCTTATTCATAGGAAATTGCGATTTATCAAAAAACCAATCCATGAAAGGTATTTAACAGGGTCAAAATCCAAAATATGCAATACCCCCACATGGGTATTTGTTACATTAAGCATATATAATCCAATGATAATCGAAGAATGGAAAAACCACCTTCCTTGTTGTTGTACGATGAAAACTATTGAGTGTCAGGCATTGAATCATCCTAGAATTACTTAGTTCTATGAAAAGGATAAACTGATCAACCATTGATAACTCATGGGAGATGAGAAACCATGAAGATAGGGTCTAGGGAAAGAGAGATATCATCGGTGGGAATCCCACACAGCCGACGATGTCTCAATTAGAGCTTGGACAATGGAACAGTAAGATCTCGAAGATCTTCAGTCATACATTGCTCTCCTGAATGAAAAATAGAAAGACGAAGTTCCTTCTAAAGATGAGACATGACCCCATTCCGATTATTTAAATAAAATGAAAAGTACAAAATGTGTTTATTTAATTTACATGTTTTGTACTAGCCTCAGCCGACTCTTGCTTTAGGCAGTCAACCTGCTGACCCGCACGACCATGTACTCAGCCGTTACATGACCAGCACATGGCTACATGTGGCAACTGGGTACCCAGAGTCTACTCAATAGTAATTTTAAATTGATTAGTTCTATGAAGATTCAGGTTCTTACCCGAGTATCTCCCAACTTTCTCCAATATCCATCTTGACAAGCCATGCCTAGGGTATCAAGAAGCATCACTAATGAACTTAGATTCCCATCCTTTACCTGTTCCTCAATATATGAAATCCAAAAACATACAATAGTTCCCAAGAAGGTGGTGAGTCTAAAATTGAAGGATTTCCCCCACTGAATTACTGACTCACATCACTAGGATAAAAGATTTTATCATAATTTATTTAAAATAGTTTGATAACACCTAAGCAGTTTATATCCATCCATATTAAATTTACAAGGAAAAAATTTCACAAAGTATCAAAACCTTTCATTCCATTATTTAGAATACCCACATCCATGTCTCCAAACACACACCACGAATGCTCAGGTAATAGTTATATACTCACAAGCAGTCTCTCATTCATCTACTAAGTCATCACTATGTGTACAATCATCTTCTTACCTAATGTCACACACCCAGTATCCAAGGTCACATATCTTATAACCCAAAAGAAATCATCACTTATTCAGGGTCACATTGAATGAATTAAATCACAAAACTTTGTATTCCAAATACCATGCCAAATAATTCAATATAAAAACATTCTTTATTTAAAATAGTTCAATAACCATTTTCCTTGTTTTAAAACAAATAAGAAAATTTTAAAATCATAATTTCAAAAATATAAACTGAAGATCATTTTCTATAATCCATACACTTTCCACAATATCCCAAAACCATCACTAAATAGATTTCCAACAAAAATCAAACAAGGATTTCAAAACCATTATAATCAATTCAATGAATTTAATCACAATCCATCAAGTTATAATCAAGATAAAATGATAAAGTAGTAAGAAACCTAATAATGGTTGGAAAAAAGATGAAAAAAAAATTATCTTGATCTAATCATGAACCTCATTTCCTTCTGCATATCCAATCATAAAACATCACAATTCCCATCACAGAACAAGGATCTACCTATAGTGGATCAAATTTAAGGTGTTGAGAAAGGTAAAGAGAAGAAATATAAGAAGAAAAACCAATGACAGAGACTTATAGGTGGATCTAGATCTCCAATGTGATTTGAATCACCTAAAACATACTCTTGAATAGATGGGAATCACCCCTCATTCTTTGGGAGGAAATGGAATTCGTGATTATAAAGGATTAGGAAATAAAAAGTGTTCCCATGAATTAATCTGAGTCAGATCCACAATTTTCAGATCTCAAACTACAGAGTGCAATGTTAGGGAACATAGTTTGTCAAACTGTGCACTAGTCATGCATGAGATTTGGTCTCAAGACACCCCTCAGTTAATTGGCTCAGATGATTTGTCAAACTCGGTTCCAACTGTTCTATTTCTCTATGTAAAATAATGCAAGGTTTCTCTTGGGTATCCACATGGATTGGTCAAACCAAGAACCTAACTTTGCACCTACCGAGTGCCCACTATTTCACATTCACAGTTTCAAATAGATTATGCATGGTTTCTACTAATCCTGTATCTTGAGAAAATCATCTAAAATTTCCAAAAGCCCTCATAAACTCCAAGAACTCAACCCAAACATTGTATCAATTCAAAATGCTAGAATAAAAAGTCATGTTCCCAAAAATACGTGTTCTATATTCTCATCACCTTTTTTCCCTTCCATCCTCAAATAGTAGGAAACCACGGACATGTTGGAAGAGTTCGGGCCATTTCATCATCATTTCCTTTTCTCACTCCCACATTTCAACCTAAATATGACATTGTTTCCACAAAACCCATAGTAAACTGATGCTTTTCAAATTAAAAAATTTCTATTCCTATCCAAATCCATATTGGCACATGAACCAACAAAGCATCTAGCTTTGGGTCAATGTGATCCCTTCAAGTCACGTGGTCAGTATTAGGCTGGCACTTATTTTTCAAAGATACTTGAAACTCATTGTGCACTAAACTGAACCTTGGTGGAAAATCCAACTGATATTCCACCTCCCTAACGCATTAATTTTTCTTAAAAAGGCCTTTTTATCGAGGATATATCTCGACTTGATTACTAAAATGATGATGCCCAAGCCTTGGAGATATTCTCAAGAACACATGATCGTTCACCTTGATGGAAAATGGTCATTGAAAGTTGTCCACATATGATTTCTGATGTCTCTAAGCCATCATCATACTCTTCCTTATCAACTGAATATTCTCCATTGTTTATTATACAAGGCTTGGCCCAACTAGTGAAGTCTCTTCTGTTTCCACCCGCCAAAGTGGATAGAAATAGGGAATCCCATACAATTCTTATAAAGGATACATATGTATCGAGTACTGAAAACTATTTTTGTACATGAACTCCACTAATAGTAAATATTATTCACAAGAGACACCAAATTCCATTACATAATCCCTAAAAATGTCCTCTAATGTTTGTATTGTCTGTTCAGACTATCTATTCATTTGAGGATGGTAATCCATACTCATTGTCAATTGGGTTCCAAGGTCTTACGGTAAGGATTTCAAAAAACGATACATAAATCTTGGATCTATATCTAATATAATTGAAACTAGTATGCCATTCCCTTTTATCACTTCATAGATATATTTTTTGGATAAGTCTTCCACTATATTAGATTGATGAATAAGGATAAAATGTGATGAATTTGGGAGGCAATAAAAAATCACCCATATGGAATCATGTTTCATAACCATTCTTTGTAGTCCTATGACAAAGTCCATAACTATATACTACCGTTTCCACATAGGAATTGATAAAGACTAAAATATACATGGTGTTCATTGATTCTATTCCTTGACCTACTAAAAGGAGAGGTATCTTGAAACAAACTCCACCACTTTTATCTTCATTCCCACCCACCGAAAATATGCTTTCAATTCCCTATACATATTTTATATTCTAGTATTAACATCCCATTTAGAATGGTAGAAAGAATTTATTATTTTTCTTGATACATCATATGTACCACAATCTGATCTCCAAAACACATCATAGATATCTCATCAAGCTTCCATCCCTCAATGGTCTCCCCACCATTGATATTTGACCTCATAGAAAAAAATTAGGAATCTTATGACTGTAAATATTTAACCTTGTCAACCAAATCTTGAATAACTATGACTAGAATGAAAACTTTAACCTTAACTTGCTCCACACAATCCATGTGTATATCAGCTATCACTGAAATTAGTTTCCATTGATCCGTAGCCTATTTCTCTAACTGACCATATTACTTCCTACTTAATGCATCCTCCACAGAGTTCCCTTAAGTTGGTATATACATTAAGTAAAGGAAAAAAAATTAAGATACTTCATCCATATTCATTATCTCATATTTAGATATCATTGTAATAAAATGTGTTTCAAGATCTTATGATCCATAAACAGCATAATTTTGTCACCAAATAGATAGTGATGCCATGTCTTAAATGAATGAATCAAAACAACCAATTCCAAATCATGTGTTGTTTAGTACTTATTATGCACCTTTAACTATCACGAGACATAAGTAATGACAATATCACCCTGTATGATAACACATCCCATCCCTGATCTCAAAGAATCCAAATACACCACATATCATTCTCCTGATTCCAAAACTATCATGATAGGTGCTGATATAAGGAGAACATTAAGCTCTTGAAAAGACTTGTGACATTCATTTTTCCATTATAATTGAACAATATTTCTCATCAAAGTTATTAGTGGTGAAGCTAGTAATGAAAATACACACATAAATCATTAGTAATAACTAGATAAGCCAAGGAAACTATGTATCTCAAACACATTATTTAGTGATTTCCAAGAGATAAAAGCCACTATCTTCTCAGGATCTACAAAACACCTTTTTTAGAAATGAAATAGAAAAGGAAATGTACTTCATGTATCCAAAATTCACACTTTGAATTTTTTGAATGAAAATGACGATCCTGAAAGATACACAATACTATTTTTAAGTGTTTTTCATGATTCATCTTTTTCC